>JANXHW010000003.1:163049674-164348008 GCA_026170595.1 Plestiodon gilberti rubricaudatus | reverse complement strand
CCGGCGGGTCACCCCGGGCGAGGGGTTGGCCAGCTCGGCGCGTCACCCCCCCCAGGTGCATCACCCACCCAATTGGGTCTTCGTTCAGCCCTTTTGAGGGCAAGGCTTTGAGCGGCGTTGTGTGCATGCCGCTCGAAGCCTTGCCTGGCCTATTTAGAAGTGGCGGAGCTGCCGAAGAAGACGTGGCTCGGCCTGCTCCTCTCCCGGGGGTGACGCTCCAGGAGGTTGATGCACCGGGAGTCCCGCTGCATCACCCCCCTGGTGCATCACACACACACACGCACCGCCACGCTATAGCGATGCCACTGAGTATGGCCATCTAAAAACATCTTACGTTAGCGTTTAAAAAAACCCAAAAAATTGCTTTCATGTACTGTATTACAATTGTCGTTTTTCTCCCATTGTTTTGAGATGCTTAATATTAACCAAAGCAAAATCAGTCTTGTGTTTGGTATTGCCAAGGTCTTCTATGCACTGTAACACGTCAGGAGCATTACATATACTATATCAATGATCTTGCAGAAGGAGATTTCTAGGATTATTTAGCGGAGAGCACACCAGCCCGTTAAGGCACTGTGCGGCTTTTATTTCTATCTAAACTGGTTCAACTGTTTGATTAGTGCTGTTTAGAAAAGGCTTCAGGCCATGGTGATATATGTACCTCTGTCTAATGAGTACTTCTGTGTCCTCAAGCAACAGTGTCAGGTTTTATTGTCTTAAAATATTATGGGTAGTCCTTTTGAAGAAGTGCAATGGATCTCTTGCTCGGCTCTCTTTGTCAAAATAGGTATGGTTTGGTTCTCCTCTCTTTCCTCAGTATTTGGATTTTATAGATAAGAAATCCAGAGAAAAATGATTAATCCTTCACTACAAGTCTATGAATGTGTATCTGAGAGAGAATAGAATGAATGAATTATTGAAATTTTCTAAAATTATTGAAATTTTCTAAAATTTCTGCTTGGGGAAAAAAGCCTGGGTAATTCAGACTGTCAAACACCAGAGAAGTTCAGATGAAAACTTTGGAAGGATCCCTATGGGAATAATCCAATTTCCTGTTGTCTCTCTCCATATATACCTTTGATCAGTGCAGGACCTAAAAAAACCTTCTAAAGTTTTTTTTTCCCCAGCAGTAGCTTTTGCAAGAACAGCTAGAATAATATTTGTGTTAGAAACAATGTTTGCAGTCAAAGGAAACTTTGTTTAAATAGACAATAGAATTTTATGTGCTTGATAGAATCTCCAGCTTGAATATCCTGTTAAGCAAACTGCAGACTCCTGCCTTGCAGTTGGACTCATCCCAGCCAAGTCAGGAAAGTCACACAGAGCTTCATATCAAATATAATATGAATGTACAGCAAACAGAGAGAAAAGCAGGTGCACACTCCTATAGCATCTTCATGCAGTAAGTGTTGGTTTCAGATGGTTTACTCTGGCATGGTAATTATCAGCTATTCTGTCGTCATGACATAGTGTGTTTAGTCAGCATTCACCACAGGAAATTGGTGTAATAAAAATTACTTCATGGTGAGTTTGCCTCATCTATAAGTAACATAATAATTGGTTATATACAGAGCCATATGGCAACCATTTATTAACAGTGGCAGTAACGGAGGCTAGATCTATCCTCCTCTTACACTGGACAACATTTATTTTATTTCTTTTACATATTTGTACACTGCCTTTAAAAAAATATAAGTTTCCTAAGGAGGCATACAAAATAGCAGTACAATACAAATCAATAATAAAGCAGCAATTCGAATCCGCAAATAATATAACCAAAAACAGATTAGAATAAAATCTAATTTTAATTAAAGAGCCAGCACTAGCAAAATAAATTGTAAAATTACAAAATAAGGTTTCCAAAACTCATCTCAAAGTGGGAAGAGAGGGGACTTGGTGGGTTTCATAGAGAAAGCATTTCATAATTGCAGGGCCACCACCAAAAATGCCCTGTCCCTTGTATCCGCCACTCAGGATTGGGGTGGGAATTGGGGCTGCTGGCAGGCATGTTGGGGCAGGCAGGCAGGGAGCTGTTATCAGTTGCAATGGTGCCACCAAATATCCTATGCCCCACAGCCTGGCTTTGCCATGCCCCCTTGGATCCACTCGGACTTGTGCCAGCAAAGAGCTGGCACAGATGAGTATATCCTGGAGACAAAGAAACAAAAGTTCCTTTACTTCAAGGAGGCTTTCTGATTGCCCCCCACCATAGGATGCAGTGCATGCCTCCATGATGCAGCTGCATCAGTGCATGTGGGGGAATAGGATTAGGGGCAAAAGACAAGCAGCCTTGGAGTTCTCAGCACTACTTCTGAGATTGTTTGCTCAGACAAGGTGACTGCTATCCATTGAGATAGGGCAGTACACTAAGGCTGCAACCCTGTGCACACTTATTTGGGAGTAGACCACATTGAAGTCATTGGGGCTTACTTCTGGAAAGACATGCATAGGATTGCACTGTAATAAACCTCAACCTGAGTTAGGAGCCTAGGCCCAAATACAGACACTCTGAATGTATATCAGTGTAAATTCAGGAATTCTGAGTGGATCTGCCATTTGAACTGGGACAAATCTGCTACCCCTGCTAGTATGCAACCACCCACCCCCAGGATACCTTGCCGTTGGTTTGAGTTTGGTCGTGTGCCCCACCACTGCTGTTGCTGCTTTTGCCATCGCCACCTCCTTGCCCACAGCTACTTACAAAAGCAGCTGGGTGGGCGAGGAGGGGAGAGGGGCATGGCAGAGCGTGGCAACCTGGAGCCTTTCTCCCCCAGGTCTGGAGCTGCATGCTCAGCATGCTCCACTTATCTTGTTTATTTCAAACAGGATGGTAAGGAGGAAAGAGGTGCTGCTGGAGCTGAAGTTAATGGGGCAGAGGGCAGGCTCCATATTCTGCCTCTCCTTGCCTACCTGACTGCTTTTCTAAGCAGCCAGTTGGGCAAGGAGGCGATGACGGCTGCAGCAGCAGCTTTTTTTCCTCTTCCAGCAGTGCTGTCCCAATCAACTTCTTGCTCACTTTCAGCAAGTAGGAATTGGATTAGAGAGCTGATTGGAGAGCTGAAGTGGTTCCATGGATGGTGGACTACCCCTCATTAGTTCTCCACTCTCCCCCAACTTGCCTCTTGAAACAGATGCTTCAGTTGGCCTCGCGGCTAGGCCACTCTTGTTGAGGAACAATCACAGTGAATTCATAACAATATATTCAGTGTAAAAATAATGCACTACAGGTTGTTTAAAAAAAAAGCTCTTGTTCTCTGAAGCAAAGAAATGTAATTTAAAATAATTTTATTCAGAAGCAGAAAGCTTAATAAGGTAATTCTCTGCTCTTGCGTTGGGAGAGACTGTAAGCACAAAAAGGTTAAATGAAAAGTAAAGAGCCATATAAAGAAGTAGCATTTTAAAATAACCTTGTATACATGTGCAAAAATTAAATGGACAAAATGAATGGTGATGATACAATACCTTCGCAAAATAGATTTGTGCTGCTTTTCATCCCATATCAAAATTAACCAGAAGTGTTAATGCAAAATCAAATAGCCTGCTTGAATGCAGACATCGGCCAGCTTAATATTTTAAGTTGTTTTTAATTTATGAAAGGCTTTAAAATGATAAACAGTAATTGAAAGTTACTTTTTGAAAAGTCTTGGTGCGTATCTTAAACAATGGTTAAAGCCATTATTATTTTATTCAGCTACAAGCCGCCGCCTTGTTTTTGCAGGGAACATTCCCATACTCTAGACCAGGAATGGCTGCCTGGCAGTCCACAGACTGCATCTGGCCTCAGTCCTGCTATCATCTTGGCCGACTCCCTCTGCACATCAGGTTGGGCATGAAAGGGGAAGCTTCTTACGTTGCAGGTGCCCCTCTGGGACGGAGATAAAGAGGAGACTGGAGCTGGATATGCTGGTGAAAAGTAGCAACTGGGTAATGCTTTTGGCTTAGCCAGAGTCTCCCCAAGACAAAAGCCACTTGCCTTGCACAGTTGAAATTCTTGAGCAGCACAGCCCCTTTTGCCCTAAGATATTCTACGGGTGATACTTCAATTTTGCTCCATTTCCTTGTGTATACAGTATTTGGATGGATTTGGTGGTTCTTGTGCATCTTGGTAATTGTCTCCCATTTCCAGATTGTATAGGTGCTTTCTGGCCAGGGGATGTGATTTGTCAGATTTAGCAGCTTCAGAGAATAGACTCTCCTTGTCCCAGGTGCTTAGGAGAATATGGACCTCTAGCCTGCAGAAGTTGGCCATCAATGCAGCAGACTATGGTAGGAGCGTAGTTATTGCCATGTTGAATCACTTACAAAGCAGTTGGTAGATTTTAGACAGGATGACCAGATACAATGGAGGACAAAGTGCCTATACCTTTAACCATTGTAAAGAAGGAATTTTCGCAGGTGCAGCTCATCATGGAAGGGTGCAAAAAGCTGCACCTGCCAAAATTCCCTCTTCTGTACACTGGTTAAAGGTATAGGCACTTCGTCTTCCATTGTATCTGGTCACCCTAATTTTGGCCGATTTTGGCCGAAATTCTGTAGTGTGGTTACTACAACTGAATCCTAAAACTGAAAAATACTATACTGTACACTACAGTAACAGTAAATTGCATTTGTATCTTCCTCATATGAATGTGTAGGTATGAATCATTCACTCACTCACTCAGCCAGAAAATGGCCAGAAATGTTCATGAAACTACAAATGATAAAACAAAACATTGAGAACCATGCCTCACAACACTTGTTCTTAATCATGGTCAGCTTTAGGTACATATGGATGTAAATTTCTGGAAAACTCATTGGATCTCCTTCCTGAAAATGAAGAAGTCATGTATCTTCCTGGCATCCAGGCATATCTTAAATTTATTTCTTCCAGATTGCTTTTGTAACAATCAAGATTTTTTTTTCTTTTTCAAGTCAGGGAAAACTACTCTCCCAGTCCCTTTAACCATTGCATTAATAAGACACTGTATTAATGATGTTGCTGGGTCGCACTTCCAGATGCAGCCAGATGGCCTAATTGTCTGGAGACACAACTGCCATCTCCTCCCCCCCCACCTCCCTCCATCAGTTGGTTGCATAATTATTGGGAGACTAATTGCCTTCCCTTTATACCATGTGTCACTTGAGTGGCTTGCTAATAAAGGCAACTGGCCTTGGAACTAGATTTTCCTGACCTAACATCACTTCTGGCTTTCAGGTGGTAATATATTCTATTAGCAGTATCATTAAACTATTGGGTTAACATCAACTGCTTTGGTCATCCAAAATATACCAAAGTAGGAAGACGTCAATATGTTTACCTTTCAGTAGTGAACCTTATAACTACATGAGGGAGGCATTATTTTTTCTGCATAACTACTTTGTCTAATAGTAGCAAGAACGGTACTGATTGAGGTGGTATATGTGTGAATGAAATTGATTTGCTCATTCCGTTCTGTCCCAGCACTGTGGCTCCCTTGAGGCATAGAGTGGCTTACCACAAATCAGTTAGAACACAATGTAGTTGATGTTGATAGATTTTATTTAAAGTAGTTCTTACTCTGTGCCACACTTGAACACTGGTTAGTGCTTTAGAACCACTTTATTGGCTTAAGATGAGCACTATGTCCATGAAATCCTGGCTCATAGTTAAGCATCATGAAGAACGGAGAGGTGGGTGGCACAACTTCTCCGCTTCCTAGTGGGGATTTTTCTCTCTTAAATGTTGGACTCTGTATACTTACTGAATTTTCTGTGTGATTATTTTCTACATTTATAGCGCAATCCTATCCAACTTACACTACCGGTGTAACTCAGCACAATCCTATCCAATTTACACCACCGGTGTAACCCAGCGAGAATGGGAGGTCCCAGAATAGGAAGGGGATTCAAATCCTCCCCAAAGGGGGAATCAAAGGGGATTTGAATCCCCTTCCCATTCTGGGGCCTCCTGTTCTCGCTGCACTGCTGGGTTACACCGGTGGTGTAAGTTTATTATTTATTTATTTTTATTTAAAGAATTTGTAGCCCGCCTTTCTCCCGAAGGCACTCAAGGCGGCTTACAACATATTAAAATACATATAAACAACTTTAAAACAATTAAACAAACACATTAAAATAATTAAAAACACTTGAGATTAAAAACAACCCCAATGGGTCACCAGCATTTACATATATAACCATTTGTTAAAAAGTTAAAAAGTCAGCCCACCATGTCAGACATTAAAAGCAGTCCTGAATAAAAATGTCTTAAGGCCCCGCCGAAAAGCCTCTAAAGAGGGAGTCGTTCTTAATTCCAAGGGGAGGGAATTCCACAATTGGGGCGCCACCGCCGAGAAGGCCCTACTCCGTGCCGCCATCCCCCTCACTTCCGCCAATGGCGGCACGGTCAACAGGGCCCCCCCTGATGACCTCAGAGTACGGGTCGGATTATAAGGAAGGAGGCGGTCCCTCAAATACCCTGGACCCGAGCCGTTAAGGGCTTTAAAAGTCAAAACTAGCACTTTGAATTGTGCCCGGAAACGAACCGGTAGCCAGTGTAGCCGCCGAAGCAACGGTCCGACTGAGTCGAACCGACAAGCCCCGGCAACCACCCGGGCCGCCGCATTCTGCACTAGTTGCAGTTTCCAAACAGTCTTCAAAGGCAGCCCCACGTAGAGCGCATTACAGTAATCTAGTCTAGATGTCACTAGGGCATGGGTCACTGTGGCCAGGTCTGCACGATCCAAGTACGGTCGCAGCTGGCGCACCAGCCGAAGCTGGGCAAAAGCCCCCCTGGCCACAGCCGCTACCTGGGAATCCAGGAGCAGCTGCGCATCCAGGAGAACCCCCAAGCTGCGGACCTGCTCCTTCAGAGGGAGTACAACCCCATTCAGAGCAGGACGATGATCCAGTACCTGAGTCGTAGACTTCTGGACCAGAAGAACCTCTGTCTTATCAGGATTTAAGTTGGATAGGATTGCGCTGTTAATCATGGAGGATATGACTTTAACATTTCCTTCTAAGTGGGAATAACAAGTCAGAATAATTGTCACCCATGTAGTATTCTGTCTTTTTCCTTCCACCCCCACAGCAAGTTACCACCATTGTTCTGTTTCAGCGTGCAGCAACCATGTGGCCGTGCAGCTCAAAACTGAGCCAAGCCGAGTTCCACTCAGCTTGGAGTTCAGTGTTCCTGGAACTCCCGCGGTGACATATGACATCATCGCTGTGTGTTAGGAAATGCTGCCGTGCAGCGGGTGATGAGGTCTGCACAGCGGCGCAGACCCCTTAGGGGAAATATTGGTCACTTATTACTATCCTAACGTATTGGTTTCAGATTACTGTCTGCATTTACTCTATAATATCCTAAGATAACTTTTACCATTATGTGGGCCATTGATCCTGGTTTCACAACTTGACATGCGTTTATATGATTCCATTGACCTTGAAGCATGGCCCGATGCATGAACTAACACAAAAAAGAATCATTTTTGAGTAAGCAGCAAACATAATAGGCTGTAATCCTGAAACCTCTTATTCGCAAGTAGCCTGGCTGACTTTGTGGGATTTCCTATCATAAAGTAATTTCAGAGTAGCAGCTGTAACCTTCAGGTAGTTCATTCACTTATTGTGGTGATAAAGTGCATCTCCCTGGGCAATATCTTCCATTCTCGCTCTCGCAAAATGCCTCTCTGTGTCTTCAGGGAGACGGAATTCAGAAAAAGAATTCAGGCATGAGGCCCAATACATGCTTCATTCTGATGCTAGCTGCAAGGGCATCAATTGCCATGTTAGTTAAAGCGAGATCTTATGGGGATTTTTTTTTTTTAGATTATTGTAAATGAGGTGTCATTGGTGTGAAAATTGCTTTATAAAAGGGCCATGCTGCTTTCAGGAGTTCATCATATAAGAAACTAAGTGTTCTTATACAATATTAACAAACTCTAGTATTCCTAAAACATTTGCCATTGTATGTTTCTGTATCCAGTAGGTAGCAATCACAATTTACTGTTCTCCAATGCAGATGAACATAAAACACTTACTCCACCCTTCACTTCTGAAGTCCCTGTGCTCCTGAAAAGCTGCTGCAGAGGATTAGGGGATCCTTATGCCATGTGGTTAGTCCTGCAAATGCAGAAACTATCTCTGCCTGGCCCTGTTATCTTTATTCTAAAAGAAACTAGAATGTTCAAAGTGACGACAGAAGCTTTGAAGCTAGCATATAGCATTCGGTCATTGCTCTCTGCTTCATTGTGGTTTACTGGGAGTAGTGGTGAGGGCTGGTAGTTCACTCACTGCCACCATCCAAAGCTAGGAAGTCCAGACAGAAAGAGATCACCTTGGAAAAGCCCTTCTTCTTGATAATAGAGAGCCCCGAAGTCGGGGGGGGGGAGAGATTTCTCTTTAAAACCAAACAATAAAGACACATGCACAAACACCAACTCAGTCTGGAATATGCAGAAAATTTCTTCCACTATAAGCCCATCAAGTGAAGACCCAAAAGTAAATATTCCTATTTAGCTCTCAAAAGATATTAGCCAACCTCAGGCTATTCTCCTAGGTGGGTGGATCCTGGCCCAAGACTGCCCGCCAAGCGGTGGACCGGAGGTCTACTCGGGGAAGGGGACGCTTGTCCCCTTCCCCGGGTGTAAACCGGGGCCGGCTGGATAGGCCTTCTCAGATTTCCGCCAGCTAAATAGCTGGCGGAAGTAGAGGAGGCCGTGTAATGGCCTAACCAGCCGGCAGGGACAGGGATATGACGGGAGCCCTCTCCCTCCCCCTCCTGGGCCAGCTAGGCCAATGGTCCCCCTCCCTCGCCTGCTGAACCGCCCCCGCGCCCACTGAATTCAGAATTATTTCCTCCAGTGGCCGCCCAGGCGTTCTGGCAACTGAGTGAGGGCGGCCGGCCTCCCTTCCGAGGTGCCACGGACGTGCTTTACAGCATGTTTGTGACGTCTTGGAACGGTGGAGTGCTCACTCCACCGTTCGTTCCGGAGGATTGCGCCCTGAATTTACTTATGCTGAATGTTAAGCTTTTAAACTACAGGTATTGTTTTTGAATCATCATTGTTTCTGCCTGAATCCCCCACACAAGAGAATTAGCAGCAGTGGTACACTAAACAAACATTTAATCCTTGTTTCTAGTACATTATTTAAAAGAACTTTGATTGACACATCAGTAATATGTATAAGGGATTTACCTCGGCTTCACAGTCTAGTTTCTCACCAAACACTAGCACTGCAAAGATCTGTTTCCTTCTCTGTTAACACTAGCCAGTCTGTTTCAGTCCTGAGAAAAGAAAAGGAAAAAAAAAATGCTTGAGTTAATTCTATTCTATTTGTTGTAAGGGTTTAATGTATTTATACCCCATTTCTTGAATTTCAGTAAATTCACAGTGGTTTCTTCTAATCCGTAAAATAAGACAACAAGTCAATAAAAGAATCATTAAAATGATTATACAAAAATAAAATATATTTATGTGATAAAACTGCAGAAAAGACAACTGAGAGAAGTGATAAAATTGTAAGGTAACAGCAGTAGAGTTATTGAGCTCAATGAGATGTTATCGAACCATCACTATATGCACAGAAATGCTGGCAGGGATGGACTCTGTATATCCTGAATGAAATAGTCCGTTGTTTTCTTGAGTGCAAATTTAATTATTTCCTGGTATATTGAGTGAATGTAAATAATTTGCTTTAAATCACAGGACCTTACCAATCCAAGAAGCATCAAGGGCCCAATCCTATCCAACTTTCCAGTGCTAATGCTGCCATGCCCATGGGGTGTGTGCTACATCCTGCTGTGGGGAGGGGGGCAGTCATGGAGGCCTCCTCCAGGTAAAGGAACATTTGTTCCCTTACCACAGGGCTGGATTGCAGCTGCATCAGTGCTGGAAAGTCGGGTAGGATTGTGCCCCAAGCTATTGAATATACCAAACCAGAGATGGATTGCAATGAAAATCTCCCAGGTTTTTGCTTAGTTGCTTATTATTTTCACCTGATTTGGACAAATCTAGCTCCCGAGAAGCATTTTTGTGATATCTCAGCATCCCAAGGATGCCGCTGGGTCATCTGGATGCAGGACACAGTGTGGGTTGCATATATTCCCTTGGCTATCTTAGGATGAGCATTGTAACCTCCTTGCCAGCCTTTTCACCACCCTTCATGTTTTATTTCATTTTACCAAAAGATCATTGCATTCCCCCACCCGTTTGATTTGATACCTACCATCCTTTTAATAAAATTCTTTGATGTTCACCATTTTACCTGCCTGTTTTATATCCACTTAATAAGGAGCAGGATTGCCACATGCTTGAGTTTGTGCATGTGTCTTTATTGTTTGGTTTTAAAGAGAAATCACTCCCCCCCCCCAGACTTTGGGGCTCCCTGTTATCAAGAAGAAGGGTATTTCCAAGGTGATCTCTTTCTGTCTGGACTTCCTAGTTTTGGATGGTGGCAGTGAGTGAATTACCAGCCCTCACCACCACCCCCAGTAAACCACAATGAAGCAGAGAGCAGTGACCGAATGCTATATGCTAGCTTCAAAGCTTCTGTGGTCACTTTGAACATTCTAGTTTCTTTTAGAATAAAGATAACAGGTAGAGGTAGTTTCTGCATTTGCAGGACTAACCACATCAGAGTGTCTGTGACCAGTCCAAGTTAATATCCTTTATCACCTCCAAACATTTGAGTTGACTCTTAAATTGAGTAAATAGTACTTCACTAAAACGCAAGATACAATGCCTTTAGGGTATTGGTTTGTCATTCAGAGTCTAATAATATTTTGTGCACTTTCAAAATTCTGCTATCAAGCTTAGCAGCTACCAATTAAAGCTATATTAAAGCTATAAAGCTATTATATATAGAAAATAGTGAATAGTATGCTAGTAGGATGTATTGCTTTGTGCTTGCTATAATTTTATGAAATATGTATTGTTTTTATGTTAATATATCAATAAAATATAAATATACGGGAAAAAGCTATATTTTCTATTCTGTAGTTTTTGTACAGTGGTGTGAGTTGAATCATTAGATATTCAAGTTGAATTTGTTATCCAACCTTTAGTTCATTTTACAGTTAACTAGAGATTTCATCATCCCATAGAAAAGCACAATTTTTCAAATGTCTTGTTGGTTAAAAAGGAAAGAAAATTATTTTTTTGCCCATAGTAGATGGTGCTGGATAAACCTGTGTTTACTTGTTCAGAGATAATGATATTGTTTTCCTTTTATGACTTGGGACTAAATTGATTTCCAGGCTGATGGTGAAGCTGGGGGAAGGTGCAACTTGTAACATGCAAATTCATTCCATCTGCTTCTGTGGAGTTGGGAGTTATTTACTTTGCTGCTCAGATGATGAGATACACTGACAGCAGGTCCTTGTTGTAGAAGTTCTATTTATAATCGCTGTTAGGCTTCACAGCCTTAGCTAATAGACAAATTTGAATGATACCTTCTTATGTGATACTCCTCATTTCTCTAAGGATCTGAAATGTCCCATTCATCAGTTCAACGTATCCTAGCATGATGAGCTCTTACGATTCAGACATGCAGCTGTCTTAATATACCTTGCAGTACAGTTTTATTCAATCCTTAAATTATCATGTATGGTGGGGGGGAAAACAGAGAACTTTATTCACCAGCCCTCAGAAGCTCTGACACATTTCTCCTCTTCTGAAAGTTAATTATTTTCCTCCCTACCGAAGATGATTTTTTTTGCCATAAATCACTCCAAAAGGTCTTAACACACTGTGTTAAAGATTAAAATTGATTTGCTACAGTTATGATGGTCCAAATGAACAGGCATGGTAAGAGAGCTTTAGACATGAAGAATCTATTAGTGGAATCAATCCTCGTTGTGGGTAATACGTTGAAAGGTTTAAGTATTAACATTACATCTCAGCAACTCAAGGTTACTCAGTTTTGAAAGCTTACAGCACAATGAGTAGTGGTAATGAAAAGCTACAAGAATAGAAGAGTCCTGTGTACAAAGATGACTAATGAAGGCCTTATCCTGCTCCTATTTCTTCTCAGACTTTCAACGCTGAGCGTATTATGAAATATGCTGAGCATATATGAAATGAATAATGAAGCAGAACAGTAAACTAAAGTGGAGCGCAAGCAGTTTTTGAGAGATGCAAGTTGAAATACCTGCCCTTGACATTGGAGATTCATATCTCCTCTCACAGGAACCATTTCTCACACTGGGTTTTTTCAACATGGAAGTTAATAATCATGTCAAGAAAAGGATGTACAAAATGTCAAGGAAAGGACTTAACTGGGCATCTAATTGAAGAACATGTCCATTAGAAAGCTGAAGTCCTCGTTTTAAGCATCGCTAACAGTCTATATCTCTAAGCACAGTTGTTCTTCAGTGGTTGCTGGTACAACCAAATATTGTAAAGCACTATATTCATTAAAATGTTTCATAAACTGAACTGTAAAAGGGAATTGGCTTATAACAGTGATACAGAATTTATGACCTCATTGGAACTACTTTGCTGTTAACTGTTTGGGAATTCGTTACCACTTTATAAAGCAAATAATGGTGCAATCCTGTGTAAGATGCGGCGGTCGGTCGTAAGGGCTAACTGCCACATCCTGTGCAGTTCCCGAGCTGCCCTGGGGCAGGCCGGGAGCACCTCGGGAGAAGGGGACATTTGTCCCCTTCCCAGGGTGCAAGCTGGCCAGGGCGCTATGGGCCTCCTTGGATGTATGCCAGCTCTGAAGCTGATGTATATCCGAGGCGGGGGAGTAAGACTGGCCAGGCCCGGGAATGGGCCTAGGATATCGGCGGAGTGTGCCCCAATATACCGCCCTCTCCCAGCCTGGGCTGGCCAATGGCCACCCCCCTGGCTGCCCCGTTCTGCCATCCTCCTGCCCCTGACACCCCTACACCATCCAGTGTAGGACTTACCTTCACCAGACGCCGCAGGGTGTGGAGGGTGGTAGGGTGAGGGCTGCCGGCCTCCGCACCGGCAGCCCTTACTCCAGTCTCCTCGCAAATGTGCTTTACAGCACATTTGCTGCAATGCTTTGAAGCGGTGTAGCACGAACTACGCTGCTCCAACATTAGAGAGGATCGGGCCGCCCAAGTAATGAAAGTTGTGCTTTACTACTTTAAGTCAACATCATGTTAAAAGTATTTGTATGTGGCAATGGGCAAACTCCTCTCAGGTTGATTTAAAATCAATCACTAATTTACAAGTATTTTTAATATTAAATTGGTTTAAATTTTTATGTATTTCCTCCTTCAGCCATGTCATTAGCAGGCAGATAGCCCAGACAAAATTTGTTCAGTTTGGAGGGAGAAAACAGTCACCCCAAGCAAAATAATGTCCTCTCCAACTGTATATGCATTTCAGCAGAACTTTGTCACTTTGTCATATGACTCCTGCTCTTGACCATCACCCAGGAGAAGAGAGAGAGAGAAAAATATATACAACCATTTTCTGTATTCTGAGGCCCAGAAACCAATGTTTTATTTGCTTAAGGACGTATGATTTTCCCACTTGGCTTCATCTGCTGAAGACTGAGTAAAAGGTAGTTGAAAGGAATTGCTACAGATAGATAGCTTGGTTTCAACAATAAGAAATAAATGTTTCTATATACTGATTAACACTGTGTGCTCAAATGTGTGTGTGTATATATATTTTTTAAATGAATATTATAAGTTGGCAAACGCAAAGCGTGCAACCAATATTTTCAGGGTGTTTTTTTTTTAACTTAGTCTCCAGTTGAGGACCAATGAATACTTCCTATTTGCTGATTTTTTTTCCTTCCCTTCCTACTGCAGCCCCATGTGCCCTCTCAAATAAGGGTTGAGGCACCTTCGAGAAGGTTGAGGCACCTTCAAGAGCAGATGTTCATGGGAGCACAGGAAGTAGTAGAGGGGAGGGAAGCATCAAAAATCATCCTTCTCCCCCTTACACAAGTCGAACATTCATGGAAGTACTACTTTGCATCCAAGCTAATGGTTTTATGCAGCAGAAATATTTAGGCTAAATATTAGGTAGAACTTCCAAATTTTGGCTACAACCCAGAGAACCTTATTTACATATTTATTTATTTATTTATTTATTTATTTAAAGAATTTATACCCCGCCTTTTTCCCAACAATCAAGGCGGCTTCCAATAAAAACGTTAAAATACATATATACATTTAAAATCAAGAATTAAAACAATATGGAACCATATTCTGCATGTGAAACGGTTAGGGCCCAATCCTGTCCAACTTTCCAGCACCGTTGCAGCCACAATGCAGCCCCAAGGTAAGGCAATAAATGTTCCCTTACCTTGAGGAGGCCTCCGTGACTGCCCCCCCCCACTGGAGGATGTTGGCATGGCTGCATTAGCAATGGAAAGATGGATAGGATTGGGCCCTTGTTTATTTTTCCCTGTGCCACAAATTTGCATGAGGAAAATCAAATATTAAGGGGGAATCTTTTGCACATACAAATCCTGTGTTGCATGGCTAAGTTTTTTTTGGGGGGGGGGTTGTCTCTCATGTTGCACAAATATGTGTACACCAACAGGAGGAGAAGTTTAAGAGCTGATTGTCTCTTTCATGCGGAAATTCAGTTTTGGAATAAATGTCCTGAGGAGTTTGTGGAGGCTTCAGGCAATGATGTGGACATCTGTTGCAGGTGCTTTAGGTCTAGAATTCTCTTAGAACAATAAAATGTTTCTGTATTTCAGTCCAGTTCTGGACATCAAGTCCAGAAGGAAGAAGGTTTAAAAAACACCACCACCAATGGGCTGATTTTTAAGTCTTTAGAGAACTGTTCAGTCCCTGACCTAGACAAGTGAACACAAGGAATCTCTCCAGGGTATATACAGGATCTCTGTTTGAGCTTTTGCTCAGTGTTATTGAAAGCTTTCCCAAGGTTAATTCCTGTGGATTCACACAGGAAGTACACAGTTTCCCAAAGCTTTAAAAATTACCCCTTTGGGACTTTTGCATAACTCTCCCAAGGCAATGCTTCGTGTCCAGGACGGACGAAAACACAGAAAGTGGTTGAGAAAGCTGGAGGGAAAATAATGGAATAAAATATGTCTTTGACAATGGCAAGCATCAAAATGAAATTAAATCTGCTCTTCTTTAAATCATTTAGAGCAGTCCCTAGAAGCTTTAGCAACCCTGTAAATGCCCTAAAACACTGACCCCATGCCAGGGATGGGCAGACAAATGTCACACCCACAGAGTACTGTGTGGAGTTAGTGTTCTTTAACAAAAGTATTCTTTAACAAGAATTCTGGCTCTCTTTTTTGTTAAGGAAAAAAGGTTATCTTTGTTCTAGGCAAAAGCTGTGCCTCGATGACTAGACTTAACTATTTTGTTTTAAAAGTCTACAACTCTAGATCTTGTGCACCAGGGGAAACTTCACACAGCAGTGACTATGGCACTGATATTTAAAGAACTTGGCTGTAGTGTCACAAGTCAAGCCAATAGATGTCAATCTAAATTCTAGGGAGAAAAGCAAACTAATGACTGAGAGAAACGTGCTGGTTCTGAGTACTGCCCTCCAGAGTTCACTTAAAAATTTTTTTTTAAACATTCAGCTACAAGTAAAATGAGAAATAGGTGATGTCTTCTTGATAACCCCCCCCCAAAAAAAACTGGGTGCTATGTTAAATGATACCTTATCTTTAATAGCTATTGTATGATAGATGTATCAAGTAAAATCATCCATGTGGAATGGGGTTAGCACCATAAACATACGTGGAACTTTACATGGAGTAAGAAAGACAGGTCCACTGGCGTCACTGGAGCGTGGCGGGGGGGCGGGCCGCCAGGGGGTGACGCGCGTCATGGGGTGACGCGCGCACCCCCTCGCGCGTCACCTCCGTGACGCGCGTCGCCCTCCGGACGCTCCGAGGCCGGCCCGGGAGCCGGCCTCGGAGCGTCCGACCCCGTCGACGCTCCAGGGCCTTCTGAAGGCCCAGGCAGCGCGTCAATCTGGGTATTTCCCGGATTTTCGCGCATGCCCAGACCCGTTTTGAGAGCAAAAAGCCCTCAAAACGGGTCTGCGCATGCGCGAAAATCCGGAAAATACCCGGATTGACGCGCTGCCTGGGCCTTCTTTCAGAAGGCCCTGGAGCGCCGACGGGTTCGGACGCTCCGAGGCCGGCTCCCGGGCCGGCCTCAGAGCGTCCGGAGGGGGCGACGCGATGCGGGGGGGAGCCGGGTGGCCCCCTCCCCCCGCGCCTATAATGTCGCGCCCCTAGGGGGGGTGACGCGCGTCCCCGCACTAGGGTGACGCGCGTCTAGTGACGCCCCTGGACAGGTCCCTGGTGAGCTGTTTATAATCTGCAAGCTGACACAAGGGAGTCAACAGAGGGAGAGGAGGGGATGGAGGCAGGGTAAACAGTGGAAGCAAATGTCATTCTTACAGTTGCATGCATAGTTATGGTAGGGAATGTGGCTAAGAGCCCCACCACGCTGTAATGCAGCTGTGCCAATAAGGCATGCACTGGAAGTTAGTAAAATACATTTTTATTTACCTCAGTGTAAGCCTACATCCTGTCTATGGGTCTCCTCAGACATATGTCAGCCATTTTGGTGGCATATTGCCAAGGAGAGAAAGGGGCAGGGAGGTTTTAAAAAGAGGGGATATGATCTGGCATGCACAACTGCTGAGAGATCCACCCCTCCCTCCCCTGACAGCCCCCCCCCAGTTCCTCCCCCAATATGCCCCGTTACTCCTCTTCCCTGCTCACAAACTGCCCTCCATGCCAGCTTACCTGCACCAGAGCAGGTGGCCAGTAACTTTGCAACGGTGGCTCAAAAATGGCCACCAGTGGCATGCTCCATGCATCAGCAGCATCCAATTTACAACAGCAGGACGGTGTTGGGATAGGACCATCAGGCATGGTGTCAAACGTTTCCTGGAAGAGGGGTTTTCAGATGGGATTTGAAGGTTGTGAGAGGGAAAACATCCTGCAGCTATTCAGTGAGTTGCTTCTAGCTACAAGGTCAGAGTCAAGGGAGCAGGAGACCTTCAGACAGTTGAGGGTGATGGAGCTGGAAAAGCGAAACTCTTGGTCATGTAGCAGAGTATGAAAACTGAGAGGTAGGGAGGAGTGAGGCCATGGAGGATAAGGACAAGGAACTTGTGCCAGATCTGGGAGTGGACAGTAAGTTAGTGAAGAGGGTGTGCAACATGATTTTTGCATGAAAAGGTGCAACATGAAGGGGTGCAACATTATTTTTGCAACTTGAGATGAATAACTTTATCAGCAGAGTGTTACCTTGTTCCTATGCTTGATCGTGATAATACATTAATTTAAGAATTTTTTCCCTTCTTAAAGAAAGCTGAAGATGACTTAGACTTTGGACAAACTTGAATTATTGCTGTTGGAGAGAACAGACTATAAAATAGAATAAAATTAAAATTAATGGGACTAAATTAATTCAGTCAGCCCAGACAAGGAATTGATGGTTGGCTAGAGTATCCTTCCCCCCCCCCTTCATTTGGTCTGTAACGTACCTTACCTTACCTTGTCTCACTGCCTGAAGAGTTATATAGGACAACAACTAAGGGCCATTTGAGCACAAACATCAATTAATGCATGAGGTCAGTTTGGTTTTAAAAATATTGTTCTAATTGGCCCAAGGTAACTCCATTCTATATCAAAGGCCTTTTAAGGATGAGGAAGACAATAGCAGAGGTCACTGACTTCCCTCTAACATGCTTGATAACATTAAGGTTTTTCATATGTCAGCTATTAATGAACAGTTATGAGTAAAACCTGCTTGATCTGCTTTCATGTATGATGAACCAATGATACTGTTTAACTGTAGTCATAATTAAGGAGCGAGAGAAAGGCCTGCATACTTGAACATTATTGCTCAAGTCTTCTTTCGATCCCTCCAAGAAGCAGGTAAAATATACTCCTGGCTTTGGAGACTTGCTGAGGAGTGTCTTTTATTGTATTATGGAATGGCAATCTCTGTGTTTTGTGACGTGTTTTTTGAATTTAAATTTAATTTTGTGAACCACTGCTTAAGTGTCCAGTTTTCTACAATGAATGTGTCTGAGCATGCTCAGATCCTCCACAGATCTTGCGGGACTGTCATTTTTATTCCTGGTAAATGAGTCAGTAGAAATAGGATTGCACTTCCCATGCTCAGAAGTCTCCATTGCTGAGTGAGAAATATCTTTAGAATAAACATTCTTTTGTTTGCCACAGGATCTGTAGATCCCACCCCCATCAATCAGTAAAGAGGAGGGTTTCTCCTTGGAGGGTGGTATAAAAATGTGAAAAAAAATTGGGTGTGCCCATCTGCATGGATAGCTCAACATAGAAACATTCATTCTCTTTAGCTTTAGTTGCTGTTTCCCTTCCATCCCCTCACAACTTAGTAAGTGTGGGAAAAGGGGAGAGAAGGGCAACGGGAGACGATTGGTGGTGAGCTTTTAATACCTGAAACAAAATTCAGAACGGGGTTAGGCGTGCCTCATAATGGCTAAGTGATTTCCAAACTTGAGTTCATTTTTTTTTCTTCATTCCTACGCACAGCTCTCTATTCTTCTCCCCAGTGGTTATTGCACAATCTTGGGTAAAGCAGAGTGACAGCCCAATCCTAAACAACTTTCCAGTGCCAATGCAACTGTGGCACTGGCACTGGGTGTGTGCTGCCTCCTGTGGTGGCGGGGCAGTCACGGGAACAGTCAGCATCTGTTCCCTTACCTCGGGGCTGCATTGCTGCTGGAAGTTTGGTTAGTATAGGGCTGTGAGTTGCTCACTAGAGAGACCAATGAGGCCCTGTGGTATTGCTGTATCCTTCATATCGACAGCAGGAGCCAGACGTCTGGGCTTCCTAAAAGTCCCTGTAGGTTCACATCAGGAAGTCAACCAAGAGACATTTCCTAACAGTGCAAGAATGCTTCCTACTATGAGAGCAGCATCACAGGCAGTAGACACAGAATGGAAAGGTTCACCCACAGTAGTGTATGTCTCTAATATTGGGCAAAAAAATCAATCTACAGCCATGTGCCATCTACAGCCATGTGCCAGTAACCTCTGGGCCTGTATATTACTCTAGAAAAACAAATAATTATATCAAAACAACAGTTCATCGTTCATTTAACATTTAATTTAATTTTCTTCAGTCGTTTCCTTTTTCTCATCGCACTGTGGAGGGATGGGGATTGTCAAAGAAGGGTAGCTGAAAACAATTCACTTCAAAACTTATGTCACATGGACTTGGTCAAACCATTAAAATAAGTTTGGTGCACTTTAAGCATCACGACTAATTTTCTAGTTGTCCTTGAGTTAGAACTCATGCATTTTAAGAGTGCAATTAGAAACTGAGAGATGCTAGCATAAATTTCTGAAGAGCATGCTCAACAAAATATGTTATCTTTATAAGCTAATCAATGGTAATACAATGATTTTATTTTGTTTTAATCAAAAGAGTGAATACTGAGGACCATGTAAAAATGTACAATAATGTCATAATCAGCAGGAAGATGAAATGATGATGATCTCCTCACTTAACATTCTGACTTAACTTTTTCTGTTCACTTTGAGGATGTTGTTGTAGGGCTTGCTCAAATGGAACACCATGATTAGGCTTACCAGATTTCCAACCGGGACAGAGTGCTAGACCTTTAGGAGAAGGAATGTGGGCAGGTGTAGCTTGTTAAACCTTAGAGCACAATCCTAGGCATATAGGGCTTGCTTCTGAGTAGACATGCCTAGGATTGTGCTCTCAGGTTTAACAAGCTACACCTGCCCACATTCCTTCTCCTAAAGGTCTAGTACTCTGTCCCGGTTGGAGATCTGGTAAGCCTAACCATGATGGATGGTCACCCTCTAAAGCAAGGGTGGCCAAACTTTCAACATGAATGCTCCTGGCCCTTTAATGGTTGTGTAGATGAGGGCATTTCAGCAGGTGCAGCTGCTTTAGCAGCACCATCAGCAATTGCAGCTGCCAAGATTTGGTCTTCTACACAGCTCTTAAGAATGCAGAGGCCCTAATGGTGGAAGGTTGGCCACCCCTGCTCTAAAGCTCCATGGGAGACTCCAGGGTAAACACAGAGCTCAGTAAGACCAAGAACCATCCCATTCTCATCAGTGTCAGGAACTGATGAATCATCATTGTCAGTGTTGGTCTCCATTGCAGCTTCTGTAGGCAAACCGGAGCCCTCTTTTTTAGGGGGATGCAATATTGATAGAAAATGAATACTTAACATTTGGTGCATATTGTTACTAAAAGCAGGAGTCTTGTGGGGCCCAAGAGCTTCTTCACTTCTTGGTCTTGTTATTCACTTACGACTTTCTCCTTCCCCTGTAGTGTCATTTGTACTTGATGATTTAGCTTTCAATGAAGCTTGTTCTCAGGTGAATGTTAGGAAACATTTACAATGTGCTCCCATACCGAAACACTCCAGGCTCATTATATCTGTGTAGTAAATGGGACTGGGTAAAATACATCAGATCCTTCAGAATTAGGTGACAGGATGATAGTACTTTACTCACAGTTCAGATTATGGCAATAGGGAATGTAATGAGCCATAATACCATTATTTTTCACTTCAGAATTTTAATATTGTGTTTTCTATGGCTCTTAAAATATCATGCATAAAACATTTTGCTGAAAACCGCACTGGGTTATGTATGCATAGTGTCATTAGGGAGTGGGGGGAAAAGAAATATAAACTTCACAAAATGATGGAAATGGTGGTTTTATCCATGGTGGTGGTGAAGACTAGAGAGAACTACAGCAGCCTGGAAAGGCTTTAAACTCAAGTTAAGTCATACCTGTTAACTTGAGTTTAAAGCCTGGTGGCGCAGTGGGTTAAACCGCTGAACCACGAGCTGTCGATCGAAAGGTCGGCAGTTCGAATCTGTGACGGGGTGAGCTCTCGTTGCTTGGCCAGCTCCTGCCAACCTAGCAGTTCCAAAGCATGTTAATGTGAGTAGATAAATAGGTACCGCTTGCGGGAAGGTAAACAGCGTTCTGTGTTCCAGCCGCATGCTACGCGCTACGGCAAGGAGAGTCATGCCGGCCACATGACCACGGAGGCGTCTTCGGACAACGCTGGCTCTTCGGCTTTGAAATGGGGATGAGCACCACACCCTAGTCGGACACGACTGGACTTAATTGTCAGGGGTCACCTTTACACAAGGAAGGAAAGAGGACATGGTGAGAGGGGCAGTGAGGAGAAATAATTGGACCCTTTCCCAAAACACAGTAAACATGCTCCTAGAAACCCCAGCTGTGAGGAAAGTATATGTGAATTGGGAACGGGTTAGGCAGCACTGGCGAGGGTGAGAAGAAGACCTTATCTTCTCTTACCAGTTTAGAATTAGAGAAGGACAGATCACCCCTGTAGTAGCACTGAGCTTCAGAGGGTGCAGCACAAGAAAGGGAAGATCCCTACCTACGTCTCTAGATCCAAATTGGAAAAGAAGGCTGGGATTACAGCAAGATCTCACTTAAAATTGTCGATAGGTTCTTCTTGGAAACTGTGACTTTAAGCGAAACGACTTAAAATGAAACCAATTTTACCATAGACTAATTGATAAATATAAATGTTCCTATAGCATTTTCCCATCAACTTTAAAATGAAATGAAACTACATTAAGTGAAGACTTACTGTACTTGTTTTGGCATTGGACAAACAGGCTGCCCTGAGTGTTTTGCTTGTTCAGCGCAGCTGAAACCCAGCTTCTCCGTCAAGCTTCGGAGGAGGAGGTCAGACTGGTGGTTCTGATGCTGGATGGCTAAGGTGTCTTGTCCACTCAGTACCAAAAGCATCTCCTGATTCCTCTCTCCTCTCAGAAATCTCATGATTCCTCTCTTCAAGTTTGGAGTTGGAAAAGGAGGGTGGAGATTGTCATTGTCCTCACCACAGTTGTGGTGGGCTATCCACAAAAACTATACCTGTCTATCCCCTGGAGCTAGGGGAAGGGAGCAGGGGATTGTCCCTATGTAATCTCACATGGACCTGTAGCCTGTGGTCATCATTAAGTATGACAGGGCCTGACGTCCTCAGCTCCTGAACATCAGCAGGGAGCCTCTGCCTTTTGCTGGGCAGAGGACAGGAGAGCGGCTGCAGAAACAGCCCTGACCTGATTGAAACCTGCTACTTTGGACTTTCATCTTCCAGGGACAGGGTATTTGGCACCAGCCTGGCCTGTGAGGCAGATCGCTCCTGAAAGGGGTGACACAAAAGGGGGTTGCCCTTTGGGGACAAGGGCCTCTCCCTTTTCCATCACTTGAAGCCTGCATGAGAGGAGGGTGGGGTTTGGGGGGGTGTTGCCCTCATGAGAAGAAGGTGGAGGGAGGGACACTCTGGGCTCCTTTCTTGCTCTTCACGGCATCTGTGGGTAGTGAGGTTTTACTTTACTGGTAGTTTTGTTTGGTGTGGATTATCTCACTGTGTGGGTCTGCTCTGTGTGCCTAGGGTTGGGGGCCTCTCTCTCTTTTCGTTAAGAGGGGTTACCTGGCTGGTGGGTATGGCCTTGCCAGAGGGAAGAGGAAACTGGAGGGAGGAGGAGGAGGCCGTACAGGGAGGCTGGAGAGTTGATGCCACAATTAAGAGGCTGAGAAATTTAGAGGGATATGGTGATGAGCTGTCGATCGAAAGGTCGGCAGTTCGATTCCCGCAACGGGTGAGCGCTCGTTGCTTGGCCAGCTGCTGCCAACCTAGCAGTTCCAAAGCATGTCAATGCTAGTAGATAAATAGGTACCGCTTGCGGGAAGGTAAACAGCACTCCGTGTTCCAGCTGCATGCTACGCGCTGCGGCAAGGAGAGTCATGCCGGCCACATGACCACGGAGAAGTCTTCGGACAACACTGGCTCTTCGGCTTTGAAATGGGGATGAGCACCACACCCTAGAGTCGGACACGACTGGACTTAATTGTCAGGGGATACCTTTACCTTTTTAGGCTTACCAGATTTTCCTGGTTCTAAACCGGGACACCCACACCCACACCCACCCACCCACAAACACACTTAAATAAATAAATAAATAAATAAATAAATAAACTTCTTTTTTTTGTTTTTCGTGCAAAGTGCCCTTTTGCTGCCCAAAGGGTGCCCGAAAATTTTAATTATTTATTTGTTTTAGCCAAGAATCCAATAATTAAATAAATTTAAATATATATTTGTAATTATTTATTTATTTTTAGTCTAAAACAATTAATTAAATTTACTTGCCTGTCCATTTTGCCTATTATTGCCATTGCCCACCGCCGTGCTGCCGCCATTGCCCGTCGTGCCGCCGCCGCCATGCTGCCATTGCCCGTTGTGCCACCATTTCCTGCCACCGTGCTGCCACCATTGCCCGCTGTGCCACCGCCATTGCCCGTTGTGCCGCCATTGCCTGTCATCGCTGCCATTGATCATCGTGCCGCCAACATTGCCCGCCGCCGCCATGTCCGTCGCCGCCGTGCCGCCATACCCATCACTGCCATGCTGCCGTGGTGTCCATTGCCGCCGTGATGCCCATCGCCCCCGAGCCCCTGCAGCTGCCGCCAAATTTAAAGTGAATAAACTTACTTTTTTCCAGCGCCGAAGTCTTGGATCTCGTGAAATCTCGTGAGATTCAAGATGGTGGTACCCAGATAAAAGGTAAGTTTATTCACTTTGAAATTGGCAGTGACGGAGGCTTCCACCGGGCCCGGAACGGTCCGGGACCGAAATTCCAGAATGGATGGTAAGCCTAGTGATGAGGGTTAGGCTGGCCATTCCAGGGGAGCGAGGGATTTTCCCTCATTCCGGCCCTTCCTCCAGTCCTCTTACTGGTTTTCCAAGTAGCTGCAGGCAAAACTCCTTTATCATGTCACTTTACCCCGAGGAGGCCTCCGGCTGTGCTGGAACAGTATGTGGTGGGTGCCTTATTTGCACTGCTGTGTCCTGCTAGATAGGATTGGGCTCTGACTATGAGTTACTTTTTCTCACTACATTTAGAGCAGAGGTTCTCTAAGTGTGAGGCGACTCCCAAGTGCGTCATCAAAAGCAGCCAGGGGCGTCGCGTTAATCTTTTAATTAACACATATTCTTGCTTGCAAGAGAGAGAGAGAGCAAAAAGAAAGGTCCGGAAAAGCTGCCTCTTCACATCGGGTTACTCAAAGTTAATTTCAAAACACTTCAGGTTTGTTTCCACGTCTTGTTTTTAACCACAGCGTGAGCGAAGCCTGCTTATCTTATGTTAAAGAAAATTAACAAGTCGTTAAGTACTCAGAGAGAGCTGGAGACAGCGAGGTTTTTGCAGATAAGGTATTTTCATTCAGGTTTCATTCAGACATTGCAATTGGCAAGTAAAGTATTTTCTTTCCGTTGAATGTTTTTAAGAAAGCAAACACAAAACAAATGCAAGAACTGCAATTGAAAATGGTGCAAGAGCAGGTTCTGCTTTACATACAGTCTTTGATTTCTATGTTTAGTTTGGTTGATTAATTATTAGGATTTCTCTCCTCCTTCCTTTCTGACCCACCTCTAAGTTAGTTCCCCACTCTATTTGCTGGGACAACCCCCCCCCCTGGAAACTGCCAGGCAGTATAAGAATCTGATTTTCATCTTGCAAAGATGCTACCAAAAGGAGCTAGCTTTCTCTCTCTTTCTCTCTTGTGCAACTGGGGCTTCCCTCCCATGCTTTGATGTTTCTCTTGCCATGTATAGGACTAACACAGACGACATCAGTGCCCTCTACCCAGGCCTGCCAATGGAGGGAGGGCAGCATCCCAACCCCACCCTGCGCACTCCTGGCTTAGCTGCTGCTCAGCATAAGCATGGAAAATCCACTTTAGGGCTCATTTTGGGAATATACACATACATATAAGAAAGGGTGCCTCTGAGCATGTAAAGAGTGCCTGTTTCTTCCATGCACTGTAATGGGGAGTCACGGCTAACGGTGAGGGAGGTCAAGGGAGCCGCGAGTCAAAAAAGTTTGGGAACCACTGATTTAGAGTATAGCATTGAGATTTTTTCAGGGAAGTTCACAGGAAACTCAGATCAATGTTGCCTGATTTGTTTCAGGGTCCTTCTGCTGGCTTCTGCTTTCTTTTCTTTTGTTTTGTTTTGTTTTTGTTTTGTCTAGAGTTGTCTGCATCTCCCTTATAGATAGGTAATTAATGCCATGTGTTTTTTTATATCCGCTGTGTTTTTATATCCTCTGTGAACAGTCTGTTCTTGCAGTCAAAAATGTCTTGTATAGTATTAAGGCTGCAATCCTAAACACACTTCCCTGGGAAGTTATGGGCCTTAATTCTGAGTAGACATGCATAGGATTGCGCTGTAAAAGGCATCAAAAAGTGGATGGGCTGGAAGGCCCAAATGAAGCAGAACAAATTAGTATTTAATGAGAAATAGATTTGTTCAGTTTCGGTAGTATTTGTGGTATCTTTTGTGTGTTGAAGATTTATTGAGGCACAGATTGGAGGGTACATAAGGGTTTTAAGAATGAAAAACATCTAAGAATGCATCTGATCTGAAGGAAGGTTTCAGCTTCATCTCCTCCTTCCTTGGGGAAAGCTTCATATCTAGAGGGTTTGGAAATGCCATGAGGGAAGTTGTAAAGCACAACAGGATTCAGCTCAGGACTGCAACGTCTATTAACAAAGTAAATAATGGCCCAATCCTAACTAGGCTTTCTGCCGGCAGAACTGCTGTAACAGTGATAGTGCCACTGCAACAGTGTGCACGACGAGGCTGCCAGTACACATGTTCCTGGTGGCCATTTTTGCCAATAGAGGAGCTACTGCCAGGAAGTTGGCAGCAGGGGCAGGCGGTGGGAGGAACAGGGTGGGGAGGAACAGGGGAGTGCCTGGGCAGGGAAAGGGGGCAGGCAGGAAGTGAACGTAGGAGGGAGAGGGTGGATCCTGGCAGCACTAGCATGTACCAGGATCCTAGCGGCACTAGTGTGTGCCTGAATCCTATCCCCGTTTCTTCCCCTGTTCCCTCTCCCTTACTCTCCTCAGTTCTGTGCCAGCAAAATGGCTATTGGATTAATGGAAGCTTATCTTGAGGAGGCCTCTGGACCTGCCCCCCCCCCCGGATGCATTGTGTGCTTTGTTGGCGTAGCTGCTTCAGTGTGTATGTGGGGTTATTTAGAATTGGGCTGTAATACATCGTCTAAGGGAGTGGGGTTTCCCACCTTTTACCTGGCTTTGGGGGGGTGTACTTCACTCAGGTCTGGTGCAGTTGGTACTTTTTTGCTTTTGCCTTAGTGGTGGATTGTGCCTTGACTACATGGACACCCTCCTGATATAATTCGCTAGAGGGAAGGTTGTCATGCTGTCTGCTGGTTTATTGTTCAGGAGCATTGTTCTAGAGTTGGGAGTTGTGTTCACTCCCAGCTCCTTCTGTGGCCAGTGGCCACCCCCTGGCTCTTCCAAGGTCAAAGAGCAAAGGGGTCAGCTTCCTGACCTGGGCGACATTCTCGGGCTGCCCCAGATCTCCCCAGTTCTCCTGTTTTCCACCTCCTCACCTTCTCCCTTGTATTCTTTCCATTCTTCCCTTCCTCTACCTATCTTCCTCTGTCTTCTTCCTCCATTGCTCTCACCTCTCTTCTGCTACCCTTCCCTTTACAGCCTGTTTTCAGCCCTACTCATATTCTGACAGCTGTCAGCTATTGTCACCTCTGGCTGGGAGTGGCCAATGGCCAATGACACCATTGACCTGCCTCCTAGCAGTCTCTTCATTTTCCCACCAGTGGGCCCAGCATCTTGTCATCCACCTCAGAAGGTAACTATGTACTTCTATAGCAGTAGATACTTTGTGGATGAAACCTATGAGCAGTTGGGCAAGTTAATACATAGTAATACCGGTACATACCTTACCGGCTGTTTAACAAGATTCTGGGCAGGCAGAGCACAAACTTCAAACTTAGAGTGACCTTACTGAGCATTGCTAGTTTAGAAATGAAAACATTTTAAGAAGAAATGAAAATGAAATGCAGCTTAAAATACAAACACCAACTGGCTTACCAGACTTCTGTTAAGATTATTCATTTTTTCCCCGGCAGCATATGGTAGTTTCAAGCAGCTAGGGCCTAAATCCACCTGTTAAGCTGCACTCTCCAGAGTGCAAAACAAGGGAAGGCTGGGCGATGTAATGATGAAAGATAACACTGCATTTCATATTCTTGCAGTGTAATAAATCAAATACTATATTTTTAAAAAACCTAATGGGTGGTTTATTTCATACAGTAATTTTTAAGCTTGAAGCATTGTTGAGAAATGTCAGTAGTTAATTTAACAGAAATCAGATTGATCTTTCTTACTTGTGCCAGAGAAATTGCAGAGATTTGTGGGGAATAAAAATTGGCTCAAGGCCCAAAAAAGAAGAGGGGGGAAAAATCCTAAGACTTGTTTGTTATAGTCAAATAAAGGTGTATTCTTGAAATGGCCTTTATAGCAGAAAGACTTTTAGTGCAAGTGCAAAGCGATTCTCTTCCTTACACCCATTGACTGGATAGCATCACTCCTAAATGCTCTTTCACAGGTAAAATACAACACTAGGGGCCCAATCTGATCCAAATTTCCAGCACAGATGGCCTCCTCAAGGTAAGGGAATGTTTCTTCCCTTACCTTGGGGCTGCATTGAGTCTTCATCAGTGTTGGAAAGTTGGATAGGATTGGGCCATAAATTACACTGGTGTTGTGCTAACAGTGTCCTGGTCAGAGGGTACTACTGCTAGGCATCACCACTATTCAGAAGCAGATAGGTTCTTTTATCAGACTGTCAGAATTTCCTCCACGGTACAGCTGATGGCGTTCAGTAACAGCTATCACAGTTTCACTTCTGAGTCTGTTCTCAAGTTGGCTAGCAGACGGATTGGCTGCTCCAGTCAGTTTCCCACCCCCCACTAAAAAAAAAAAAAAACACAACCCCACAAATTATTGTGCGCATTAGCACATGCACACCCTGCCACTTCCGCTGCTGCTGCCCCCACTTCACCTGCTTGGTACCTTGGGGAAGCAACCAAGCAGGCAAAGAGAGTAGGGCAGAGCACAATGCAGCAATCCCGCTCCCCCCCCTCCTTTCTCTGACCTTGAGGTCCATCGCTGCCTCTTCCCACTTGCTTCTGCCAGCTCTGTTGAAACAAGTAAGATGAGCATGTCATGCTGGGATTGTTCCCAGCATGCTCTGCTGCCCAGTCTGTTTTCCTCAACAGGGCCAGGCAGAGAGAAAGCCGAAAGAGACGGCAGTGTGGACCTGAAGGTAAGAGGAAGGAGTGGGTTGGCTCCATCTCTTTCCTTCCCACTTGGACGGCAAGAAGAGGAAGAAGACGGTGGAGGTGAGCAATCCTGTTTGGATTGTTCATGAAAGCGAGCGCTCTGAACAGAATTGCCCTGCTGCTTCTAACTGCAACACCACCACCATGATTGCTTGCAGCCGCAGCAGTGTTGGAGCGGAGGAGGAGAGCTGCTGCTGCTGCCCCGATCCTCTTCTTGCTTACTCTTAGTCAATAAGAAGACGATTGGAGTACCAATTGAAGTGGCTGTGGAGGCACTGGACAGATGTAGGGTACAGAACACTTGTTCTCCCCTCCCTTCCAAGCCATTGCTCAAAGTGGCCTTTTCTGTCAACCTCATGGTTGGGCCGCTCCTATCAGTACCATAGATCACATTGTTAGGCTGCAATCATCTGGATGCTCAGCTGGCGGAGATCTCCATTGAACAGAGTGGGATTTACAACAATCCATCTTCCATGGATTCATGAAGCATGAAACATGAAGAGAAACTGTGTGTGTCTAAACTACGGTACATCTCTGTTCAAAGAATCTTTTCATAAGCAGATAAATAGTACATTTTTAAATTATGAGACAGTTCAACTTTTTACTAAGTGTAATTGATTTGGTCTGGGTCAGGTTCACTTTTTTGGCTTCAAATCCTGGGTATTGATCTTCATCCTCTGTGGCCATTTTCCACTTCATTTCAGTTTCCATTACAGTACAGTCTTAAATGCAGAAGATAAGCTGAATACAGACGTTGCATTCTTGTAACAGCCTATATGTCCCAACCAGTGGCCATCCAGGGTTTCTGATATGATGGTTATCTATCTTTCTCTGCACTACCTGGAGATTCCAGGAATTGAACCTGGGACATGCAAAGAGTGTATTTGTCCACACTGAGCCGCAACCCTTCCCCTAGTTAGTCCAATTAAAGGGGGGGGGGAGAGAAGCAACTTTTCTCTGGAGCCTTAACAGTAACAGATGTCCACAGTGGAGGCTGGGAACTGTCTTTCTTCACTGCTGGCATTTGTGGAATCAGTGAAGGATGGTGAGCCAAAACGTCCTTCCCCACTGCTTCCCCACTGTGGTCTGTTGACAAGAAAATCCTCTTTCTTGTGTGCTTGGAAATGGACTGCAATTTAAAAATCTACTTAGGTGACCAGACCCCATCATTTAGAAGGAGGAGACAGTGACAACTGGAGCCCCTGCCTCTATCTCCCAGTCCTTCTAAAATGCAGGAGTTCAAGCTGTCTGGAGTTCAGCTTTTGAACAGATGGCTTTCTGAGATTGGGAATTTGCAGTTTCTTCATTTCTAGGAGGTTTCAGTGGGACAATTCAAAGGCTTTCTTAATGCGAGTGTTTTAGAGAAACTAATTACACAGCAACCCAATGCAATCTTGGCCAATACAAACCCCTCATAGAAACCCCAGATTCCATTTTGCATCATTTGTAGAGGTCAGCACTGCTGCTTGAGGTCCAAGGGGAAAGCAGTAAGCACAGGCCAGGGTCACGTAAGCCCGACTCTGATGGTTGGTCAGCAAAAGGGGTCAATGTGCTGATTGCCTGGCCTGACTCACCTGGCAATGGAAATTATGTTGGCACTCCATAACTTTGGCGTGAGGTGAGAGGCAGGCACACCCTGCTCTTTGTCCAGTGCCAGAAGACAAAGATGCCAAGAAGAAATGCAGAACAGATTTTTGTTCAACAACCTGTGGGCAATGCTACAGCCAAATTTTGCCCCAGAGGCAGCTTGTTTACAACGTCAGTCCACAGCAAGATTCCATTAGGCTTCAATTTAAAAACATGCTGAGTTGTACAATTGAGAAAGCAAGAGGCTACGTTAAAACAATTTGTCCGAGGGAGTGATGAAGTTCTAAAAACCATTCATTTAGAACCATATTTTGAAGAACAGGAGGAAATAGTTCAGTTGACTCTATAGAAGCTTCCTATGCCTGTAGGTGGATTTGCAAGAAATAGCCGTGGGGTACCCCACTTGCTGATCTTGCTTGTCACATCATCTTGGTAGCATCCTCCCCCCTCCCAGGCCTTTTTTGTACAGTAGATTGAGTATTTTTGTCTTCTACCAGCTCCCTGCTATAGCCAGTTTCTGAGCAATTACACAAGCTGTAGACAGGTGGATTTAGGGGCAGCTGCATGGATTGTCTTGCACAGTGCAGGAGAGAGGAAGGATAAAAGCTTGGTTTTTTTATTAGTGAGGGAAACAGCTGTCTTCTCTTAGTCTCCCAGTTATTGCCTTAGTTGGTACTGGCTTATGGCAGAAGATGAACGGGTGCCAGCGTGCAGAGCCTAAGTGGGAATAAAGTGATTGTAGTTCTGATATTTTCTTGGCTGCCTGTTAACTCATTTTGTTGGGGACTGGGAAGGCAGTGTTTATTCTTAGGAAACTGCATCATGGGTATGATCTCCTTTTTTGGACTCTCCTCCAAATATATCCTATGTGGTTGGCATTCTGTCAGGCATTTGGCGGCTTGATTCGCCTGCAGGAAGGCAGAAACTTTCCTTCATGGAAGTGGATCATTTCTGGGATACGTATGAGAGTCCTAGCTAAATTTGGTTTGCAGTTGGGTAGCATTCCAAACTTAATAGGTTTTTATCAATTAGTAAACACTTTATCTTAGCCCAGAGCAGAGCAGTACTGTTCAATATTTACGTATACACTGTTTACGTATACACTGACAGAGGCTCACTTTTGCAGAAAGATGTAACTTTTAAGTTGCTTTGTTAATGGCAGTGCTTTTTAAAACATGTACGTGTATACTATGCACACACAGGGGAACAACAATTTGGTGCAGGCACCCAGTGTAATGACCAATGCCACAACTTGACACTGAAAGGAAAACAGGGAAGAGAGTGAAGGTGCTTAGAAGCTCAAAAAAGGGTTCAAACTGGACCTAACTGAATTAGCTCATACACATTTTTCCTGTGCCAATAAGCATGCAAGTCAGCGGGAACATGCAGAATGGTTACGAGGGCTGCAGGGTGACGTTGACCAGGTAAGGCCCTGGATGCCCCGCCCCCTCGCTGGCCACCAATCTGTATGAGGGGGCTTGAATTGCTGCCCCCTCACCTCACGCTACTGGGGAGACCAGCCAAAGATGAACCATGCTAGTGGCACGGGTTCAGAATAGCCTAGACAGGGGAAATTCTACAGCTAATTTTCACACAACAACAAAGCTGGGGGAAAGAGTGGGTTGGGAGAAAGAGAGGGGAGGAGAGATGAATTCCTTAGAAAGAGAAGGGGTAGAGCAGGGAAGGGGGTGCGTGGGGAATTAAGTACGTAGGGAGATTAGATGGGCTTCCCAGAGGAACTTAGGGACAGGAAGTAGGGTTTATGGGTGCAGGGAAGGAGGGAGAATAGTGGGAAAGAAAGGAGAGAGGTTCTGGTAGTTCAGGCCATGGCAACAAGTTGTGGCTGGGAGTGGCTATCTGCACCAAAGGCTACAGGCAAGGGGTGAGCCTGGAAACAGGCCATGAATGCACTTTACCCACTTACAGTGGGGGAGCTATTCTCTCCCACTGAACAAGCACTCTTGACTGATGCTCCGAGCCTCCACAGGGAGATCACCACAGGTAAGGGAGGTTCTCCTGGTTCCAAGGACCTGCTGGATCAGTCGGGGGGGGGGGTATGTTTGGGAAGAAAGCCTGACACTGATCTTGGACCTCCAGTATAAAGGTACAAAAATCAGAAAACGCTTGGTTTCACTTGAGACAAAGACAAAGAAAATATTGGGGGGGTTGGTGGGCTGCCCCACGGATCAAGGTTAATTCCTGGTCAAAGAGGAGTATCAAGGTAGAAAAGGGGGATATGAAGCATGTCTTTGGCATGCAATGGGGCAGCAACCTTGAAGGGAGGCCGACAAGGGAGCTGAGCTGCCTTTCTAGTGAGGGAGGAAGGGATGCCTAGAGAGAGAGAAGCAGCCTGTGAGGTTAGCTGACCAGCCCATGCTGGCTCGACAGCTTCAGTAGCACTCGGGGACAGACAGACAGACAGACAGACAGACAGACAGACAGACAGACAGACAGACAGACAGACAGAGTTTGGCTGGAACCCAGGAGTGGGAGAAATTCCTATGCAAACAGCATCCTTAGAGGTACAAAATTTGCTGCTGCCAGGTGGCTAGTTTTTTTGTATCAAATCAGATGGCTGTTGTATCAAATCAGATAGCTTAGTATGTGAAAATTTATTGTATTTACATTGTTAGCTTGAGTCCTACTCCTGGAGTGCAAAAATGCACTATGTTTGTTAACATAGTGCATTTTTGCACTCCAGGAGTAGGACTCAAGCTAACAATGTAAATACAATAAATTTTCCCATACTAAGCTACACACTTTAAAAATGATTGAATAGCTTTATCCTTTAATTTGATAGTTGTGAGGCATGCTTTAATTTTCTGCCTTAAATAATTTAGAAGATCCATGTGGAAGTTATTGAGAAGCATTTACACATAGTTCAATCTCTTCTTCCTCTTGCACCTTTGGAGTAACTTGTCCACCTCATTTCTAAATTTGTTTTAATGTGCCTTTTATTACGCTCACCTATTTATTTATTTATTTATTTATTTATTAGACTGGGCTCACCTCGGGGGAAGGGGATGTTCCAGCCAATCGGCCCCTCCCCTGTCAACCTGTCCCTCCCTCCCCACGTCCTGCTGCAGACCAGCGCAGGACTTACCTGTGTCCAGCGGCACAGGTACTGGGGGGACGGCGTAGTAAACAGTGCTGGCCCCAGCACCGCTTACTTGGTGCCGTGAAAGTGCTTTCCGGCACTTTCGCAACACCAAAGGCCTAAAGATAGGCAGGATTGAGCCCTGAGACAGTGGCGTACCTAGGGTCCATGGCACCCGGGGCCCTAGCTGTGCTGTCACCCCCCAGGAATGACATTCATCCTCAGAAGTGACGTCACTCCCAGGGGTTTGTTTTTTTAAAAAAAAACACATGCACGGTAGCTGGACCCCAGTATCCGCACCCCATGGATACTGGGGTCCAGCACCGATCGCAAATTACTCAGAGGGACCTCCAGAGGTTCGTTCTCCTTTGCACAGGCCTGGAAAGGCCTTTAAATCCCGAGAGGCTTACAGAGGCATCTACAGGCCTGTACAGATGAGAACGGACCTCCAGAGACACCCCCGGGTGAGTTTTTGTAAGAACAGGGCTTCTGGAGCCCTAGAAGGCGCTTCTGGCACCCCCTGGAGCCCCCAGGCACTTATCTAGTGCCAAACATCTGATTCAGCTCTAGATAAGCAGAGAGGTACCGGGGGGTGTTAAAAGAGGCTTCTGGCACCCCCCCCCCGAGGCATGGTACCTGGGGCACAACACCCCCTGGCCCCGCCTTAACTATGCTACTGCATTTAGATGCCAGTTATAAATCTCCACATCCTAGCAAGTTCCTGTTTGGGAGAGTGCCACTCAATCCTACTGCATCCACACGCTGGTGGAGTGCGTGCTCCACCAGTGGAAGCTGTCGCAAACGTGCCGTAAAGTATGTTGTGATAACGTTCCAAGAAGTAGCACTGGTGGGGAAGCCTGCACCATTCTGCTGATGCCAGTGCAAGAGGGGACGTGCGCCGAAGCAGGTAAGTTTCCACCAGGCAGCGTGAAGGCGGGGGAAGAGCGGAATGGGATGGGGAAGGGTGGCAATGGGAGCAGGGTGGATGAGTCTGACCTGGGAGTGGGATGGGAACCGCGGGCCTGTTTTCCCTACATGGGGTAGGACTTGCACCTGCCATATGGAAGGTGCAGATCCAAGTAGACCGTTGCTGGGACTGCAGCTATACCCGGGGTGAGGGAACAAAAGTTCCCTTATCTCAAAGTGACCTCCTTCAGCCTTCCACTTTCTGCACATGATGCAGCGTAGCCTATACTGGCCTTGCTGCATCGGTGCACAGAAAGTTAAGTAGGATTGGGCTGTGTGTTGGTAACAAAATTGTAGCGATTGTCAAGATTCCCTAGAATCTCATGACGTTTGATAAATCTTGAGCAGACTATTCTTGACTTTGTGAAGATGAGTCTGCTGACCTGAAGTAGTTTTTGGTTTATGACTTAAAAATAAAACAAAAGGCATATAGCCTAAGCACATTTTTACTATGTATAGTGGCCATTGTGCTTAAAGTCTTCTGTTTGAAAAAGAATTACATCTGTTGAACTTCCTAGGTTTGGTCTAGTCATAGTTAAAATGAAGCTTTGATCTAGATTATGAACAGGTATTACCCTGAGGATGTGACTATAATCTACTTCATAATCCCTTCAATAAACTGAACACAGGAAATGCATTTTCCCCACCTGCAAGCTAACTTTTCTTTAGTTTGTTCATTGAACTGGAATGTTATAATAATGACTGTTTTCCTGATTATGTAAATTACAAAATTAAATGCACTTTCTTAATTTTGAGTAAATATTCATAGACTCTCATCAGATGACTTGGATCAGGAAAAAAGGGAATATCAAACCAGCTCACCTGCGGCCCAAACCAGCACTCCATCTGGCAAGCAGAAATCTCCGCACAGGGACAAACATAACTTCAGCAAATGCAGCTTAATGTATTTTAGGGGATAGCTGTACTACAGGAAACTTTTTAACTTGTCAGTTATTTCATAAATGTCTTGTACGTGCCTGTGGCTGCAGCCTTAGTTTTTAGGGCCCAAGGACAGAACGTGTGCATGCTTTTGTTAAAATTGTTTCAATTTCCAAGTAGAGTAGATCTACTCAAAGCCACATTATTGGGTTTCTGTCAATTTATACAAGATAAAAATAGTAAATTTTAAAATGCACGAAGAGTAGGGAAAAGAGTAAGACAACGAGGACTCATGCCTTCGGGTCCTGTACAAAGTACATATCCTATTCAGATTCTTCCTTTCCGTAACCGTGTGGATCCATCAAGAATTCATCTGTCAGGACAATACTTACTGTATGAATAATTGTAATTCTGGAGGGCAAGAAAAAAGATCAGATTTATAAGTAAATGTTATGATCCAGCTCAAGTCCTAGTGAAAATCCAATTTAATTGTGATTAATTTACGTCCCAATCCCCCATCAGCCTATGTGAATGAATGAATGAATGAAACCTTTATTGGCATAAAGACAAACCTACATAAAATATAAATAACAAGCAAGCAAACAATATCATAAAACACAGACTAATCCAACATATAGAACAATGTCTAAGGCAATCATAATAGGTGGATACCACCAGCACATAACAACTGCAAAAATCCAGATAGTTTGCTATTTGACTCTTGCGTAATTCATTGTCACCAGCCAATAAGTAATACAAGACTTCCAAATCAGAAAATCCTATAAATTTAATCAAAATCGGACCTAAATAGGATAAACGCAAATTTTGGTATAAATCACAATACAATAGCATGTGGGGCAAGATTTCAAAAGCCCTGTTATTACAAGGACATAGCCGTGCTTCACGTGGTACAGATTTATATCTGCCAGTTGTAACATTAGACGGGAGCACATTGCATCTCGCTAATGTAAAGGCACGTCGTTCCTGTGGACATTTCAATAAGGCAAGATATTTGGCCATTTTACATACAGGTGCTGTTAGTTGAAAATGCAGGGGGGAGCATATTTTATGTGCTGCTGCAGAAAGAACTTGTTGCTCAATGTTCAATAGCCTGCCCTTAAGAAGCTTGAAGGCTTGGGTTGGTGGGAGGGTTCCCAATGAATCTAATGCAACCCCATTGTTTGGATCTTTTGCATGAAAAAATTGGATTCGGGGGAGAATGAAGAATCGGCTAACATACCTTTGAGTAGAACATCAATTATTGTTACGGATATGTTACACTGCTAGTTATTAGCAGTGTAACATATCCGAATCAAAAACTTTAAAAAGTGTAGCCATACAGATGTTTCTAATCTAATCATTCCCACCTCCAAACAAAGGGCAGCATAAGGGACACAATGTGGTACAGCCAGTTGCTTGCACCCTTTCCACCGTAGAATTGAAAGCAGACATCCAAATGGGTGACCCAAACAGTAATTGGGGTATAACTTTAGCTTTAAAAATCCTCACCGCAGCGAGAATAAAAGAGTTACCCCATGTGTGAAAAAAACGGTTGATTGCCTGGGATGTTAATTTCGCTGAATTAATTGCAGCTTGGCCAGGATTGTCTATGATGAAAATAGATCCCCAGGTATTTAAATTGCTTGACCTGTTGGATAATCTTACCCTTGAAAATCCAAGAGGCGGGCTTCCAATTCTTGCCAAACACTACAATTTTTGATTTATCATAATAGATGCAACCAACCTATGTGATGCAGTGGTGCTAACAGAGCACGTGCAATAGCCTGGGGGGGGGGGGGACAATACGGCCTGGGAGAGGTAAGTACAATTTTTTTTGCTTAACTCCCATTAAGCTGCCTGGCTGCCAATGTGTCTCCTCAGACCTACGGAATAAGTCTGAGGAGCCTCGGGGTGTGTGTTGAGCCAGGAAAAGGTGGGTAGGATCTCAGCATGTGTGTTTGCTACTGAGATCCACCCCTCCTGCTCTCAAACCACTCCCTGTCCACCTTGATCCTTGGCATGCCTTTTGCGATGCCGGACTGGGACTTATGGTCCAGATTGTGGTAGCGGATTGTGAGATCTGCCACTGTAAGCCCCTGATTGGATTGGACTGCCCATCGTCCTAACTTTAGTTAGTGACTAGTTAAAGGGCATAAGATAAATTCTCAATGAATAGGTTTTTACACAAAAGCGGATATATGTTTTGATTTTGCTTTGCTGGTAAGGATTTATTGAATCCAGCTATAGCTACATTGAGTTGCTTAGAACATTTTGATGCCAACTATTTCATTACCATCATTGATATCAGTTGACATTGTCTACCTTTTGAAAACTGGAAATATGGAAGGAATACAGTAGAGCAGCAGTTCCCAAATTTTTCTGCACCCTGACCCACCTCGTCCTCCCAGGTGGGCCGCAATGCACTGGTCCTGGTGGTGCCGGAGGCCTCTTCCAGGTCACGCCAGGCTCGTGACCCACTCTACTGGCCTACGCAGTCTTCAGAATGGCCTGCAGAACCATCAGAAAGCTACTTCCGGTTTCCTCTGGAGGCCCAGTAAGTAATTGGGAAAGGCTCTGATTTGGAGCCAAACCAGAAAGGCGTCTGATTTGGAGCCAAACCAGCAAAAGGGTGGGTGGGATGGCCTACCCTGTGTAGCCTCTGTGACCCACCAAGTGGGTTGCAAACCACACTTTGAGAAACGCTACATTAGAGAAAATCACCTAGGCAACTTGAAATGATATGTCATTGTCAAACAACAGTTAAAAAAAACACCCCAAATTAATTTACCAGTGACTTATGCTGCAGTGAAACTGCAGGCAGATGCCACTGAGAGAGCTCCAGTTTTTTGTTTATACCAGTGCTAGGGAACCTTCAACCTTATTCTGTATACAGCTGTGGTGTTACAGCAGTCCACACAACCAGTGCTTAGTTTTTCTGTCCCTGCTTTGTGGAGGTTTTGAAAAAGAATAGTGTATATCTTCAAAAACCCACACACACATAGAGAAGCAAATTCAAATTGATTCAGTTCCTCTGCTGATAAGTTCTGGGAATACAATTAACCTCTTGTTTTTCTTACACTACATGAAGTTAATTGCACAGACAACACCTAAATGCATGCTACCTTCGTTTTATAGTTCAGTCATTTCTAGTTCTTTGTACCATTGCAAAAGGTAAGCTTATTAAAACTAAACTCTAACATTGAAAACTTTGTAAGTTAATAAGCTGTTAAATTTTAACTAGTGGATGTACACATGTGCAAGGAATGACGTGTTGCAAGATGAGCAAGGAATGGAGTTATACTCATATTTAGAAAAGCACAAACAGCTGGCAAATGCAAATGAATGGCAAGCTTTGTCAATATTCGCTCTCATTGTGGCCTTGGTGAACAATCTTGACTGAAAAGATCAATAGAAATAATTCTACCTTATTAGATCTTTCTGCAACATATGAAACTGATAATCTATAAGCCTACTAGTTGCCTTTCTAATTTAAAAAAGGATGGTTATGGCAGCTAATAAGAATTGCCTAAGATGACTATTGTTTATAAAATAACAAATAGTAAAGAATTTATTTTGAGCAGTGTTTCTTTTCTTGGAATGGAAATATCCAAGTGTCGTCGTCTCATGAGTGGCTATGGGTGGCTCCTGGGACCTTTCCTGTGGGATTCTGATTCATGGTCAACTTGAGCAGTGGGAAGGTTTCCATGATTAATGGTATTGCTCTCAAATTAACAAGGAAACTGGAAGGTAGATGCAGGCACGTCACTGGAGCGTGGTGCGCGGGGCGGGCTGCCAGGGGGTGATGTGGGCAAAGGGTGACACGCGTGCACCCGCGCACGTCGCCCCTGTTCCTTGCGGAGGCTCCGATGCCGGAAGAAGGCCTCGGAGCGTCCGCCCCATCCGGTGGTCCGGGGCCTTCTGAGAAGGCCCAATGCGTCGACGCGTCATTTATTAGCTTTTTCGCACATGCGCAGACCGTTTCTAAGGGCAAAAGGGCAGGCCTTGCCCTCAGAAATGGTCTGCGCATGTGCGAAAAAGCTAATACATGATGCGTCGACGCATTGGGTCTTCTCAGAAGGCCCCGGACCGCCGGATGGGGCAGACACATTTAGAGCCGACTTAGAGCCGGCAGCAGCAGCAGGGGTAAGTGTCACTCTAGGGCAGGGGCAACGCGTGCACCCCCACTCCAGGGTGACGCTCACCCTAGTGACGATTATGGGTAGATGTATCTTGGCAGAGCCACAAAGTCTAATAACCAACATTATTCATGTTTCTGTTGATTACTTGAGATATAATGGCAAATTATGGTTTAGTCATTCATGAACTCATATTCTCTCTCAACCAAACCAAAACTGAAAACCTGATTTAAACCATGGTTTCTGATTATCTGATTTGGCAGACAAGCACAAACCCTAGCTTGCTGTTTTCTCAAGGCAAACTGTGGTTTGTGTGAACAAGGAGAGAATTGGAGTATGCAGGGAGAGGAGCCTGAGGCTCAGATACAAGTGGCCGGGCCATTATATATGAGCTGGCCCGGTGTCTGTAAATGTAATGCACTTGCAGCAGATCATCCGCACTCACTCAGGTGGGCTTCCAGTGACCAACAGGATTTGTTGGCATTTCCTCCATACTGACCTGAAAATAAGGTAAAGGTTCCCTTTTCCCGAAAGCCAGTCGTTAACTAGGGGCGTTGCTCATCTCTATTTCAAAGCCAAAGAGCCAGCGATGTCTGAAAGATGCTTCCATGGTCATGTGGCCGGCATGACTCAACGTCAAGGCACATGGAATGCTGTTACCTTCCCGCCGAGGCAGTACCTATTAATCTACTTGCAATTTCTTGCTTTCGAACTGCTAGGTTCAAGAGCTGGAGCCTAAGACAGTAACTCACACCGTCATGCGGCACTCGGGTCTCAAACTGCTGTCCTGCCCACCTCCCAGTCTGTAGTTCAGCGTCTTAACCACTAAGCCACAGCGGCTCTAAAAATACCCAGGATGAAATGGCACCTATTTAAGATATGGAACAGCTGCTGTGCACATGTGGATGAACAAGAACCATGGTTCAATTTGGATTCTGCTCATTGGTATTTGTTAGAGAAAAGTATTCTGTCTGTTATGAAAGTGGATACAACTTCTTCTATGAATTGTTTTACATTTATTGGAGTGGGGGGGAGGTGGAATAGTGAGACATTATGAAAATAAATGGCTACATTATGGAAGAAAACAATATTTCCACTCTTTTTTGTGATTACTCCCTTTCTATTGCATAATTTGCCACCTCATAGGCAAATGAACCTTTTTTGTTTTGTTTTTAAATCACGTTTTCAATAACATAGGTGACATGTCCAATACTCAGTAATAAACTCGCAGTGAATAAGATTTTCATTTTTCTTTCTGTTCTAGATGGATAGAAATCATTTGCTTGCAATATAAAGGTCACATACTACCTACTCTGTTTGAAATATAATTCAGTTATAAGTGTTTCTTGTTTGCCAGTGTAATTGTCAGGAAGTTGAATATCACAGTTGCAGCAGCCAAAGCAGATACTGTACAATTTTACACCTGTTGTGTTTTTTATATGAAAACTATTTATTTATTTATTTATTTATTTATTTACAGTATTTATATCCCGCCTTTCTCCCCGAAGGGACCCAAGGCGGCTTACATTAGGGAAAAAAATACATATAAAAAACAGTATAAAAAATATCACATTTTAACAATTAATGAAAATTAATAAAAAACAGTGTCTAAAAACAATTTAAAAGATCATGGCTTCAATCAGAGCAGGAGCATAAAAACAGCAGCATCCCCACCTGTACCAGCGAGATGTTAAAAAAGGCAGGGGCTCAGAAGGCTTCTTTGAACAAGAAGGTTTTTAGGCCTCGCCGGAAAGAATCCAAGGAGGGAGCAGTTCGTAGGTCAAAGGGGAGGGAATTCCATAAGGTTGGTGCCACTACTGAGAAGGTGCTGTTTCTGGCTGTTGCCCCTCGCACCTCCTTGGGCTACGGCACCCGCAAAAGGGCCTTCTCTGATGATCTGAATAGATGAGCTGGACTATATAGAAGTAGGCGGTCTCTCAAATACCTCTTAACTACCAGAGAGCTGGTGTGGCATAGTGGTTGAGATGCTAAGGGTCAGGCTAAATGTGATGCAGGAAATCTGTAAATATAGTCTCCTGTATTTTTAAAGCTTTGAGACTTGTGTAAAGCCACTTACGGCCCAATCCTGTCCCCCACCAGCAAATAGTGTGCAGTTGCACCAGAACTGGATCTGCTGTATGCTGTGGACTGGTTGGGGACCATGACGTGATGAGGAGGTAAATTAAAAGAAAATGTTTACTTACCTACTCTACCGCTTCATGGTCCCCAATGGGTATATTCAGATTTGCGCCAGTTCTTTAGCTGGCGCAGGACCGAGTGGATCCAAGGGGATGTGTCAAGGCTGGGTGGGGGACATATTATATTGGTGGCCTGTTGCCGCTGACAACCGCCCCTGCCCTCGCCTGGAATAGGCCTTCCACTGGAATGGCCTTCGCCTGGAATAGGCCTTCCACTTCCATCAGCGGAAGGTGCCCATAGGATTGTACTGCAAGAGGTAGGCTTACCATTCGTCCCAGTTTGGCCGGGACTGTCATGGTATTTGGGGGTTCACCCCGAGCGGGTCCCGCCGCCATTTCTTCCCGGAAGCCCTTCGTTCTGAAGGGCTTCCGGACCGCTTGTGCGCATGCATGCGGCTTTTGCGAGCTGCACGCATGCACAAGCAGGAGGCGAGGCGGCGGCGACGAGGAGGCGGTGAGCAGCAGTTTTATTTATGTATTTATTTATTTTAAACATTAAAATAAATAATAAATTAAACTGACTTACCTTCTCCCGTCGCCGCCGTCATCGCCGCCGCGCTGCAGTGGCTCCTCTGCCGGCCGGGCCAGGCCGCACTCACCCAGCTCGTCCGCTCTCGCTCCCGAAGCGGCGAAAGCGGGCGATCCAAGGGCGAGCCGCCGCTCTCACTGGCTCTCATCGCTCGCCGGTGAGAGCGGCGGCTCGCCCTTGGATCGCCCGCTCTCGCTGCTTCGGGAGCGAGAGCGGACGAGCTGGGTGAGTGCGGCCTGGCCCGGCCGGCAGAGGAGCCACTGCAGCGCGGCGGCGATGACGGCGGCGATGGAGAAGGTAAGTCAGTTTAATTTATTATTTATTTTAATGTTTAAAATAAATAAATAAATTTGCGGACGCGCTTTGTATGGCAATGGGGGCGCTTTGTGCCCCTTTGGTTTTTTAAATTGCAATGGTTTCTTTCTTCCTTTATTTATTTAGTTCGTGGGTTAAATAAATAAATAAATAAATTTGCGTTTTTTAAAATTACAGTGCTTTATTTATTTAGCTCATAGGTTAAATAAAGAATTTTTTAAAAATAGGGAGCGCAAAGCTTTTAAATATTTTAATACTTTATGTACACATTAATGTTTTAATATTTAATTGATTTTTAATTTTTATTGATTTTTAATTAATTAATTAATTAATTAATTTTAATTTTTTACTTACTTACTTACTTAATTGTGGGGGGGTGTCCCAGTTGAAGGGGGGGAAATACGTTAAGCCTAGTAAGAGGTGGTAAGTAAACCAGGAATTCACACCTCACCTTCTAGTTCTTGGTTCACAGCTCAGACTCTTAGCACCACAATAGTAGAATAGTAACCTATAGTGCTGTTTGCCCTATTAAAGAAAATATGACTGAATGTATGCTCTCCTAGAAGATTTGGGAAGCAGGGAAGACCACTAGCATCGAGTCAGGGCAGAGATTTCATGCTGTTCCCCACAGCAAACAGAGGTGTGTGTGTGTGTGTGTGTGTGTGTGTGTGTGTGTGTGTGTGTGTGTGTGTGTGTGTGTGTGTTGGTTTGCCCACAAATGTGCATTTACTGTACACACTTGTGCTCACACAAGCACACAACACATACAGATCATACAAAAAGGCCCTCTGTCACTTGAAAATCTGAAACCTAGATGGAAAGGTTTCTGCAACATATTCACAAAGTGTGTGAACCGGACCAGTGTTTCCATGCGTAAATGGAGAATTAATTACCTTAATGTTTGCTCTTCGTTACCTCTGAGCCCCTTTATCGAAACCTCCTTATATGAATTCACAGCACGTGTTCTCCCAAGACAGCTTCTTGTTAATGCAATGGAAATAGCACTACCAGTTTATCGCCTTTCAGATCATTTCAGAAATATGTTTCAATATAAGGCTGTATGAAAAAGCACGGTGGTAGTATCTATCCTTTCTACATTGTGCAGGTTTCATTTCTGTTAGAAAATCCTTTTTAAAAAGTGTAGCTTTCAGTAATGTCCCTCTGTGCTTTAACTTGGGCTTGCACTGCTATTTTATCTGCTTTATGGAGATTCACTTTTATGCTTTTATCCTTAGAATGTTTTTGTCATTATTTTGCTATATTTAAATCATTCTGCATTTGCAGCATCACCATTTTGTGATCATCTTGACATTTATAATGTCAGCTCTGTAGGTTTGCATTAACCTCATTTTGCCATCAGCTTGCTGTGCCAACCTCTACTGTAGACCTGCACAGAAATAATTTAGCATTCATCATAGCATGTGCAGTAATGTCTCATTAGACTTGAACTAACAGAATTTTGTCTTCATAATTTGCCACCATAATAACCAGGTCTTCACAGATTTAATGTGACAATCTTTTGCCTCTCTTACTAAAGCTGTGTAATCATTGTGATCCTGGGAGAGTTCAAATGAAGTCAATGTAATTAAAAGGTGGTTTTCTTTAAGTACCCCAGAACATGGGCTGATTAAATATATAAGTTAGTCAAAACAGTATCATGGACTTGTCTTTTAACCTGTTGTTCCTTGGGTAAGCTTATGAAGCTGCCTTATGCCGAGTTAGACCATTTAGTCCATGTAGCCCAGTAGTATCTCTATGGTGGTACTCCAGCCAGCCATTATCCAGGGTCTCAGATAGCTCTTCTGCCTGAGATGCTTTTAATTGGAACTGCCAGAGAGCCAACCTGCTTTGCACATGTGTTCTATGAATGAGATATGGCCAATACCACACCTGCTCAGGAGCATGTAGGAATGGAGCTGAACATTGTTGCCATTGACCTCCCTTTCCAAATGTGCACAATCTCTACTGACTCCATCTTGGTTTCCGTAGCAGACATTCCAGAGGATCAGCCAGAGCTTTGCCCTGAAGGGAGGTGGGGGGTGGCACGGCTCCATCTAATCAAGATCAAGCTAAATAAGGCCCATTGGTCAATATAGAAGGCTGTACCATTGTGGGGCATCTGTGTGTCACCTTCCTCTAAGGCAGTGTTTCCCAAACTTTTTCAACCTACGGCTCCCTTGAACATTGGTGACCCTTGGCCGTGGATCCCCATTACATTATGTTGATTCCTGCTAATTGGCATTGCACTGTATACCGAGAGGGTTCTGTGGCACTCCGCAGCTCCCCTGGCTGGTTTCCACAGCTCCCCTGGGAGCCACGTCTCCCAGTTTGGGAACCACTGCTCTAAGGTTTTGCAAATTTGGGCTCCCCACCTTGGCATAATCTCATTTGCAAGCACATGTCTTCCTGAATAATGAATTAAGCTTAACTGCGCAGAGGCCAGGCCTGCTGGAAAGTGCTTTTAGACTCCTACTCCTACCAAACACCCAAACATGTGTGCTACCTACACCTTTCCATGCCTTTTGTCCCTTCAGGAACCTCCTCAGTTGGGATTTAATTAAGCTTTTGTGCCTTCTTAGAATGACACACCTTAAATCAAGCCCAGGAAAGTCCTGGCTGCACACACAGAAGATGTTCCAGATACCATTATTCACCCAGAAGTATTTTTGTATCCTTTTTTTCAGATCCCTATAACTACCCCTGCTCTGGAAGCAGAATTTTGGCACGGTTCATTTCTTTGCACACTGAGAGCATCCAGGGTGCCCGTTTTGTGATGTGAGAGGCAAAATAATAACAAAGTGAGAAACACAATATGAGAGGCAATCCAACATAAACAAGAGGCAAATAAATGAGCAAACATACACTAACAATCCTACTTAGAACTAGCTTGTGTGTGTGTGTGTGTGTGTGTGTGTGTGTGTGTGTGTGTGTGTGTGTGTGTGTGTGTGTGTGTGATGTTGCTAGGTGGTGATTTTTCAGCAGGCTGTAGAGAGTGAGTGAAACTAGCTGAAAGGAAGTTTGAAAAAGAGAAAAGTAGGAGTTTTGTGAGACGATGCTGTTGTTTGAAAGGGGAAAAAAGCTTTTAAGAACAGCCTGCATTGTGAGAGCAGGCTGGGTGGATGTTGCATGGAAGAAGCACATTGTGATTTGATAAGGACCCACTTATTTAGCTATAGTAAGTGCGAGCAGAGTGTCTGGATGGGGAGAAGGGAACTAAGATTATTCTTAATGGAATATGGAGTGGGGGCTTTTCCTGGCCACTTTTCTCTCTGGATTTGAGGGCTGCCAAGATTTTTCCTGGAGATGACACTTATAACTTTGAATAACCCAGACCCTGAGCAAGGTGGCCTCTTGCCCACTGTCTCCCACCCACTTGCTGCAGACAAGAAGTACATTATTTAATGATGTACGCAATTTGTCTCTTTGTTTCCACATAATTTTCTGCTGTTAAACCTCAAGGTTTTAGATACCCAAGGAGCTCCCAAACAACTTCTGTGCAATCTCCCCTCAAGCCTTCAATTTTATTCTGTTTGTTTGAGGAAACATTTTGAGCACTGAACAGCTAATCATGGAAAATTAATCTCTAATTACACATTTTCTAGACCCTGTGCCACAGCTGGAAAGGAAAATAGTGAAATTGACACGCTTCCCCTCCCCCCCTGCAGTGACTCTGGAAAGCCTCTCCTCTGCAATGAAGGAAGTTATCTGAACTAGGAGCATAGGAGAGGTAAATGTTTGTCAGTTTCACTACAGGCATACCTCGGTAATATGACAGGTTAGGTTCCAGACCCCCGTGGTGAAGCAAGTCACTGGCTTTTGTTGAGGAATATGGCATTCGTTTGGCTTGGCGGCAGCTTCCTGAGGTGCAATGGTGGCTTAAAGTGCTTCTGGCAGCTGCTGTGCAAGGGGAAAAGTGAGGTGTGCTTTTGGAAGCTGAACTTGGTGTTTCGGAGATGCATCTTCTTAAAAACATGTCACCGCCGTAAGAGCAAGGGAAGCGCCGAAAATAATAATAAATGAATATAATTGAAAACCGCCACATTAGCGAAGCGATGTAAGTGAGGTACTACTGTACTGCTCTTAGCAGCCTTGGCAAGTTTGTGGAGGGAGAAGGAAAGTTGGAGGAGGGAGAAGGGGAAAAAAGAGCTTCCATGGCTCCAAGTCACTTCTCCCTGCCCACCTGGTGCTTAAGAAGCACTAAGTAGGCAGGGAGAGGCAATCTAGAGTAGAACCACAACAGCTGTTTTTTTCCCCTTCTCATCCAGAGCTACTGAAAGAAGAAGCCCAGCACGTGACCTTCCTGCTCCGTGTCACTTCGGTTTGCAAGGAACAGAAGCAATGCATGCTGGGTTCCCAACATACACTGCTCTTGTTCATTTTAAACAGAAGCAGCGCAGAGGAGAAAGGTTGCATGAGGGGCTCTTGGGAAGTAAAGGGAAAGGGAATGAGGATGTGCCTGCCTGCCTGCCTGCTCACTCACTCCAGAAGGTCATCTAGTTCAACCTCTGCCTGCAGCAGGAAATCTTCCTAGAGCATCTCCAGCAGGTGCCTGCTGAGTCACTACATGAAGATCTCCAATGAGGGAGAAACCACCACCTCCCTAATTTGTTCCACTGCTGAACCACCCTTACTGAACCATTAGGAATTGCTTATTTATGGTATATCCAACTGAAATCTTCCTGATATCCAACTGGAATCAGCTATGTAGCTGGTGTACATCTGAGGAGAGGAAAGGTGGGGCAGATTGGAAAATGGGGGATAGAATCTCATGTGCACTTTTGCCATTGAAATCCACCCCCTCCCTGCCCTCTTCCCTCTCTGCCCTGAACCTCCCCCAAACTCTCCACAGCCTGCAAATGGTCCACTTTCACTTCCACCTTACATGGGCTGGCGAAGTGTCTGGGTGAGTCTGGAACATGCTTGGCACCAGCTCAGCTTTCACACCTCCGCAACAGGGCCTTGATAGGATTGGTAGGATTGGTAAACCCTTGATAGGATTGGGCCGTGAAGGCTGATCTACACGACAGCGTCGCGGAGCATTTTTGTAATCCGGCGGAGCCGCCGGACCTCCGCCCCACTGCCGCGTACTCCAAGTCGAGTGCTCTGTTTTTTAGGGGGCGTACGGCAGAGCTTGGAGGTGGCTCGCGGAGCTGCTGCAGCCTACCAATCACAGAGAGGGGGGGAAGAGTTTAACCAATCACAACTGCGCTTTCTTAGGAAGGCGAGACAACATGAGGGGTAACAGGCTTGAAGACACTCCCCCTGCTTCCAGCGCGGAGGCGCCAGGCAGAGGCGACGGCGGAGCCGCGACGCTGTCGTGTAGATCAGCCTCACTGGCGTCACTGGAGCATGGCGGGGGGGCGGGCCGCCAGGGGGTGACGCGCGTCATGGGGTGACGCGCGCACCCCCTCGCGCGTCACCTCCGTGACGCGCGTCGCCCTCCGGACGCTCCGAGGCCGGCCCGGGAGCCGGCCTCGGAGCGTCCGACCCCGTCGACGCTCCAGGGCCTTCTGAAGGCCCAGGCAGCGCATCAATCCGGGTATTTCCCGGATTTTCGCGCATGCCCAGACCCGTTTTGAGGGCAAAAAGCCCTCAAAACGGGTCTGCGCATGCGCGAAAATCCGGAAAATACCCGGATTAACGCGCTGCCTGGGCCTTCTTTCAGAAGGCCCTGGAGCACCGACGAGATCGGACGCTCCGAGGCCGGCTCCCGGGCCGGCCTCAGAGCGTCCGGAGGGGGCGACGCGATGCGGGGGGGGGAGCCGGGTGGCCCCCTCCCCCCGCGCCTATAACGTCGCGCCCCTAGGGGGGGGTGACGCGCGTCCCCGCACTAGGGTGACGCGCGTCTAGTGACGCCCCTGATCAGCCTTTAGTCTCACCAGGTGCTAGGCATGATCAGGTTGCACCCAGAGCTTCTGAGCTGAAGTCAAAACAGGGTCATGATTGTGTCTCTCCCCCCAAGTCTTTGTGGAAGTTGGCTCTAATTTTGGAAGCTTTAAATGAATATGTTGTATAACTGTATTCTTGACTGGGATGCCTCTAACATCAACATGTTAATACGTGGGGGGAAATTCCACACTTTGAGGGATTTTTTTCTCCTTCTCTCGACATTTAAATATTCGAAGCACCACAGTCAAGAATTTGATATTTTAGTCATTCACCAGGCTTTATCTCCAACATCAAATTCTTCAGCTAGTTTCTCATAATATCTAATATGTTATAGGGTGGGCTATAAATGGAAATAAATGCAGTAGTCTACTAGAATGGACTTCAGTTACCCTTCCAAATCTAATTATTTGAAGAACAGTCTACCAAAGCCCTTTAACTCCTTCCTTGCTTTAAATCCCTACTAATAATGTGTAATGTTGAAGACTAGTGCCTGCATTGCTCATTTAGTACATTAAACAGATCAATGTTGTGTTTATGTTACTTTCAACTCAATCCTATCCTTCTCCCCCACTGGTGGAGGGCAGAATGGGAGTCTTTGGAAGGGAAAGGGGATTTAAATCCTCTTTCCCTTCCAAAGCTTCCCATTCTGCCCTGCCCCACTGGCTGCACCAGTGGAGGAGAAGGATAGGATTGGACTGTTTGTTATTTCCAGTTTTCTTATTATGACTTACAAGCAAAAGGTTTCTTCTGTAAACAAGGTTGGAATGCAGACTTACCCATATTTTAATCCCACTGATGGCCCAATCCTAACTGGCCAGAACGCCACTGGAACACATGTTCTGGTGGTGTAAAGTGCTTTCTGGCTGTCACAAACGCGGCAACAGTGGAGAACGTGGCCTGGCTGCCACCAGAAGCGGCAAGAGGCCAGGTCTGCATAATAATGGATCATGGACATAAGGCTGCGCAGGGGCTGGGAGGGAGGCAGAGAGGAGGCAGAATGGGGCTGCTGGTCCAAGTTGACCAATCAGGCTATCAAGGGCTTAACCTGGGGGAAGGGAACAAATGTTCTCTTACCGCATGGAGGCCTCTTGAGGCCAAAACACCCTCCACGGGATTCAATGGACATCACGTTCAAGTTGGCATCACTGCATTGCCGCACGGGGAGTTAGGTAGGACTGGGCTGTGAGTTTCATGAGCTTATTTCAAGTAAGCATGCATCAGATCACAGCATAAAGTTCATGCCCTTACCAAATGTTGCAATATTGAGTAATTTAACTGAGATATTAACTTTAGTGTGTTTAAGATGTATAGAGAATTTGCTACTATTTGACAGTAGAGCTAGTATTATTTACTGTATTGTCCCGAGTATAAGACGCACCTGATTATAAGACGCACCCTTAAAGTTTGGTGCTATTAAAAAAAATTAATTAAATCACTGGCATTAAATTGCAACAGCCTGATTATAAGACGCACCCCTAGTTAAAAAACTTAAATTAGGAGAAAAAAGTGAGTCTTATACTCACACCAATATGGTATTTTAGTCTTTTGACTATACCTTTACTCCACTTGTCTTCTTCCACTGGACTCCCAAACTGTCCCCAGTTCAGGTTCTGACCAGACTGAGATCTGCTTTGCTTCAACAATGTAAGAGTACTAGATATCCTCAGATCATTATTTGGAAAAGTATTCTTTGGATACTAGGCTACTGCACTGGACAGCTTTAGTGCTGCTAAACAAGGCACACATTGCAGGGAAATTGGATTGATAGAATTTTCAAGTGTATTCAAGTTCAAGTACACTGAAGATTTGCAAGCAAAAACTGAATGGGACATATGTTTGTAACACACCTCCTGAATTGCAATATGGTCGTCACATCTTCATTCTGTTGCAGTATAGGTTTTTAAAAAAAATAAGCTCACTTTTCTATCTGATTGCAGCATTAAAGAACAGACAGAAAAGGCTAAGTTTTAACCAATTGCTTAAGAACATGTGAAGAGTCTCTTGAGGGTTTGAAAAATGGTAAAAGTGTGATCGTATGAAACCTTTCTTCATATTTCACAAGTGAGGTTCTACATAATAAGCAATTCCTTTTACTTAGGGTCCTAATTTTCTCAACCATTCTTGCCTTCGGATCCTCAAAGTATTGCTATTGTCACTCTCTCTTCTCTTGACACTGTGCCTCAAATTATTTTCAACATCAGTGCATGACTTTTGGACTCTGTGGGTTGCAAATTAATCCTTTATAGACAGCTGATGTACTTCATCCACTGAGGGTTTGTCAGGAATTAATTTGGCTACCAGTGTGGAAAATGATAGGGGTTCTGAAGGATAAAGGAGTATATTTAAATTAAAAGTAGAAATGTATTAATGTGCATTTAAATATGCAACCAAGAAATTTATTAATTTCATTAAATACAGATAATCTAAAATGTGACAAAACTCGTATATATAATAGTACCTTATTTAACAGCTGCGCGGGCCCGCCGCCCGCCTCTTGCCTCTCGCACCATTTTCTAAACTTGTAAAATGCCTATAAAAAGAAAAAACGTGACCGGAAGTCACTTCCAATTGTGGTTTTTCTTTTTATAGGCATTTTGCAAGCTTAGAGGTGCGGGCGGCGGGCCCTCACGATTGTTAAATAAGGTACTGTGGGGTCGCCGCAAGTGGGATCCCTCCTCCGCGGATGGCCATCTGTGGATAGTCGAATCCGCAGATGGCTAATCCGCAGATAAGGAGGGCCCACTGTACAAGAATGGGGCAGCATGCAACAATATGGGGAGTGGAATGTAGTGCCTGATTTAAATATTGAAGTTATCATTATTTGAAATAATATAGACAGTTGCTTCATTATCAATAAGTCACTGGATAAACAAAGTTGAATGTGAGTTTTGTACTGGCTCCAGCTTTAGGCAGACCATATGCTTTGGAGTAATGCATACATTACATGCTTCCCTCTTTAACCTGTATTTATCTTTCCATTGTTGGATTTCATTAAATAGCAGCAGCAAGGACTCTAATTCCAATGCAAATGACTGTTACTACTGGCAGGGGGGCTGAAGAAGTGATTTTGGAAAGGAGGCTGGCAGTTTCAAAGCCTTGGAGAACAACGCTGGCACAGGACAAGGTGTTAGGATGCTTCTCCAGTGAAAAGGGTCAATAAGGTATAACGGAAAAGGAGAGAACTAGAACTCCCAGGCATTCGTAATGGCACTATTGACTTGGGTATCGTCAATTGCAGTCAGGCTTTATAGAAAGATAATTTATGTGGAGCAAAAAATGTATGATATGTGCAGCATGGAAAAGAGGAACCAGCGAGGCTTGGCAACCTTCCTGCATATTTTTTGGGATTCAAGCAACTGGCAGGAAGTGCACCTGCAATGAAGCTGTGACAAGCCAGCAAATACTATTCCTGTTTGTTTCTCCAGAGTTTGCCGAAGATGACGCGTGTGCGTGCGTGTGACGCCACCGTTATAAATTAAATGTAGGAAGTACCACATGTTGAGAATGTCCCTGGAGCGACTCTATCTGGAATGTGGTGTCCTCTGCATTCGCCTCACATTTCATGATTATGCTGGTCTGTATATATGCTCTGCACATGTTTGCCTTTCCACAAGGCATTGTAGCCTTCCAGCAGCTGTCTTGGCCACGAATGCCCAAAGCAGCTACATTCCACTCTTCTCCGAACCCGGCACTTTGGGCAAGAAGACAGCTGCTGCTGCTGCTGCTTGCTCCTCCCTCCCAGCAGTGCAACACTTCACTTCTTTGCTTGTGGGAACAAGGGAGCCCCTGTGCGTGCCAGATACTTTTTTTTCTTTCGATAAAAAGCAGCAAGGCTCTAGAATGCTTTTTTCCATGAGATGTTTTGTGAAGAGGGAAACGTGTGAACCAGGCCTGTGATTGCAGACAGAGATGGAGTCAGAAGTTGGTCAGTTCATGCCCATGCCATCAGAGGACCCACTCAGCTAGACTGGCCTCTGAACCCTCAGTACTGGTGACAGAAGTAGCATCCAATATAACGTCAGAGAAAGGGTTGGCCACAAGGTACCATGGATTTTGCCCCAGGGTCCCCAATAACCTGGCACTGATTGTTATAATACAATATATAAGCCATAATGCAGGGGAGAACTGGCTTTTTAAAAATCTGATATTAGATCCAAAAAAATACAACTTGTTTTGACTCAGAACATTATTAATGTGGATTGATTGGGGGGGGGGGAGATTTGGAACTGGTGAACCGTTGTCAAAGCTCCAGTGCATATCCAGTGAATGATTCCCTGTGTCTGGAGCAATCTCTGAAAAAGGAGTGAAATTGGGATGTCGTGGATACATACTGAGCCCATTTATATTCATTCAGTAGGCACAGATTTGCACAGATTTGCTGGCTAGCATGTGAAAATTAGTCATGTACCTTCAGGGTTTTTGTTTGTTTTTAATCTTGCTATTGGACAATGTGGTATTTGTAAAAGCCTTGTCTCTTGTCGTACAGTATATGATTGTATCTCAGTCATGGGATTCCAGGTCTTCCATTCTCATATATATGACTGAATTTTCAGGAAGAAAAAAATATCTAACAGCACAATCCTACGCATGTCTACTCAAATCTCGATTGTGTTCAATAGGGCTTACTCCCAGGAAAGTATGCATAGAATTGCAGCCTAATAGGAATGAACTTCCTGTTGGTCTCATTGACAATGATTTGGTAAGCCACAGGGTTTCTTCTCCTATTGGTTGTTAGCTTGTTATACGTTTCCCAAGTTGAGAGTGTGGAGATTTCTATATTTATGATCCTTCCTGAGTGGTGAGGTTGGCTTAAGTTACCATTGAGGCTCCTTCTCGCTCCAACATTCTTATAACTGTTAAACATGACTATAGTGCTAGATCACCAAAATGCTGCAAATAAAATCATAAAAATGCAAAATACATAAGTAAATTCAAATAAAATCCATATGAGTACAACTGGATGTGGATAATTATTATTGGAAAACTTTTCCAGTGTGCAAAGCCTTCTCATCTTCTAGTTAAACAAAATCTGATCTGCAGGGCATGCTGAGCAATTGAGAAGAGAAGCAGTCTTCTGTGCACTGTATATTTGTTTTGAATATTATCCGGAAAGCTGCTACACATCACGTAAATCCATTATACATGCCATCCTGAAAACAGAGCCTTATATGTAGAGTTCATCAGCTGGCCTGTTATGGAAAGCCAACTTGTTTTGAGGGAAGCGTGCTTTATTGCTTCTGCGCAGTCCTGGAATTTGAAACATCTCGGGGCCTCAACAGAACCCTGGCATCAGTTACTGTGTCAGCGTAGTGGGAGTGAGAATCATGTTTTTCCCCCTTCGGGATCCAGATCATAGAAGCAGCTGACTGTATGCTGAAATCTTAAAAGGGAATATCAAGGAGATAGGTAGATTTTTGTTGGAAATGCTGTGACATGTTGAGTAACGATCCTTTTCCTGTAGCAGCCAGCATAGTTCTGATTATTTTGTTGGCTTTTATAAATGGCATCGGAAGAGTGACACTGGATCATAGTACTTCAGGGAACTCTTGATTTCATTTTTGCCTTGGACTCTGTTTTATGTGTACATGCTGTGGTATGAGGAAGTGGACGAATGTAAGTACAAACAGATGGAAATATTTTATCATTGTAGGTAACTATTCTGCAGAAGTCACCAGGAGAGCCCTTTAACCAATATGCAAAAGTAAATGTTGTATTTCCAGTGATGCAAAAGTAACACTGGAAAAGAACTGGTACCTTTGTTTAATTTTTTTCTAAACTGATTACATTTAAATAGAAACTCCTAGGAACAGAAAGTTTAAAGGGCTTTTCTAAGATTTACTAAGAGTATTGGGAAGAGGAAAGTGATTTTGATAAAAATAGCTTTTTTCATTATTGTTTTTAATAGTCTGCAAAAGTTCAAAGGACTAATCAGTTGCTTTGAACTATAATGACATAAGCAGTTTTCACTTCTCGCTACCCTGATTGATGTACATGGACTGGGATCTTGCCCATCATTATTTGTAATGAAGTACTTGAACTGTCATTGCACCTTTTCCCCCAACAGGAGAAAAGGTCTAATATTGCTCGGATGGCGGTGTTTCATTTCTCTGTGCTACAGTTGTGTAGCAGCATTTTCTTTCATTTGGCCAATAGAGTCATAAAGAGTTAATCCAGTTAAAGGTTAATAGTTAATCTGCCAATCTCATTTTAAAGACTGTGGGAAGACATATACTTTGATGTAGGTTTTCTTGGCTGGTACAAATTATAGAGTTATACTATATACTCTACAAATACTTTGCTTCCATATATGTGTGTGTGTGTGTGTGTGTGTGTGTGTGTGTGTGTGTGTGTGTGTGTGTGTGTGTGTGTAGCAGACCCAATAACTCATGAATGTCCTCAGTGGCATCGCTAGGGTGTGGCGGGGGCAGGCCGCCAGGGGGTGACACGTCCAACGTCACGGGCCGCGTCACCCCCGCATCACCCAACGAGGCCTCAGCGTCACCCCCTGACGCCGCCCAGTACGAGCTGGGAGAGGGTTACGACGCGTCCTCTTCGGCCAGCAGCTCGGCCGCTTCTGACTAGGCCAAAAGCAGCGTTTTCACACATGTGCACAACGCCGTTGAGGGCAAGAGGCTTCAAGCAGCATTTCGCGCATGTGCGAAAACACCACTTTTGGCCTTGTCAGAAACGACTGAGCTGCCGGCCGAAGATGATGCGTCGTAATCCTTTCCCGGCTCGTATCGGGCGGCCTTGAGCAGTGACATGAGGCCTCGAGGGGTTGATGCGGAGTCCTCGGGGGGTGATGTGGAGGCCTCGAGGGGTGATGCGGCAGCAGTAGGGGTGGGTAGGTGACGCGGCGGCAGTGGGAGGTGGGGTGAAGCGGCATCAGCAGGGGATGACGCGCACCCCGCCCCAGGGTGACGCGCACCCCAGTAACGCTACTTAATGTCCTAGTCAAACAGATAGCCCAATCCTACCTAACTCCCTGCACAGCGATGGAACGGTGGCAGTGTGGTGTCCACTGCATCCTGCAGGGGAGTTTTGGCTTACGGAGACCTCCTTGGGGAAAGGGAACATTTGCCCCTTTCCCGTGGGGTAAGCCCCTGCTGCCCTCATGGTCAACGTGGACCTGCTCCAGCAATATCACTAGCGCCAGTTTGCATGGACACGTGAAGGTGGGTTGGGCCTGGTAAAGGGGTTAGGATTCAGCGGGTGCTGCTACTGCTGAATATGTACCCTTCTGGGACCGAATCCATCTTCCTCCCTGCTCCTCCTGCCCATCCCCCTCCCCCTATGCAGCCTTACCTGCGGTGGCAGGCATCCATGGTCAATCAGCACACGGACACGGCTGCATGCTACTTTCCAGTGGTGTTACTGGGGGATAGGATTGGGCCGTGAGGCAACCAGCTGCACTGTAGCCCACCAGGTGCTTAACAGATTGCATGATTTCCAGGTGAAAAGCAAAACAGAAATGTATACGGTGTCACACAGTTTCTCAAGTGTGCTCCTAGGAGCTCTGGGGCTCCCTGAAACCCCTTCAGTGGTTCCATGAGCACATTATAAGTGACCACCATTTCCCCTTGCTGTGCCACTCCATGCATGCACTGGCACTCTGGGGCTCCCCGAGACTCTGCACATGCACTAGCAGAAGTCCCCAAGACTCATTTTCCGAGTGTAAAGGGCTCCAAAGACCGAAACGTTTTGAGAACTGCTGGCATAGACCATTGACTTTTGCAGTTATCATGTATTGGGAACAGAGGTCTACAAATGTAATGGCCAGTGTCTACTATAAACTTGTAGAGTGAAGACATTTCTCTTCATGTGAGAATGATAGACATGATAAAATGTGACACAGGGAGTATGTGGGGAGGTGTCAGTCTTGCTTCACACCAGGCTTTGGAGATACTCAGAAGCAACTAGGAAGTATCTTGCTACTCCTGAGAGATTCCAAAATCCAATGCAAAGTGGAAGACCAACTCTGCTCCCTCCCCGATTCTAGTACTAGCGTTTTTGGGGAAGGTAGCAACCTTGTGTAGCAACCACAGATAATGGCTTAGCCAAGAGCAGCCCATATGTGTGGACTCCTGATTAGGAGTAAAAACTATTAAGTAAAACTATTAGTTTATTAGACAGTGAAATGATATGAGGGGACTATCAACATTTATTGGACACACTACAATTTCATCCTGTCCAGCAACGACAGCATATGGCAGATCCATTCAGACCATAGCTGTTTGATCCCAAATGATGGCCTTGATGCCAATACATCAATATTGAAAGATTTGCGTTGATGAAAGCTTATTTTCTTATTAAACATGAAATTCTTAATGCAAAGATCTTGCATTTTTTGGAACTCTGTCAGGATAGCCTGGAGAACTTCCCTTCCTCATTGATCAGTTTTAGGCAGCCTGCCAAACATTTCTGTATTGCCAGGCTTTTAGTATGTAGATTTTCTTTTGTTTTCTGTTTCTGTGTATGTATGTGCACATACATACATACATACATACATACATACATACATACATACATACATACATACAGTACAGTACAGACAGACAGACAGACAGACATATTGTCTTGCTCTGGTGCTACAGTGTTAGTTTCTTATTTTATTGTACAGTATATCCTTTTGTGCTCTGGTTTATGACATTTAAAAAGAGATGTCTTCTCCAAACTATTCATTTAACCTAAATATGTATTTATTTTTTATTTGTTAAATCATACAAAATATTTATATTCCACTTTTCAGCTATAATACATAAGGCAGATTTAATCTATTTAACCACCTGTTCTTTTACAAATAAGTTATTTAGTATTGGTAATGAAAGAAAAGAAAGCTTCTGTTCTTCAGTCTGAAACCTTGTACAATATCCTTCCAATGTGCAAATTCTTTTCCTACAATGTCTTATTCATATTGTTCAAAAATAAGTGTGGAAAAAATGTGGAAAGTCAGTGAGACAATGTTCATTTCTGGCCCTGCTTAATAAACCATGGCGGTGCCTTAGTGTCTGGGTGTGTGGTTGTATGTCATGTTCCAGAATGGTACATTTATTTGTTGTGCTTAGAAGGGAAACAGGGAGGAAGTAGCTAGAACAAAATGATCCTCTCTAGGAATGCTACCACTTTTTCTAATTTAGGGAACAGAAAGAATAAGGGTAGCTGAAACCTGGCATGCCTGAATTTTTGTTTATAAATTCGGAAAGATACTTTGGTTAAACTGTTGGAAATGGTTAATGGAGGCAGTGCTGCTTGTTTCAAATACAGAGGCTAAACAATTTGAAGACAAGCCAAAGCACAATGAGAAGGAATAATGATGACCTTGGTTTATTTTTTGCTCAGTACATTCAGGTTTTGATTGGATTCTGAGCAAGGCAACAGTTTTCTTTCCCAGAAAGCATTGCCATAATCCTTGGAGGCTTCTCATTCTTGTTATCAAAGCAGCTGGTTCGTATTGGAGCATTTTCTTGTGAAGGTCGTGGGCTGCAGTGTGGGAAAAAGAAAGATTTCCTTATTGAACCCAACCAACTATAAGCTTTTCATGAGAACATTTCTGTGCAGAGACCTATTAGCCCGTTGACCTGCCTAGTATAATACTGTTGATAAATAAAAAGCCTTCAACCCAACAGCAGTGTGTGTGTTTGTTTAGTGTTTTGTTTTTGTTTTTTCCCCCATCCATTTGATATTGCTCTTAGTAATACAGTATATATTATTTCATTCATTCAAAGGGAATGCCTTTGAAAGAAACTGAAATTCTTTTTTTATTTTTTACAAAGAATTTGTCCAAGTCTAGATGACCAAGAGACAAAACACAATGTATTATGATTATTGAGATGGTTAAACAGCATCACCGATGCAACGAACATGAAAATGAGCAAACTCAGGAAGATAGTGGAGGACAGGAAGGCCTGGCGGGATATGGTTCATGGGATCACGAAGGGTCGGACACGACTTAACGACTGAACAACAACAACAATTATGATTATTAAGAAACATCTGATCATTGTAGTAACAGTAAATTATTCTTATTTTCTCCCCATTCCAAATGTGTGAAATTCCCTTCATACAACATGAGCTCAAAATATTTGCAGAATTAGATTCAGTGCTTAATATAAATGGGCTTCAAATCAGATTTTAATAAATGTATACGTAACCTTTTATGGCATGAAAATATGCACTTTAAGCACTTTAAGACACAAGTGCTTAAAGACCAACAAATCTGTCTTTTTATTTTGTTGTTCTATACAATAGTATAGAATTTGTAGAGGAATGATGGGAACTTATGTAGACACTGACAGCGCAATCCTGGAAATCTGGTCAGCGACGGAACGAGCGTTCCGTCGCTGGAAGACGTCAAACACAAAATTAGAAAAACAAGGAAGAGAGGGAAGGAATTGGGACATGTACACAGCATGAGCACATGTGGCTAGTTTGGGCACAAGGGTTATCATCTGAACTGGCCCAATGGCTTTGTCATTTGCCGTTGTATCTAACCCTCTTGCTCCTCCCAAACTAAACCTGGTGTCAGCCATCCCATCCCAGCAGTGCTCATCATAAGTGCCTACAAACCAACCCACCTTCAAAAAGGCTTCCTCCTATATTACTTGCCTTCCCTGTTGTTTTTGGTATGCAGTGGTTGGGAAGAAACTGAGGGAAGGGGCTCCTTCCACCTCTTGAGACATGCAGATATGGACAAAATGTTTTCTCTCAAGGGGAGTGAGTGTCGGGGATGGGAAAAAGTGCCAAGTTCCAGCGTTTGGGGATGTTCCTGGAGTTGGCTGGGCAGACACAGAACCCGTATTTGTGACTGCAGACATGACCACTCAGAAAACACCAGTTGCAAGTTACTGAACTTTATAGATGGGTATTTCTCTGTGTCTGAGAAATAATGATTTGTCCAAAGGCAACTGTGAGATGAGATTCTCCCCTTCCTTCCTTCCTTGACCAAATATGGAAGCCTAGTTAGTTTCTCCAGTTTTCCTTCTTGCCTGACAAAAGCCTTAAGTCTAGCATTCCTTCCTGACTCAAAATAGCTTTCACAGCAAATTCTCCCCTTTAAGATCCCTTAGACACCTGAAGACGACCAAAAAAAAAAAACCCTCAGGCAATCAGCTTCAAATTACCTTTGTTAGTTTTCCCTTGATGGAACGGGAGGAGGGATTTGCAAAAGAAGGTGTGTGCAAGGAAGACCAAGAGTAAGAGCTTGAACTAACTTTTGATTTGTTGTTGTGCTTGACTGTCAATTCATGTGTGCAGAAGACAGGCTGGCAGCACATCTGGAGATTGTGCTTTGAGCCCCCTTTTCATATATTATGTTTGACTTCTCTCAGAGAGAAGGCATGCTAGAATTAGTTGGGGGATTTTATGAACTGGAACCTCAGGAAGATTCTGAACTAGGTTGATACTGTTTTTAATTTGAATAATGAGTGAGTTCTGTAACATGTAGTAGTTGTGAATAGGACTCTTTCATACTTTGGTAAATATGTTGTCTTCAAGATGGAGCTGGTGTGGCTTAGCGAAATGATAGTACTTTTAGGCACTGTCCTTTTTGAAACAAAGAGTGAGGATGACATCAGAGATACCCTGCTGGATCTGGTCATACCTTCCCACTGGTTGCTGCAAACATGGCTAGGAATGGGCTAGATTTTCCCACCTCTCTACTAGCTAATTAAAAAAGCAGAAACCCAATTCTCTACACCCCATTAAAGTGGAAGGTGTACACATTTATTCCAGCAAGTGCAGAGTTAACTGCAAAAGCTGCCATATTCCTCTGCTCTAGAAGGGGAACATGAATCTTTGGCTTGCATAAGTGGATCTTGATGCAAGGACAATTTACTTAGACTTGGTTTTGGATTTATTTTCTTTGCTTCTAATCTCAAGTATCTACATTTGCTTTTTTGTTCGATGTCTATTCATTTTAACCTGGTGTTGTACCCTGTCTGCATTTTTAAAACATCCTGCCTGTCTTGTAATGGACAAGAGCTGGCTCCTCCTCACTCTCTAATAGACTTATTTTGGCCAAATGCTACGAGGACTTGGAGATGTGGATGGGCAGAGGACTTGGGGCATGCCTGGTCAGAAGGCACACCTTTCAATCTTCCAGCAATGAGCTTCAGTCCTGCGGGAAGCCTAGGTTGATGGGCTAACCCCAGGCTGGAGGTAAGACTCCAAAGAGGTCCTTAACCCCTTTAATGGCAGTGAGTCCCAGGGCTCAGGATGGGATGTAGCAAGTTGCCAGGCATGCCTCAGTCTTTCCTCAAGGAGCCCAAGAGTGCCTGGGAAGCATGATGCCCAAGATGTGTGCCTGGCTTACCATCACCAAAGTCACATGACATTGGTAAAATGACACGCTAAACAACCTAATAGACACTGTTTCCTTCTCTGTTTCTGGTTCTATGAATAACCATGCTTTGGGATTCAAACAAGAAGTGACTTTATTTTTTACTTTGTTTTTCCCTCTCCCCTTTCTGCTTTCCTCACTTAACTCTGAATTTGATATCTAGAAAGGGACTGATAAAAAGATTAATCAGTTACAAATGAGCTCATGAGCCAAGTTCTGAATGGCAATATTACCTGCCTATTTATCTTGGGGTGTCAGCTCTTTCTGATTAGAAGGTAAGATCACCAATTCTTGCTAGCAGGATCTAATTGCTGAGGCTATTGTCTACGTCAGTGGTTCCCAACCTTTTTAGTACCGGGAACCCCTTTTGTAGAATTACAATCTGTCAGGACCCACCACCCAAGACCTAGGGTCGGAAGTGATGTCATTCAGCAGGAAATGATGTTATTTTTTGTAAAAAATAAATAAAAATAAAGTACACTTTTTAATAAATCACAATTTTTAAAATAAATCACATTTTTAAAGTTGTACTCATAAGCCATTTGGAGGGGGGAGGAGTGAGCTAATCTTAACAGAGATGCTAAAAGGCAAGCAGAAAGTAACACAAGGAGAGCAAAAAAGCCCCAAGAGAGCATCAGATACTTCTTTCTCTGTAGTGGGAGGGAGGAGTGAGCCGCCATCTTGGAGGTAGCCATCCAGCTGACATCCTGCGACCCCCCAGAAACATCTTCAGGGGCCCCTTGGGGGTTCTGACCCCCAGGTTGGGAACCACTGGTCTACACAGTGTGGCGAATTGCACTCAGCCACTTTCATGGTAGAAGCTAAGGTTTACACCGTGAACTTTTTAAAGCACAGCACCAGGGACCACATGTAAATGGATATAATCAAAGAAGCATTTGAGATTAAATATTTATTAAAATGTTTCAATCAATTCCTTCTTTTCAGCATTTAAAAAATAAACAAACTAGTATTGCACAGCTAGCAGAGGCGAAGTCGTAAAATTTGTTCCATGTTGTTAAGATTTAGTACAGTACTTATTAAGGAGATAAAACCAGCTTTCCTTGGGAACAATTAGTAAATTGATTTTTTTTAGAAATCTACGCTTCCAAAAAATATTACAAGAAACTTGTAAGCAATTTGCTTGAATGATGAGGAAGGAATGGTTTCTGTAATAATACTACAAAATGTTCAGAACTTTTAATTGTAATGAAATAAGATAAAAGATATGTACCGGGCAATCAAAGTCTGTTTTTTTTTCTTTTAAGTGTTCATCCTATTGGACTTTTTGATGTTTGTTTTTTTTCATGATCTTCAAATAGTTTTCTTGTCATATGGACATATGATAGCATGTGTTTTATTGGCTGTAGGCCTCCTGGCATATACGTTGAGGTATACACTTTAGGGGCCGCGGTAGCTTAGTGGTTAAGACGCTGAACTGCAGAGCGGAAGGTTGGTAGGACAGCAGTTTGAGATCCGAGTGCTGCATGACGGAGTGAGCTCCTGTCCCAGCTTCTGCTAACCTAGAAGTTCGAAAGCAAAAAATAGCAAGTAGATAAATAAGTACCGCTGCAGAGGGAAGGTAACAGTGTTCCGTTAGTCATGCCAACCACCGCTGGCGTCACTGCAGGGGGGCGGAGCTCTAAGTTCCGCCGTGGTCAGACCTTCCGTTACACGGAAGCACGAAGCGCTCCCGCCCCCTCGCCTTTGGAGCCATTCAAGTCGTTGCTTTCACTGACTTGAATGGCTCCAAAGGCGAGGGGGCGGGGGCGCTTCGTGCTCCTGTGTAATGGAGGGTCTGACCGCAGCGGAAGTTAGAGCTCCGCCCCCCCTGCAGTGACGCCAGTGCCAACCACATGACCACAGAAGCGTCTTTCAATCAATCAATCTTTATTACGGTCAAAGACCAGCCCAAAACAGAAATAATACAAAAACAACACAAATGAGCAAATGAAATAAAGATATTAAACAGTTAAAGTTAAAATTACATTTAAAATTATCATCAGCCCAGGAAAGCAGCCACTGTAACATACAATGATCCACAGATGTACATAAAGTCATAAATTGCAGATTGGTATACAGCCCTCTATACAATGTCTTTGATCAGAACCAATGACTCCACAGTCCATCATCTTTTTCCGCACACTTATCGCGGCCGCGGAAGCATCTTTGGACAGCGCTGTTGCTGAAAACAGCTTTGGATGGCTGTGAGTTAGCTCAGAGGCCCCGAAAGGAATTACAAAACATAGTCTTAAGAGAGAAGAGAGAACTGCATAGAATCTTTTATTCCATTTTGAAATATTAGCATGGCCATGGGTCCCAGCAATAAGCAGATTGGAATCAAAGCTGGAACAACATACAGAATGTTACAAGCCCTTTTATACCTTCATTCAATGCATATGCAAAAAGACAGGATACAAGTCAAATTTCAGCAGGAATTACATCACAAGCTTGCCTACGTGCCATTAGAGACAAAACCCAAGCCCCCCTTATGACATGAGTTATGGATGTTTTCACATAGGGTCTCCTTCTTATCTGTGAGATCTTCCTGTGACATGGTTTCTCAGGCAAAGCCAAAGCGTGCCCCCTTATCTTGGTTCCTGCATGTTACATTCTCCTTTGTCCTTTTCACCAACAGGAAAGGGGGAGTCAAGAATGCACTTTCAGCAAACTTGTAATTCCAAATGGAAAGGGTTCACCCATAAGTCAAAAAATGGAGCCAGGCCTAGCTTGACTAGAAAGAAAAAGGGGGAAAAGTCTCCACTTTAAATCTGGACGGGGACAACTTCCCTCCTTTTGGAGACTTTTTCCAACTTTTCTTTCCAGCATGGATGTCTACCTAAACTAGCCAGACTACTTTTAGCAAGGAAGCTCACTTCCAATACTTACATAAAACAATACAATTAAACCTGCAGTAAATACAACCTTGACCTGAATTACAACACAACTTGTCCAATACAACTTTCATAGACAACTTCCCATTCCATTTCCTATTTCTACATTCTGAAACCACTTTAACACATACATACTAAGCCAAAAGAATTTGAATATTGTAACCAATCAAATTCATTGATCCCACAACTGGAATTAGTCTCATTCCTTCTTAACTGTGCACTAGACCAGTGTCCCTATTAAAAGTGCAACTTTTCTTGTATCCTATGTACTTCCTATAAAGAAACTCAGTGTAACACCTTTCAAGTGATTAGAGACAGAACCAAATAAGCACTTACTGACAAACAGGAGAATCAACTAACAGTAGGAAAGAGCTCAGACAGAAAGGTACAGAATCCCCTTACTTTAACTCAGGGTATAAGGCATCTAGCAGAAAGTCAGAGTTAGCTCAAAACTCTCACTCAACCATTCACTCTTAGTCAAACTCACTCAAACCATAAGAAAAACAACCTGTACTACTCTGTATTCTTACACTCAGAGACATTTATACAACTAGCACTGGTACCACTTCAAAACAGAATTAGAACCCATTGTCCAATTCATGATATTCATGATAAACAAAGCAGGTTCCAGACAGCACCTGTTCTTGGGCTGTACTGAACTTGAATCTTGAACACAAGACACTATCCTTTCAGCTAAACAGATACACACAAGGAAGTCATGAATCACATGACTTGGTGAGGCTCCTACAAAGACAGTGTATAAAACACAGAATAACTGTCTCTTTAATAACAACTTCCAATTGTCCCTCCTTTTGTATATTAGGAACAAGCCATTGTTCTCCAAAGTATATTAAGAAAGGTGCTTTAAGATTCCTTTCTTTGGATATCCTGTATGTAAACATCTGAAAAACACTATCTCTAGTTTACAAAAACCCATTTTTCCTAAAACAATATAACATTGCAGATATATAACTACAAACCTCCCAAGGTAAACCATTTATAAACTGTTCACAACTTTTTCAAGATCAACTCCCAAAGCTTCTTGACCATCACTACTACTGTTTTGCTCAGACTGTCTCTGTAATAAAAGGTCTGTAATACAGGCACTCAGTGGGCTTGCTCAGAACCCAATCTCTTAGGTGTTCATACAAGAAGTCTCTATGTCCTTTAAAAAAAAGAAATGTCTGAACAATAGTTCAGGCTTTGATCTAACTTGGACCAATGTTGTCCTGGTCTTAGTTGAACTGACTTGGGACTGTCAGAGTTTAGCTGTGACAATCTCTTAAAACAACACAAAGTGTACAACTCCAAAAGACATAAGTCAGACTCTAAAAGACACATGTCCACTTGGCATGAAAGCCTAGAATCCAAACAGGCTAAGCAACATCTGGGGTGCACAGGTACAAAACACCAATCTGTGCTGCTCTTCCATCATTTAATATGAATTGCCATTCTGACACCAAGGCAATATCATTGAATCCTGGGCTGGCTTAATCTCTTATCCATATTGGTTCTCCAACAACAAACAACACACGATCCTCTTTCACAAATCTGGGGGTTCCTTCCCTAGTGACCCCATTGGATCCATCCCTGGTGGTGCCTACAGTGAAAAATTCCTAGAAACACAACTAATTAGTTTAATTTCAGCCATTACGTGTTTTGGCTTTTCAGGCTTTTGAAAGGTAACCATATACTTCTCGCTTCCAGTTGCAGGGCTGGAATAGACCTGTCAAAATGATCAAAAAGTTAAATCTATGTTGCCAGTAATACCTTAGCTCTTCTGTCCTCTCATTTCTGTAACAGACCACTTAAAATGTGATGGCAAACACAAGCCTATAAAGATTTAACTGAACATAAAAGGAAAACACATGATAACATTTTGTTTTTACACAGAACTAGACAAAACCAGTTAAAATGCAGACTTGGATTGGTCCAGAGCTGAACGATGAGGCGTTTCCTTTCAGGCCTTGTGAATACAGGAACCAAACCTATAAAACAATAAAACAACAGAACATCCAAAACAACAACAGAAAGCAACAATTTTTCTGTGTTCAGGAGTTGAACCTCTGAAAACCCTGTAGTCACTGGATCTCTGTTATCTAGACCATTATTTCTTCTCCCATTTGCCAAATGGTCCATTCCAGTCTCTTATGCATTCAGGCCTCTGGATTCCAGAGTCTATAAACAAAAGTCTCTTCAGTTTTGTTCAGGAGTGTGTGGTGTGTTTTGTGTACTGTACTTTACCACTTTTCCTGACAAACAGTTTCTTCTAATGCAAGATGCACAGTTGGTTGCATGCAGATGCACAGGAACTATTCTTTGGAGCTCTTCTTTTAGCCAGGTGTAGCCTTGATTTCTTCCAAATCATGGGCAGCCATGTGGGTATTTACTTCTCAGAAGGATGAGATGCAGACTTTCCTCTTTCCTCTAGGCGTAGTCTCCAGGGGTGTCTGTGAATTAGAAAACCAGAACAGCAGAAACACCAACCAAAAAAACATATCCATATTTTTCTAATTCCTGCCCTGCCCCTTTTCTGGGAGACCCTGCTGGTCAATAATATGCAAATTTTGTGCAAGCTTAGGGTAGGTTCCTGTGTTCCTTTCCCTCTGTAGTTCCTCAAAACAGAAAAACAATTTCCAAATTCCAAAGAAAACCAACATGACAAAAATAGTCTTCATCTGTACAACCTTGTCAGGCTGGCGTTAGAGGCCTGAACTTTGTGCCTCTGCTAGCAGTCCAGCTGCTTGCACTCTCTCCTTTAAAACATTGTCCATTATGAGCAAGAAAAAAACAACACTGCATAAAAATTAGCCCTTTCTTTCAAAGTCCAGTGAGGCATTATTCCTGCAAGAAAGTAAAGCCAAACCAAAACAATAGCCCAATGGGAGGGAGGAAATTCCTCTCCCTCGCACACAACACCAAAACCAGAGGGCATGCACTAAAACTGAGTGAAAGGAGAGCTAGAACCAACAAAAAAACACAAACAAAAAAAACATTTCTTCATCCTGGGTATAATTCATTAGTGGAACTCCTTGCCACAAGATGTGGTGTTGTCACCTAGCCTGGATGCCTTTAAAAGAAGTTTGAATGGAGAAAAAGTCCATCACACATTACAAGCCATAAGCAATCTCCTGGCTTTAAAAGCAAGTTTTCTCTGTGCCAAGTACAAGGGAATAGCAACAGGAAACAGGTTATCTTGTTGGCTGTGTGCTCTCGGAGGCATCTGGTGAGGGCCACTGTGAGATACAGGAAGCTGGACTAGATGGGACTTTGGCCTGATCCAGCAATGCTCTCTCTTCTTATGTTCTTAAGTTATCCAGAAATGCAGTTAGTTCAACCAACTGAAGTTTCAGTGGGGGTGTGGCACCTTTTCCATTCTCTCATACTGGTTTCCCCACTAGCTCAGGGCGATCTGAGGTGGCAACCTGCTGCAAATCTGCTTGCTGAGGGAACTATCTCAGTTGGGCACATGGGGAGGGGCTCTCTTCTGGCTCCCACACTAGGGTTTTGCTACCCTCCTTTTTCCATCCTTCAGGTCTGGGCGACATGCATGTAATCTTAATGATGCTTCGTCCCCTCCCCCAACACTTGACTGTTGCAGAGGTGGCAAAATTTGACATTGGTGCAAGTCTGTGGTGTCACCTCTGGCCCTGGGTTTTACTTGAAGCTAATTTTGTAAGGCATGCTGGTAGCAGATTGTGAGTCTGTCCTTTCTTTTCTCCAACATAGTCTACCTTGCAAGGCTGGTGTACCTCTTTAGAGTGACTTCCTCCAACACACATCAGTCCCAAAAGACAGCAGGAAAAAAACATCTCTAGCCAGGGCTTGTTTACAGAAGAGGGGAGGGGCAAGTTCCCAGAGCTTAGAAGCCAACAAAGTCAATTCAACATTGCCGTGCTCCTCCCTTTTCTGCTCTTCCCAGAGCTATCCATTCAAATGCACATAAAAACAAAACCTGAATGGCTTCTGCAACTTCCTGTCTTTATTCTCACTGCTACAGCAATAAAATCTCTTGCAGGTTCTCTTCTTATCTCTAGCTGGCTATTTCCAACAGGCAAACTTTTTTGCTAGTGACAACTTTTGCTAGTGACAACTTTTTTTCTTCAATGTGAGCAAGAGAGCAATCTGATTCAAATCTCAAACTGGAGAGAGAGAAAAAAACTTTTTTGTGGGGTTTTTCTTCTCCTCCCTCCTCAGGCAGGCAGAGAGAAAAAAAAAACTGTTCTCTACTTTAAGATCTTCAGACAACAACAACAAAAAGACACAAAACACTCAAAATAGTATTTCTTTTGCAAAAAGGCAACTTCCAAGTGGGAAATCTAAAACAGCCACATTAAAAACCCATATTTGTGTTAGTTTGAGCAGGGGGTCCCAAAAACTGGGCTTACACACTAAACAATGACCAAAAACACACATTTCATGCCTACAACAAATTGGCAAAACAAAAAAAAGCAGCTGCAATTTTAAATTGATGGTATTTTCTAGAGTACTCTATGCAAGGGAGGGGCTGGCCCTCCTTTTCTAGCTGGTACTTTTGCCATTCAAAACTACAAACACATACCTAAGCGCTTCATTGAATTTCCTTTTAAAAAGAAGGATCCCTTCTTTGGATGTTTTTACCTCACACCTTATTGAAATCCCTGTGGAGCAGACTCAGTCACGACATCCCCACCTCTAGATTTCTCCCTTTTTGGTTAACCCTTTCCTTCCAACCAACCAAGTCCTGGGTTTCCTTCCCCAGCCAAAACGTCTTTTGGACCTCAAAATAATTTAAGGTGACTCACCGGTGCAGATTCTCAGTCTTCCATCCTTGGAGGCCTCCATCATTGTTCTCTCTCTCTCTCTCTCTCTCTCCTCCTCTTTGTTAGTTCTTTTTGGCGTTCACCGTCGCTATTCGAAGCAGCGTGTAAATAAGCAAGTTCCTCTCAAACAGGAGAGTGCCGGCTGAACTTTACTTTATTCACACGCTGGATCCGGTTAATTCCAGTAAAGAGGAGTTCAGACAACAAAAGGGCAAAAACATAAGCCACTCAAAGCCCACCCTGACAGGGACGCCATAAAACTGTTGCTGAAAACAGCTTTGGATGGCTGTGAGTTAGCTCAGAGGCCCCGAAAGGAATTACAAAACATAGTCTTAAGAGAGAAGAGAGAACTGCATAGAATCTTTTATTCCATTTTGAAATATTAGCATGGCCATGGGTCCCAGCAATAAGCAGATTGGAATCAAAGCTGGAACAACATACAGAATGTTACAAGCCCTTTTATACCTTCATTCAATGCATATGCAAAAAGACAGGATACAAGTCAAATTTCAGCAGGAATTACATCACAAGCTTGCCTACGTGCCATTAGAGACAAAACCCAAGCCCCCCTTATGACATGAGTTATGGATGTTTTCACATAGGGTCTCCTTCTTATCTGTGAGATCTTCCTGTGACATGGTTTCTCAGGCAAAGCCAAAGCGTGCCCCCTTATCTTGGTTCCTGCATGTTACATTCTCCTTTGTCCTTTTCACCAACAGGAAAGGGGGAGTCAAGAATGCACTTTCAGCAAACTTGTAATTCCAAATGGAAAGGGTTCACCCATAAGTCAAAAAATGGAGCCAGGCCTAGCTTGACTAGAAAGAAAAAGGGGGAAAAGTCTCCACTTTAAATTTGGACGGGGACAGCGCTGGCTCTTCGGCCTTAGAAATGGAGATGAGCATCGCACCCTAGAGACGGACATGACTGGCTTTCGAGCAGGGGATAGCTTTACTATACACTTTAAATTTTCTATGTGCCAAACTACATGTTATTTTAAATACGTAATGTGTGTGTGTGTGTGTGTGTGTGTGTGTGTGTGTGTGTGTGTGTGTGTGTGTGTGTGTGTGTGTGTTTTCCTTTTAAAATAGCTGCAGTTGACCTGCAATTGAAATTGGGACTGCAGTGAACAGGGAAGAGGGATATACCGGTAATCCTTTACCTTCATACAACTCTTCCCCAAGCTACTATTAATAGAAAAGAAAAACTCCATGCAAGCTATAACGCATACTTTGTACTTTGTGAACCTAAAAATGTAAATGTAAATGACAAGTATTCAAAAGTATCTTACAGGTACATTTTAGCATTGGGCTGGGATTGATTGCAGCTCCCTGTTGAGCATATGCTTGTGGTGGCAAACCCTCGTTTATTGCAGTGTAATTTGTGGAGTGGGCTCTTTGTATGAAAAGAAATGTCTAAAAAAACATAAGTTAAGAGTATCAAGTTTAGAAGACTGAATTGAAGAATGGATAATACTGTTAAAAATGGTGAAATGATTACTGCATTCCAAACTGATTTCAGCAATTCTGACCTTTGGACCAAAGAGTCCCTACATTGTAACCTGCACTGTAGGGTTTAATAAATGGAATCCAAACGTCTTACTCATGCATGTGAAGTTTGCCATAGAACTATGTGCTTTGCAAAATTAGCACTAGGCTGCCCAGACTCACACTGAATGGCAGTAAGCAGAAAATACATGGCAAGTTGTCACGAGGTGGAGAGTGGGAAGGAGAGAAAATATTGCAGAAACAGTATTTCTGTGATTCACAATACTGTATCAGCTCACCTGATTTTTTTTAAGTGCTCGAGTAAATACCACCTCACAAAATAGAATATGACTTTTATAAGGTTGATTGCAAATTAATAGTTTAAAAAAGATTGATGGTAAAAGCTAATTCTGTAGATGTCCTTTTTATTACAATATAATTTACCAGTAACTTCATAACTTCTGTGTTAGAGAAAATAGCACATATGCATTTATTATTTACAATTACAAGCTGTACATTATAACCTGATGATGAAATTCTGGCCAAATCTGTATAATACATCACATTTTAATTAAGCTAATAATATAAAACCATTTAGAATAATAACTGTATGCAGAGTTGACACCCAGGTCACACTGGGCAAAAATACTTTATTAAGATGCATATTAGAATATGCTGTATTTTTTCAATTAGGAAAACAACTGTTAATGTTCAGGGAAAAAAATGAAAAACGTTTCATATGCACATCTAAAGAATATTTGCCCAGTGTACAAGGTAGGTGAAATATGGGTAGGTGGGGGGTTGAGAAATGACTATTGTTGAGAAAATATATGAGCTTTCATGGCTAGTTTTCATGGTCAGTTGTCTATTTCTGTTATTTATTTATTTAAAAATTGTATACCCTGCTTTATCCTATGCCGAAGGCAAATGCCCAAGGCGGCTTACAACGAAAATTAAAATACATAATTTAAAATAATACATAAAATAAGTTTAAACAATACATAACTAAATTTAAAAACAATAAAAGCCACGGGGGGGGGGGGAGGACACACAATATCACATCTATAATGATGCCAAAAATGCATCATGAATCTTTTTTTTGCCTAAAGTCTGTATTGTGACTCGATTTATGCTATCTTGTACACTGGCAGCAGCAAATAGCAAATTGCGATCAAAGCTCATATTGCTGATACAGGGGGACAACTTCCCTTTACTCTGATGCTGGAATGGGGAAGCACACTTGTCCCCTCACCCAACTGATACCCAGCTCTGCTTCTCCTTTCTAGCCAGCACCAGGGTGGCTGTGGAGTCTTGAATTGGTATGTGACATTTGTGAAGGATTGGATGCAGGCTAATAAATTGAACAAGACAGAGGTGCTCTTAGTAGAAAAGCTGGCCCTGGGTTGGGTTTACAACCTGTTCTGGATGGGATTGCACTCTCTTTTAGGATCCAGTGGTGTATCTGGGTGCCACTGAGGATCACAGGGCTGCCTCTGCCTGATCCGGCACCCCCCTGGATCGCAGGGCCGCCAATGTGGTGTCCTCACGGTCTGGCTGCCCCCTGTTCCTTCTCCTTTGAAGGCTCAATGAGAGCCTCGAAAGGAGAAGGAACAGGGGGTGGCCGGATCACGATGCTGCTGCCACCTTCTCCTTCTCTGGGAGATCCCGGATGTGACATCATGCAACGTCACGACATCACCACCCCGGGTGCCAGCATCGCACGATGTCATGATGTCACCACCCCAGGCACCCTGGACTCTGGCAATGCCGCTGGAAGGATCAGGTTCACAGTCTGTGTGTGCTCCTGGACCCAACTTTGCTTCAGAAGTATCCTACACGACAGGTGGCAGCTGTGGCCAGGAATATCTTTGCCCAGCTTCAGCTAGTGCACTAGCTGTGCTCCTTCCAGAAGTAGGTAAATCTGGCTACAGCAATCCATGCCATCTTGTTTGGACTATTATAATGTGCTGTAATTGGGGCACAAGTATTGCCTGAAGACTGTCCGGAAACTGCAGCAGACACAGAATGCAGTGGCCAGTGTGCTTTTGGGTATGTGATGGTCCAGTGCTCCTTGAATTGCATTGGTTTCCAGTTGCTTTCTGGGGACAATTCAAGACACTGGTCATTACCAATAATAAAGCTCTACATAGTCTGAGACTTGGGTAGCTGAAGGGCTATCTCCTTCCACAACAATCTGCCTGCACTCTACATTTATCATCTGAGGCCCTGCTTTGCAGTCCACTGCCATCTGAGGTAAGGCTGGTGGGGACATGGGACAGCGGAAGCCCCATTTATAAAATTCCTTCACCTGGGAGGTCCAACTGGCCTGAAAACTGCCTACTATTACGTAGGCAATGAAGAACTTTTGCTTTATGTAGGTTTCTCTTGGTTCTTAGTTTAGTACGTATTTTCTTGCTCATTGTTCCATTAGCTTATTTTGTTTTGCTTTATTTAAAATTGGCTTTCTTTAATACTATTTGATTAAAATGTTGTAGGTCACCTTGGTGGTTCCTTCAGTGGGACCGGATGGTGGCTGAGAAATATTTTAAATAAACACACCAAGGCATCACTAGCCATTGTATAAATACATTATTTTATTTTGTTCTCTTAAAAAACCACATTTTATATGCTGCAGAAATATCATCGAAAGGATCTGGGGGCAGCGGAGGGAGATTTTTTTTTTTTTGCCATGTCCTACCATCAGAGGCTTGCATTGCAACTCTTAAATCTTTGGATACAGGGCCAGCCCGAGCCCCCTAACGTGTCTCGATATTCCAGCCCGCCACTCTACTCTCCTTCACACTTGTTCTTTCGCTCTATCATCCTCTTCCTTTTCCAATCCAGAGAGTGGGGGAAGGTGGAGGAGCAGTGGAGGTGAGTGGGTGGGCAGAGCTAGGTGCCGCCTGCCAATCTGCTGCTTTAGGCAACAACCTCAGTTGGCCGCACAGATAGAATTAAGCCTGGCATGAAATAAATAAATTAAAAGTACACAGTCATTGAGGACTTGATATTCTTTTCTACTGCTTTAGGTTTTTGGATTGTGCTATAGTTTCAGATTTTTACAGGAAGGCGAAACTAATCTGAGAGAGAAGTATTTCTAACTTTATAAATTAAAGCAATGAATGAAAATGTAATTTTAACGTCATTTTATTAATAGAGCTAATGTGCCAAATTGGCAAAAATGGCCTCTTAATGATATCAGAATGAGCAAGGCTATAAATTCTCTAACTTTAGAAATTTACTATTACATTTCTATTTAATGTAAAAAGAATTCTATAATATTTTACATTAAATGCAATGTGAATGAGGTTTAAAAAGCTTTTCCTTGGCTGTATATCAAAATGTTTAACTCCAACCATATGTTCAGCCAACTAGTTAAGTGGATGTCTTATACGGGCGGCCCAATCCTGAGTAAAGATCCTCAGCCGGCCCATAGGGCTGGCCGCAGGATCCTGTGCCCTTCCCGGGCTGCTCCGGCGCGGCCCGGGGTCTCTTTGGGAGAAGGGGACGTTTGTCCCCTTCCCTCGGTGTAGGGGTCAAAGGCCTCTATAGGCCTCCTCGGATGTCTTTTAAAAATATCTTTTTTAAAGTGTAATTTCCCCTGCATGTTTGTACAAGGCTGCAGTTTTTTTAAAAAAATTCCATGTATACCCATGTGTGACTAGTCACATGTGAATGTTTTTGTACATGTATGCTTACTGGAGGTTGCTACTGGTAGCATGTTCCCAGCAAGTATGCACCCTACAAAATAGACATTAATTATCATGAAGATTGTCATAGTGTACACTTATGTAATTGTTTTCTGCAATATTATTGGAAATGCCAGTGAAATTTGTGCATTTGAGGCTTCCCTGTAATTTCAAGGGCTCCTAATGCTGGTCTCAAAGAGGTGAGCATTATGCACCCTGAGTTGTTGTTCTTCAGCTGTAGTTCAAATGTGAGCCATTAAAAAAATGTTGCCCATTCCTTCCTACCCAGCCCTAATCCCCACTCTTTATTTTCCTTTATTTTCCTTTAACCCCATCTAAACCTCATATCTGGTTACTAATACACTGCATAAGTACTGTATTCAGGCATAAAGGCTCCTGTGGACCTTTGGAGATATCGTTTCCCCAAAAACTATTACAATGATAGTAACTTCTGGGAAAACTACATTTCTTGGGGCAACCATTCTGGTACATTCCTACACAGTGCACCAGGAAGTGGGGAGGGGATAGAGAGGATTTGGGGCTTCCTGGGTGGAGGAGAATTTAATGTTAGCTTAGAAATATGCTGAACTACTTCCACCAAAGATGGTTCACCCACTTTTATAAGGAGAATACAATATGTGTAAAAGCTTTGAGTTCAGGAATAAATGTTAAGATGCACGTATAGTCAAATCAGAGTTTACTGTTTCATAATATTCAGCAACTCTAGCTAAGTTAAACGTTCTCAGTATTACATTACTATTTGTATTTGTGTTTAGAACTCTGGAGGTGTTTCCTGCCTACAAACACCTATTCTTTTTGTGTGAAAATTGCAGAGATTTTACCATTTTGTGAAATCCTATAATTTACTATTGGGGCTCAGATTACATTGCTCCTTTATGGAGTGGCATATTTTGCTATCTGCAGGTTTTGCCATCTGAGTGAAAAAGCATATTGATACTAAAGGCCAGCAAAGTCAGAATAACTACAGACACATTGCCATTAGTACAAAGCAGTCTGCTTCGCAAGATTGGAAATAAAATTTATTGAGGATGACCAATTGATTACATTTATTGAGGAGGACCAATAGATTACAACTGATTACGCCCTGGAACATCAGGAGTCAACATCAGCTTCATTCCCAGTGCATGTGTGTCTATTCTCCCAGAGAATTGTCACCAACGTTTTGCCTAAAGCAATTTTTTTTTGGGGGGGGGGGGATCAAGAGAATTTGAGAAAAGCAAAGCAAAAACCTTTCAGTAAAACTAACGAACTTTCTCGGAGGTTCTTTTTTCTTCGTCTCTCATATTGGCTTTGATATACTTTCTAAACCCTATCTAAATATCTCTGAACAATCTGCTGCCATCTACGTAATTGTCATTTCTGCTCACATTGCCCTTCAGTCCCATTGTTCCCATATAGCTAGGCTGTGTTCTCTGAGCCATTTAGCGCTGAAGAAACATATTAGTATTTGGATGCAGGAGTGAAATATGCTACATTAATCTCAAGTATACACAACCGAAATCAATTAAAGAGGCACGAAAGCTTGTAAAAGAAATGGTCAGAACAAAAGTGAGGCTTGTTCTGGTTAAATAATAGCAAATGATTTAAGCCCTCTTGTTGATAACTGAGACCGATATTCTACAAATTCACTAGCAAACTGGGAGCAATCCATATGGGCTAGGTAACTTTAATAGCTACTCCTCCAAATTCTGTTTTGACCTATTGACTATAAAAGGTAAATCCTTCGAATTTCGAAAGGTACAGTTCATTGATTTTTGGGTAAGAGCTACAATACATTCTTGCATTTCAGTTACAGACTGAACTGCTATTGTACTTTTTTCTTTTAAAGATGAAAGCTCAAATACATCTTGGATTTATTTCCAATATTCATTTCTTCTACTACTTGCAGTAATTGTAAGTACTGCTATTCAGGTGGCATTTCACCGTGGCAAATTTGGGATATTTTTATCCATATAATTTGTCTGATTTCCAAATACAGGAAGTCCCCACTTAAAGTTGTTGATAGGTTCTTCTTGGAAACTGTAACTTTAAGTGAAATGACTTATAATGAAACCAATTTTACCATAGTAGGCTAATTGATAAATGTAAACGGTCCCATGGCATTTTCCCATCAACTTCAAATGAAACGACTTTAAATGAAACAACTTTAAGTGAGGACGTACTGTATACCTTCTTGTCTCAGTTCATTAGTTCAATAAACTGCTTTTGTGTTTCCCCAGTCATCTGCTGTTTGGTAACATCTCTGTAGTTTTCTGAACACTTATGATGACTGGATACAAATCTGGAAATTACAATAATTTAACTTTTTAAATATTAAAGTACTTTCAATTATTGCCATCCCTTGGCAGCATTTCTTAATTCATTCAATTACTCTAATTGGTTCCTAGTGGCATGTTATCTGAGGATCCTCCCTGTTGCTCACTATATAGATACAGATAGATAAATATAATTTCTCTCTCTCTCTCTCTCTCTCTCTCTCTCTTTTTTTTAAGGAAAGCATTGAACAGAATTTCCGAAACCAGCAATTAGTACTAACCAATCCCTGGTCCCAAATGTGTTAAGTATTAAGTTAAATTAAGTATTATCCTTTAATGAACTGAACAAATTGAACATGTTACCCTGAAAAAAGCCTGTAAAGATATTTTGCCAACACAAAACTTACATTTCTCCTAATGCCCAACAGGGAAAGAAATCAAGTGAATATTTTAGATCTTATCTCATCTCACATATCTCAGGAATTGTAAAGAGCAAAGTTGCTTCTGATCACTATATTGACACGCAGTGCTTTCTGTGAGCCTAAACCTTAAATGTAAATGTATGGTTTATTAAACGCAAATCTCCCTGGGCAAGAGGGGTTGGGCAACCTAATCCTATCCTACGCTCTGCTCAGCGATCCAGCTATGCTGGCATTAGCAAGGCTGGATCCTGAGCAGAGTAGGTGGGGTTGGAAGTCTCCTCGGGGTAAGGGAACTTTCATTCCCTTACCCAGGTAAAGCCCCAGCCGCTCCAACGGGTCTCCTTGGATCCACAACATCTTTTTAGCTGGCGTAAGTCAAGGAGGCCCATGTAAGGCAAAATGGGCCTGGGAGGGGGGGGTAGGATATGGTGCATGCTGCTGCCACCAGTCCCGCCCCCTCCTAGGCCTGATCTGCTCACCCCTGCCGTGGAACGCCCCCGTTATACCCCCATTATACCCCTATGCCACCTGGCTGCACACTATCCAGTCCTGGTCTGCAAGGGCTGGCGCAGGCCTCTGCACTGGCCTTGGGCTGGCACTACTGCTTTATTTATTATTTATTTAAAAAAATTATACCCCAGCTTCTATGCCGAGGCAAATGCCCAAGGCAGCTTACAACAGTTAAAACACACACAGAGAGAGAGAGAGAGAGAGAGAGAGAGAGAGAGAGAGAGAGAAGGGGGTTGAGGGGCGTTACCATCTTGGGTTCCGGGTTGGCATGGCAGTTCTTGGAGAGAGGCTAGTGTGTGGGTGACTTATTGCAGTGTCAGCGGGTTAACAATCCACACTCAGCAGGGCAGGTTACAGATGGTGGAGCAAAGGATAAAGAACATGAGTCTCTGAAGCCAAGGGTTTTTATAAGTTTTTGCCCCATTTAATCCTATGGGATTTTTTTGTGGGGGTGACTCATTCATAGGGTTCCTATTGTTAGGAAATGAGACCCATGCTACTTTTGGTGCCCATCTGGGAGGAAAACGGGATAAAACAAATGAGTTCTGCCTCATAACAATGTGAGTTGTTAAACTATCCATTTCCACTCATGGTGCTATGATGGCTTTATAGTGTATAATATATGAAAATATGGGACATTTTCAAAACAACTCATCTCCACTGATTGCACAACAAGGTTCTATAGAAATGCTGTGAACTGAATGTGCACACTGTAAATAAACAGTAAGTCGTGACTTTTAAGGAATTACTAGTGGGCATCTTTGATTTGCGAGAGGGTTTGATAACCATTTATAAATAGTCCCTTCTCTGTAGTGCAGAACACATTAACATTCCTAAACTCACGAAGACATTTGGTATGAACTGGCGCTTTGTTTTCATCAGCAGTCGCTCAGAAGGCTCCAATGAAGCACTCGAATTGTAGTCTGGTATGTAGACACTGACAAATTCTAAGCTGGGTCACCAAGTAGAAAAGAGAATGGCGCACGCTTCCAAAGTCCCCATGCCAAATTGCTTGTGTTTGAATAAAAGGCTAAATTACCAGTGGAGACTATTCCAATGTATCAGTTTTGTCCAAGGCAGGAAGTGATTCTCTTGGAGGAATTCACATGGAATTTCACAAACTGGAATTTCACATTCATGTTGCTTGTCTAGAGAAATTGATTTTATTTCTTTTAAAAGGTTTATACCTGGCTTTTTTTGCAGTTCAAAGTGGCTCACAATCATAAAAACCATAATAAAGCAGAAAAAAATTGAATATGTAAAACAAAAAACAAGGAATAATATACACAGAATGCCAGCACTACAAATTACATATAATCAAACGAAGGAAGTTGGAAGAGATGCATGTTCAGCCCCCTCTAAAACGGGGGGGGCTGGGTGACCCCCCATAAAGTGCAGTGCTGCCTGCAGGACGCTGGAGGGCTGTGTATTGTCCAGATGCCTGAGACCCTTTACCTTGTCCTTTGTGCACTGGCATCGCTCAAGTAGGGAGTCTACTGCACGTTGCCTTCGCCACACTGAATGAGGGGGCGGGGCCGCCTCGTGCCAGGGAGTAAATGGAGGTTAGCACAGTGCGAAACTTACCGTTCCACCCCACCTAGAGCGACACCAGTGCCTCTGTGGTAGCTGTAGGAGGTGTTTTTGTTACATAACTTCCTTCTTCCCTTCTCCCACCTGTCTGTCTTGTCTCTTCCTATCGAAGGAACAGCATCCAGGTTCTGGAGCTCTGTCCCTGAATGGTGGGCAGCCATTGCTGAAGAAAAGCATCCCCTTACACACAGAGAACAGCATTCAGGGTTCTCTGTTCCCTAAGTTGTACAAACCTCTGACACCTCAGAAGATGCATATGATGGCAAACAGTGACTAAATATTTTCTTATGAAACTGCTTCTCCGCCTTATATTAACTGCTTCTCCGCCTTTGTATTTACTGATAGCAGCAAACTGTCTGGGTGGAGGAATTTGCTGTACTGTAGGTTTTTCTGCTGATTGCTCTGCTTATTAGAATTCCCCTTTTGCAACTGGAGTTTCACAGGGAGGGGGCAAGTACAAAAAAGGCTTTCTTGCACATCCCCACAAGCAACACCTCAGATGGTAACGGGACGTGCAAAAGAGCCTCTCTGGAAGGAAAAGACGCATATGGAGGAAGGTGGTCCATCAGTCTCAAGCTGTTCAGGACTTTGACAGTGATAACCAGCACCTGTAGTTGTACCCAGAAGCAAAGTGGCAATCAGTGCAGCCGGAACAACAGAGTCGAGATGTGATCAGAATGTATTGTCCCTGTTAAAACTCTTGCAGGTGTTTTTTGTGCCAGTTGCAGTTTCTGAAGTGTCTTTAGATCTACACCTGTCCTACATGTAGCTGTTCACTTTGTTAGAGACTTTTCCCCCATACCCCGGCCTTCAGAAGTTAGGCAAGTGGCAACTCAGGAGGGGGCCTCTTTTGCTATGTCCCAACTATGCGGCACTGACTCTCCAGTGAGGCTTACCTATGGCCTATTCTTGCGTCTTGTTGAAGGCAGGCAAAAATATTTTCTGTGTTCCCTTTTAAACATCACTTGAGTTGTTTTTAATCAGTCGGTTGCTAATACAGTACTGTCTTCTTCTGATGATCTGTTGTTTTTACTGTATTATTTGTTTCACTGTAAATTTATTTTTAACCAATTGAAATGGCTTCCTGAACACATCTTTAATGCTGAATGTGTGAGATATAAGTGATTAGCATCATAGTCCTATGCATGTCTACTCGGAAGTAGGTTCCATTGTGTTCCATGGGGCTTACTCCGACGAATGTGTGCATAGGATTGCAGCCTGAATGAATAAAAGTAAACAAAATAAAATGATGAGCATGATACTAGATGCATGTCAGCAGAACCGCCAGCAGTATCTTTTGGAAGTGGGACACCATTTCCATTCCATTTATATTCAGATTCCTCTGGAGAAAGTGGTGGCTGGTCATGTGATGCTACTTTTGAACTCTAGGCTCCTTACACTTTCACCCCTTTGTGTGACTCTACCTTTCAGTTCTTACTGTGACTCTTTTTCTTATAAATTCCATGCAGAATTTAAATTTTGGTGTCCATCCTTGATAAGTAATCTTCCACAGGACTGTGATTTCCGTGGACAAAATTCCTGCATAAGAACAGGTTTCAGTCTCTCAGATAGGAGCCATAAGTTTGAAACCATTAACTTGAACGGTCTAATTATTTCAGGCATGTGTTTATATGTTGCTTGCCTTTCATGGAGCCATCTTAACAGGCTCAATAGTATTTCAAGGGTGGAAAATCAATGGCATATACATGAAAAATGGTAGCATTTAATGGGGGTGGCAGTAAATCCAGACAGGGGGAGAGAAATTGTATCATGTTATGGAGATACCATAGAAATGCATCTTTCCAAATTCTCAGCTTGGCTGAATATCGGGGCAAAAAAGGTGCTGCTTCCTTATAGCACTAATCATATCTTACACATTCCATTCACTGTGTTCAGCTGAGCCCAAATGAAGATATATTACAGAAGTGCTCTGCTCAGGGTTGTTTCTTACACACAGAGAAAAGTAGTTCAGATGAAGTGACTGTTCTTTGCCTTGTGATGCACTTGCTTCTTGCACATTTTTTCTTGTTGGTACTCGTGGATATGCAGAAGGATCCCGGTAGGTTACAGACCCCCATAATTGCACAGAAACATTTGGCTCAGAGTTAAAAGGGTTTCAGATTTGGTAATGTGGCCTTCCAGTCAAAAACACAGAGCATTACAATGGGTTTGATTTATTTTGAAAAAAATAAATCTCATTTTGTACCCTACTTAGAAGAATTACAACCTAATCCAGTCTACATTTTAGACTGGCACAGCACCACTCTGCTGGTCTAGGGTGTTGCAAATGTGCCGTAATGCACGTTTGCGGCACCCTGGGAGTAAGCGGCACCGGCACGACTCTCCCCATGCCGGAGACAATGCTGCGCCCGCCGGGGAAGGTAAGTTCCCTGCCGGGTGACAGAGGGACTTGGGGAGGGCAGAATGGGGTGTTCCAGGAAGGTGGGATTGTATTGCATGTGCAAGATACCAGCCAAACCATGATGTAAGTTGTGATGCTGTCCTACTAGGACAGGTTTAATTCCTAAGATCTTCCACTTAGGTGCTAGGAAGATGCTGATTGTCAGTGAATTTCTTTCAGGCAGGAAAAGTTTTAGTTAGAATCTGTTTTGTACTGTATTTTGAACGTTGCTTCTTGATATCAAGTATAGAATTTGATTGCCTGTTTGTTTATTCCTTATTCCTTTAAAACCAACCTGCCTAGTGCCTTAACCCAAATACCAATTAGCCTCCTATCTCTGTGTCTTACTCAGCCAGGCACTGTCCAGAGAGGCAGAGAGAGAGAGAGAGAGAAAGAGAGAGAGAGAGAGAGAGAGAGAGAGATCATTCTCTGTTCAGACCCTCAGTCAGACCCGGCTCAGAGAAGGGTAGGGTTAGCATAGTCCACAAGGTGAAGCAAGGCAGAGGAATGTGTTTATTTCTTGTATTATTCTTGTATAGCTTTATTGTATTTTTATCTACCATTTCTCCAAGGAGATTGAAAGCTGTCATTTAAGTATTTTGCATTGTTACTCAGTACTTCCAATGAGAGAGAGATTTTCTCCATGACTTCTTCAATCCTTGGTGCTACTTGGCAAGAACAGGAACACATCCCTGATGCATGAACAGTACTGTACATCCCTGCTCTTATTGTGCATAACAGTTGGGAGGTATGCAGCCTTTGATTACAGCTTACTGGTCCATACAGCCTGGTATTCTCCATCAATGGCTTTTGTAGTAAGGGCATACCTCACTTTCCGTATTTGGCTAGCAGCTGAGGTAGTTCTCTGGACAGTAGCATAGCTAAGCCGGGACGGGGGGGGTACAGGGCCCCAGGTGCTGGCCGTGGTCTCCTCATGATGAGTGGCCGCAGTGGCTGAATTTGCAACTGCAGGAGCTGCGGCGGCCATTCGTGCCAATAGCAGGGTGGGAAATGCGCCCTACCACCCACCCTTCAAATGGAGCCTTTCCAGGAGCAACATAGTGACGTGGGGACGGAGCAATGACACAAAACATGTCATCGCCCCTTCAGCAACACCACTGTCTCTGAAGGTAAAAAGCATTGCACTATTGAGGAATTACTGAGGGCAAAACCTGTAGCAAATGCCTGGCAACTATACTAGCTCTATACTGTGCAGGCACATGGCTTCCAACACAGTTGCTGTCATAGACTATGATGATAGCAACCTGTGCTAAGCTAGCAGATCCTAAGCCTCACTGCCATCCTGTGACACTTCTCAGAAAACGTACTGACTTAGTTTTTTTAAAAAAAACCTCTAGTGAACCACGGCATCAGCCACCACTATAATTAACATGCAAAGGCTACATCTGAATCTGCATCTGCCTTCCATTCTTACGTGCTAAAGTAGAAACATGTGAAATAGGATACAGTGGATATCAGGGCGTGTGTGTGTGTGTGGGGGGGAACCTGTCTGTTCCCTCTATGAAAAATGTGACCTGACTGCAGAGATTTGCAGACTGTTAAAGCAAACCTTCTCCAGTTCGCAAGAATATCTTCTCCCAAGCAGCATCCCATATAAGCCATTCAGGTACTGTGGTATTGGAGAGTACAGTGTGATCCTGTGCTGACTTCATCTATTAGTATGTATAAGGATAAGGCCCGCAGGTTCCTTTGCTGCCCTACAGTGTCACCAGGTGGCAGGTGGTTTGCTGTCTGTTACTACCTTATAAAAGGGGATTCGCTTGGCAAATGGGGCAGAGTGACTCTAGCTATTTTCTAGGATTGTATGCTGCTAGAGCTAAAGTGGTAACACTCCATTGTTTTGTGTCACACCAGCTGAAGTGGGTTTTGGGGGGTTGGGGATTACACTATAATCAGGAAGTGTGTGTGTGTGTGTGTGTGTGTGTGTGTGTGTGTGTGTGTGTGTGTGAGAGAGAGAGAGAGAGAGAGAGGGGGGGGGTATTTTACTGATGGCACTTCTTGGTGATGGTGCTTCTGTTGGCTTCAGTTGATCTAACCGCCTCTCATTTAACTGATCTGATTTGATTGTTATTTGGATCAAACTCTGCCTGGCTTTTTCATTCATGCCGAGTGTGTGTGCGTGCGTGTTTTTAATATACTGAATATGTATTTAAAAGTTATTTATATAAAAATTGCCTGAGAGAGAAAAATGGCAACTTGAATAAAAGCTTATGACCAGTTTGGGATATTCAGAAATTGGAAAAGGTTTGCTAGAAGAGATTATATTAGTTCCTCTTTCTTTTTCTGGTGTAGATAGAAATACCCGAGGGGATCTGTTAGAATGAAAGACTGAATTTATCATATGCCCTTTTAAAATATTAAACATAGAAAAGAATTTTAGTACCCTTTTCATTCTCACAAAGATACTTTTCATTCTCACAAAGATACAAAGATACTGTATGCTATAAATTGAGTGAGGTTTTTTCCCTTACTGTCAGTGCAAAGCTTCCATTTGATTGAAACCTGGTTTGGTAAAAAAAAGAATTCATCATATTGAAAGTGAGATCCAGTTCAAATTTTTGGGAAGGATTGTAATATTCATTATTTCTGAAATGCTCACAGAACACGCACCTTTATGGGTGTGATACCTTTTCCTTGAAGAGCAATTGAATGTTAGATCCTCAAACTAAGGGTCTGATGCTACCTAACTGGTGTGCCGGCAGAGTGTGTGCTCCGCACGTTGCAACAGCACCATAAAGTGCATTAGGATGCTGTTGTGAGGCTAGACGCTCTAGAGCAAAGGCACCATGGAGGACGCCCCCCCTGAAGCCATGCAGGGGTTGGGGGAGGGTGGTGTGGCTGGGGGAGGGCTCCAAGGGGGTGGGATCAGCGGCACCGGCACACTCCATATCCTACCCCCCCTTCCCGGGCCTGATCTGCCAACACAGATCAACTCAGACTTGCGCCCGCTATATAGCTCGCACAGGTTCAAGTTGACCCATAGCAACAGCTGGAGCTTTCCCCAGGGCAAGGGGACAAATGTCTCCTTACTTTGAGGAGCCCTCCTGCCTGTTAAACTCCCCCACGGGATGTAGCATAGCCCGTGCTGGCGCTGCTACATCGGCATGGGGGAGTTTAGGTAGGATCGGGCTGTGAGAATAACAATAGGAATTTTCCAAAGTAATTTTGGAATTGCATTTTAAATTGCAAAATTTAAAGGATATGAGGATATGATCTAATCATCACAAATAAAGTTTTGAACTGCAGGAGTGGGATTGTACTGTATACCTTTTTCTGGACTAGCTTTCATAGTGTGCAAATAGGGTATTTTACGTCAAATGTCAGCTAATGGGCATTTCTATAGCTCTCTTCCTGTTATTTTGCTATGTCTGGGTACAAAGCTTACTTCTGCAGTCCCAGTGATACTAGTCATTGAAAAATTCATAATGCATTGCCCCATCTGATATGTGAAATAACATTATGTATGTTCACAAGTTGATGTACAGAGATATTAACTGAGTTATCTAAAATAATCCCGAACCAGTGATATATCATTGAAATGAGCATGGATCTTTCCAATTCCAAGCTTCTAAATTTCTAATTTATTAATTTAGGTGATTAGTCTGTGCTATTTTAAATCAAGCGTGCACGCACACACACTAATTAAGTCTAAATGCATGAATAAAACATAAAAGATGCTAAAGCCCTCCTGCTTTAACCCTCAATCACCAGGCAGAAAGGCCTTGCAGTTTCTAAAAACACAACATTTTTCTTTTTGGATTGGCGAGATAACCAATGCTACCATCTTGGCCAACAATACATGGGGCTGAGAGGGAAGAAAAGATATGGAGCAAGGAGATTGGGAGTAGCAAATGAGCAGGAATGGTAGAGGATGCCATTTACAGGATGTATGAAAGAAGGATGGGTAGTCATGCTTGCCCTCACCAATGACCCTGCTGGCCAGGGCAAGGTATGAACTCTCCCAAGAGCATTCTGCTTTCTCATAAAGGTAAAGGTATCCCTTGACAATTAAGTCCAGTCGTGTCCGACTCTAGGGAGCAGTGCTCATCTCCGTTTCAAAGCCGAAGAGCCAGCGCTGTCCGAAGACGTTTCCATGGTCATGTGGCCGGCATGACTCAACACTGAGGTGCATGGAACGCTGTTACCGTCCCGTTGACGCGGTACCTATTAATCTACTTGCAATTTCTTGCTTTCAAACTTCTAGGTTGGCAGGAGCCGTCGCACGGATTCGAACTGCCGACCTTTCGATCGACAGCTCATGGTTTAGTGGTTTAACCCACTGCGCCATGGAACAAATACTGAAGACAGAGGAAAACTCAACTAGTCTATAATGGAAACTTAATTAAACTTTATCTTAAGATGTAGACAAGTGTAGATTCTTCATCAATGGCTTTCCCAGTTATAGATATTTCTCCATAGAAACGAAATAGAATAATATTTCCCATATCGACTGGTATGGGAAAAGGGGAAAAATCAGCAATTAGGAGACCTATTGCTAGAGGCTGGGAGATTTTTCTGCATGTTCTTTGGCCACAACAGAAGCCACAGCTAAAAGTCAGTTTGAGATCAGCTACCATGGAAAACTCTGTATGACAGAGAGGCTGCTGAAGAGGAAGATTAGACTAGGTGGGGCACTTCTCACACAAGGATAAACTTCTGATGCATTACCCAATAGCATTACTCAGTTGCATAAAGGCCATACTTTGAAAGCCTTTTGAATGTATTTTGAAAGCTGCAATGGTACTGCAAATCAGTCTTTAATTTTTGTAGGTATTTTTTACATTTAATTTTTAATGTGACGGTAGTTTTAATGAGAAACATTATTTTGTCTTTGATTTAATGTGCCAGCAAGAATGATAAGGGCATTAGTCACTAAGCAAAGCTTTGATTTCAGTTATTGAAATTGAATCAATACTTTTGGTGTACTGTTACAAAATTTTTAATGACCATTAGAATATGTGTATTGCTAATACTTGATCGATAATCCCCCCCATATATAGGAGACAGCAAAAGATAATGGTGAAATCTATACCCCAAATAATGTAAAGTGTCTGGCGACAATAAAATTAATTGATATAGCCAAAACGTTTAGTCACCCCTTTCTTACATACCTTTAATTTTTCATCTTTGTTTTCCTTCTGTGAAAAAGCATTTACATGCTCACCCCACAAATAAAGACGCCAGCAAAAGCCTCGTCACCTCAGTGCCACGCCCCAGACAACCTCTTGGCCAATCAAGCACAGGGAAGATTCCACCTCTGCCCGGCTGTAGGGGAGGGGCGATGTAAATGCAACGCCAGGCTATTGGGGCCTGGCATCGTCCTTGTGTCTATTTGAGGCCTTAGCTAGATTTGGGGTACACAGACAACAAGATAGTAATCAGACTTGCCAGGTCACTTGGAGTGAGGTCCAGAAGTAATAACAAAGTGAATTTTGGGTCAAACTACACATTTGCCTAAACGTGGTTTTATTTTTAGAGGCATACTTAAAACTGGAAGCACTTCTTTAAAGAAAAAACAACAACAACAAAATTGCTGGGGGAGGGCCTAACCCTCACTGGGACTGCATTGTGTGAAGAGGAAGTGGTAAACTCATTACTCTCACATTAGTTTCCTCTCTGAGAACCACCCCCAGAGGCTTTTATATGCCCCAAACTGGCCATTTCTGCAAATACCCTTTTTGGAGAAAGTGGAGAGAGGTTAACCCCTTCTTCCCTTTCTCCATGCTACTATCCCAATCAAGATATCTTTCTTTCACACACATCTATATGCCCCTCCTAGCCTGGGCCAGCCAATGGTCCCCCGCCCCCCCTTGCACTGACTGGTGCGGGACTTACCTTCACCGATGGGTGGCGGAGTGAGGGCTGCCGGTCTCTGTGCCAACGACTCTTACTCTAGAGTTGTCACAAACGTGTTTTATGGCATGTTTGTGACGGCTTAGAGCGGCAGAGTGCATGCTCCGCTGCTCTATAGAGAGGATCACGCTACTAATATATGATGATTTACTACTAAATATACTGAGCAACATGAAATTGGCCCTGAAATTAACTAATCTTTACTAATTTTTGACATGCTGAAAAATGATAATGACAATGAAATTTGTCAATTGGCTCTAGTTTAGGAGAAGCAGTCTGCATTGCGTACATAGGTGTTGTGCCATTGTGCTTTTACCAGTACAGGTGTCCCCTGCTTAAAGACGGGGATAGGTTCTGGAAAACCTGTCATATAGTGACGTCATTAAGTGAGTCCTCAGCACCATCTAGTGGCCGATTGTGGTATAATGTGTAAAACCAATACAGTACAGTGTAATGCAATGTAACACAGTGGAGTTGTAATATGGAATGAATGGCAAACACAGCGTACATTATGAGTGTAACGCAAAGCACAACAAGATTTCTACCTGTCAATGGAGGTAGAAACACACAAACAAACACAGAGAGTTAAAGATGACATTTTTGTGGGTTTTTTTGCATTTACAATATTGTAGCTTTAATTCCTTGTTTACACTTTGGGAACCTCCATCATATGCGGATCATCATTAAGCGATCCGTCATTAAGGGGGGACACCTGTACATATCTACTTATTGCAGATCTTTCACAAACTGTAGCCAACTTTGCATTTTCATTGTCATATTCGTGTTCAGCACCTCAATCTATAAGAAATGACTAATTTAATATTGGGGGCATGACCTTTGCTAAAATTTGTTGTCCAGTGATATCAGACTGGGTTTCTTTATTTAAAAGATTTATATGCTGCTTTTCCTCTTAAAAATGAAGATGCCTAAGGTGGTATATAAATACTAAATTAATATTTGTAGTCTGCCTTTTCATCTTATAATAAGACCCTTAAAAGGGCTCTGTTGCCCATCGTTTGTAGATAGTGCTTCCTAATTGTATGCCAAATAATCCATGTTGGTCTGTGGATGAGTAGAACGAAGAGACATAAAATATAATACAATAGCAAAAAGAAATACATTGCACTTCCATCATGATACCGCAGAAACACAAACGCCTTGAGGACAGTTTATTGTAGGCATCAAAAACACTTGAAGAGTTTCATACAAAAAGTCTTTGTATAAGCTTTTGGATAGTCTTTCTTTCTTTCTGGCTAACTGCAACTTTCAGAAAACGGCAACATATCTAGTGCAAAGGCCTTCTTGTAAAAAGCCTCCTTTGCAGAAATTAAACTATGACTTCCAGTCAAGTCTCCACACTGTAAAAGCCTCTTTAAAATTCATAAGTATAACCATCACAGTATGTCTTCCGGTATCTCAAGTCTCAAATTCTGCTTAAACTTCATTCTTATGCTTATTGTAGAGGTTCAACATATAACACACTTATAAAAGACTGTTCAGAGAAGGAAAAAAATGTCTCGGAGATCAAAACAAGGCTTGTTATCTGCAAAGTGAGGTTTCTATAATGGCCTATTTATCGTCAAACCTGTGAAACTACAAAGTGTTCTGGAAATTTAACCTGGCGAATGCAATGTCCAGGATCATAACTTTTAAGAATTTGACTTACCTGCCCCTCTGTTCTGTCTACAATATAAAGTATGGAATAAGAAGGAAATTATCCATACTGGTATTTATACCGAACTGTAAGTTGTAGCACACTGATACAACTTCTACATTATCACATTACCCTTACACCCCCCAAAGAAAGCACTCCAGGCAAAGGCATGTTGGTAAAAATGTCACTTTATTGATAACAAAATAACCTGCAAAATAACCTGCAGAAGGACTCAACTAGGGCATACTAAAAACCACCCCAGGCGTGCGGGCCTAATTGGGGGAAACGGCACTAGCCGTCTACTTCCCCCGCCCCAATTATTGGCGTAACATCCCAACTCCAGGCTCCCTCGGTCATGACCAGGGGAGCCTATCACCGCCAACCCCTAAGGGTTGAGCCAGCGGAAGCGCTCATACTCCCACAGGCTAAGCCATGCAGGAGTCTTCGCGTATTCCAGCCAGGGGGCTTGCCAGCCAGCCTCAGCAGACTGGTCCAGTGTTGCGAGAGCGGTACTGGCTCACCTCCTGACCTTGCTGAACTCAGAATGCACGCCGACCCCCCTTTATACCTATCTACCCAAAAACCCGCACGCCCACTGCCACACGGGAGGGTTAGCCTAGCGCTTAACCCCACCGCCCCACTGGACCACAAAACTTAATAAAGCCTTCTGCAGGTCTACTAAAAACAGATCAGCCCCCAAATCAGTCAGGTGCACACCATCGCTTCGAAACAGCGCCACTGCATCCTCCCTGATGCCCGGGTGAGCGATAATAGCTCCACCAGTGTTCCGGACCACACGCCCCAGGTACGCATTCACTTTTCTCCGTGTCAATTCTACTCGACGGGGACGAAGTGCCCCACGCCAAACCCGTCGGGGCAGCATGTCGGACCAGAGAATGCAAATCTCAGGCAACCAACCTTGGATTGTTCGCATGTCCCTACGGATCTGAAGCCTCAAGGACATAGAAGTCCTCTGGCACAGATCGTTCTCTCCTAAATGCAGAATTAAAACCTGGGGCGGTGGATGGGTGTTCAAAAACTGTTGGAGGAACGGAAGAAGCTGGCCACAAAGCATGCCCCTCCTGGCGGCCCACCATATGGTGGCAACGCTACCGAGGCCGAGTTGACTGCCGAACGCGGTGGCGACAGCTCGCTTCCTGGCCCAAAATATAATCGAATGCCCAAGAATGAGGATTCGTGCATGGACAGCACCACCCAGGTCTGAAAGAAATGGAACAACAGGGAATTAGCAAACTGCCCCCCAAAATAACAAAAGGCCTATGAAGTCTTATACAAGACAGAACAGAGAAATCCTATACAGGATGCAGATAAAGGAGTCCCATACAGGAGAGTAAGGAGTCCCATACAGGACATAAACAGAGAAGTCCCATATGGGACATATCAAAGAAGTTCTATACAGGACATAAGCAAAGAAGTCCTATGCAGGACATATACAGCCAAAAATGGGCGGCCAAGTCTGTCCTATTTCCGCAGGTATGATTTAAAAGCTCCTGAGCGCCACCTTCCAAGTCTCTGAATGGCCGCTACAGGAAACCCTGCGGCTGCAGCTGCTGATGCTGCCCCTATTCTAAAGAAGTGCAACCCAAACTCGCTATGTGATAAACCTAACAAGGCTAACCCTTTATGAAGGACAGCTCTAAACTGGAATAATGTTAATGGCGTGGCATGAGCATGCTGAAATAGGAAACCTGGCCCTTTGACCCTCCTCCTAATGTACTCCTCCAAAGTACGCACCGGGCAGATAGAAAGGCCCGGTATCCTTCGTAACCGTATCACCTGCCCCTTAGCTCTTTGGTCAGTTTTTGATCTACGCAGAAGAATCCTGGCTCTGTCCGGAGCCAGAACAACGTCCTCAGACCCCAGAGCCCTACCAGAGGAGTCAGCTTTGGATTTAGCAAGTACCTCACTTGGCCTAAAGGCCCCAAAAAAGAGAACCAACATGGCCGCCCTAAAGAGTGCAGCCTCAAAAGGAGATGCACAACACACCCCGAAAGCCCTGTAAAGGCCGTCAAGGATATCTGTGGTGATTGGCCGCCGCCAATCCGGAGCAGCCGGGGCTGCTCTGCGCAGACCGTCCATCGTCTTTTTGACCCTAAAGTCACCTGTAAAATCAGCCAAGCCCACTGAACGGGAGTAAAAGGAAATGGCCGCAAGGAAAACTGCTACCGACCGAACTACCAGACCCCCGTCCCATAAGTGCAAGATGAAGCACATCAAGTGCTCCGGTGGTGCCGGTCATAACTCAGGCAAGGGAAATTCTCTCCTAAAATTCTGAAAGGCTCGCAGTTTGCTTACATAACTTAACTGCGAGGCAGGAGCCAGAGCATTCCACATCTATGTTCTGGCTCTGGCGACCCCAACTGCCAGAGCCCTGCTGGCATCAGGTCGGGTTCCGGGCACGCAGAAGGTGCCAACTCTCGGAAACGCTCCTCCTGAAAACGAGAGAGAGCATCTGCCAGGCAATTCTGCACCCCCGGAACGTGCCTGGCAATAAAAAGAGTGTTGTTCTTCAAGCACTGCAGGACAAAAGACCAGGCGCATAACCCTTTGGGACCTGGAAGTCTGCTGGTTGACAACACAGACTACAGCTTGGTTGTCACACCAGAAACGGACTGTGGTGTCTCTGAACTCATCAGCCCATATGTGGGAGGCTACCACTATGGGGAAGAGCTCCAGAAAGGTCAAGTCCGAAACCAGGCCCCATTCCAGCCACTCCTGGGGCCAAGGTGCAGCGCACCACCACCCCCTGAAATAGACCCCAAACCGAAATCCTCCAGCGGCATCCGAGTGTACTTCCAGCGTGTCTTCTAAGTAGCGCTCTGAACGCCAAAAGAAAACTCCGTTAAAACCCCTGAGAAAATGCAGCCACGTGCGCAGATCCATGCGCATGGCGGCAGTCACCCTGATCTTAAAATGTGGCAATTTAACGCCAAACATGGCGTCACAAAGACGCCGCAGGAAGGCACGCCCAGGTGCAACCACCCTACAGGCAAAATTTAGATGCCCCACCAAAACCTGTAGCTGGTGGAGCGTTAACTTTCTGGCCGTGATTGCCCCCTCAAGCAGCTCGACTAATTTGGACAGCTTGTCAAGTGGCAACCTACTGCACCCTTGGTCCGAATCTAATTCAATGCCCAAGTAAGTGAGCCTAGATACCGGGCCCTCAGTTTTATCTTTCGCCAGGGGAACACCCAATTCTTCACAAACTGACATGAAAGTAGCCAGGAGCTTTTGGCATTCGCCAAAATCCCGCCTACCCATAAAAAGGAAATTGTCCAAATAGTGCGCGGACGATACCAGACCGGCCCTGATCCTGACCGCATTTTTAAGCATGGTACTGAATGCTTCAAAATGTGCACAGGAAATAGCACAGCCCATAGGGAGGGCCTTATCATAATAAAAGAGACCCCCAAATTGAAAACCGAGGTGGCAAAAATCATCGGGGTGGACCGGAAGCAAACGGAAGGCGGATTCAATGTCCGCCTTAGCCATAAGCGCACCCATCCCTTGGCCCCGGAGGATGGCTACTGCCTCGTCCAATGACGTATACCGGACTGAACACAACTCAGCCGGGATCCCATCGTTGACTGAGGTCCCCTTTGGAAAAGACAAATGATGAATTAAACGAAATTGACCAGGTGATTTCTTAGGTACGATACCTAGTGGTGAAATACGGAGGTTAGGTATGGGAAGGGTTACAAAAGGGCCAGCAATCCGGCCTGCCACAAGCTCCTTGTGTAATTTGTTTTGCACCATGTCCTCCATTCCCCTAACAGACCGAAGATTATCAGCCCAAGAGGAAAACCGAGGAGGCGGAGATGGGATCCCAAAACCCTGCTCAAAACCCTCCAGCAGAAGCTTTGCTGCACCCCGATCATGGTAGCTGTAAAGAAGTTTCCGAAGGGGGGCCAACCTAATCGGTGTTGGCCCCCTTTCCTTGTGGAGCGGAACCCGCTCCCCCACCCTTTTTTCCAAATTTCGCTTGTCCCCGTGGTCCGGCCTTCTGGCCAAGCAGTTTTTGGCATGCGGTGACCGGGTGCCGGCCAAGGCAGAGGGCACAGACATGTGCGTAGTTACAGACTTGCCTACCACAACGTCCTGCTGTATTATACTCAAAGCAGGGCTGGGGGGGTTGAACCCCCTGGTTGGCAGGAGCATTCCTAGTATGGTTGGCCAGGCTACCCCTATTCAGATTGCCCTGATTCCTCATTATAAGGTGTCCGCTATCGGACTTATCTCCCTTTACAGCTCCCCCAGGGACGACTAAATGATTCCAAATTTCCCACTGGGGGACTCGCCAATCAATGGAGGGGTCATGGCTGGCGCATAAACGAAAATTGTCGTCATATCCCAGTCAGCCGGTGCCCCCAAATTCAAGAAAAGCCCTGTGCACAGTGTCCATATGTTTAATAAGGGGTTGGGCCTTTTTGGGCTGGAGTTGCAAGGCCACTGCCAAATAGATGGAGTAACCCGAGAGCCAGTTATGCCAATTTTTGTCCACCTTCCGTTGCCTAACTACCTCCAAATCCCTAACAGGCTCCCCAATTCTTTGCACCGGCTCAGGCTTCTCTTGGAGAAGACTGAAAATATCTATATATTCCCCGCGCCAAATTTTTTCTTTCACGGCAAGGGCGAGATGCCCCCCCAATGCCATTCCCGTGTCGCCAAATGCCCTCCGAGGAGGCTCATCCTCTTCCAAGGGCCCCCCCCTGAGAAAGGCACTGCACCCACCAAACCGGCCGTTGGCCAAGAATCACCTGCCACTGCCCCAGCCGGGGGGGCCCTTGGTGGATGAAACAGCTGCAGCTGAGATTCCTGATCCGACGGCTGAGCTTCAGGGCGTGGGCTAGGGCCAGGGGGGGAACCACCACCCAAAAGCTCCATAAGGGAAGCCATTTTGGACAGGCAAGTAGACCAGCGAGGGTCACTCCCCGCTGTTGCTACTCCTATATTCCCCCAGACATCGGTGAATCCCACTGGGGCAGGGACCGAAGGCTCACCTGCCACTGCTGCTTCCACCTCGCTAGCCGGAAGCCCCGTGGCCTCCATGTCCATGGGTAGGTCTCGCACTCCACGCACGGGCACAGCAACCCTCTCAGCAGCAGCGTTGGGGGGCCTGGAAGATTAGCGCAACATCTTATTGCCTTTCCCTCTTTTGGCAGAACTCCTCACCTCAGCCAGGGTCCCCGACCCGCTGCCCCCATCCCCAAGTCCAGCGTCACGTGCTTCTTTTTCTTTTTCCAGAGCCTCAAGTCACGCCATAATGGCCTTATACTTGTCAGGCTCCCCTTCCTCATCCGAGGAAGATGGACTGACAGCAGCTCGAGGGGGGGGCATTTTGGGGCCTTGCCCCCTCTCTTCTGTTTGCTCTTAGGCATCCCTAATGAACAGGGTGTGTGGTCCTGAGCAGTGGGCAGGGTGTGTGTTCCTGAATTAACAGTGGGCCGGTGCGTGATCCTGCTGAAGAAACCCAATCTCAATAAACTGGCCCAATTAAACAGTGTGATGCTTCAAGAGGCTGATTTTTTTTTCCCCCGAGACGCTATGCGTCTCAGTGGCATTATTCTCATATGTTGATTTAGAATGCCTGTTTTTATTTCCAACCAAGGTGACATTTTTTTAAAAATCCTTCCCTGTGGTCATAATGGTAGGCATTATACAATGAGGGTTTCCTCTCTCTCAAGCAGGGTTGAGCAGTGGATTTGGCATTGCGTAAACCCCCAAAAGGGAGAATTCTGAAAATATAATTCTACCCCTAATTCTGCCTGAGATGAGCTCTCAGACATGATTGATTATAAACTGCCCCGTATGAGCTCTCATAGGTGATGGGGGAGGGGAACAGGGTCATGGTCGCAGGTACCATCTGTGATTTTCATTCAAGGTCTGAATAGACCCGATGTACATAGTCAGGGCGATGGTGTTCCCAGTAGCAATGTATGAGAGCTGGACCATAAGGAAGGCTGAGCGCCAAAGAATAGATGCTTTCGAACTGTGGTGCTGGAGAAGACTCCTGAGAGTCCCTTGGACTGCTAGGAGATCAAATCAGTCAGTCCTAAATGAAATCAACCCTGACTGCTCCCTGGAAGGACAGGTACTGAGGCTGAAGCTCAAATATTTTGGCCACCTAATGCGAAGAGAGGACTCTCTGGAGAAGACTCGGATGCTGGGAAAGATTGAAGGCAAAAGGAAAAGGGGAAAGCAAAGGATGAGATGGTTAGACAGCATCACCGATGCAACGAACATGAAAATGAGCGAACTCAGGAAGATAGTGGAGGACAGGAAGGCCTGGCGGGATATGGTTCATGGGACCATGAAGGGTCGGACACAACTTAATGACTGAACAACAACAACAACAGATGTGTACACACATCATTATTTTTATTACTTTCAAAGGCACTCTAATATTCTTTTTATTTCAGAAATTACCAAAGAAGCTAAGAACATAATAATAAAACAATAAAAATAATTGAAAGAATACCATAACAGAGCAGAAAACAGTGCTATGTGAATAGAATATCAATAGCAGCAAATATATATATAAACAAGGAGAGAATCAAATGAACTCTTAGCATAACAGTTAAACCAAATCAAGTCAATTCCCAGCAAAAGCCAACCCCTCAAAATCACATCCAGTGGCCGAACTAGATGTGGCTTCAATCTTGTCATTGACCTTGGCCTAATGGGTTCCCCCCATTTACAACGTGAATAGGGGAGGAAGAGATTCGGATTTTGACTGTGTTGGGAAGTATTACCCCCCACCATGGTGCCAATCTGGATTGTCCCCTTGTATTCCAATTGCCATGATGGAGAAAAGTTTCTGATAGCTTTAATGCAGGGCCACATTTTATCAGAGGGTACAAAGTTTATTTTGGGCCCCTTCCTTTCATGTGAATTTGGCTCCTGGGCCCCCCTTTTGACCCTTTTTTGGCCCTGGGCCCGGGTAAGATTGTACCCCCTTAACCCCTCTCTCAGAGGCCCTGCTTTAATGACAGCAGTTTTTCCACCCCACATAGAACGTTACAGTAATCCAGCCTGGAGCTTACTACCAGCATGAACAACTGTGATCATATCCGCCTTCTCCAGTTGGCTGCAACTGGTGTACTGACTGAAGCTGATAAAAAGCACCCCTAGACAACATCATCATCTAAGCATCCAATAGCAGTGCTGGGTTAAGTTAACTACCCCTAGACTACCAAACAGTTAGCCCGATCCTGGGTAGAGCAGCGCCAGGGGCGCACATGCTCCCCCGGCACTGGGTGTCATAAATGCGCCGTAAAGCGCATTTACAACACCCGGAGAGTAAGGGCTGCTGGGGTAAAGGCTGGCAGCCCTCACTCCGCTGGGGGACTGTCCCTGTGCGCATCGGGCAAGGTAAGCCCTGCACCACCGACAGAGGGAGGGCGGCCATTGGTCGAACAAGGGCAGAAGGAGGGCGGCCATTGGTCGAACAAGGCAGGGATATTGGCAGCAAGTTCAGCCGATATCCTCAGCCCTCTCCTGGCCCGGTTTGCCCTTACACCCTGGCCTCAAATGTACGTCAGCTTCTGAGCTGGCGTACATTCGAGTAAGCCCATAGGGCCTGGGCCGCCTTGCACCCTTCTCCCATGGATACCGGCGAAAAGATACCGTGGCCAGCCCTTTAGGCTGGCCGGGTATCCTTACACAGGATTGGGCTGCCCATCTGTGTCTTCACTCTGCAGGCATTACTGTGAGAGTGATTTTGACAGGAATCCAGAGATTTTAGCACACTCCTGGGAGATTTTTGTTTTTGCCCAGATGTCTGGTTGCCTGGGCTGGTGGCAGCAAAGATCCTACCAAGGCTTTCCCCCTATTCCGCTGCATGCCAAACTGGGAAAGAGAGGAACCGGGAGTGAGCATGCTAACCACTAGGCACTACTACCCCTGGTCAGCCTACTACTTGTCCCATCTTCTTGAGTGCAGCTTCATCCAACACAGTTGTATACCTATGCCTAATCCCTATGCACCATCCCAAGGAAGTAACAGAGCCACCTAAAAATGGTGGTTACTTTCAGCAAAATAGTTTAGCCTCAGTGAAATGTGCAGTTAGAATACAACTTTGCTATGGATAATAACGAGAAAAGATTTTGACTGCTAATTAACTACAAACATAGCATGTCAATAAAATGACTCGGTCTCTAAAGCAACAATATTTGTTCATTGCACAATGGATTTAAATCAGTGCTTGCTTAAAACACATTGACATACTGCTATTGACATCCCTGAGTTCTGGATTGGGGCCTGACATTTTAGAAATGGCATTTGGCCATCTCTTATTCTTATGGAAAGGGCAGCACAGCCTTTACTGTTAGACAGGGAATTGCATTCTAACTTGCTTTTTTCCAGGCATCCTGTTTTGCCAAACTCTGTTTATCTAATGCCTGACAGAGAGCAAACTAGGTTAGCTCCACTGAGATTTGGAACAATGATAATATACCTATGAAGTGCTAAACTATGCGTTGTTACCTTCATTTAGAGAAAAATCCTGACACTTTAGAAATCGATGCCAAAATTATCAATATTTTTGAAACAAGCCTTCTGTTTTTGTTCTATTGAAAACACTTCAGTTTTTTGCTGCTGTCCAAAACTAAACTATACATAATGAAAAACAGGATCATGTGAAGCTGATTGTTTTTATGTACAAAGGACTTCATCTTCACCACTGGGATTAACCGAAAGCATTTGTTGTCACCAAATTACTTCAACATGGTCTCAAATTATTCATGGCGAGCTAGACCACCACTCATCCAAAAGAGGGATTGAGTTGATAGAATAATTTCTGAAAGCACTTGCCTGTTGATAAATATTTAGTAGCCAGTCCTGCATAATTAAAAGCTGAGCCACAAGAATTATCCAGACCTGTTGGGATTAGTACCTACTGGAAACCACTTATCAGATTTCATTTCATTTCCTTTAGTCTCCTGTGGCTGGCTCCCTGATTTTGGTATCATTTTTAACGTGTCTCACATTGATTGATTTTTTTCAAATAATGCTGAAAATGTACTATAACTTATGAATATGACTACCAAAAATGAATTTTACAATGTGAAAAAAAAGGCAGGATGATGATTTTTGGGACATCACCATGAGGCTGTGAAGTAGATATGCAAGGAGATAAGCAAAAAAAAAAGATACAAATAACTTTGAGTGCTAATCGTGTACACCTTCAAATGTTATGTGAAAATGTGAAAATTCAACTTTTAAAAAAGAAAACGACTCCAAGGGACCAGTAATGGGTCCGGATGACTGATCAGGGTGATAGAAGGATTTCAACAGTTATTTCTCTTGTATAGGCTGGGAAGATCAGGTGTTCTTTAGTGAAGTAATACCTTCCGGACTGAGGAAAAAAAATAGCAAAGCATACTTCAAACTAGGAAACATCCACATTCTGCAAAATTTCAAGTCTGGGTACCTATTATTAAATTATACTTGGATAATTACAATATTTCACTGTAGTCTGAAACGCTGATTTATGTTGAAAGGCCATCCAGGAATAGAAACCACTAATATGGCTGGTGAACTGACAGATCATTAAATGGAAGAGTGATTAGCATGTTGTTGTTCTCCAGAATAACCTGGTAATACTAATTCCATTGACAGCTCAACTGCCCAGACCCAGTGATCAATATGGAAGCAAATTATCACATCTGTCTGATAACTCCCTGGAGATCTATTCCCTTTATTACTTTTAAAATAACATGAAACACTGGCTTTAAGATAATGTGTCTCAGGAAAAAAAATGATTTCAACCATTCAGGAGCATTTTGAAGAACATGGTGGTTCTTTAGTGAATTTTCTCCCTTTAATTGTAGTTTTACACAGTGATAATTGTCAAAACGTAATGCAGGGTCCAATCCTATCCAACTTTCCTGCACCACTGCAACCGCAATGGAGCCTCGAGGTAAGGGAACATCTGTTCCCTTATCTTGAGGAGGCCTCTGTGACTGCCCCTCCCCCACAGGATGCTACACATGCCCCATTGGCACAGCTGCATCAGTGCTGGAAAGTTGGATAGGATTGGGCTTGCATTGAGGATATTGTATGCCAATATCATCAGTGTCTTTTTTATGTGTGTGTTTACTAATGTTTACCTAGTAGTATTTTTATTATTTATTTAAGGATTTGTAGGCCATCCTTCTGTCCCACGAAGGGATCGCCAAAATAATTTACAACAATGTAACAAACTACTGTATATTAAAATGTGTTTTAAAACCAACAATTAAAAATAAAATGAAAGAAGGCAACAGAGAGCAGAAACAGAACCAATATATATCAAGGTACAACAAAAATAAAAAGATTTAGGGATCTAAACAAAACAGAAAGGCCTTCACTGCCCATTTAAAAACAGGCAGTGTTTGGGCTAGCTGAGCTTCCCCCAAAAAACTTAACAAGCGGTGGGCTGCCACTGTCTACCTCCTTTAATCAAATATTGAAAAATTAGTCTGTTTTGTCTCTTAACTGGCCTTTGTCCAAATTCTTCAATGCATGCCACCACTCAGTTGCTGTGGGAAAAGGCCTGAGCATTCACTTCCAAAGTCTGTTATTCCAATCTATACTTTGGTAGTTTTGAAGAAGAAAGAGGGGCTGTTTTAGATGTTAATGTCTTTAGGTTCCCACTGTATTTTAATACGTATTATACAGCAGGAGTTCCCCAACAGAGACTGTTCTCCAGTGATTGATCCACTTAAAAGGGCACCATTTGGTATTCTATGAGATCTTCAAGAAAGTTTACTTCCAGTTAAAAATGACAAGCATGTTCTATTAAATTTCCATTTACTGGCTGATGCATCTATAATTTAAAGAAAGAACAGAGCTGAATTTTAATGGCATATTCTGTATGCTGAGTATATATATGGAGTGGGGGAAGGTGATAGGAAGGCAATACTTCAGGGATTTCTTTGGTATGAGGGGTATAATCCTGGATCTGCAATAAGGTAAAAGTGACCCCTGACAATTGTCCAGTTGTGTCCGACTCTAGGGTGTGGTGCTCATCCCCATTTCAAAGATGAAGAGCCAGCGTTGTCCAAAGACGCCTCCGTGATCATGTGGCCGGCATGACTCTCCTTGCCGCAGCGTGTAGCATGCGGCTAGAACACAGAGCGCTGTTTACCTTCCTGCAAGCGGTACCTATTTATCTACTCACATTAACATGTTTTGGAACTGCTAGGTTGGCAGGAGCTGGCCAAGCAACGAGAGCTCACCCTGTCGTGGATTCGAACTGCCGACCTTTCAATCGACAGCTCATGGTTCAGCGGTTTAACCCACTGCGCCACCCGTAAAACCCATAAAATTTATTTATAAGCAGAGAATCTTGAATTTTGATTGTGTTTCTGGACCATGTAGGTACAAAATTAACTTGGACGGACATGCTCAATCTGTGCTATTAATTCTGTAGGTACCATTTTCCAAGATGACAGACACGTGAATGTGTAATACATTTATGAATGAGTGCATGTTAAAAAGTTCGTTTTGGTGGTAAAGTATGTTTTTGGGGGCAGAAGAATGATTGCCTTCCACAGTTAGCACCAGGCTGGTGTAATGGATGGAATGCTGGAGTAGGAGCAGGAAGCAGGTTCAAAGTACTCAGTCCATCATGAAGCTCACGCTCAAGCTTGGACAAGTCGCCCTCTGTTCGCCAAACAACAATCTCATGTTGTTGTTTTGAGGAATGAAATGGATAGGAAACAAGTAGGCTACTCTCTGAATGATTTGAGATGGCTCAAAGCTTACTTTGGAGTGCTCATGTCCTCTCTTTGTACATTTATATTGAAAAATAGGGGTCTGGACTAAGTATACATTATTTGATTACTGTATGTCCAGTCCAAAAATGAAGCATTAGGCTGGACATGATGGTAGGGCAACCAGTAGGAAATGTCTGCCCAAGTTAATTTTATACCAGAATTGTAGTCGAGAAACACAGACTTAAAGCTTTTCTCAATACATGTGTGTGCGTGTGTGTGTGTGTGCGTGCGCATACACACAGAACAAACAACACATCCCAAAGTAATCATGTATTCTGGAGCCGCAATAAATCCAGAGAGAGAGAGAGAGAGAGAGAGAGAGAGAGAGAGAGAGGAGGAGGAGGAGGATTTGGGTTTGTATCCTAATGGAGCAAACACAGAAGGAAGTTCCTGCAAGGGAACCTCTCCATTCCCTCCTTTGTGCAGTGGGGCCCCACGGCTCCTAAGAATCTACTCCTGAGGGCTTGCAGCCCCTTTGGAGCAAAATGAAATGTATCACTGGGCTCCTAAAGGAGGGAGGATTGTTGAAAATCCACCACCCTTGAGCAAAGAGAAGTGCCTTACTTTAGTGAAAAATGAACTTATGGCGCAATCCTGTCTACAAATAGACTGGCGGAGTGACCGCTTCGGCGGTCTAGGGAGTTGCAAATGAGCCATAAGAAAGAAAATTGCATCCCATAAGATGCTGGTAGCCCCCTGGAGGGATGCTTCCATTGGTTTTGAGGGCAAAAATTTTGTTAGGTTTGTAGCATGATACAAAAGGGTTGAATGCCCCCACTCCCCGTCATGGTCCTAATCCTTATTGGGTCCCCTTCCCCGAGTAGACCTCCGTCTGCGGCGGGGGATTGGATCCGGCGGGTGGCCCTGGGCCACCGACTGGATAATTACACAGGATTTTGGCCTTAATGAGTGAAGTGAATTGATACACTGACCCTGCCATAAGTCCATGGTTTTGAGATGCATTTAATTTAGGAATATTGTTTTATTTTTGATGATGCTATTGATTATTGTATTTTTAATGCTGAGTAAGCTGCCTTGAGGGCCCCTTCAAGTGCAGAAAGGCAGGTTAAAAATCTATGGATAAATAAAAATTAAATCCATGATTTTTCATTCTCCATAAAGTTAATTCTATTTTAGACAGATGAAACATATTTTGTCACCTTTTACCTGACAGTCTCTGGAACTCAATTTAGTTCCTGACTCCTGATGTACTGCTTGGCAAATCGTTTATAGACTTAAGGAACAGAATTTGGTCTTTGATGAAAAGCAATGAATAAATTGTCTAAACCAGGGGTCCCCAACCACCGGGCCGTGGCCCATTCAGGACCGGGCCGCAGCATTGTGTCGGGGTTGGGGAGGTGGGTCCCAGGGCGGGGGCCAGACATGGCGGCGAACTTACCTGCGCGATGCGTCGCCTCCGCTTTGGCCCTCCCGCCCTCCCTGGAGCTCGAACGGCTCCAAAATAGCACCTAAACCGGTGGGGTGCGTGTTTGGAGCCTCACTGGGGACGCGCAGCTGACATCACGCCCGGGTCATGTGGGGGCGTGGCGTCGTCGCCCCCGGTCCATTAAAAAAATCCTCCGCAATGCCGGTCCCCAACACCATGGAGGTTGGGGGCCGCTGGTCTAAACAACACAATCTTAAACATGTTTACTCAGAAGTTTTGAAGAGGAAATTATCATGTAACCTGAACGAAAGAAAATTAGTTTTGGAATGCATGACATGCCAAATAATTAATCATAGTAATTTTTAAAACACAAAATAAGTCTCAGGGTTTAGCTTTTTGTCTGCCAATTTCAGAAACCTTTCCCTCACTTGGACTCAGACCCAGTTTCTATATTGATTTTTCCCTGTGTATATATAGCTGACTGAGGACTCGTTTGCAGTATACTTCCCAAATTACAGTTTCTATTATTGTTCTAAACTTGTTCTACTTTTCTTTCTGAATGAAATTCAGAACATTCAAGTCAGTTTAAAATATTATATAAATGCTAAGGATAAAGTGCCCATCATAATTCTGCCTTCAGAAAAGCTGTATTTTTCTAGTATGTTGGTCTAAAGTCCAACAATTCATGTTCGATTTAGTTGAATGAATCCCTATCGATGAGATGAATGTTACGGATTAGTTTTGGTTTATATAGTGGCAGCTTGCAAATGTTTGTGACCTATCTTGAAAACTTCCATGAGAAATATGGAAACCTTTCGATTTTGTTACTTAGTTTGCTTAGCAATGCTGGAGACAGACAGTAATTTTTTTCCTGTGTTCTTTTTAAGAAAGTTGAACACAGTTTGAAAGAAGGAATTTGTAGCATCCCACATACTCCTCTGGCAATTAGATTTTGTGTGAAAAACCTGCACAACCTGTTTCATTTGGGGTGATAGTGGGACCATAGAACTGTGCATATACTAAACGGTTGCCTCTCTCAAGCCACTTTAGATTATCTTCAAAACTATGGTGTCTCTCCAGTCTGGCTACATGTGCCAGAAATGATGACAGATAAGAGGCGTTTTTTCAATTGTTACCACTTCAAATTTCCTTCCAGGACCAAGCCTCATTATTGAAAATAGATTCCTAAGCGGAGCCCTGGCACAAATAAAGGTCTTATAACACCTTATTCTGCCAGTATAGATCATTTTGTATGTCATACAGGGTCCATATACAAATATTTCATACAAAATATTGTCCTTTTTCACTGAAATCAATTCCCCCCCCCCTCGTAAAAACCGCCACTTCACCCCTGGGCATGCACTGAAATGAGAGAGGGAGGGGGTCCCACACTGTGACCATCCTTTCACTAGGCTTACCATATCGCCGACCGGGACGCTCCGTTTTGCCCTTAAGGGGCGGGGGGAGGGGAACGAGAGCGCACCCGGGCGCGCTCTCGTTCCCCTCCCCCGCCCCGCCCCTTAAGGGCAAAACGGAGCGTCCCGGTCGGCGATATGGTAAGCCTACCTTTCACTATTCTTGTTCTACATACTGTACATCAGAGTTGCTAAAAGCAAAGTGTGTTCAAAATGCTAACTAAAGGGCCTCTGCCACATGATCAGAGAGATGCACCATATGTTTTGAAGTTGGTTGTAGAGATCTGATAGACAAGGAGAGAGCTTTCCTTTGGGTTTCAGAGTTGCTTTCTGTGAGCATCTGTATGCTTACTTGTGTTGTAGCTGCGTGGAAGAGAGTATGTGTCTGTTTGTATGTTTCCTGTATCTGTATAGAGGGGGCACTGCAGGTCACTTTCAATGCAGTAGATCTGACTGTAGTTACTACAGAATACCAAGAGTCTGGGAATACGTAGAACCAACAAAGCAATGACACAAAGTCATAAGCAGTAAGCTTTTGTGTTTTGACAGGAAACCATAGATCTGTCAAGTCTATACCTTATAATTAAAATAATTACAATTTAAAATCCATGTTAATTAACACTTAATTAGCTGCTGATGGGGCAGATAAGGGGCAGGGCTTGGCGTACCCCCCAGCAAGAGGTCTGCGTACCCCTAGGGGTACCCGTACCACAGGTTGAGAACCCCTAATTTATAGCACTAGTCTGCTAGCTTAGTAGTCACAAATGCACAAAAAATAACTGTAAAAGAACACTCTTAGCACAAACTGGTAACTGTTACAGCGCAATCCTGTGTAACTCTTGCACTGGTGTAACAGTAGATCCACCAGTGTAAGTGCAGTGCACTTATGCCAGTGTAACTTGCCGTATGCCGACGTACACAGGACGAACACCAGCTTAACCCCCTTCGGACACCGTGCATGCACAATTCGGATGCAGGACGGACTCCAGCGCAGGGGTGTCTGAATGCCCCCTACACTGACAGAGTTGCGCTGGCATCTGTCCAACGTCCGAACTGTGCATGCGTGGCGTCCGAAGGGGGTTATGCTAGTGTCCGTCCTGTGCACTTACACCGGTGGATCTACTGTTACACCGGTGCAAGAGTTACACAAGATTGCGCTGTTAGTCTGTTACAGCTAAAAACAGCAAAGAATCTAGTGGAGCTTTAAAGACTAACAAGTTGATAGCATAAGCTTTTGTGGACTACAGTCCACTTCATCAGGTGCGTGAAGTGAAATTCTCAATTTTGTATGTGTGTGTGTGTGTATTATTTATTTATTTACACTTAATTACAATGTTGTACCACAAACTGGCCTCACTACATGAAATGTTGTTAGAATATGTTTAATTGTAATGCGTTGAGACTACAGGAATCATACTTGTTTGCCCAGGGCCAGCCCATTTTACCTTCCAGCACCTGAGGTGGTGTGCCAGATGTTGCCCTATTTATCTGGTGGTGCACTGGCTTCCTAACTGGGCCACTCTTCCTCCTCCCAGTCCCTGGATTCAAAAAGGAAGAGGGGGATGCAGCAAACGAGGAAGCGTGGAGGAGGGGAGAATAGTGGGCTGCATCTCTGCCACACTTCCTCTTTCATTCCATTCCACTCGTCTTTTTTGAATCCAGGGACTTGGGAGGCGGTGGACAGATGCAAATGTAACTGCTTCACTTGGCCTCACAGATGGGCCTCCCTTGTGCTCTCCTAAAGCATATATAGATTTGAACTTCACAGGTAAGTCACCCATCAAGAACCATTATACTCACAAAACATGAGAGAATTTACACTTCACAGAGTACTGAGCATATTGGGCACTGCGTTAGATTTGCCCTTGATCTGCATAGAGTTAAATAGAACGTCAGTGCCACAATCTTAGTATTGAAGGAGGCCATGGTTTAATGCAAATATTTTAGGATCATATATAGTCACATGTGAATCGTGTGCTCTCTGCTTCTGTCACACCCCAGTTTGATGAAATGCAGGCGGAACAGTAGTCCCTGTGTTATATACTGAAAGTGACTATAACACTTACAGGACTGGGAGCCATACTTCACCATGACTGCAAACTGTGCAAGTAATGTATTAAATATTGGCTGTGTGAGTAATGTGTTAAATATGGAAGCATTTTATTATCATCTTTAAACTTATAAGATAAAAGATATCACTAGCCCATATGTTCATATCAAATACAGTGCCTTAAAGTGATTTTTTCATTTAAAAATGAAGACAGAATATTGTGCCAATAAATGTTTCATGGTAAATATGTTTGTTGATGTACTAACATATGGCATATAAATATATAGCTAAGCAGCAAAACTACAAAGCTGTTCAATATTGCACTGTAGCTGCCTAATTGTGTTACTGAATGTGCAAAATATGGGCTGCCTAACTTAATGAAGCTACCGGTATATATTTACATGGGTGATTCCTCCTAGTTGTGGTATAATGGCAACTAAATTCAAAAGTGCATCACTACAAAGAAAACAGAAGAGAAACTACTGTCAATTGTTAGATAGAATATATATATATATATATATATATATATATATATATATATATATATATATATATATATATATATATATATCCCTTGAGACATGAAAGGTGAAGACAACAGTAATATACTGTAAAAGGAAAACTAGCAGTGTATTCTTCAGCCATACTGCAAGCCCATCTTCATCAGTGGTGTAGTGCTAAACTTTGAAGTGCAGGAACAAATCATGACACCCCCTGGCTATACCCCCTACATTCTCCATGGCCAGGCTTACCAGATTGCCGACTGGGACTCTCCTTTTTGCCCTTAAGGGCGGCGGAGGGGCGGGGCGATAGGAGCCAGAGCGTGCTGGCTCTTATCGCCCCGCCCCTCTGCCACCCTTAAGGGCAAAAAGGAGCGTCCCGGTCGGCGATCTGGTAAGCCTGTCCATTTTTCGCCGCAACGCAGCAGGGGCGGGACTGCAGAGGCTACCTACACCTCTGAACTAGGCAGAGGAAGAAGGGAACTGTCCTAAGTGCAGTTTGGATGCTTGAGATAAGCACCAACGAGGGAGTGCCCTGGAATCGTAGGAGGAAGATCTGGTAACTAACAGCGCAATCCAACTTAACTTTTGTGCCGGTTTAACCAGCGGTGCAGTGAGAACGGAAGGCCCCAGAACAGAAAAGGGATTCAAATCCCCTCCAAAAGAGGAATTCAAAGGGGATTTGAATCCCTTTTCCGTTCTGGGGCCTCCCATTCTTGTTGCGCCGCTGGTTAAACCGGCACAAAAGTTAAGTCGGATTGCACTGTAAATGAAGCAATCAGAGGTTGGCCATAGACAGGTGTTAGGCAGTCTAAATGCTTCCTTTATTTAATTATTGGTGAATCTTAAAATCCTCAGAGTTGTAGTCATCCTCTGGTATGGTTTGACATGTAGCTATGTCATGACCAAATTACAATTAAAAAAAGCATTTGATTACAATCAAATTTTTGTAAATATGGTATTACTAATGTTTTGAGTACATGGTATGTGTAAAGAGAGACAAAAATTACAGTCCACATGGTCTTGGTATAATGAACGTGTGTTTGAATCTTATAACCACTTCTAAAGATTTAGTGAGTGTAACTGGTTATATTTTCCAAGTGTTTTTTTTTTTTTAATAATCCAGGCCTAGTTTTTACACAAAATGGCATCTGTGATTAGATATATCTCAGACCTACTCAGGCACATGAGATTTTTCCCTTTGAAAAATACCTCTCTAAACTCCAAGCAGGAGCTATTACCAGCCTCAATAGTTATTCTCCATTTAGAGGAGAATCAGCCTCATCTTCCCATTGTCCCCTACTACTGATGTAGTCCAGGGATCAAGAGGTCAGTGATGGAATTTCAAGTCTTATACTTGGTCTCTGTTATAGATTAAGAAACTTTTAAAAGTCATCTTATATACTAAATAAAGTGCAGCAATCTGACAAAAATGGGTGTTGAAACAATATAATAACTAAGTCCATCTTCTGGAGGAAAATGCCATGGGAAATGTCTTTGGAGACTCTCATAACCCCTGCAAAGAAAATTAACTTCAGCTAAATGCCTCTGCAGACTAAAGTATTGAGGGCTGAGAGTCTTTCTGAGATCCCAGAGTGAAGTCTTTGTAATTGCCAACTGAGCACAAGCTGCAGGTAAACCAAATCTATCTTATTACTGCAGCCCAGTAAAATCTCCTATGATATTGAACCAACCCGTCAAATCCCTGCTCATGACCGAAGTTTGTGTGGCAGTGGAGAGTTGCGGTGAAACTCCAGTTATTGTTGCAGCCTTAAGGGAAATTGTGTGAGCTGAAGCACTGTGTATCAGGGCTCTAAATCTCGTTTCCTCTCATTCTGGTGTGTTCTCTAGATTTAACACTGTTTTCCTTTCCAGCTTGCCACCACAGAAATGGTAGCCTGCTTTCAGCATGCTGCGTTGAGCATGTTGCGTTGACCTTTTCTCATCTCCTCTTCGTGTGAATACCACATTCCTCCTTCTCAAAGCTTTCAGCCAATTGCTGCTGAGGCTGCCAGCAGTTGTGAGCCGATTTTCAACTAATCACATAAATCTAGTGAGCCTGTCATTGGGGTACATAATAAGAAAGAGCCTTGTATACAATATACAGGTGGGCCCCCATATCCGCTGATTCGCTATCCACGGTTTCAGTTATCCACGGATCGTGGGGAACCCCCCAGGCTTTTACTTTTTTCCCAGTAAACTTTGTTTCTTCCTTAAAGAAACAGGAGAAGCAGCCTCTGGCTGCTTATTACATGCAAGTAGAACGAGACTAAGTACTAGAGAGGCTCTGCAAGGTTAACAGAAACCTTGCAGAGCCTCTCTAGGACTTAGTCTCGTTCTACTTGCCTGCAATGGAGGCTGCTTCTCTGTTTGTTTTAAGGAAGAAACAAAGCTTGCTGAAAGAAAAATAAGAGCTGGGGGGGAAGCATGCCTGCCTGCAGGGGAGGCAGGGTGAGGGCCCCTCAGGAAACCATGGAGGGGGTGTTCGCTCTTATCTACGGTTTCAAGTATCCACGGAGGGGCCTGGAACATATCCACAGCGGATATGGAGGCCCACCTGTATACCTCTTGGATACCATTTCCTTCCAATTGTCTGATAGCACAATCCTATGCATGTCTACTCAGAAGTAAGACCCATTAAATTCAATGAGACTTGCTCCCAGGAAAGTGTGAACAGGATTGCAGCCTAACTGTATAAGAAGCAAAGGCATAATTCTAAAGAGCAGATTCCCCCTCCCTTTGCAACAGGCCTTGTTCCTAGTCTGACAGACACAGTTGGAGTAGCAAGGTAGGCCTGGCCTAGTAGGCTTTTACGTTCACATTTGTCCTCAATGTCCTCTCCTACCCACCAGCCACACCCCCTCCTGGCGCATCACCCCTGGCGTCCCGCCCCCCGCCACGCCCTAGCAACGTCAGTGCTACCCACCAAGGAATTATGTTCAAGAAATTATGTTCAAATTTGAGTCCCTTCCTTCCAAGGAGCTCTAAGTGCCAGATATGTCATTCCCTCAGCCCCTTAGTTTTTTTTCATGAACTAATGCCTCACACTGACATGCTATATACAATCAGCTACAAAAGCGAGAGTGGGATTCTGCATAGACAGAACTTACTATTATTTCTCAGTTTACAGATTGCATAAATGATGTACGGGCTGCCATGAAGGGCTTGCACACCAAAGTGCCCAGTGGTGCTGGAGTAGAGGAGGATGGCAGCAGGTGGGTCAGGGAAAGAGCCTGGCAGTATCTGGTGTATCAGAGGTGGTTTCTGGACATGGCAGGATAGGGTAGAATAGAGGTGGCCAACCTTCCATCATTAGGGCCTCTGCGTTCTTAAGAGAAGTGTAGAAGACAGAATCTTGGCAGCTGCAAGTGCTGAGCAGCTGAACCTGCTGAAATGCCCTCACCTATGCAACCATTGAAGGTCCAGGAGCATTCGTGTTGAAAGCTTGGCCACTCCTGGGGTAAAGGGATCCCCTTGTCCTAATTGTTAATTTCACTGGAGCCCCTGAGAAGGAGGATAACACTGATGTTTTAGCAGGGCCCATGAGAGTGGGGTAAAGGGGGTAAATTGTACCCGGGTCCAGGATCAAAAGGGGGGCCCAGGAGCCAAAGGATAGGGCCCAGAAATTTCCTGGCATCACAGCTGCCCTCATGGAGAGTGAAAGACAGACGCGAGGCCACCAGGAGGCCTCATCTGGAAGCTGGTAGACTTAGGCTCCAGAGACTTTTCATGCCATTGCTGCCCTCCCCCTGTCCTGTTTTCCCCCCTCCCTCTTTGAGAACGGACCCAAAAGAAACTTTGTACCCCCCTGATAAAAATTATCTCAGAGACCCTGCGTTTTAGGACAACCTCTGAGGCTCTGCAGTCCTAATACTGCTTCCACAGGCAACATATGTGGAACTCTAATGACTTATTATAATAAAAACATTAAGTCTCATCATGTTGGTATGGTTTTGGGACTTTTTTTTAACACTGGAAAGTGATCCCAGAAGAAACTGATCCAACTAAGTATGCAATACTGATTGTTTTGAAACCCTTTTAACTAGGCTTACCAGATCACCGACCGGGATCTGGCCCCCTCCCGCGCCCAGCCTCTTAAGGGCAAGAGGCTCCGTTCGGCGATCTGGTAAGCCTATTTTAACTCAATTGCTCTGGAAGCTGCTCTGTTGTTTTGGAAGAATACAGAACAGAGGTGGCCAACCTTTCAACATGAATGCTCCTGGCCCTTTAATGGTTGGCTAGGTGAGAGCATTTCAGCAGGTGCAGCTGCTTTAGCAGCACCATCAGCACTTGCAGCTGCCAAGTTTCTGTCTTCTACTACACAACTCTTAAGAACACAGAGGCCCTAATGGTGTAAGGTTGGCCACCTCTGATATAAAACAAACAAAAACGTATGCCTCAGCAATGAGATGGAAAGCTATGAGTGTTCTAAGTAAAGTAGATCTTTTGGAAAGGTAAAAAAAAAAACCTACGTGAACTGGTTTTAAATTTCACATTAGTTTTTGCAATTTTTAAGGAGAATACTCTGTGCAATCCTGTATGCATGTCTACTCGTCCCATTCTGTTCAATGGGACTTGCTCCCAGGTACCAATAGGATTGCAGCTTGAGCCACTAAGTAAGATCTCCAAAAGACTTTTCAGTTTCAACAAGCCGTACAAAACAGGATAGGTCTTTATAAAGCATGCAACCAGTATACTACAATACTAAAATTAAGGAGAGATGATTTAAGTGTACCCAGGTTTTTTTTTCCCCAGCCGTTCTTGCCCTTGCCTAGCACTACTGGCTTGTTGTTGCTGCCTGCTTGCAAAACTCACATGTGAGCAGGACGTTCAGCGGTTGCAGAGAAAACGAAGATTACTGATTAGAAAAGAACATAATCAGGTAGATTGACACTGTGTTGGAAGAAACCATTACCCTGGGAAGGGGACAGCCACAGAAATTCCAGACTAACAGCGCGTTTTGCAAGAGTACCAGTGGAAATAATGTTCCTGTAGACAACTAAAAGGATTGTGCTATTTTCTTTCTCAAAATTGCACGGAGTATATATGTGCAGGCATTACATTCACTGTGTTAGAGAAGAACCAACAGGGAAACTTAAAAAGCTTTCTCATGGAAGAAGCAAGAGACCACAGTATTTGAAATGTCTGGTGACTCATCTGGTAAGTAAAAAGCCCCCTGTAGATAAACATGACAAACACTGAAATATGTGAACATTTTAACAATGCCATTCCCTAGATAGATAGCATTTGGATCAGTTTGCCTCTGCTTCAGATATGTTTGTATTACTGCTGTACTCTGACCTTAAAAGGTAGCATTTTTAACAACTTGGAAGAAAAAGGGACAGAAGTTGAAAACAAGATTTCGCTGTTTGAGCAAGGTTGTAATAGCTGCATTTTTGGTAGTTGCTGCATAGCATAACTTTGATATCAATTCTAGTTGGATTACAGAAAATGTGAGTATGAAAATAAATAGTAACGCAGAGTAAATTACTTTGAGTTCTGTTGAACGTAACTCAGGGGATGCTTTGCAAGATTTGCAGCAGAATAATAGTATTTGCATAGATGTAGTTATAGATATCATCATTATGTTGTGTATGGTTTGCATACTATGGAATAAGTGATTTTTAAAGGGATAATCACAGCCTGATCCTGTACAAATTTACCTATGCTACTAAATAAGTTAATAATTAGTCCAGAGTGACTTTCAAGTAAATCTGCATCATATGAAACCTTGCATGCTATATATGGTTTGTACAGTAGTAAGAAAACTGGGTCACGGGGTTAAAAACCTTTACGTGAAGTATGTGGTGATTAGTTAGTAGCAGTTTAGAAGCATTGATTGAGACTCATGACTCTAAAGACCAACAACCCGTAGCAATCCTTTTGATCATTTGTATTAAAGTTATGTTCAGTATGCTTTATCCAGATATGATTTGGATATTGATCATACAGAGATTTGATTCGATAGCATGGTATACAGTATGCAAAGAAGACAGTGGAATGCCAATTGGCAGGCATCAACTTCATGTCATGGGGAGCTGTGGCCAATGGTTGTCAAGGGAGGCGCAGGTCGAAAAAGTTTGGGAAACACTGCCATAATATATTACACAATGTACGCATCTTTGTAGGCCTGTTCAATTGTTTCATTTTGATAGAAAATGGAAAATTTTACAAAAGTAAGTTAAGAATCTAATTCCATTTTTGCCCCCCTCAAATGGACATGTAGTTAAATCTTAAGCGTATTTATGCAGAGGTAAATCCTACTATGTTCAGTGAGGCTTACTCCTAGATAAACAGGATTGTTGTCTTCACTATGACAAACTTTTGCTAGCTTGTGCTTGTATCCTGGATTGTATCTTAGCTTCTGCAAACCGAAGGCATTTGTGTTTGTGCAAGGAGAGGGTGATTTTCTCCAGTTCTCCCTTATCTGCAGCACCCCATAGTGCAATCTTATCCTGCTCTGAAAGCCCCCCCCCCTTCAGTTGCCAATTTTTCATGGGTGTATGGGCAGCAGAAGGGAGGGATTGGTGAAAACCACCCATCCCCTCTTGCACAAATTGAAGAACTTTCTTACAATACAACCCCCTACTTATAAAAGCACCATTTTCTGAAGAATAAACAATTCTTTCAGTGACAATTGTATGAAAATAGTGTTTAGTCTTTTCTTCCTCTTGATTGAGATTATGAAAGGAATCTTTCTTTAACAGATCTGTAACATACGTTTTATAATGTTGTATGGTAAATATTTATATTCTCTATGGCATGTATGATTTTATTACTTGCTTTCTTCATGCTCCCAATTCATAACTTCCTTGGTCCATGTGCATCTGATTCCTGTGATTTATTTAACATATTTACAGACTGTTTTTCTTCAAAGCTGCTAAAGTAAGAGCTAGCTTACGAAAGTTCATACCACAATCACTTTGCTAGTCTTTCAAACACCACAGGACCAATGAACATGGTTAACCATTGATGCTCATAGCTGAATAAAAGTTTCCTATTCGATTTTGTCCAAATATTTTGCATTGTACAAAATAAACTGTGACTAGGATCCAAAGAATGAACTTCCATACACAGTTCTTTCTGAGAAATACATGCACAGTTGAAACTTAACTTGGTCTTATCGTTGTGGCAACTCTTACTCCTGAAAAGAGGCACTGCTTTTTAAACGAAAGTATTTGAATGAAAATAACTGGAAGTGCAAGTATTGCAGTGAAATGATCATGAATGTCAAATGTAGTGTGCTACTCGGGACTATTATATTTTAAAAGCCCCCTTGCTGTGGTGAAATTAAGTGGCATAGCTATTCTGAGTTTAGACTCCATCTTGAGATATAATAACCATAAAAACCTTACTACACTTATGAAATGTCAGTATAAAATATCAATTTGCCACCATCTGGCTTCAGATAATGTCTTCTAGCGGATGCTCCTTAAGATGTATGGAGTGGATTTGGCACCATCTGATACTAGTAAAACTTGTGATTACATTATTAATCCGTTATAGGAGGCTATCTAAATCAATGAATCTTAGAGAAATTATACAGTATAGGTTTGTTCTCTATATGCTTTGTGGTATTGAGGAAGTGAGTGATACAGATTTGGAAAGCCACAAGGCTTGTGAGATTTGTATAGCCCAAGCCAACCTTTTAACATGAATGCTCCTGGACCTGGTTGTATAGGTGAGGGGCTTTCAGCAAGTGATTTGGCACTTGCAGCTGCCAAGATTCTGTCTTCTACATGCTCTTAAGAACACAGAGACCCTAATGGTGGAAGGTTGGCCACCCCTGGTATAGCCAAACAATTCCTGATTTTTGCATGACCATTCAATCTGGCTGCAAACATCTGCCTGGTGAAGTTTGCAAGTCAGGACTAGCCTTCGCCTGAAGCAGGGTGAAGTGGGCCACATCAGATAGCACATTTGGGGGGTATTTGTCAGATTTCCTTACTTATGCACTTGTAAATAGACTTACTTTGTTTACCTTTATATAGAAAGAGGACCAAATGGAAATCCTTTATTTCACTAGACACAGAAAGGAAGGATCATCTTCTCTTAAAAAAAGAAATTGAATTATTTGGAAGGAAGTGCTGACGTGAACTTAGCAGAAGGGAAGGGAGTGGGTACTGTTCGGTGTTGTGTTTCAGGCAGCGTAATGACTTGGGCCAGCACTGATGCAGATCAGTGTGTGGAAATGGAATGGAACAGACTCTTGCAGTGGTGGCTTAGAGAAATGGTAACCAGCATCGTGCATGTGTCCATGGAACTTGGTCTCAGCACTTCGTGATAGTGAATCCTACCCTAAGGAGCTCTCAGGTGAGAGTGGGAGGATAAACTTGGAAAATGCCTCTATCACATGCATCTGGAAGGAGATTGCTGTTGTGATGGCTTAATCAAGACAAATTTCACAGCGCTGATTTCCTACTGGAAGGGAAAAAGAAGAAATGGGGCTCCTGACTCTGAAGACCCTTTTCTCTGCCCTTGTCGAGGCAGCATGACCCAGGACATCTCCCAATGCTGCCTTGGGTCTGCTACTGCCCCCCTCTGCATTTTTTTTTAAAAGCCCTTACCACCCCCTTCGCACTGTTTCTTCTATTTTGGAAGTGCAAGAATTCCAGTTCTATTTAAAGGAACCACGCAAATGAAGGAGCTCCGTCCCTGTAAATCAAACCAGAAGTCCTGCACTTTGTGTTTGAAGAAACTGTATAAGGAGGCCAATGATTATTTATTTATTTAATTTATTTAAATAATTTGTATCTCGCCTTTCTGCCGGCGAGGGCACTCAAGGCGGCACTCAGAACACATCGCGTTCTGGCCCCCCCGCGCCCCGCCCCCTTAAGGGGAGATTGCTCCGTCCCAGTCGACGATCTGGTAAGCCTACCAATGATCCACTTTCGGCTCACTTTTAGCAGGTGGAAAGTGGAGGAAGGTGGCATCGGCAGCAGACTCAGAGCGAAGGGCATCCTGAATCTGCTACCCTCTCATACCTCTCAACAGCATAATCTGCTGTTAATGCAGCCCTCATCACCTAGCCTTATGTTTGGGCTGTCCCTGGCTCTTGTCTTGACTAAGATTTAATTGAGATTGTGAAAGGCTTCTACCTTCTAGGGTTGTGCAAGAACTACAACAGCCTAATCCTATCTTAACCCCTCCTCCCCCGCTGATGCAACCACACCACTGGAACACACGCTGCATGGGGGGGGATCACGGAGGTCTCCTTGAGGTAAGGGAACATCAGTGAACCTGAACCAAGAGATACCAAGTTTGCAGTGGGTTGCATTGCTGAGAATGGATAGCTGAACTTGGACTTTTTTTTAAATCAAAAACCAACACTGTAGCCTATAGAATACAGTATACTCTTTTATGTAACCTTGACTGCAATCCTTAAATACACTTTACTGGAAGTAAGCCCCATTGAACACAGTGGGACCAACTTCTGAGTAAACATGCATAGGATAGTGCTGTTTCTTGCATGGCAGGGTACTTAAAATTATTATGTCTCTGTGAACAAGCTTTCATTTGTGTCTAATATAAATTTTGCACAAATTTTGCTCACTCCTTTTTGCTTGCTTAAAACAATAAATGTAATTACATTTTCATAGCAATAATTTTTAGTTTATGTGTATATAATATGGCAGAATAGTTCCTTTATATGGAAGCCATCTGCAAATGATAGCAGAATTTTAGTAGAAGAAAGTATTACGGGTATCGCAGTCATATTAGTTACAAAATAGCGCTTCACAGCTGATCACAAATAATGACAGTTTTATCCGGAACGAATCCAAATAAACAGAAATTACTTAAAATCAAAAGACTGAAGGCTTGAGGACCCGACGTTTCGTGTCTTCATCTAGACACTTCCTCTGGGGTATTTTCCAAAACAATTGGAGATGTTGCAATGGTGAGCGTCTTGTTCCGATCCGTTCCGACGCTCACCATTGCAACATCTCCAATTGTTTTGGAAAATACCCCAGAGGAAGTGTCTAGATGAAGACACGAAACGTCGGGTCCTCAAGCCTTCAGTCTTTTGATTTTCAGTAATTTCTGTTTATTTGGATTCGTTCCGGATAAAACTGTCATTATTTGTGATCAGCTGTGAAGCGCTATTTTGTAACTAATATGACTGCGATACCCGTAATACTTTCTTCTACTAAGATCATCGCCGGTTATAACAGCTTTCGTTCGAAGATAGCAGAATTGTAGGTATTTTACTGGCCAATCGTCACCTACATTTTCAATAGCTCTAAAATACTGTACAAGCAGAGAATGGAAAATAATCAAAATATATCTCATGCAAATGGAAGATTTGTTGAGTCACTGTGCAATGATTAAAGTTCAATGAATTCTTCCTTGATCAACCTGCTTTCAATATATATATGGAAACCTGCACACATTCCTTGCCAGAGAGCTGAGGATTCATTGATTATTATTGACTATACAGAACCAGGAGGAATTAAGGAGTAGTAATTGGATGCTGAAAGCTCTAATAGTCTGTTGACCAGCAAATGTAGCAAGAGCTATAACTATAAATTAAGGTCTAAGACTGATTTATAGGATTTTTGCATGTGCACCTGCACTAAACGTTTAGAGAACCTTTAGGATTGCTATTCAGACTGTAGTGCTGTTATATTCTATTATGGTCTGACTCTATATCCTCAGTCAGCAACTAACTTTGCTGCCAGGCTACTTTTAGGAAGCCGTCAAGGCCAAGTCTTTTGCCACTACCTATTCATAATGACCTGTCATCAAGGCCTTCCTTTCCAACTACTTCTCCCTTTCTAGAAAAAAGAAGAGAATGGAGGGAGGGAGGGTGCACAGAGACAGAGAAAAGTGGAAGTACAGGATGAGGAATTGAAGACAGAATGGCCTGTCTTTGCAACTTCTCCTATTCTTTCCAGATTGCCCAGAATAAGTGGGCATGTCAGGCCAGTGTGTAAAATTCCTCCAAGTATCTCTGTCCTCCCCCTCTCTGAGTTGCCAGGAACAGATATTCTCAAAGTAGTGGGAGAAGCTACACCTTTGTATGCGGAAGGTATAGAAAGAAGGAAGTGGGTAATATATGATTCCCTTTTCATCCTAGAAGCATCCGATTGGCCAGTGTTGGAAACAGAATGGGAGATATTAGTGGGCCTGGGGAGTGGGTTTGACAGTCAGGCTTGGGAGATCGCAAGGGTAAAGAAAGGGAGAGACAGAAATCAATAAGTGAGTGAATATTAAAGCAGCCACAGGGGACCCCAGACCAAATTGAGGTGGTGTTGCTGTGGGAGGTTGATCTTGATCTCTCTTTCAGGTCTAGATTCCATCCCCCACCATCTGCTTTTTGCACAGCAAAGAAAAACATACACTTACATTATAGGTACCCCTTCTATTGTGGGTATTGCTAGTTTGGGGGATAGTAACTAACCCATACATGTTGCCATTGTAGTGTCTTTTCCCAGTGGTAGTTTGCTGTTGGCTCCCTTGTTCTTATTAAAAGATACTATGCAAATTGCTTGGATTTTTTGTTATTAAAAAGTGGTGTATAGTATAGTGGTAATAGTAATACCGTAATCCAATTCAGGGTTACTCAGAAGTATAGTTTGCTAAATTTGGTGGGACTTAATCCCATGTAAATAAATAGCTATAGGGTTGATAAAATGGTGAAGTATGAATGTGTATATATCTGCATGTACTATCCTCGCAGCCTTGCTGTAATCACCTTGACGAAGACCTCGGCTAGGAGGTTGAAACGTCGGTCTCTAACAAATAATACATGGCTTTCAAACCCATAATACCTGTGTCCTCTACTATTTTAACCAGCTATGAAAGCTTCCATTCTAAAATATCTGCATGTGTTGATTTATATCCACCTTACTCTCCCCCCCCCCCATTTTAATTTTTTTTATGGTGCTCTGGGTTCTTGGCAATCAGGTTGTGTGACTTGGCTGTTGGAAGTGTGGTTGCAGGGGGACATCACAAACTCCTTCACTTCAAAATGGACCATTTTACCACTGGCCTTACTGCTTTCAATGTAATCTTGTATGCTTAATAAAATCTCCCAATTTTTTTACCTGTAAACTTTCCTTTACTGAAAAGATGTCGCACAGCTCAGCTCTAAAGTACTTAGAATAAACCTGTTACTGAAGCGATATCAAGTCTACATCTTTTAATTTTTGTTACTTAGCAGCTGCTTCCTAGTCAGCCTAATTGCATTATAATGGTACTGTGTTACACCAGCTGCCAAGGGATAACAGTTTCATTTCTAGAATAAAAATATCTCCTGTATAAGGTCAGGAATATTTGTTTCGCATTTGCCAACACACAAAACAAAGGCACTGAAAACCTAATAAGATGGATTGATTCAGTGTATAGAGATCCTGGAGGTGACCCAGAGATTATCTAGTTCAACCTCTTGTAAAATCATCCTTGCATTTATATGCTTCCACACCATGCACTGGCCCTCTTCATCCTGCTCACGGTGTGACATTACAGTAGGGAGAAGTGCTGGAGTGAACAAGTTATCCCATGCCACAGATTCCTACTCAAATCAAGAAGTAGTGAAGTGAAACAAGTTAGGGTTGATCAAACATTTAGCTTAGCTAACATCTGCTGGCCTCAAAAAACGATGGTAGCATTTACAGGAATAAGCCCAAGCTAGTGATTCCAGGCTGAAGCTCTGTGGCTGGTACTATCTCTTTAAATACTGTAAATAAATAAATTATATATAAACATTGGAGAGAATGCAAATGTGAGAAATGGAATCCCCGTTATGAATAATGGATTATTTTACACATCACATTTGCATCCTCTCCACTTTTTAAAAAAATGTTAATAGCAGAACATGCAGACACTGGGCTGGATCCAGACTTTGTGTAAGCAGGAGGAAGTTTGCATAGGAGAACCTTCACACACTCTTCTCTCCAAATCAGCCCCCTGCTCTCTTGAAATGCTGCTCTTAAATTGGGAAGTCCTCTAGAATGAGGTGGGATGGCATGCCAGAACTGCAGCAAGAGGAATTGCCAACAGTTGTCTGGAGGATCTTCCATGAGCAGAGCAACAGTCATGGAAAGTGCCTTGACGCTGTTTTGGCAACTTCCTCATCCCCTACCTATACCCTATCCCACCCGCACTTTCAGAAGTGTCCTGAGCTTCCAGGAGAATTTGGAAGGTGCAGGTCAGAGGGGGACGTGAGAAAGTTGCATTGTGCAAGCTTTCTGCTTGTGCAAGGTCCGGATCCAGTCCATTAGTGAAAACACAAAGTTAGTTTAAGATCAGGGTGTGGTTATATTATTTATGTTTATGATGAGGCTTATCACCATGACAAGTTTCAGGGAGAAGAGTGACCCCTTGGTATTGAAAGAGAAATATAGATAAAGCTTCTGGAATGCATTTTAAATCATGTTTCAGGATACATTAATTAGTGCTTTTAATTAAAATATTGAAAATCTACATTATCTACATAAAATATTGAGAATCTACATTAAATATGCTTTCCGTTTCCTTTTTATTTCCTTTTCATTAAGCTAGTCTTGGTTTATTAAGTTGCTTTTAGTAAGCAAGTAGTATCATTGGAGTTGCGTACCAGCCTAATTTATGTTATATGGAATAAAGTTTTATGGGAAGGAAACAATCTGTCTTTATGGTAATTATGGGGACATTCATAACTCATGAATACTGTGATCAGATTATAACGTGACCATCCCCAAACAGCCTTGCTAGAATTTTATTAAAATAAAATCTCAGAGGTGGGAGTGCTGATACACTTTCAATTATGCTGCAGATTTATTGTTCCTGAATATGGCTATTTGCAAGTGGCTTGCTTTGCTTGAGACAGTGTGATGTAAATATCTTCCAGATTGTTTTGCATATGGATATGAGGTTCAGTTTTGGGGATGATGACAAGAAAACTCAGATGAAAGCAGCGACAGAACTCATCAAGATGGGCTAGAACCAGGAAAACCTTCATTCCAATCCCTTTCGAAGCTCTGACAACCCAATCCTACCTAAACCCCCCCGCCGATGCAGCCACGCCACCAAAGTGTGCGCTGCATCCTGCGTGAGGGCGGTCACATAGGTCAACCAGGTAAGGGCCAGTGGGCTCCAGCAGTAAGGCTGCGGTGCGACACTCACAAAATGGCTGTCAGCGGTGCGTGTGCCATCAACATCCATTTTACTACAATAGAACACTGTTCCACTGTTGTAAAGCCCTCTGCGTGCCGGACCAATCCTAGTTAGTATTGGGCTGTAAATGGCCTTGAGAAATTCACTATTATTAAGCTTTTATGTCTTGTCTGTAAGATGAGCAGAATAATGATCTTATGTCCCCTATGTGGACAAGACATAGAATAGCTGTGGATCAACAGTATTTTAATTAAGATACGATTACACTTTTAAAAGAGGGGTATAACTGTTGGGAGTTTCCACTGGTGTCTTTATTCTCAGTTAATGCAACAAGAATATTCTCAACCATTATAATTTAGAATTACAATAGATTCTGAATGGTTTCTTGCTCTGAGTATAATATAAAAATTGTTGCTGAAGTCTCACTTGCAAAGTGGTATGCTAATTCTTGGGCTGTCAACATAAATGGTCTATCTGCTTTTGTGACCTTTAATTTGAATTTGAAAGTGTCCTTTCTTTAGCTTCATCTAAAAATGACTTATTTTCTTTTGCTTTGAACATAGCCCCTGACATGATAGGTTCTTGTTACGAAGACTGCAGTGCATTATTAATTACCTATAGAACAGTGAGCCATTGTCTGGTTTCATTTCCTGTTAGTGGCTGAAGGTTTTTGCTTTTCTGTGTTGCATTCTGGCTATACCAGACCAAATAATCAATAAAGCAAAATACCCGCTTATGGAACATTGAACAGACATTGCACTGGCATGCTACATTGAAGACGGAACAAATGCACTTTGACACCTTGCAGCCCAATCCTAACCAACTTTCCAATGCTGATGCAGCCGTGCCAACAGGGGAGAGGGGCTCTGCATTCTGTGGTGGGGGAACAGTCATAGAGGCCTCCTCAAGGTAAAGAAATGTTTGTTCTCTTACCTCGGGCTTTCAATGCTGCTGCATCGGTGCTGGAAAGTTGGTTAGGATTGGGCTGTTAGTATCTTTTGGGCAGAGCAATCCTACCTAACTATCCTCACTCCAGGTCAATCTTGATCGGCCTGGAGGTCTACTCAGGGGAAGGGGATGTTCGTCCCCTTCCCCTGGTATAGTGTGGTCCGGCCCCAGTGGGCCTCCTCGGATTTCCACCAGCTATTTAGCTGGCGGAAGTAAGAGGAGGCCGTGTAAGGGCTGCGCCGGGCGGGACTGGGATATGGCGGCTGCCATTCCTGCCCCCTCCCGGACCGGATCCACCACCCCTAGCCTTCTTCACTGCCCCGACCGCCCATGTGGCCGTTGGGGGATCTCTTACCTCCTCCAGCGATTGTATGGACGATCCGGCGGTGGAGTAAGGGCTGCCCGACTCGCGCCAGCGGCCCTTATTCGTGGGATGTCGTGAACGTGCTTTACCGCACGTTCGCGATGGCATCTGGTGGCAGAGTGCTTGCTCTGCCACTGGATTCTTCGTCAGGATTGCGCCGTGAATCTGACTGCATATTTTTATTTAGGACTTGGAAGCTCTATGTTGCAGGGAAAGATTGATAGTGGTGGATGAACTGACTTTCAAGGCTTGTTTGCAGTTACTGATCTTCTCACTGAGGAATCCATGAGTTAGCCTCCAAGGAACCACAGGTATTCCCAAAATTTTCCAGACTGAAAACCACTGGTCTGCAGACACAGATATTGCCTGGACACCGCCTAAGAACTCTAAGAATGGTTGAAGACTCTTAGGTGACCACTCTTCTATTGAGATCTATACGTGACAAAAGTCATGGTCCAAAAGGAATATGCAATTGCATTCATCCTTCTAGGTATCCAAGAAGGGTGTTGCCAGAGAGGTAATTTAATTACTAGTATAACAGGCATTAGAGTGCCGAAGAATAGATGCTTTTGAACTGTGGTGCTGGAGAAGACTCCTGAGAGTCCCTTGGACTGCTAGGAGATCAAATCAGTCAATCCTAAATGAAATCAACCCTGACTGTTCCCTGGAAGGACAGGTACTAAGGCTGAAACTCAAATATTTTGGCCACCTAATGCGAAGAGAGGAGTCTCTGGAGAAGACTCTGATGCTGGGAAAGATTGAAGGCAAAAGGAGAAGGGGAAGGCAAAGGATGAGATGGTTAGACAGCATCACCGATGCAACGAACATGAAAATGAGCGAACTCAGGAAGATTGTGGAGGACAGGAAGGCCTGGCGGGATATGGTTCATGGGATCACGAAGGGTCGGACACGACTTAACGACTGAACAACAACAACTTTTTGTTGCATTATGCATTATGCATTTTTGCATTATGCATAATTGCATTATGCAATTAACAGCCCAATCATATCAAAGGCCTATGGCAGTAGATCTTGTAATCCACTGCCGTAGGCCCTGTTGCAGTGTTGTGAAAGCTGCACCGTGATTGCACGTGACAGAGCCACTGGTAGAAATGGCCAGCATCACCCCGCGTTCACTGTGCACATACCAGTCTCACCCAGATGCTTCGCCAGCCCAGGTAAGGTGGTGGGGGCGGGCGGGCCATGGGTGGTTTAGGGCAGGGAGCAGGCTGGAAAGGTTGGATCTCGGTGGCAGAGTTGCATGCTATAGCGTGGCGAGGGATAGGATTGGGCTGTTCAGTGAATTTATGCAAGGCTATGATAGATATTCAGTATTTTCCTTGTCTTTTCCTTTGAAATGTTATTGGTAAATTTCTTTAAAGCTTCCTTGACGAGTTAACTGAAGGGGATTTCTGTGAATGGCACTGATTTGAGTGAGTAGAAAGCTGAAAGTCCTCTGTGGCTTTAGTGCCAGGCTAATTTCTACTTTATTTTATACCACAGGAAAACCAATAAGAATAGATCTATATATCATCTTGGCTCAGAAGAGTTGAGTGACTCTTCTTCACTTGTATAATATGCAAAAGTAATGTATGATTTAAAAAAAACCCACACGACTAGACGGTAATTTATTTCTTTTCTGAAATGCTTTCTTCGAAATATTTAAGTAAGCACAACCCCATTAATAGCATCTCATTTTGCTTGCATTTATACTTGGGTTCTAGAGATGCAGCCATAAGGTTTGACAAACAGGCATATGAAACTGCTTTTCATACTGAAATGGCATGCATTTTTATTAATGTGGGAAGTAATCTTATCTCAAGTGGCCATTTCAGTGTGTGCGTTTTTTCCCTTGACTAGTTACTTCATTTCCAAACGGAAATTTACGGCTATGCATTTAAATCAGCAGAACCCCATTAATACCACATCATTATGCTTTCATGTGCCCTTAAGTCTTAGTGACGCAGCTATTATAACAAAATGGCACATGAAACCAGATTTTCATACTGGAATGGTGTGCATATTCATTAGTGTGGGAAATATAATCTTATTCCAAGAGTCCATTTCATTGTTTAAGTATAATCCAGGTCAATCTAATGAGTTTTCAGTACCAATACTATTTTCAAATATTCTTTCCCCCCCTGTTGACTCTGTATTCATCTTTACGGCATTCACCTGAGGTTAAAGGTGAAGATGCAGAAATGGTTTCTTTTAGAATTAATGCTGCCAATATGCAGATATTGCCAAGAGATTATAGGCAATTACCGGTATGTGGGGAGACATTGTTTGCTGCTTTTGTTGTTTTTTCATGGTGGTTATTCTTCTTTGGCTACTGGATTGGCACCACAGTTTAATGAATGAGCATTAGAGAGAACTAAATCTGTCTGTAGTCTTACTGAAGCATGCTTTCAATATATAGGACAAGAGGTTAATCCTATTACATTCTGTGATGCAGACCTTAAATCAGCAGCTGACAGTTGCTTGTCTTCTTGTCTTGATATAGTGTCTATTAGCAAATATAATTTTAATGCATCCTGTAATATTCATGATTCTTAATTACGTTTGTTAGTTAAGAAGCACTTTGATATGGCCTGTTTGGCAGGTAAGCAACATTAGCTTCTGAGTGAATTGGCATCTTTCCAGGCTGAAATAAGCTAGTGACATACAGATCTTTTCCATGGATTTCACACAAGTTCCAATCTAATATAGACGTTCCAGTCGTCTGGCATAAATTATATTTGTGCTAATGGACTTGATGCTGGAGTAGGGCTTGCAAGGATCACTCTACTAGTATAATAGATTTTTCTTGTTAGAGTATTTGAATGAATTGCTTTTGTGGACTTGAGGGGAGAAATTATGTATTTAAGAGCAAAAGGCATATTGGAATGATTATGTGAAGCAAGGAGTATCCTACAGTCTTGTAGTCTGTAGTAGCCTAGCATTTGCTGTGTGGACTCATGCTTGGGGGAATGGATAAGTAGCAATGTCAGTTTGTATAATATGATGTATGACTGATGCTTAGTGTAGCATTTTAGCTCATACGTCCATGTCCTCCCTGGGCTATAAACTCAGGGCTGACTTGCTAATGAGCCTTTTGGTTCATAGCGTTACATTGGCAGAGGTAGCCACTGCCCGCACTGGGCCACCTCCACAGTTACCAGATCAATCAGAGCAGTGGAAAAAGCTCCTGTCTCACAGCTTCCCCCCTCCCATCTCACTCTTGGCTGCCTACCCCACTGAAAAGACAGAACGCTGTAAATCTTGTCTCCACTCCTCCCTTCTCATTCCTGTTCCTGCCATCTGCCTTCTCAAAAGGCAGAGTAGGAGGCTGGGGGTCAGATGAGGGGGGAGGAGCTGTGTGGTGGAGGCATCAGGAGATCAGCTGTCACAGTCAAGGAAGAGAGGCGGTGGAGGAAGAGGGAGGGGGCCTGGTGCTGCTGAGAAAGAAGAGGCTGCAGTGGAAAAGAAGGGACAAAAGAAAAAAAAGTGGGGGGAAAAAAGAACCACTAGGACTTGGGGGCTTGGCAGGCTCTGTACATTGAGGGGAAAACAAAGGGAGGAAAAGTTGAGAGAGTACCCATGTGCCCCCTGGATTGAGGCACTACAGGGGCTTGAACCGGGACTATATGAGCCTTAGCACCTGGTATTTATATTTAGTGGTTATAACTATGTTTGTTGACACAAAGTTTGCTTTGCACAAGTTGGTGGTGTCCACTTTTGTGCCATTGTGGCTTCTCTCTCCATCCACATCTGACACTGCAAGATAGTGCAGTTTCACATCTTGATGTTTTGCATCATCTTAGTACTGTGAGGTTGCACTGGCACAGTACATCATTTGGACTACGATAGGGAAACATCTGTTAGGAAGTGTAGCAAATCCTACCATTGCAAAACGTTTGGACCAGATGACCCCTTGAGCTTTCCGAAATTATAATTATTTCTGGAGATACAGGGAAATACAGTATTCATTCATATTCATTCAAATACGTTGCCTCACTTTCTCCAAAAGGCTTGTGAGAACAACGCAACACCAGCTTGAAACACTATGCAAAGATGGTTGTGAAGTTTTAATTTGGGGGATCAGGGTTGGGTTGTTGTTTTTTTCTTTCTTCTAATGAGGCACACATTCATGCATATCTAATGCATTTCTACCTTCAGAAGCGCAGCTGTAGTATTAATGAAAGTAATGGTAGGCGATCTGTAATAACAGTTTCTTAGTTCTGTGTCTCATCTCGTAATGCTTAAAGGAGCTTGTCTCTTCTTTTAGACTGAAATAGTTTTGTTTTACAAATCAGATGCTACTTTCGAAAGCTCAGCAAGCTCTTAATTAAGGCATTTACGATGGGATTTCTGTATCATTATGTAGACATGATGGTGGCAGAACGGTGTGTTTTTAAATCTGCATGTAATACAGTCACGAAGAATGTAGGAAAAGGCTCTGATTTAAGCAGCACAGGGGACATGGAGCTGAGGAATACAGCTGTCTCTCCTTGGGCACTTGACTCCCAGCTGGAGCCCCATTAGGTGTTTGAGAGAAAAGCATTGGGGGTGGGAGGGTCTGGGGAATTGAGCTATATGAAGGGGGAGGGGTCAGTTGTGCAACACTTTTGCTCCTTATCTCCACGTCTCTGATTATGACCCACATGGGTTTAAACACACAGATCCACCACTATTCTGTCTCGTTTGGCCTCTAAATTGTGTTTACGGGATATTGAGGACTAAGACAAATCAAGCTTGTGATGAGTTGTCTGAAATCCAAATGGTTCACTGATTTCTGCTCTTTAAGGGGATGCATGCAAGTCAACCTTTTAGGAATATGAAGACTTGAAAGGAAGCTTACAGAACATTTATGGTGAAATGTCTATATTTAAGAATAAACAGAAAATGTCTATGAATATATATTCATGAGAGAACAATGTAAATATTAATTCTGTTAAAGTTTTCCATTTCAGATATTTCAAAAGCATAAATTTACCATATTACATTTCATAATTCCGTAGTCATAGGCACATATAAGCTGGCCTGCTGGATCAGATGAGCAGTCCATCAGTCCCAACCAAGGTTTAAAAGTCATCTTCTGTTGCTACTCCCTAGTAACTAGTATTCGGAGAGATAGTGCTTTGGAAACATTGAAGTTCCTCATGTCCATCGTGACTAACAGCCAATAATAGATCTCCTAATTTATGAACTCGCCTAATCTCTTTTTAAAGTCATCTAAGCTAGTGGCCATTGCCACATCCTGTGGCAGGAAGTTCCATAAGTTAATTATGCACTTAGTTTGTCGTGCCAATTGTTTCATCATTCTAGAATTACAAGAGAGGAAGAAAAACTTTCTCCACACTATTCATGATTTTATAAAGTTGAATCATGATCCCTCTCTTAGTAACCTGTTTGCGCATTTAAAGAGCCCCGAACACGTTAGCCTTTCTTTAGAGAAGGCTGCTCTGCATCATGCCCAGCTTAGGACAGCGCAATCCTATCCAATTTACATCACTGGTGTAACCAGCAGGGGAGGGCAGGGGGGGGGGAGGTTTTGGAGGGGAGGGGAGATTTAAATCCCTTTTAAAATCCCCCTTTGGAGGGGATTTGAATCCCCTTTCTGTTCTGGGGCCTCCCATTCTCGGTGCACTGCTGGTTACACTGGTGGTGTAAGTTGGATAGGATTGCGCTGTAAATGTGTTTATAGAGATGGGTGGACCAGAACTATACACAAGTGTGACTGCAGTAGTGATTTGTTTCAAACAAATTGTGGTTTTAAAATTGTTTGCTTACTAAAAATAAAAGTGTATGTAAACCATGAAAGCCTGGTGCTATAAACACTTGTTCAGAATGTATGCATTCAAACAAAGCAGGAATCCGTTCTAGAAGCAGAATTCCATTGAGTTAAAGTCTCTTGTGTAGGAGCATTTACTACTTAATAATCTCTAAGCATGCGTTCTGTAAAAGGAGAAGGCAAAGATCCAGCTTTGCTTTAACACACACACACACACACACACACACACACACACACACACACACACAATAATGAAGAGAGAGAAAAGCCAGTCAATGGCTCATTCTGCAGATTGATTTCAAAATGAAATAAATCAGAGGGCGTGAATAAAGATATTCTGTTTGGAAGTGATAACATTCACTAAATCATTTGGAATGAAGAAGTGTCTGTACCTCAACTGTTAATTCAAAAATAGTCATGAATGCAGAGCCTTTAATCTTAGCAGAGTTAAGTACTCAGATGTCCTAGGAGTTGATTAGATTTAGAGGTAATGAACTTAAATGTGAAGGTCAATTAGCGTGGGTTGGCCATTTTGAGATTATTTGGACAAGAGTCTTATTTCTCCTTTCCTTGTCAATACTGAATGGTTAGGACCATAGGGAGCGAAAGTAATTTGAATTTAAATATAATGTGATAACTACTGCTTATGTGAAAAAACAAGGACTTCTGTTGGCTTCCAAGGTTAGGGCCTTTTTATACATTATGCGTTTTTATATGCACTACATATAAACTTAAATACTTATGCATTTAAGTACTACTTAAGTTCACGTTAGATACCAGAGATCTCATCTGCACTTAAGTTGAAACATTTTATGCGACACAAGCAGAATTGTGAACAACTTCCTGTAGCGGTTGAAAAACGGTATAGAAATATGTATTTCTTTAAATTATTTATAAAATAGATAATAATTCACTCCCTAGTGAATGTACACTCTGTAGTAACCTTGCTTTTTGTTGCTGTTGTTGTGTAATGTACACAATGGGCCTTAGAGTGGCATAGATGGAGGGATTGCATTTGTATTAGTTGCATTTTACAACCTTCATTTTACAAGAAGTTACAATTTGTATTTGCTAGAGAGGTACACTAGCTCTCCTTTACTCACGTCTCCAAAATGCAGCATCTCTCTCTCTCTCTCTCTCTCTCAAAAACACAGCGCCATTGCACCTGCATGAAAAAGGACTGCGCCTGCGTGAAAGCGCGACAATGGCTGTCCATCTGTAAGTTGGATGTCCTTAAGTTGAGGACTACCTGCCTGCATACACATAAGAATGTTTAAAGTGTACATCTAGAAATGTAAATTGTGTATGCAACAAACAATGTGGCAGTTCTGGTAAACCTCTGCAACAATTGTATCAGGTTTAGTAGAGGACGCAAGTATTATGGGTTTGCAAGCCATGTATTCTAATATATAAACCGCAGGAGGTTACTGATAAAGCAAATAAAATCCCTAACTGGGCACACGTAATAGTGAGCACGCTAGATATCTTCTGTCAGAATCAGCAAAGTCCAGGGTTGAAAGGGACCGACGTTTCGTCTTAATCTTAGAACATCTTCTGGGTGGTGACAGCTTGGCTGTAAGGATGGTACTGAGGACCAACCGACAAAACGGAACTTTAAAGCAAATACTTTTAAATTCCCTGCCAGGGGATCTGAGAACCACCCCCTCCCTCATGACTTTTTGGCGGGGGCTCAAAACGTTTCATCTTGCGTTTGGGTGATGGGTTTCGTCTTGCGTTTCGGTGATGGGTTTCGTCTTGCGTTTTGGTGGTTGTCTGCCTCCAGTGCCTCAGTATGTTCTGCGTTGTTGTTTTTCTGCTTCACATTGTTACCCCCCCCCCGTGGATTTTATTGTTTTTTAATTTATTTTATGTACTGTTTTTAAATTACCGGGTATGTATTTTAACTGTTGTAAGCCGCCTTGGGCATTTGCCTCGGCATAGGAAAAGGTGGGGTATAATTTTTTAAATAAATAAATATTATCCCATACACATATTAGTTTTCAATGGAGCCTGTCCGCACTGAGTTAAACATTCAGTAATTAGTTATTAGAAATCAAGTGATGCACATTCATTTGCAAACCAAGACTCTGAGTGACTGACATCGTGTACATTTTATCCACAAGCCAATGTACAGATACACTGTATGCTGAAATCCCTTCGAAATCTTCTGCTATACTGGATGTGGTGGCCTTTGTGTCGCTAAAGCACCAGACTAGAGATACAATTTTGACTTTATGCAAATATGTGAATTTGTCTTAGAAGCTGTATATGTTTGAAAGCCACACAGGTGGTTTTCAGTTGAGATTTAAAAACTGAGCATATTAACTAGACACCTTGGATGTGCCAGTCTAGATTATGATATTACTTTGAGTATCTGTTATTAAATAAGAAAGCTTACTGTTAAGAAATGTTAATTTCTAGTTTGACAGTACTTCCGACAGCATGTGCATGAGAGTATATGAATTTAGAATTAATCTATACACAATGTATTCCATATAACGTTTAGATGAGCTAGGCTGTTGGACTCAAATGGACCCCCCTGTTGGTAGAGTTGATTGTATGCAGTTAAGGATGACGATCGTACCATCAACCGGTTCCATGGCTGTCTACTATAGGAGTGGGAAACATACCCTAACACAGGAGTTCTTAACCTTTTTATGATTACAGACCCGCAGTGGACTGCCAAATATGTCACCAGACCCCCTTTGCCAGACGGTCGAAATCATCATCATCACCAGTCCTGTTAGGTACCAATATGACTTAAAAAGCTGTCAATAGCTTGGTTTAACTTTACATATGGATAGCTAGTGACAGAGCGCCTCAATCCATATTGATAATGATGATAGTTAATAATCTAATCCAGGGTTTCTCAAAGTATGAGTTGCAGCCCACTTGGTGGGTCGCGGAGGCCACACGAAGTGGGTCACAGGTTTGACCCTCCCACCAGAAGCGTCGCGGGGGTTGGTGCAGTGGGCCCCTGGGTGGGGACCGCCCGTGGCGGCGAAGGGGTGCGCTTACCTGCGGGACACGGTCCTTCCGCCGCGTTCAGCCTGGAGCTGGGCCCTCCTGCCCGCCCTGGAGGTGCTTCGGCTCCAAAATATGCGGAAAAACAGCGGGGTGTGACAAGCCGCGCTGGGCGCACGCGCCGATGAATCATGTGGGGGCGTGGCATCGGCGGCCCCCCCGGGGTCGTCTGCCTTCAACCCTCCCTTGCTCCAGTTTGGCTCCAAATCGGAGCCATTCTGGAAGCTGAAAAACATATTGAGAGGACAGGGAGGCCTCTTCTGGGTCACTCCAGACCAGCGACCCACTGCACAGGCCTCTGTGGTCCTCCAAATTGCCCACAGAAGACTTGGAAAGCCTCTTCCAGTTTGCGTCCAAAAACAGAAGTGGCTTTCTGAGGCTTCTACAGGCCATTTTGAGGACCGCAGAGGCCCGTGCCGTGATTCGCCAGCCTGGCGCGACCCAGAAGAAGCCTCCCCACCCTCCCAGTAAGTCATTCTGGTGCCGCGACCCACCGTGGGGGATTGAGGTGGGTTCCGGCACTGAAGAGCTTGAGAACCCCTGCTCTAATCTAATCTAAGGAGCTCTAATCTAAGGAGCCAGGATGGTGTAGTGGTTTGGGAGTCGGACTTAGACCTGGAAGATTCAGGTTCAAATCCCCGCTCAGCCACGAAGCTTCCTGGGTGACCTTGGGCCAGTCACTATCTCTCAGCCCCACCTACCTCACAGGGTTGTTGTGAGGACAAAAAGGAGGGGAGGAAATATGTACACCACTCTGAGCTCCTTGGAGCAAGGGGCAATAAAAATGTGAAAAATAAAATAATCTAACAACTTAAAAAAATGTTCAGAGATCAAGTTGCATACCGCCATCATTTGGTTCCTAGGGGGTATGGATACCCCCGGATAAGAATCCCTGCCCTAGCAGATGCCCTAGAAGTAGAGTTAGACACACTGCACACTTCTAACCAGTGGGTTGATAGACATATAGACTAATTGACAGTTTGTAGCGGCAAAACAAGTAGCTTTTTTTTTTTTTTTACTTTGGAAAACCTACTCCACAGCTCTGCATTGCATTGTGAGAAAATGGCAGAAGACTAAAGGGACCGAAGTATTGTAAACTGAAGGCAAAATTGGAAGTAATCCTTATACCCCGAGGCATTTTATTCATTAAAAAGATTGTCCTTTTTCAGTGAGCAAGGATCCAATCAAAGTCAATTGCAGAGCCTGTCGACTAAACGGAATTTGACTGCTATGGGTGGAATGAAGCTGGTAGCTCCAAGTACAAAGTAAATAGGCTTCTACATTCCTGCAGCATCCGTTCTGAATGTGAAACACAAAAAGCCTGACTCTTGTCTCTAATTATGATATTGATTAAATAAGGTTTGATTTTCATTCATTTTCAATTTTTTGCTCTGTTTCTTAGTGGAAGCAAAGGATATGATAAGTGATATGTTATTGATTCCTAGTTGGCCTTTCTGTACAATTTCAAAGACCAGTTATAGGACAAGATGAATTGGGGAATATCAGGATTAATATTATTACAGAAATGCCATTTTAATCCAATTTAATTAAAAGCAGAGGACTCTGCAAATCAATAGGTCCACAGATATAGACATGTCTGTGTTTTATACAGTAGGGACAAGTGAGGAAAGAAAAATGAGTTTTTAGTTTGACAGTAAAGTTAGGTTTAAATTGCGAAAGATTCATCATTGTGGACGTGCCAGTTTATACACAAAGGAACAATAAAGAAAATGGAGCACTTTATTGGTGCAACTGTTTGATGATGATGATATGGTTATAAATACAAACTCTGCAATGGTTGTGTTTCATAATATGCCTTAACATTTCCTTTGAAATCATTTTAGATGCTTGAAAAATTGTTTACTGGTGATGACACAGTGATGCTTTCAAAAACCATTTCCAGGGGTGGGATTGGAGCGTGTTGAGTAGCTACATCCCCTGCACTGACGGTTAGCCATGCCCCCACTCTCGCTGTGTTCTAGAATCCTGGCTGACTAGGGTTCTAGAATGTGGAAGAAACTCTCCCCATTCAACATTTGCCTCTACACTGAATTTAGGGAGATCCAGAGGCGTGGCCATGGAGCATATCAGAGCAGGGGATAGCTAGCTAGCACACTCCTGTTTACCCTCTCTCCATGTTCAGCCTGATCATGAGGATAATATATGCAGATATTTAAAGTACATGTCTGCTGACATGAAGTAGCACCTTTTCTTAAAGGTTCAGCAATGAAATTCAAGGCTTTATAACCATTGTAATGTTTATGGTTTTTCATGTTGGTGATGTTTACTTTTTCGATGTGAACAATTTCCTTCACTTTTTGTTTACCCAAAGCAATTGTTGAAAGTGTGTCCTGGAAAGGCAGGATGTAGATATTTTAATTTAAATAAATAAGATGCCAATCTGAAACAGAAGCTGAAGTGATGACGATTAAAGATATTTCTATACCACTTTAATGAAAGTTCACGAAGTGGATAACACAGTAAAATAAATTAAAATATAGTTCCCTGTCCCAAAAGGTCTTGCAATCTAAAAAAAGATGGAAAAGAGACACCAGCATTTGATGCAAAATGGAGAACTTAGCTCATTCCCTGTTGGTTGCGTTTTTACAAAATTACTTCCATTAGTGCTTTTCATCATGCAGAGAAAAAGATGCACCCGTATCTTTCCCTTGTGGGGCAGAAAGCAACGTGTGGACAGCCTTGAAGGAAACATGAGCATGGTCAGGGAAAAGCATCAACCGGCATTAGCGTGAATAGAGGAAATCTGGGTTGGGAATCCAACTCCTTTGCTATGTCTCGCTTCTTCCAAATTTCTGAGCACACTTCTCAGAAATGTCAGTTTGTAGTACCACATACAGCTGTTAGGTTACTAACTGGACCTGACCATAGGAAGGACTCCCATCTTCTGAAAGGGCAGGAGGTGATTGGAGAGCAGGCTTTCTTGGTTGTGGCACCCCATATATGGAATGGCCTCCCCAGAGAAGTTTGTCTTCTGCCGAACATGATAGGGTGTGTGTGTGTGTTTGGGTTTTCTGGAGCCAGGTGATTACTTCTATTTGCCCAAGCTTTCCAGAATGTTATGACAGCTAGTTTTTAGCTAATGAGCCATCTTGTTCTGCTGGATTTTATCACTGCTGTGTCCTGTTGCTTTCTGTGGTGGTTTTAAAAAACATTGAGTTTTATTGTTTTAATATGTTAGCCACCCTGGGAGTTTTGGCATAAAGATGCAAAAAATAAAAAACTTAATTTTTAATATATTTTTTTATTATAACACAGAATGAAGTAATGCGTTTTCTGCATATAAGTATCTGATATCCTTGGGATCCAAAGAGTTACTTGGATGTGTGCAAGCACTTTCCTGTAATACGCAGGAGAGCTTCCTGTGGTTTTTGTCAGCCGCAGCTCCTTGTGCTGCAAGGAAAGCTACTTCTAGATGTTCCTGATCTCTGGGAGTAGCTTTTTGAGCAGCATGGTGATGGGACTGGTTTACAAAGGAGTTCAGAAACCCACTGTCACTTCCTCTAGTAGCCAGCAGAGGGAATAGTGGGAGAAAGCTCTTAGCCTTCCCTCCGCCAACCTCTATAGGAAGTGGCAGATACAGCAATGGAGTCAGAGGAGGGGGATATGTTGTCCCCACCCACTTCACTTACCTCCCTCCTCTGACTCCAGCCCTGCTATTTCCATCTCAGCTGCTTTCTCTAGTGGTTGACAGAGGGAATGCTGTCTCCCCCTCAGCTACTAGAGTAAGTGGCAGAGGCGGAAGTGAAGGAGCTTCACTTGCCTCTCTCCAAGTTCAGGATTGCTTGGCTCCCAGCATTCCCTCTGCTGGTCACTAGAGGGAAGGGTAAGTCCGAGGAGGAGGGTAAGTCCTCATTCACCACTTATGCACTAGCACACGAGAAGAGGGTGGAGCTGGCCTCCATGCAAGCAGTGGGTTGGGAGAGGTTGGGCACGGGGTACAAGGTGCTCCCATCAACTTGCCACCTCCCCCAACTTGCCATCTGTGGTGAAGTTTGCGACTTGCTTCATAGATGGGCAAACTCTGACCGCATCCAGTCAAGCCTTAACTGGTACAGCAGAGCTGAAAAACTGCAGGTTTCTACAAAATGAACCCCCAAGGAATTTGGCTACTGACAATCAATGCCCTTCCTAGTTGTGCTGCTGTGTAAACTTCAGTTAGCTAATTAATCAAATCAAATAAATTCTTGTACTTGCCACCTCATGCAGAGTCCTCCTCATGCGAGTCCTTAACTCACCTATTTGCATCCTGTTTACCTCCATGCTTTGTCATCAGGATGATTCGTCGCTGGGGCTCCCTCGTACTCATAGCTTCAGTCAAGAAGCTATATATAAAATCCCAAACATTTTTTCATAGATCAAAAAGAGATTTCTCTCCTCTCCAAGTCAATAATTCAGGAATGCATATTTTTGGATGAGCTGGAAGCTCTGTCTTAAGATATAATGCTGGAAGTATAAATGCTATTTAATTTTCCCCTAAGGATTTACCCATCTCTACAATGAAATATTAGCTTAGGTAACATGGTTTTCAAACAATATGTAGCTTTTTGGTAGAGATCAAGGTATAAATCTAATTGTTCAGACTCAGCCATCTCTGGAGTAATTATATTTATATTGCCAAGGAACTGCTATTGCTGTAAGAGAATTTCACAAATTAAAAAAAATAGCAAATTTTCAGAAATCAATGCATGTGTGAGGTGAGGATTCCATTTCAAATTGGAGGATGTGAGAAGTTTATCCTTCTTCCACACCCTTGGTCCAAACTGCTGAATCTGTAATTTGAAGGCTACAATAATTAGCAACAAATGTTACTGTACAACGTACCTTTATTACATCTCAATCCTATCCAGTACCAGTGTAACGTGGGCACCTGGCCCATGCTGTATCCAGTGCTGGACAGGAGCGTGCTTGGTGTCTCCTTGGAGTAAGGGGACATTTGTCCCCTTAACCCAAGCAACACCCCAGTCTCCGCTATGGGGCTACTCTGGTCAGCAGCACCACCTATTTCGGCAGCGCTGGCCTGGGAAGCCCCATAGCAGGGCTGGAGGCCTGAGCGGGAGGATAGGATACGGCATCCAATGTGGATTCCAATCCGTCTCCTCTTCCCGGCCTGATCTGCCCCCTCCTCAACCCCCGTCCCATTATGTCCTTGCCCTCCTCCAGTGCTGCTTGGCGTGGGACTTACCCACTCCAAGGCGCTGACCTCCTTTGATGGGCGGTGCAGGTCTCAGCACTGGTGCTGCCTACTCACTGGGTGATGCAAACCTACTTTACGGCATGTTTGTAATACTAGGCTTGCACTGAGGCCACACTGCTGGCGCCGGCCCCAATTCGGATTGCGCTGTTAAGAGTTTTTTAAATTTTTACAACTGTTGTATCCTGCATCTTCTGCCCCCTTGGAGACGCTTCTAACAAATATAAAACAACAAATATAGCAGCACCAACATAAAAAAAAACAAATCAGTGTAAGGGCCAAACTAGACATTACAAGAAATGTGTAAAGTAGCCCAGTGAGTCTGTTCAATAAAAAAACAGTCGCGGGGGGGGGGGGGAAATAGAGTGGAAGTGCAGCTGGGGATTGGGAGGCGTTGGACCTTTGCCCTACCACAGTTCCACTCCTTATTGTGCCCCTGGTCACGATTTCTTTTAAAAGCAAACTCGCCAGACCACATTATGCATGTTGTATAACGTACTTGATCCTAATAAAACCATCAGTGAGCCATATCATAAAATACGTAGCCCATCTATGAAGCAGAGTTGCAGTTGCTTCCATGTGAAACTGCTTTGTCTGAAGGGATTCAGCACTGGATGACTATCTCACTTTCAATGAGCTGAAATAAAGTTTGCCAGAAATGAGGTGGTGGTGGGAGGGTCAATTGTGTATTAAAAATATTTTGGGTAGCCCAGTGATTCCACCACATGATAATACCAAGTGCCACCAAGTGATTGGGGAAAACTCCACCTCCTAATACTTGTTCTTGTTGTCTGTTAACTGTAATGCATGTAATGGCATGATTCCTCCTTGCATTAGTCTTTGGCATTGGCATTATAGCAGGTTTCTTTAATTTGTTAATGTGACCTGTGACAGAGTACTATCCATCAGCCAACGCTTCCTTTAGCACAGGGGTGGCCAACCTTCCACTATTAGGGCCTCTGTGTTCCTAAGAGTTGTGTAGAAGACAGAATCTTGGCAGCTGCAAGTGCTGATGGTGCTGCTAAAGCAGCTGCACCTGTTGAAAGACCGTCACCCATACAACCATTAAAGGGCCAGGAGCATTCATGTTGAAAGGTTGGCCACCCCTTCTTTAGCACAATTCATTAGAAAATTCTCCTCATCTGTGGCATTCCTCCAGAAGCCTCAACACAGCATCTCATTTTCAAATAAGTCTGGCTTATTCCCTTGACTATAACACATTCAAGGGAATATACCCAATGGTTAGTTCAATTTGATGTAGACCAGAGAGATCATAATCAACTTTCGGAATCACTGCCTTTTTTTGACCATATATAACCATAGCACTTTGTGCTTGTCAGTACTTATTTTCCTGACACCACATCCTTGAGAGCGCAATCCTGCGTACGTTTAGAGCAGCGGAGCATGTGTTTCGCTGGTCTAAACTGTCGCAAACGTGCCATAAAGCACGTTTACGACTACTTTTGAGTAAGGGCTGCCGGTGCGGAGGCCGGCAGCCCTCAGTCCACCGCCGAAGCAACCCAGCCGCCACCAGGAAGGTAACTCAGGATTGTGCTGCCCAAGTTGAAACAATTGCCACTTACTTCATGATCAATAGTTTTAAAATGTTGCACATGGTATGTCCTGTTCAAACAATCTGTAATTGTGGGCCCTGACCATGTTTACAGCATGAATGGCAGCATGCTGGCAATCCCCTTCCTGCTACAGTTGTAGCATCCCCTTCCCCTTGAAGGTGTTTGCCTCTTCAAACACGTCCCATGGGAGGAGGTTCTAGGGCAGATTTGTAGGTTGTTGACATTCTTGTTCATGCTGTAGCCGTGGATGCTGTTGGTTACAGATTCTCTGATTTGGACAATATTTTTCTCATAAATATTTATTCAGAATCTGAAAGAAGGTCTGATGATAAAATTAAGTTCTGTAATTTTGAAGCTCAGAGAACAGAAAGGGGAAAACGTTAAGAACTCACATACCACCTGCCTTAATCCTTAAAAATGAGAGAAAATCCAGTCATTTTGCTGGGCTGCTCTGATATGGATTTTGCTTGTGGAATGTGAAATAAATCCATATAAGCTAATACCCAGGAAACAAAGAACCTTGTTTCTTTTTTCATAAGTCAATGATCTACCTATCGACACAAAGGCACAGAGCACTTTGGCTATTTGAGTTTCATGAAACCCATCCAGCAACTCACATAGCAATAAACCTAGAAGTGCATTATCTCTGCTGCCATAGGCTACGCAGTTTCTGGTTCATGTACAGAAAGCAGTAGTGTAGGATAATTATACTTTTTCTGTGTGTTTGCATGTTCAATGAAAATCTTTGATTTTTTTGGAATGGCTAATTTTATTACAAGGAAATGGCCTCTTGGGATGACTTGGAATTTTAAAGGTCAAAATGGAAGTTTTTTCTGAGTTTGTAATTAGTATACAACGTTCCAACAGTATGGACTTATGGAGACACATTCTCAAAGGCTCTTCTCAAACAAGCTAAACTCAACTCTAAACAAGCTAAAGTCAACTCTGAACCTTTCAAGAACTTTTTAAAAAATATTTATAGCCCACGCTTTCTATCCTCACAGTGACCACCAGGGTGGCTAACAACAACAGTTAAAAAAAACAAGCTCTAAAACAAAATAAGCATAAAAACCACAACACAAGAAATGGAGGCATAAGTAAATACGTGAGTGATGAACAACAACAAAAATTAGACCAAAAAAAGGAAAGAATTGCTGGAGAGCAAACGACTCAATCCTACCTAACTCCCCTGTGGTGATATAGCAGTGCCAACACGGCACCTGCTGAATCCCGTGGGGGAGTTTTGGCCTTGGGATGCCTCCTCGAGGTAAGGGAACATTAGTTCCCTTGCCCCAGGGTAAGTCCCTGCCGGATTGGTGGGTCAACTTGAACCTGTGTCAGCAGTATTGCTGGCTCAAGTCTGTGTTGACCAGCGAAGGTGGCTCAGGCCCAGGAAGGGGGTTAGGATTTGGCGGGTGCTGCCGCCACCAAACCTATCCCCCTTACCTCTCTGTCTATAGAAAAGGATTCCACTCTGATATTCTTGTTGTCATTTCAAATATTTTGGACTGGTTCAACTGGCTATCATATTTGTATTTAAAAAATCCTGCCCTCCTTGGTAGAGTCAGGAGAGAAGCCTTGTGGGTCCAAGGTTAAATAGGGTGGGTCAGGGAAACAGTGGTTGCAGAACCTGACATTTGCTTGCTTTGCAGCTCCCTTGCAATCTTTACCTACTGTAATATAGTTTTAGTGGTTAGGGCAATAAAACAGTTCACACCTCTACTCATTTCTTTTTGTTGGCTAAAATGTTTGACTGAACTAAAAGTTAAAATCAAGTCTTATGAGCTTTTAGTGACTGCCAAGACAGAACAGCGTTGAACTATCATAAGATAGGTGGTGTTTCCAGCAGCAGGTGAGTAACAACAACAACAACAAAACTTTTCAGCGGTAGAGAGTTTCTGCCAATCAGGTGGTTTGAAATGAATAAACATTTTAAGCTCTGTTATGGACAAATGAATAAACATTTTAAGCTCTGTTATGGACAATTTCTAAGAGAACTTTTGCTGTCTTTTTTATGTGTTCCAATTTGTACGGGTTTAAAAGCTTTAATCTCTGAAAAGTAAGAGAAGCAGCTTAATGCTTTGAAAAGCCAGTCAGCTTAATAATGACAGCAATAATCTTGCTGGCATGGGCCAGCAAGAACTTTTCCACCTTAGTATCTCTTGCTGCAGATTCTGCTGTTTCCTGAAACTTTCCCTGTATGAAGCGGATGCCAATAGAAGGGGCAAGGGTGGGCAAGGTTTGAGGGCAGGAATGGCAGCAACCTAAGCCCCCTTGTTGCGAAGGGTAGGCAATAAGCTTGACCTTTCAGCTTGTATACATGTTTATCATATGTGTGCCTAAGCCAGTGTTTATACACTGGCTTTCAGGCAAACCTCACAAGGTGGTTTACATAAAAATCATTACGACGGTAACCATTGTAAAATGGTGGCAAAAGACTTTTTAAAAAGCCTTTTCCACATCAGGTTAGTTCTTCAGTCACCTTGTAGAAGCAGGCAACCAGCCAGCCAAAGCCCACTTGTCACCCTCTGCAGTGTGCAAACAGCACCATGTGAATTTAATCCTCCATCTACTTTGCCTCCTCTCTATCATCACCCCCATGCATTTCCTCCCTCCAACATTGCCCCAGCTCTCCCATTCTCATTTCATCATTGCCTCTGCTGCCCTTAGCATTCCCCTGCTGTCTCCACATTTTCCCATCTCTCCTCATCACCACCCATGCCCCCACCCTTTCACCTCACCCCTAGCCCCTCTAAACCTACCTCCTCATTGCTGCTACTGCTGTTGTGTTCTGCTTCTTCCTTCTTTTTCCCACTCTCTACCATTTCAAAAGAAGAGGAGACTAAAAGGCTAGAATGGTTCCTTTTCCACCTTCTCTGCCTTTTTAAATGCAGGGAGCCAGGGGGGAGGGGTGGAAGGTGGATGCAAGAGTTAGTATCCATCTTGGACAAGGTGCTACCCTGGATCCAGAGTACCACTGGGTCCAATTAATAGCCCGTTGCTGAAAATGACCCACCTTAGTTGGTGAACACTAGGCTGTTCTGCTTTTTGTCTCTTCCCACTGAGAACAAGATGGTTCCTCTACACTTGTGATGGCAGTTAAGGAAGAGCCATAAAATAGTTTGTCCAATTGCTCCTTTGCGTAGTTATTGTATAGTGTTCCTTCTTTGACCAGAGCTTGGTGGTGGTGCACAAGCCAAATCTCACCTGATACGTTTCAGTCCAAAAGGTTAATGGTCTACTACTTGAAGTTCCAGTCCTGACACCTGGTCTGCAGTGTATTAATATGGGGAAAACATACAGTATTCAGTTTGCATGATTGATCGACATAGAAGAAACTGTGAAGGGATAATGTTGACAATGCAAGTAGTTTTAAAGGAGGTGCCTGAAAGGTTCTTACAAACCATTGATGTGTCTTAGAAGTTTGGTTCAGACCCAATACATACTACCAGCAATGACCTGGGGTGCCCTGTGGCATAGCTGTAGCCGTGCTTCTCTGAATACCTTTGAAGGAAATATGGGTAAGTTTGGGGAACTGGTTATTTCCCATCCCAGGATTGCCCTGCCTTGGGGGCCAGTGATGCTGCTTTGAAATTAAACAGCAGCCCCTTTCCAAGTAATCAAATGTGACTGAACCAGCTATGCCACAGCTGGTAAGGTACGTTCTGGACCTCAGATCTGGGGTTCTGTAACATCGAAGCAGTCCTTGCCTGCAGTGTTGTGCCAAGATGTGGCAAGCCTACATTGTCACAACAAGCTCTCTCTTAGCAGTCTGCTTTAAATAGTTAGGAAAACTTAACAGTGATCTTGGATTTGACTGACACAGGGCAACCATCGAAGTGGCAAATATCTGCCCAGGTGATTTGTGAGTAGGCAACACTAATCACTCTAAATTACTTCCCTCATTTGTGTTTGCCAAGTCTTTGCCTTTTGCCATAGTAATTGACACCAGAGGACAAAATATTTTATGTAATGTGCTGATAAATATCTCCTTAGTCTTGACTAAGGCTGAAATCCTATGCACATACATGCCTTGGAGTAAGCTCCAATGAACACAGTAGGACTTACTCCTGAGTAAGCATGTATAGAATTGTTCTGTAGACCTGCTATGTGTTGTATTTTTTGCTGAAATATGCCCAAGATGTTCTACTTGTAAATTGTTTTACATCATACTGTTCCTACGTATGCCAATATTTATGCTTGGCTTCTCAGTAACTGGTTCGGGGGAGGCATTTAATTTTGCTTTGCTTTTATTTCTAGCTGCTTTGTCATCTTTCAAAATGCGCAGGTATCATTAACTATGTTTTTCATTAAGTGTGGTGATTTTTAAATTTCTCTCAAGCGTTTATATCCCCTTGAATGTATTTATATTCAAGGATATAAGCCATACTGATTCGAACGTGCGATGCTGTGTTGAGGCTTTTGGTGGAATGTCACAGATGATGAGACTTTTCTAATGAATTGTGCTAAAGGAAGCAGTTGGCTGAAGGAGCACACCCACCTGATTGGACTCTAATTGTCACAGGTGACACCAGCTAATTAAAGGAGTCTGCTAGAATGTCAAAACCTAATGTTTCTGACCTAGTCCAAAGACAGCTCAGTAATTTCTCTTCTACTATTATAACCAAGTGCCATTACTTTCCATATCTTCTCTATGTGTCTGTTTGTTTATTCCTATTCCTAAATGTATCCCATAGGTTTCTTCCTCAAAGGCAAGCACTGTGAACTGTGGAGGAATGTTTCCTACTCTTTACCAGATTACTATTCATGGTATCTAGATTTACTGTCCACTATACTCCTCTAGTTCTAAGAATTGCATAGACTGGAAATGTCACCTTTTTCTCACTACTGTGCTGCAGGAATGTTTGGCTTGGGAATATTTGCCGAATCTGCTTCTGCTGGATTCCTCCCTAGATTTGGAGTGTTTACTTTACCAGATATGTTTAAGATAAGAATCTGTGCTTCTTTCAGATGTATATTTCTTGAATATGGAAGAATTCCCCCTGAATTCTGTGTGGATTAAAAGATCCTAATTTTCCAACTAAGCAGCATTTGTAAGGAGATAAAAAAGAGGGAATAAATTAAAATTCAGTCCAGTTGCCTTCATTTTTTTTACTAATTTTGTAGCTATTGTCAACTCTGATTTTTTTTACTTAACACATTTTCTAGTCTTTTTAAAGACCTTTCCTAATTGAAAGATAACTGTAGCTTTTCACATTGAAATGCTTCATTTTTAAAAGGCAAAAGATATTGAGCTCAACTGAATAGTTAATTGGTTCTAATGCTTTTCAACATGATTGTGGAATTGTGTATATGTTTCTACGGAAACTGGTTTTGTATATACAGTACCCTCTTGAGTTACTTTAATGAGATTAAATTGAAAAGGTCTCAGGATGCCAAAATCACTGCACAAGCCTATGCATGTCTACTTAGAAGTAAGTCCCATTGTGTTAAATGATGCTTACTCCCAGGAAAGTGCGTATAGGATTGCAGCCTTATTCTGTTACAAAATGCAGACACTTTTCCCCACCTTTGCATTTTTTTAAAGAGAAGGATCACAAAAGCCTTTTCATAACCATCAGTGAGTTAAGAATATCACTGGCCTATTCAGGGTATTGTTGTTGTTCAGTCGTTAAGTCATGTCCGACCCTTCGTGATCCCATGAACCACATCCCGCCAGGCCTTCCTGTCCTCCACTATCTTCCTGAGTTTGCTCATTTTCATGTTCGTTGCATCGGTGATGCTGTCTAACCATCTCATCCTTTGCCTTCCCCTTCTCCTTTTGCCTTCAATCTTTCCCAGCATCAGAGTCTTCTCCAGAGACTCCTCTCTTCGCATTAGGTGACCAAAATATTTGAGTTTCAGCCTTAGTACCTGTCCTTCCAGGAAACAGTCAGGGTTGATTTCATTTAGGGTTGACTGATTTGATCTCTTAGCAGTCCAAGGGACTCTCAGGAGTCTTCTCCAGCACCACAGTTCGAAAGCATCTATTCTTCGGTGCTCAGCCTTCCTTATGGTCCAACTCTCGCAACCATACATTGCTACTGGGAACACCATGGCCCTGACTATACGAACTTTTGTTGGCATGGTGATACCTCTGCTTTTTATTATGTTGTTTAAGTTTGCCATAGCTTTCCTTCCAAGGAGTATGCGTTTTTTAATTTCATGGTTGCTGGCAATATTAGCCTTTGGTTGTAGACAGTGAAAGAATGGAGCACCAGGGAAGCAGTTCATAGGGTAGCAGCGGTAGATCCAAATGGCATATTTTTCAATTCTTGTCTCTAATTATTGTGGTTATGGAGAATAATATTTACTAATACCACTCTCTTCCTAAGAATTATTAAACAAAGTAGTAGTTGAAGTTTATCTATTCTGGCAGTAGTGGGATTAACAGTACAGCAAATCCTAGATTGAGGTTCTGTATTAAGGTTTTTTAAAGAATTCCTCTCCTCTCTGGATATCTTAGGTGTCCATCTTGATCTGACATTTGCAGTCATTTCTGGCATGCTACTCTTTCCCCAGTTCATGTGGTGCCTGTGTTCTTTGCCCACAGAAAGAAACCTTGTGGATGACAGCAGTTTACTTTGAGGCACTATGTTTCCTTTTGAGGTGCTGAAATAAGTAATTTTGCTGAGGTTTACAAAAAAGAATGTCAACTGTTTGCATAGATACAATTTTAAATGCTTACCCCTGAATCAACTACTGGAGTCCAATAGTAACTCAAAGAGATACGATTTATCAGCCATAACTGGTAGTGAGCCCATGCTGTTAGCTTTAGATATTTAGCCTTTGGATGTGTGCATTGTACAGTAAAGTAGTTTGTCAACCTAATGGAAAGGTTTCATTAATATTAGTGTCAGTGTAGCAGTTCAGCACTCCTTGCTTTGCTTGTTTGTTTGCCTTTTGGTTCTCAACCAAGAGGCTTTGTTCAATCTGTTGATGCAATTAGTATCGCATTATGATGAGAACATTCATACAGATTGAAAAATAGATTCATTAAGTCAATCACATAGCACATACCCTGGCAAATAAATACTCTTTTTGATTAGGATTCTTTTTCCCCTATGCATTGCTAAATTTATCATTAGTGTACAGAAAATGGCAGCAATTCAGCTAAGGTCGTTATAGATGGGCTCATTCTATTAGGTAATTTGAATCAAATTACTCTAAATCTGCTACTGTTTGGAAGGAATGGCCATGTAGACGTGGCCTTAAAAAGTCATGTGGCGTTCTCAGCTCATAGTAAGCTTACCATAGGCTATTTATTCCATGAACTGCTTTAGAACATGTTTCATGGAAATCTGTCTATAGAGGTGAATAATATATTACTTTTTACACACCATGTTCACCACACATTAGAAAGCCACAATTGGCCAGGTTGGTGTTGTAGTTAGAGTTTGGGGCTAGAAGCAGAAAGACGTGATTCAAATCCCCACTCAACTAAGAAGTTCACTGGCTGAACTTGAGCCAGTCACTGTACCTCAACCTAACCTACTTCACAGGACTGGTGTGAGGGTAAAATGGAGGGAGAGAAACATATATGCAGCACTGACATATTTGGAGGAAGAGTAGAATAAAAATATGATGCTTATAAACCTTGAAAAATTCTTATTTACCTTTTATATTAATTGTGATGCAAAAAGGAGCTCAGCCAACATATTTCCGAGAGCCAAATATTATGCAAGCCACAGTTTGGCCACCCCTGTTCTAGACTGAACAGATAGATCAGTTTGGCACAGCGTTTTGGTTTGGCTTGTTTTCTTTCCCCATAAAACTGAAGCAGAGAACACTAGCTTTAAAAACAACCCTATTTGTAGGGAGAAGTTGTGCACCTTGATGGTCTGTTACAAGTAGAACAGTTAATTTGCAATATTATATTCGTTATCACTAGTACCTAATTTCTATTTCATTTTAAAAGGTCTGATGTTTCTAAACTCAGTGCTAAATGTAATGAGCTACTGCATTTCTAATTAGCTTTAATTAAACCAGTATTAATTTTACAAACACCACTTAAGGGCCATAATCCCTGTAGGCTGAAGTTTAAAGAGACTGAAACCGAGAGAGAGATTCAAATGACTACATAAAAGTACTGTTCAGCAAGTACTTTGAGGGAGCACTGGCGCTTTCCATTAGCTCCTGTTCTAGCACATTATTAGAAGCTCAGTAGCATAATAGATATTTGTGGCATTGATTTAAAATATGGATTTTATCCACTCTGTAATAATGCAGTTCAGGAAATGCAAGTATATAAATTGGGCAGGATTTCCTTGAGTGGAATGTCACCTCTGCCCATGCCAAGAGGGATGCAATTTCCATCCATCTTCCATTGGTAGCACCCCACACCCTGTATTCTGTTATTCCCGTGAGTCCCCCGGCATTCAGGATTGGTTGGGTGGTGATTCTGAGGGGCTTCAGGATGGGAAAGTGAAAATACTTTCTTGTGTATTCTCTAGATCCAGCCTGTGGATTAAAATATATATGTGAGGGGACTACTTAGAATTTGGTTAGTTTATTGTGGCACAGCAGCAAAATGCAGCCCGTTAATAAAAAAAAGAAAAATAAAGGTGTCAACTATTTCCATAAAATCATTACCAGAGCTTTAGCATCAAGTGGTCCTATGTTTCACTAACAGGAACGTTACGAGGGCTATAGGTTCAAATAATTTATAATTTTATAAAGGCTGCAGTTTTAAAAATGCCAACTCTGGACTCATCCCATTAATTTACTCTGGAGTAAAGGCTTTATGCTTACTCTGTAATATCTGTTAGGTGATAACAGTGTGCCAGACCCAGGCTAAGTAAGTATTAGTTATACACTTTATGTCCAGTTTCTTTGTGTATACAGTTTTGAAGTGTAAAGTTATGAAAGAACAAATGACATTTTGTGAAAGTTTGAAAAAATGCTCCATGATGTAGCAATTGTTGATGAATTGTTTTAATAGAGTTGTATCCAAAGAAAGTTAGTCATGATTAGATTTCAGTTGAGCTTAGTCATGATGAACTTTCTGTGGCTACAACCATAGGATGTAAGTATTTAAAGGGTTCCCCCCCCCAAAAAAAAAAACATGTCAAAGACTGAAGGAAAAATATTTTTGTCAGATGTTTAAAATTGGTCATAAGTGTTCCTATATGATCCAGAATTGTAACTAACCAGCAAAAACAATTTCAGGGCTAAATGCACAATTCCATATGCACTAACTGGAGTTAATGGATAGGATCCAGAAAACCGTTAGTTGTGTTAGACTCGAGCTTTCCTACCTGGTCACAGACTCGAGCTTTCCTACCTGGTCCTCCATGCTGTAGCTGAAAAGCCAATCCTGAAGGCTGGGCTACTGCTGCTTTGTTCCCTGATATAATCTAGGCAGGGATGCCTCATCTAACATTTCATTCTTGGAGCCTAGCAGAACATATTGGTAGGCCATAACACTGCTCTACAAAAAAAATAAATAAATTCTGGCCTGGACTTTTGCAGCTGTGTTAGACTAATTTCAGGGTGCTGATTCCAAATCTGATCTCAGATTTGCTCTATCACATCTCGTTTTTATGCTATTGGCATACCCCATTTTCATTGATTTTACCTGAAATTAACTTTGTCACTTATGATTGCAAGTTGTTGCGAGTCACTTATGATTGCAAGTTGTTGCGAGTCAGTGACTGCTTTAGTGTTAAAATATGGTGCTGTATTTTTAGGATAGTGTGTTTATAATATTTTATGTAGATATGCACGTTTATTTAATATTTTCCTTCTGCAGGGCGTGACCTAACAATGGCTACAACGGGTTCTCAACCTGTGGTACGGGTACCCCTAGGGCAGGAGCGGGGAACCTTTTCCCTGGCGAGGGCCGTTTTAAATATTAGAAATTTGCTTGAGGGCCGGCCGTAAGGCCGGGCGCCATTTTTATTTATTTAATTAATTTTTGCCCCTGCCCCCCATCAGCCTCCGAAGGCTCCACGCTCACCGTCCGAAGGCGCCGCTGGGTCCGCGCGTCACCTCCGGCGTACCATGCCGATGAGGGCAAGAGCTTGCCCTCATCGGCGTGGTACGCATGTGCGAAATGGCCAATGGCCTGGTGAGAAGGGGTCGAGGCGGCGGCCGGGGAGGACATGCAAAGGCCCTCTCCCGGCCTCCGGAGGTAACGCGCGGACCCAGCGGAGCCTCCAGGGGCCGGTTGGGCGGCCTCCCAGCAATCTCTCCGTGGGCCGGACAGGATGGCCTCGGGGGCCTGATCCGGCCCTGGGGCCTGAGGTTCCCCACCGCTGCCCTAGGGGTATGCGGACCTCTTGCTGGGGGTACATCAAACCCTGCCCCTTATCTGCCCCATCAGCAGCTAATTAAGTGTTAATTAACATGGATTTTAAATTGTAATTATTTTCGGAGCCCTTCTGTCTCTCTGATTTTGGTTTACTTTGGAAAATGTACTTTGGTGGGGTGGGGGAGGGAGGAGCTGATCTTGGGAAGTGTGACTTGGAGAAAAAAGAGATCCTTGCGTCTCTCTCTCTCTCTCTCTCTCACACACACACACACACACACACACACACACACACACACACACACACACACGAGTTAAATAAGACATTTTTTCACATTTAAAATTGTGTGAGTACTTTTTTACTTAATGATTAATTACCTAATTAATTGATTAATCCAATTAATTAGCAGTTAATTTGCAGGGGGTACTTCAGAAAATTGTACCTTGATAAGGGGGTACCCAGTCAACACACTTTTTCTGGCATAAGGTATTCCAATGGTTTTAAGGTAATTTTGGGGCGCTGATTCCAAATCTGGCATCAGGTTTGGCATCATGAAATGGGGTATGCCGATAGCATAAAAACGAGATGTGATAGAGCAAATCTGAGATCAGATTTGCAATCAGCACCCTGAAATTAGTCCAAAACAGCTGCAAAAGTCCAGGCCAAAAAATTTGTAGAGCAGTGTAAATTTGCTGTTTTTCATTGATTTTATCAAATGCAATATTTGATATCTCAAAAACCTGATGTGATAGACAAAAACTGATGCCAGATTTGGAATTAGCGCCCCAAAATTACCTTAAAACCATTGGAATACCTTATGCCAGAAAAAGTGTGTTGACCAGTGTAATTAGGTCTTCTAAGTATTAACATATACTTATAATAGAAGAAGAAGCTGGTTCAGATACAGAGAGATCTTTGAGAGCTTAGTTGCCATGGCAAAAATACCTATAACAAGTGCTATTATGAAACCTTGTTAGAGCTTTTTAAAATTTAAATTTGAGCTCAGGAAGGGGAGGTAACAAAACAGGTGGAGCATTTGGAACAACTTTTTCCTAGGGAACATTCATTGAAAGTTACAGATGTTATTCATGATCCTTTTAAGAAGTTCAGAAGCAAAGAGCTGAATACCAGTCTTTTCACACCACAGGGATTGCAGTATACCACCTATTACCAGCTGAATGACAGACAGACAAAAAAAATAGTTCCATTCAATCATGTGCATCTTACAAGGAGACGTTATGGTCCATTGTCTAATGATTTAAATCGAAAAACTGAAATGTTTTATTTCAATAGTTTAAGTTGTGTAAGTTTAATAGTTTATTTGTATCAGTGTACAAATCTTACTCTTTAATCTATTGCCATTCCTATTTTTTTTACAAAATGTACCGCTGACTTAATATCAACTTTTATTGGCTTATGAAAACACAATGCAGTAACACCACAATAACAAAAGAAATCAAACAGACGAACATACATAAGCCTTAGTTAACTGCCAAGCTTAGACCATATTCACAGCTCCGATGCGTCAAAAGATATTTTAGGAAAGTTCCCACTGTCTCAATTATACCAGAATCCTCAGATGATAAGATGTTCCTTAATACAATACAATCTGAACAACCTTCCCACTTACTCAGCAGGGGAGCTAAAAGTTTCTTATGGAGAACCAGATGGAGTAGGCAATGTAGGATCATATGAAGAAGAGATTCAATCAATGACTTGTGTAACTTCGTAACTTTCTATGATGTAACAGACATTAGTATGATCCTGTATTATTTTTTTAAAAGTGTACATAAATTCACCAAAAGGTAGATTAATGTTGCTGAAGGATAGCTATGTGGAGGCTTCCGAAAATCTACGAATATAAGCACCAAACGTCAGCATCAGGAAAAAGAGCACTCTAGTAATCTTCTGTACTGTTGATGCCTCTAGAGTAGGCCATTTATTGAAAAAAGGGAATAGGACTAAATGAACATAAGTGATTCACACTGGCTGCTTTTATGTTCTTAAATATATTGGAGAACTGTGCTATTGGATGTTAAGAAGGCCCAGTTTGATTAGATTCACTGAGCGTTGCTGCTATAATAATAATAATAATAATAATCTATATTGAGCAGGGGTAGGCAACCTTTCTGGCGATGGGGCCGGACGTTCGGCTATGACATCATCATATTGACGAAATTCTGGGTTGCCAAGCTCCTGGAAGCGGCTGCATGGAGCTCTGCTTGGGGGGCAAAGCCTCCCAAGGCAAATTGGGCAGGAGGCTTCACCTCCCAACCTAAGCTCCATACGGGCCAGATGACATTGGGTGGTGGGCTGAATTTGGTTTGTGGGCCTAGGTTGCGGACCCCTGATATAGAGCTTTCTTGACTGTGTAAAGTGTATCACGTATTTTGATCTCAACATTGCTTTTTAAGGTGAGGGGCAGCCCAATTCCGCACAGTGATGCAACGAGGTCAGTGCAAGCAATGCTGCATCCTGTGCAGAAAGTGGGAGGTCTCCTTGAGGTAAGGAAACTTTTGTTCCCTTACCCAGGGTAAAGCCCCAGCCCCAGCAATGGGTCTTCTCAGATTCCCACCAGCTAGTTTGCTGGCGCAAGTCTGTGAGGTCCCATGTTAAGAAAACAGGCCCGGAAAGGGGGATAGGATTCTGTGTGCGCCGCTGCCACTGATCCTGCCCCCTCCTGGGCCCAATATGCAAGATAACAGGACACAGGAACTGGAACTGCTTTCTGTTAACCTTTGGTTGAGCCTCTCTTAACAGTTGGTCGGCTTGTCTGCTTCTGTCGGCTTGTCTGCTTATAGTGTTTTGTTAAAGCAAGACGCACACAACAAAGGTAATGGCCAGGGGGGTGCGTGGAGGCTATGGGGAACTGCAAATACATGAAACCGCGGTTACTGGATCTGCTGATACGGCAGGTTAGCCTGTACAGGTGGGCCCCCGTATCCACGGATTCGCCATCCACGATTTCAGTTACCCACGGATCGTGGGGACCCCCCCAGGCTTTTACTTTTTTTCCCCAGTAAGCTTTGTTTCTTCCTTAAACAAACAGGAGAAGCAGTCTCTGGCTGCTTATTGCAGGCATGTAGAACGAGACTAAGTCCTAGAGAGTCTCTGCAAGGTTAACAGAAACCTTGCATAGCCTCTCTAGGACTTAGTCTGGTTCTACTTACCTTCCTTAAAACAAACTTCTCTGTTTGTTTTAAGGAAGAAACAATGCTTGCTGAAAGAAAAATAAGAGCTGGGGAGGGCACGCATGCCTGCCCACATGGGAGGTAGGGTGGGGCCCCCCAGGAAACCATGGAGGGGGGGTTCACTCCTATCCATGGTTTCAAGTATCCACGGAGGTGCCTGGAACATACAGTACTCCCCCCATATCCGCTGGGGGTATCTTCAGACATCGTCCTTTGGTTAAAATTCAGTAGGCAAAAATAACACTTGTACTGTATTGTGGAAAACCGCCTTGGAGGAGTAGTGGAATTTCCTTCTCTAGAGTATTAATATATATTTTTTTAAATTATGGGGACTACTCCATTGAGTCATCCAAATAATATGTTGGAATGAAGCTAAAGCTAGCACATTACCTCACTATCGTCACTAGGGGGCGTGTCATCCTGGAGCGGGGGCGCGCGTCACCCCTGCCCTAGGGTGACACTTACCCCCGCTGCTGCAGAGCGTTGGCCCCATCCGGCGGTCCGGGGCCTTCTGAGAAGGCCCAATGCGTCGACGTGTCATTTATTAGCTTTTTCGCGCATGCGCAGACCGTTTCTGAGGGCAAGGGCTTCTTTCGGCCTCGGAGCCTCTGCGCGGGAACGCGTCTCCCCCCGGCGGCCCGCCCCGCCCACCACACTACAGTGACGCACCTGCATTACCTCATTATTTACAGTAACTTCAGGATATGCATAAGCAAATGACATTCTTTGGACGACCTGTGTGGTGTTTCCAACATGGAAAAGAGGAAGAAGAGAAAAAGGAAAATGCTAAAAGGACTGGATCAGGACCGGCACAACCATGAGGGTGACTGAACTGGTTGTTTTCAGCGGTGGGCTGGAGGGGTAGTGGAGAACTGACAAGGTGTGCTCCACCCCCTCATATTTCTACCATCAGCTCTGAGTGAGCAAGAAGACTAATTGGGGCAGCAACAATCCACCTCTTCCTTCTAGTGCCGCTGTCAAAAGTAGTAGCAGTGGCAGGGCTGCAGGAAGGAACAGCAGGATGACCGTTACTCTAGATTGTTCTACGTGACCTTTGAGGCTGCTATGACTCCCATAGCAACCAATGTTGCTAGCCTCTAGCAGGAGAGGGAAGAAGTTGTTTCTGGCCACAAACTTCTCATTCTCTCCCCTCCCTGAAGTCAATGCAGCCAGGATGTCTACCGCTCAGGAGCATGCCAAGGAAGGAAGTGTGAGAGGGAGGACAAATGCCCATTGTTGCTCATCACTGCCAAAGTCTGCTTGCCTGCCCGTGAGCTTACTCATGGACCCTGGAGCTAGTCCGAGGAAAGCCCAGTTTCATGAACAGTGGTCTGCTCACACTTCTGAGGATTCGAGCATTGTGTTGATTTAATGTAGGTGTATGAGCCATTTTAATTCACACATGTCAGCACCAGTGATATATGGAAGAAGATGAGGATCAAAATTTGGTGCCTTTTGTACCAAAAGTGCTGATATGGGGTGCTCCCCCCCATATCAGCACCAAAGATGCCTTAGATGCGCATTGGCTAGGATGCGCTAGGCTGCTTAAATCGCATTAGGTCTTTTGTTTCTGCACATGCGCAGCACAACACAGAGTAATCCTGTTGGTTTTTAAATTAAGTACACAATTACAAACAAGGAACATTGGGAGGATTATAGCTCTATATTAATAAAAACGTTTAAATATTTTAGTGTTTCCTTTGTGTGCGTTTTTCCTTTAGGCTGTGGCTCTTATCAGGTTATTCATCCCTTTTGAAAGGAAATAATTGCAGTTATGCTTCATTATGAGACTTTGTGCTGCATTGCTTTGCCATTACTGGGGCAACTAAAAAAGCAATATTGCAAGTATAATTACATCTACATTTTAGCTTGATCAGTAGCTAATGCTCATTGTCTTTTTGGTAATTGTTTATTATGATGTACTATAGAATGGGAAAGTATTTGAGTCCTTAAAAGCATTATGCATTTTTAAAAGACATAATTTTTTTCATTACTCAGAAATTGCAGCAATACAAAAAGGAAACTAAAATGGGCTTCATTTATACAGTATTTTGTGTTGGTTGTGGGAAGAAGCTAGATCTAGTCACTTAAAAAGACTCTTTATATCTTGGAAGCAGTTTATGGCATTTAGTTAGATTTAGGAATCTCGATAATCTGCCCAGTTTCCCATAGACAAGTTGGTACAATTCCATTCAAATCTCCTGCTCATAATTACTCATTATTCAAATACAAAATTCATTGTTTAGAACAGATTTTTTCCCCAGATTTTTTAGTCTTTTTTGTGGCCCAATCTTATCAAGAGCCTATGGCAGTAAATCTCCTGATCTGCTGGCACATCAGACTCACTTGAATGCTCTACTGGCCCAGGGTCGTGGGCTGTTAGGGGGAGGTTTGGGGCAGGCTGGTGGAGGTGGATGTCAGCAGCAAAGGTGCACGCTGGATCCTATCCCCCATTTTTCAACCCGACCCCCTTTTCCTCTCCTCAGACATATGCTAGTAAAATACCTGGTGTAGGTCTGAGGGAGACCCATAGGCGGTCAGAAGGCCTACTGATGGGTATTTTCTTTTTCTTCTTGGTCTTCTGATTACCTTCCTACTATAGCATGCAGCCCACACTCCATTGGAGTGCCTGCATGCTGTCTTTAGCATGGCTGGGGATAGGATTGGGCTATTAATTTGTTTAAAAAAATAACTGGCTTTAATATTGGGTCTCATTTTTAATATAGTTATACTAATCTGAAACTAGCAGTTTACTGAATTTAAAAATGGAAGACGTTATTTTCCCACCCCTTCAATCACCTCTGCCAGAATTACCTTTCTTAGTAGAAAATATATATGAACAATTAGTTTTATACAGTGTTTTAGGATAGATCTAGCTGTTCGTCTCACCACCACCTTTTTCATTTTTGTTTCAGATAGGTAATTTGTGATACAGAATTAATAATGAAGGTTTTGGTAGCATCAAAATAGTTTGTTTGAATTATAACAAATGACTTAAAGTCCCATTATTCACTTCCATTGTATTTTCTAATGTACAAAGTACTTTACAAACTCTTTTCTAATTTAAAGAAAAGGGAATGGGACTTATAAGTAGCCTTGAATTAGAAATAATGTAACATTTCATATAATGGGTAAACGAGATCATTGGAGAATAACCCCAGTATAAAACTATTACCGAGTATACTTTCAGAAAAAGATACTATAAATGATTCACCGTTTCTCAGTCAATGAGCCCCAAGGTAGCTGTTATAAGATGAAAATCGGTCTATGAAAATTGAATTTGTGAAGAAATTTCAGTGGCACAGTGAAGAGAGAAAAAGAAGCAATCTTAAGCAATCCACAGTAAAGTTTTAAAGAGAGAAACTGTGTTGCTTTGGAACTTCACATTTAGTTACTGATACAGTTTTGCTATTTTTTTAAATAAAGGCACTCGCAAGCAATTTCCCATGCATGGCCTTTTTCAAGTTTTGTCAGCATACATTTGTTAGCATCGATGTGCATTAATTTCAAGAAAGACCTAATAAGCTGCTTGCTAATGTGCTTGGATTTCATAAAATATTAAGAATAGTATATTCATAATCGTAATAATAAAATAAGTACAAATTTTTATTCTGTTTTGAGAGTTATGCTATGGTGCTATATTCTTGTTAATTCTTTACCCTTGCGTCGCACTTGTTAACTTGCACATGCATATAAAATCCTCTATGAATTTGAAAAGAAAACACAGTCCATTTTATGGTAAATTATGCTATGTGGACATTTTTAATCTTCTCCCAATATACCTTTGTGAACACACACCCAGTATAAGCATCCGTATACAGGAAGTCCTCATTTAATGTTTCCTTCAACGTCGTTTCGTTATAATGTTGATGAGGAAAAAATGGTGTCCTGTAAATAATTACCTTGTTTTCATTAATCTTTCTCAAATATATTCACTGCATTTGTGGTAGTTTTAAAGCTTTCTGTAGCCATTTTGAAGCTATCCATGACCTTTCTAAAGGTATTTAATTTCACTAGTAGCGCCCCAGAATGCCTTGCGCAGCCATTCTTAGGCTCTCTGCAGCTATCCTGAAGCTATCCACGGCCATTCTAAAGCTCTCTGCAGCCATTTGAAAGGTAGTCAGTTTCACTAGTGGTGCCCCAGAATGTCTTGCAAAGCCATTCTAAAGCTCTCCGCGGCTATCCTGAGGCTATCCACGGCCATTCTACAGCTCTCCACGACATCAATTAGCTGATGGTGCAATTGGTTTCGTTACATATTGTTTCACTTACAGTTGCAGTTTCCAAGAACCTATTGACTACGTTAAGTGAGGACTTCCTGTAGAAATGCACCAGTTTAAATAATGCAGGTTTTTTGGGTGTCAGATATCCATGAAAACTTGAGCGAGTATTGTCAGAGTATGGACACAAAATGATAACAGGTGTTTTTTTTAATGGAAAAAACCCTTTAGTGTGGAGAGTTAACGTAACCTTGCCTCATTCAGGGTGCAATCCTAAGTTCCTCACACTGGAGCAAGCGCTCCGGCGCCGGAAGCAGTCACATACGTGCTGGAAAGCATGTTTGCAACTACTTGGGAGTAAGGGAGGCTGGCACAGAGGCTGGCCTCCCTCACTCCTTCGCTGGAATGCCCGGGCGGCCGCCAGAGGAGGTAAGTCTGGATCTGGCAGGCGAGGGAGGGGGGCCATTGGTCTAGCTGGCCTGGGAGCATTATGTGATGTTAGTTTCTGGAGGTCCTGAGGCATAATACAATTTTCATAAAAGAGAGAGACTCAATATATTCAGTGTGAATTGAATAGTTTAATGAATGCTGAAGCCTACTAAATTGCATAACACCAGTGGTTTTCAACAGACAGTGAAAATTGATATATTTTCAGTGGTTACAGAAGTTTTACTTGGTGGCTTGTTGTTGTTTTTAGATTATTCAAAACTTTTAAAAGTTTTATTGTAATTTTCAACAACTGGATTATATTTGAATTGATGTTTAAAGAGATAAAAATGGAATATAACTGGTAGAGTCAGTAGTGGTGGAGATTTGGTTGATTACTATGGTGGTTCTTGTACTATGTACTATGGGCAGGACGTCTGGCTCAGTTGGTAGTGCGATCGTCTCATAAATGCCTGAAGATCTGAAGAACGGCAGTTCAAGACGGCTGAAAATGTCTGTGTCTGTCAGAGAGCTGCCGGCATGCCGAGCCTCTGTGGGGGGAGTGGAACTGCAACTGCACTTGAGTGAGAGTCAAGGTTGCCCTGTCAGCTGAAGCGTGGTGAGGCGAACGGCAGGGAGAGAGAGAGCTGGACTGTGAAAGAAACATCTAGAATGAAGGGTTCTACGAAAGATTTGAACATTATTATATTGTAAAAACCCCTTGGGGTTTAGAAAGCCTGCCCATGTACACCGCCTTTGAATTAAAGTTGGAGGAGAAATCCAAGAGGGAAGAGATGAGTGTTTAATATTTACGTTCAGAAATGGAAGGAGCAAGCCAAAGGTCAGTAGGTATGGCATTCAAGAAGTCTGTTGCGTACCTATTAAATGAGTGACAGGCAGCATTATCTGTCTGTGTTTTGCATGTTTTAGACTCGGGCATTGGCCTTCAGTTTCATTTTTAAGACTGTATTAATTCATTGGGCAGTTGGGTACATCCGCATGATTTTATGTATGCTACAAGACTATATTTAGTTTCAAGTCCTTGCTGCCCTCTGAAATATATATTTTTATTTTATAGTTTTTGAGATGAGCTCAAAGGCATCTTGCTGAAATTTTAAGAAAAACCCAACTGAATGTTCACTATGGCTTCCTCTAAGGATGAATGTGAGTTAAATGCCCATGTTAAGTTGACTGCAGTGCTTAGAGGGAGTTTTGAAAATGAAAATCAAGACTGCATTTCTTCTTGCACGTTGTTTTTAATGAGGAGTTTGCTGTATGCTCAGATTCTGATATGTTTGCAAAATGAGATTTTTATCTCAGTTTTATAAAGGATTCACTGTAAAAGTAAGAGGTTGTTTTGCTTATTGGATTTGTACTGAGGCGGTTTGACAGTGTTTTCCCCAGTGGAGCTCTTTATACTGCCATACAAAGGGAATGAAATCAATTTTCATTGTAGCTAACTATCAAAAGAGTAATAGGTTTCTTGATCTCCTTGGTTTAGTTATGGCCTGTCTTCATGCAGCTGGATCTGAGGGCCAAACCAGGTACAATGGCAGCAGTTCTGTGTGTGAAACCTGCTTATCTCCTGGCGGCCTCCCCCCGCTAGGCATGTCTCACCAGGCAAGGTTACTTCAGCTGAGCAGAAGGGTACTCGGGGGTGAGAGGCTACACTGCTACAGGGAAGGAAGCTGTGCACAGACATAGGGCTCTGCATTCCTCTGTCACTCTGCTTGGTTATGTTAAAACCCAGACCCCACCCCCAGTTAGTTCTTTCTGCATGTCTAAATACATGAACCTCCCTGCATCACATCTGATTTAGTCCTAAATAAGTATGTACTTTAAGTATCTATGTGAGAAAAAATGCAGGTTAATTAACAGTGTGTGTGTGTGTGTGTGTGTGTGTGTGTGTGTGTGTGTTTTTATACATAAACACACACACACACACACACACACACACACACACACACACACACACACACACACACATTTTGCATTTTTATGATGAAGAATTAAGACCAAATCTCAAATGTCATATAACTTATACGCCATTTGAGATTTGGTCTTAATTCTTCATCATTAGACCTTATTACGATGTAAGGTGCACAGAGTACATGTGGCAGGATTCCATCTGCCTTGGGTTACTATCGTGAGCACTTCAAGTCGCATCTTCGGTCCAAAGAGTTCTGGGACAAGTAATTTCTCTACAGAATTCTCTGGTTTCCTAGAATACAGTGTGTCCTGAGTTCCCTGGCATCTGGGTTGTGGTTTTTTCAGCATTCCAAGGAGCTTGGCCCTTGCAAAGAGATGTCCTGGTCACTGCTGCTCCAGGTTTGGGTGAAGAGAACAGGGCTTGTGGGTAAGCTGGGGGGTTGGAGAGGTATTTGGACCTTTTGTTGGGGAAGGGGGAATAAGCAGGAAGGAGCAGTCCCTGTGTTTCAGGAAGCAGATAATGGATATTTTTTTTGTTTTTAGAACAAATGAGAATGTCTTAATGAACACTTAATGGACAAAAATAAAGAATTTTAGGAGTATCTTGAAAGTTTAGTCAAGAACGTGTAGCTGTTCTTCCATTATCTTTGATCAGAAGCAGACTAGCTGTCTTTTGCTGCAATTCCTTCTTTAAAGCAAGCGGAATAGTTTCTCCTACAATCAGTGTAAATTATCACATAAAGAAAACATACGTTCCTGTCATTTACATTTACTTCCTACATTTTGTCTAACTTTTTCAGTTTGACCTAGTTTTTCAGCTTTTATTTTAGAGTGATCTGACAGTAGATTTTTTTTTCTTTAGACTCAACAAAGAGAATTGGGAGTCCTAAATTTTAGGAGAATTACAGCGCAATCCTAACCATCTTTCCAGGGCTGGTGCCAGAGGCATAGCTAGGGCATTTGACACCCAGGGCCCATGCATTTTTTTGACACACACCCCCATACGAAAAAATTACTTTCAGTAATAGTCATGACATGAAATGAATAATAATAATGGCCAGAAAATAAATGCTACGTAAGACAATTGTGTTGCCGCAATGCAGCCCCAAGGTAAGGGAGCAAATGTTCCCTCACCTTGAAGAGGCCTCTGTGATGGCCCCCACACTGCAAAATGCAGTGTGCGCCCTATTGGCACTGCTGCATTGGCGCTGGAAGGTTGGTTAGGATTGCGCTGTAAGTACTATAACTCCAACCTGCCACAATTCTCTATCAGAGCTAGAAAATAAGAAAATGTGTTTACATACTGCACAGAGCAAAAGCACGTGTTGCAAATGACAGTTTATACATGTATTATATTCTCATTAATAACGTAATTTCTACTGATATGTGTCACAGCTGTTGCTCAAATTAAGTAGCAAAAACTAATTGGGTCACACGCAATAAAAATAGGGAGTCAGTCAAGCAGATTAAAATTGTCTGTGTGCTAATTAGTTTAGACAGGGACACAGGAAACAAAGTTATTTGGAAAAATACTGACTTGTGTTAGTGGCTAGTTTATTCAGAATAATTGAGTTTTCACAGGATTGGTGTATGCTCTTCCTCATAAGATCAGAACCAGTACTGGATGGGTACAAATTTTGACCTGGGGGCTTCTGATGCTTCAGGTTTTTGGGTGTTGTTTTTTTAAACTCAAACATAATGTTTGCTGTTGTCTTAATGCAAATGCTATGTTAATTGTCACTGCTGCTGAACAGGTTATTCTGCCCAAGGAGTGTTGATCACTTAATCTCTTGAATTAATTTCCACACTTTGGAGGCCCATTTCATTCTGTCAACAGAGAAGCCTCTTTTGTACTCGGCTGGATATGAATGTTATACATGCAATTTGGCTTTTCGTAGTGATAAGGTTTTAATTGTCTACATACATAAGCAGATTTTCAGTTTTGACCCATAGAAGTTTGTCTTAAGTGCCCTTTGTTATACATGGTGTTGGAGAAGGTTTCAACACACAGTGCGAAGTTCTAGTTTGCCATGTGTGAATTCCTTGTCATTTGTTGAATTCTGCATAGCTCTTCGAACTTACAGCTCAACCCCCCCATATACTGTCATCCTTTTCTAGTTTTGATTAGAATGGTATTGATAGTTTAATTCACTTTGTCCTCCTAAAGAGTGCTTCATTTGTGGCTGTAGTAGACACTAGCTCAGAACATGGTCTCAATCATGTACTGTAGCTATATATAATAATTAATTAATATATTATATATAATCTCTGAAGCTATATTCCTCAGGCCTGGTAAGGAAATATACTTGGATGGGATAAATCTTGCTCTAAAGTTCTAAATTACTTATAAAATATATACGTTAGGCCCCAATCCTGTACCCTACCACCAGCACCAATGCATATGTACATGGTTGGGGCACTTGGGCAGCCTGCAGGAGGTAAGTAGAAATATTTTCACTTGGGCAACGGGTCTCCTCAGGCCCGTATCACCTCTTTTGGTGCCATATCTCCAAGGAGAGGAAAGGGGCAGGGAGGGTTGAAAAGGATGGGATAGGATCTAGTGTGCACCATTGCCACTGGATCAATCTCCTCCCCACCCCTGGTTCCTCCCCCTCCAAGTCCAGAAACACCCCTGATCCTACCACTCCTTACCGCTCTCCCCACAACTGACTCTCCACTCGCTGGAGGATGGAGACCTTGTTGCCAGCCTGTGAGCGGCTACCAGCAACTGCACTGGTGGCCTTGTTGTGCTTGCTGGCAGTGCCGGAGTATGCGACACTGTCATGCGGCATCCGCCGGGATCCAGGCACTGGATCTGCTGGAACCTACCGGATCTGCTGGCGTATTATGCATTCCGCCAGCGGCAGAGGTATTGGTGATGGGTCAGACTGCCCTCGCGGTGCTCTGATGATGCACAGCGCTGTCCGAGAGGGGGGTGCACAGTGCTTGCTGCTCGAATGCGATTGAGGCACTGTCAGGCCCTCCAGCCCTGCTTTGCATCCGTTTGGCTCCAAATCTGAGTCATTTTGGAAGTGGGGGGTTTGAATCCATGATGCAGGGGGGTGATGCCATGATGCGGGGGGGGGGTTGACAACATCATCACGTTACCCCTGCCCCAGGTGCTGGCCGGCCCAGTGATGCTGCTGGTCAGCGGAGTCCAACTGATAGGAAATATGCCCACAAATCTTATGAAGTACATAGCAGCGTGGTGGAGTGGACAGGTTTGAACATGGACAATGCGAGGGGATGCACAACTTTAAGAATCACTGACCTAGTTTGAAAGAACCCTTGCTGCATTCAATGCAAACAGACTTTTTTCTGCTCTGTTGCATTCTCTGAGAATCCAGTTCTTCAAGTATTCAGCATACTTTGTTTTGAACCATAAGAAACATACAGTACAGGGTATATGCTGTATAAGGTGCTTGTTGACCATCTCGAAAGCACCTTCCCTCTCAAATCTCAAAGCGGTTTTCCTACTATTTAACAAGGTCCCTTCGGGGAGAAAGGCGGAATAAAAATACTGTAAATAAATAAGGATAACGTAACTGCCTATATGCACCTAATAGGAATGCAATTAGGGATGCACAAGATTCCAGTGTTTGACTGAAATTTAGTCAAGTTTTTGTGCACGTTCCAAGCGAATGTCTGCAATAGCTCTGGAGCCTTAGTGAACCATCAGTTTCATTGCTTGCAAAGGTTTGAATATGCCCACAAAATGTCAAACGTTTGCAAGCATCAAGTGTTGGCAAGCTGTCTGTTTGTAAGCTGTCTTGAAGACCTACATGGTGGAAAGGCAGGAAGTACCGTATTTATTGGCGTATAAGATGCACTTTTTTGTCTAAATTTGTGACCCAAAATAGTAGGATGCGTCTTATACGCCAATACTAAAAAAATCCCTCCCTCCCCCGCCCGTTTTAAAGCATTTTTGGGCTTACCGGGGTTTTTCTGGAGCAAGAGAGCTCCCTTGTACTTTCTTCCCTGGCTAATCTATCCGATCTACAGCTGTTTGTCTGGTTTAATTTATGCACGAGCTTGAGTTGAGCTTCTCAGCAGCCAGCAGAGGGCGCTGTGCTCAGTTCAGTTCAGCTGAGCTGCAGAAGGCCTTTCCTCCGATGCTGAATCAGCTTTGGTAAGCTTCTGAACTGGGCCTAGTTGGGGAGGCTTTGGAAACTGTGCTTACTGTGGTTAGGTTAGGTGGGGTGTGGGAAAAGAGTTGGGGTGGGGGAAAAGTGTTCAGCTGAGCTGTAGAGGGCGTGGTCTTCCCAGCTCTCCTCGGAAGGGTAAGCTTCTGAACTGGGCCTAGTTGGGAGGCTTTGGAAACTTTGCATAGGTGGGGTGGGGTAAGGGTTGAGTCTGGGGCGGGGTTGTACTTTTATGTTTTTTACTTTGGAAACTGTGCATGGATGGGGTGGGGTGGGGTGAAAGAGTTTAGTCTGGGGTTTTTTTGTACTTGGAGTAAATGTTTTTTACTTTGGAAACTGCATGGGTGGGTTGGGGGGAAAAAGAGTTGAGTCTGGAGGTTTTTTTTGTACTTGTACATTTATGTTCTGGTGCATTTTGTTCATGTGTCTTATTGCTGTGTGTTTTAAAAGAGATCCTGGTATTTTTGTGCAATTTATGTACATTAGCTAATTAAGCAGCCAAGCAGTAAGTGGCCAAGTGGCCCAAAAATGCTTTAAATCTTTTTTTCTTGAAACCCAGGGCCAAAAGGAAGGTGCGTCTTATACGCAGGTGCGTCTTATACGTCGATAAATACGGTAAATTTGTTAAAAATGATAGAATATCATCGATATTGTGTTCAGGTTCTGTGGGAAATGGTACACGCACTGAGGGCTAACTCGGGGACCTGTCAATTGTATAAATAATGCTTTTTGGTGTTAGCTTTTCATCTGTGATTTATCTTGGATAAGCAGACTGCATCCTCTCACTGCAGATGATAATTGAAAGAAATTAAATGTTTTGTAGTCCATGATAAAATGCAATTTATATCATATTTGCTGAAATACTATGCATGTTGCTATATAAATGCCTGTGCTTATCAGCAGTCTTCCTAAATTACGACATGTTGGAATTAATAACCTTTGGAATTCATCCCAGTTTGCAAATTTTGGAATAATCTTAAAATTGAGTGAGACTTTAAGATGATATGTGATGGTTTGATTAAAAAAAAGCAAGGAATAACATTCACAGAGGATCCTTCAAAAGTAATTTTAACTAATAGATTTACTTGTGCCGTAAATGTAATTTGTACTTAGAGAATGAGTGATGTAAAATTGGCCATGCATACAAAGGAAAGCTATTGGTTGCTTATATGAATCCTAGTGCAGACATACTGCTAGAATGAATATAGAACCTCAGTAATCACCTAAACAGAGAGTGCCAGTAATGCTGCCTTAAAAACCAATCCATCAAAATAAGAAATTGTAGGATGGGTTTTCCACATACACTTGACATGACAAGACTGGCAAAATCAATATTGTGAATTTTCTTTCACTCTTCACCAACTTTGATAACTTTCTTTGTATTACCTGTTCTTTATATTCAGTATGATTTTAAAGGTGCTGAGAAAACATAATTTGGATGTAGACGTGCTAATCAGATTTCATTTGAAAATAGATCTTTTGTTGCATTTGATGCCTGTCATAAAATGTTAGATCATTTTATCTGCGCTTTTTTGTTGATTTTTATTTGATCATTGTCTGTCTCGACTGCTCTGTGAACAGCAAAGCTGATATTGGAATGCAGCCTTTTTTCACCAAGAAGTTATACTGGAACAATTGGTACTGTCATGCCATTGATTTTGTTAGCACATCTGCCAAGCTCTCACTAATATGATGGTGGCGTGAAAGGTGGTCTTAAATAACATTATTTTCTTCAGGTTTCAGCTGCCAGTTATGTGTATACTTAATCCCCCAAAATAGGGAATTAAATATCTTTGGAATTTTATATATTGAATCTAAGTATAGCTGCCAATAAGGGTGCAATCCTGGGGAACGTTAAAATGGCGGACCGCGTTTGCGACGACGCTGGAGTAAGGGAGGCTGGCGCAAGGCCGGCCTCCCTCACTCCAATGCCGGACCAGGACGTGGCTGCCGGCCGAAGGTAAGAGCTCCCACCGGCGGCTGTGTGGGCAGTTTTGCGAGTGAGGGAGGGTGGCCATTGGCCTAGCTGGCCCGGGAGGGGATGGGGGATGGCATCAGCCATATCCCCGTCCCCGCCGGGCCAGCTACGCTGTTACACAACCTCTAAATAGCTGACCAAAATCTGAGGAGGCCCATCGGGCCGGCCCCGTTTTACACCTAGGGAAGTGTCCCCTTCCCCAAGTAGACCTCTGGCCCACCATCGGACAGGCAGCCTGGGCACAGGATCTGGCTGGTGGCCCTGGACCGCCGGCCGGATCCTTACACAGGATTGCACTGTGTGCTTCATTTACACAAAGTATGCTAACTGACGCAGAACATAAGACAAAACCCTGCTGGATCAGGCCAAAGGCCCATCTAGTCCAGCTTCCTGTATTTGACAGTGGCCTACCAGATGCATCAGGGAGCACACAGACAACAAGATACAGTACTCCCCCCATATCCGCTGGGGATATGTTCCAGGGCCCTCCGTGGATACTTGAAACCGTGGATAAGAGTGAACACCCCCTCCATGGTTTCCTGAGGGGCCCCCGCCCTGCCTCTCCAGCGGGCAGGTGTGCGCACCCCCCAAGCTCTTATTTTTCTTTCAGCAAGCATTGCTTCTTCCTTAAAACAGAGAAGCAGCCTCCATTGCAGGCAAGTAAAACGAGACTAAGTCCTAGAGAGGCTCTGGAAGGTTTCTGTTAACCTTGCAGAGCCTCTCTAGGACTTAGTCTCGTTCTACTTGCCTGCAATAAGCAGCCACAGGCTGCTTCTCCTGTTTTGTTTAAGGAAGAAACAAAGCTTACTGGGGAAAAAGTAAAAGCCTGGGGGGGGGGGGTGTTCCCTGTGATCCGTGGATAACTGAAACCATGGATATCGGATCAGTTGATATGGGGTCCCACCTGTACCTGTATGCTGTTGCCAATCCCTTCCAGCAACACTCCCAAAATGGCTGTCGATTGAGTGCTTCATGCGCTGTTGGTGGCCATTTTGCGACAATGGAACTCCATTCCATTGTCACAAAGTGCTCTAATCAGCATCCCAGTCCTGCATAGGACTGTGCTGCTTGGCCGCAATCCTATACACATTTTCCTGGGAGTAAGCCTCATTGAACACAATAGGACTTACTTCTGAGTAGACAAAAGGTTAGGAACCACTGCACTACTCAATTGCCAGCCTGTCTCTAATTTGTAATTCTTGGACAAGGTAGCTTGTGCTCTTAACCATGTAAGAGAAAAGGAGCAAGATAACATCCTATTGCTTGTTTTTCTTTCATCTCTACACAATCTCTAGTAGTAGGTTTTAGAATTATCATATCTTATCTGCAAGAGTGGCCTATAAGCTTTTTGATCTTCTGTTGGTTTCTATGGAAGATTATCTTCCTCAAGTGTAGAGTAGTTTATTCAAGAGATAATCAAGGAGTATTTTCAAGACATGTGGAAAATATAAGTATCTCAGTGAGATTGGAAGGTTACAACTGTGAAATATGATATATCTGTGAACAATGTCTGGTAGCCACTTATCATTAATTCTTGATCTATTGAAGGCTGATTGCATATTTGTAAGTATTCTTGTCTTGTCCACTTCTGCATCTGTTATGCGACTTCTGCTGATTAACTCTTAGAACTGTCCCTTTTGACTATGATTATCTCCATTCTGTTTTTTTTAAAAAAAAAATTCTAGGGAAAACAACATGTCTGTGAACTCTGACCTGGAAAGATCCTGTTGTCTTATTTAATCCCTAATTCATCAGACCCTAGTTGTTTTTAAAATTTATTCTGAATATTGGGAGCCTAAAATTGAAAGCCTTGTTGAAATAGTTGAATAGCTTGTATTTCTGCAATAATAACAGGACAGCCTGTTGAAATTGGGTCAAGCATCACCAAAACGGCTCAATTAATGGCACTTTTGAGGGTGGCTCTGTCTCAGAGGGTCCGTAGATTCAGGAATCCGGTGGTCTGTGAAGTTACTTTTGTATGAAACAAGAGGGGTCCCGCAAGAAGATGTTGTTGTATGCCAGATCTTACTGGGAGTAAATTCCACTGGATTCCATCAGGCTTAATTCTGAGTAAACGTGTCCCAGATCACACTGAGTGGTGGGGATTTAGTGGACCATTGAATGGTCCTTACCTGCCTCTTTTGCTAATCTTCCCAGCTCTGTTAGTTGTTTATCATTCTCTTTGTTTCCAGTCTTCTCAACTCTGTTCATTCAATCTTTGCATGTTTATAATATTGCTAAATTTGTCAGTGTGTTCCGTTCCCCCATTTCTATTCTTTTTAGCTTGGTTTGTTCCTCTCTGTATCTGTTTTCAGCCTTGCCAAAATTCTATCTGCCTGTCTCTTTTTCTTTTTAAAATTTTGCCAGATCTGTCCCCTCTCTATATCCCCGTTTCTAGTCTTGCCAGGAAGTTTCAGAAGTGAGCGTTGCAATGGACAATGATATGTCTTTATGCATTGTGACACTATCTTATTAACTCTTAGACTCCTTAGGAAGCAAATGGAATACATAACTGAGCAGTATTTAGTCATGCACATACAGTTTGAATCATTTCTTTGGGCCTTTTATGCCTTGAATTGTTTTTTTGCTAACATTTTGTAAATCTTTTTCCAAAGAGATGGGGTATATGGGTTTAAAAGCCCTGTAAATCTTTAAAAAAAACTGCACAAAAGTTTTAAAAAGTTTAAAAGCACGTACACAACCAGGATACATACTGTTAAAACTTATCAAAACATCAAACACATCTAATAAAAAAACTTTTAAAATCCGACGTTTCGTCCTTCACTAAGGACATTGTCCAGGAAACACAGCAAGTAGGACTGTGCAGGTATAGTTACCTGTAAGGAGGAAAAGCTAGCGTTAAAAGGAATAAGAAGCTAGCTTTTCTGGGCAGAGACCTTGGTTTGTAAGTTGGGGGGGGGGGAGTACAGTATTCTTCTGCATCCAAATGCCATTTAATTCCCACATATTTTGCCTACCATGGAGGGGGGGGGAATGTGCTATATATTAAACAAGGATTGATTTGTCTGTAGGTCACAGGAATAGGTTTCTTCTGTAAATAAGTGGCTATGGCTGTAAAGTATGTGTTGCAGCAAGATTCTAAAAATAATGGAAATACAAAAGATATTTGTTTGATCTTCTTGTACAGATAATAGCAGGGGAAGAGACATTACTGTGGAAAATTGTAAATAGAATAGAAATCTGTTTAAGATGGAGACGTCTTTGACTTATTGAAATACTGTAACTGTATTTGGCACCCTTATTCCAGAGGTTTGGATCTTTACCAGCTCAGGGCATTACTTGATGTACCGTATTGGTCTGAGTATAAGACTCACTTTTTTCTCCTAATTTAAGTTTTTAAACTAGGGGTGCGTCTTATAATCAGGCTGTTGCAATTTAATGCCAGTGATTTAATTAAATTTTTTTAATAGCACCAAACTTTAAGGGTGCGTCTTATAATCAGGTGCATCTTATACTCGGGACAATACGGTATTATTATTGGCTCGATGCCTTGAACTTTAATATGTGAAAAGTAACACCTTTTCTGAATACGTATAAGTGGGCCAGCAAGAGAGAGAGATGAAGCTTGGTTCCTCGAAAATAACTATCATTCCTACTACAAACATATGCAGGACTGGCACCCGGGGTCAGCCAGGTCAAGCTGGCATGCTGGCAACTGAGGGTCCACGTAGCAGATCACGATGATCTGCACCCATAGGCAGCTGCTATCAAAGTCATGGCAGCACCTTAAGTCTCATGAGTCATGTTTTGTCTCTAGATTTTCATGTCTCTATGCAATTTGCAATACTCAAAATACTGCTGCAACTTGTGTGTTTCCTTTGAGTGGCAGCTGACTTGTGAGCTTCCTCGTCCCTCCTGTCCCTATTCCTCTCCTCCAGAAGCCAGTATGCCCACAGGATGCTCCCAAGGGACAGGACTTCCACCCCCTTGGAACATCCCAGTTGACCTCTAGGGAGAAAATGGGCACTTCATTTCCCCCAGAGGCCAATATGGCTGGCTGCTGGCAGCCAGCAAACCTCGGTGGGAAGAGTGAGCTAGAGAGGAGCTGCTCTTGTCTGCCATCCTCCAGTCCCTGTAAACTGGAACCAGGGATCGGGGTGGCAAACGTGCTTCATAGAGGGGCCCAGGTGGAACCCGTGCCCAAGGCCTGGCTCACCCTGGCGCTGAGCCTGAGGGTAAGTGAGCAACCGCTCACCAGGGTTTGCTCGCCTGTGTTTTTGGCGTTGGCAGCGAGAACCCAGAAGTGACAGGTTGTGAACTATGGGTCCACCCCCCTTAAAGGGGGAAAAGGTTAGGAACCACTGCACTACTCAATTGCCAGCCTGTCTCTAATTTGTAATTCTTGGACAAGGTGACTGAGGGCCCAATCCTATCCATCTTTCCAGCACCAATGCAGCTCCATAGTAAGGGAACATTTGTGCAAACATTTGTGCAAAACATTTGTTCCACTTACTTTTAGGATGCCTCTGTGACTGCCTCCCCCTGAGCTGGATGCAGCATGCACCCCATTGACACAGCAGCATCAGTGCTGGAAAGTTGGATAGGGTTGGGCCTTGAGTGAGTAGCAGTGTCTCAACTCCAGGCTTACCTGGATGATACTATCTTGATCCTTTTCAATCTGGGTTTCATGTTGGAACCTAGCAACATTTCATTAGTTGCTTCCCTTAAGACTCAAGTCCAAGCCAATGTACACCAGCATAGTATCAGGCCATTCATTACTTCATGACCTATTTTATATCACCCAGCATTTTTTTTACTAAAACTTTAGAGTTAGAAAGCAACGCTTTATGAGTGCATGTGATAGAAAAGACTGCCGCTATTCATATTCATAAGGGTATTTTATTATAACTAGAAAAACATTTATTTCAAAGGACAATAAATGTCAGTTACCTAACCAGGGTTTTCAGAACAGATGTACAGTACTTGAAACAAAAATATCTACTTGTCTCCTTTCAGAGCGAAAAGAAGCAGAGCATATTTATTAAAGTTATGTATTTTGCATGTAGTTCATCTACATGTGTCTTACTAAAATGTACAGTATTGCTGAACAGAATTGCGGAACAGAATCTTAATTTTTACAGCATGTCAGATTTTCTGTTTAACATGGAAAAAAAATTATACGGAGAAACTTGACCTTGCATAGTTGTGACTTCAAAACGTCCTGACATCCAGAACTGCCCAAGGTTGTTTAAAAAAAAAAAAAACTTACATAACTCTAGCTTCTCTGTTGGGGTGAAATTTGCAGAATGATGCCCATTGCGTTTGAGCTGGGCAATGTCTGGTATTATGGGTTAAGGTTTGGAAGATTCTTGTGCTTTGGAAGTCTAGGTCAAACAACAACTAGGCTGTTCAAATATTGCTTCAGCACGAGGGTGTCTTCAGACATTATTAAATGGATCGTCCAGGAACCAAATGTCCCTTGCATTTTACACGTTGCAATATTGCTTGCAGAGCTTGCATGTCTCCAGGAGTCTCCCTCTGCATAGAGATGTGCAAACTGTCCAGCTGTTCCTGCAGCAGAGGTTGGGCCAAAGCAAAGATGCACACGTGAGAAACTTCACTGTTTTCTCTGTATCTTGTAATATCTGACAGTACCCTGAGCTGAAGAGTGTTTGAAAGCACATTGAAAATGTGGTGCCTATGGCAACCATGACTTACTTTCAGATTCTTGAAAGCACAATTACTGAGCCTGCAGTAACTGAATTTACAGAACTAATTTACTTGATAAGCCCCAGGAAGCCATGCCTTTTTATTGAACTGCCCCCTAGTGGCCATTTAGTGCCATACGCTAGTAGAAGGAACTCAGTTTTTGCTGTGGGATTCCCAGTACCCATCTGCTTGGTCTGAAAGTTATTCAACAATCAGCCTGCCACCAACTGTTTCATTTGTGAAATAATCACTGTTTACTAGATGTCAAATCACAAGTTTCATGTAAATTAAAACTCTTACCCCAGCAAGCTTAGCAGTCATTCTGCTGTAGAAATGTTGGATATAATGCTCTAAGTATTTGAGTATCATATTTATTAAGTGACATCAAATATTTATAAACAAATATAAGCTGGAATCAAAGTTATGATGGTAGTTCTAATGGCTCCTTTGCAGTTTCCACACCCCATTGTGATCTTTGGGGCCAAAATGTTTGCCCACCCCTGATCTTGTTCAATATTGTCCACGTCAATTGGCAACAGCTCTCTCGCATTTCAGACAGAGGTCTTTCCCATCACTTTCCTAGGATGTCAGGGATTGAACCTGGAACCTTCTGCATGCAAAACACTGAATTTCAGGCCAATCGTCATATAAAACTGCCCTACCTGTGGCAAAACTAGGCTTGCACTAGAAAGTTCCTTTTTTGGCATTTAAAATGTTTTTTTTTTAAAAAATATGACACTTAAATGTTCTGTAGGTAGGTAGAACCAGATAATAACTATGTAGAACCACATTTTAAAATTGGGATATAAAAATCATGGGAAACATAGCTTGTGTCCTTCAGCTTTATTGCTGAAACTGATTGTCAATAACTGAATACTTATTAACTCTTCAATCAGTAAACATCAACTGACAAACTGTATGTTCTCTTTTCAGATGAAAGGGAAGATGTTCAGAAGAAAACATTCACAAAATGGGTAAATGCACAGTTTGCTAAGGTAAGAGACTTCCTTTATTTCATATTCAACAACAAATATTTGGTTGTGTATTTTAAGGATAAGTTTCCAAAAGTATTCCCAACTTGCCGTGGTTACTGTGAGTGGAAGGTTGCCATGGGTACTGAAAGATGCTGGGGTGAAGCCAGTCTCCGTTATAACCTTCTTGGGCAGGATTTGAGTGTGGCTGCTGTTCAGATACAGGCATTGATGGGTTAAACTGGGTTTTTTTATCATTTCAGTTTGACTTTAGAGGCTGAAACAGCATTGGTGGCCCTGGTGGTTGGGGGATTTGGTAGTGGTATGTACTTGTTTCCTAGAGTGGTTTTGTTCATTCCTGTGGTCTTGTGCAGTAACTCGTTTAGATAATGATGATTCAATAGTGCTAGTGTGTGAATGGCCTAATGATAACATGATCAATAGTTTGTCATCACACTGGCATCTTTGTGTGCAGAAGATTGTGTGAATATTTTAAATGAATAGCCTCTTGATTGCAGGATTGAATCAGATAGCTAGTGTGGCATCAGAAATGTTTCTGTGCAAGATTAGGCTAAAAGGTCTGCCTTTATTATAAACAGATGGCTAAATATATGGTGTCACTCCAGTCTTGGAATATCCAGAATAACAATTTTTAAAGGATGACTGAATCATCTGGAGTAAAGAATAAAAACCATGGGTTTACCATCCAACCTTTTCTTTCAAAAGTTGTTATATTCACCCCTATAAAAGGCAAGAATAGTCATCTGACCCTCACTACGCAGTGACTTCTCTGTAACAGCATATTCTGTACAATGTTATTTAGGGTTGAGCTGAGCCTTCTTTGGATTCAAATTTTGAAAAGTGATGTACAGTTGGTTCACTCATATCTTAGATTCCTTGTGAGCTTGGTTTTTATTAATATTGCTGCTTGAGGAGGAGGAGAAGCTTTTAAAAAATCCCCTGAGGAGTGCACCTCCCCCCCCTTTGGAGCCTGCTAATTTTTAAAAGCAAAGTTTTTAAACTTTAAATCTTTTTAGGCTCTGTGAGAATAAATCTTTAGGCTCTGTGTTATCCTCTCAAAAATTTGGGATGAGCTCAGCCCAGAACCATCCTTCCTAATATTGCCACCACTTTCCTTTCCCATTCAAACCTAGGAATATAGAACGCTGCCTTTTAGGCAAATCATTGGTACTTCTAACTCAGTGTTGTCTATTCAGTCATACCTTCCATAAACCTGCTTCCTTTAGCACTGATTTGTTACAGCACCCTGTAACCCAGTGCAATTGACAGCCATTCTAACCAATGGAGCGGGGTATTCTGGGCCTATCAGCACCCATTCCCTGCCTATTAGATCTCCAGTAGCACTGTTTCACAGAGTGCTTTAACGTTCGGGCATCATATCCCCTGTGCTATTCAAGGTATTGCTGTATTGACTGGTGATGACCGCTTGAGGGCTTCAGATCAGAGGTCTTATCTAGTCCTATCTGGAAATGACAGAGATTGAACCTGGTTCTTTCTGCATGCAAAGCAGATGCTATATCACATTATTTATTTATTTATTTATTTATTTTGCACATTTTTATACCACCCTTCCTCCAAGGAGCTCAGGGTGGTGTACATGGTTCCTTCCCTCCTTTCGTCCTCTGTGAGGTAGGTGAGGCTGAGAGATAGTGACTGGCCCAAGGTCACCCAGGAAGCTTCGTGGCTGAGCGGGATTTGAACCTGGATCTTCCAGGTCTAAGTCCAACACCCAAACCATCAGGTGGGAACAGCAGAGAAGCTCAACGTGGGTTTGCTGCCATGGCAAGATTCTAACTTGCAAGATCCATGGGAGATGTAGTTCCCATGGATCCCAACTATATTTTTCATGAAAATTTGTGTCAGGGGTAATACTATGTACCCTTTTATTTTGACAGCTTCCTGAACTCTCAGCAGCACAGCTTTTTAAACATCCTGAAGGCTGGCAAGCCAGATTTGGTTTTCTGAAATGGTCAGATGCCTCTGTAAAAGGGCCAAGTTAATGTTTGAGCTGTTGACCCACACAAAACAGCATCCTATTATGTACGGTTTCCAATATAGCATTTCATTTTTGCTAGATTCCATATTGAATATTTACACATTGCCTAAGGAACACACCAGACTTTCAGATAATCAAGGCCTTGAATAAATGCTGGTGCTATATGCATTAAGTTTCATTGACCTAAAGCAAAACAAAGTGGAGGCTGTGGAGCGATATGGGATATGGCTATGGGATGATATGACAGGCTCTAGGCTGTGGTATCAAAGGAAGGAAAGTGGATGGGATTAGGAAGAAAGGTGGTGTGATAGATTGAATCTGAGAGTTTTACATTTTCAGTTGGTGTTGCTGGGTTCTACCATAACCACGTTTGTATACCGTTCTATTTTTGTTGTGTTACTTCAGTGATTTTCCAAATTTATATTTGCTTTGTATCCTGAGGGTTTCAGCATAGAGCAGGGTAAAATATAATAATAATGATACGGTGACCAACACCATAAAATTGGATAATTGGATTTCAGGAAACTAAGGTTTATGCAAGTTTGTTGTATCAGTGGATTGTGAATATACAATTAAATATAGTTGGAACCATGCTTCTCCAGCTAATGCAAAAACATGACCTAAATAAAGGACAGGCAATTTCATACTCTGTAGTTCCAGTGACATGGAATCTCTCATGGAACCTGATATATGGTACAGCTTTATTTCTGGTTTTTAAAAGTGAAATTCTAGTCCTTGGAACTGTATCAATATGTGGCATGTCCAGTGATCACCGTTAAGATTTTTCTGCGTTAGATATGAGCAAAGAATCCTGGATGAGGATAGTGGTTACAGGGGAATGGTGGTAGGTTGAAGAAGGGTTAAGCACTCCACCTCTCAAATGTTGCTGTCCCCCTGTAGATTGTCCCTTCCTAATGACACATTGGAGATAGGAAGCCATGACTGAAGTTCCAAGACACAAAGGGCCCAATTCTATTCAGTTTTCCAGCGTTGATGCAGCTGTGCCAATGGGACATGTGCTGCATCCTGCGGTGGGGGGACAATCACGGATGCCTCCTCAAGGTAAGGGAACTTTTGTTCGCTTACCTTGAAGCTGCATTGCAGCTGCATCAGCGCGGGAACGTTGAGTTGGATAGGATTGGGTCCTAAAAAATGGTGGAACATTTAAGACCCCCTCTCATTGTCTTTAGAGATTTCAATTTCCTGAGACAATTCAACCAAATGGCACGCACATTTTAATATGGTAAGAATTAGAGCATCCTTAATATTAGCAGTTTTCAAGGTTTTAGTGCTTGCTCATCCAATTACAAATCTAAACATCAAAAATTTAATATGCATGGTTATATTTTTAAACAATGCAGCATTGCCATTTGTTTTCAATCAGGCCATTAATGGATCGTGGAATATCTGCATTGATAATGAAGTAAATACAAATTGTGATTGTGAATTGTGAGATGATTGTGATTGTGAGAATTGTGATTGTGAGAAGATTTTGTTTGCAAATAGTCATAACAAGATTGTGGTTAATGCTCTTTACAGTCACATTAGACATTCCATCCTGTTTAGCTTCATTGTACTAGAATTAGCAAAGAAGAAGGGGAAAATGTTTGGGATTTAAAACTGGGATAGCAGATCAGCTAGAAAAACACACTCACCAAAGGTATTCCTGTTGAATATGAACTTGTTGCTGAGCCAAAAAAATACCACCACGTTTGATGGATGATGGCTAAGGAAAAATTCTAGACGAGAATTTAAGCAGTTCAGTTCTATGCAACCCAGTTGCAGGGGTAGCTGTCTGGTGTTCTACATTGGTGAGCAGAAGAAGATTAATGCAGAAATATATTGGTAACCTTGACAGGACATGATTGCGAAATGGATTTCAGGAATCCATTATCAGCATGATTCAGGATCACACTAGGAGACCAATATGTAGGTCAAAAGTCAAAGGCTGTTTTAAGTATTGGATACAAATTTCAACTTTTCTTTTTTTTGGTACAGTAGATCACTTCCCATCCCGTAAGTTATCTTTTCACTCTGTGTAAAACATGCACACTGATGGTACTATATAAATAAATAAGAATTCCCCTAATCTCCATTTGCTTGAACACCAGTCTTGGTTAGGCTGCAGTCCTAAATACACTTACCTGGGAGTGAACCCCATTGCATACAATGGAACTTACTTCTGAGTAGACATGCATAGAATTGTGCAGTTGATATAAATCTGGCAGTGCAGTGACACTTTACATAGAAAATAAAATTTTCTTTAGTATTTTGGTAAAAAATCCTGTGCTGGTCAAATGTATTTACAAAAACCATATCTTGCATGCAGGAAATAATCTTCAAATTGGTTCTATACATACCATCTAGACTAGAGCAGTGGTTCCCAACCTTTTTAGCACCAGGACCCCCTTTTGTAGAATGACAATCTGTCAGGGACCCTGTACTGAAGATGATGCTCCGCTAGTCCTGGCATAAGACAAGTCCACGCAACCCCGGGCAAGCTTTCTTACAGGTTTTAAAAAACACTCCTGAACCAAAGAGACACTCCTAACCAAGGAGAAAGGTAGACTGCCACCAGCTGGGGAGGTTCTTTGACCATCCAGTCCCAGCTACTGGAATGGCCTCAGGTAATACGTTGTGCAAGCTGTACTCCCTGACACAAGGCAGGTAAGTTACTAAGGTAGCATGTGGCTCCAGCTTACAAAGGCTTCCAGGATTTAGCCTGTCTGGTTCCAAGAAAAACACACCAACGGTAAAATAGAGATGGTTTATTTTAGTCTATGCAAAACAAGCATAGAAGCATGGAAGACCAGTAGAACTGCAAGACATATTGGCATAACGTACAAGATACAAAGCATCAGGCTAAAAAAAATCTAACTCCTAAACGTCTAGACATTTACTAGCACTCACCAAGACATAGAGAGCCACCAGTCACCCCATCAGGGGATGCTGGGCCCACTCAGCCGATGTCAGGGCTGAGCGGCGACATCGGGAGCAAATCAACCACGGAGACTGCAACAAAGAAGGTTAGAGATCTGACAAAATGGTTCCCTAGAGGGATAGTTAAATAGACTTTTTGGGGTCAGATGACTGACATAAGGGAACTACCCAATGTCAATCAGGGGCAGCTATACAGCGTCCCTTCTAGAAGATGACTTCATATGACTCCTGACCCCCTCCAACTGGAGAATCGGGTGACGGATTCACAGGTGCAAAGCTTTAATGAGGGAAAGAAGTGCAATCTCATTCCCATGCAGATAAGGCACTAACAAGCAGGGCTATCTCGAGCAGAGCATAGCTTCAAGGACGTTGGCTAATGTCTAATCACTGAGGCTCTAAGGGCAGAAAAGAGCAGTTCCTGTTCAAAAATGGAGTCAGAACCAAAGTAAGATTTCAACTTCCTTGACAGACCCCCCCCTAGTGCCAGAAGTGATGCCAGTAAGCAGGAAGTGATGTCATTGTGTTTAATAAATTACACTGTCAATAAATCACACTTTTTAAAATAAATCACTTTTTTAAAAGTTGTGTAGTTCCATGGGGGGGGGAGGGAGGAACGAGCTAATATTAACAGAGATGTTAAAAGGCAAGCAGAACGTAACACAAGGTGAGCAAACAAGCCCCAAGAGAGCATTAGATACGTCTTTCTCTGCAATGGGGGGGGGTAGTGAGCGACCATCTTGGGTGTGGCCATCCAGCCAACATCCTGCGACCCCCCAGAAACTGCTTCATGACCCCCTTGGGGGTTCCGACCAACCTATGGAACCCAGATGGTTTCATTTAAACAGAGGCGTCGCTCCGGTAGGGGCGGGGCTGTAAGTTTTGCTTGGTCGGAGTCCCGTTTACCGAACGAGCAGGAGGCGGCCCTGCCCCCTCACTGTCAGAGCCATTCCCCTGCGGAGAAAGCAGCAGGCAGGGTCTCTTGCCTGCTGCTTTCTCCGCAGGGGAATGGCTCTGACAGTGAGGGGGCGGGGCCGCCTCCTGCTCGTTCGGTAAACGGGACTCCGACCGAGCAAAACTTACAGCCCCGCCCCTACCGGAGCGACGCCTCTGCATTTAAATGGTTCTGCTTTGTTGCTTGGTCCATGCTGAGGGTAGATGCCAGAAACAATTACAATAATTTTCTTACGTTTAATGCTCTGTGTTTATGCTTGTGCACACACTGTGTATATTCATAAGCTTGCATTCAAAGAGCTGTTTGGGTATGCCCAATGGAACCTCTGACTGGTTCCTTTTGAGTGAGTGATCCCCATGCCATATCACAAATTGCTTTACCAAACCTTCCTCAAAGTTAGACTTGCCATCCGTCCTGGAAAACCCGGGACCGCTCCGGGAAAATCTGGTAAGCCTACTCAGTTTTCAAAGCAACTTGTAATAGGTTATGAGGATCTGGCTCTCCAAAGATTCCATTGGGCATGCCTAATCCCTTGGGTGTGCCCAAACAGCTCTTTGGATTCAAGCTATGGTATTTAATTATTACATTACTACTTAAAATTTTATTTCACCATTTGTACTCAAGACAACTTTAAAATTTCAAAGGACTCGGAAGAAAAGTATACAGTATAATCACGTAAAAATAACACAGAATGAAACAGTTTCTGAAAGATGTACACAGAACACCCAGTATTTTGAAGTCACTGAAAGACAGGGCGTCCAGGCTGGATTGCTTTGGAGAATGAGCACTAGCGTAACCACGGTGGAGCACGTGGCTCAATTGAGCCAGGCGCCGCACCGCAGCGGGGAGCAGCGGCGCGTGGCTCACCGGAACCGGGCGCTTCGCCGCGGCCGCGCCGTCCGGGCGCCTGCCCGTGTTGTCTGTTCCGCCGCGCCCGCCAGGGCAGCTCACCAGGCTCTAGCTCATTCCTAGGCAGGCGGCTTCTGCCGTGAGCTGTTGACACCAGGCAGAGAGAAGTCCCGAATCTCCCTCCCCGCGCCCCCGATCTTCTACAAGGAGGGTGTGGGAAGAGAGAGACCTGGCCAGGAAAGGCAATCAAAATACGGATCTGCGCAGCACCGAGCAGCACTGACAGTTCAGGAGACGGAGAGCGAAACTTCTCTGGCCAGAGGGTTTGGAGGAGGAGGAGGAGTGGAGAGCTGCGGGGGGAGGATGTTGTAGCTCGGCGTTGCCTCTCAGCCCTACCCCGCCCGCCCCCCCCGCTGCTCCAAAAGCCTTGATGAGCTGCCATCGGGACCCCGTCCAGAGGGGCGGGGGGGCGGGAGGAGGAAGAGAAACATTTTCCCAGAGGAAACGAGTGTGGAATCTCCCGGGGGTGCCACGTCTGAGGCAGCGTAGCTCAGCTGCTGCCTGCTGCTGTTCCGCGGCGCCGGCAGGGAGTAGAGTCACGTTGTGCGCCACTCGCAAAGGCGGGAGTGAGTGACTCACTCCCGCCTGCGCCAGGTTGCGACTGCGTGCCGACGAGGTGGAGCGGCCGGCCGCTGGCACTTCTGCTGCCTGCCTCCCCTGCCTGCACCGTGCAGGCAGGCAGCTGAGCGAGCGTCCTCCCGGCGGCAGGCTCCGATGATGGGAAGGCCGAAGAAGGTACGCCACGCACTCTGGGGGAGGCCGGAGCAGCAGGTAAGCCGGCGGGACTCGGAGGACGAGGACTGGAGGCCTTTCTGGGGGGGGTGCGGGCAGGCAGGGGCGCCCGGAACAGGGCCTCAGCCAGGCCCCCCCCAAAAAATGTGCGCGGCCTGGCGGCCGTGCGAACCTTCCCTTTGGGCGCTCAAACCCCTCCTGGAACCAGGCGCCAAATGAGACAATTACGCCGCTGAGAATGAGTAACTCTGGGTGCTATCCAGAGATTTTGCACCGTTGCCAAAAAGCAGGCCAAATCTAATTTTTTGGGGGGTTACTGCACACTGATCCTATGTGTCCCCTCGCTGATGCAGGCACGTCAAAAAGGCTTGTGCTGGGGGGCCAGTCCTGGTGGTCTCCTCTGGGTAAGGGAATACTTGTTTTCTTACCCAGGGGTAAGCCTCTGTGGTGCAGCGGGGTCTACTGGGACCTGTATCAGCAAAATCGCTAGTGCAGGTCTGCATGGACCTGGGCTAGGTGATTGGATCCAGGAAGGGATTTGGTGGCTGCTGCCATGCCCGATCCACCCTCCCCTGCCCCCGTTGATGCCCAATTCCACCCTCCCCCGCTGACTTAACCTTGGTTGGAGGTCCTTTGACGATCTGTTGCTGCACATTGGGCTGCTCAGGCCTCGTCGGTGACCTGGCAGCGTTCGACTCCGTGTGCTGCTGGCAAGCCATTTGCAACTGCCGCAAAGCACTCCTCGCCGTTGGAATTCTAGTTCTGGCAGCAGGGAGAATTGGGCTGTTAATTTTGCTAGTAGTTGTTGAAATCCTGTATTTTCTTGACATTTTGTGCTAGTGCTGCAGCTGTGCTTGAAGTGCTGATTGTCTTCTCAGTGCCAAACACCATTTTCTTTCCTAGAATGCATCAAGGAACAATAGATGCATGATGACATTTGGGTTGTTTTCTGTGCACTTCATGTAAAAAAGGCAACCCTTTATGGTGGTTGTCCCCTGCCCAATCTCTGAACTGTTGTCCCTTGTTGAAAAACATTTCTGAATCTTCACCCCCTCCTTATTATTGCCTACAAATAGATTAGCAAAAATGGGTGAACGTGTCCAGATCAGCACTAGAAATTATGTTTTTATTCAAAGACATCTAAAAATAGAAGCAATGTAAGAGTGGAACCACGTACTGTACTCTGTTTCAAGGATATGCATACTGTTCAGTGACATTGTTTTCATGTGCTTGGTGAATGTTGGAGTTAATGCTGATAACAATTGTGACATTTGTTATGTTAACCTTGTCTAAATTCTGTGAAGCAATTTATTACAATAGACTTTCCATTAACTTCTTTAAACTTGGTCTTTAGTGTTGGGGATGGAAAAATTTATGGATTTTGTTTGTGTGTTGCATGTTGAAGACAATTAGCTCAAATTCATTTAGTTCACTTTTTCCTCTCTTATTTTTAATGTTTTTCGCAGTTGCTCTTTGTTCAATGGCATAAAAGCCTTCATGACATTTTATTTTCCATTTGGTCCCTGCTCTCATTCTAGGACAGAATTTTTATCTTCAACAGATTGAATATGCTTCTTCTTTGAAAACCACAGTGATTTATAAATATCTTGGAGGAACAAAGGAAACAAGCTTAATATAGCACTGCAATATTGGTTTCAGTGGTGAATATGTCTGGCTTGCAGATTTGTAAACATTGACATATTTGCATGATTGTTGCTGGCAGAAGATATCATTGTCACTGTGATTAGAACTCATTGTTGCTAAATCTAGCTATCTTTAAAGCAAGAGCAATCTTTGAGAAAATACACACAGGCAGTTCATGTCCTGGTAGATTTATCTTCCAGATAGATAGAAAAACGGAGCATGCTTTAAAATACAAATCATACAAACGTAGGTAGCTGCCTTGTACTGAGTCAGCCCTGACTGACAGCCGGTTCTCGCGGGTTTCTGGCAGGGGCCTTTTCCCAGCCTTACCTGAAGATGCCAGGGGTTGAACCAGGGATCTGCATGCAAAACAAGTGTTTGTCCACCGAGCAGCAGTGTCCCTTCCTTGATTCCCCAATTGTTTGAATTTCATGCATGCAAATATAATGATATGCTTTGGAATACCTCACTGCACTGCTTCAGAGCCAGTTAGTCCTAGTAGTGCACGGAAACAGGATTAGGGAAATTGAAGATGCAAACAACTTAGGACTGAAACACAAACCCTAGAGTTCAAGAACTGTTTTGGTTTCTTTTGTAGCTTTTACTTTTCTAAGACTGCAATCCTATGGTGCACTTACCTGGGAGTAGGCTCCACTCACTATAATGGGATTTACTTCTGAGTAGACATGCATAAGTAGGCTTACCATTTGTCCCAGGCCCGGAACCGGGTCAGTCCCGTTTTTTCCGGGCTCTGCCGCTTCTAAAATGTATCTTTTTTTTGGGGGGGGAGCTGCCATCTTGGATCTCACAAGATCCAAGATGGTGGTACAGAAAAAAGGTACGTTTTAGAAGCGGTAGCTTGAGGGGGCAGGGTTCCTGGCCGGTCCGGATGCAGCTGACCAGGCTCCAGAGGGGGTGGTGGCGGCAGCAATGGCGATGACTGTGGCGGCTGTAATGGCGGCGGCAGAGGCGGGACAGGCAAGTGTCTTCGTGGCCACAAAATCAATCAATCAATTATTATTGGGGCGTGTCCTGGTTTGGAACTGGGTAAATATGGTAACCCTATGCATAAGACTGGACTGGAAGTCTTGTTCTCTAAGCTTCCTCATGGGTAGAGGAGTGAGTGTGACCAGAAATCGTTGAAAAAACTAGTCTTGTCGTCAAGATTTAAAGACTAACCAGTTGCAAAAGCTTATTCTGAAATAAATGGTTTCGTCTTTGAGGTGTTAAAGACCCTGTTTTTGCTGCTACAGGTATCTTGTTTAATATTTCTAGAGCTGTTGGTCGCGTGAGCTCACTAGAGGTCTTATGCGTCGTTGGCTTTGCATGTTGCACACTAGCTAGTTCCTTCTGTAATGTCAAAATAGCAACTCGTGCATCTCCCCATGGAAGAAACTAGCGAGATGTAGTATGCGTTCCACATATATGTAGAGCTCATGGCTCTCATCGCGGAGAGAAAGCATGACTTGAGACACTCTGCTTATGTACTGTATTTGCAGCCATTCTGATAGTCACACCATTTCCAGTCATGTTAAAACTGATAGCCACAGAGTTTCTGTCATGCTACAATGTGAACATTAACCTGAGCACTCAAACTGATGGTAAACTCCACAAGTAGCTTTAGGTGTTCAACAGAGCCCCCACTTGTTGCAGTACACAAACAATGATCTTAAATCAGGGTTAACCTGATTATTTTGCAACATCCTTGACCCCATGTTTTGTTATAACTGATGCAAGGCATACATAATAAAATGAAAGTTGAAATTAGTACATACATATGCAGCTTACAAGCTTTGTCTGAAATTCTCCGCACAGTTTTTTACTTCATTTTATTTCTGGAGAATAAAAGAAATAAATGGCTTTCTCTTTTGCTCAAATACAATCCTATCCTCTCCTAAGCCGCCAGGTCACTTCTGTCTTCATACCAGTTAGCTATTTTTAGCCCTTTGCTTATGCTCATCTTCTGGAGAATTAGCCATTTAGCAATTAAACTCTCTCTCATTAATTTTTTTCCTGACTTTATAGATGTGCTGTGCATATTTTAAATATCCAAGGACAAAGAATAACCTGGATCATTGAGTAGATCTATGTTTGTAATCATCTTAATTCCTTTCATTAGTTGTCAGGAAGAGAATAATAAAGGGCACTTTCTAGATTTAATCTGCACTTGCTTTTGTTTTCATCTGAAATTTGAACCTAACAGATCTGGAGTTTTAGCTGAAATGTAATTGACGTAAAATTCTGCCTGCTTTAACTCTGTGGGAGGGGCTCCTTGAAGGGAGGCGTGAGACAACTGGGAAGGGATACCTACCTAAGGAAGCCTACTTAAGGAAGAGAACAAAGTTCTTCTTTCTGTCAACAGGCAACGAATACGTGTGTTTGAATGTCTTCTGGCAGATGATTCTCATCATTGGTTTATGTTGATTTATATTGGATTTTCAGAGGAGTCATTTTTCTAGGAAGAAGAGGAAGTGGGGAAGAATTGATATTTTGTTCTAATGATGTTTCCTGTGTGGTTTCGAGAAGGGATCCTCTTATTATTCTGCTTACAGATTATGTCTTGTTCTATTCCCCCTCTGAGGAGCTGCTGTTTGGTTTTTGTGAGTGTGTGTTTAATTGTTGCTTTGTCACTGTTTCCTTGTATTGTAAAGTTGTTAGCCACCTTGTGTGACTTTAGTCTGAAAGGTAGAATACAAATTTTTTAAATAAAAAAAATGTCAGTATTAGCTGTGAAGTTCAGAGCTATTTGTATGGAGCAACAGGTTCCACATACAGAACTGTGCGCAAAGAACTCTGCATACTTGCACAATAAATTGTTGATGCTGGGTTGGGGGGAGCAGGCAAAGTAAGTTAAGAGGGATCCAAGTTCAAAACGTTTGATAAGTAAATGTTTAGTTTCCCCACAAGCAGTGTCGGCTCTTGCAAAGATTCTGCTCCTTAGGTTGGGGACTGTATAGTATAATATAAGGCCTAGTTTCTCCTCAAACCTCAGGTACTGTATATGCATAAGATGCTTTCTCTTTCCTCCTCAGTCTTCTTCCACTCTGTACTTTAGGGTACTACAGGTTGATTACCCCTTATCTGGACATCCAAAATCCAGGTTATTCCAAAATCCAGACATTTTTGTAACTGGACAAAGTGCTGACACGCGAACGATGATGAGTTCCAGTTTAAGACGTGACCCCCGCTGCCGGCACCTTGCACACACAGCACTAGAAATTTCATGAGTCTTATTGAAGCTGTTTTGGCTTGCCTCAAAATTCATCAGTTGTTGCATCTGAGGAGAAACCTGCATATTTTCTTCACGTGTGTGTTTAGGTAAGATCAGGTGAAATCCAACGGAATCTATAGCCACCTTTCCCCCTCTGATAAATTTTCCTACCCTGTTTCCCCGAAAATATGACAGTGTCTTATATTAATTTTGGCTACAAAAAAATGCAGTAGGTCATATTTTCAGGGAGGTCTTACTTTCCCAACCTGTGCCCCCCCCCCCGGCACTTACTTTGATCAATTAAAGCTTCATTCTTTCCTGAGGGTGCAAGGCTCCTCAAGGCCTGGAAAGTCTGCACTTGAGTCCTCCACCATAGAGACGACGTGCTAGAGAGGCCAGCAAGGCCTGCAAGGAGGCTGCAACCTTGCAGAGTCTCTCTAGCACGTTGTCTCTATGGTGGAGGACTCAAGTGCAGGTCTTCCAGAGCTTTACACCCTCGGGAAAGAATGAAGCTTAAATCGGTCAAAGTGCCGGGGGGGGGGGTGCCAGGGGGCATCACGTCTGTCTGGCTGATGATCCTAGCTAGGTCTTACTTTCAGGGAGGTCTTATATTTGAGTGCCATCAAAATCATGCAAAAATGACTGTAGGTCTTCCTTTCGGGAGAGGTCTTATTTTAGGGGAAACAGGGTGGTTATTTTGACTTGTATACAAATTATTGAGATGTTTCCCATGAGAAAGAACCTCAAGGTGTCCTTCATATTTTCCTTTAGGTAATATTTTGTAATTTGTAAATATAATATTCCTTTTTTTGTGGTGGTTCATTTTTTAATGCATGAGTAGAATTTGTTTTTCTTTCATTCGTTCTTACCAATCATGTATGTTTTGACAAGCACATTACTGCTCCAATTACTTTTGTTGTTGTTCAGTCGTTAAGTCATGTCCGACCCTTCGTGATCCCATGAACCATATCCCGCCAGGCCTTCCTGTCCTCCACTATCTTCCTGAGTTCGCTCATTTTCATGTTCGTTGCATCGGTGATGCTGTCTAACCATCTCATCCTTTGCCTTCCCCTTCTCCTTTTGCCTTCAATCTTTCCCAGCATCAGAGTCTTCTCCAGAGAGTCCTCTCTTCGCATTAGGTGGCCAAAATATTTGAGTTTCAGCCTCAGTACCTTTTAGGTAATAATTAATAATATAGCAGCACTATATAGTACTGTACTCCTAATTGGGAGGGAAGCAAAGGAAAGTGGGAAAAGCTCAATCCTGATAAGTTGTCAGACCAGTGCTCTTTTAGTTCTTACCACTTTAGGGATGACCCACAAATATTTGTTTTTTGTCCTAGTTTACCCCTCTTCCTAGAAGGGGTCTGGGCCTTCACTTAAAGGGAGAGGAGCAGAAACAAAACTTGAAATGGGTAGTTGTTTCAATTCTAACTTGTTTTGCATCCAGGTGGTTGCATTAAAATATGTTCTGCTATATTAAAGTGTAAACCTCTGTCTGCATCTGTGAATTTCTCCTTCAGTCTTTGATATTACACATTTGCTGTTTTGTGTAATTGCATCATGCCTGTTTGCATCTTGCTTCATGTCTCAGTTGTTAACACGTGGAACATTGACACCAATTACAGGGTGCACAAATGTTGAGTTATTGGCAGTGCATTGAACAGGCTCTAGAATAAGTAATTCTAAAGTGTGCTACATCAATAAATGCAAAGAATAGCTCTGTACCATTGATTTATTACAATGAAACTACATCAATTCATACGAAATCTATCGTGATTTGCATATTTCCTTTGTAACGTCTTAAAAGTGTTCTTTACAGCAGGTATTGAGCATTAAAGTACCTGCATTTATATGGTAAATCACAGGCATTAGATTATTTTTATATGTAAAAAGGCTTCACACAATTTAAGATTTAATATCTTGTTAATCTTTAAATTTCAATGCAAATCCCTTTATTCCTGTTCACATATTTCACAATTTAAGGAGTGGGTCAACCTTCTTATGTATGGAGGAGCAAGAAATGTAAGACTAGAAGAAACCAGACAAAAATTCCTGAAGCTTTGACACAGTTCTACCCACACATCCTTGTTAGATATGAAAAAGGTACTGAACTATGAAGGGTAGCCGGGTCCTATGGAACCTTTTTTTAAATCTCAAAATGTAGGGAGGGTTAGGTACAAGGGCCGTTGGATCAGTGCAGTACTGAGGTAGGTTGTGTAATATAAGATGTACAGTAAAAGCTGTGATATCTGGCACTGGATGATCTGGAAAGCTCTAACTTGAAATTGACTAAAAGGTCCATTACATTTTGCTCTTCTATTAAAACCAGTAGTGTCAAGAGAGAACAGATACTATAGATCAGGGGTCTCTAAACTACGGCCTGCGGGCTGATTTTATCTGGCCCGTTGTGGCCTCCAGCTCCCCCCGCTGGCTCCTTGCACCTGCTCACCAGCCGCCACTGCAGCCTCTCGCTGGCTGCCGCAGCCTCCCATAGCCTCTACACTGTAGAGGCTATGGGAGGCTGCGGCAGCCAGCGAAAGGCTGCAGCGGCAGCTGGTGAGCAGCTCCCCAGAGGGCTGCGGCAGTTGGCGAGTGGCTCCCCACCAGCTGCCGTGAGCTGCAAGTGGCTCCCCAGTGGCCGCTTGTGGCCAGAAGGAGCGGGTCTGCCGGAAGGGACGGGTCCATGGACTGGACAGGCCTGTCAATCATACCTGTCCAGCCCGCGACCGGAAAACTTTGGAGACTCCTGCTCCAGGTTAATAGTAATGTGTAGTTCACATTGTGCCCAAGTTATACATCAAACAAGTCTGTAGGCTCATATGGCATCCTACACTTTGCGTAGAACATTTAGCATGTCTGTGACAGTAGACATCTCGCACAAATTATCTGTGGCATATCGGTCTTCTCTCCCTGGTATGTTGGAGAAGTCCAAGGTCTTTAGACATCTGAAGCAAATGCTGTCCTGCCCTGACAGGTGATTCTAGCCACCTCTTGTAATTGTCCTATCCCCTTTTAAAGGGACACCCGGTGCTGCAACACAGCCTGCCTGGGCCAGACTCCCTCTAGTTTGCCCAATGGCAACCCGGGAAGTCACTCAGGGTACGACTTATTCAGTACTGTATATAATATAATCTGTGGAATAGTTTTGAAATACTACGTTGTGAAACTTTCAGATGTTCTTGAGCAAAAATATTTGCAGTATGAAAACTGCATGTTATAAAAAGCTGTTTGACGTAAATTGTACCTGAGGATTTAGAAGGATATTCTACCTACAGCAAAAATGAACAATTGCTTCAGAGGAGTGAAATGGCTTTATCTGTGTAAGTATACTGACTTCAAGAGAAATCGTTGCTTGTCCAATGCAAAGGCCAAGTTGGAAGATCTTTGTGTCACTCACTGATCAGACATAAAAACTGCCTAGTGAGAAACTGAATAATGAAAATTTAGGTAATCAGCCACCTAATGTGCATATCTAATGTGTAAAGTGTATGTTGGCAGTGATTTGAACGCATTGAAAAGCTTAAGTTCACTATGACATTTACTTAAATAAGAACTACAAAAGGCATATTGTTCTAGGAGGTTCATCACTGTCATGAAATCAAAGGAACACTTACTATCTTAGAATGGACTTCTTTAACCTAGACATTTCACTCAAATGTAAAAAAAGTACTACTGTATACTTTGACAGCAGCATATGCACTCTGTTACAATACAGGTCTGACTGTTTTGGTTAAAGTGTTCTTTAACCAGTAACCTGCCTCAACCTGAAACATGTGTCTGGTCTGGGCAGGCAAGATCCCATACAGTGTCCTAAGGAAGCTGGTGAAGAAAGTGTTAGTCAAACTCAATCAAGGCGTACTTCTACCTGAAACCAGAAGTCATTTTGTTTTGCACCCAGGAAAAGGTGTCCACCTCATTAATGCCTGTGGCTTTGGTTAACACTTAGCCATGGTACTCTTGTTATGCTCTGGAGACCCACCTCCTCCCCAATTAAGTTTCTTTCTTTCTTTCTTTCTTTCTCTCTTTCTCTCTTTCTCTCTTTCTCTCTCTCTCTCTCTCTCTCTTTCTTTCTTTCTTTCTCTCTCTCTCTCTCTCTCTCTCTCTCTCTCTCTCTCTCTCTCTCTCTCTCTCTCTCTCTCAGAAGATAGCCTCAAGGCCTTCCTGGGATGACTCCTGGTGATTCAGGCCAGGAAACTCCTTTGTATGACCCGGTATAACTGGAATACCTTAACCCAATGGTTCCCAAACTGGGAGGTGTGGCTCCCAGGGGAGCCGCAGAAACCAGCCATGGGAGCCACGGAGAAAACAGTGCAATTTCCTCTCAGAAAACAGTGCAATGCCAATTGTCAGGCATCAACATAAATGTAATGGGGAGCCGCGGCCAATGGTCACCAATAGTCATGGGAGCCACAAGTTGAAAAAGTTTAGGAAACACTGCCTTAGCCCTTCCCAACTTGCACTCAGACCTTGGAACTCCTTGCAAAAAAACCAGAGCCAGCCAACCAATGAGGCGACCTGGACCCATCACATCAGGTGCAGGATCGGTGGATTGTGGTGGGATCCCATTCTCCTGTCTATCCTGTTGGGTGCCTCGTCTTGTCTCTGACCAGTAGCAGTCCCTGTAACAGCCTCAATGAGGCAGGCTGCAAAGTGGGGGCAGAGTCATTACTCTTGTTGTGTAAGAAACAGGAGGCAAGACACACCCCTCACCCACACATGGTGAAATCTGGAAGAGGATCCCCACCCCCAGCAGTATTTTTCCAAGCACACATCTCACCCCAGCAAAGAGCGGGACTTGGTAACAGCAACTGATGGGTGCAAACCGGCTGCAGTAGTAGCAGAGACCAGCATAGGAGGAGGGGGAGCATGTGGCTGAGTCAGGTTGGAATGTTCTTCTTTCCCACAGTTTTTCTTAAACAAATGAAGCTATAATCATGTATGCACTGACTTGAGAATAAACCCATTGAACTCAGTGGGACTTCCTTCTGAGTAGACATGCATAGGATTAAGTACGTAACAAAATAAATGTTATTGAAAATAATTTTATTGGTCACATTTATATACTTCCCTTCCTTCAAGGAGCTCAGGGTGGTTATGTGGGTCCTTCCCACCCCCCTTTTTATCTTCACAACACCTCTGCGAGGTAGGTTAAGCTGAGAGAGAGGGTGACTGGCCCAAATAAGCAACATGACTGAGCAAGAGGCCTCCTAGGCCAAATACAACACTCGAACCATGACACCGCACTGAATTCCCATGCTGTTGCTCCCTGACTCCCCCTCTGCTAAGCTACAGAGGGGCTTATTTGGGACAACTACAGAGTTAATAGTTAATAATGGAGTTTGCCGGGGGGGGGGGGGGAGGCGGCTACTGGACCAGACAGGCCAGTGGAAACTACCTTGCTTGCCCTCTCCATTATAGAAGTGGAAAGCACTGAATCTTATCCCCCAAATCTGGTGCCTTTCTTTTAAAAGACAGTAGACTGAAGTTGTCTATATAGGGCACTAGACCTCGGGTCTTTGATGTGTTAGAATGGTGAGAGGCTTTTACAGTTGAGGCTGTCTCCTCGCAGTTTTGCTGAGAGGTCAAATCACTACATTTCCAATGGTTGAAACCAACCCCTGCGACCCTCATGGCAAATTAATTTGCTGGCAGTTGTAATATTTATGGAATCATCCTATGGTTGCTTTAGTCAATGAAATGAGCAGCAGCTGCTTATTCTCCAGAAGATGACCTGAAACTTCCATTTTATTGAACTTGTACAGAATGTCCAATTTAACCAACAGCAAAATCAGTCTTAAGTTTAGTCAAGTGTGGTATATGGTCAACTTTGTAAAAGAGAATTGCTTAAGCTTGACAGCCTGAAAATGAGTAATACCATTGATGTGTAAAGGTGAATGCAAAAGGGATTCAGGAGTCCTTTGAGAATGATTTGTCCCCTACTTCCTCCTCCTTTCTCCCACATAAATATAATGGGTAGTTGTTTTGGCCCAATATTATAGTTAAAGCTGTAATCCGAAAGTTCATACTTGCAACATCCCTGTGAAGTTGCGCTCACTATTATAACAGAACAGAATTTTCCTTTATACACAAGCCATCGTGAGTCGATTGTTATCTAGCTACAAATGATGTAGAAATTCTCTGAGTGATGCACTTATTGATGTCCTTCTGCTGTTGTCAGACCCTAAATATTCTCCCTCCTGTGTTTGGTGTAACACTCATATTGTGAATGGAAGAATTTGAGACAATTCAGTGGATGTGTTAACTCTATAACCATGGACCGTATTTATTGGCGTATAAGACGCACTTTTTTTGTCTAAATTTGTGACCCAAAATAGTAGGATGCGTCTTATACGCCAATACTAAAAAAAATCCCTCCCTCCCCCGCCCGTTTTAAAGCATTTTTGGGCTTACCGGGGTTTTTCCGGAGCAGGAGAGCTCCCTTGTGCTTTCTTCCCTGGCTAATCTATCCGATCTACAGCTGTTTGTCTGGTTTAATTTATGCACGAGCTTGAGTTGAGCTTCTCAGCAGCCAGCAGAGGGCGCTGTGCTCAGTTCAGTTCAGCTGAGCTGCAGAAGGCCTTTCCTCCGATGCTGAATCAGCTTTGGTAAGCTTCTGAACTGGGCCTAGTTGGGGAGGCTTTGGAAACTGTGCTTAGGTTAGGTTAGGTTAGGTTAGGTGGGGTGGGGTGGGGGAAAAGAGTTGGGGTGGGGGAAAAGTGTTCAGCTGAGCTGCAGAGGGTGTGGTCTTCCCAGCTCTCCTCGGAAGGGTAAGCTTCTGAACTGGGCCCAGTTGGGAGGCTTTGGAAACTTTGCATAGGTGGGGTGGGGTAAGGGTTGAGTCTGGGGTTTTTTTTTTTTACTTTTATGTTTTTTACTTTGGAAACTGTGCATGGGTGGGGTGGGGTGGGGTGAAAGTTTAGTCTGGGGTTTTTTTGTACTTGGAGTAAATGTTTTTTACTTTGGAAACTGCATGGGTGGGTTGGGGGGAAAAAGAGTTTAGTCTGGGTTTTTTTTTGTACTTGTACATTTATGTTCTGGTGCATTTTGTTCATGTGTCTTATTGCTGTGTGTTTTAAAAGAGAACCTGGTATTTTTGTGCAATTTATGTACATTAGCTAATTAAGCAGCCAAGCAGTAAGTGGCCAAGTGGCCCAAAAATGCTTTAAATCTTTTTTTCTTGAAACCCAGGGCCAAAAGGAAGGTGCGTCTTATACGCCGGTGCGTCTTATACGCCAATAAATACGGTAGTTTTCTTGCATCCTGATTCCTTCTCACCTTGCATAATTTAGATATGAATTAGGAATGACCACTTCATGATATTCTAGCAGCTGTACAAACATACGAAGACAACATTTTTATGTTTTCCAGTCTAAACAAAAGCAACAGCAGAGTGAGGGAAATTTTTTAAAAAAGAAGAAATTGCATTTGAACCAGAAAGGCTATAGAAAGTCCCATAAGATTGTAAAGTTATTTTGTTTTCCAAGGAAGTATTTCAGCTATTCTCAAATCACATATTTGAGATGGTTATTCCTGTATTGCAGAGTAAGTCAGCTGGATTTTTGGGGAGCCTTTTACAAGTGTCCTTCATTTAAAACTCTTGAATACTTGGAGATTCATACTTAAAAAGTAAGAGCACCAAATAAGTTGTTGAAACCCATTTTATGTTAGTATATTCATTCATGGGCTTCAAAGTTTCTACTCGTTGTCTCTTCCTTCTTCAATTCAGGCTAGTGCAGAAAAGATTGTAAAGATATATAAAAGGTGTTTGGGTTTTTTCCCCCCTCCCAGCCCACAGGTGTATGCATTTAACTCCTGTTGCGTATATATACCCTTGGGTAAAAATGCCTTAAACACACTCTAGGCCAGGGGTTCTCAACCAGTGGTATTAGTACCACCAGTGGTACTTCGGCTGACTGCTGGTGATACTCGGGCCACCGGACCACCAGAACCCCGCTCCGATGTGGTGTGTTTGGCAATGCGTTTTCACTCCCAAGAGGCTCCTGCCTTTTGGCCATGCCTCTTGAGAAGGGCCCTCCCACACGTCCAGAGTCTCCTACCTGCGTTTTCTGCCCTCTGAAAACCTGGAAGTTACTAGCAATGATGTCGTCATTACCAGTCACTTCCGGTGGTACGCAGCAGAAGAGTGGCATCGGAGGTGGTACTAAGCCGGCAAGGGGTTGAGAACCCCTGCTCTAGGCCATGTTAGGTTGGAATAAATCTTGTGGAATGCAAATTGAGAAAACAACTCCCATGTATATTTAATAATCACTGACTGTAAATTAGCTGTTACTTCAAGCAGGTTTTGAAATCTCTTTGGATAGATTCCTGAACACATCAATCAGCAAGGTAAATAGAATGCTACCACCTGTCAGAAACAGGATAGAAAATAATCTCGACAATATTAATATCCCATTAGTAATGTGCCTACAGCTGATTGAATGTGAACATGCTTTAGAAAAGACTCTTAAAAATAATTTTTTCAATTTAGGCAGGAGTTAGCACATGGAGCATTCCAGGAATGTAATGTGTTTTAGGCTTTAAAACAAAAGAGCATTTGAGTGTAAACTTTCAAATGCTCAGCCATGGATACAGCAGTGACCCACAGTATAACAGAGTGCTCAAAAGTAACAATCAAGGACATCTGTATGATAGGAATGAAAGTGGCTATTAACTAAGATTGTCAGCCATAAATATTCACACTCAAGGCAAACAAGATTGTCAGACCATGAATATTCATGCTCAAAGCTTACAAAATTATTAGACTGTCAGCAACTGAATGGGGAAGGCAAAGAATAATTCAGTATTGGTCTTTGCTGCTCTATGTTAAAGAGTAGATAATGGGACATGATGACGATTATAATAATAATATTGTCAGAGAAAGGGAGGAGGAGAGTGAGTCCCAGGAGAAGACAGGCTGACCAAGGGGAGTAGTGCATAGTGGTTAGCATGTACACAACCCTTCTTGCTCCTCATTTTCCCTTTACTGGACCAGCAGCTGAATGGGGAAAAACCGTGGTAGTATGTAGCCACTGCCGCAATCCCAGGCTACAGAGACCAGGCAGTGGAGAAGCATTTAGGAAAAGAGACCCCTTCTCAGAGAGCACTGAACTCCAGGAGTTCTTATCAAGGCTGCATTTGTTTTTTTCATAGCAAATAGGAAGAAGTGACATTTCTAGCATGCTCTAGCTTGGCTCATTTTAAAAAAGACAAAATGGCGTCTTATTTAGTTCAGGGTGCTTTATGGCATTAAATATTATTATTTACAAGAGCAGGATGGAAATCTGAAGATGACGAAGTGTTGCTGCAAGCCACCCTAGCTGTTTTGAATTAATCCTGGTAGACATAAGCCTTTGTTGAAAAGATAGCTCTTATTTCCTGGTCCCTCATACTACCTCTCCTAAGCTCCTTTGCAGCCAGCAGCCTTTCTGTTGGTGCATGAGGCCACCATCTTTTCTAGCTTTGAGCTCACAGCTCCAATTGCTATCATGGTGAGCGTGCTAGAATGTGCAGAAAGAACGCGACATGAGCATGCTGGAAGGAGAAAAAAACCCCAGCACTCCTAGCGCTGGAATGTGAAAAACAAATGCAGCCTAAAAATCAAACCTGCAGTAGTATCTGCAGGGCAAAGAGGTGCAACAATCCACTGAATTACCAGTGAACATGGACCAGACAGACCAATGGTGAAAATATAACTAGTTTCTTAGAAGTCCAAAAGAAAAGGAAATGAAACAAAATAGGTGAAAGAAAGGTGGGTAGTAAAAGTACAAACAGGCTGATGGAAAATCCTTGAGCTTTCCTGGAATGCACAAAAGAAAAGGTTTCATCAAATGGATGCAGTAACCAGTAATGCTCAGTAAGTGGAGCTGGGATGCTACTGAAAACTCTCAGCCCACAACCCCCCCCCCCCTTGTGTTAGACCCCAGGGATGTTTGCACATAGGCTGAAGTCAGTTAGCAAAAAAACGAATCCTGATCACGATCTAGCTTGATAGTTCCTAGCTTAATTAAGCTTCTGACATTGTTCAAGGAATCCCCAGTCCTTGCATTTGTGGATGAGCAAGTGGGTGCTTATCTCTGAGCTTCCAACAGATGGGTCACTCAGGCGATTGGCAGAAAACAAACACTTCCTATGGGCTGGGAAATATGTTTTCTTTGATGATGTCATCAAGTCACCTGATTGGAGGAGTGGAACCAAGCTGGTCACTCCATCCAATCTCTTTGACTAGAATAGAAGTTAAAGTGGAAGTCCCTGTGTGTGGAGATTCAGGTGTAATAATGATTGCTGCCATAATGTTTTCTGTTGACTGAGGTGTATCCTGTAGCCTCAGGATTTTAAACGTCCAACCCATATCTGGGCATTTTTTTTATTTTATCCATTGGAAGCAAGCTTTAGTTAGACTGCAGTCCTGAACACCCTTACCTGAGTGTAAGCTGTATTGGGACTGAGGTCTGAGTAAGCATGTATAGGATTGTGCCATAAGTCAGGTGAGTGGCTTGTTTTCACTGATACCCCCTGTGAGAGAGCGAGCCCGTATAGATGAAACTGGAGCACAGTGTAGCTGATGCTGTGAAGTGGTTGTTGTACAGAACATCAGACATTTTTTGGCACAGAAATACAAACCCAGCTGTTTGACATCTGGCACTGCTTCACACAAATTGCTTGCCACAAGCTTGGAGTCCCCTCTGAGAAAATCTGAACATGCACATCTGTCTTCTGCTAAGTCAGACCATTGATCCATCTAGCTCAGGATTGTCTGTACTGGGTAGCAGCAACTCTCCAGAGGTTCAGCCAGAAACCTTTCCCAGCCGCCAGCAACTGAACTGGAGACATTCTGCATGCAAAGCGTGTGTGTGTCCACTGAGGTATGTATGGCACACTCCAAATGTGAAGTAGTTGCCATGTGTCCTGGGTTTGTCTGTATCGATTTTATATTTAGGATGTTTCTGAAGTTAGGATGTGTACACAAAATCTACCCCCTATATATTAGGGGAAGTTTGCTACCTAATCTTCAAATCAGGCTTCACACACCCAAGCAACATTTAAGGTGATTGCACAAGGAATTAAGGGACATGTACCACAATACTGTGCAATTTACTTGTTCAATGAAGTTTGCTTACTCTCAGTATTTTTTCCTTTTTTAAAAAAGCTAGTAGTTCAAAGAAAGTTCCACCTGGAAAAAAAAAAGTTAATAGTTTTGTACAGGTACTGAAAAGATACTGATTACACCTGTTTGGCTTTCGAGTCACTCCCCCACCATAGGATGCAGTATGCACATTTTGGTGTGGCTGCATCTGTGTGGGTGGTGGGGGATAGGATTAGGCTGTTAGTTTTTCCCAGTGAGAGAAAAACCTTGAAAAATAGAAACCATCAATATTGTAAACAAAAAGTTTCATCATCCTAATTATCACCACCACCACCACCACCACTTTAAATCAGTCTTCTTTCCATACTGGATAATATCAACATTATCCAGATACTTGCAAGATCAGTTTACCAAATGCAACAATGGAATGAGCATGAATAACAAAAATAACCATTCTTTTTTCAAATGACTTCCAATTTTTTGGGGGGGAAACCGGAAATCTGATTCCAGCCTCACACATCACATAGGCTATCAGTAAACCTTGATATTAAGGCTGTGCAGTATATAGTAACTGTAATTGCCTGATACTGTAGATGGTCTTCATTATTAGAAAACATTTTGAAAGAATAAAAAGCAGATACAAAAATATTTTAAAGTCTTACCATAAAGTCACTCATCACCTTAAATAAAATATTTCATGACGTGTTTTTTTCCCCCCAGTATTCTGCCAAATTCCTAATTTTTCCAGGCTTTTTCCCAGGCCTCCACATCTGTAATTGTGACACATTCACAGAACTTGGTCAGCATCCAAGAACCAGCTTGTCTTTGTGAAGCTGGTGATTTTTCTCACCTTGCATTTTTTAGCAAAGCATTTTGCTTTTTGCACAGAGCAGATTTTCTCTAACTGATAGCTAAGTAAGCTGCGTGTTTGGCAAGGCACACCTCTGGGAAAATGTTGGGAGAAAAGAAACATGAATAAAAATTACTTGTTTGTGCTTTGGGCTTTCCAAAATCCATATGTAATATAGGTGATCTCCCATATGCTTGTGTGCTGTAGGCACTGACTTAAGAAACCCCCCACAGCTTGACATGTTTAAGAACGGGGACAACAGTACTTTAAAAGAATGCTGTTAGGCAGAACTCTTTTTCAGTAGTTTTCCTGGATTGTTTTAGTTGCTCGAGTACGCACCAATAAGCACAGGAGTCAAATATATGGATGAAAAGGGGCCACTTTTATTGAAAACGGATACAAAGAGAGGAATAGGAAACCCGCAGGCACAAGGTCAGGGTAAAACATAACATATGCGAAGCGCTGAAGACAGGGTCCAATCCTAAGGACTGCCCAGGGCGGACGTTACAACCCTGACTCCAAGCCACTGCCCCTTAATGAAGAAGGCAGGCTTTTCACCGTCAACCCCTAACGGGCCAGGGCAGCAGGAACAGTAGCACCACCCTGAGCTGGAGGGCATCTAGGGCAGCTCACGTGATCCAGGACAGGGACCCCAACACCCTAGATCCCCCGCGCCAGAGGGCAGCTGTGAGATGACAAGCGGGAGGGGGGGTGATCCCCTGCCCTTGCTGCCCCAGAGTTCATGCTGCTAGCCCAACTTCCAGCCTTCCTACTCATGCTAACCTGAAAAATAAGTGACCAATTAGTAAGGCAATAGCACAAGCCCTGATACAGTCATAGGTAGGTGAAAAAATTACACACCAAAGCCAATCAGATGCTCAGAAAAATTCCTACCTGGCCCCCTAATGGGCGGCGGGCATAGCCCAGACTGCAATAAAGGGAGGGCCGGAGGGTTAACAGCTGTTGGCTGGCACGAGGAGAAACAGGAAGGAGTGAGGCTTAGCAAAGTCCAAACCATGTGTTGAGGGCACTGTTCGGAATTGCTGGCAGAATTTAATTAAAATGGGCAAATGGGTTCACAAATTGTAATTTATCAAGGTGTTTTTTTTTTTCCCACACACTGGTCCCAATTATTCTGTTGCAATCTTTGACAATAAAGTTGAGAACTTTTCTACCCGTGGATATGCCTGAGACTTTCTTTTTGCTATGACAATGAAAACCATTCTACAGTGTGTTGTGGGAAACTTAACAGAACTTGTGGCTCTGCCTTTCACCAACTGCAGTGAAGATAGGCGATGTGTGAAGCAGAGTGGATCTGAAGGACTCCATTTTAATAGTAATTCTAGCAATTACTAGACTAATTGTACAGTATTATTGCCTTCTTGTTTCCCAGGGGGAAAAGATTAGAGCAAGAACATTTATGCCCTGTGGTATCAAACATTGTTTGCTGTTTATGTGTATTTTTATCTCTACCTATCCCTATACCTGTCTGCTTCTCTGTCTGCCTGTCTAGTCCAGTGTTTCCCAAACCTTTTAGTACAGGAACCCACTTTTTAAAATGACACTCTATCAGTGTCACGCTATCTAGTCCAGTGTTTCCCAAACCTTTTAGTACAGGAACCCACTTTTTAAAATGACACTCTATCAGTGTCACGCTATCTAGCTTTACGAGACTTTTAAAAAAGATAATCTAGAAAGAAATATTTTATTTACAAGTAATATTTATTTATTTGCAAAAAAAACCCTCAATCTATTTCTCGTAATGAGGCAGCCCTAATGAATAGCCTCAAGGGTTGAGGGGCTTAGTTACGTGACCCAGCCTTCACCCGCCCCCCACTACCTGTCATTGACGGATTTGGGGAAAACCCTCCAGAAAAAGGACGTTCAAACATGTATCTCCCTATATTTACACAAGCTTGCAAACTGCAGGAACTCAGCTGTTTGCAGGTCAGTTAGCAGCTATCTGATTTTTGAATAGCTTCAGGGCTTGAGGCAATTAGTTATCTGATCTTTCCTGTTTTCACTGGAGGCTTTGCAGGACCTACCAGAAATCGGGTTGCGACCCACCAAGTGGTTCCCGACCCACAGTTTGAGAAGTGCTGATCTAACCTATCTAATACATTGAATTACATTAAATAATAGATCTTAAAGAGAGAATTTGTATGCTCGGTTTTGGTAGTCTTGTCTAGTGGTCTATGTAGTGGTCTCTAAGAAAGGGTTGAAGTGCAATGAGGAATGTCTCCAAAATGAATGGCAAGATACTTTTATTTTTGGAACTGGATTCTCCAGTTCATAGAATATACAGTGATGTTGTTTTCTTTGTCGTTTAGTGTTCTTGGAATCTTGGCTCAGGTTTTGTTCTGAGTTGTCCTTGAGATATATGCCTCTGGCAGCTGTGATAGAATAGACAATTTCTTATCTGTTTGTCTTGAGTGCTGCTCTTGCAAATTGTGGGAGAATACAAAGAAAGGAATGTAATAGATGCAGTATTTCCAAACCTCCATGAATCTGTTTGTGAATCAAATGTCCTCAAACATGCCTTAGGCAATTATACTGTTTGAAGTTTCCATGTTGAACTAGTGCCATTTTGTACATAAAGGCCAGCATTTTTCAGTTCTTCATGGACAATGTGATTGGAATAGGCTTTTATTAATATCAAAACTGTACTGAAGGCATACTCATGCCTCCTTATAATCCTTTTAGAATAGTTGTGAAAAATAGATACTGTATTTGTCTGTTGTCTGCCTTTGGACATATGCATTAGAATTGGGGTCAATGCACATGGAAACTCTGTTCATGTTAGCTCAGATTTTCTTCCTGTTCCTAAAAAAAGACTTGATCACCCCAAGAAGCAGCTACAAGTTTGAACTCTCTGCAGAACCCACAAACTAAAAACAAAACAAGCTATTCAGATTTAATGTATATTGCCTGTCAGATGTATCCTCCCAGACATAAGTGTCTGTCTCTTTAATGGGCTACACATTTGATACACCTACCAAATTAATATTTTATTTATTTATTTATTTTTCACATTTTTATACCGCCCTTCCTCCAAGGAGCTCAGAGTGGTGTACATATTTCCTCCCCTCCTTTTTGTCCTCACAACAACCCTGTGAGGTAGGTGGGGCTGAGAGATAGTGACTGGCCCAAGGTCACCCAGGAAGCTTCGTGGCTGAGCGGGGATTTGAATCTGGATCTTCCAGGTCTAAGTCCGACTCCCAAACCACTACACCATCCTGGCTCAACATAGGACAACAAAGAAATTGTCCAGTGGTATTTTAAGCTTGAGGCACATTTGTTGTTAGTTTTCAAAAAGAAGTTTCTTCTTTTTTGAATCGCAACTCTTATTGATGTTTCTTAAAGATTAAACAATAGATTTAATAGTACAGAGCAATCTCCAACTCTTTATAATTTGTAAAGCACTGAAATAACACTGAGATAATAAAGCCTAATGTCATTTTTCTTATTTCTAGTCACTTTCCTAGCCTCTTAAAGTGAAAACCTATTCTGAATTTGGTAGCCATGATTTGAGATAGTGTCAGAAACACTGCGAATCTTAATGAACACAGCAGTCCTACTGTGTACTCCAAGATTATTAAAACCTAGAAAAGAGGACATAAATACTGCTAAAGGTCACAGAAGAAGAGGCATGGCTGTCCCATCAATAATTACTTAATTAAATTTATTCAAATACAGTATATTATAACATACATTTGAAAAGTGTTCGCTAGGGTTAGAGCTAGGGTTAGAGTCCATCTGCCTCCATATTACCTACATTAATTGGCAGTAGCTCTCCAAAGTTTCGGACTGGAATCTTTCCCAGTCCTTCCTGGGATGCCAAGGATTGAACCCAAGCTTTGGCTTGCAAAGCATGTGCTTTTCCACCAAGCTACACTCCCACCCCATAGAACTTGCATTTCTAACAGTACATGAGAAGTTTGTTGAAAGGAAACACATTCACTTCCTCTCCTTGCAACGTGTGTGCATGATGCTAAAACGTTCAAAATGCTCTTGTTTGTTAGTATAAGGAGTGTTTAGGAACTCTAAGAAAAAATCATCTTGATAGTCCAAATCCATTGCCCCTGTAGTCTTTTAAAACCTGCCACAGATCCAAGCACAGATCTCCCACCTTCATGTCTAATCTAGCACTAATAATGTCTAAGTGCTCAGTAGGAAGATCTTGTGTTTTTAGTCAACGTATGACAAAGAGAAGAAAAATCTTTATAGCTCTTAAACCATGTTTAAGTCCCCTTAAAAGAACAAATACTTCTAGAATGCTGAATTGCATCTACAAATTTAAAAATCCATAATTTGCCACCTTTGAAGTCTTTCACACCTAAGCTTTACTTGTATTGGCTTCAACAAGTATTAATTAATAGCTTTTACAATGAAAGCAAATGAAGTGCTACATCTAAACAGCGTAGCTCACCCAAACCTCTAGAGCCCTTGGGAAGAAGGCTAATTATGTCTACCATTTATGCAGTTGCAGAGAGCTAATAAGCAATATGGAAACAAGATTACTTAGATACGATCTTATGTTGGTGGGTGCAAGCACGCCAAAAGGCTGCATTTTCGTTCACTTCCAACTTTAGCAGATTGTTTTCACTAAGACGACGAGGGGGAACATTTTATTTCCCAAGACACAAGGGCCCTGTTTAGTTCAGGCAGTTTTCTAAATGCTTGCTAAATTATTTAAGGGGTAACTCTTTAGCCTGCCAGGTAGAATTTATTACCTTTGCACCAGCTTCACTCCCTGTTTTCAAGTACTGTTACCTTTGCAGAGTCTATTTGCAAACGCATTCACCATATCTACTTCCATTTCTGTATTTACTGCTGTTGTATTATATCCTCTATATTTCTTGAAGCTTGCATGATCTTCTCTAATGTGTTAATTCCCTTAAAGCTTTAAAGGAACATCAGGAAACCTCAATAGATGAAATCTAAGTACTAATTTAAAGAAAATGTTTAATACTCACCAGTGTATTCAATTTTAGTTTTCCTTTGTGACTTCCTTTTTTTTCCCCAACAGGAAACGTTTCTTTTAATTAGTCACAATACCATTTCTCTGACTGTTTATTTAGGACTAGTTCACACAATGCATTTTCTAGACATAAAAACATGCTCATGACATAGTGAGCGAGACCCAGAGGCACCCTACAGCACATGAAAAGTACCGGTAACTTCTGCTCACAGAAAGGCTGCTGTACACCTACCTCATGAGAGCCTTGTGCAAGTACAACAAAACTAATCCAAAGATTTAGAATCCAAGCACTTCCAGAATGGTGTCAACGAATGTCCTTCCATTTGCACTTTTGGGATGACAGCTAGTCTCTTTTAGATAAATTACAGAACTCACCTTGATACAAGTGCAAAATTCAGAGGAAATTTCAAACCAGACCCGCTTTAAACACTCACACAGAAGCACTGAGGGAAGAAGTTTGAATGTCTTGCACTTCCTCTCCCAATACTTTCAGGTCTCACTCAAAAGGGAGGCAACACCATCAACATCCCCCTAACAGGAAGCTTTTGTTCTTCTGCAGAGGGAACAGAACACATCCCTTCCTGCAGGAAATACGCACCTCTTCCTATCTTTATCTGTGATGTGGGGTGAGTGTGGGCAGTGGTAGAGGGTATTCAGGGACAAACACCTCCCAGACATGTAGCTTGCCCCCTACTGCTGGTCCCCTGTGGTTACTTGACACTATCCACATACCCAGAGAGAGTGTTTCTTTATCGTAATCACTCAATTTATGCAGTTTCCTATGGGCTCCCTTCTGTCTGTCCCTGACAGCACTAACTAGAGAAGGGAAGATAATTTTTAATGTCATCAAAATCAACAGGACTTACTTCAGAGACAATCCATTTAGGATGAGAACGTTGACATGAAATATACTGTTATTTCTCTTTCAGAAATCTAGCATGCATATAGAACAAAAGCTCAACCCTCCCCACAATTCACTTTGCCCTTTCTGTGTCCCCATCAATACTCTGTTGCTAGTGTCCACACTGGAGGTGAGAAACACAATTAATCCAAGCTCCCCCCTCTTGGCAACATTTGAAACAGATGAGTGCATGCATATGGTGTCACATAGTTGACCATGCTGAGATTCCAATACTGTTGGTGCTGGGATTCTGTCAGGGCCTGAATTTCTTCTGCCTGATGTGGGGGGCATAGAAGTCTCAATATTGCCTGAAAAATATGTGTTCTTTCCTAAAGCTATTCCTTCTCATCACATTTCAAGGAGTTTGTTGTGGGTATGGTTACTCATTGATGAGGAAAAAGATATTCTGTACATGTTCAAAGCATTATATTTTTATATGTTCTAAGGCTTAGTCCTGCAACAGGAAACACCTCCGACAACAGAATTCAGGAGGTCTGGCTGAAACAAAGCTGTTTATTTGTACAGTATTCTGGAACTGTTTTATCTGCAGTTTTTAATTGTTATTCTTTTATCTTGTTTAATTTTTTTATTGTTAGGCACCTTGGGCATTTTATTATCCACAGATTTGACTTTCTGTGGGTCCTGGATCCTATATTCATTCAATTTTCATTCCTTTCTTTTGGAAACAAGACTGGGAATTGGGGTACCATCTTTCTAAGGTCAATTACACTTTAACTGATCAATTATCTGGCTTTTAATTGAATGAGATGGAAAAACTGAATAAATTTGGCTATTACAGTTCTAGATAGCTTTTGTAAGGGTTTTGAAAGAAGGGTAAAGTTTTTTTTCTTACATGCAAGATACCAGAGTTAATAAACAAGAACCACCAAACATACTGAGAAGAAAAAGGCTTCCCCCCCCCCCCAATACACCCTATTAATGTAACACACCAAATAGAAACTGGATAGAAAATGAATTCACAACCAATTGGTAATGTGGAAGATCTAGATTTAAAAGATGTATAGCGACATTCATTGCAGCTAAGAACTGTCTGCTTCAGCTGCCTGTTCTGATTGCTAGAAGAAAAGTCATGCCTTTCTTTCCAGCAATCAGTGCAAAATATCTGCTAGCTTTTTATAAAAACTGAAAGCAAGACCTCCAAGATGCTTCATGAAATTTGATAGAGGCAGGAAGCTTACCAGAAAACAATATATGCAGGTGTGTGTCTTTCAATCTCAGCTCTAAAGGTTTTGGCAAAAGGGAAGAGACATTTTTAATCTACAATTAAAGCTATAGTGGATTTACTACTTTCGGGGTGCAACTTTTTCCTAGTGGCTGGAACATACCCAGTTCCAGCCACTAGGGGTGACCACTCAGCAGCCGCATTTGCATGGTGCACTATATCGCCCACCACCACCAGGCATGGCATTACAGAGAATTCAAAGGTTCCTGAAGTTGCTCCATGGTTGCTGGGTTTGCTGCCATGGGAATTACATATACCAGGGGTGGCCAAACTGCGGCTCCTGAGTCACATGTGACTCTTCAATGTATAATGTGTGGCTTTCGGAAATAGTTGGCTGAGCTCCTTTTTGCATCACAATTAATATAAAAAAGTAAATAAGAAATGTTCAAGCTTTATAATTATAAATTATAATTATAATCTCAGTATAAACTGAGAGTGCACTGGGTTAAAACACAAGTTTAATGTTCATGGTGAGTGAATATATTTAAGAATTTAAATGCTTCTTAAGAACATAAGAAGAGCCCTGCTGGATCAGGCCAAAAGCCCATCTAGTCCAGCTTCCTGTGTCACACAGTGGCCCCACCAGATGCCTCAGGGAGCACACAAGACAACAAGATACCTGTGTCCAGTCGCCACTCCCTTGCACCTGGCACAGAGAAAACCCACTTCTAAAACCAGGAGGTTGCTTATGGCTTGTAACCTGTGATGGTCTTTTCCTCCATGAATCTGTCCAAACCCCTTTTAAAGGCATCTAGGCCAGATGTCATCACCACATCCTGTGGCAAGGAGTTCCACAGATGAATTACACGCTGGGTAAAGCGTCTTAAATATCGCGGCTCTCAAACACCTGAAGTTTATTGTATGTGGCTCTTACATTAAACAAGTTTGGTCATGCAAGTATTTGCAAAATGAGAAGCAGGGTGCACGCTAGGCTCAACTGAAGCAGTGGCTCCAACCTCCAACAACAAGAGATTTATACACGCTGATACAACGTGTTCTCCATTGCATCTCCATCTGCCTATAAAGTTTGGGAAGCTGTCAACTTATCTATATCAGTTGCATAACCCACAGCTAAGAAGGGCTTTTATGCTGGCAAGGTGTAACGCTCTCCCTTCTGCCCTTTTATGGGGGCGGTACAAAGGAATACCTGTTTCAGCAAGGCTCTGTTCATGTGGCATGAAGTGTGTGGAGACATCTGAGCATATCTTTTTATCATGCTCTCTGCACGAGTCTTTCCGTCAGAAACACCTTAAATCGATACTGACGTGTTTTCAGGGCTGGATGGAGGCGGATATTCTCCGAGCCCTTCTGTCAACAGAAGATGATGGGAGACTTGATGATGTTGCAACTTTTGCTTCTGTGGTGGTGGCTACTCGGGAAATGAGTTTTGATGTATAGATTAATTGTGGGACAGTTTGGGGAGAAATTCTCTGCAAGATTGGTTGTTGTCATTGGATCTGTTGGGATTTTTTGGGTTGTTTGTTTATGTTTGTCTGTTTGATGTGTTTATGCCAATAAAGGTATCTATCTATCTATCTAACAAGAGATTTAAAGAAAGGCAATGGCTGATCTCTGGCAGAGCCATCTGACAATCCTATGGATTGCAATCCAACTATGGATCCTTCTTAGCACACAGCGAGTATTGGGTCAGCACTGATGGGCAAAGAAAAGGTTTGACTAAAGTCCCATTAACTCCTTTGATTTTGTCAACAGCAAAGGCTCTGTCTTATATTTTAGAACAAGTACATGTTAATTAAGCATCAAAAGCTATTTTGATCATACAAATATTAGTAGCCTGGAATCCTAATGTTTTGGTGCCATGATTAGTAATCTAAATAGTAGTACTGCCAGTGAACCTAATTATCAGTTTAAAACATTAACAATGGGAAGCATGACAACATGCTGGTCTCAAAGATGTGCGAAGGAAAAGCATTTCCAGCTGAACCTGGGAGGATGACCCAGATCTGATCTAGCTGACTGCACAACAAACAAAAGCAGCAGCTCACTTTATCATCAAATATAAGCTAATTTTTGTGTAGGGTTTTGATATTGAAGTTCATTTTGTGGGGCTTTTCCAATACATACATAACACAGGATAATGTTACGGTAATGCTATGGGAGAGGAGAAAGTCATGAAAGCTATTCAGCAAAGTGGTGGTGTTTTATATTGTGTTCTTTAAATCTAAAAACAAATGAAAAGAGTTACAGAAATATTCAATCTCTAAAATCGTAAAACTAAATAACTATATATCTGATCATCCCCATCCCCAAACGTGATTGGTATTAAAGGGAAGTAATCTGTTGTTTGTGTGCATAACTCACAGTTATCAATCTGCAGGTAGTACAAGGGTAGCATTTTTCAAGCCACAAGATTTTAGGTTGTGTGTTGGGAAATGCCTCTCCTGCAAACAACTAATGTTTGCATATTCCTTGTGTAACAAAACCATCAGCCAGAGAGTATTTTGGTTTCCTGCGGCAACAGTGTCCCCAATTTATTTTAGATGATAGAACAGTGAGCCATAAGTCATACAATGCCATAAGTTCAATTTAAACAATTACGTGCACACATGTGCTTTTGGGTATAATTTTCTTTGTCTGCATGAATTGAAGAATCTATGCTAATCAGTGCATTGCATGGCAAACCATCCTTGGTGAAAATGTTCATAAATCACTCTGCATCATAAAGATGGTTCCTTGCTCCAGAGGGTCACACAATCTAAAACAAGATCCAAGTGAGACACCAACCAAAAACCACTGGAAAATATGTTGTGTTGGGGTGAATAGAGACAGTCGATCTCCCCCTGCTTATAAGAGAGTCATGATGTAAAAGGAACCTCTCAGCCCAATCTGCAGGGACATATATTGCCTAGGCAGGGATGAAAACCCTGTGACGGATGCTCTGTTTTTCCTCCCCTCTTTTCTGCACTGATTTCTTCTTATTTGGGGGCATTTCCAGTCCCCCACAGAACTTTGGAATGCTATAGCATCCCAAAGAGACTGCCTGGCATGCTAGATGCAGGATGCTCTTCTGGGGTTCTTTATTTGAAATGTTTTTCCCAAAAAGTCACATGTGCAAGATGTGGATTGCTCTGTCTTCATGCCCGGGACCAGCTGAGGATAATAGTCATCTCCCTTGTTGAGATTGGCATATGTCCACTGGTTGTGCAGCCAAGTCCACCTGTCTAGGTGAAAGGGTCTGACAGAGTGGCAAAGTGATGTCCCTTCATCCAATAGAATGACCCTATGACATCATCAAACTGACTATCATGAAAAAGTCTTCTATTTGATAAGAATCATATAAACAGATTCTGTGGAACATGATTCCTCTCCTGGTACTTTTCTGTTTTGACTGAGTCCACACGAGGAGGCGATGGGCAGGACGTCAGGCTCAGTTGGTAGAGCGTTCATCTCACAAATGCCTGAAGATCTGAAGGACAGCAGTTCAAGACGGCCGGAAGTCGGAGAGCTGCTGGCACGCCGAGCTGATAAGCTGCTGAGCCTCTGTGGGGGAGTGGAGCTGCAAGCTACAGCACTTGAGTGGCAGTCAAGGTTGCCTGTCAGCTGAAGCGTGCTGAGGCGAACACCAGAGAGACAGAGAGAGAGCTGGACTGTGAAAGCAACATCTTTAAAGATTAGAACGTTGTTATTATTGTAAAAACCCCTTGGGGTTTAGAACAGCCTGCTCATGTACATCGCCTTGAATTAAAGTCGGAGGAGAAATTCAATGACCAGAAAGGCGGTATATAAATTGTGTGTGTGTGTGTGTGTGTGTGTGTGTGTGTGTGTGTGTGTAAGGAAAAAAATGGCATATATTTTCAGTTGTTGCTCTTCCCATATAATGCCCTTATCACCATTTTCCAAGTTCTCCTATCCTGAAATGTACCTGAAATACAGAACCTACTACTTTATAATATGATTTATTTCAAAACAAATATTTATATCCTACCTTCCATTAATCTACAAAATGGCTTCCCATAATGCTAAGAACAAAGTGAGATTACTAAATAACCACTATATCCATATAATTACCAAACCCCGCCCCCCACACACAATAGGGATATATGTTTAATTCATGACAAATGAAAAACTGAACGAAATGGAGCCAATTTAAATTGTCTTTAATTTGCTGTGAACCAAACTTGATGTGTAACAAACAGGTATCACTTGGGTTAATTTTAGCGACATGTTTATCACTTAGAGATGCATTTGCTTACCATATGTGGTGGTACTAGAGGTCCTCTACACAGCCACATCCAGGTAGCCACCATTTTACTTTTTCTCAATGTCATGGATTATGTAGCACCGTTTCAGGAAAATAACAGCATTGCAAAAACCTGGTAGTCCCCACTGGCAGCCACCATATCCCCCCCCACCAAATGTCCTGCATACCAATGTTGCATCTGACACATGCATGATAATAAAATGGCAGGTGCTATGAGGTGCCTGGGCAGAGGACCTCTGCCACCCACCATAGCTACAGGCCATTGCAGAAACCAGTAAAATGAAAGGGAACAGAAAAGACACAGAAACAAACCAGGGAAATGAAATGAAAATAAACAATATGAGTTAATAACTAAGGGGAAAAGATGAATAAGGAAACTTTTTATTCCTTTAATACCTCTAAAACACATTCCACAAGTGGTTCAGAACAAGAGATATCAAGTTTCTAGAAGACTGCAAAGAGTACAATCTTGTATGTGTCTACTCAGAAGTAAGATCCACTGAGTTCAATGGGACTTACTCCCAGATAGGTTTTGGAGAGGATTGGAAGTGTCAGTCTGGTTGAAACAGTTCATTTTCCATGGAAGCAACTCAGTGGTGTCGCTAAGGGAGGGTAGGGGAGTTGCTGTGCCACCGGGTGACAGCCGTTATCTTCTCGCGAGGAAGAGCCACGGTGGGATTTTCTTGCTGCGCGGCTGCTTTTTTGCAGTCAGAGGGCTGCATTTGCAGCCGCAGAACATAAACATGCCAAAATTGTGCATTTCTGGGGCCCTCTCGCCTGCCCTGAGTTGTGGAAGGCTTGAAATGAAGACTTCCGGGAGTGCAGAGAGCAGGGCGATGATGCGAAACGCATCATTGCCACCGCCCCCGTTGGAGTGGGCTAGCTACGGAACTAAAGCAACTTCTTATATATGAATTACAGATATCTCCAGATTTAATGTCTTGGCTACCAGAAGTTTCAAGCAGTGTCAAATGTTCACCTCAGTGCCAATTACAAGCCATAGAGCAACAATCCGCACTAAAGAGATCATGATCTTGACTTGTGTTTAACTGTAGCTTTTCCTTTGGTAAGTCACCAATTATATTAACTTCACTGGCGTGAAAAGTAAATTCGATTTAACTGGAGCACAATGCTTCTGTGACTCCATATGTGATCAAGGCAAGCAGTTCTGCCTAATGTGTTCAACTGAGATGAAAATGTTAAATGTGGGAGTCAATTGCAAGGTCGTTATGCTTTTTTTCTGTAAGTAATGAAAACATAACACTTGATGCAATGTACAATTACAGACTAATGATATAGTCCTACAGAGCAGCGAGTGGACATTGTACAATTTAAGGACATGGTTCTGAATAGTTTCAAACTGCCATTGAAAGAGTAAAGAGTTAGCACAAAGCATTACTCATAATTTGAGTGTAACTGCAAAATAACCTGTATTTTAACATGTAGCCCAAAAAAAAGCTAATGTCTAAAAACTTACGAACAAACACATATGGAGCTGAGATAAAGGCAGTAATTGTTCAAACACTAGCAGCGCAATCCTATCCAACACCGGTGTGACCAGCAATGCAACAAGGACGGGAGGCCCCAGAACAGAAAGGGGATTAAAATCCCCTCCAGAGGGGGATTCAAAGGGGATTTAAATGTCCCCTCCCCTCCAAAGTATCCCTCCCTGCCCTCCCCTGCTGGTTACACTGGTGGTGTAAGTTGGATAGGATTGAGCTGTGGAAAGGCATTTCCTTTCTAATGCTCAATAGGCCTAGGATTTCTGTTTTCAAGACAGGGCAATTAACTCTATATTCTTCAAACTGCCAAAGAAAGCTATGCCACATGTTCAGTTCCAGTCCATGATATTTAAAGCCTGAGCAGAGCATGAAATGGTGTGCTGTCCTTTTCCTTCCTTTCTCCGTATTAAAATCAAACCCTCACTTCCTTTCCTTTCTTCTTTCAAATCTCTCCCCACTCTTCCCTCTTGCCTTAGAAAGAGAAGAGGACAAGCAGTGTGGTGCCATTTCACCTTGCTTCCTCTGCAGGACATCTGGGGGAGGAACTACCCCTAAAAACTGACCCACAAACACCTGGAGTGGCTCGCCCTACCTACTTACGCAATGCAGTCCAGTGGCTTATTTGTAACACCTGACACTCTTGGATGGCTTGCATACCACAAGGCTAGATAGATAGCTTGCAAGATGTTGGCAGCTTTGGTTAATGGTTAATAAACAGATGAACTTGAAGGCAAAATTTATTGCAAAATGAGAAATAACTCTCATTATGAACTCTGCAATAACTAAATAGTTTCAGTTCAAATTACTTAGGACCGCCGCCGACTAAGTAAAAAAAATTTTTGGGGACTTATCTGTCAGCGGCGGCGGCTGGAGATGCTGCACAACCCGGGTTCTCACCACCGCCACAGACGGGCAAGTCCAACTCCCTTTTTTTACTTAGTCGGAGGTGGCGGAGGCATGAACTTGGAAGTGCAGTCGCCGCTGTCCCCACCAAACCACAAAGACTTGCAGTGACTGTTACCTTCGGGTAAAGGTGGAAGATCACTGTTTTAGAACATTGGTTCTCAAACTGGTGGGTCCCGAGCTGGGGACAAATGAAATTTTGGACTTACCTGGGGTCCTGCAGCGCTCTGGACGATGCGGGTAGGACCGCAGCCCCCTCTGCGAGCCTCCCCAAGCTTTAGATCACCACTCTACGGCGATTACAACCACTTCCATTTTCCCCCAAAAAAACAGAAGTGGTCATAATCGCCGTTTTAGAACATGACTTACACCTAACAACATTAACTCCCATAGAACATTCTTTGATTAAAATGATGGTTTGAAGGGGGCAATTTCAAGCACAAAAAAAGAAAATGGAAGGAGGTGATGAACCTACCCCACCCACCCCACTTTTCTCTTCCACATAAGAAAAGAAGTTGGGGAGAGCAGGTATTTGGTACAGGTTGACATATATTAGGCAACACAGACCTTCAACATTATGTTCTTTTTTGTTGAAAAACAGTATATAAACATTTGTAATAATAATGTGCAGTAAAACTCTAAGAAAACATGCCTTTTTTTTTTTTAAGGACAACTAACCTTGATCACTCTGATAAAAATACACACAATCATAACATTATATCTTGGGTAGAGTCATTATAAGGGAATTAGGATGCAGTCTTATACACATTTTTCCTGGGAGTAAGTTCTGTTGAAGATAATGGGATTTACTTTTGAGGAGACATGCACAGGACAGTGTTCAAAATTCATAGCTCACTATAGTAGTACGTGCTGTTTAACATTTTAGCAGCATTAAAATTAAACATTTCTTTTTTTTTTTTTAATATATTTTTTATTTTATTTACCAACAATAAGCACAAGACAATACAATAATAAAAAATACTAACTAACTAACTACCTAACTACCTAACTAACTAACTACCTACCTAACAACAAAAATGATACAACAGGGAATGACAAACTGGGGGATATCAATATGACACATTAGGAACACTAACAAGCCGGACATCAATATATCATAGAATGACTCTTTCAACTATTCAATTATACTAACTAAAGTTACCGTCATATTTACTCAATTTCCACCTCCTGCACATCAATACATATAATGATAATATTCTTTTTTATAATTACCTTTCCATCTAATCAAAATAAAATAATTACTACCACTCTGTTCTCTTACTAACTTAAGTTAGCACCATATTTACTCAATTTCCACCTCCTGGACATCAATACATAAAATAATTACTACCAGTCTGTTCTCTTCTTTACATTTCCATCTCCTAAACCTTAAATTTAAACATCCAAATCCCTCAAATATAAATCTTAATCATTAACTCTTCAATATCTAGTATAATCTCAATTTCAATCTCAACTTTTCACTGCTGAGCATATATCAATAAGCGTATATACAACAATATGTTTATCTCTTTAAAACATTACTGATATCATCATATTGAATAAAAACAAATCTTATAAAAACAACAGCGTGCCAAATAATATCTCTTCCAAAATCAGAGGAAGCCTCCTCCAAAACATATTAACTTTCCAACAAATACTTTACACTTTCATCAACATCTTACTTAACTTCTTTGATGTTAACCACCCTCGATAAAATATTTTATATAAAATCCTTTATATAGAAGTTTAACCATTTTATAACCTAAGTTCCAAATCTAATCTTACTCTTATAGATAAATCTCTCATCCTAAATTTATAACCCCAATATCATAATATCTTAACTGTTTCAAAATCCAATAAAAAAATTATAAACTTCATACATATTTATCATACAATCAATTCTTTATATTGTCTATTATGAAAATCTATTATCCACTGTGGTCTGTTCGTTACTTCTAATGTTTTTACCCAGCCAGTTATTTTATCACAAAACTTTATATCTAACCTGTTCCCTTCCTAATTTCTAACACCTCTGCCTCCAGAATCTGCAAATCTTTTATCAACCACGCCATAAAAGTCCAATAGAAATCTTCTCGGTCCTTTGCAAAAAAATTCTGTATTCTAAACATGAAACTTGCTCTCTCCATCTGCAATTTAAAGGTTGCAGCCTCCTGTTGTTCAGACCACTTGTCTAATTCTTCCATAACCTGGATTGCTGTAAGTTCTTCTGTTTGCCGTTTAAAGGTTAGAGCCTCCAGTTGTTCAGAAGTCTTATATACTTCTTCCATGATCTGAATTTCTACAATCTCCTCTGTAATTACTGCAGCCCGTGTCTTCAAAAGTCTTGCATCCTGCATCTGCTTCAATTGCAACAATATCTGTTGTCTTTCTCCAGAGGCTTTATTTTGATTTAACAAAAGTATATTTAGAGTCTCTTTTAATTGATTAATGCTGGCCCACATATCTTGCAAAAATTCCATCATCTCCTGCTGCAACGAAAAGCAACTGTCCTGCTTGCAACTTCCAACTTTTCCACTTAAGACACACGAAGCATCACAGTTCACAATCCAGATTAAAACTAATAATAGATTCAAAGCCAAATTCCACTGAGTACATAGTCCCAGACCACATCTTGGCACATTCAGGGTTAACTTCCCAGACTGAATCAAAGGAATGCAGCTCCTTCTGTAATTCAATATGTCTCAGTTTAACAAGCAGAGCTCAGGCAAAGAAGAGGGAAGCAGAGTCCATGTAAGGGGGGGGAAATCCACCCCTATCCCCTTAGCTTCTTTTAGATGCCTATAAATTTCAGCCTTCCTGTCTTCCCACTCACCGCTCCTCTTCCAGATCAGCAGAGAAACTCTTACTCCAGTCCAAGGTTGGTACGTTGAAGGAGTCTACTTTAAAATAAATCTTTTCCTCTTGTCCGGGTGAGCGGCAACGCGAGCCTTCACAGTCACCAAAATGGTGTCTGCGACAAAGCAGGGACAGAAAAGGGAATACCAAGCAGAAACTGGCTCAATGCCTTGACCAGTTTCCCTCAGTTTGCTCCCCAATCTCTCATCTACATCTCTCCTGATGCAGATGGCCCCGATCCAGCCTGGATCAAGGGAATTCCACTGCTTTGCGGCGCGGCTCCAGAGAGCTCTCTGGAATCACGTCTTCGGTCCGTCGTCCCAGCCCCGCCCCAAAATTAAACATTTCTGTGCAAGGATTGTCTGAGGCTAGCTGGTCGCCAAACAAGGCTGGGTAGGAATCTTTTGCTGTTCATCTGATTGGCATGGGGTGAGCATTTTGTTCTCCTACCCCAGACTGTTTTTTATCGTGTAGTGGTTTTTGCTTTCCAGGTCAGTTACAACTGACAGGTGTAGCGTGGGACAGGGAGTAAGTGTAGGGATTCTTGGTGTGTACTCTGGGGTAAGAAAGAGCCAGCGGGGGGAGCCCATACTCATCTCTAGAAGCTGTCTGGCTCGAGGATGCTGGCTGGCAACCCCCCAAGCTTGGATCATTAATAGATGGTTCCCAGCTTTGAGACAGGATGGAAATGCAGAAAGGGGGAATCCATAGTTGTTTGCTGTCTCCTCCAGGGTAGGTGCCCACACTAAAAGGGGGCAGAGTGTTTGGGAGGTAGGACCCACTGTAGGGTTTTGACAGTGCCTTGCTGAATGCCACTGATTTGATAAATGTGGCCTAATTATAACCTATAAGCCCTGTTTCATGTATTCAGGGGGCGGGGTACTAGAGCAATGGTTATATACATTTGTATCCTGTAAAGAAGTTATGACTGAGGTCCCACTGAAAATCTCAGGATGCAACCCCTAGACCTTATATAGAAATGGGATCTCAAAATGCTTGCTTATGTTTAAAGCTTCTATACCAATTGGGCAAAAAATGGATTTATAATGTTAATTCTCTAGCAGAAGGAATGAAGGGACTTTAATTCCCTTCACTACAGTACTTTTAGGTACTAAAAGGCTCTGCACAGTACAAAATATTTCTCCCATCAGACAACACTCTATCAACAAAAACAAAAAGACTGCATAATTCTATTTCTAATCTGTGATAGTGCTCTCAAAATCTCAGCAAAAAATTAAAAAATCACATTTTTTGCAAGCATTGTTTATCCTTGCCCTTTTAAAGTTGTGTGGTTAAAAAAAAGTTAAAAGTTTCCATTTTAAAGTACTAGCCTATTTCCGTTTTTTTTTTCTTTTTGTACTCTAGAGCAGTGGTTCTCAAACTGGTGGGTCGCGACTCACCATGAAAGTCCCTTTCGGGGACCTGCCAAAGCGGAAAAAGGAGTGTTTTCATTTATTGGGGGCGTGCCGGCCTTCTGGAACCCTCTACAGACCCTTCCTGCACTTCAGAAGAGCGCATTTGGGACCTACTTCTGGGTTTTGGTGAAAACCGGAAGTCGCTACTGAGCGCGATTGGAAGCACTTCTGAGGCGCAGGGGAGTCTGTAGAGGGGGCTGTGCCCCCCCCCCCCGCAATCCCTGGAGGGCTGCCGTAACTCCCGGTAAGTGAAAAAAACCCTTTTCCCCGTGGTGGTGGCAGGAACCTGGAAGTGCTGTCACTGACGTCGCTGTTGAAAGTGAAAGTCCACGATGACTTTCAAGTTCTCTTACTCCCCTGTAGGAGTTTGAGAACCACAGCTCTAGAGTTTGCGAATTTGGATGCCTCTTAATCATGATGCTTTGAAATATGCGTAGTTTGGCTCGCATTATCTAACTTGTCTTTTAGTGATGTATCTAGCCAAATCCTCTGTTGAAAGGACATGACGGTTCTCTTTTATGCTAGCTGTACTGTTTGAAAGGTTTGCTTCCATAATGCTTTACCTTGGATAATCATATTTAGTCCTTCATGACCTTGGATCTTGTTTTATAATCTGTTGCTGAGTGTTTGCTTTTTTGCAAGGACAACAACACTTCAAAGTTAGGAAAAGTGGCTTAAAATGAATGTATCTTCACCTGTTTCTTTAGATGGCGATCAATTAATGATGATTATTGTTAAGGTGATGTTCTGGAGTAATAATGCAACTGACACTGAATGTTCCATCATTTAAACCTACTTTTAGGAAAGAATATGTTCCTCATTGATTTCTTCAGCATTCAGTACTGTTGTTCAGATTGCCTTTTGGGATCAGGTATTTCTTGTTCAGCTGCTTTTACACAATTAAGCATCTCCTTACCATTTTACGGCACAATCCTGTTTACATCTTCGACTGGCGGAGCACCGATACACCGGTCTAGGGTGTCATAAACATGCCGCAAAGCATGTTTGTGGCACCTGGTGAATAGGTGGCGCCGGTGCCACTCCCCTGCCCCAGACCCTGATGAGTGCCCGGCGGGGAAGATGAGTTCCCCCCTGGGCGGTGGAGGGCAGGGGGAGGGAGGGCTGGGGCACTCCAGGAGGGGGGATTGGTTGGCTGGGCCTGGGAATAGGGAGGGATCAGTGGCAGCAGCTCCGTCATGATCCTATTCCCCCTTCCCAGGACTGCCTGACATTACACCACTGTCTTGAATGTATGCCAGCAAAATAGCTCACGCACATACGTATAGACCCATCGGGGCGGCTGGGGCTCTACTCCGGGTAAGGCAGAGGTTCCCAAACTGGGAGGCGCAACTCCCAAGTGCGTCATGGAAAGCAGCCAGAGACGTGGTGTTAGTCTTTTAATTACCACATATTCTTGCTTGCAAGAGAGAGAGAGCAAAAACAAAGACCCGGAAAAGCTGCCTCTTCACATCGGGTCACTCAAAGTTCACTTCAAAAGACCAGGTTTGTAGGCAGCTTTCCCACATCTTGTTTTTAACCACAGCGTGAGCGAAGCCAGCGCTTATCCTATGTCAAAGAACAATTAACAACTCAATGGATAAGCTAAGTACTTTGCACTGGAGACAGCTGAGACATTGCAGGTTTGCAAATAAAGTATTTTCTCTCTGTTGAATGTTTTTAAGAAAGCAAACACAAAACAAATGCAAGACCTGCAATTGAAAATGGTGCAGAGCAGATTCTGCTTTACAGTCTTTGATTTCTCACTCTTTGATTAAGAGAGGTGGAAAAAGTTGCTTGCATTATGTCTCCCTTGTTTAAGCCAAAGGAAGCGGAGGCAGCCACTATGTTTGTTTGTTTGATTAATTATTAGGATTTCTCTCCTTCCTTTTTGACCCACCTCTAAGTTCCCCACTCTGTTTGCTGGGACAACCCCCCCCCCCCTTGGAGACTGCCAGGCAGTATAAGAAGCTGTTTTTCAACTTGCAAAGATGCTACCTAAAGGAGCTTTCTCTCTTGTGCAACTGGGGTGGTGCATGACCAATGAAAACAAAAAGACCTCCCTCCCATGCTTTGATGTTTCTCTTGCCATGAATAGAACTAACGCAGATGACATCAGTGCCCTCTACCCAGGCCTGCCAATGTAGGGAGGGCAGCATCCCAACCCCACCCTGCGCACTCCTGGCTTAGCTGCTGCTCAGCATAAGCATGGAAAATCCACTTTAGGGCTCGTTTTGGGAATATACACATACATATAAGAAAGGGTGCTTCTGAGCATGTAAAGAGTGCCTGTTTCTTCCGTGCACTGTAATGGGGAGTCACGGCTAATGGCGAGGGAGGTCAAGGGAGCCGCGAATCAAAAAAGTTTGGGAACCACTCGGGTAAGGGGACGAATAACCCCGAGGAGTCCTCCACCTGTGCCAGTGCTCGGTCCTATTTGGCTAGGATGCAGTGCGGGCTCTTCGTCCATGCCACAGCCTAGCTAGACAGGATTGGGCAGTTAGTTTGTGAAATGTTGGTTTCCTTTTGAAGTCTTCATTAGGTGGTATTTCACTTGTCTGAGAAATAGGCATTTAATATGACCAAATATAGATTCGGTACACCTAGTTATTACTACTAGGCGCCAGTAGTACAAGTACATTTGGCTTTTCTAGATGCTCTACTCCAGTGGTGGCCAACCTTTCAACATGAATGCTGGCCCTTTAAATGGTTGCATAGGTGAGGGCATTTCAGCAGGTGCAGCTGCTTTAGCAGCACCATCAGCATTTGCAGCTGCCAAGATTTGGTCTTCTACACAACTCTTAAGAACACAGTAACCCTAATGGTGGAAGGTTGGCCACCCCTGCTCTACTCCTTGGCAATGCAATAAAACTCTTTAGCCACACAGAAAGGACTGTAGCGGAAAAATTAAATTTCAGTATTTAACAGCCCAATCCTATGCTTCCTCCCACCGATGCAGTGATGCCAAAATGACTACCACTGCATCCTGTGTGTGTGGGGGGGTGGGAGTTGTGGAGGTTTCCTCTGGGATAAGCCTCTGTAGTGCGGAGGAGTCTACCAAGACCTGTGCTAGCCAATTGGCTGGTGCAGGTCCTTGTGGATGCATGCTGCAGGATCAAGTCCGGGACGGGGTTTGGATTCAGCAGCCGATGCATCTGTACCTGACCCCTTCCTGGACCCGATCTGCCCTTCCCTCACCCCGGTCGCCACCCCATTCCGTCTTCCCCTGCCCTGTTCCTATAATATCTACTGCAAGTCTTCAGTAACAGTGTGCGAGAGAGCAGTTTTTTTTTTAAAATGGAAACAAATGCAATTCTTTTTTTCACAATTATATACATATTGTTGCAGAATATATTCAGGCACTACTTCAATTGGGTAATTTCCAGTATTTTGAGAAGAAAAAAGTTATGGGAATGCTAAATGCTATTAGAGACTGAAAAACAAGCAGTCCTATATCCAGGTACAGGTGGGCCCCCATATCCACTGATTCACTATCCACAGTTTCAGTTATCCACGGATCGTGGTGACCCCGCCAGGCTTTTACTTTTTCCCCCAGTAAGCTTAGTTTCTTCCTTAAAGAAACAGGAGAAGCAGTCTCTGGCTGCTTATTACAGGCAAGTAGAACGAAACTAAGTACTAGAGAGGCTCTGCAAGGTTAACCTTGCAGAGCCTCTCTAGGACTTAGTCTCGTTCTACTTGCCTGCAATGGAGGCTGCTTCTCTGTTTTAAGGAAGAAACAAAGCTTGCTGAAAGAAAAATAAGAGCTGGGGGGAGGCAAGCATGCCTGTCTGCAGGCAACCATGGAGGGGGTGTTTGCTCTTATCCACGGTTTCAAGTATCCACGGAGGGGCCTGGAACATATCCCCAGCGGATATGGGGGCCCACCTGTATTTGGGTTTTTGTTTTGTTTTTTTGGTGTTTTTTTTTAAGATGTAGTCCTAATAGAATTCTGTGAACAATTGTACTTCTGCTGCTCCTGGTGTCTTCTCAGCATAATGATGTGTTGTGATATAATTAGCTCTATAAACGTGCTCTGAAAGTACCATGTGATCAGTAAGCAGCCAGAACACAAGACTCCTCAAAAAAGAGAGGGTTTCTACCTCCACTTAAGAGGCGTAGCCATCACAGTGTGACAGTTTGCATTGTATGTTCAGCTTGGAAAGGTTTTTGGAAAGTGGTACTTGGCTCTTTGATTTAACAGGAGTATCAAAACATAATTGAAATTGCTCTTAATACTTATATAGTGCTTTTCATCCTGAATAAATCTCTCACAGTTTTACAAGCTCCAGTGTATATTGGAATCATTTCAGCAGTGCCTGATATGTGATCACCTAAAAACAGCAACAATTTAGCATTGCACAAAATGCACACATGCAGCAAAAAAAAAGTGCACATCATTTTAGAAAGTTTTATGAGACTCATAAATGTTATAGAATATTTCACAGGATGTGACTGCCGGTCTCTTTTGTTTTAACACATAAAATGCCTGTAACTCGAGGAAGGAGAGATGCGCAGGAGCTATTTTGCACCAATGACTTGTGAAAGAAAAGAGTATTCTGCAGTTGTCTGTGGTTTTCAGGAAAGAGAGGCACATAATTTTTCAAAATTAGGGACATTCAAGTGTGTAGACCCGATAGAGTAATTACAGCCCAATCCTATGTGTTTGGATAGAGCAGCCCTATCCTCAGAAGTAAGTCCCACTGTGTTCAGTTGGGCTTACTCCCAGAAAAGTGTGTGTGTGTGTGTGTGTGTGTGTGTTTGTTTGTTTGTTTTGTTGCAGGTACCGTGTGGGGTGGTGGTGGTAGCCAGGAAGGCTCCTATTTGGCATACATTCTGAGGTAAGCAAGGCCAGAGGGCGAGCCAGAACTGCTCAGATGATGCTGACCCAGATTGGTGGGGCTGGAGGGCAAACCCCCGGGCTGGAAGAACAAGGACTGACTTAAGGTTTTCCTGAGGAGGTCTGCGCTGTTCAGCTGCCTCAACCCTTCGGGGTTGGCGGTGATAGGCAGGCTTGGTCATCGACCAAGCAGGGCTTGAGCCAGGATGTGATGCCTGTTTACATCTGGGGGAGGCAGAAGGCTAGGACCGTTTCCCCAAATTAGAAGCCTGCACGCTGGGGGGGATATAACAGCAATAAGAATAAGCTAGGTCCCTGCTGCAGATATCGTTAATGTTTAATTAATTATTTAATAAAGTGGCCCATACTCTCAAGCCTCTGTCTTGCGTGTTTTATGGGGGGGGGGTGCAAGGGTAAAGAGTAACCGGAGAATCCATGCTCATAACATGCACATCCAGAATTCCAAGTACAAGTCCAAGAATTTCAGTGTGGAGGTAAATGGTATCGTTGGCAAAGATTTCAGTGAACCAAAGCTGCAACTCTATCATGACATTTTTTATTGTTTGGTTTGGGTGTTCTTTCTTCAGGTGCTGACCAGATGGCCAACTGTTTCACCTGTCATCTTGCAAAATCAATGTTTGCTTTTGTCACTGGTCTTCTGAATCTTTGCTTTGGTATTATTTGTTGCAAGTGCCTGTTCCTGTGCAGCTAGGATGATACCTTCCGTTTACATGACCCGTCTCCTTAAAAGCCAACAATAGGGAACTGAAGAAGACATCCATGATGTCCATGGATGGATGCTTCTTTTCTGAGATGGAAATACAGTATATGCATGAGCAATTATAATGCTGGTCAGTCGCAGCCTGAGGTGACTGCATCAGTTGGTCTTATCGTGAGGCTGGCCCTGATATATTCATAGGTCTAATGATCTTCTGTTTCTCATTCATGCCTGCTGAACTGAAACTCATTCAGCCCAGCTGTGTTGTGCCCCCTGATGAGCATGTATCCTCAGCCAGTTCCCAACCTGTCCAACTTCTGGGGAATTTCAGTTAGGCATGTGAGTATATCAGGGCCACTCTCGTAATATATATCAGGGCCACCCTCGTAACAGTGGCAGTCACCACAGGCTGTGGTTGCCCCCCCCACCTGTTAGCAGCACAGGAAACTACTCCAAGTCCTCCTCCCCCACCTCTTTCGTGTACTGTATTTGTAGAGGAGGATGGAGTGGAAGAGGTAGTGTGGGGGAGTGTGATGGCTGCAGCATGTCCCCATGGAGACTATCTAGCCTGCTAACCCTCCCCTCCATACTTCCAATCCATCTTCCTCCTCCTTTTCCATATATACAATAAGGAGGAAGAGTAGTTCTTTATGCTGTCATCAGGTGATGCGAGGCAGCATTTTGCTCCCTGCCTCAGGTTCCCAATGGTCTGCTGCTGCAATATATTCAACATTGCTGCAGACGCTACTTGTAAAGCACCTAAACTTTGGATTGGCTGAATACATAAAAAGCATAGATGATATGCTAACTTACACGTTACTGCTATCATCTTGACAAAACTATTTTTTTTTCCAATTGGCTAATCCACATAACAATTGTATAGGGACAAAGAGGCTTTTAAGTCATGTTATGTAATAATTTTGGTCATTAAGGCAGGTCTGAATATAAATTGTTAGCAGTTTTTTATGTTATTAACTATTTGAATTTCCCAGATGATACATAATTGTAATGTCTGATTAAACATAGAACTTAACATCATTTATCATAGTTGCAGCCTTACGTTAGGTCAACCCAGTAGTCCATTAAGGTACAATACTATTAAACCATGCTAATAGCATGACAGATTTTCTCTTGTCTGATAAATGGATAACAAAAGCAAAGCAAAGCAAAAAACAAACACACACACACACAAAGAAACAAACTTGGAATTCTTTTGCTGAAGAATCCATTAGACGTCCTGTCCCATGATCTCTGACAAGCTTATGGTGGCATTTTCCAGGCATTTATATGTTATGCTTACATATGCCTCAGGACTGCAGAACTGAAGAGAAGCACACTAAGAGTTGCACAGTGGTTCTTGTATCACCTTGGGGAACCTTTTGATGGAGAGACAGTACAAATCTTCAAAATGAGTGAGTAATACGGAGTTCTCAAGAGCGGCTGTCAGAATACAAATATGCTTACATGACAGACAGCCTAATCCTACCTAACTCCCTGAGCAGCAATGCAGCGGTGCCAAAGTGGCGTCTGCTGTATCCTGCGGGGGAGTTTTCACCTCGGGAGACCTCTTCAGGGTAAGGAAACGTTTGTTCCATTCCCCTGGGGTAAGCCTCTGCCGTCCCAGTGAGTCAACTTGGACCTGCGGCAGCGATATTGTTGGCGCAAGTCTACGTTGACTCATGAAGGCAGATCAGGCCTGGAAAGGGGTTTAGGATTTGTCAGGTACCACTGCCGCCAAACCTACCTTCTTCCTGTGCCCAGTCCACCCTCCTCCCCACCCCGTTTCCTCCCTCTTCTGCCATCCCTTCCCAATTTCACCTCCCTGCTCCCCTCCTTCCGAACCCCTACTCAGCCTTACCTGTGGCAGTGGGCATCTGCATCACACAGATCTGGTTGCTGGCTGCTTCTGGCGGGACAAGGTCGCACTGTCCAGCATTGCCGAAAAGTGCTTTATGTCACTGGAACACGTGTTCCAACGGCATAACCAACAGATAGAATTGTGCCGTACAACTCCTGGGTTACTTTATAATCTTGCCATACTCACTACTGTCTGGTGTACCTTGAAACCTACACAAGTGCAGCCATTTCATATATTTAATGACAATGGTGTGGGAGCTACTCCCTCAAAACTTCCCTCAGCATTCTGGTAACATTTGGACTCACATAAGCAGGAAGGACCATGCCAGCCAGCCTGTCTGCCAGCCAGGCAAGACCAATCAAAGGACATTCTGAAGCTTTCTTGCAGTACCTCCCTTCATCCAACTCCCTCCCCAGAGGAGGATAGGGATTCTTATATTAGAAATGGGTAAACTCTTCCCTCATTGCCCCAGAGTCATTTGAAAATGTTCCAAGTCTCCTCCCCCTAAGAAAAAACACTGCTCCGGCTAAGAAACGTGGAAAATTAAATGAATATAACATTATTGAATGAATAGTTAAACAAATGTGATATTTATTAATGAGTAAGTAAATGAATGAAGGTTTCAGTAATGAAAATGAATGGAGTAATAACATTCCCCCCCCCCCCCCGCACACTTTTACTGACTTTCTTATTATAGATTCAATTTTTTTTATGTGGAACGTACAGAAATGTCTATACAGCAAGTCTTCACTTAAAGTTGTCAGTAGGTTCTTGGAAACTGCAACTTTAAGTGAAACAACTTCTATCAAAACCAATTTTACCATAGGCCAGTGTTTCCCAAACTTTTTCATCCTGCGGCTCCCTTGGCCACTGGCGACCAGTTGCCACAGCTCCCCATTACATTATGTTGATGCCTGCCAATTGGCATTGCACCGTATTCCAAGAGGATTCCAGCATTGCACTGTATTCCAAGAGGACTCCACAGCTCCCCTGGCTGGTTTCCGTGGCTCCCCTGGGAGTCACGCCTCCCAGTTTGGGAACCACTGCCGTAGGCTAATTGATATAGAATTTACAACATATTTCTGGTCACAAAAACATCACCAAACTTCTAAATAACATTTCTAATATAATACATTGAAATAAATGTGAGCTTTCTGGGCCGGAGAAAACCCACACAGACATGAATGTTCAGATTCCAGACAGACAGTGGCCCTGGCCAGGAATCTTTTTTTTTCCTCAACGACGTTAAAACGAAACAACTTATAATGAAACAACTTTAAAGTGATGACTTGCTGTATTTTGATCTTTCAGTGCTTACTATCATATATGAAGCAACTATATTCTTTTTTACTACAGACTAGGTTTCCTTTTTAAAATTAGTTCACTGTTGATATTTTCTATGTAGTTTCTGCTATTTTAGGACTCATGGGCATTAATGACCTGTCCAGTTGCGCAACTGTGATTGTGGGATACAATGAAAGGGCAGTAGATTGTCAACTACTACTAGGGGGTGCCATTTGGATCTTTCTTACCATCAAAATGTCTTGAATTATCCTTGTTTCCTCTACTTTCTCCTTCCCATTCTTCAACTGGCGTGATGTCACGCCCCGCATCCGAACACCCCCCCTGCTATTATAATTCTATTTCGGAGCTGTTTCCTGAGCCCGCGATTCCACCCCTTCAGGGGTCAGCGCCCTGGTGCCCTGGGTACCACTTGGTGCCCTGGGCACCAAGGCCCCCCTGTACAACGCCTCTGGTCCTCACTTCCAAAATAAATTGCTAGGACTGTGGCCTGCTTTTATATAGAACTCGACAGAGTGAGCTGACAATACTTAGGCAGGCTGGTACTGCAGCCTAAATGGCACGCTTGAACTCCAGGTGGTCTGTGTGAGTACTACCTTTCTGTGTGAGTACTCAGAGTACTACCTTTCCCTCCGAAAATAAGGCTGGTCTTATATTATATTTTTGCTCCAAAAAAATACAGTAGGTCTTATTTTCAGGGGATGTCTTATATTTTTCATGTACAACAATTTACTGGTACATTTATTCAAATACAATCATGTCATCTTCTTCTCGAACATTGTCATAACTCTCCAAACCCCTCATTATGGCCTGAATTTCTTGCGACTCCATTGCCTGTCTAACCTTTGGCCCAATCTCTCATATCCACCAATAGAGCAAGCGAGTATTGGTAGGCGAGTATCTTCCAAATAACGCTGACTCCAGTGCCTGAGGAGAGACTCTGAACTTGCAAAGACGGAGGGGATTGTCGCTTTGAAGAAAGACTGAAGACTCTGAAGCCACGCAGCTCCGGCTGCAAGGGGGTGGCAATGAAGACTGATCGCGGCTCTCTGAGCCGCCTGCGCCATCAGCTCTCTGATCGCTGCTTACCTTCTTCATCCTCCTCCACCTTCCCGGGAGATTGTAGCCGGCACGGGTGGTTCAGAGAGCAGTGATCAGACTTCGCCGCCACCCCCTCGCAGCCGCAGCTGTGCGGCTTCGGAGCCTTCAGTCTTTCTTCACTCGTTCCTTCAGCGGCTTGTAAAAGCCGGGGGCTGTTGCTACACATTCTAATGCTTGTTCAAAGCTCTCTGGGATGTTCTTTAACTGGTATGGAGCCTTTTGTTTCAATTAAATGTAATACGGTACCGTAATTGTTTTGCTGCTTACCACCGCTTGCAGTTGCCGCCACTTTAAAAGTAATTTTCAGTGCCTGTGCACCTCGCCCCTGGATGCACCCAGCAAGGCTCACTAAAGTGCTGGCGGCCGCACCGAGCAGTCGACCGCATCACACGGGGGCAATTCCGGCCCAATGATCTGTGTGGTTCGGCCTTTGAAGAGCTCCAAACTACTGGTAGGTCTTATTTTCAGGGTAGGTCTTACATTTAGCAAAACCCTTTAAAATCACTCTAAGTCTTATTTTGGGGGTAGGTCTTATTTTTGGGGAAAACGGTATCAGGACCTAGGGCACCAAGCGTGACTTCTGGAAACCACAGTTCAAGACACAGGGGGACATCCCAGCGCTTTGCATGTTCCCTTCTCCAAGCACATGTCATTTATTTGCATCCTGGCTTGAATCATCCCTTAATAAGGTCTTTGGTGTAGGAGGCAGTATTTCATTAAATGTTTTTATGTGTTGCAAATATTTCTAGTCCTAAAGCAATGAATAGCTTTAATATTTGTTTTCTTTCATAGTCCTATATATGGAAAAACATAGTTCCTATGTGTTTTCAGAAATCTCAATGTTGTGACATACAAAGCTTATGTGATGAATTGCAAGACTGTACAGAGTTGACATAGCCCACTTAGATCGAGATTGTTTTCTTTTGATGGGAAAAAATGTATAAACACTAGTGGAAATCAAAGGCAAACCACAATGCTAATTATCACCAGCAGCAATATACGTATATAGTATAGAAAAGAGTTCATTTTATTAATAGTTCAGTATATCCTTCAACCTTCATGCTAATTCTTGGTTTGTATACAGAGAGATTAAGGACAAAAAATGTTTTAATCTAAGAAATACAGAAGCTGGTACAGTAGTAAAATACAACTATGATGTTTTGAAAGAGTAAAGCTAGGTCATTGTAGACTAAATCTGTTTATTAATGTACAGGGACGCTACATTTTCAAGCCAATGTCCAACATGTGTTAAGAATAGGTCAGCTAGTGGGTTTTGGGTTAGGTTGTGGCAATCCTGAACTGGCACAGAAATGCCTGGGAGCGCAGCTTTGAAAGAAAGTCAAACCTATCCTGCTTGCTTCTGTTGTATACGTAGTTTGGTAGACTAGAGGGAAAGGCACCTCAAAGAATGAGAGGTGACATAATATGTAGTGCATGCTGGAGTGGCATAAATCTTTTGGACCTGGCTTGTGTCAATTTACCAAAGGATTTGGACAACAATCTAAAATTACTGTCAAAAACTGCAGAGTTCACTTTGTGAATTAATGCAAATGCTGCTAGTCTTAAACGTTTTGTCTGTTACAACTTTAAAACATTTGTTTTTTTATCCTTCTCTTCTTGCATTAATAAAAGAGAAACCAAGGTGCAAAATACAAATAAACTTTAAATCCAGGCAAAAATGTGGTTTTCTGTTTACTTTCTAAAAATTTGTGATAACAGTGTCCTGAAATTTAGTATGTTGATTACAATATAATGGACCATGTTTATTTGGACACTCCTAAAATTCTGTTATTGGCCAGCTGATATTAAGGATGTCGATAAGTATTTTTAGTTGTTAATTGGTTGATGTAAAAATTATTTTCACTGTTATTGTAAAACAATGGAATTATCTCAGTTATAACTGTGTGATGAAAAAAAAAAGGCAATAGGACATGGCAATTATGGAAAACATTTCCTCATTAAGATGGGAGAAGTAAGGTGGGCAAGCTTTTTGATTTGGTTGGCTCCAAAGATCCCCTTCAACACATGGAAGGAGTCTTCATGAAAGAGCTGTGTTAGACCTCATGCGAAAACGTTGTATGAGAAAAGTGAAACGAAATCCAAAGATACTCTTCTGTTTGCACAAGAGCTCACACAAACTCTTGTAGAAGCAAAGTAATGAATGACAATATAGCACCTACTTGTTATAGCACTGTATCTCTGAATCGAGATTGTTTTCTTTTGATCGAGCACTGTATCTAGAATCTCTCTGCTGCGAGCTCTTGTAGATGTGTTTTGGAGTCATGGAAGTGCTTGCTTTCTTCCCACTCTTTAACTTTTGGTGGAGTACTGCAGTGAACATTTTTTTGATAATGTAACTGATTTGTTTGTCATGCTGTAATTATTAAGGAAATTTATAAATCAGATACTGTCATGTGAATCTCATCAGTAGAACTCCTTGACTATATTGTTTAGAACTCCCCTTGATTGGTTTAACAGATCTTCATTGCTGCCCTTTTTTTCCATCTCAGCCTGACTTTTAATATGCCATATCAATTTTGTCCATAGCTATTCGTTTAATCACCTGTCTCTAAAATTATTGGTTCCCTGAAGAAAAAGGGCAATACTAGAGTCAACAGCCCTTGACTCTATGGCGTGCTTGTCTTTATTGTCATAGCATGTCTGTTACTTATAAATATTCATTATAGCAATAATTATTTGATGAATTTCAAATGGTTTTGCTCTTTGGGTATCAGATAAAGCTGTTATATGGCAATTAAGGTGAAGTTCAACTTCTGTGTAAAAAATGTTATTGTGGAAAGACAGTGATTAATGTGGACAACAAAGTGACTGTCATTGAAAAATGTTCCTTACCTGCACTGGGACTTCTGCCAAAATGTGCTAGAATATGTATAAGTTCCATATTTATTATTTAAATACAAATTACTTAAAGGAATGGTATCTTATTTTTGTAGCTTAATTATCAAAAAGTTTTCTGCTGTCACAGTGAATGGATCTTTTCTGTAACAGTAAGGGTACATAAGAACATAAGAAGAGCCCTGCTGGATCAGGCCAAAGGCCCATCTAGTCCAGCTTCCTGTATCATACAGTGGCCCCACCAGATGCCTCAGGGAGCACACAAGACAACAAGATACCTGTATCCTGTCGCCACTCCCTTGCACCTGGCACAGAGAAAACCTACTCCTACAACCAGGAGGTTGCTTATCCCCATCATGGCTTGTAAGGTGTGATGGACATTTCCTCCATAAATCTGTCCAATCCACTTTTAAAGGAATCCAGGCCAGGTGTCATCACCACATCCTATGGCAAGGAGTTCCACAACCAATTACACCCTGGGTAAAGAAATATTTTTTTTTGTCTGTTTTAATACTCCCTTCACTCAATTTTAGTGGATGTTCCCTAGTTGTAGTGTTGTGTGACAGGGAAAAGAACTTCTCTCTATCCACTCTCTCCATCCCATGCATTATTTTATACGTCTCAATCATGTCCCCCCTCAGCCGCCTTTTTTCTAGACGGAAGAGCCCCAAACGCTATAGCCTTTCCTCATAAGGAAGATGCCCCAGCCCACTAATTAATCATTTTGGTTGCTCTCTTCTGCACCTTTTCCAGTTCCACTATATCCTTTTTGAGATGCGGTTACCAGAACCGGACACAATACTCCAGATGCGGCCTTACCATCAATTTGTACAACAGCATAATAATATCGGCTGTTTTATTCTCAATCCCTTTTTTAATGATCCCGAACATGGAATTGGCCTTCTTCACAGCCGCCGCACACTGGGTCGAAACTTTCATCAACCTGTCCACCAGTACCCCAAGATCTCTCTCCTGATCCATCACAGACAGCTCAGAACCCATTAACGTGTATGTGAAGTTTTGATTTCTTGCCCCAATACACATCACTTTACACTTACTTACATTGAAGCGCATCTGCCATTTTGCTGCCCATTCTCCCAGTTTGGAGAGATCCTTCTGGAGCTCTTCACAATCCCTGCTGCTTCACAAACCTCGTTGCTTATCCCCAACTCCAGGTAAGTGTGCTACAGTCTTGCTGAAGGAAACTAAAGACTTTCTAGCAATGAATTCTTGGATTATTACTCTGATTCTCGGAAACATGCCCATAGTGCATCTCTCTCTTTTGTACTAGTAGCTTCTTAGCTGTTGTGATCATATTACAGGGAAAAGCTATATATTATGTGCAACACAGGGATGCTCCCAAAAACAGTCTGCCTGGATTGAGTTCTCCCCTCGAACCTCCAGATCTGTGTTTCTCAATGTTCTCCACATGAGGCGGGGTGAACTGAGTGTCTGCGAGGCCAGCGATGTTCGCTATCCTTGGGGATCGCCGCCACTGGGAAAACACGCCCAAGGCCTTACTGGGGTTTGGGGGGCTTGGGGGGAGGCCTGCGTGACTCTCTACAGGCCTCCCCGATCTTCGGATCGCAGAAAAACAGCGATTTTTGGACACTTCCGGTTTTCGCAGAAGTTTATACTTTAATTGTCAGTATTCTTGGGACAATTAAAAAAAAATGTAAGAGTCTCACTCCTGATGAGTGGCACTCTAGTCCAGACATCCAGTTGATTTCAGTGAAACATTTCCAAACAACTTTGTTCAGGGTTCTAGCCTCAACTGCAGAAAGGGAAATAGGAAAGTTTAAAAAGCAATTTGATTTGCAGCATGAAAAAACTGCAGTGCAGAAGTGATAGGGAAAGACTGTTTCACAAATTACATGTGCACATGAAAATGTGCATTGTCTCACTAGTGTTGTAATTAAAAAAAAAATCCTTTCCCCCTTTTGTCAATTTGTTCATGTTGTTACTCATACAAGGGGACCTATTTAGGCAAACATGGGATATAATCTGTGAGCAGATTATAAGAACTGTTGTTACTTTGAATAGTCCAAACTGGTGCTGAGCTATTAGAGACTCTAGATTGATAGATTAGAGACTCTAGATTGATAGATTTGTTCTAGATTTGGCAATTAAAGTAACTATGCGTGTGTTGTCCAGACACACTATTACCAGAGGTAATAGTGTGTTACACTATTACCAGGTGTAACCATGGGCAATAATGTATTTGGTAGGAGGAATAGTGACAACCACAACAAGGAGGAATTGGGAGAACTCAAGAATCCCTTTGCTGTAGATACACAGATTTGCCTGTACCACTAATATGAGTGCAACCACATGACAGCTTCACACATATTTTAGGGTGAACTCCCATCATAGTGTGATGGGTATACAGGCCTTTACTTTTCACCATAAAAAGTGAACTTATTTCTGTTAGCTATTCTGTAACTTTTTAAGTTTTAATTTTATTTGCGAATTGTTTTAATTGGGTTCAATGGCTTTTTTGAATTGTTTTTATCTTTGTATGTTTTTGTTGTACAGTACATTGCTTTTGAATATTAGAAAACTAGTATAGGAATATTTTAAATAAATAAATAAAAGTGACTGTAGAAGCTGTAATTAGCCCTAGATTTCCACAGAATGTTTTCACCAATAAACAAGTCATTCACACATTACATTGATCTCCACAGAAACACATGGTATGTTCACATACTGTGTGTGTAGTGTAGTGTAGTGTAGTGTAGTGTAGTGTATTATATGTGCTCTCTCTCTCTCTCTCTCTCTCTCTCTCTCTCTCTCTCTCTCTCTCTGTGTGTGTGTGTGTGTGTGTGTGTGTGTGTGTGTGTGTGTGTGTGTGTGTGTGTGTGTGTATAGAAAAGGTGAGAGATAAAAGAGCTCCTTCACCCATTTTAGTCTAGGCTCACTGGACCTAACAAGCTAGACTGGGGCATTCTTCCTCTTCCTGCCAGGAATAATAAACCACACAGGGCAAATCCAACTCTTTTATGTTACTTGAGCTTTGTAGAGATCAGAGTCCAGTCGATTTGCATGAGAAAAGTTAATTGTGGAACTTATTGATCCATGTCACTCATAGCAACAAAGGGGAAGATTAGTAGATCTCTGGAGACCAGATAAAGAAATAGTGCTTTCTGCTGAATTGTTTAATGAACAAGATTGTAGTCTGTTTCCTTTCAGTTTGATTCTCTCTCTCTCTCTCTCTCTCTCTCTCTCTCTCTCTCTCTCTCTCTCTCTCTCTCTCTCTCTTTCTGAATTGTCATGAGTAGCAGAGTATCTAATTTATTTTTATTGAATGGTAAAGCTTTAATGTCCAATCCATAACAACTGCAGGTGTAAGGTGAGCAAATACAAAGGAAGATGCCTTCCATTTGATCCCCATCTGCCAAAGGGTCTATTTTGCACTTCTGTAAAGGGCAGCAGAATTTATGGATGAAGTTGCCACTGTTATTTCTGGGACCGTCTTGCCCCTTATTCAGTTGCATACTTTCTAGTGCGATTGGGGTTGTAATGGCATTTCCTCTGATATTCTTAGCGATGCTTCCCTCTCCTCCCACCAAGAAATCAGTGCCAGTGAAGGAAGCTTCACTGGTGAATTGAATCATGACATCTCGGAGATGGTGCCAGTATTTGTATAACCTCAATGCTTTACAGGGAATGCTGTAACTAAAGGACACCGTAGACCAGTGTTTCCCAAACGTTTCCGACCTGCAGCTCCCTTAACACCAATTGGCCGCGGTTCCCCATTACATTATGTTGATGTCTGCCAAATGGCATTGCACTGTTTTCTGAGAGGATTACGTGGTACTCCAAGGCTCCCCTGGATGGTTTCAATGGCTCCCCTGGGAGCCGCACCTCCCAGTTTGGGAACCACTGCCGTACCAAGAATATAAAACATTTATGGTTATTCTGTTTATGTACAACTCTCACAATTTGTGAGAATATCTTGTTGTTCATGCAAGATAATATTAGTGAAATATGGAAGAGTTCTCCTTTTTTTCCATTGAGAAGTATTATAAATGGAGGCTCATCTTGAACTCCCCCCCTCCCCCCCGACTACAACTGGGTAACATGAATAAAATAATTTTGAACTACCTAACTTTTACAACGTTAGATTATAGGCATACTGTAATAGATTCCTGAAAGGTAATATGTATAATATCCTTAAAGGTTCAGCAAAGCAAGAACATTATGTATTGGAGTTATAACAGCTTCAAAGTCTCACGCTTACAGCCCAATCCTGTGTAACTCTTGCACCGGTGTGTCAGTAGATCCACCGGTGTAAGTGCACTTATGTCAGTGTAACTTGCTGTATGCTGACGGACGCAGGATGGAGACCGACGTAACCTCCCTCGGCAGTTGCGCATGCGCAGTTTGGACGTGGAATGGATGCCGCTACAACTCCGCAGGCGCAGGGGGCATACCGGGGGTGTTCAGATGCCCCTGGAATGCTCCCTGTGCCGGTGGAGTTGTAGCGGCATCCATCCCGCGTCCAAACTGTGCATGTGTGGCATTCGAGAGGTGTTACGCCGGTCTCTGTCCTGCGTTCGTCGGTGTACGGCAAGTTACACTGGCATAAGTGCACTTACACCGGTGGATCTACTGTTACACTGATGCAAGAGTTACACAGGATTGGCCTGTTAAAGGAGTAGGAAGCATTGTTTGTCATTTAAAGCAGCTCCATGAAATGAAAATTAAAAAAGTACCTGACTAGTAAATTACATAGAAACTGCCAGGGAAAATGCAGTATAGTATGCTTTTACTAGTTGCATTTACAGGTAGTTTTGCTGGTTCTGGAAAACATTGAGTTTATGGCTTGCACCTCTTCAAAAGCCCAGACCATGGTGATTTTTATAGACTCAGTGGCTTTCTGGTATAATCTACAGGATACATGCTAGAGAGAAAGAAGAAACTGTTTTCCAGCTGTTGTTATATGCCTAATACATGCTTTTAATGGAGTTGGTATATTAGAGTAATGCTAGCAGGAACCTTAATTAGTGACAAAACATCAAAGGAAGGCTTATTTGGGAAGAAATTGTACTTTAAAATTCTACTCTGCCTCATATAGTCTTCAGTGTATTCATTTGATACTTTCTTCTCCACTATCCACTTTTTGCAGCTTTTAAAAAGAAAACTTCTCTTCCCTTCTTCACGGTAGGTTTTATAAGCTTTACAGTGAAGCTTATAAAACTGAAATTGTGGCAGTACAGCATAAAATAATAAGCCATTTTTTTAATGTATCCACATAATGTTGGAGGACGTAACTGGATTTTGAAGGATTGCAGGCTTAATTGGATAAAAGTTTAATACCCAAGAGAATACCACGTATTTCTATTTGAATCATTTACTGATGTTAAAGTGTTGTGAACTTCTAATGATTAAAGTAGGCCAGTTATTTTGATATAAGCATCTTTGTAATTGAACTTGACTAGAAAAGTTTTTGAAAGAATTTATTGTAACTTCTTCTGGAGAGAATCTGGAATCACAAAATACTTGAACAATGCATTTGTGAAAATCATCTCCCTAATGGAAGTTTCTTTTTTACACAAGCCAAATATCACTGGAAAACGCGCTGGTAAATATCACGGTTTATTCTCTAAATGATTCGAGAATTTGGGTAGTGGAATTTGGGTAGTGGAACCTATGTGGTGGTGCTGATGGCACCTGGCCTAAACTAGATGCCTTTCAAAGGGGATTGGACAGATTTATGGAGGAAACGTCCATCACAGGTTACAAGCCATGATGGGGATAAGCAACCTCCTGGTTTTCGTAATGGGCTATCTCTTAATGCCAGATGTAAGGGAGTGGCAACAGAATAATGGTATCTTGTTGTCTTGTGTTCTCCCTGAGGCATCTGGTGGGGCCACTGTGAGATACAGGAAGCTGGACTAGATGGGCCTTTGGCCTGATCCAGCAGGGCTCTTCTTATGATCTCATCCAAAACTTCACAGATAACTCTAGAGATAACTCTTTATGGCATAGTGCATTTTAAACATTTGTAACTTCCTTATAAACACTTTCAGTACTTTCTGGACTTTCAGTACTATCTTTTCAGTAGTTGCCTTTGTTTACTTCAGATGATGTTTGTTTTACTGGACTCTGGAACAACCATATTCATTAGGTACAATATTTTACTTTCCTAGCTGACATGTCTTGCAAAATATGCAGAGATGTAATAAATACACTGACCTTAGAAAAATTATTGAAGATTTTTTCCCTTTATTTTAATGGCTTCCTACTGCAATTTACATAAAAGGAAAGATGTACAATAATTGTGCTATGGAAGAAACGTTTCTAAGTCGTGTGTTGGGCTAGAAATTATGCCTGTATTATCTATTTGCTCTGCTCATTGTATAGCTGTTAAATATATTTCTATATTTTTGCTCAAATTTCCCTCAGTTTCTCAAATTAAAGACATCCACAGTAGGTACCAGTAGGCAACTTTCCCTGTTTTGTATTTTTGAAAATGTATTTCTCTACATAGTCTGTTGAAATGGGTTAAAGAAAAACAAAAGGGAGAAGACAATTACCAGATATAAGATTTGCAGGGAGAGTGTCAAGGAAGTATTTTCTTTAATAAATATAATTCCATATGCCCACTGCTGTTCTACGGTGTACTCACCCATACATTAACCCTCTGTAGGATAATACATATAATTGAGATTGAGACAGACAGATAGCAGGGCCATGATTACATATGTTAGTTGTGAACATTCAGCGAATCCTACAGTCCATTTTCATAATAGGTGGTTTTTGCGACATATCAATGTATCAATTTGATTTTTGCCTTGAGCTGTACTTATGTGTTATTTCTAGAGATGAGCAATTTGGATTGGACTTGCTTTTTCCTGGCTTTTTCTGAAAATGTATTTAGCAGTAATTCTAAAACATCTGACTTTAGTTTTAGAAGTATGGACGTGGGGACCTGCAAGAAATGGTTTCATAGGATTCCTAAGCCTGGATGCCATTGAAGGAGATTTCTCTGCCCTTCTTCTGAGCCAGCAGAAGCACGAGGAACATTCCTTGCTGGTGGCCAGGCTCAAGTAGCCCTTTTTATTAATAGTCGCCTATATCCCTCATGCTAACAAACCAGGATTTACCATGAAGCATATATCCAATGATTAATAAAAGGAGCTATTTGAGCCTGGCCACTAGCAAGGGAAATTCCTCACTGATTGGCTGTGGTCAAACATTTGATGTATGGTTCTGGCAATGACTGAAATCTGCCCTGGCCTAAAATAGAAAAGATTTTCTACATTGTGATGTTCTTGTCAGTTATCAACATTGCAAAAAGTACCACTTTTGATGGATTACTACAGTCTAATAGTGTTCGTACTACTACCACTTTGTTGTTGCTGTTTGACATACTCTAATAGAGGGGAACTGAATAGGTGTTGCTCTAAATGCTTACGGTCCAATCTCCTCTGAAAGGCACCACTGGCGGAATGTGTGTTCTGCCAGTGGAAGTGTCAGGATCCAGGTGGAAGAGCCTAGATCTGGAGCATATCACATGACATCATTGTGCTCGATCACATGACATCATTGTGCTCGATAACACCTCTGGTGAGGACAAAGAGGCTGCCAGCACAGTTGCTCGCTGGCGGCAAAGACACCATTCACTGCCGCCAGGTAAGGCAGCAGTGGGGTGGGTGGTGGGAGGGATGGGGCCATTTCTGGGTGGGGAAGGGATTGTGGCACTTGCATGTGGCCATATCCTGTTCCCCTTGCCCTCTCTCTTGCCCTCTCCCTCACTCTCCTCGGTTCTATGTCAGCAAAATAGCCACTGTTAAAGCCAGTCTGGGCCAGTCTTCTGTTCCTCTTCCAGACATGACCAAATCTCTGACATTGCTGAGAAATGGAGGCTGGGATGTCGGTTGAGTCTGTTGGGCCTTCCTTATACTTATGCATAGACTTTTCCTTTGTTGGGTGAGACTTGTTTAATGCCATGCCATTCTACTCACATCATACCTGCCTGCACCCCAAGACCTCATCTTACTCTTTTTCTTGTATGGCAGCAGAATGTATTACCATGGCATTTATGTATTATGCATGCTTTCTTTTTCTCTCTTTTGTCAGCAGAAACAGTAGAACTCTTGTCACTCACATCCCTGTTGTTACAGTGGTTAACTTATCCCTGTCAAAAAGCATTTTGCAAGAAAGTCATCTTTCTGTGAAATATTAACTGGGATAGAGTCGTATTGCTCAAAATGCGTTCTCGGTGGAATAACTGAAAATGTATAATGTACTCAGTTGAAATGGAAAAGAACCGCTACCACAGGGCCCAATCCTACTGTACCCACACACTATGCCGGTGAACATGTCAACGTGAACTTGTGCCAGCGGTATCACTGGCACAGGTCTGACTAGACCCGTTCAGCCAGCCTTCCCCGGGGCAAGCGAAGAAAATGTTCCCTCACCCGAAGGAGCCCCCCACATGTCAAAACTCCCCCATGGGAGACAGCTGATACCACGTTGCTGCTGCTGCATTGCTGCGGCGTTATGCTGGATTGGTCTGACATTGTATTTAGTTAAGCATGAACCTTGACTCTGGACATTCCCAACTCTGGCTTGAATTCAAGCCTGTGTCTGTTAGCCTTAGTGCTTGTATTATTCAGTAAAATGAGAATAATAATTTTGGCCAGTCTTAGAAGGTTTTGTAAGGATTTCTGGTGATAGTGGCATAGTGTGTGGGTACAGTAGGATTGGGCCCTGTGGTAGCTGTTCTTTTCCATTTCAACTGAGAAATGTTTTGAGCACTTCAGAGAGAGTGAGAGAGTGAGCGCGAGCGCACACACGCACAACTGGCTTCATCTTTAATAGATGGGCAATTTATTTTTAGTATAATCTGCATCTTCATTAAGTAACTGTGGTTCAAATCAGAGATACACTGTTCAAAAGTGGTAAACTTTACTACACAGTTTACATTTGTATAAGTTTTCCTTTATGAAGTATGTTGGGTTTTCTCCCCTTGAATGTGACTTTTAAGAAGAGGGAATTTGTGTCAGGATTGACCCAGCCAAGAGGCAAGGTAAGGTGGGGGCACCTCAAGTGGTGTATGGGTGCAGGTAGCACCCTGCCCCCATCAGCCACCTCTGCAGCTGCCTCATGTAGACTCCATCTGTCCCCTTACTACTTCGCCTTCTCTCCACTGCTCTCTGTCTGAAATAGAGCCTCAGAGTGGGGTGGAAGGAACAAGGTTCTTAGCTTCCTTTTCCTGCCGCATTCTGCCATACTAATTCAGCAGAGCTAGGAGGTGGCAACAAGCTGGGCAAAGAGAGGGAGGGTGGTGGTCCGTGATTGGGAAGAAGGCCACCATGTGCCACCTCTTTTGTCTTTCTCCTTCTCTCTCCTCGCTTGCAGAGGAGCAACTGGGCAGGCTGTGGCCATTGTCGTCATCTCCTCATCCTGAGGCAGGGTGTGTGTGTGCAGGGGTAACAGCAGCTATGGAGAGGTATATTCATGGGTTATTGTCCTCTTGGGCTGAGCCAGATTGATGTATGTCAATTTCCATTCAAGTGTTTATCCAGCTGTATAATGGATGAATTGCATCAATTCCTTGCTAATTTTACTAGATTGTAAATATTCAGTTGAGAAACTTCATGGGGGGGTATACAACAGACTTCATTCTTTCTGCCATTTTTTTCACAGTCATGCCTAGCCTTTGCACAAATATCTTGCACAGCTTCTCTGCTATACCACCCTTCCCCATGCTGCTTCATCTTCTGCTTGAAATAACAAGATTTGCATCAGTCAGGAATCTGTGACCCTATTGCATACTTTCATTATTTGAACTCTGAGTCTTGATACTGATAGACCTGTTAAGAAGACATGTGAACTTGTTATGCTGCCTTGGGGGGCACTCCCTTCAGTCTGAGAAAAACAGATCTATTAAACAAATCAAATACAATCCAAACCCACATTAGATTAGCACAATTAAATGCCACAATTAAGTATCTGGTATATTGGCTGGTTAAGGATTGATGGGGCTGGTATATATAGCCTTTGACTCCCCATTTACTAACACATTTACTGAGGTTCACCATCCAGTATAAGATCTAATGAGAGTCTGAACTCAAGTTCCCATTCCTCTTGCCTTTGCTCTTTAATTCACTAATAATTACTCTTACTGAAGCTTGTCACTATTGGTTGGCTTATTTTTGAAGTGAGGTAGTGTTAAGCATAGTAGCCAAATGATAATAAGCATAATTATGCACACCTTGGAGAGAGAAACGTTTCTCCCACTTTCTCATTGTAGACACACGTTTGTAAGTCATAAACACCTTGAGTTCTGTATAACTTTATATTGTTTCATTATTTGTGCATTTCCTGCAACAACCAGTGAATAGACCAAAGCAGGTCTTAGATTTGCCGTTAGTGCAATTTGGGAGATTTGGAGCATTTGTTCTTTGTTGAAGATTTCAAACAATGAAAATGAACAATGGTAGGTTCATCCTTAGATTTTCGTGACATGTCCAGATTTTAGAGTTCAAAACAAATATTTTTACCAGGAAACTCCGTCGTATAATATATATTTTTTATTATTCGAATCAGATGGTTAAAAAACTTCGTTTCGCTTCCAACACTTCTGATGATGTCTCCTATGTTGGAGGTAAAACGTAAAGTTTTTTAACCATCTGATTAGAATAATAAAATTTATATTATACGAAGGAGTTTCCCGGTAAAAATGTTTGTTTTGAACTCTGAACAATGGTAGGTTGTATTATCATTTTTATTTTCATGAAATATCTCTGTTTTCATCTTCTGTGCATCACTTTCTTCTGTGATCCTGTTGTGATTTGTCAGAAAATTTAACTGAAGGTGAGTCAAGGACTTTGTGGATAATGATGAGGAATATTGTTGCTTGCTTAAATGTGTTATGTGCTGATTGTCATTTGAGAATTTTGCCCATAGGAAAGGAAAAGGTATTCCTTGCTTCTCCTAAGCCAAGCATTTTCTGAGTATAGAAAATGTTTAGTTTTTAAACAAATGAAACACCCTAGTTGAGGGCCTCTATATGTCCTAGATAACAATGGAAGCCTTGCAAGCTCTAAGGAAGTTACTGCAGCCAGGAATTATACTTCCAAGGCTCTCAGCAAAATGAGTGTGATCTTCCTTTGGGGGGAGAAAAATTATTTCCCCAAACTTAAAGTTAAAACCAAACCATAATGGACCATTTTTCATTTAGAAAAAATTACTATGTATGAAAAAATTGTGATATTTAGCCTAATTTTGGAACATCTGAAGAAAACCGGCATAGGATAATGCTCCTGGATGAAGCTGGCAATTACTGTAGGTGGAAAAACTCTTCAGTGTAATAAATTATTACTGTCTTCACAGCTCATTGCAAAACTTACTGGCTATGCTATACTGTATGACAATCATAACCTTCCAGGAGAAGCTTATAATTAAATTATAATTAAATTACAAGCTGATTTAAGGACGTTCTAGCTTGCTGAAAGCCATACCTGAAAACAAAGCACAATGTGTTGTTCAACAGCCGCTGTGTGAATAAGGCTTCATATAATTTGCATGCAACATTTTCTAAAAAATTTACAAGAAGTTTCACAAATATGTACAAGACTTCATTCTAGTTAAGATATAACTTGGGCGGTCTGGTCCACAAACTCTGCTATGGCTTTTTAAAGTTCAGTCAGCTGAGTTCCAGTGAATAAAGGAATGCCAGGGATCAATGATAAAGCTCACAGCCCAATCCAATCCAGCACTGGTGCGGCGTGGGTGCCAGGCCCATGCTATATCTTGTGCTGGGGAGAAGCAGGCTGGGGGTCTCCTTGGAGTAAGGGGACATTCATCCCCCTACCCTGAGTAAAGACCCAACCCCCACAATGGGGCTACTCAGGTCTGCGGCAGCTATTTTGCTGGTGCAGACCTGAGAAACCCCGTGTAAGTGAGACAGGCCCAGGAGGGAGAATAGGATACGGCGTGCGGCAAGGCCACTGATCCTTCCCCCTCTTGGGCCCAATCCATCCATCACACCCTCCCCTGCTCCATTTAGCCCCCTCCCCAGCCCCCGAGCTGTGGCCTTACCTGCTCTGGCACACAGAGCTTCTGAATGCAGCGCCGGCGGAACGACACAGGCTTTCCTGCTGGTGTAACCTACTCGCAGGGTGCCGCAAACGTGCTAGGCTGGCACTGCGGAACGTAGGATTGCACCATTAGTGGGTTATAATAGCTATCAGGTATGTTACAATTAGTAGACATACCCACAAGAACTCCTGGCGGGAGCTACAAGTCTTATGGCACACCATCCATTTTAGATCAACTCTTGATCTGATACAGTGTGGGAGGAATTATGTTAAGAGTTATGAATGAAGGCAGGAGAAAGAGAACCCAGCTCAGTAATTGCAGGAACAGACCAATAATGTCATGATAATGTCGCTGTTTTCAGGAAAACCCCAGTTTCCAGGAAAACATTAAAGTACATTTTCTTGAAAGCTTCAGCAAAGAGCTTGTTCTTTACCAATGGAGAATGCAATTGATGCAATTATTGGACTGTCTATAAAATCTGAGGGTTAGAAGAAATCAGCCTGTGCTATTCCCAAGAATTCTCCCTAAAGGCTCAGGCTCAGCACAATGATTCATGCTATCTGCCCTCATCTATCCTTGTCTTGCAATTATCATCATGTTATCTATGAACTTCTAATACAGTCTAGCAATTACCGGTACCCTTGCCTTATACGTTGGATCTATGGACAAAAGTAAAATTCAACTTCTTTGTGTAATACTTTCCAGTGCCTTATAGCCCGAAAAATACTTGTCACTCGACCTTCAGTGACCAGGACGTAAATGTTTCCTTCACTTTTGCAGTCAGCCTTTCAGGCTTTAAAAATGGGTGGGCCATTTCAGCAGTTTTTCAGGGCGGGAACACAGAAATGTACTGGTGGTATCAAAAACATTCTTCTCAGCAGTTGTCAGCTGGAAGCCACTAATTTTTTCTTCATGATGCCCTGTGGAGCAATACTATGTTATCTGAGGGGCATTCTGGGACAGTGTCCCACAGTGGCTGAGCTGGAAGACTCCAAATTCCCCCCGATTCCCTTGGAATGATGTTACATGGTGACATAGCATTGGTCTGAGGGATGTCATGAATGGAAAAAATGGTTACCTATTGGGCTACTAGAAGGAACTCTGCCTCTGCTATGAAAGAGGATGTGATGAAGAAGGAAGCAAAATAGCAAGTCCTATTTCATTCCCCTCCCCCAAGCTCAAAGGAACTGGTTTTTCTCTTCTTGCTAAATTGTTTTTTGCTGTTCAAAACATAATTGTGTTTGATAGCCATCAGCATAAGAACATTATTACTTTCCATACATTTTCTCTTAATACTTCTGAGCCTAAATCTGGAACTTGGCACATGTAGCCTAATTGGTAGACTTTTCTGATCTATTGTATGGAGCACTGAACAATCCAAACTAATGTTTGTGTGAAGCATATCTTGAGATTCCTGAGGCCAGTACTGTATACATTTGGTTTAATAATTTCTAGTCTGCCTTAAAACACACAATACAGTATAGACAAGTGTGCCTATTACCCATCAGCATCCTAACAAAAGCTTTTGTGAGTCTGAATTTATCACTGCTCTGAGTCGGGCAGTCAAGTCCCTTCGTTCAGCCAGAAACTGGGCATTTTTCAAAGCCTCCTTGATTTGTTCCTCAGTATTGAGCAAGAGGGATGTAAACAAAGAAATCTACTAACTCCTAAGTCCCTGGAGCTACACTCTGAATCAGAGAGAAAAAGTGGTTCCTCGGCAATGCACTCAAAACGTTTGCTGGTATTCCTTGTGTACAGCTGAGTGGAAGTTTTGGAGCTGCCCCTGCTGCCTCAGCCTTGGCCTGCCAGCTGTTGGCAAAGCAGGCAGGGATGCAGGGAAAGGTGGAGCGCAGTGATCCTGCCCCCTTACCTTGAGCGTCCTGTCTATCTTAAACAGTACCAGTGTGGAAGAAGGGAGATCACACTGGAGCTGCAGGTAAGGGTGGCATTGGATACAAGTTCATTGTGTTCTGCCTCTGTTTGCCTACCCACCTGCGTTGCCAAGCAGCTGAATAGCCAAGGTAGCTTTTTCTCTCCCCTCCCCTTTTTCCTCTGAAGCAGTGCTGCTTCTCGCTGGAACAGTGCTGGAGGAGGAAGAGGGGGGGAAGGGGAGGAAGAAGGAGGCTGCCACCAGCAAGCGAGAGTGGGGGGGGGGGGCCGCAGAGCTGACTGCAGCAGCTCAGGGGAAGCCAGAGGGGAGGGCAGATGCAGGGTGCAGGGCACCCCTTGTCAGTTTGCTGCCCCCTTACAATTTTGTGCTAAGTGTGAGTGCTTCAGCTGACTTCATGGATGGGCTGGATCATGGATCTTGTGTATGCTTCCCAGTTGATCTCGGTATCGGTTTAAAAACATGCGGGCACATCTAATTTCTCCCATACTAATGTCCTAACACCTAACATGTATTTAAGTTTGAGTAACTGAAATAATCATGTAGTTTTTTTCTTGCCATCTCTTGCTTCCATTTCCTTCCTTTCTTATTTCCTGTGTGTCTTTCTAGATTGTAAGCCCTCAGTGTGGGGCCCTGTCTTCTCATTCTGTGTAAAGCACCATGTATGTTGATGGCACTGTATAAATCCTCCTCCTCCTCCTCCTCCTCCTCCTCCTCCTCCGTGTGTCAGCACTTTGTCCTGCTTCTTCCATCTTTGCTCCCTCTTTTCTCCTTTCACAGCAGCAGCTTTTGTGCTCTGGCTCAGTCTTGCATAAGACAATACTGACCCTTCTTCCTAGATCAGTGATGGTGAACCATTTGGGCTTGGTGTGTCAAAATTTTTAAAAATGCCTAACTTGACTCTGCTGGTGTGCCGCCCCTCCCCATATTTTTAATAGTACTTTGACTATTGCTACTTTTAATAGTAATTCTGAACTGAACTGAAAACTACTATAGAACACATTGCATTTTATTTAACATCAATTAGTGACTTTTTTGTTGCTGAGTTTTACTAGAGAATAATTTGAAAGAGGTCTGCCAAAATCTCTGCCCTAAACGTTCAAGAGAAGCCTGTAAAACGTTTGCAAAAATGTAAGGTGTGTCGGGGCCCTGGGGGGAAACACTGGCGTGTCACCCAAAATGACCCCGTGTGTCACCAGTGACACGCGTGTCACAAGTTCGCCATCATGGTCCTAGATTGTACTCAATCAGATGGCCAGTTTTTAAGTTCCATTTTTCCAGAACGGAAGCTTCAGCTTACAGTACAGTACTGTTTACCCAAGTCCTTTTCTGACCAACACTGTGTGTTGGTTTCTTTTTCCCAGGTTGATATTTTGCCCTTTTCCCTTCTAGAGTAGATCTGCTTGAAGTGTCCTGTTGTATTTGCCGGTTGGCTGCTGCTGCTAATAGGCAGCCTTTAATCAGCAGCAGAAACAGGTGACAACAGAATTCCAGTATTTCTTTCTTCAGTGCAATGAGTCTTAATTAACTTGAGAAGGTGGCTGCTGAAGGAAGATCAAGAAGGCAAGAGAAATGCCATTTTTGATCTGTGAAGGACTGAGGCCTGATTTGCATAATGTCTGGGCTCATGTTGAATTTTCAACCCACATCCAAGCAGTCCTCAACTCTTTCACAGCATGCCCAGTTCCCAGCTCATGATGTTCTCAGTGTAGATGTACACCATAGTGATGGCTCATTGTGTGCCATCACCATAAGCTCAAGGTGTGTGTGTGTGAATCAACCCATGGGTGTGTGTGTCTTTAAGTAGACTTGTTGGAAATCAGTTTCCTTGTCCCCCTTGAGACCTATAGGGGTGGACTCTTTCCTTCAGTGTTTGTTGAACACTAAGGAGTTTGTATGTCTTCACATTGGTGCTTGATAAAGTGATCTGTTTGCCACAAGAGTCTCCTTTGTGCTGAGTGGACAGCAGGGTCATGAAGTGCAAAGCTGGCAGAGGAGGTTGTCCCACCATCCATATGTTTCATGCCCCAAGGAGCACTGCGAACTAAAGCAGTAGACCAGGGTTTCCTCAACCACTGGTACTCGTACCACCAGTGGTACTTCGGTGGTACTGCTGGTGGTACTCAGACCATCGAACCGCTGGAACCCTGCCCCGGCATGGTGCTGTCAGCGCTGTGTTTTTGCTCCCGAAAGGCTCCTGCCTTTGGCCAAGCCTCTCGGGAATGCTGAGAGGGGCCCTCCCACCCGCCCAAAGCGTCCTACCTGTGTTTTCTGGCCCATCTGGTTGTTTCCCCACCATAGGATGAAGCATTTGCTCCATTGGCACCACTGCATCACATAGGCTGATGGGGTGTGTGTGTAGGATTGAGGCATTACAGCCCAATCCTATCAAAACTGCTGGGTCTCCTGCCAAGACTGCTGTCACCAGGCCACCACAGCTCACCGCTTGGGGTGGTGGCCAGGCTGTGCTCTATGGCACGTGGTGTTTGGCGACCACCATAAAGTGCACTGCACTGTTTGACACAAAATTCTGTGCATTCTGGCGAAACAACTGCTGGATAAAATTGGGCTGCAAGTCTGTTATTAATGCTGCATGAAATATTGTTTGGAAATAAGAATACAATATCTCTCTGGTTCCCGGAGTATTGTGTGGCCTGTTACAAAAAGATAATTGGTCTTCCTTGATATATAGTTTGGATACATTCTAGATTTTTGTTGTACAGTATCTGGAATAAAATCACTCTCTAGTGAATTTCTCCTCCTATATACAGTCCTCTTCAAAACTTTATTCATATGGATCTGGAAGCTTCTTTGGAGATTTTACATTTAGTGATTTAGATGTCAAAGTATTTTTAGACAAAATCTATAAAGCATTCATCATTGGGTAATTATAGGCTTGTTGATTGACAGCAAATGTTGTGCTCATTGAAAACCATGTTTCAGTGTACTGATCCTAGCTTTAGTCTCAAAGATTGACTGCTCTGATCAAAATTCTCAGGAGGAAGAATAAGCTAAAATGGTTTTGCATACTATGGTGTGAGCGGACAGTATCATTAGTAAATTCTGAAGGGTTGTTTATCTCTAAATTTTGCCATATTTTGTTGCTTCCCCCTTCTGCCTATATAATACAGAAATAACATAAGCGCTATCATTGACGTATATTTCAATTCAACAAGCAATATCAGCAATAAAAACAGAACTAAATATCATTCATCAAATCATACATTATCTGCGATGAAGAAAAGCTACTAAAAGTAATTTTAAAAGTTTTTTACCTGTCTGCATAAACTGTCAAACAAAGTTGCCTGCCAGATCTCTCCAAATAGGAAATTCCAGGTTGTGTTCATGACTTTGTGTTCAGTCCTGAACAGCCTTCCCATGGCCACATGGCTGAAATTGAAGCCTTTCACAGCTTCCCTCCCAGTGCTACCAGAGCTCAGCAATAAGGATGACGTCATCACTGAGCACTCCAGAGCCATCCCTGAGCAGCCATTGTAGGGCTCTGCGCACTCCCATCAAAAATGAGAGGGAACATTGGTCCTGAGTCTTTTAAATATGGTTAATATTAAACATGCAGTATTGCTTCTAAAAGAAATTGAATAACAAAACAACTTTAGTAAGGGTGCAATCCTGACGATCGTGCCAGCGACGGAACAAGTGCGTCCGTCGGATGAGGTGAGTTGGGATCGGGCGGGCACAAGGGTGGTTCGGCGGGTGAGGGAGGGGGGCCATTGGCCTAGCTGGCCCGGGAGGGAGCAGGGGATGGCCTCGGCCATATCCCCGTCCCCACCAGGCCGGCTAGGCCGTTATATGGCCTCCTCTACTTCCACCAGCTATTTAGCTGGCATAAATCTGAGGGGACTGGTCGGACCGGCCTGGATTTACACCCGGGGAAGGGGACGAGCATCCCCTTTCCTGAGTAGACCTCCGGCCCGGAGGCAGAACGGCCACCAGATCCTTGCGCTGGATTGCGCTGTGAATGCCATGGTCAGTGTATAGAACTCTAAGCGCAATGTCTTTCACTTTGAGGATGGGATGTTAGTATTTCCATTCTGAACTCCATGAGCTTGGATCAACAGGTGTGTCACTAGCAGAAAGCATCTTCCACTCATGGATGTGTTGTTTCCACCTTAATGGAAGAACATTGCACAAGAAAAGGCAAATGAAATCCAGAGATGTCTTCAAATGTGCACAAAAATTCCATCACATTGTGTACTACTTGTTTTATGGATTCCATATCTTCATTGATAGTTTTAATCCCTTAGAACAGTGGATCCCAAACTTTTTAGCCCTGGGACACACTTTTTAAAATGACACACTATCGGGACCCACCTAGCTTTACAAGGCTTAAGAAAAAGGTGATCTAGGAATTATTTATTTATTTACAAGTAATTTATTTATTTACAAAAAAATTGATCCATTTCTTGTAATGAGGTAGCCCTAATGAATGCCCTCAAGGCTTGAGGGGCTTAGTTATGTGACCCATCCTTCACCTGCCCCCACTACCTGTAATTGACAGACTTGGGGGACACACCAGAAAAAAGACATTCAAACGTTTATCTTCCTATATTTACACAAGCTTGCAAACTATAGGAACTCAGCTGTTTGCAGGGCAATTAGCAGCTCTCTATTTTCTGAATAGCCTCCGGGCTTGAGGCAATTACTTATCTGATCTTTCCATCATCCATGTTTTCACTGGAGACTCTGCAGGACCCACCAGAAATCAGGTCGCGACCCACAGTTTGAGAAACACTGCCTTAGAACATGTGCAAAGCAAGCCCCGATGGTTGGAGCACAAATACCTTTGCTCTGTAATCTGCTTTGTGAACATTTTTAATTGTAGCCATGATCTTTTTATTCAATTTTTAGATATTGTTTTTATTAATTTTTATTAATTGTTATTGTTTTTAACTGTGATTGTTTTTATATTGTATTTTTTGTATGTATTTCTCTTTTTGCTGTAAGCCGCCTTGGGTTCCTTCGGGGAGAAAGGTGGGATATAAATATTGTAAACAAACAAACAAACAAACAAACAAACATGTTTTTTGTTGAAAAACAGTATATACATATTAATCACCCCTCGTCATAGTAGTAGTTCCACACTGGAAAATGCTTGTAGCGCCATAATAGCCAAAATGCAACATCTTCCCCACTGAAAAGTTTGCTTTTGCAGTGGAGAACTGCGTATAGCCCAACAGTTATGGCTTGTAGCCCACTTGTAGCCCAGCTATTATGTTGCTTTGCAATGGGCAAATTTGTGGAACAGCACCACTGTGAAAGCCTTCTGCCTGGGCTTCTTTGCATCCAGACTATACATTCTAAGCTGTCAGCAGAAGAGGCTTCTTTGCACACACTCTCATTATGGACGTAATTCCATGCTGCAAAAGACAAACACACCAAATGTATGCCCAGTCTCCTGCAGATAAACTCTGCAGAACAGATAAATCGACTCTTTCAGCTTTAAAGAAGTCACCTGTTGGTGGGACTTCTTAAGTCTTTAACTGCACCTTCTTCCCTCCTCTTCTGTGTGAGCCTTTGTGGCAGTGACCCGGTTCTTTGTTCTTCGTAAAGTGCCGTGTAAATGGGTGAAACTATCTCACTATATAATAACAAAATGGAACAAGTGCAGAAAACAGTTGTTTATAATTCCATATAAAAGCATTTCTGGCTTACATGACTGCTTACTGTGATGAAATGTGTACTGGGGGCTGGAGGAAGGTTTCACTAAAGGTAAGTAGGGTTGGGGTTGAATGTTTGAATATCGAATGTAATATAAGCCACATTGGAAAGCTGTATCTCCCACAGATCAATATGTGTAGGAGGCCCATTCTTGTTTTCTTGGTTTCCCCTTCACTGATTATTGTAATAATAAGCCTTCAAAGATATACTTTATGTTCCGTACACAGTGTTATCCATTTCCAGAGCCTAAAAGTTACGAAAAACCTAATTTCATATCATTATAATTGTCAAAATAAATCTCCTTTTGTCTATCACCTCCTTCAAGCGAACAGAAAATAGTGACGATCTTATGAGCTAAGCCGATTTATCTTTTAAAGAAATAAACATTTTCTTTTACGTTTACAATTAGTGGCTGTATACTGGATGCACCTATTTTGCTAATTATAGAAACTATTAATAAACTGCTGCAGTTTTGCTCTATATTCTACTTGTAGAAATATATGGTAATTCCATTTTGTGTGCATCATTGTTTTCCCTAACTGCTTTTCTTGATCCCATTTATTTCTTGATCCCATTTATTTGTACGAGTATTTTAAAAAAGTTGTAAACCAATATGACTTCTGTATCCAAGTGTAAAAAGGGATTTCCCTTCATTTTAATCCAGTAGCCATAGAACAGCAAGATGATTGTGTACAAAAGGTCTAGCTAGGTCACAGTAAGAGATCAATCAAGGAGCATATAGATGCTATATCACATCCATTCTGTCATGCTCCGGATATTAGGTGTTGTCCTTGAACAGTTGTTCCAGAGTTAGCAGCATAAAGTAGTTGCTTTGTTTATTGTATAGGCATATCCAGAAAGAAAGGAAGTCAAGAAGAGAGGCACAATAAGAACAGAGAAAAAGCAAATGATCAAATATGCAAACAGTTATAATGATTCTCTGGTGAAAATTCCAAATGTCAATTTGCCAAATGGTCTATCCTGGAGAGAACTGCATTCTTTGGGATATGAAAATGCAGGAGTTATCAAGTATGATGTATTTTGTATACTTGAATGCACGTTTTAAAAAATTCAGCTGTACTTCATTCGCGTTTAGGCGTTGATTGATATGAGTATTGGAAAATACACAAAAGTTAAATATTTTAGTTTGTTAGGAAACATGGCACCTGTTTTAGCAAACTGTCAGTATTATGGTCTCCTGAAATGGAACACTGAGGTATTTCAAGCTGTAAAATTTACTAGAGTCTGGGAAACAAAGTAGTGTGTGTTCATTCTACAGTAATACTTTAGATAACAATTTAAATGCAGTGGACTGTTGGATTTGTTAAATCGTTTTGAGTTTCTAAGGACCCCCATTATGGCCTTGAGCTGCCAGAACCAGTGTTCTGTGCCAGAACTAATGTTCTAGCAGTGCAAGGTCCTTTATGGTTGCATGAAAGTGGGGTCACTGCTGCAAATTGTGGGGGGCACCGTACATGTGGCTGTGGCTCTGAGGGCTTCACAGGCACCAGTAATTTGGAGGCAGGGGTGGGGAGAGGGGCAATGGGGCATGTTGGGGGAGGAACGAGGGGTGTGTCGGGGAAGGAGGGGTGGACGTGACTTGCTTGGCCAACCTTAACTATACAAGACAGCTAAAGAAGGTAAGAATTATATTCGGGCTCAGCCCAAGCTAAACTGGCACCCAAATTCTGTCACCTTTCTGTTTTTGTCTGTTTTGGAATGGGCCAGCGTGCCTGTGCCCTCCCTCCCATTGCCTCTCTCTCCTTCTCACCTCCTCTGCCACATACCACATTTTCAACACTTGGCTGGGCAGGGAGGATTCTGGAAGTTCTGCTCCCAGGCTAATATTGAAGGTGCTGAGGAGGAGAAAAGGGGGTGGCAACAATCGGGAACAGGGTTGCAGCAGCCCTTACCTCCTCCAGCTAATGGCTGTGTTCTTCAGCAATGGCACTGGTGGGAGAAGTAAGCCCCCCCACCCTCTTTTTGCTTGCTCTTTAAGAATAGTGCATGAGAAGAGGGTGGGGCAGGTGGCAGACCAGGAGAAATGACAGATGGATGTGAAGTGTGGGGCCTCCTTGCCTGTTCACTACCTGCCCCTGCCTGCCACTTGAAGCAGACACTTCATCCCACCTCATGGATGTGCCGGCCCTGATGATAACCAAAGTTCAGAAACACTGTAACATTGTACCTTATTCTGTTAAAAAACAGTTGCATTGATTATACTGAACGTTTTCAAGCAAATTTGTTTTTTTTTGTAACTGTCATCACCAGGCACAAAATATCGTTGTTGTCTCTTTGCTGATACTAAGAGAAGCCTACAAAAGGGACACATTAATTATTGTGGAAAAATTAAGCTTTGTCAACTGAATGAACAAGTGAAAAATCACTACATCAACATCGGAATAGTAAATGAATACATCAGAAGATTTTTTTTTTTAATGGCAGTGACTGACTCTAAGTGTCAGTGCTATAGTTAGAAGGTTTGCTTGAATTTTATGGTGGAGCCAAGGGAGGTGATAGAAATGTAAAGTTTATGCAATATACATTGTGAACCTTTGTTCATTGAAGTCTCTTCATGGCCTGTCATCTGCCATGAGTTGATGTCAATAAATAATAATGTATTCAATGATAAAGAGCATTTTTCAAAAGCAGATGGCGCTCATATAAATGCACTCCTTGAGAGGAAACCACTTATGATTTAATCAGGTTTCAGTATTTTATTTTAGATGTAGGAATCATAAATCAAATGCCGACTGTGTCTCATGCTTCATTTGTCAGCCCAAACAACGCATATATAATACATTAAAGCTCGTATAATTGTTTGCAATATTCAATTAGACAATAGAATTTAATGAGGCTTCAGCTAGACCTAGGTATCATGTCTACTCATTAAATGAGTAGTATTTTAGTCTTGCGTCTCAAAAAATACACATGGTATTAAACTTGCCTATAGGAGGTGGAGTTAATGTAGAAGTAGACTTAATGCGGCCTTTTAACTCTTAAACATTAACTCTTAAACACTGATCTGATGCAAGAATGTGATTCACAGCAATGGGGGGTATCAATGCTTTTTCCAGTGTCGTCTATTCACCAAAAATATTTATTTTTGTATTTATATACCACCTTTCTTTTCCTCAGATTACTCTTCAGATGTTACTCAAGGCAATTTACATAGACAGGCTGTCTAGACCTGATAAGGGTCTTTACAATTTTTGTTCTATATAGAATAGGGGTTTTCAACCCCTTCTCGGCCGAGTACCACCTCCGGCGCCACTCCCTTGCTGCATACCACTGGAAGTGACTGGAGATGACATCATTGCCAGTTACTTTCAGGTTTTCAGAGGCCAGAAAATGCAGGTAGGAGGTTCTGGGTGGGAGGGCCCTTCGCAGCGTTCCTGAGAGGCTTGGCCAAAGGCAGGAGCTTCTCGGGAGTGAAAATACGATGCCAATAGCACCATGTCGGAGCAGGGTTCTGGCAGGATGGCGGGCCGAATACCACCAGCAGTCAGCTAAAGTACCATTGGTGGTAAGAGTACCACTGACTGAGAACCCCTAATATAGAACCCTTCAACTCCAGATGGTTTCCTTCAATGGTGTAGTCATCTTCTCTTAGCTGCCAAACACACGTCACGAGCTTCCACAGGCAGCCACACAAATAATACTGAGGAGGGGATTTTCAGTTGTTATCACTGACATTCTCAGCATTCCAGTCCGTTCTATCACCACGGCACGCAACAGCAAATCCTCTCTGCCCCCATGGTTCACGACAGCTTATCAGTGACTTCCATTCTGTCTGTCTCCCAGCATGAAATAGGCTGCTCCTGCTTAGCTTCCGGACGTCTTCAGGCAGTTCAACCTCAGGACCACATCTCCTACCAACGTGCCCCAAAAGTGACTGTTTGCCTGTAACCCCATCTTCTAAATGAGTTTAATGTTGCATTTGATTTGACCCTAACTAACTTGCTGGTGTTACACTAAGCTACTTTGAAATGATCAGAATCATTTGGAACTCTGTTACAAAAAAAGGGAAAACAATTATAATTGATATTTTTCCTAACTCAGATTTAAGAGTCAGTCACAGAATTACATCAGAGATTCATTCTCTCTCTCTCTCTCTCTCTCTCTCTCCCCCCCCCCCCGGGTGAAGTTAAAAAAATGCTGCTGTGATTTTTTTTTTCATTTTTGACAAAAAATCGCTTTACAATTAACCTCACAACTGGGAAGACTTGAAAACTCCTCCCACTGACTGTCAAGATTATGATGTAATCATTTAGTTCTTGCAGGAATTGGAATTTGTTGAAATGCATTTAGTGTGAGTTGCCACCCTCCGTTGCTCTGATTGCTCTGTTGTCATTTGCCAAGCCCCAATATCTTGTCAGGCCTTTAAAGTGATCAGGCTGCAGTCTTTTCGGTTATTTGGGAGGAAGAGATGCGGGCTCTTGTTTTTCAACAGCTATTTGAACTCCAAAGGGGAGGGGGGAATAAGTGGACTGGATGATAGCAGAAGGCAAGGGAACATTGGAAGGGATTCCTAAATGAAAGGAGTGAAAGGAGAGGCCCTGGAAGCTCTAATAGCCTAATAGTATTAAATGTCTTAATATTAAATTAATTAATATTAATATTAATTAATATTAATGTCCTAATATTAAAGACAGAAATCCCCTTGAGTGGGAGACAAAGGAGATGGAAATAGAACAGGAATGCTGTCTATAAACTACAGGGAGGGGGAGAGGGAGGTGGTGCAAAAACAAAATTTTGAATTTTTGGACTTTGATATGGAACTGGAGAGTCCTTTTGCAAAACCTCTGCATGCCCTTCAAGGAATATTTAGGAATTTCGAGGGAAGGTAAAGGGATTTAGATCCGATTTGCTAGTATCTGTCTGCATTTTTGAGACAAAATCAAAACTATCTCTGAATTTTTAGATATGTAGGAAACCCTTGGAAATGGAAGGAGATCCCTAAAGCAAACACAAAACAAGCCAGGATCAAGTGGCACTACTGAGGGAGGCCACAGTAACCCATCCCAACTTGGATAATCTTTAAAACAATGTCTGGTAGTCCTTGCTCTTATCTTTGGAAGTGACTGAGACAAATTTTGCTTTTTGCTACATTTTTCTCCTTTGACGTAATGGGTTTAAGACATAATAAAGTAATATGTTCCATTCATTGAATACAAAGCCATTCTTGTGTTTTTCTAGACTATATACTACTGATTTTAGTTTATATATGAACAGTTATTTCCTCAAAACAATATCTCCTTTGACTGTTTTGAAAAGTGCAATTATTGTTAGCCTTAATAATTACACATCCACTTACAGCCCAATTCTGTGTGTGTCCCCCTGGGGGGGGGGGTAGGCTCTTCAGTGTGGGCTGTGCAGCCCATGCTGAATCTTATCCAGGGAAGGGACTGGCTGGAAGACCGCTTACCCTGGGTAAACCCCCAGCCGCCACAATGGGGCTCCTTAGTTCTCCACCTGCTCTGTAATTGGCGATCAAGCAAACCCATGTCGGCTGCAAGGGCCTGGGAGGACGGATAGGATGTGGCGTCCTTGTCAGACGCCAATTCCTCCCCCTCCCAGGCCCAATGAACTCCAGTAGTTCTCAGAAGGCTTTAGCACAACTCTTATCTAGTACACAGGCTTTTTCTCCCCCTTCAGTACAGCTGTTAAAATTAAGTAGCATTAGACCTGCATTTCTCCTCAGTTTAATAGGCTGCCATCTGGGAATTGAATAAATGTGCCCCCCTCTTTTCTACATTATATGTAAAAAATGTAATCAAGTGAGTCAACCATTTCCAGTGATCCTTTTGTAATACTGTACACCTGAAAATATAATTAAGTGGATGAGTAAGGTAGCGTATATTGTTTAGAATATTTGCGACATGCTTGTGAAATGGGGTTACCATTTTACAGAAGAAAGTCTTCCACTGATAGTTCCACCCTTGAAAAGATGAAAATATGCACATGTTTTTTTTCTGTTTTGCTCATTAGACTGTGACAGAAGCTCAAAGTTCTACTATATAATAGTCCCAGAATTAATTAGCTGCTCATGAAGACCAAAATAGAAGTGTATTATTTTATAATTTGGTGAGTCTAAATAGTGGCACTTACTGTAACATAGCGCCATCACTGCAGCCATTTTTTCTGGCCTCAGTTATTAAATATGGCTTGTTTCCATTACTTTTCAATACAATCTTTTGTTTCTCTTACTAACTGTGTATTAAAGTTAAAAGTATAAGACAAAAATACTCTTTTTGTAGATCTTGCCACTTTGTTGCTGTAACTGTTTGAAATTTACCATATTTTTCACTCCATAAGACGCACCCCCCCAAAATAGGGGGAAATGTCTATGTGTCTTATGGACCGAATGCTGTAAAAAAGGGTAATAAATGTCTTGCTTTAACTACTAATCTTAACGGCTCTTGGCCGCTTACCACGTTGTCGTTTAGCACCTCTAATCTTCGTCCCATGTTGCTGGCTGCATTGTGGCCCCGCCGGGACTGCCCCCAGTCAGCAGCTCTAAGACGCAAGCCTCCCAGGCGCTGGACGCGACCAGGAAGCCCTGTGCAAACATCGCAGTTACTGGGATGTTTGCGCAGAGCCTGCAGTCGCATTCAGCGCCTGCGCGAATTTCCCAGGCACTGGAGTCGACCAAGAAGCCCTGCGCAAACATCGTAGTAACTGCAATTTTTGCGCAGGGCTTCCTGGTCGCGTCCAGCGCCTGGGATGCTCGCATCTTGGAGCTGCTGACTGGGGGCAGTCCCGGCGGGGCAGCAATATAGCCGGCAACGTGGGATGAAGATTGGAGGTGCTAAATGACAACGCGGTAAGCGGCCAAGCACCGTTAAAATTAGTAGTTAAAGCAAGACATTTATTACCAATTTTTTTGCTCCAAAATACACGTGCGTCTAATGGTCCGGTGCGTGTTATGGAGCGGAAAAATACGGTACATCCACCTGCCTCATGTATCCTCATGTAAACATTATTAACAGCACAATCCTGTCTAACCCTGCACCCTGTGATGCAGAGAGGCTGATGCAGCCCCCACTGCATCCAGGGTACAAGACAGGCTGCCGGGAGGTCACCTCAGGGGGAGGGAACAAACCGGGGGTAACCCTCCACAGTGTGGGAGGTCTGCTTGGACTTGCGCTAGCTAAATAGCTGGCACAGGTCCGTGTGGACCCATGCTGCGGGATTGGGTCCAGGAAGGGGGTTAGAATTTGGCAGCAGCTGCTGCCGCCAAACCCACCCCCTTCCTGGAACCAATCCACCCATCCTCTGCCCAGTTGCCACCACTATGCATATCTACTCAGAAGTAAACATGAGTTCAGTGGGACTTGCTTCCAGGCAAGTGTGTATAAGGATTGCAGCCTTAGGCTCACAAGTGAAATAACGTTGGCTTTCTTCGAGGCGGGAGACTTGCCAGGATAGTCCCAACTTGTGGAAATCCCCATTTTCGGCAAGAATTTTCTTCATGCACCAGAAGAAGGCATCTAACTAAACTGTAGCAGGCCTACATATATTTATTTTTATATCATGTTCAATTTTTATCACACTTTTTTGGAGTTTGCCACCTTGCTTCTTTTGCTGCTGGACTGACACCCCCCTTTTCCCTCAGAGCCATATATAGCACTAGCCCTATAGTAGCTGTTTGAGGTGGGACATAATTAGAGCAGTGTTCCATATCGAGAGCTGTGTGTGTAGATTTGCTTGGAACACAAACAAATCAGTATCCCCATCTATACTGAACTGACAGCCAAATCCACCGTAAGTATGGAGACTCAGCTTCTGCCGCCGGCCGCATGGACGTTCCGGCTCCCGAGTTGGCGCAAACGTGCCTTATGGCACGTTTGTGAAGGTGGCGGGAGCACTTGCTCCAGCGCCAGAAGTTTAGGGTGGATTTCGCCCTGAATCCTGTAGTTGCTCTGACAAACACTATAGTGTAAATGTCTCCCAGGGTTCTCTTTTCTGTAATTCATGCTCTTTGGATAGCATGGATTATGTTGGGTTTCCTCCTCTTGTAAGCCCCTATCCTGCCTACAAGGTGTTTGCAGGTAGCTTAGCAAAGTCACATAATGACAGTTTTTTTTGCCAGGGTTGTATTTTATGCCTTCCCAAACAACTGATATTATTATTATGACGTTTAAATTGTTCTGGGCTGGAACGTGGCAGATGTAGGTATGAGCCCAGGATCAATTTGCTTTTCCAATTTATACATAAATTGGTCTGGATGTTTTTGTTAAAACCAAGCACAGAGTCTTTGTGTTGTTTTTTATCCTCAGTGTGGTATCAGGCTATTAAAATCACTCTTCAAAATGGAGAGATGATATATTGTGCTTCACCGGTAGCTCAGATTCAGAAATAAACAATAATGACTAGACAGAGATCTCTCCCCCCCCCTTTCAGTATAGGTTCATTGTTGTTGTTCTAGTCTGTGTAAGTTATTTGCTGTGATGGGAATAACCCTGGCAGGTTTACTATGCTACAAATATACATCAAGCTTATACTGTATACGCATTCTGAAAAACAGGGCAACTTCATAACCTGGGACATCCAGTCTTCCAAGCAATACTTTAAAATCTTGCATTATATCCCAGTGTGATAAAGAGGTACGGGGATTTTATAATTATTACGTATTCTTCCGTTCAAATCCAGTATGGTGTAGTTGATATAAACCATTTGAAAAGGTTCAAATCCAAATCTTTGCTCAGCCTTGAAGTTCACTGGATTGGCTTGGACAAGTCACTGTCTTTCAGCCTAAGTCACCTTACACGACTCATAACAAGGCAAGAATTGGTTGTGTATTATAACCCTCTGTGACATCCTGGAATATAGAGGGAAAGAAATCTAAATTTCTGTATTTCAAAGTCTAGAATTCTGTGGATCTGAACATTGGTTGGGAAAGGCAGCATGGTTGACAAGGCAGTCTCTGCTGTGACTTGTGTATTGGATTTGTTGTATTTCCTTTTTTGTTGTGTAAGCTGCCTTGGGTCCCTTCGGGGAGAAAGGCGGGGTAAAAATAATGTAAATAAAATAAATAAATATAAATAGCTCAAATGTTTGGTTTATGTTCTCAAGTCCAGATTCTCGCGACCAGTCCAGATTCCAGAATTAAAAACAATCGTGTTCACCAGGGACTTTTATTAAAAGGATTAAAACTGTCCTTATCCTGACATTTCGTCGGAAGCATTACCGACATCGATAACGCTTTTGATGAAACGTCAGGATAAGGACAGTTTTAATCCTTTTAATAAATGACCAGAAACCCTGGTGAACACAAATGTTTTTAATGTTTGGTTTACCTATATGTAGTTATAGTCTCCTCCTCCTCCTGTTGTTTCTACTCAGTGTTGCCACCCTATGATCAAGTTACTCACACTTGGCAGAGGGAGGACGAAGTGTCAATACCCTTGGATATCTCTGTTCATATGTTAGCAGACACGGACAGCCCAATCCTATCCAGCACTGGCACAGCAGGGCTTCATGACCCATGCTGTATCCAGTGCTGGAATTGAGCGAGCTGGAGGTCTCCTCGACGTAAGAGGACTTCTTGGATTTGCACCTGCTTAATAGCTTGGGCAGTTCAGAGAAGCCCCGTGTAGGGCTCTCAGGCCTGGAAAAATAGGATACAGCAAAGGCCTCCTCTACTGATCCTGTCCCCCTCCTGAGACTGATCCACCCCCGGCACCTCCCTCCCCCTGCACCGCTCACAGTGGGACTTACCTGCTCTGGAGCCCATTGGGCCTCTGCTGGCACCAATAGGGTGGTGCAGGCCTTCCCGCCGGCGCTGCCTACACTACAGTAGTCACAAACATGCTTTATAGCACATTTGTGACACTCTAGAGCAGGGGTCCCCAACCGCCAGGCCACAGCCCGGTACCGGACCGTGGCCCATTTGGGACTGGGCCGCCCTGCCAGAAGCGTCGTCGGCAGCGGAAGGGCTCACTTGCCTGTGGGATGCGTCGCGTCTCCTCCACTTGCGTTGGGCCCTCCCGCCCGCCCTGGAGCTCAAACGACTCCAAAACAGTTACTAAACCAGCAGGGGGTGTGTTTGAAGCCACGTTGGGCACGTGCAGCTGACGTCACGCCCGGGTCACGTGAGGGTGTGGCGTCGGTGCCCCCGGTCCACGAAGAAATCCTCGGCGATGCCGGTCTCCGACGCCATGAAGCTTGGGGGCCTCTGCTCTAGAGGCCTCTATGCCAGCCTAGGGCATCAATAGGATTGCGCCCTGAGGACTGGTTTCCACAGTTCCTCTTACGGAAATTTGACAATGTAAAACCACTATGAGTTGACTTTGGGAGGAAAGTTTGAAATTTTCTACTGTAATGTGCAGTCCAGTGCAAGCACGTTATATTTTATAACGCTTGATCAGCAACGGGTTTTACTGGAAGGGTTTTAGGAAGGGGGTCTCTTTTACAGAGACGGGGGCGTAGTTACGGGGGCAGCGGACCGCAGGGCAGCCGGATGCCACACAGCGGGGGGTGTACTTGCCTCCGGCCTTGCCGCCGGGATGCCCCCTCCGCTGCTCTTTCCGTCTTTTCCATACTAGCCGGCCATGAGTTCGGCCCTCCTGCCCGCCCTGGAGAAGTTTGGCTCCATAAAGGCATGAAAAGCGGTGGGGGGGGGATGTTTTGTGCTGCCACCAAAATTTGGCAGCGGCGGCCAAAAACGATGTCATACCCCTGGGGGCGGGGCATGTGGCGTCCTGTGGGGGGTGCGTCACCCCCCACAGGGGGTGTAGGAACACCACTGGACAGAGACATTAACCTTCCAAAGCAGCCTCCCCCGTACAATTCCATTTGTTACAGTTTCTTCCCACTCCACTTTTCTATTTAAACTGTGGTGGGCTGCTGGGTGAAAGGCATACACAAAGCCCTTTAGGATGCTAGTAGTGGCCCCTGTACTACAGATTGAGTAGCAAAAACTCTGCCTGACCTGAGCTGGAGCAAGAACTCCTGGTTGTTCCTCCATCAGACAATGTGGCATAGAGAACTTTGCTGTGGATGGTAGCAGGAGAGGATGGAACTGGAGCTTCATTGTCCCACGTGCATTATATTCTTCCAGGTATCAGGCTACATGCAAAACTACCATATACTGTATATATACCTATTTGACTAGTGTGAGCAATGGAATGGGGAAACATTTGTTTTAGCAGAAAGTCAACTGGATGACGACGATCCACAATCTGGCATAGGATGCCAGTTTATCTTACCATCTCAGCTAAAATTACTTTCTTCTGAAGGTATTACACTAAGAATTCAAGCTGTTCACAACAGATTTATAGAGGCAGGAGAAGGTGAGAAAGGGTTAAGTACCATGTTGCTCTTACAATGTCTCATACCAACAGCTGAGTTCAAATGGAACAGCATCCCATTTTTACAAAGTTATAAAAACATTGATCTTTTAGCATTTTAAATACTCTCAGGGGGCTCCAGTACAGCCTTTAAAAACATTTGAAAGCAGACCTGTGATCTGCCAGGCAGTGCGGAAAACACTGATATGTTTGGAACGGGATGACATCGGCAGACTTGTTCAGTTTTTCATTATAAATTATATAAAGGGAAATCCCATCTTGCAAGAGAACCCGCCACAGACTGCACAAGACAAGATGATGTTTGATATAAACTGGGCCACTTTATACAATACAAACCAAATTCCACCGCCGCTCCTGAACTAGGGAGCTGCTCCTCCTCGCATTAGTGCGGGTGCCTACCCTGAGGGGGAGAGACAAAACTGTTCACTTTTCCCATTGGGTGTTAGCACCCTGGTTCCAGCCAGAGGTTTTCCCCACCAGCCTCTGAAAAGGGGGTCAAGGCAGCCAATTTATTCCGCTCATCCCAACCCGGAAAGCATTTAGGAAGGACTTTGCAATTCAGGCCTTAAGGGTCGCCAGTGAGCATCCCTGAGCCAGACAGCATCTGAAGGTCAGTTCAGCAAGTCCTCACTTGAAGTTGTCGATAGGCTCTTGGAAACTGCAGCTTTAAGCGCAAAGACTTAAAATTGAACCAGTTTTACCCTAGGGTGTAGGCTAATTTATATATGTATAAAAGAGTTTACGGCATATTTCTGGTCACAAAAAACATCACCAAGCTTCTAAACAAAGACCCTAAACACTTGTAATATAAAACATTTAAATAAATGTGAGCTTTCTGGGCCAGAGAAAACCCACACAGACATGGGGGAGAATATTTAAACTCCACACAGACAGTGACTCCTGGTCGTGAATAGTTTTTTTCCCCCTCAACTTTAAAACGAAATGACTTATAACAAAACAACTTTGTGAGGACTTGCTGTACTGGCTTCCTTTCTGGCCCTTGCATACCTTCGGATGCACACCGGATCCCTACTCTTAGTCCCTGTCCTGCACTAAGCCTGTTACCAACATTTAAAAGCAGCCCAGTGATCTGTGAAGCAGTGTGGAAAACATCAATTTATCTGGAACAGAATGACATTGGCAGGTTTGTTCAGTTTTTCATTATACGTTTTACTTTAAGGGAAATCCCATCTTCTCTAGACTGATTAGTATGTGACACGTTTTAGGTAAATTTGGGCTTCAATTAATTGAAGTCTGTTTATCTTATGCTCTGCTACTTATTTCTGCAAACACTTAGAACTTACAGCAGGAGCTGTATCAAATGAAAATTGATGCTTATGAAATTCTCCTTTGTCATATATCTCCATGGACTTTGCGGTTTCGTATTACAGTGAATGTGTGATATTGCGATCCAGGGTTTTTCCAGAACTGTGTTTCTGGAATGCGCAAGCTTGTTTTTTTCTTTATGCAAACAACATTTTCCTTCCTTCCCCCCAACACTTGGATCCCCCCCAATAATCAACATGTTATTTTTGCTCACATAATCATTTTTCAACAGTGCAATCCTAACCAACTTTCCAGTGCCGGTGCAGTCACAATGCAGCCCCGAGGTAAGGGAACAAATGTTCCTTCTCCTTGAAGAGGCTTCCATGACTGCCCCTGCACTGCAAAATGCAGTATGCGCCCTGTTGGCACGGCGACATCAGTGCTGGAAAATTGGTTAGGATTGCACTGCAAGTCTCTTCCCAGTTGCAGCATCAACAGACACAAAGGAGGGTATATTGAATGCAAAAGGTCACAGTTGTATTGATCACTGTAGGGAAACACTGATCAAGCTCTGCACTATCAAATTGAAGCAACCTGGCTTACAACACATAGGCCAACTGATCTTAATACTATACCAGCCAGGCTCCACCAAACTGAACAGCCTGCAGAAGGTGCAGCAGTTAATCTTAGCTATTGATAAGACACAATCATTACGAAGACGTTCATCTGTGCAGGCTGCAAGAGTCATTACCCATGCTGTTGATGAGTGAGCCTACCATTTGGAGCTGTCAGCTCTAACAGAGAGCTAATGGTTCTTAGTCTCCTAGCCAGAAGCTACAAAACTGTGGGCCAAATCCTATTCAGCACTGATGCAGCCGTGCCAATGGGACATTGGCTGCATCCTGCTCGGGGGGGGGGAGTCACGGAGGTCTGTTGGGGCTTGTTTGATTTTATGGATACTGTGCCTCATCCCAGATATGAGTTGCAATGTTAGCATCACCTCCCCCCTCATCTTATCAAAGGGTCATAGCAAATTCCAGGATTTTTGGCTCAAAACTTGCCCTCGTCTTATCAGTGAGATCGTCTTATATGCGCGTATATATGGTACGTTTTGGTCTATTTGTGCAATATAAACTAACCTTTCAAGTTAAGTTGTCTGTTTATAGCAGTGGTGGCCAACCTTTCAACATGAATGCTGGCCCTTTAAATGGTTGCATAGGTGAGGGCATTTTAGCAGGTGCAGCTGCTTTAGCAGTACCATCAGCACTTGCAGCTGCCCAGATTCTGTCTTCTATACAACTCTTAAGAACACAGTAGCCCTAATGGTGGAAGGTTGGCCACCCCTGGTTTATAGCATACCTTGGTTTAATTCAACAGATCTTGGTTGAATTCAATAGATCTTGGTTGAATTGAACAGATCGTATATTTGGTTGCTCCTTGGTGAGGCTATTTTAGTTCTGAGGATGCCGCAAATGATTGTGGCGAAACATAAAGTCTTTTAAACATCTTGTGATTTTTAAATAAATCTTTCTAAACAATGGAGTTTGCCCGGCAACATATTAATTTTTAACTCTGAAATTTGGGCACGTTGTGACAACCTGCGAACTTAACAGATCATATTTCAAATTTGGATATACTGTACTGAAAAATAAAAGGGAATTGGTCAGAAATCTCTTTGAAATGGTAGCATAATATGCAATACCTGAATTTCCTCCAAGTGGCACCACCTGGCAAAAGCTCCTTTTCCCATTTTGTAAATAACTTATACTGCTATGTACTGTAAATCTTTTAGCAGGAATCACTGACAGAATAGGAATACTTGAAAAGCTCACTGCCCAATTCTATCCATTGCCGGAGCAACGGTAAACCCCCATCCGCCGCAATGGGGTACTCGAATCTGCGCCAGCTCAATTGTTGGTGCAGAACCAAGCAGCCCCGTGCAAGCAGAGAAGGCCTGGGAGGGGGCATAAGATATGGCTTGTGTTGACGCTGCCAATCCCACTCCCCTGCCCTCCTCAGCCTCCATGCCGCTCAGAGCAGAACTTACCTTCCAGTCGCTTTTTTGTCCTTCTAACAGGCAGTTTACACTCTTACAATGTGGCGCCGGAGGGAAGCAGCGGGTGACGGGCATGCACAGGTCTACAATAAGGCACAGTGGTGCCACCCACGTCCCCAATGGGTTCCCTCCCTCCGCGGATAGTCAAATCTGCAGGTGGCCAATCCGCGGATGAGGGCCCACTGTAGTTTACAGCCTGGAAAAAAAGAAGCAAAAAGAATTGAGTAAAAACTAAGGAGTAGCAGAAAATGAATGAATGAATTATGAACACAAGTTGAGGTGTTTCGTTTTTGTTTTTGTCAGGATAGAAACTGTGGGGGCAACTCTCAGTAGGGTTCTGTTCTTAAGGGAATCTTTAAACGTGAAGAAAATATGACACTGGGTATAGGGATAGTTTTATTAAGAGTGAACTCGTTCTTTTACCAAGGACAGAGCCTATGATTACAAAAGGTCTGCTTGATGGGAAAACATTGAAGTTCACCCTGTGGAAATCTGTGATGCAGTCGGAACCCCTTGGAGCACATTGCTTAGCCTAGAGGTGTTGCAAATGTCTTAGCAGATTAGAGTTGGTAAAGACATGTGCTGCTTCCTTTTCATTTAAGAACTGATTATTCTTAAGTGGGATCAAAATTGTGTATATGCTAAGTAAACTAAATAATTATAATAGCACTAGGATTACCTGGAGTGTGTGTTAGATGCTTTTTAATGCAAAGTAAAAGCATCATAATTCTCACAGCACATCTGTACTCCAGTAAAAGGGGAAAAACACATTCCCAGGAGTTTTATCACGCTGTATTCACTAGCCATGTACAGTGGTACCTCGCAAGACGAAATTAATTCGTTCCGCAAGTCGTGTCGAATAATTTCGTCTTGCGAGTCACCTCCCCTGCCGGGCCGGGTTTGCACACAAAACACAAACACTTCATCCAAACACTCCATTTTTGGGTAACAGCCAAAAATGCCTGTAGACAACACACACCGAGCAACGACAGAACAAGTTGGCGACGGAGCTAACAAAAGAAACGCTACAGACAAGACACTAGTAACTAGTAAGAGCAGTCGTAGGGAACCCACCAGAGCCCAGCTGGCTGCAGACAAAGGAGTGTGTTGGCAGCTTCGTATGTTAGCACTGCCACACGAAGGGCCCCCCTCCCCTCCCCGCTGCCAGGTATCCCCCTTTGCCGCCTCTCTCCGCTGAGGGTAGCGAGGCTGGTCTCCGTGCGACAATGGACGCAGCCCGCGCGCCCGTCTCCCACTTACAGGATGGTGGTCTGTGGCGACACAGCGGGGACGCTTTTCCACCATGAGGTGCATGCAGCGCACCGTGGTGCGAAAGCAGAGGCAGCGGCTGGGGCACCACACGCTCCCCCGCTGAGGCGGCAGCGGCGGCTGCTGGGAGGAAGCGAGGGACAAGAGGCTCCCGGTCCACAGAAAGAGAGCCCAGAAAGAGAGCCCGCGAAAGGCAGTGCCTGCCTTGCGCTGGACCATGCCGCCGAGAGCCCGAGCAGGGGAAGGGACAAATAAAATGTTTAAAAAGCCAAGAAGACTGGCGAGGAGGAGAAGGAGCGGCGGGGGCGGGGGCAAATCTCGACTCCTCGACTGCTGTTCTGGCGGCGGGCAGGCAGGGAGGTTACAGAAGCGAGCCCGTCACCAGCGCAGCCTGGAGGGGGAGGAGAAAAGGGGGACGGCGGGTGAAGGGAGCCTCGTCCCCACTCCAGCTGAAAAGCCAGCGAGCCTCGTCCCCGCTCCCGACTCACAGTCCCACACCTTCAGCGCATCCACTCTCTTCTGAGGTGAAGTGTCGGCGCAGGGAGGTGACAGTCATGCCTCGCAAGATGAAATTTTTTTCGCAAGAAAATTCATCTTGCGAGTCATAAAAAAAACTTGCAAAACGCTTTCGTCTTGCAAGTTTTTTTGTTGTGCAAGGCATTCGTCTTGTGAGGCATCACTGTATATTGTAAGGACACCATTAGCCTCACTGACTTGCTAAATCAGCTTTAATCCAAGTAATTTGTATGTGTAATTTTGAGTAATTTTTACAGATGTAAATGTGGATGACCCACTGGGGCTGTTCGTTTTAATTGTTTTAATTTTTTTAATTCTTGATTTTAAATGTATATATGTATTTTAATGTTTTTATTGTAAGCCGCCTTGGTTGACCTTGTGGGAGAAAGGTGAGGTATAAATTCTATAAATAAATAAATAAATAAATAAATAAATAAATGTGTATAAGCTTACTTAATAAAAATAAATTTGCATTTCAACAATTTACTTAATGAATTCAATTTTTTACAACAACACCACATGGTCAGGAGTGTGTGGGCTAGTGGTTGAGCTGCTGCATTGCCTGAAGAAAAGCTAAGATGATACCAGCTCAAGACAACTGGAAACTGCTGACAAGCTGAGATAACCTGAGTTAACTTTGCCGGTCTAGGGTGTAGCAACCCGGAGAGTCAGTGGCACTGGCGAAGAGGCTTGTGCCGCTCCTACGGTGCCACAGAACAGTGGAGTGCCACAGCAGAGAGCTGAGTCCCCGTTGGGCAGCTGAGGGGTATGGAGAGGATAGAACAGGGCTTTCTGGAGGGGTGGGATTGGTTGGCCGGACCTGAGATGGGGGAGGAATCGGCAATTGCCTCCTCCACCATATCCTATCCCCCTTCCCAGGCCTGGCTGCCATTACACGGGCTTCTCAAATGTGCGCCAGTAAAATAGCTAGCATGCATCCAAGTATCCCTATTGGGGCAGCTGGTGCATAACTTGGGGTATATCCCTTTGCCCTGAGGAGGCCTCTGGCTGTGCCAGGGCAGGCCCAATCCTCCTCAGGATGCGGCGGGCATGTCATTTGCGCAGCTGTGTCTTGCTAGATAGGATTGGGCTGCCCAACACTCACATTGTTCTTCAGGAACTCCTCCAGATTTCCAGAGATCTGGAGCAAGTATCGTATTGGTCTGAGTATAAGACTCACTTTTTTCTCCTAATTTAAGTTTTTAAACTAGGGGTGCGTCTTATAATCAGGCTGTTGCAATTTAATGCCCGTGATTTAATTAATTTTTTTTAATAGCACCAAACTTTAAGGGTGCGTCTTATAATCAGGTGCGTCTTATACTCGGGACAATACGGTATTACCTTGAGGGCCCCTTGGTTAAGACAGAATGTAACGGTGAGTGGTGGCTGAACAATTATCAGTCTGAACACAATAGAATTTGATTTGGACTTAAAGTGAGGACTTTTTGTCACCACATGTGTAAAAGATAGGCATTGGTACTTCTTTGGGTACCTTCAAGGCCTGGGGCTGTATCAGGGTTGAGCTGCAGACAGCTGTTAGAGGGAAGCCAGGAGGAAGTAGGAGTTGCACCAGGGAGTCAGAGCCATCAGGAGTCGAGTGGTGGCTCCAATCTTTCCTGGAGGGTATGTTCCAGGAGGTAACGGTGAATGACTCCTGTTCTATGCAATGGCCTTTGGCTTATGGTGTTCTGTTTTTGTTTTGTTTTTTAAATTTTTGCTGTTGAACTACTACACTGGCTCCCTGAGTTACTGATGGCTGCATCAACACTTTCATAGAGTTCAGTGAACTCCTTGTTAAGTGTGTATAGGATTGCAGCCTGAATTTTAAAAACATGTAGTTTGAGGAGTGTTTTTACATGGTTCTGGGCAGATATGTTAAAACTATCTAATTTAGAAGCAACTTTCACTTTGTGGAATCTGGTTTGAAATCCATTTAATTTAATTTCTTCATACAGTAAATGAGTAATCTGGGCAGCTGGCCATATGTATTGGCCTCCAGCTAGTTCGTGATAAACTGATGGACTGTTCTGACTTTCCTCATCATAGGCTGTCTTGGTGATATGAGTGCATGTGAATCCTGTTCATATTCAATTAACTTACTCACTAGTCACTTCAGATTCATTGCAACCCAATTCCTATCATCAGCTCTATTTATTGATTTAAAATATTTATGTCCTGCTTTTTCTTACCTTACACAGTGACTTCTTTTTCTTATTCAGATGTCTTACATGTTAGCTCTCAGACAAAGGGCTCCCCCCCCCCACTTACTCAGGCAAATAGTAAGTGGGCATATGGTGGGGAAAAAATTAGAATCCACATTCAAATGACTTCAAAGGGATTTCATTTTAACACTGGTTAGTTCTTGTTCCCACGATTAGCCCTTACATGAAGTGGATGATGGGACTTGCATCAAGTGATGAGTTGCAGGGAGCAGCAAACAGACTTGGGGTAAAAGCACCCCAAGCCTGACATGGACAGAGCTGCTCTGGTCCACTTGCTAAAAGTGAGTGGGGAGTGGCTTGGGAGACTGCGGTCCAGACCCCTACTCGCTCCTTCCTCACGCAGCCTCTTCAGACAAAAAAGGAAATGTGTTATGCCCTGGAAGTCCTCCCAGCATGTCCCACACTTCTTTACATTAAAGAGACTGTGCAAGGAAAGAGTGAGGTAAGGAGGGAGGGAGGTGGATTGCTGACTAATGCATGGTTTCTTCAGGGGGGCGGATGTGGTGGAGTGATGGAATTTGCACACACACACACACACACACACACACACACCCCAATTCAAGCTGCATTTGGGCTCAGGTTAGGCCTGCTCTTTCCTCTCCGAATGAAGTTTCAATTATTCCTTTCAATAATAATAGAAGAAGCCTAATAATTGGTTTAGGCAATGTGAGAATTATTAACTGTATTGTGTAGCAATGGGTTATGCTTGTGTGATTTATATTTTAAAAGCAATAATTCCCATTTTCAAGCCCTTGCACTCTGCAGTAATCTTGGCATTGCAATACAAGTGTTTCCAATGTCAGAGGTTTAGATTTAAAACTATTTTATGAACTCTGTTATTTATTATTGTAATGATTTCTGGCATTGTGCATACTCCATTTTTGAAGGCATGTATTTGCTTGTCCCTTAGTTTCATAAATAATAAGCAAAGCTTATGATTTGTATTTCAAACAGAAGTCTAAGACCCTAAATGAAAGGTTTTGAGGAATTTAAAATCTCAAGTCTCAATACCAAACGAGCAGCAGCATTTTTAAAAAGATGTAAGCAGACTATGTAAATACATTAAAAAAAATATGGAGACTGCTAAGAACATAAGGAGAACCTTGTTCTGTCTAGTCTGTATCTCACAAAGGCCCACCAGATACCTCAGGGAGCACTCAAAAGACAACAAGGTACCTGTATCCTCTTTGCCACACCCTTGCATCTGGCATTCAGAGGTAGGTTACCTCTAAAACCTGGAGGTTGAATACAGTCGTCATGACTTATAACCTGTGCTGGACTTTCTCTCCATAAATCTGCCCAATCCCCTTTTAAAGTCATATAGGCCAGGTGCCATCAAAACATCATGTTTTTTTTTTGTAGCTGCTAAATTCCCGGGCTGCCCAATCCTATCCTGCGCTCTGCTCAGTGATCCAGCTATGCTGGTTCCGGCAAAGCTGCACCCTGAGCAGAATAGGTGAGGTTTGAAGTCTCCTCGGGGTAAGGGAACTTTTGTTTCCTTACCCCGGGTAAAACCCCAGTCCCTGCAACAGACTTCCTCGGATCTGCGCCTGGTATTTCGGTGGCGCAAATCAAGGCTGCCCGTGTTGGGTGAAACAGGCCTGAGAGGGGGATAGGATACGGCGTATACTGCTGCTGCCAATCCCCCCTCGCATACCCGATCTGCTCTCCCCCGCCCCTAAAGGCCTCTGAAACGCTCCCAAAAGCCCCTCCCCTGCCCCTCTGCCGTGAGGCCCAGCCGCAGCTTACCTGCGCTGCACCCTGCACGCCATCATAATCTGGCCTGCAGTGCAGGTCTCTGCACTGGCCTGGGGGCCAGCACAACTGCCTTATGACAGCTTTTGCAACGATCCTGGGCCAGCGCAGTCGTCCTACGCCAGCCTAGTGGCCGGACACGATAGTGCCATTGCTTCAGAGAATCAATACTGGGGTGGGAGTGAGATTGAATGCAGTTGAGTCCTGAATGGATGTTTTGTGACCTTGCTCACAGATTAGGATACAACTGAAGATCTCCAAAATAAATGCAGTTTTTGCATTTAGGGCATTTATCTGTTTGCATTTATTAATTCGTTCAAGTTTTCATGTGTGACTGTACTAAAAATACCACATGAAGCAGTCTGTATTGTGTATCTGGGAAGATATAGGCAGGTGTTCAGTCACTACATCCAAGTGGGTATTGTCTGAGCTGAAATAAATCTTCTCTCCAAAATTTTCTTTTGCAGTTTATAATGGTAGAAACTCTTCAGATATCTAGTCTTAACATTTGACAGTTGACAGCTTATGAGGTTTCGTTTCTGAAGCCTGCCAAAATTGAAACTCAACAATTAAAGAAATGCCAGCAAGTCTAAACCCTGTGCCTTTTGAGCTGAAAGTGTTGTGTTTGAAATGTGAATTTAACATTTCTCATTAGAAATGCTGAGTGGCAACAGTGGTAAATTCTGTGAATCTTGCATGTTTGAGGATAGTTGCTTTAGCACTAGTATAATCTCTAAACCAGTTATGTGTTTACATGAGTTGCATAGAGTTCAAAGACAAATCTAGAGTTTTCATGAAGAACTAGAGTAGGTGATCACTTCATTGCTATGTTGCCATGAATTTAATTATTTACAGTGAACCCTCAATTTAACAGACCTTGATTGAACACAATTTGGAAATAATGGACATTTTCTGCTTCATTAAAAACTAGTCATATATTTTCGAGTTAGAAACCCACATACTTCCGGGTAAGACCGGGTAGTATGAGTATAAGTTGAGTGTCTTTCCAACAGTGTCAAACGTCTGATGATGCCCCTAATGTCAGGGGCGAAACGTAAAGGTACTTGTAACATCTGGTTTTTGTAATAAAGTATTTGGAAACGACGTAGTCTTACCCGGAAGTATGTGGGTTTCTAACTCGAAAATATGGTCACGTCGTGAAAATCTACAATTGTATCTAGTCATATATGTTTTGCACCTGCGCATCTCCATTGACTTTGGATTTAACAGACTTTGGGCATTAATGGACACCTCTTCCCCCATTAGTCCATTAAATCAAGGGTTCACTGTAGTTTTTAAAAAGTTATATCCCAACTTTCCCCTTCGTATCAAAGAACTCAAGCAGGCTAACACTAATTAAAATACGACTGTATAAAATACAATAAAAACATAATAAAATATACAATAATCACAAAAATAGCAATAATAATCATAATCACAAAATAGCAGCAGGGAAAATAAAACTACAAATCATAAGATCCAGAAAACCAAATTAATGAAAAAAGGTTTTGAGCCCCCCTAGGGAGGCCAGGCCAGTAGGGAGAGTTCAGATCTTAATTCCATAGGGAAGGAGTTCTGTAACTGTGGCATCTCTACAATGAAGGCCCTTTCCCTTGTGGCTTCCATCTGAACTTTGGATAATGGTGGCATATGCAGGAGCCCCCCCCCCTCATAATTAACATGGTGTTCAAATTACAGCACAAGGCTATGCGTGTTTACTCAGAAGTAAGTTCCACTGTGTTCAGTGGTACTAACGGCGCAATCCACTGGAGCTCAGGAACGGCTTGCTCTGCTGTTCCAAGACACGGCCTCCTCCCACTTCCGAGGAGGCCTATCGGGCCTATCTACCTTCCCTGAATAGACCTCCGGCCCGCCGCTTGGCAGGCAGCCTCGGGCTCAGGATCCAGCGGATCCTTACACAGGATTGTGCTGTTATTCTCAGGTAAGCACATATAGAATTTCAGCCTTAGTAGTATTACGTACTTGTGTGTGCTTTTTCCACATCTCTCCTGTTCTCCCATTTGCATAAATATATGCAAATGGGAGAATTGCATATACCCTTCTTCCTTATGTTAATATTTCTATTAAACATTACAATAGAATTACCAATGGATTCTATAATGATCCACTGGATTATAAGTGTGTGTGCGCGCTATTAGTTCTACTGTTGGATCTACTGTGGAATATGCTGCTACTCTTGTAGGATTCACATTTCATCAACTACTATTAGAATATGCACCATTAGTTTTCACTGGAGTGTTCAATGGAAAGAGTGCATTACTATATAGTGCAATTGCTTCTATCCTACTGGCCAAAACTTTGATAGGGTTTGAAAGAATTCCTTTTTCAAATGGAAGCATCATCCTTTATTCCCTTACGCAATCATGAAAGTTTGGAATAACCACTACTTTTCTTCTTGGCCTGCGGGCAAAACAGTGAGGGAGATGAAATTCATTTGATGTGATTGGGGAAACAATACTGAAATGAGTTCCTTCCCTGTTGAAGTCAACACAGACATAAACTATTTCTCTTTGAAAAGCTATGTGACATGACAATTTAGATTGCCGGCACAATTGGGTGTGAAGTCTAGAACTCAATACATGTTTTGGCAAATATGCCAGATACGTCTTTTGTAGCAACACTGTCATAGATCCTTGGCCCTGCCATCCACTTGAATCAGTATTCTGAAAGGTCTGCCAAGCCTCTTTTGAAGCTGCCTCATTCTTGCAGATATTTCAGATTGAATGGAAGAAAAAAAAATGTAGTATTTTTGTTCAGCGTATTAGAAACCTCTCTTTAATGCCTTTCCTGAAAATACATTCTCCCTCTCTTGTGTTTAGCTTATGTGCTCTTTTGAAGACTTTAGACTTTTTATTGTGCAGGTTTGGTCTATAGCCTGCTAAGGTCAATAGGAGAGGTTGATAGCAGCAGGATTTGAAACCAATTCCTCTCTTTTTGAAGCTAGCTTTGAGCTCAGGAGTGCCACGTTATGGAGGATTGACAGGCACCTTTACAAAGTAGGAATGCATATGAAATTCTCCCTATTTGAACTTCCTCCCAGATTTGGGGATTCTGAATTATTTGATCTTGTTTGTGGGGCTAATCCAATACTTTTCTGTTTTGTTTTCCAGATTTTGTTTAGCGGGCTATGTTAGAAAGCACCACCTTTTTTTTTTATTGGGACACAAGATACATTTCCATGAATCAAAACCCTTGCCAGGCTGGCCATCTAGCAGGTGGTTCTTTCATCCTTGCCTTTCTGCTCTGTACCATTTCAGACATTACACAACGTCTTGTTATGTCACAAGATTGTGTCTCACGAAAAACTAATTTCTCCACATGGTTTACTTGCTAAATCCTAGCCCCCCCCCCAAAAAAAACCCCACACAATTTGATTGTTTAGATATGTTAGGGATTATTTGGTTTATGGAATGCTTTCTTATGAGGGTGGTCCTCCAATTTAAATGAGTCATTAAGGTTCACTCCCTCAGTTTCTTTAAACACAGGGTGAATGCACCCATTCCCTGGGCAAGTGGCCATTCCCTGATGGCCATAACCTAAATGGTCAAATGTGAAAGTGCCATGTGATGATGTGTCATCCCTGAACATTGCCTCTTCTTAATATATAATGGAAGCGAAAACTGGAAGTCAGAATCCCTGTCACACACAAGTCGAATGTTGTCATAATGGGATAGTTGTTGCCAACAGTGTGTCATAATCTGCTGCTTTATTATGCTTCATTAAAAAGAAATAACATGCACCAATACCCTTTTATCCGTCCTTCCTAGTGGTGGACTGGTTCTAAAAACGTTGTTTGCCAGGAGACAAAGGGGGCCCACACGCAACTATATTAATAATTAATATTTTTATATACTGTGGCCCTATGCCCTTTAGTTTAATTTAATACATACCTCTAAAGGTCATTAACATTTTTAACATAGTGTCTAATGTTTAAGGGGGTCCAGTTCATCAGGGGCCCACAGGTCCCACTTGCCATTGGGCAAGCTGACACCCTGGCCAGTCCCTTGTGCACAATGCATTTGTATGATGCAATCTGGTGGGATCCCATTGAGCTGCCATCTGATTGTCTTGCCGCAGCGTTTCAAGAGAATTGTTGAAAATACTCTTAATGTGCAATCTCTCTGTTGACTTGCCTGTCTGTGACTCCTTATGGACTCACAGCGTCCTGCTGTGGCTATATACACCCAGAAACAGTAGTTGTTCTGACTCTGTTTAGCAATGATGTAATCGCCGAGTGCCATTGAGGGTAGGGAAGAGGAAAGGACCCTGGCAGACTCCTTCGTTGGGAGGGGGCATGGCTATCCCTGGCCGGGAGATGTAAGCTTGGGAGGAGAAACAGTAGGGATAAAGAGACAGGGGATGGAGACTGAGTGGGAGAAAGAGGCAAAGGCGAGAGAAATGAAGGGGTAAAAGGAGCAAGAACGAGAGGGGAGAAAGTGATCGAGAAATGTTTGAGGGAATAGCAGAGGGAATAAAGTGGGGGGAAAGCAGAGAGGAGGGATGTGTGAGGATGACAAAGAGGCAGAGAAGGCAGAAGGAAGCAAGAAGCAGGGGGAGGAGAGAGACTGAGCAAGCTGCTCAAGTTGAGAGAAGGGCACCCTTGCTACTGGGGCAGGGGTATTCCCCAGGATAGGGTAACATGGTGAACCCCCTTCCCTCAGCTGGCCATCCCATGGTCAGATCTTAGGAATTGCAAAAAGAGCTGCGGGCTAACTGCAGAGAGGCTATAGTTTGGATCCAGAAGCTCCTAGCCTCAACCCCTCAACTTGGGAGTGAATAAACTCCCTCTAAGAGGCTCCAGTGAAGAAACTAGGGGGCACTCACCAGCTGCTAGACGGAGGGTGGTCCAAAGACGTACGCAGATTCATCTACTCAAGTCTGTAATCCAGGACCCAATAAAAGGGTTGCTTGCATCAATACTCGAGTCCCTTTGGTGATTTGTATTCCCCTTCTCCTCATGCTCTATGATGTGGATCTGCCCCTGTGGGATGTAGTGGAGTGGGCAGGCCCTGCTACATTGTCCCACTTAATTTTCCCTGCTGCACTTTCTTTTCCTCAGGGTGCTGAAATACATATATTTCTGCCTTGGTCACAACCACCAAGCTAATATATAATATTGCTTCTGTTTCTAGTTGCTTTAAAGAGTTGAGGCATGCTAGCAAGCCCTAGTGCATTGAGTCTCAGCTTATTTCCATAATTGTCAGTGTTTGGAAATCCAAGAGAGAAGTTGGGAGGAGAGTGGAAATCCAAGAGAGAGTGGGAGGAGCAGCGAGTGGCCTCCCTGGGACGAAGTGGCTCACTGGGACGAAGTGGCAAGTTAAAAAAGACACAGCGAGTTAAGCAGCTGGGCAAGTTCAGCAGCGGGGCGAGGAAGCCAGGCCCCACACACTGCCCGGCACTTCCCGTGAAGAGAGGAGAGAGGAAGAGAGGAGAGCTCCAACAACCTTGAAGAGAGGAGAGCTCCAACAACATTAAGGTACCCAAACTTTGATAAATCCATAACTTACACTCAAAAGCTATGCAGTCAGACAGCCAGCAGAGGGGTGGGGGCTACCCAGTGTTTTGCACTGAGTGTCACATGTATGACTATCTGCCTCTTGGGCACAAGTCATGGGTGTTTGCTCGGTGCAAAGAGCTCCAGGCTCTCAGGGAACGGGTTCGCTCCCTTGAAGCCACGGTTGCTGACCTGGAGAAGCAGAGACAGGTAGAGAGGAACCAGGGTGAGACTTCTAGGGACGTGGAGGCATCGTCCCACCCTCAGTTGGCCAGCTCCTCAGCTGCCAGGAAAGGGAGTCTCAGGGCTGGAGGACATCGCTCTGGAAAAGAGGGAAACAATCCCACAGTGGGGACCCCTTCTTCAGGTGATGGGCCCGTATCCAGTCGCACTATGGATACTCCTCTGGGGAGGGGGGGAAGGGGGCTTCTTGTCGTGGGTGACTCTATAGTCAGGAACATAGAGAGGGGGGTTCTGTGACGGATGTGAGGACCGCATGGTGACTTGCCTGCCTGGTGCGAAGGTTGCGGACATCACCTCTCGTCTAGATAGGCTGGTAGAGAGTGCTGGGGAGGAGGTAGTGGTTGTGGTGCATGTTGGCACCAACGACGTGGGGAAATGTAGCCAGGCAGTCCTGGAGGCCAAATATAGGTTGCTAGGTAGGAAGCTCAAATCCAGGACCCCAAAGGTAGCGTTCTCAGAAGTGCTACCTGTTCCACGCGCAGGGCCAGCTAGGCAGGCGGAGCTCAGGGGTCTCAATGCGTGGATGAGACACTGGTGTCAGGAGGAGGGGTTTAGGTTTGTTAGGCACTGGGGAACGTTTTGGGTCAAACCGGGCCTGTACAAGAGGGATGGGCTTCACTTGAACCAAAACGGAACCAGACTGCTGGCGCATAACATTAAGAAGGTGGCAGAGCAGCTTTTAAACTGACTTCTGGGGGAAAGCCGACAGGAGCCGAGGGGCATCCGGTTCGGGACTCCTCATCCCTAGGGAATGAGGGTGCAGAGAATGGGGAACAGTCAAGTAATAACAGAGTAAGAATTGGGAGTGGTAGCGTGATGGGACATGACAGCCAGTCTAGCAGGACAGAAGGCTGCAGGAACAAAGGTGCAAACATGCAGCCCTTCTTGGGGGACCAGGTATATAAGTGCTTTTATGCAAATGTTCGAAGTCTACGGGCAAAGATGGGAGAACTGGAATGTTTGGTGGCTAGGGATAACATTGACATAGTAGGTATAACAGAAACCTGGTGGAATGCGGAGAACCAGTGGGATACTGCAATTCCAGGATATAAACTCTATAGGAGGGACAGAGAGGGGCGTGTTGGAGGTGGGGTGGCCATCTATGTCAAAGAGGGGGTAGAATCCACCAGAGTAGAGCTGGAGGGGGGCTCTGACTCCACCGTAGAATCACTGTGGGTTAGATTACCAGGCTCAAAGAGTGATGTAATAGTAGGGGCATGCTACCGTCCTCCAGATCAAAAACCTGGAGGGGATCTTGAAATGAGGAAGCAAATCAGGGAGGTGTCAACGAGAGACAGGGTTGTAGTCATGGGGGACTTTAATTATCCTCACATTGACTGGGTCAATTCATGCTTAGGTCATGAAAGAGAGACTGGATTTCTGGATATGTTAAATGACTGTGCCTTAGAGCAGCTTGTCACGGAACCGACCAGAGGACAGGTGACTCTGGATTTGATATTGTGTGGCACTCAAGATCTGGTCAGGGAGGTAAATAGTACCGAAGACTTCCGAAGGGCAGACTTCCCCAAAATGAGGAGACTAGTTAAAAAAAAAGTTGAAAGGGAAGGTAAAAAGAGTCCAATCGCTCCAGAGTGCATGGAGGCTGTTTAAAACAACAGTCATAGAGGCCCAGCGGGAGTGTATCCCACAAAAGAGGAAGGGCTCGACCAAGTCCAGGAGGGTGCCGGCATGGCTAACAAGCACAGTTAAGGAGGCTATAAAAGGCAAGGAAGCTTCCTTCCGTAAATGGAAGTCTTGCCCTAATGAGGAAAATAAACAGGAGCACAAACTGTGGCAAAAGAAATGTAAAAAGATGATACGGGAGGCCAAGCAAGACTTTGAGGAACGTATGGCAGGCAACATAAAAGGGAATAATAAAAGCTTCTTCAAATATGTTAGAAGCAGGAAACCTGCCAGGGAAACGGTTGGTCCGCTGGATGGTGAGGGAGAGAAAGGGGTGATAAAAGGGGACTTGGAGACTGCAGAGAAATTAAATGAGTTCTTTGCATTTGTCTTCACGGCAGAAGACCTCGGGCAAATACCACTGCCGGAATGGTCTCCCCTGACTAAAGAATTAAGTCAAATAGAGGTTAAAAGAGAAGACGTCTCAGACTTAATTGACAAAATAAAGATCAATAAATCACCAGGCCCGGATGGCATCCACCCAAGAGTTCTGAAGGAACTCAAGAATGAAGTTGCTGACCCATTGACCCAAATATGCAACTTGTCCCTTAAAACAGCCACTGTGCCAGAGGATTGGAGGATAGCTAATGTCACGCCAATCTTTAAAAAAGGAAGGAGGGGGGACCCGGGAAACTACAGGCCAGTCAGCCTAACATCTGTTCCAGGGAAGATGGTGGAAAGTCTCATTAAGGATAAAATCTTAAAATACATAGAAGAACAAGCTCTGCTGAGGGAGAGTCAGCATGGCTTCTGCAAGGGGAAGTCTTGCCTCACAAACCTGTTAGAATTTTTTGAAAAGGTCAACAGGCATGTGGATGCGAGCGAACCCGTGGATATTATATATCTGGATTTTCAGAAGGCGTTTGACACCGTCCTTCATGAAAGGCTCCTGAGAAAACTCCACAGTCAGGGAATAAGAGGGCAGGTCCTCTTGTGGATTAGGAACTGGTTGAAGACCAGGAAACAGCGAGTGGGAGTCAATGGGCAATTTTCACAATGGCGAGAGGTGAAAAGCGGTGTGCCCCAAGGATCGGTCTTGGGACCGGTGCTTTTCAACTTATTCATAAATGACCTGGAGTCGGGGATAGGCAGTGAGGTGGCCAAGTTTGCAGATGACACTAAACTTTTCCGGGTGGTGAAGACCAGCAGGGATTGTGAAGAGCTCCAGAAGGATCTCTCCAAACTGGGAGAATGGGCAGCAAAATGGCAGATGCGCTTCAATGTAAGTAAGTGCAAAGTGATGCACATTGGGGCAAGAAACCAAAATTTCACATATACGCTAATGGGTTCTGAGTTGTCTGTGACGGATCAAGAGAGAGATCTTGGGGTGCTGGTGGACAGGTCGATGAAAGTGTCGACCCAGTGTGCGGCGGCTGTGAAGAAGGCCAATTCCATGCTCGGGATCATTAAAAAAGGGATTGAGAATAAAACGGCCAATATCATTATGCCTTTGTACAAATCGATGGTAAGGCCACATCTGGAGTGTTGCGTCCAATTCTGGTCACCACACCTCAAAAAGGATATAGTTGAATTGGAAAAAGTGCAGAAAAGAGCGACCAGAATGATTCGTGGGCTGGAGCACCTCCCTTATGAGGAAAGGCTACAGCGTCTGGGGCTTTTCAGCCTAGAAAAAAGGCGCCTGAGGGGGGACATGATTGAGACGTATAAAATTATGCATGGGATGGAGAGAGTGGATAGAGGGAAATTCTTCTCCCTCTCGCACAACACCAGAACCAGGGGACATGCACTAAAATTGAGTGGAGGGAGAGTTAGAACGGACAAAAGAAAATATTTCTTTACCCAGCGTGTAATTCATCTGTGGAATTCCTTGCCACAGGATGTTGTGATGGCACCTGGCCTAGATGCCTTTAAAAGGGGTTTGGACAGATTCTTGGAGGAAAGGACCATCACAGGTTACAAGCCATAAGCAACCTCCTGGTTTTAGAAGTGGGTTTTCTCTGTGCCAGGTGCAAGGGAGTGTCAAAGGGAAACAGGTTATCTTGTTGTCTTGTGCTCCCTGAGGCATCTGGTGGGGCCACTGTGTGATACAGGAAGCTGGACTAGATGGGCTTTTGGCCTGATCCAGCAGGGCTCTTCTTATGTTCTTATGTTCTTAAGTTTGTTTGTGCTTGTGTGGAAAAATCTAAGCCAATAAAACTAGAGACCTGGGTTTAACCCTTCACAATAATGTAAATGTATGGATTTTTCTTATGCGTTGGGTTTACAGGTCGTTGCCCAAAATAATAGAAACATTGTCAAGAAAAATGATTTTCTGTTGCAGAATATTTTGACGATGTTGTGGAAGCAAGGCTGCAAGGATATGAAGAGTGAGTTGTTCATTTACTCAGTAGCAGCTTTTGTGCATGTTGGTTTTTCTTTTTAAAGAAGGCACTGTACTAGTCAAATGATCTTGAGTTGAAGGAAACTTGATTCCATATTCCAGAATTAAATGAAATGTCTCTTATCATGTGCAAACAAGATTGGATAATCTCGTATCATGTGCTGTTGGTAAAGTGGAATGAGGAAAATCAATTACATGCTTCATACTCAAAATCAAATGCTCTACATCATGTGTTAAAGCACATGGCTTCTTTTCCCTTCTTCCAAGTAATACATCTTCTTCTTTGCAATGTCACAAACACTGCTTCTTCCAAATGCTTTTAAATTTGTCATTGACTCAGATGAGAAGATTTTTAAAATGCTGAGATGTTGTGTTTGTAAATACCGTACTCTGTCTAAATCTGAAATGTGGAGGTTTGGGTGTATGTGCATCATACAAGAGAAGTCCTGCATTTTAATTGGTGATGATGATGGTGTTGCGATTATAGCATTTCTCTAGTAGGGTGGGTGGGGCTATCGTGCATGTCTCATCGGAGAGGGCGGGGCTAAGCAGGTGCACTCATGGGAAGCCCCTCACATGTTTGCATCCTTGGGGAGGTGAGCGCCTGAGTAAGGCTTGCGTAAGAATGTGTCTAGGGAAATTGTGACACCCTGTGGAGTTGTGCTTTTTACAGATACTTCATTTAATAGGAATTGGACCTAACGTCAAGGTTTTAAGAACGAGATTGTCTTGCCTGACAGCTATGAAGTATAGAGCACTTACGATTGGAAGCACTGTAAAGTGTTATCATCCAAGGATGAAGTACAGTGTGTGATTATTTTTGGCTTTGCCACCAGAGTTTAATCATCCTGCCTTGGATGTTGTGAGCATCGATTGTAACAATTACAAGCAATTTCAGTCACGTTAAGGAGCTGCATAGATTATTTCAAAAAGGGGTGGCTCACATGGGTTTGAACGCCACACTTTTTGAATGGCGTTGAAATGAATTCAAAGGCAGTCAATTACTATTTCCAACAACTCTTGAGACACAGCTGTTCCAAAATGTCTGTGAACCAAAAAAGGAAGGGCAGAGAAGTAGCTGTTTGAATTTATAGCAATCTGTTTCTCAAAACCTTTCCTGAAAGAATTTAAAATACTTGGTTGTGATATAAAAACGACTGATTTTTTTTCTTCATTATACATATATTTGAACTAATTAAAAAACATAAAAAAGATGGGAGGCCTTTAAAGTGCAACCTACAATTCAGATGTGATGGACATTTTGTGCAGAAACACTTGCCTTTTCATCTCTTGTTCTTTTCTTTTACTGTCTGTATCAAGGGAAATTAAATAGTTCATGTGATCAAAGAGATTGTTCTAATGAATGTTATGTAGTGTTCCACCAAAATAATTTGGCATTATCTCAGGCTGGTGGTTTCTCAGTGAACAATGCGAACTATCAAGCAATCATTTGAATATGATGGCTGCTTAAAAGGTCACCACATGGTAGCTCTATGTGTCATTGGCAACCAGTAGCCTGTGAACACACAGAATGGGGACTAATACACATCAGCAGCCGCTTGTGAGACTAGGAAACTGAAGGTGATGTTCAGTTCATTGTGCAAACAGAGGCCATATAGCCAACCTCTCCACACAGAGTTGCCACATTATAAAGTTTAGATTGTGAGACCCTTGGGACAGGAACCTGTCTTTTCTTCTACTGTAAAGTGCCATGCACATTGAAACTGCTGTGTAAATAATAATAATAATAATAATTAAATAACGCTTCCAACTTGAACTTGCTCACACTGAAAAAGTAGCATAAGAACTAGAGCAGAGGTTCTCAACCTGTGGTACGGGTACCCCTAGGGGTACGCGGACCTCTTGCTGGGGGTACGCCAAGCCCTGCCCCTCATCTGCCCCATCAGCAGCTAATTAAGTGTTAATTAACATGGATTTTAAGTTTTAATTGTTTTCGGAGCCCTTCTGTCTCTCTGATTTTGGTTTGGGGATTATTTTTGTACTTTGTACATATGTGTGTGTCACACACACACACACACACACACACACACACACACACACACACACACACACACACACACACACACACACACACAGAGTTAAATAAGACATTTTTTCACATTTAAAATTGTTCAGTACTTTTTTATTTAATTATTAATCACCTAATTCAGGGGTGGGGAACCTATTTGGGGTGGGGGGCCATTTTACCATGGTGAAAATTGGCTGCGGGCCGGCCATTAGGCCGGCCGAAATTTTGCCCCCCCACCGCAAATTTGACCCCCTGGCGAATTTACCGCTCCCACCGCTCACCCACCCACCCACCGCTCGCTCAGCTCCCTCCCTCCCACCGCTCGCTCGCAGCTCCCTCCCAGCCACCCACCCACAGCTCGCTCTCCGCTCCCACCCACCCACCGCTCGCTCGCAGCTCCCTCCCACCTCGGTGCCTCCTCCTTTTAAAACCGGCCTTCCTGGACCTGCGCAGAGCACCACTGAGGCCAAGGTTACCCTCTTGGCTGCAGCGGCGCTCTGCGCAGGTCCAGGAAGGCCGATTTCAAAAGGAAGTGACGCGGGAAGGCGGCGGCGGCGGCGGCGGCGGCGGCGGCGCCTCCAGTCACGGGCCGGATCGGGCCGGTCCAGCGCGGACCGGATCATCCCCCGGGCCGGTGGTTCCCCATGCCTGACCTAATTAATTGATTGATTAATCCATTTAATTAGCAGTTAACTAGCAGGGGGTACTTCAGAAAATTGTACCGTGATAGGGGGTACCCGGGCCTCCAAAGGTTGAGAACCCCTGAACTAGAGTATACCTGGATCATCAATTGCTGTGAACTTTTAATTTTAATTACTTGTAATTTAAATATAGAAATTTACTATAATGTTAGAACTGCATTGAGGGTGCAATCCTGTGTAAGGATCTGGCCAGCAACCCAGGGCCACCCGCCAGATCCCGTGCTGCCAGGTGCCCACCATGCGGCGGAACGGAGGTCTACTCGGGGAAGGGGATGTTCATAAATGGGGGCCAGCCCAAGGGAGGAGGCCATGTAATAGCCTAGCCGCCTGGCGGGGATGGGGATATGGCAGGTGCCATCCCCCGCCCCTCCTGGACCGGCTAGACCAATGGCCCCCTCCCTCTCCTGCCGGACTGCCCATGCGGCTGCCGGGGGAGCACTTACCTTCCTCCAGCAGCTGCTTGCCCGGTCCGGCGACGGAGTGAGGGAGACCGCCCTTGCGCCACCCCCTTACTCCTGAGTAGTTGCAAACATGCTTTATGGCACGTTTGCGACACTTTCAAACGACACTGCACTGTTCGAAAGAACCCCAGGATTGCACTGTGATTGTGGTATTTAGTGTAAGGGCATATGTTTAGGTATGCATGTAAGTTTACACTGTCTACTTCCTTCACAAAAGTGAATCTGTGAATTCAAGATATTTTATTGCTAATTGACAGAGGACTGTCAATTATGCTACTGCTCAGACTTCAGTTTTTCTCTTAGGATGCAATATATGGTAGGAAAAAGTAATCATGGAGTGCTTTTACATATAATTATCCCATAGGGAAACTTTCCTGGCTTGATTTAATTTCATCATGGTCTTTGTTTTGTTTTAATACCACAGTCAGAAATATTTGGATTTTGGGGATTCTTTAGCATGTTGTTAACTATAAATCTGATCCTGTGGGATCACCTCTTCATGGAAATTTCACCACAAGCAAATGAGTTAGCAACATTCCCTTGTCTCATAACCTACTTTTTATATACTTGGCTTCTGTGGGAACACATTGGGAACTAAACATGTTGAGGGTTTATTCAACCAAAAGAATGCATTGCTTGTTTATGTATTTTTAGATAGTAACACTGTATACAGGACCTGTACAGGTGGGCCCCCATATCCGCTGGGGATATGTACCAGGCCCCTCCGTGGATACTTGAAACTGTGGATAAGAGCGAAAACCCCCTCCATGGTTTCCTGAGCCCCCCCCCAACCTGCCTCCCCTGCAGGCAGGCATGCTTGCCCCCCCCCAGCTCTTATTTTTCTTTCAGCAAGCTTTGTTTCTTCCTTAAAACAAACAGAGAAGTAGCCTCTACTGCAGGCAAGTAGAATGAGACTAAGTCCTAGAGAGGCTCTGCAAGGTTTCTGGTAACCTTGCAGAGCCTCTCTAGTACTTAGTCTCGTTCTACTTGCCTGTAATAAGCAGCCAGATGCTGCTTTTCCTGTTTCTTTAAGGAAGAAACAAAGCTTATTGGGAAAAAAGTAAAAGCCTGGGGGGGGGTCCCCACGATCCGTGGATAACTGAAACCGTGGATAGCGAATCAGTGGATATGGGGGCCCACCTGTATTATATTTTATGTTTTGTACAGCTGCTAAATTGTTCAGGCACTTTATAAATAGAAAGTATGCTAGTATGTTATAATTTAATTGCATAATCATTATCATGTATTTACTATTAAATCATAAACTTTTAAAATGATTGCTGTATATTTACATATTACTAAAACCACATTATAGGTGCCTTTTTAGCTATTGAAGGCAGTATGAGAAATTACAATTTAATAAATAGAAGCCTTACCAGTCATTGTTAATTCCTTTATCTTTTAGTATTTTCTTTTATTTTCTATTAGTAACACATCACAACCAAAATAGCTTCTAAAAATAAACAAGTTTACCCTTAAGTATCATCCCTACTAATTAAAACTGTTTCCGTCCCCCCCAATTAATCAACTACATCTTTGGCTGATCTACCAGTAAAACTCATTAAAGCTCGTAGCCCTACTAAAACAGATCATAAACTTATCTTTAGAGAGCAATCTTGAAGCTTACTGTGATGTGTCAGTACAAGATAGTCACAATATCAGTTGTACAGAGGAATTACTGGGTGATAGGATTAAGATTGGATTGTGTGGTAAACTCTTTTTTTTTTAAAATGTGCTTAATTGTATTCCTTACATACCTCTTAAGTTATGATGACTGGGAACTAACAAATCCTGTAACTAGTACCATGTACTAAAAAATGTCAAAAGCTTCATTGGGAATCCTCAAGACTCTGGGCCAGGGTTGCCTGATGCTGCCCCACCCCCACCAAGAAAAACCAGTTAACCTTGCTCCTTCCCACATGATCCCCTTGACAAAACAGGAAGTGCAGAAAATTCTGGGAGCTCACAACATGTCCTGCACTTTCCGTTTCATTTAAAGGGATGTAAAGGAAGGAGTCAGGTAAGTGGCCATTTTTCTATGCCCCCACTTTAGAGAGCTCTTCACACCACTGCCCCCCAAAAAACCCCAAAACAACCATGCAGACAGTGGTGACCAACTTCTCTATCCCCTCACACTGCTCCTTAAACATAAAGGGATCATGTGAGGAAGGAGCAAAGCGAGTAAAGTGGCTTGCCATTGCCCATGTGGTTTTTTCAGAGTGGGTAGCGCTGACTGGCCTCCCTACCCTTTCACTTTGCTCCAGAGATGTAGACTTGAGTCTGTTGACTCGGACTCGAGTTGGACTCAAGGCGCGTCAGTGACTTGACTCGAACTTGACTTGATGATTGTAAAAGACTGGAAAAAGTCTCAACTCAAGACTTGGACCCTTTTACAACAAGTTGAATTTTATTCAGGTTTAAACTCGTTTCCCTCATTAAATAGATAGGGACTCGCAACCAAAGACTTGGGACTTGGGGGCAAAGACTTGGGACTTGACTCCAGACCTGGAGTCAGAGACTTGATCCACATCCCTGCTTTGGTCCTTCTTCATGTAGTCCCTTTAAACTTAAAGGAACTGCTCAAGAAATGACCAATGTGAAAGGTTAGGGAAGTGAATGATTGGGTTCCCACCTGCATTTAATGAAGTGGGAAATGGATCAACATGGCACCCTCCATGGCGGGCTGAAGGGAGGAGGTGGCAGACTCAACCCTGAATATGTTGATCCCCTCGCCATCTGCCACTGACTCGAGCTGCATCATTTGCTTCATGGCTGAATTGGCCCTGCTTTGGGCATTCTTGAAGTACTGTAGCTCTTTGAATCCTGGCCAATAGTGCATTATTACAATTTAAGCAAAGTACCACACTAGGGTTTTATTTTAATTTAAAATCACCCAGTGAAGCTTGTCAATAAAAATAGTTATTTGATGAGTGATCTGGAGCCTCTTGAAGTCAGCAGAAATATAGCCTTTGACATTAATAGCATTAGGAATCACAGGTATGGGACTTGTTTACAATCTATCGTACTGAAATCCCTTGCTAGCCACAGAATGGAAACTGCTTATCTTAGTACATTCAGTTTTTATGGACAGAATTTTGCTGCTCTTATCCTTTGCTGCGTCTAATATCTTTTGCTCCTTTCCCCTGTACCTTATGCTGCTCATTTGCCAGTTTTACAAACCCTAGATAACCATCAAATGAATTAGGTGCTTCCTCCTATGTGACTAATGCTATCAATTCATGCTTCATCACACCTTTCCTTTGATGCCTAATGGTGTGGACAAGATCCTTTTCTCTTGCTGGTTTTAATCACTAGTAAAAATGCACAGTTCAGTTTGAAGGCTTGATAATGACATGCCAAAGGTACGGTACCTTGTTCCCAGTAAGACACAAACACAGGGAATAACAATATAAAGTGAAACCATCCTTGTAATTTTTGAACCAAATTCAGACCAGGAGCCACCATACATACAGGACAGCCACCCATGAACTTGCATCTAAAAATCAGGCCCCAGCATGCATGAGGCTGTCATGAACTATACAGTACATAAGGGTTAAGTCTGCTGTTAAAGATAACGGAGTTTGAAGTTATGCTGCTTCCGCTGATGTGAATAAAATAAAATAAATGTGCCAGAGTATGCATCCCCCAGTGGATTTTATTGTTTTTTTTTAATTTGTTTATGTATCATTATGTATTGTTTAAACTTATTTTATGTATTTTAAATTATGTATTTTAATCTGTTGTAAGCCTCCTTGGGCATTTGCCTTCGGCATAGGAAAAGGTGGGATATAATTTTTTTAAAATAAATAAATAAAATAAATCACCAATGTTCAAGGAAAGAGGTAACACGGGTGACCCGGTCATGTTAAAAAGTAGCGATCCAGCCGAAAAATAACGATCTCAAACTACTTGGTATGGGCTCATTCACCCAGAAATCCAAATAGAAAAAATTGTTAAAAATGAAATCTGGAACTCAAGGACCCAACGTTTCATGTCTTTATCCAGACATATCCTCAGGGGTATTTTCCAAAGTTCATTGGTAGATGTTAGCGAAAGCGTCCTGCTTCGTCCTTTTTATTTTCAAAAAAGCGCGGGAACTTTCCTAGACAGCGCAACTGCTTGTAAAGCGATTTACACAAAGGCAGTGATCCTGCAAAAACTAAGTGGGGCACGCATCTGAGTTGTTGAACACTTACAGATCCACCACAACCTTAATGTATTTTACATATTATATATGCTTGATCCACAGTCTATTACCCACGAATAATGGGAAGCCAGATGTGATTGGCCAGGCTCAGTTCTTGTTGCCTGTTCAGAAGAGCACCTGACATTCTTTTACTTATTTCCAACGCCTCCAAATTTTTCAATATGCTTAATTTGCTCTCAGTTTTCAAGACACACGTATCTTTAAATTGAATGGAATGTCCTGAGGTCATCGCATGTTCTGCTAATGCAGAGAGCTGTGGATGTTCCAGCCTCACCGACCTCCCATGCTCTTTTAACCTGGTACCAATCGAGCGTTGTGTAAGGCTGATATATTCTTTACCACAGGTTCCACATGGGATACAGTAAATTCCCGGGTTTGAGAGTGGAGGTCTTTTGTCCTTTGGATTATTAAGCAGTTCTTCAATTTTTTTGGTAGGCTTGAAAATTGTCTTGATATTTCCTTGTTTGAGTACCTTGGCAATCCTATCTGTTGTTCCCTTAATAAATGGTAAAACTGTCCAGATCCTCTCCTCCTTATTCTCTTCTGTTATCTTATTAACATCCTCAGTATTAGTATTAGTACCAATATTATTCCTCCCTTTTCTCTCCTTCTGAATTTTATTATACTGTACAGTCCATCCTTTGTTAATTTGTGTCTCCGGGTATCCATTTGTTCTCAACGTGTCAAAAAGTATCTGTTTTTCTTTTTCAATTGATTCTGTGTCACAAATTTTGATTGCCCTGTAGGCCAAGGAATTTATAACTGATCCTTTTTGTATTGGGTGATGATTTGAACTATAGTTCAAATATCTCCCTGTATACGTGGGCTTTCTATATACTGAGTGGTTAAATGTTAAGTCCTCCCTTCTGGTTACTAGTACATCTAAGAAGGCCAATGATTTATTATTTTCTTTTTCTATGGTAAATTGAACCTCCTTACAAAAATTGTTTAAGTGTATCAAGAATTTTTGTAACTCCCTTTCCCCATGGGACCATATGCAAAAGACGTCGTCGACGTAGCGCCACCAAACATCTGGTTTTCGTTGAGCTGTTTGCAGCACTTGTTGCTCAAGGTATTCCATATATAGATTAGCAACTAACGGGCTTAGGGGATTCCCCATCCCCACCCCATCTTTCTGCTCATAATATGTCCCTTCCCAAACAAAATAAGTAGATGTCAAACAATGTTTAAACAGTGGTACTAATTCTTTGGGGATTGTAAGGTTCTCTATTAATCTTAGCACTTCCTTGAGGGGGACTTTTGTAAACAAGGAAACTACATCAAAACTAACTAAAACAGAACTAGGAGACAAAGTAACCCATTGTAGTTTCTCAATAAAATCATATGAATTTTTAATATAGGAGGGAGTATTGCCTATAAGAGGGTTTAATATTCCTGCCAGATGTTTAGATAGACTGTGTGTCGGGGATCCAATGTTGCTTACTATAGGTCTCAGGGGTACTCCATCTTTATGAATCTTTGGAAGCCCATATAAACGGGGTGGTAATGCTTCCGATTTTGTTAACTTATTTACTACTTCTATTTTAAAATTTGCATTCTTTATTAAAACATTGGTTTCTTTTAAAATTTTCTTTGTGGGGTCCTGCATTTACAGCTCTCTGCATTAGCAGAACATGCGATGACCTCAGGACATTCCATTCAATTTAAAGATACGTGTGTCTTGAAAACTGAGAGCAAATTAAGCATATTGAAAAATTTGGAGGCGTTGGAAATAAGTAAAGGAATGCCAGGTGCTCTTCTGAACAGGCAACAAGAACTGAGCCTGGCCAATCACATCTGGCTTCCCATTATTCGTGGGTAATAGACTGTGGATCAAGCATATATAATATGTAAAATACATTAAGGTTGTGGTGGATCTGTAAGTGTTCAACAACTCAGATGCGTGCCCCACTTAGTTTTTGCAGGATCACTGCCTTTGTGTAAATCGCTTTACAAGCAGTTGCGCTGTCTAGGAAAGTTCCCGCGCTTTTTTGAAAATAAAAAGGACGAAGCAGGACGCTTTCGCTAACATCTACCAATGAACTTTGGAAAATACCCCTGAGGATATGTCTGGATAAAGACATGAAACGTTGGGTCCTTGAGTTCCAGATTTCATTTTTAACAATTTTTTCTATTTGGATTTCTGGGTGAATGAGCCCATACCAAGTAGTTTGAGATGGTTATTTTTCGGCTGGATCGCTACTTTTTAACATGACCGGGTCACCCGTGTTACCTCTTTCCTTGAACATTGTTGCCGGTTATAACAGCTTTCGTTCGAAAATCACCAATGGTTTTTATGAAAATTGAAGATGGTAACGTCGAGTTTTCGCTGCTCATGGTACACTCAGTCTTTTTCTTTCTCATCTGGCCAAAGCACTTTTTCAAGTTTCTGCAATGCTTTAAGCAGTTCCTGGAAAAAGCCAATACTAGTTTCCAGGAGTACAGGTAGCACTGCTGTAATATACATGCATAACTTTTGGTGTGGTTGACACAGACTCCTGTTGGATAGCATCCATGGTGAGTAACACCCTTCCCCTTCCCAACAGCTAAAGTAATTTTGGAACTGTTTTTTGAGAGTTTAAAAAGAAGTGAAGAAATAAGCACTAATTTACATACCTTTAAAAAGTAGACCTTTAAAATACTGGAGGAGAATGATTCAAGGCTACCTATTCCTCACATCCGTGAAGACTTTTCAGATGTTGAAAATGTCTTGTTACCTTCTCTTTCTCTCTCTAACATTCCCTTGCTCTGGCTGTGGAATTGGTGAAACCACAAAGAATGGCTGTGTGTGCGTGCGTGCGTGCGTGCGTGCGTGCGTGCGAGCGAGCGAGCGAGCGAGGGAGGGAACGGATGTTGCATGTACCTGAGAAACGATTTAAACAGGAGGGGGTTGAGTGTCCATTATAGGAAGAGAAGAAGAATGTTTGCCTAGGACATCATCCATTTCTGCCCAGCCCACAGGTGTACGCATTTAACTCCAGCTGCGTATATGTACACCCTTGGGGAAAATGCCTTTTAATGGCAGCTCCTCATAGATCACAAGCTTTCTCCTGCAGCCTGGACAGTGGAACGCAGGTGCCTTGAGTGGGCGTCTTTCTTCCCATTGAGGGATTTCAGCTTCATTCCTATAGCCACTTTCCATTGAACACTGGGGCTGACTTCTGAGTAAACATGCATAGGATTGTACTTTGTAGTGAAGGTCAGAAATAGGCAAGCTGATTTGTTTCTCATTTGTTGCATACAGACTTTCCTCAAGGTACTAGTTTGGATGAGGGGAATAGTCCTATGCCCAAAAAGTATACCAAGAAGCTGTGGCATTATAGAATTTATTTGGAATTTCAAGTGTCTAGGTCAATATCGTCAAACTGTGATATTGTTTGATGGTAGAATAAGAACGACTAAAGCATGTGTTCTGCTTTTATGACACCATAGCTATTGGCTACTAATTTGAAAAGAATAGGTGAAACGCTTGTCCTACTGAAGTTGGAGCAAGTCTCCCACTGAAATGGCTGCATCTCTTAGTTTCATTTTCATTTATTGGTGATATGCCGTTGCATATTACAGTGGTAGCACTAGGCTGATTATAGATTCTTCCAGATTTGTTTTGTTTATCCCTTTTAGAGTGCTAACACATTTCCGTTTGCTGAGCATATTCTAAACCTGGAGAAATATGGTGTGTAAAACTGGTAGAAAAATTGGTGATGAATAAATTCATTGCAAAGTAAACAGAAACATAACAAACTACATCTGTTTAATATTTCATGTATATATTCATTTATGTGTAATGGACCTTTGCTCAACAATTCTATTATCCCATCTGAGTATATTCAATGTCTATGATATTTCCACTGGGTAGAGAATCTGTGAGTTGATCACCAGAATCCTTGATACAACTAAGCTAACTTAGACTCCCTCTTAACAGTATAAATTCCATACAACTATTATGTCACAGAAATGGGTCATGGGGGAGTTGAGGTGGATTCTTGAGGTGGAACAGGAAAGAAACCTCATGTGATATTGCAGCTAAACAAGCCCAAATATCACATGAATTATCAACTCGCCAGAAGCTGAATGTATCATTTAGACTGGGTCTTACACATTTCTATGGCTGGGCTTCAAAGAATAAATTAGTTAACAAAATTAGTTTGATACACAAACTAAAGGGAGGGGGGAATCACCCTCTCATCCCACGGCTGCTACCTTACATGGGAAGCAGCTATGGCAAAATAGCCTTTGAATCTTTTTTCTGGGAGGAGTTTCAAAAGCAATTTATGATTTGAGATGGAAGATCTGCTATTCAAAATAACAAAGATAAAAATCTGACTTGGTGCTCCAGTAGCTCTTTGATTCTTATCCATGTCTCTGATCATATTATGTTACTCTTTGTTTTGTTGTTCTGCAGCCACTGCTAAGCACACTTCTTAAATGTCTCTTATTTTATAACAGGGGTGGGGAACCTTTTCCCTGGCGAGGGCCGTTTTAAATATTAGAAATTTGCATGAGGGCCGGCCGTAAGGCCGCCCGCCATTTTTATTTATTTAATTAATTTTTGCCCCGGCCCCCCATCGGCCTCCGGAGACTCCGCGCTCACCGTCCGAAGCCGCCACCGGGTCCGCGCGTCACCTCCGGTGTACCATGCCGAAGAAGGCAAGAGCTTGCCCTCATTGGCGTGGTAAGCATGTGCGAAATGGCCAACGGCCTGGTGAGAAGGGGTCGAGGTGGCGGCCGGGGAGGACATGCAAAGGCCCTCTCCCGGCCTCCGGAGGTGACGCGTGGACCCGGCGGAGCCTCCAGGGGCCGGTTGGGCGGCCTCCCAGCAATCTCTCCGGGGGCCGGACTAGATGGCCTCGGGGGTCTGATCCGGCCCTGGGGCCGGAGGTTCCCCACCGCTGTTTTATAAGAACAACTTGGATCCAGACTAGGAATAAGCAAACAGTGACACACCCTGTTTAGCACTGGACTTTTGGGGACCTCCAGGAATCCAAAATAAATGTCATCTGGGATACATCTATCAAAATTAGTCATGTTGGATTAAAGCTGTAGATGAACTATATAAAATGCAATGCCCATTTCAGGTACAGTTGAGTTAGGTTACAGGGTTTTTCAAAACTGTATTTGAAGACTTAACCAATTGTATTACAGTTCAAAATAAATGGCAGTTTCTGCATAATATTGTCAAGGAGTTTCTCTAGAAGTGAAAAATCAAGGAACAGAACAAGTTTTCAGTGGAATAGAGCACTGAAGGCTTATGCCACAATCCTATCTCTCCCACCAGCCTACGAGATGCAGTGGTGGGTGCCAATTGAGCATGCACTGCATCCTATCGTGGAGGGGCAACCTATGGTGGGGGAAGGTTGCTTTGTATTTGTTCACTAGTCTCCAAGAACAGGTGACACAGCAACTACACCTCAAGATGCTTCAGTTTTAGCCAACTATAATACATAGCTCTGTCCAAATTCAAAATGCTGTTTTGCTCCTCCCAGTAATTGAAGAGCGTTGTATTCCAAAAGGCAGGAAGGGGGGGGGGAGAAGAGAGAGAGAGAGAGAGAGAGAGAGAGAGAGAGAGAGAGAGAGATTTCCAGCTATCAAGGAACAGTCATATTATTTTGTAAAGTGCCTGGCCATTCATTAGTTTCTCAATGATCAGCCCATTCCCAGTAAGTAAGACAGCCCAGCTCATAACATTGTCATGTTTTAGAAGTCATTGCTTTTAATTTAATTTTGTTCTTATTAAAATGGAATACACTGAAACTGGAAAAAAGATCTAGTTTGTAATAGCATTTTATTCTAGTACAATGATATCAGATATGCTATTAAGATAGATCGTCTAATTAAAATGAATGCAAGTTTGATTGTTAATTATACAAAACAGAAGCAGTTTAACCTTTTAACTTCAGACCCTTAATTGGGCAGTAACAGACATATAAATGGATATCACTGTCTGCACTTTAATTTCAGGGCAAGAAGATGTATTCTATTTCAAAAACATTTTATTCACTCTATTGAGCAACATCAGACAGGTTGCGAAAGATGAGAGATATATGGAACATTTAATTTCCACTTTCTGTAAAAAAAAAAATCTTGGATCTGGATTAGATTGCTTTTTTGCTGTAATGCTCCGTCCAAAGGTAGACCCTTAAGATTACCAATGAGTTTGTGTTGAGTTCAGAGGAACAAGGCATTCTATGCTCATTGAGTGATGCTGCCCAAATGAAGACACTGATTGTCACATTTAAACTACATTATTAATGAACTATACATAATTGTATTAATGAAATTAATGTATGAATGAAATTAATGAATTTTAACCCCATAATTTCAAATCTAGCTATAAAAGTATTGTATTGCCGTTGAACTCTACTCTGAATGAACATCTTGTAAGCCTAAGCATGTTTCATAGAATCTTCGTGTTGGAAGGGAACTTGGACTTCACCTAGTCAAACTCTCTGCTCAGTGTAGGCAACTACTACAGCATCTCTAACAGGTGGCCATCCAGCCTGTGCTTCAAAATCTCCAATGAGGGATAGCTCACAACTTCACGAGGCAGACTGTTCCAGTGTCTAGGAAGAAAGTCCCATTGAACTGAGCATGACCACTTTCAAAGCATCATGTCTAGGACCGGACCACCAGCTATAAAACTAGTGCTTACAACAATCATGGAAACAAAGCCAGCCAGCTTATGACATACAAAATGTCACTTGCCCCCAAGCATTTTTTCCCCTCAGGTTGTTGTGGGATAATTAATCTGACTGTTTCACAGGAAGGAAAGTGTTTCCAATTTCACTGTATTCTATCAGATTATGACTACGAGATTTTAAACAAAAAGGTCTAGTAGAAACTAAGAAAAACTGTTTGAGGAGGATTGAGTTCAGACGTAATGTGAAAATATGGATTTTGTTAACCATGTTGTAACCCTATCGAGTGAGTACAGTCCCCTATTGGATGCCGGGGAAACCTTTTTTGGCCCCGTGAAGTTGCTATAAGGAAGTTGTCTGAAGAGATTCCGACTGAGGGAAGGAGATTCTAGGAGAGCAAAATATAGTTGCTGTAGATTTTGAGAAAGGAGCTTGAAATCTCTGAAGAGACAAAAGTACTGAGTTTCCCTGGAGCAGCAGCACCCTTCTGTCCTGACACACTATCCAGTGAGCAGCAGTGTTGGCACAGCAGTAAGAAAAAACAGTCCTGCAGCCATATCCCACCCTGGGACTCTATAGAATTAACCTTCAATTTAACAGACCAATGGGGGGGGGAGGGGTGTCCATTAATGCCTCAGTTTTTAAAAAAAATTCTTGGCTGTATCCCACAGCCCTCCCAGCCGCCTCTTCACTACTGGTGTCAGTATTACTTTGCGCTCCCCCTGCTGCGTGACTGGAAGCCTCCAAGCAGGGCTGCTTAGGCTGCAATGACGCTTGCCTACACCACCATTCACTGCCATCTTCTGTGGTAGCCCTTCATCTCTGCTGCCACCACCTCTTCGCCTAGTCTAGGCAGCCACTCCCACTCCTGCGGTTTAAAAAGAGTGGCAGGGTGAGGACTGACAAAAAGGAACTGAGAGGGAGGAGCCTCCCCTGTCACTCATTTTAAACCATGAGGGAGGTGTGGCTAGGGTGGTCAAGTCTAGCTGATGAGGTAGAATAACAGTAGTCTACCTGAAGATGCTAGTGAATGATGGTATGGAGGATTGAGGAACCACCCCTCAAAGTGCTGTCCTTCCCCCAAAAGTATCACTAGGTGTTTTGGACCCACTGGTTCCCAAAAGCCACCCAATGAGCTCTTTGTGTCTGATTGGGATTGAATCTGGGTCTAGTAGTCCTAGAATTCTAACACTCTAGCCACTACAGCACAGTTTATAGTTCAAGGCAAACTTATTTGATTTTTTTCAAAGTAGGAAACAGTGTAGCTGAACTCATGCCAGTGGGGACCGTGGGCAGGATGATGTGTCATCACCCCACCCACCCTGCCACTGGAATGGCCCTGATCCATTTGGCTCCGGATCATTGTCTGGCAGGGTGGATGCGTCCCCACCACCGCTCCACTGGTGTGAGTCCAGCTATTCTACTGTTAGGAAAGCAAATAGCACATTTTATATACCACTGAAATCTAAACATGAAACTTTTTTGTTGCTTGCACTATCAAGAAATGTATAGTAATGATCAAACAAGCATTCAGTACCTTGTGTACTTGGTTGCTTGTAGGATCATTTACTTGGGTACCTTGTGAAGCAGGATCAAGCAAAAATGCAGGCAGAAAACAAGAGACTGAAGTCGGGTGAGGTAACAAGGCCAAAATCAGGCTGAGGGCTGATGATGTGGCAGTGCCATGTGAGGATCTGGTGACCTTTCTGAACAAGAACTTGGCCAAATTAATGGAAGATAGCAACTCTAGGTGCTTTATATTAACTAGTAGCAGCAGATCAGACCTCTGGTGTCATCTGACTTCTTAGACCAAGAGGATTATGAGTTGAGCTGTGGATGCTGCAGCTGAAATGGTCTTTAATTCCCTTCTCTTACCTGCAGTCCCAGTGGTTCAGAAAGCCAGTGTTGACCCACAGGAATCCCACAGGAAACCCACAGGAATCCCATTTCATTCCTAGCAAATCCTGACAGTATTTTTTTTTTGGGGGGGGGAAATCTTTAGATGCAGACTAAAGATTGGGATAGCCATATTTGTTTGTCAGGTTGGGTGTTTGGCTTCCTTTGTGAGGTGATTTTCTTAGATTTGTCTAGGTGGAATTCAGTTTTCCTTTGCAGAAGAGCTGAAGGTTTAATTTCATTTATCAGATATCTTATCTCCCTCTGTTTGTTGCATCTTTGTGACTGCCGTTTTTCCCCCCCTTTTTAAAGCCTGTTGGATTTTTTTCAGCTCTCTTGGTATCATGTAAAGATTAGCAATCACAGCCACCAGCCACATTTGAGAACAACAAAAGTGTCTGTGATATGACCTTTATTCAGTCGAAAGGAGATTGTGCAGCAGTGTTTACCTTGTTGCAGTGGGATAGTGAAGCACCTGTGCTCTGCTTCAATTAAGAGGTTTGTGCAAGGAGAAAGAAACTTATTTCAAAGACTTATAATTCAGAAATTTGAGCTTCCTCCTAAGTGTGTTTTACACATCAAATTGTCTTCATTTTAGTCTTCCGTTATCTTACCACCAAATCTTAGTCTTCTCATGCCTGTCTCTGTTTGTTTTGGTTTTGTTTCCTCTTTACCATCAAAAACCTATTAAATACGGTGGACCCCTTCTATCCATGGATCCCTGATCCGTGGATTTGACTTACAACGGGTCCCGAATCCGTGAGGTCCACGTTCAAAGAGCTATTAAAAGGAAGAAAAAAGCCTCCCAATCCTTTTCTACCTTTAAGTGGCCAAACAGCGCCATTTTCAAGCCGCTGCAGGGCTTCTGCAAGGTTAATGACCCATTTCTGGGTCACGTGAAGGATCCATACAAATGGGGATTGGGGGATTATTTTCTTCCTTTTTTGAGCATGAACCCAAGTATCCATGGATCCTCACTATCCGCAGGGCGGGGGGGTTCCAGAACAGATACCCCACAGATAGCAAGGGACCACTGTATGTACATCCCCCTAGTATGTAACATCAATGGGACCCTGTTTGTCATCACCACCTCACTTTGCAGTGCTTACCAGAGGCAGATGTGGAACAGAGAGTGTCACATCCATATTGGCAGGGGTGCAAGCTGCTGGGAGGGAGGCCTCGGATGTTTCCATGCATGTGTGATATGCCTGAGGCATCTGGGAAACACAGAAATTATACACTCTATTTTAAAGTACTATCCATATTATTTTTGCAATGCTAAATTTCACTTAATATTTATATTTCTAGTGTATAACGAAGAATAGAATTATATCATACTGAAAGCAATTGCAGATAAAGTTGATATGATATGCATCTGGAGTACAAAGTGGCATTTCAATTTATTAGTTTCTTCTTCCAAAAGCTTATTACAACTTAATGCACACTTTTCCAATGACCTTGAAAATGCAACATATTTCTTTACCGTCTCTTCAAATCCTTTGTTTCTAAAGACTTATTGCAATGTCGATCCACTGAAGACATTCAATCTGTTTCTGAAAGGCGACTTAATTACCTCACTGCCAGACAAATAGCAAGCTCTTCTTCAGGTTAGATTGTGTGGCAGCAATATAGAAAACCTTATGTAATATTTAGTCAATGATTAATAGGTTTTTCTTCATGCTCCTAAAAGTAATTTGAAAACATTTGCTTGTAACACAATTATAGTTAAAATGTCCTGCTTAAAATACTTCCATGCTGGGGTAGTATTTCCCTTCCCCCTGAAATTAACTTCCCATAATATGGTAATTTTGTGGTTTGTCTGGGATAAATGTTAACTATAAGTGTTGGTTTTTTTAAATCCAAAATTAAGATTCCTTAAAGCAGCAATTTTCAACCTTTCTCATCTCATGGCACATTGACAAGGCACTAAAATTGTCAAGGCACACCATCAGTTCTTTGACAATTGACAAGGCACACCATGCTGCTGGTGGGGGCTCACATCGCCCAATGGCCCTACTAATAAATAACTGTCCCCCAAACCTCCGCAGGTACACCTGTGGAACATTTGCAGCACTCTAGTTGACAATTGCTGCCTTAAAGGGGAAAAAAGAAAGAAATCATGATTTCTGTTGCCTAAGTAACTATTACACATGGGTGTAACAAGACCCTAACTTCAAAGCACTTCAAATGCTTTGAAGGCAGTTAATTTCAAGTGGAGAAGTAGTTTTGGGTGCAAGGATGTAACTTTTTGCCAGTCTTCTGTTTTTCCACAGCACTTCGTCTATAGCTCGTTTCCACTTTTCAGAGTTGTAGGCACTTGTTTGTATGGACAAATAGTAAAAATTAGAAATCCAGAGAATTCTCACACATTTGAAACTTGGGTTTTTCCCCAGTTCATATTATTATCAAAGGAAGAGGATGAAATTATAAACATTTACTAAATTCTGGTGCAACTGAGCTGTCAAAGATTGGTTGATGCTGCTTGTCATCTGACAAATATTGATATCGCGTGTCAGTTATTGTCAAATGCTGATCTATACGCCATGTTGTAAAAAATAAGTAAATATAGACTGGTTTATGTCAAACAGCGTTGCATTGTAACTACTCTCAGCTCACAGTCAAATGTGAGTTGGCATACCTCACAACTTTTGGGTGCCTGATGCTGAAGATTAACATATTTGCCAAATATTCAGATACCTGGAGACTATACTTTATCAGGATTTGCGGGGGGGGGGGATGAGAATGTTGGGGGCAAATTTATTTCAGATCTAGTTTAAACTGATTCCTATTTGTCTGTTGTCTTTAATATAATCTTTTCTTTCATAGCTAATAACATCCCATTATATCATTCCAGTTTGGTACACATCCCATAGAAGATCTCTTCAATGATTTTCGAGATGGACGAAGGCTTCTGGAACTCCTCGAAGGTTTTACTGGCCAAAAACTTGTATGTATATGTAACAGCAAATATTAAAGCAATTTGGTCTATCTGAAGCACTACTAACCATATTTGGCATGTATTTTAGTGATAGTATTCATGAATATCTGGTTTTTGAAAATCCTATTTTCCTTTTTACATAAAGACTTTACTTCCTCTTTACATAAGACTGTGCTGGATCAGGCCAAAGGCCCATGTAGTCCAGCTTCCTGTTTTCCACAGTAACCCTCCTGATGTTTCTGGGAAGCCCGTTAGCAGGAATGAAAGGCATACTTGTCTCCTGCCACTAGCATTGAGGCATACAGCTGCTGAACCTCGAAATAGCATATGCCATGTTTAGCCATCACAACTAATAGCCTTTGATAGACATGTCCACCATGCATTTGTCTAATTGCCTTTAAAACCATGCCATCTGAGCTAGTGGTAATCCCCACATTTTGTGGCAGTGAATTCTACAGATTAATTGTGTGCTGTGTGAAGAAGCACTTCTTTTTGTCCATTGTAAATCTCCTGCCAATCATTCATAGCATGACCCCTAATTCTAGCGTTGAGAGAGGAAGAAAAACTTCTCTCTTTCCACTTTCTGTACACCATGCATAATTTTATAGGCCTCGATCATGTCCCCCTTGATCACCTTTTTTTCCAGAGCTAAAAAGCCCCAAATGTTGTAGCTTTTCCTCATTAGGAAAGTGCTTATTCCCCTTATCATTATGGTTGCCCTATGGTGCTCCTTTTCCTGGTGTGGAGTATTCTTTTGGAGGTGTGGTGACTAGAACTGTGCACAGTATTCATAATGTGACTGCACACAGATTTGTACAGGGGCATTATTTTTGCACCCTTGTTCTTGGTCCTTTTCCTAATGACCTTTCGCTTAGAATTTGCCGCCTTCACAGCTGTCGCACACTGGCTTGATCTTTTCTTGGAGCTATTTACCATGACTCCGAGATCTCTTTCCTGGTTCACTGCAAGCCGAGACTCCATCAGTATATTTGTGAAGTTGAGATTTTTTTTGCCCCAGTGTGTCTTACTTTACATTTGTTTACATTGAACCATGTTTACTATATTGTTGCCCATCCACCCAGTTTGGAGAGATCCTTTGGGAGCTCTTCACAATCTTCTTTGGTTTTTATCACCCTGAATAGTTTGGTGTCATCCCCTAACTCCAGATCATTTATGAAAAAGTTAAAAAGCAGCATCCCAATACAGATCACTGTGAAGCTTATTGAATTTGAACTTATAAGAACATTCATAGAATTATAGGGTTAGATGTGTGTTATGAAGAGCATCTAATCCAATCTCCTGTCATAAAGTTAACAGCCTCTGACACCCAGTGGCAGCTGTTGAATTTCGGAGTTAGTACGACTGCAGTTAAAAAAAAAATCCATTCCTCCTGTCTGCTGCTATTCTGCCTATACTTTGTATAAATAAACCTTGCTGGTACAGCAACTAATAACAACCCACCTCATCAGTTTTTCCAACTGATAGGATTTTCTGATGGTCAGGCTATTGAAAATGCCAACTTGTCAACATTTCCTAAAACCTGAACTGTGAGCCACGAAGTTTGAAGTTTGGGTGCCAAAGATGCAGCAAGTCAGACCCATATTAACCAAAAAGAAATCTTGATGCAGTCAGACATATGATGACACCTAGATTGCTTTTTGTCAGTGTTTAATCAATGCACCATGCTTGCGAGTAATGTATACTTTGGGCAGCAAGCATGGATGAAATGTGGCACACCATGCAGAGTGCTTCATACATTTAGGGGGAAAAATGGAACAATGTAGGCTTCCTAATTCTGTGTTTTCACTTTGGGAATTAAACCAAGTGATGTGGAACTTCTAACTGAAAACTAGATGAGAAGAATTATGAAAGTATTCTTTCCAAATTCAAACTGATTCCAGACTATCCCTTTGCCCTGTTCCTGTTAGTGGCAGCACTGTCACCTTCTCCAAGATTTGATGGATATTTTATTCTAATTCCCACCTGGGAAACGACATTAACGAAACAGAAACCGATCATTCTGGAGCGTTAGCATCTTCCTAGTCTCCCAGCATCCATAACATAGGAAAGGGTCTTATACTGAGTTAAACCACTAATTCATCCAGGTCTGTATCATCTACTTGTGTCTGGCAGTAAATCTCCAGGGATCAAAAAAGAGACTTTTCCAGTCTTGCCTGGAGATGCCAGAGATTATACCTGGAACCTTCTACATGCAAAGTGTTTGCTCTATCACCGAGCTATGGGTATTACCCTAAACTAATCAAGGTGGCTCCTTGGTTTACTGAGGAGCTGCGGGCAATGAAACGACTGGGCCGATGCCTAGAGCGACGGTGGAGGAAAACCTGTGATGAATCTGACCAAACACGGGCTAGAGCCCATTTCAGGGCCTACTCCATGGGTAAAAAAGTTGGCATTTATCACTTATTCATTAAAAGGATGCAGGATTGTTGTTCCCATTTGGATAAAAGATGAAATGGGTATAGGAGCCAAAGGGTATAATACCAAAATGCAAGCTTTGATAATAATGGTTGTAGAAATATATTATTTTTCCATGGCATCAGATCTTAATATTCAAAGCCTAGGACAGTTATATCATGTCAACTTAAGTTTGCATTTAAAATGTTAATTGGCACTTCTTGCACAATCTATTTCCCTTTTTGTTCTTTCATCTTAATGTGTCTCGCGTAAGAATGATGATAAGCTTGAGAGTGTGACTAGGGAAGATTTACTTGTAGAATATCATATATGCTTGATGCCATGGTAACATCCACAAATTGCTCCATGGAATGGGTAAACACCCATAATAAAAATAGCCTGAATTTGTCTCGTTGTCCTCGGTTCAATATGGTTGCTGAATCATGTGATTATTACAAATATTACTGAAGTCAGGATTGTTTTTGGTTCGTACTTTAGGAACAATGAACAATGAAACACTGTTACAATGACAGTTCTCTAATTATATTTTAATGAAATACACATTATGTTTCTGTTTCTTTTCATTAATATTACTATATATTTACAGGGGAAAGAAAAAGGCTCCACAAGGGTTCATGCCTTGAACAACGTCAATAAGGCACTACAAGTTCTGCAGAAAAATAATGTAAGTAATCACTTGCCAGAGTTCATAATGGGTTCAAGAGAGAATTCAGTAACTAACAGGGATCTCAAAACTTGTTTCTGGAGTAAGGTACACAATAAATAAGATTTTGTATGAATCCTTGGAGCCTGAGAGATCAGAGTGCAAGTCCCACATCTGCTATGAGTTCAGTAAGTTGCCTTGGACAAGCAGTTATCTCTAAGCCTCAATTCCGATTTGTAAAATTGTTTTGCTTGTGCAAGCTACATAAATATACTTTTCTCCCTCTCTGATGTAACAATGTATTGAAATATCTATAGGTATTGCCGAGAGTATAGGAGTAAGGATATACTCTGTGTCAAAATCTCATAGCATTTTTGAGATTACCTTGCTGATATGCAGGCATTCTCACTGACCAATAATTTTAATACACCTCTTCCGTACCTATCTAATTTTAATATACCCCCTGCTCAAGAATAAATTTGATACATAATAACTTCCACTTAGTTTTTACAGAAAGCCAAAGCAGAAAACAGTAATGCTTTTTCAGCAGTATATAATATTGGATACACTGAACAACAAATTTTAACAAAGGTCATGCTCCCAAGATTAAATTAGTAATTTCTTATAGGTTTTGAAGTGCTGTACACGAATATGACAATGAAAATGCAAAATTGGCTACAGTTTGTGAGAGATCTGCAATAGATAGTTCCATAGACACTTACAACACTTATGTACGCAATGCAGACTGCTTTTCCTAAACTAGAGACAATTGACAGATTTTATTGTCCTTTTTGTTTTCAGCGCGTTGAAATTAGTAAAGATTATCTATTTTCATTTCAGGACCAATTATGTGTTGTCCAGTGATATCAAAAGCACACACTGTTGATTAAATTTCCTTGAGATAAGATGGAGCCTACCTTCGTTGCTCTTTAAAAATGTAATAAGTTCATTAATGTTTCATGTAAGTAATACAGCATGGAAGTAACACATTCACAGCGCAATCCTATCCGACTTACACCACTGGTGTAACCAGCGGGGGAGGGCACGGCGGGAGGCTTTGGAGGGGAGGGGAGATTTAAATCCCCTTTGAATCCCCCTTTGGAGGGGATTTGAATCCCCTTTCTGTTCTGGGGCCTGCCATTCTCGCTGCACCGCTGGTTACAACGGTGGTGTATGTTGGATAGGATTGTGCTGTCGGATCCCAGCATCTTTAAAACCTACACTAGATAGGGCAAGCAGTAGTGGGAACAGGGTAGTAGTAGAAGTAGAGATAGGTAGGGGAGAGGGCAGGTGGCATTAAACCCTGACAAGTTACCAGAAGAAGTTATTTTCATGTCTGGCAGAAATAATTAAAATTTTCCGAGCTTAAGGACCATGGTCTTGAAAGGTTTTTGAAAAAGCCCGTTTTACACATGGGCAAAACATTAGGACTCAAAAACCTTTTAAGACCATGGTCCTTAAGCTTGGAAAATTTTAACTTTATTAGAAGTTATTTTGTTACGTAATGTTGCATCCATGCCAATTGCATCTTCCTAAAATAACCCATGTTATTTGCTTTTTGTCAGATTATCATTTGTTCTGTTAACCAAATATGCTTGGAATATTTACTTGTCACTAAAAACCAAAAAGAAATAGACCTAATTAAAACTTGATAGAATTTATTAGTATTAACGGATCTGCTTATATTTGATTCAGTAAATATTTCTTTAGTCCATTGTCCTGGAGGTGTTATTATTTTGAAAAATGATGACATTTTCTGCATGCCGTTATCTAACCACCTGTTTTGATTTGCTCTGGTAGGTTGATCTTGTGAATATTGGATGCACTGATATTGTGGATGGAAATCATAAACTGACGCTAGGATTGATCTGGAGTATAATTCTCCACTGGCAGGTGAGAGTGTAAATCATTTGCAGAAAAATTTTAGGGTGTATCCCAAATAACAAAAAAACCCTGACATTTGTTCTATATGCCTGACAAAATTGGGTTAATAATAGTATCTTTAGCACAGAGATAAAGTGGTAAGAAGAAAGTATGAGGTATGAGGAAAAGTGGACAGTTAGTACCCCTTTTGGGAATTAAGGAGCATTTTGTTTTTTGCTATGCAGAGCAGGACTCTAGCTTACTATTTCTCTTAAAGATTTTTGAACATAGCATATATCCTAAAAAGGGAATATAACTTGTTTTTTTTGCTAGCAATGAATAGCAAGATTTGAATAGCATTACCTTTTCTCATGTTGTTCTTTGGACAATTTTGAGATAACAAAATAATGCAGACAAAAATCTCTTTATCCATCTCATTTGAGGCAGAAAGAATGGCATCATCGTTTATGATTAGAAAAGTGGAAAGCTCATAAAAATGAAACCTAGGCAAAATATACCGTGTTTCCCTGAAAATAAGTGTCTCATATTAATTTTGGCTCCAAAAAATGCAGTAGGTCTTATTTTCAGGGAGGTCTTATTTTCCCAATCTGTGGCGCGACCCCCACCCCCGCACTTATTTTGACCAATTAAAGCTTCATTCTTTCCCGAGGGTGCAAGGCCTGCACGGCCTGTACTCGAGTCCTCCACCATGGAGACGACATACTAGAGAGACTGCAAGGTTTCAGCCTCCTTGCTGACCTCTCCAGAAAGTCGTCTCTATGGTGGAGGAGTCAAGTGCAGGCCGTGCAGGCCTTGCACCCTCGGGAAAGAACGAACCTTAAATCGGTCAAAGTAAGTGCCGGGGTGGTGGTGGTTGCATCTGGTTGATTATCCTAGCTAGGTCTTACTTTCAGGGAGGACTTATATTAACGAATGCCAGCAAAAATCATGCAAAAATGATGGTAGGTCTTATTTTCAAGGTAGGTCTTATTTTTGGGGAAACAGGGTATACATTTTTGTGTTTCCTTCCCTGCCTTCTCTCTCTCTCTCTCTCTCTCTCTCTCTCTCTCTCTCTCTCTCTCTCTCTCTCTCTCTCTCTCAGTGAGCATAATGGTATTACTAGTTCTTAAACATATAGCTGGATGCAAGATTGTGGTGGCTAGTATTTTAAATCAATGTATTTGTATCTTACTATAATTATAGCCATAACCCACTCATTAATGTTGACACCAAAGAAGATTACCTTATTTATCGGCGTATAAAACGCACCGGCGTATAAGACACACCTTCCTTTTGGCCCTGGGTTTCAAGGAAAAAAGATTTAAAACATTTTTGGGCCACTTGGCCACTTACTGCTTGGCTGCTTAATTAGCTAATTTACATAAATTGCACAAAAATACCAGGATCTCTTTTAAAACACACAGCAATAAGACACATGAACAAAATGCACCAGAACATAAATCCCAAGTACCAAAAACCCCCAGACTAAACTCTTTTTTCCCCCAACCCACCCATGCACAGTTTCCAAAGTAAAAAACATTTACCCCAAGTTAAAAAACCCAGACTCAACTCTTTCCCCCCACCCCACCCCACCCCACGCCACGCACAGTTTCCAAAGTAAACAACATAAAAGTACAAAAAAAAACCCAGACTCAACTCTTACCCCACCCCACCTATGCAGTTTCCAAAGCCTTCCCAACTAGGCCCAGTTCAGAAGCTCACCCAAGCTGCATTCATTCAGCATCCAGGAGAGCTGGAAAGACTAGGTCCTCTGCAGCTCAGCTGAACTGAACTGAGCACAGCGCCCTCTGCTGGCTGCTGAGAAGCTCAACTCATGCACGTGCATAAATTAAACCCGACAAACAGCTGTAGATCGGATAGATTAGTTAGGGAAGAAAGCACAAGGGAGCTCTCTGGCTCCGGAAAAACGTGGTAAGCTCGAAAATGCTATAAAACAGGCAAGGGGGGGAAAGGGATTTTTTAGTATTGGCGTATAAAACGCACCCTACTATTTTGGGTCACAAATGTAGACAAAAAAGTGTGTCTTATACGCCAATAAATACGGTACTTATTGCAGATGTTGAAATTTGGGGCAGTTTTCAGTGACTTGTTTCAAGCATGTAGGCTGAATTTCTTTTCCTATATGATGTCATATTTCAAAAACAAAAAATCCAATGTAGACTATCGGCCCCTCTGAATGCAGCAGGGTAAAAATAGATATTAATAACAATAAAGAAATGACAAAATGTGTTTGACTTACCACAATACAGTGTACTTGTCTTCTTGTAAATATAAATAAAATAAGAAGACAATGTTTGCAGGGAGAACAGGGATCCGTTCTATTTTATATTAAAACAGTATTCCTTCTTCTCCCTTTTATGTGTATTTTATGTTGTCACAGCTCATTGTGCTGAATATTTCTACTTAGAGGAAAAGAAACTGAATTTAATGTGTAGGAGCAAAATGAGTTGTCTCAGATTAATAAAATCAACTACTGATGAAGTTCTGTCTTCTACTGCAGGTCAAAGATGTAATGAAAAACATCATGGCTGGACTGCAACAGACAAACAGTGAAAAGATCTTGCTGAGCTGGGTCCGTCAATCAACTCAGAACTATCCGCAAGTCAATGTTGTTAATTTCACCAGTAGCTGGTCTGATGGCTTGGCTTTCAATGCACTCATTCACAGTCACAGGTAGGACAAGTGTTACAGATATGACACCAAAATGCAGTTCATGCAACAATGCTGTTTCTTATATGAGTGCCAAGGTTCATTTACTCCAAATTTCTTGTCCAGCCAGGGACCTCTGGGAATCACACAAGCAAGGCATGGGTTCAGGGCAGCGGCGTATCTAGAGGTCCCGCCGCCCGGAGCACCGCTGCTGGGGGGCGCCGCCGCGGGGGAGGGCGCTGCCACCCCGGAGGGGTGGCGCCGCCGCTCGGGGGGGCAACCCGGCTTACCTGCGCACCCGCCCGGTGACGCAGGCGGGTGCTCCAAGGCCCTCTCCCCTGGCCTCGGAGCCGGAGAAAGCCCCAGAGCGTCCACCACGACCGGCGGCCAGGGCCTTCTGAAGGCCCACTGCGTCGCCGCACTATTTATCCTTTTTCGCGCGTGTGCAGAATTTTTAAAAAGGATAAATAGCATGGCGACGCAGTGGGCCTTCAGAAGGCCCTGGCCGCCGGTCGTGGTGGACGCTCTGGGGCTTTCTCCGGCCCCGAGTCCGGGGGAGAAGGCCTCGGAGCGTTCCGGAGGAATGCCGCAGAGCCGCTCAGAGATGCTGCTCCGCTGGCTCCACTCTTTTCATGCCTCTGGTTCAGGGTGCTGGCTATCACCTTGTATTATTTTTTTCTGTAGCTGGAAATCAAGAGATACTATCTCTGAACTGAAATGGAAATGGAATTTCTATTTAATTGTTGTGGCTAATGGTCACTGACAGTTATATCTTCCATGAATTTGTCTAATCAGTTTTCAGGGTCTATAAAATTATGGGAGTCACCACGTCTTGTGATAATGAATTCCCCAAGATAATTATGCAATGTTTGAAACATACTTCTGTTTTGTTTGTCCTCAACAAAGTTTCCCTGGGTGGCTTCTAGTTGTAGTGCTATCTAAGAAACAGTTCTCCCCACTGACTCTCTGTCCTATTCATAAGGTTATATATGCCATGTCTCTTCTTAGTATAAGAATCTTGCCCAGTTGCCCTGCTAACTGGGCAAGAGGCACTTTTTCAATGGGTGCTCCTCGCATATTTAGCAAGGGAAGAGTAACTGCCCCCCTTTCACCCCAGCACGGTATCCTTCTGGTGGCTGTTACTGGTGGTGTTCAGCATCTTTTCCAGATTGTGAGCCCTTTTGGGACATGAAGCCATTTAATCATTTGATTTTGTCTGTAAACTGCTTTGTGAACTTTTTGTTGAAAAGCGGTATATAAATAGTGTTAATCATAATAATGTGAATAATATTCTATTTTTCTAGACTAAGAGCCCATTCCCAACTCCCTAAGTGCTGATGCAGCCATGCCAATGGGGTGTGCACTGCATCCTGCATTGGGGGGGGGGGAGCCACGGAAGCCTCCTCAAAGTAAGGGAACTTTCATTCCCTTACCTTGAGGTAAGCCTCCACTTCTCCAATGGGTCTCCTTGGATCTACGCCAGCTATTTTACTGGTGTAAGTCTGAGGAAAGTAAGGGAGAGGGAAGGGGATAGTGCAAGTCGCCGCCAGGATGCACCCCTACCTCCCCATTCTGCCATTCCTCCTCCCCATTCCTCCCACCTGCGCTGGTTTACCTGACGCACTGTGCGTCCTGCTTGTATGACCATTTGCAACAACGGAACATCTGTTTCGTTGTCGTAAATGTTAGTTAGGATTGGGCTGTAAGGCTGTAATCCTATACACACTTACCTGGGAGTAGTTCCCATTGAACTTAGTGTAACCTACTTTTGAGTAAATATGTACAGGATTGGATTGTCAGACTTCTTTGGCCCTTGTTCCGTGCTGTGTTCAATGAGCCTTCCACTTTTCACCTCATTTTTGGGCACACAGCCAATTTTGACCCCATTATCATAGGCGTGAAATGTGCCCATTACTTTGGAGCAGACATAATTTGATAGCTTTTCGTAAAACGTAGAAAAACCAAGTACTAGTTCAGGTTAAAGGCACCGGATAGGAAAACAAAAACACAAAGGTCATGCTCTCTCCCTGGATTCGACAGCCCTTTTTACAGGGTGGCATATAAATACAGTTGCAGTGCAATTGCTTGCTCTTCCTGTCTTCTACTCCATCTGTCCTTGCAATATACTCTTCCTAGATCCACTGTAAAATAAATGTGATTTAAGTTTGAAAGAATGAGGGGAAATGTATTGTTCAAGCTGCTTCAGGGACTGCGGAGAGATGTTCCTGGCCATTTAACAGCCACCCCTGTGTTTGTACATAATAGCAACAAGCATTAGCTGATAGCTTGCAAGACAGCTAATAGCAGTGTGGTATTTTAATTACACACCTTAGTAGCAGCAGCACAGCAAGACTTAATTTATTATTTAGGTATTTGAAGCTGGCAGTGGTGACCTTAAGCCTAGCCTGAGAGAGGCACCTAACATTATGTGGCAGCTTACACAGTATAGCACTAATTTAACTACGTTCCTGCAAAATTGCCATTATCTCCATGGCTAGTAGAACCAGATTTGGAGTCCACCAAACACTTTCAGAGCAAACATTTAAAAGTGAAAATAATTACTTCACAGTAAGTAGGGTGAAAATTGCCACTGATAAATTTTCTTTTTTCACTGTTTTAGAAAAAGAAAACAGAGAAATGTTGCAACAAGGACCGGCAAGGGGAGCAAAATAGCTTGAAATACTTCATAAAATGTATATCTTTTATAAAATTGTGAGAATTTCAGGGCATAGTAGTACTTTGATTTGATTATCTTCCTTCTCCGTCTTTTAATTAGATGGTCCTGGAAGTTGTGCCCAATAGTACATGGCTTTGGGGCAGGGGTGGGGAACCTATTTGCGGTGGGGGGCCATTTCCCCATTGGGACAATTGGCTGCGGGCTGCCCGTAAGGGCGTCTGAAATTTTTGCCCCCCCCTGCAAATTTGACACACACACCCTCCCGCGAATTTACCACTCCCTCCCTCCCACCCACGGACCACTCTCCCTCCCTCCCTCCCACCCACCCACCCACGGCCGCTTACCTGAGGCTCCGGGTGGCGGCGGTGGTGGTGGTGGTGGTGGTGGTGGTGGCGGCGGCGGCGGCAACTGCCGCCGCCGCCTTTCCGCGTCACCTCCAGTTTAAATTGGCCTTTCTGCAGCTGCGCAGATCGCCGTTGAGGCCGAGAGATTGCCCTCTCGGTTTTCAGAAGGCAATCTCTCGGCCTCAACGGCGATCTGCGCAGCTGCAGAAAGGCCGATTTTAAAGGGACTAGGCGGGCAGTGGTGGAGCCTCCGGTCCCGCAGGCCGGATTGGTCAGGTCCCACAGGGGCCGGACCGGATCGACCCGAGGGCCGGAGGTTCCCCACCCCTGCATTGGGGGATGGTCCACAGCTATGAGAGTTGTCTTACCATAATAATGATAATAAAGTGTGTCTTAACTTTTATTTTTTATTTTTATTGTTTTTTACTGTTTTAAAATGTGATTATTTTTGTATTGTATTTTTTGTATTGTATTTTCTTTTTTCTTTTTTTCTGTAAGCCGCCTTGGGTCCCTTTGGGGAGAAAGGCGGGATAAAAATACTGTAAATAAATAATTTTTTTCGAAAGGGGCGGGAGGCGGGGAGGACCTCACCCACCCAAAAAGAACTCTCTGAAGAATCACGTTACTGATAACTTCTAAATGTGCTTGAAATGTGCTTCTAAATGTTCTCTAACAGTTTCAGACACTATGTAAACTTCTCAATGAATTCTTGATAAATGTAATGAACACCTTATTATTAGACTAGAGCTAGAAAATCTTTGCTTTGTCTAGTCCCAGGGATGCCATGCTGAAAAGCCTACTGCTTGGCATCTTAATAGCAATTGTTCATTTAACTTTTCTTTTGCTAACCAAATAACTTCAGTAGCTTTATACAGTATATATAACCCTTCCCCCCCAAGCTGACACTATTACATTGTTTGCTTTTTTGTTTCATTGTCTGTAAATCTTTCCTCAAGTGACCTACTGCTTTACTTCGTTCAGTTTTTACTATATTAACCCTGTAGGGCAAATTGTTACTTGTTATGTCTACATTAGAATTAATATCTGAAATATTGGTATGGCTTCTCCTGATACATACAAACTATTTGTATGATACATTATTTGGTATATATTGAGCATGGAAACAATTCATAATGTAGGAGTGTGTTCTTACCCGTGGGTTATCTCTACACAGATATTATTAGTCTACAATCTTTTTTGAGTGTAGCTTTTTTCTTATTAAAACACCTAAAAGAATGAATTTCCTCAGTACTAAATGTCATTCGAAATGTAATATTGATATCTCTAGAGTTGATCCATACTAAAAAGATTCCAGTTCTTCCAGATTGTATATTGCAAAGATATCATCAATATATTCTCACCATACAACAACCTGTAAAAATGGATTTACCAAAGCATATTAATTTGTGCTCAAAGACTGCTGTAGAAAGGTTAGCAATTTCAAGGGTCTCTGTAGAAGTTTCTGTTAAACCAAATGTATGAAGGAAGAGGATGCACATGTGTAAATGGATTGATCCTGATAATCCAAACTGAGGTTTGGAAGACTGAAAAATATGATGTCTCAATGCAATCAGACTACAGTATGCCAACCAAAGAAACCAAACCCATATTCAGCACATGTGCATACTTTTGCTGCATTTCTTACAGCCGAATCCTGTTTAACGCTTGCACTGGTGTTACAGTAAATGCACTTATGCCAGTGTAACTTGCCATACACTGCCGTACACAGGATGGAGACCGGCATAACCCCCCTCAGATGTCGTGCATGTGCAGTTCGGATGTGGGACGGACGGCACTGCAACTCCACCGGCGCAGGGGGCATTCTGGGGGTGTTTGGATGCCCCCTGGAATGCCCCCTGCGCTGGCAGAGTTGCGCTGGCATCCGTCCCGCATCCGAACTGCGCATGTGCAGCATCCGAGGGGGGTTACGCCGGTCTCCGTCCTGCGTCCATCATCGTACAGCAAATTACACTGGCATAAGTGCACTTACACCGGTGGATCTACTGTTACACCAGTGCAAGAGTTACACAGGATTGGGCTGTTAAAGAAGGAGCACATGCCATGTCTCCCCCCGATTTCATCCTCTCAACAGCTCTGTGTGGTAGGTTAGACTGAAGGCCATGTTACCACATTTGCTTGGACATGTGCCTCTAAGCATGGTGAAATTTAAATCTGGGGAGTTACTCAAAATAGCACCAAGTCGATCAGTTGTGAATAACTTGGACTGTTGGTCTCACACAGGGGACAAGACACTGTAACATTCTCCAAAGGTTGGGTAAATTGTTGCCAACACTGCTCTCATACACCTGCACCCATGTCTACCACTACACATGCGTGTGTGTGTGTGCACACGCACACACAGAGTCTTGGGCCTGGGGTTGCCTGGCCCAGAGTTAAACTCAATTGGGGAGTTTATAACTGGAGAGGCCGAAATGCAGTTTGTGGCTGTTTTGGGATCGTTGACTGGGTAGTGGAGGGAGCAACCTCAAAGTGCCTCCAGTTGGGCTAACAGTAATCACAAGACAAAGTTTTCCAAAACAAAAGTGAAAGAGTTAGGCTGTCAATTGGGCTGAGTTTTCTGTGCTAGAGATGACCCTACAGGAGAGAAGGAGAGGATTAGCAAGAAGTTTAAAACAGGCACCTCAGAAAGGAGGGTTTTAAAAGGGAAGAGTTGTTAGGGTTAGAGAAATTACCTATCCTTAGTCTAATGGGTGAGCCAGTTGGTTAAACCACTGAACCATGAGCTGTCGATCGAAAGGTCGGCAGTTCGAATCCGTGCGACGGCTCCTGCCAACCTAGCAGTTGGAAAGCAAGAAATTGCAAGTAGATTAATAGATACTGCGTCAGTGGGACGGTAACAGCGTTCCATGCGCCTCAGTGTTGAGTCATGCTGGCCACATGACCATGGAAACGTCTTCGGACAGCGCTGGCTCTTTGGCTTTGAAACGGAGATGAGCACCACTCCCTAGAGTCGGACACGACTGGACTTAATTGTCAAGGGATACCTTTACCTTTACCTAGTCTAATGGGTAATCTGTAGTACAATGTCCTGTGAAGTGAGACTGGGCAGTGTGGATTTGGATCCCGGGGGAAAAGGAAAATTGCAGCTGAAAAGGTGCCCCTTGGTGGGCAGGGAAAGTAGCTCCTCCGAAGGTGAGGGTGCCTACTGAAACAAGACACTTTCCAAGCAGACAGAGTGGAGGAAGAGACTACCAAAACAGACAGTGTGGACTCCTTCAGTGGGGAAGAAAACGTTCTTCTTCCAGAGAAGAGGTAGTTACAGGGATCTGAAGAAATAATACATAGACATTCCTGGATGCCTCATGGTATCTGGAATATTTCCTGGGTGTGCAGCCAGGAGTTTCCTGGCCTTAATGGACACCCCCTATTTGTCTGTTCAAAGGTTTGCTGTAGTTGACTTTTCTGCATCTTAACAGACATAAAATAAGAAATCATCTTCCTGAATATCTCTGAGGATTACATTTCCAACAGCATCAGACTATTTGTATGGCTGGAGAGAATACTGCTAAGTTTGACATTTCATGTTGCTGTACATTTTTTTAAACCCGAGCCGAAGGGCGAGAGCCTAAGGGCTCTTTGCCCGTGGCTCTTCGCCTGTGGATCGAAGACCAGGCAGGCCAGAATACTGCACCCCGTGGCTGAGCTCCTCCAAGCTGCTGTTATCCAGTGGGCCATCATTTGCCACCAACTGCCAGCCCCCTCCTTTCTCCATGCACGCTGCTTAGTCGTGCACAGGACACTTTTACGGAGATTGGAGCAACCATGTCAGCATCGAGAGAAAAGTTGGGTGATTGATTTTTGTATGTTGGTGAAGGTTGAGTGTGAGGGTTGAGTGTGTGGTTGTTGAGTGTTTGGGACTTCTGCGAATGGGTTAGGGGTGTGCTTAACCTCGGTCTCAGTGAGAGGGAGGCCTGGGGGGGTGAGTGGGACCTCTGCCCCAGTGAGAGGGGGGCAAGGGGTGTGGGGTGCAGTGACCCGAGCCTCGGTGAGAGGGAGGCGGGGGTTGCGGGACAGGAGTGGCTGGAGGTTGGATGAGGCGTTTTTAGATCGTGGATTGTGGATTGATTGGGAGTGTGGGAGTGACTGAGAGTGGTGTGGAGTGTGTGAGTGTTTTAGGCTGTGTGGTTAGGAAGGAGGCTCCGCTGAAGGGCTATGTGTTTGACACCTCGAGGGAGTCTGGGGGAGGGGCGGGCAGCCACTATTAGCAGAGTGACGGGTCACGGAAGATATGGCGGTGGGGGCTGGGCAGGCCGTTTCAGGAGAACGAGGGTCAGTCACAGACAGACTGTCCCCCTTTCTGGCCCTTCTCCCATCCCTCTGACCCTTGGCGGTCTGGGCAACAGTCCCCTGAGTCTGAAACTGCTGCTTTTGAACGCCAGGTCGGTCAACAATAAAATCTGCCTAGTCCAGGATTTAATCCTGGATGAAGGCGCTGACCTGGTGTGTATTACGGAGACCTGGCTGGATGAGTCGGGAGGGGTAAGTCTCTCCCAGATGTGCCCGCCAGGTTTCCGGGTATTGCAGCAGCCACGACTACAGGGGCGGGGAGGTGGAGTTGCGATAGTCTATCGTGATACCATCCATCTCACTGGGTACCCTGTCCCACGGTCCACTGGGTTTGAGTGCTTCCATGTCGTGTTGGAAGGGCGAGACAGAACAGGGATTCTGTTGGTGTACCGCCCACCATGCTGCCCAACAGTCTCCCTGCCTGAGCTGACCGGGGTGGTCTCGGCGTTGGCGTTGGAGTGCCCTCGCCTATTGGTGTTGGGGGACTTTAATGTCCACGCTGAGGCCCCGAGGACAGCCGCGGCTCAGGACTTCATGGCCGCCATGGCAACCATGGGTCTGTCTCAAAGAATATCTGCCCCGACGCACGATGCGGGACACACGTTGGACCTGGTGTTTACTGCTGGACAGGTGGATGGTGATCTGGATGTGGAGGAAATTAACATCACTCCTTTGTCATGGACAGATCACTTCCTGGTGGGATTTAGGCTTATCGCGGCTTGTCGCCTCCGCAGTGGTGGGGGACCTCATTCTATGGTCCGCCCCCGGAGGATGATGGATCCGGATGGATTCCTGAGGGCTCTGGGGGATTTTCCTGTTGACAGAGTCGGCGACTCACCCAGCACCCTGGTTGACCTCTGGAATGGGGAAATGACCAGGGCTCTGGATCTGATCGCTCCTGAGCGTCCTCGACCAAGCCGCAGAGTCAGAGCGGCCCCTTGGTTTACTGAGGAGCTGCGGACGATGAAGCGGCAGGGTAGAGGCCTAGAGCGACGGTGGCGGAAAACTTGTGCTGAGTCCGACCGGGCACGGGCTAGAGCTCATTTCAGAGCCTATTCCGTGGCGGTGGCGGCAGCTAAGAAGGCTTTCTTTTCTGCCGGCATCGCGTCTGCGGAGAACCGTCCAGCTGAGCTTTTCCGTGTGGTCCGGGGCCTGCTCCATCTGGCCCCCCCAGTAGATGGGGCGGAACACACGGTGGCTCGCTGTGATGAGTTTGCCAAGCACTTCGTGGACAAAGTCGATCGGATTCGGCATGACTTGGACGCCGCGTTAGCAGTATCTAATGATGTCCCTGAGGCACCTGTCTGTTCTTCTTCCTGGGATTCTTTTCAGCTTGTAGAACCTGAGGATGTGGACAGGATTCTTTGGAGTGTGAGACCATCCGCTTGCCCGCTTGACCCTTGTCCGGCATGGCTGATTAGGGCTGCCCGGGCGGGGCTGGCCGAGTGGACAGGGAGGGTGGTAAATTCATCTCTGAGGGAGGGGGTGGTGCCGCCGTCTTTGAAGCAGGCGGTGGTGCGCCCCCTCCTGAAGAAACCCTCCCTGGATCCCACTATTTTGAACAACTTTCGGCCAGTCTCAAATATCCCGTTTCTGGGCAAGGTGATCGAGCGGGTAGTGGCGTCCCAGCTCCAGAGGGCCCTGGAGGAAGCTGATTATCTGGATCCATTCCAGTCTGGCTTCAGGCCGGGGTTCGGGACAGAGACGGCCTTGGTCGCCTTGGTGGATGACCTGCGCCGGGGACTGGACAGGGGGAGTGCGTCCCTGTTGGTCCTGCTGGACCTCTCGGCGGCTTTTGACACCATTGACCATGGTGTCCTCCTGGGTCGGTTGGCTGGGTTGGGGCTTGGAGGCACCGTTCTGAGGTGGTTCCGCTCCTTCCTGGCTGACGGATCCCAGAAGGTGGTGCTGGGGGATGCTTGTTCGGCACCCTTGCCCTTGAGGTGTGGGGTGCCGCAAGGGTCAATTCTATCCCCCATGCTGTTTAATATCTATATGAAGCCGCTGGGAGAGGTCATCCGGAGGTTTGGGGTAGGGAGTCATCAGTATGCGGATGACACCCAGCTCTTTCTCTCCTTTCCACCTGATTCCAAGGGGGCGGTCGATGTCCTGAATCGTTGTCTGGAGGCAGTTGGGAGCTGGATGGGGGCGAACAAGCTGAAATTAAATCCTGATAAGACAGAGGTTCTTCTGGTCCAGAAGTCCACGACTCAGGTACTGGATCATCGTCCTGCTCTGAATGGGGTTGTACTCCCTCTGAAGGAGCAGGTCCGCAGCTTGGGGGTTCTCCTGGATGCACAGCTGCTCCTGGATTCTCAGGTGGCGGCTGTGGCCAGGGGGGCTTTTGCCCAGCTTCGGCTGGTGCGCCAGCTGCGACCGTACTTGGATCGTGCAGACCTGGCCACAGTGACCCATGCCCTAGTGACATCTAGACTAGATTACTGCAATGCGCTCTACGTGGGGCTGCCTTTGAAGACTGTTCGGAAACTACAACTAGTGCAGAATGCGGCGGCCCGGGTGGTTGCCGGGGCTTGTTGGTTCGACTCAGTCGGACCGTTGCTTCGGCGGCTACACTGGCTGCCGGTTCGTTTCCGGGCACAATTCAAAGTGCTAGTTTTGACTTTTAAAGCCCTTAACGGCTCGGGTCCAGGGTATTTGAGGGACCGCCTCCTTCCTTATAATCCGACCCGTACTCTGAGGTCATCAGGGGGGGCCCTGTTGACCGTGCCGCCACTGACGGAGGTGAGGGGGATGGCGGCACGGAATAGGGCCTTCTCAGCAGTGGCGCCCCAATTATGGAATTCCCTCCCCCTCGAATTAAGAACGGCTCCCTCCTTAGAGACCTTTCGGCGGGGCCTCAAGACGTTTTTATTTAGGTTGGCATTCGATGACTGACATGGCGGGCTGGCTTTTTTAACAAATGGCTTTTTTAACAAATGGCTTTTATAGGTGACCCACTGGGACTGTCTGTTTTATTTGTTTTAATTACTTGTTTTTAATTATGTTTTATTGTGTATTATGTATTTTAACATGTTCTTAACTGTAAGCCGCCTTGATTGCCCTTATTGGGAGAAAGGCAGGGTAGAAATCCATTAAATAAATAAATAAATAAATAAAAATGTATTATTTCCCAAACTTAATCCTACACTGATAGAAGTGGAACGTTGTCTTCATGATAATAAAACAGACATCTAATCCTGATCATGACAGCATTTGATGTCTGGATCCAACCATCCTGAACAGTTATATGATCAGCCTTCTGCAATCATTGGCTGGCTTTGCTTGCCAAGTCACATCTGTGGTCGCCTTCTAGGAAGGCCCCCTTTCCCCCAACACTTCCTTTTCCTACTCTGAAGCAGGAGAGGGAAGTGCAGGGCTCAACTTCACTCAGAGGAAGCCTCCAGGGTACCTCTACTGAGTGGAGCCAAAGTTTGCTCACCACCCTTGCCAGATGGTGCCAGCCTGCTTGCCATGGTGAGATTGGTGACCAACATTGTGGAGGCCTGCATATGATAATGAAACTTTACATGTTATATATTTTACCATTGTTTCCCAAAGATTACTTAATGATAAAATCCTTGGAGATGCTTTGAAATAAGTAGTCTGCTTAATCATTTGCCTTAAATCCCACACTTTTTAAGAGCCATTAAGTTTTAGACATAGTGTTGAGTTTTCCATTTCTAGCACATATTCTTCTAAGCTTGCAGTCACCAGTGCATTTAGTTTCACCACCTGTCATGTTTCTAGTACTGTGTATTGTACAGAAATTGAAAGAAATATCTGTGGATCAAATGGTAACTCTACATTAAAAACTTCACAAATCACCTCAGTTACTATCTTCCAAAAACCGCTTGGCACTCTCATATGTCCATCACATATGAATGAGCTTGCTTTATTATAGTAGCAAAATAGATATTTTCTCATTTCTAGTCTATAACATTCTAGCTCATTTATAATGTCTATAACATTCTAGCTCATATAACATTCATAACTCATTTCTAGTCTATATCTAGTCCATTTAACAGCTTCTGAAACGATGCACAATTTAATAATGATGTTCTTTTTTAAATTTAAACTTATTGGGAATTGCAAATTTTTGTAAATTAACAGTTGGGCAGCGCAATCCTGCATAAGGATCCGGCCGGCAGCCCAGGGCCGCCCGGCCGCCAGATCCTGTTCCCCAGCAGCCAGACTGGATGTCTACTCGGGGAAGGGGACGCTCGTCTCCTTCCCCGAGTGTAAATGTCGGCCGGCCCGAAAGGCCTCCTTGGATTTGGAGGAGGCCGTGTAACAGCCCAGCCGCCCAGCAGGGGCTGGGATATGGCCGAGGCCATCCCCTGCCCCATCCCAGGCCGGCTGGGCCAATGGCCCCTCTTCCCTTGCCCGGCGAAACATCCCCTGCTGGATCCCGGCTTACCTGGTCTGGCGGCTGCTGGGGCGCTCCGGTGCCAGAGCAAGGGAGGTCGGCCTCTGCGCCGGCCTTCCTTGCTCTAGAGTAGTCACAAACGTGTTTTAAGGCACTTTTGTGACTACTTCCAGTGACGGAACGCTAGTTCCGTCGCCAGCCCACCTCCCAGGATTGCGCTAACAATAATTCTGCATTGATCTGTGAGTTTCTTTCCTCATTTTGTCATATGTGTTTTGGAACTTTTTATGTTCCATTTCTAGTGGCGTACAAAAACCATTTTCTTTTCTGAACTCACAGTATTTTTTCCCCAAAGTCTGTTCTTTCTCTACGAATATTATGTTTTTTTTTCCTCTGCAAGTTGCTATTCATATATTCAGATTCCACATCTGGAACCACTCACTCACTCTGCTTTTGACTGAGGACAAAAAAAGGCTCTTGCAAAGATAAGAGACTGCTGGAATAGGAAATTTTTTTTTAATAATATTGAAAGGAAGAACTTCATATTATAATCTTCATGCTAGTGAATGAAATTTAAGTAGCTGGCATAAAACTACATTTGAATAAGGAGATTGCATCTGTCCAATTTCTCTGTGTGCAAAGTGTTAACATGGCCCAGTTTATACAATCCACACATCATATAGTCAATGCATCCTTATTTAAAGGCCAATTTGAATTAAATTGCATTAGTAGTATTCTCCCAAGAAAGCCATTTTTGAATAAGGCACGCCAAATAAGATTATTCACTGCCTCCTTCCTCCAGAAATAATAGCATCTCAACTCAGGCAACGGAAAAAATCATTGTGCAGATTAACTAATGTGTCTTGTAATGTGACCTGTGAAAATATTTGCCATGTATGGTCTGAACTCCAAGCATTTTATGACATACAAAGTTGTATAATTCCCCCTCCCCTTTTTGTTATAATGTTTATAACAATCCTTTTGGCTATGTCACTTTTATCTATGTCTCTATGCTAGTACATCATGGCCTTGTCTGGAGTATTGTGCCATTAAACCTTTAAAATGTACAGACTGACAATGAGATATTGAAAGTCAGTCCAAACAGCATTTGTTTGCTTAGAGAATTCTAGATTTTGCATCCTGGACAACTAACTGCATGTACAAAATATGCAATTCTCTGCCTAATGCAACATTAAACATTCAAACAAGAAATTCAACTATCAGTGGAATGCCATAGGCCAGAGGTTCCCAACCTTTGTCACCAGGTGTGCACCTGTCACAGCCAAATTTTCTAAAATACCACCTGCACCAATAAATAAATAAATTTTATTAGGTATACATTTTTAATAATATTTAATTTAAATAAATAAATATGTGCACTAGATAGGTGATAGTGTCAGCAAATGCAGCAATTAAGCCACTGTGGGTTTTGTTTTCCAAACAGTAGTACTCACAGATCCATTTCACAGCACGCCGCCTTGGGCATTTGCCTTGGCATAGGATAAGGCGGGGTATAAATTTTTAAAATAAAGTAAATTAAATAAAATTTCCTGCTTTAGAAACTTATCCAAAAGAGCAGTATAGGCTTCAGTTCAGGAGTAGAATATCATGCATCCTCAGTTTACAGTCTCTCTGGGTTTTGGCCTATCTTTTCCCAGGACAGTTATGTTTCATACCTCCCCCCCCCCTTGAATCCCCTATTCATGCCTATTGGTTTGAATCACTACAAATATGAGCAGCAGCTTGCTCAGAGACAGCTCAAAGATAGCAAAAATAAAAGTAGAAATAAAAGGAAATAAATGCCTTGCCCGTGTTGTTCTTGCCTGCCCCTTTTTGCCTGTGCCACCTAGTGGTTCAGTGGTGTATATACAGGAAGCAATAGGAAACAGTACAGATAGGCGATAAGGAGCAGAAACAGCTGAGAGAGAGAGAGAGAGAGAGAGAGAGAGAGTTTGGATCTTCTGAGAAGAGATCTCCTAGCAGCTTTGCTGTTCCTAGCAGCTAATTACTGCCTGTCCAGATAAGAGGCCTTGGGGGGGGGGGGGATCAGCGTTCCAAAGGTGAAACCAGCAAGTCAGAGGAGCTTTGAATTGCAAGTCAGACTGGAGATCGGAAAGCCAGATAAAGACCTGCCTGCTGTGTACCACTGGCAGTCGCTCAAAGTACCACCAGTGGTACGCGTACCACAGTTTTGGAACGTCTGCCATAGGCCCATTTGAAATGTTTTATATTCAGGAATTGAATTACAGCTTAAACAATTAGGGACCTTACACTATTAGTTATAGGAAGGACGGTTAACCAGATTTACAGCCCAATCCTAACCAACTTTCCAGGGCCGATAAAGCTGTGCCAACAGGGAGCACGCTGCATCCTGCGGTGGAGGGGCAGTCACAGAGGTCTCCTCAAGGTAAGGGGACGTTTGTTCCCTTACCTCGGGGCTGCACTGTGGTTGCATCAGTGCTGGAAAGTTGGTTAGGATTGCGCTGTTAATGTTTAATCATGATCCATTCATGTACAGTAAATGTAGAGCCTGTATGCAGAGGATTCCTATAGGCTTATATTCCACCTGTAGCAAGCTGAGGGTTGCTGTAACTCCAAGCAGCACGGCTCGTTTGTAGGTCATGTGGAACTTCCATGGAGGCACTTGGCAGTGATGTCATTGTCGTGCAACTCCACAGCATAGCTGACTGGCGGTGAGCCAACTGTTCATCAGCCCCCAACAGTAACAGCTGGGAGCTGGTATCAGCCCATAAAAGGGACTGTGAGGCAAGGAATGGGGGTAGGGAAATTGAAGGGATGCAGTGCGGATGATGAGAGGAGTGTGGAAGAATTGTGGAGCATGAAGAGGAGAAAAGAAATAGAGCAATGGGAGAAAGACTTGAACAGAGAAGGGCAAGAAGGAAACAAGTGAGGACAAGGTAAAGCGAGCTGGGAAGGCAGAAAGGATAGTGGGATGGAGAGACAAAAAGGGTAAAAGAAACACCAATTGAATACGGCTTCATAGAAGGTTATAAGGTCCCTCCATGGATCTACTCTTTTAATGTATAGAGCCCTGATGGCGAACCTATGACATGCGTGTCACAGGTGACACGCGAGGTCATTTTGGGTGACACGCCAGCGTTTCCCCGAGGGCCCCGACACACCTTACATTTTCGCAAAGGTTTTACAGGCTTGTCTTGAACATTTAGGTCAGGGATTTTGCTAGACCTCTTTCAAATTATTCTCTAGAAAAACTCAGCAACAAAAAAGTCACTGATTGATGTTAACTAAAATGCAATGTGTTCTATAGTTGTTTTCAGCTCAGTTCAATTCAAAATTACTATTAAAAGAAGCAATAGTCAAAGTACTATTAAAAGTTGGGGGGGGGCACACCAGCAGAGTCAAGTTAGGCGTTTTCAAAATTTTTGACACACCAAGCTCAAATGGTTCGCCATCACTGGTATAGAGCATTCACCTCTAAGTACCATCGGTTTCCATCAGGTGGACAAATTTACCACACTCCCATTGAGCAGTGCAATACTGAAGACTAAATAATGACCAGACCTTTCTTCAGCATCCAATTCCATTATCTTATTTGTGTCTCTCTGGTTAAAAGGCTTGAGTCAATTCTCAACAGATATTCCCTTATCAGGAAGGTCTTATTCTTGTGTATCTGGATAATAGAGGTTTCATAAGCAGGCAGAAACTGTATTGGATTTCTCCAGATTGTATAGTTCTGTGAAACAGATTAGAAAGTTAGCATAGCTTTAGGTAAACAGAGAGCATGGCAAATAAATGCAAATAGCAGTTTTTCAAATAAATTCAATAACTAGCACAGGAGTTACAGACCAAGGGAAGCATCCAGGGACTAAACTATTTAGCACAAATGGGAGTACAATTACATAGCCACATTTTTTGTTTCCTTTTTAGGCCAGACCTGTTTGATTGGGACAGTGTGGTTTGCCAGCAGTCAGCTGTACAGCGATTAGACCATGCATTCAACATAGCCAAACGACACTTAGGAATTGAGAAACTACTTGATCCTGAAGGTAAGTGTAAATCAGATTCTGTTTTGTAAGTGGAAAGTCATTTTTTTTCACACAACTGATTGGAAAAAGGATTATCCTTTTTCTACTATAATTTTCATATGCGTATTATACAGTTTATCAAGACTTCATCATTAGCTTTGCTCTTCCTAGCATAATAAACTCTCTCAGACTCAACAGATTGTAGCCAGCATTCTTGGATTTACAACCAGTAGTTTAAAATGTTAGTTCTTTGTTATGCATCAAGGCAAAATTGACTGTTTTCTTCAAAGGTGCTTAGATTTGCAGTTCTCACTGCTTACAATAGAAGCTGCAGTTCCTCAGCACTTTTGAAATCATGGCCTAAATATGGATTTAGGGTGCTGGTTTTAGGTTCCTTGCAGACAATGATTCCTATTCCTAATTCATTTTATGCTACTTTCACTTGTTTATATGTTTAGCTAAAGGATTTTGGCTAGTGATGTTTGGGGCTTTTGTGTTCAGAGTACAGTCTGAATTATTTCATCTTACTTTGAAGTTCCCCTTTTTGCTTCTAATATGTGACATAATTTTTCAAGGATGCAAGTAAGCCAAAATGGCATTATAATAGGCCCCCAAAAGCATACTGGAACATGTTTTACTTGCACAGTTGTTGTTGTTCAGTCGTTAAGTCGTGTCTGACCCTTCGTGATCCCATGAACTATATCCCTCCAGGCCTTCCTATCCTCCACTATCTTCCTGAGTTTGCTCATTTTCATGTTGGTTGCATCGTTGATGCTGTCTAACCATCTCATCCTTTGCCTTCCCCTTCTCCTTTTGCCTTCAATCTTTCCCAGCATCAGAGTCTTCTCCAGAGACTGCTCTCTTCGCATTAGGTGGCCAAAATATTTGAGTTTCAGCCTTAGTACCTGTCCTTCCAGGGAACAGTCAGGGTTGATTTCATTTAGGATTGACTGATTTGATCTCCTAGCAGTCCAAGGGACTCTCAGGAGTCTTCTCCAGCACCACAGTTCGAAAGCATCTATTCTTCGCCGCTCAGCCTTCTTTATGGTCCAACTCTCGCAACCATACATTGCTACTGGGAACACCATGTCCCTGACTATACGAACTTTTGTTGGCATGGTGATATCTCTGCTTTTTATTATGCTGTCTAAGTTTGCCATAGCTTTCCTTCCAAGGAGTAAGCATCTTTTAATTTCATGGCTGCTGTCTCCGTCTGCAGTGATCTTGGAGCCCAAAAAAGTAAAATCTGTTACTGCTTCCATTTCTGCCCCTTCTATTTGCCAGGAATTGATGGGACCAGATGCCATGATCTTAGGTTATGTATGTAAGGGCTTCCGTTAGCCGGGGTAGGCAGGCCTTACTCATTATTTTATTTATTTATTTTGAAACATATATACCCTGCCTTTTCCTATGCCGAGGCAAATGCCCAAGGCAGCTTACAACAAGTTAAAATACATAATTTAAAAACAATACATAAAGTAAATTAAAAACAATAAAATCCACTGGGGGGTTGACAGTGTAGAACAGAGAAACAGCAAGGCAGAACATACTGAGGCACTGGCATTATACAGTATTCTACATATGTATTCTACATACCATATTCTACAGTACCACTCCTTGTGGGTGTGGTCTCCCTAGAGGGGTCCTGGCTGCTGAACCTGGGAAGAGGAGAGAATACCTTCAGGGGATCTTGGAGGATAATGTGGGGACTGCTCCACCCACTGTACTTTTCCATTAGCCCAGGACGGCTCCTTCAATGTGCCCAGCTGGAGTGGGACTTCAGTCATCAGACATAGCCTCTGAGCCAGGCCCTCTGGTAGCTGCTCCTCCAGCCCCTCATCATGGGCCAATAGCTAGTTTATATAGTTTTCCTGGGTCCCCTTCCGTTGCTGGGAGAGTCCTCCTGGCCCCACCCCCAGTAGCCCATAAGTATCAGCCTGCTCATTCCTCCCCTGGCTGCCCACCCGTGATGCTCCACCACTGGACTGTGCAGCCAGCTTGGTTCTGGGTCAGTCCTTCCTTGCTCACTGGCTCTGTCTTCCTTGGCTGCACCACTGCCCAGAAGTTGGACTACTGTGGGCTGTGTGTGCTTGGGCTCGCGCTCTCAAGAGCGAGAGATATGCCTACTGCTAAGAGGAGTGAGCACGGCGCAGAGGTGAAACGCATTACCACAGAATGGAGGTGAAACGCATTGCCGCAGAGTAACCTGTTGTCCTTGGACAAACAGCTGCTGAGTCAAAGTCTGGACAATGTAAATATAAAGAGAAGATAGATCCTTGAAGCAGTATTTTCACTTGGAGATCTTATTCCACTCCTTTTTCCAACACCACCTATGAGAGGAGAATACATTTGTTAGTGAAGAAAAATGCCCTGTGTACAATAGAGACACTTCTTGGTTTGTTCCAGGTTTGGACCCGTGTGTGTGTGTGTGCGCACGCGCGCAGGGGTAATGGGCTGACGGGTATTAACAGATTATCTTAGGTATTTGAGCCTATCTTGGTCTGTTGGTGCCATATTGTGAAGAAATGGAATATACAGTCTAACATTGTAGGTTTAACAGCCACATTATAGACTGATTTTACCACAAACTGATTGAAACTGTGAATGTGAAAACATACCTTAGTGTTAGAATTTCAACACTCAATTTTAGGAAGTATACTCGGAGAAAAGTAGATACCTTTATTTTCAGAGTGTCAGTAGCTGACTATGGTCTCCTTAGATGAGAGGCACTTTAGTTGCCCTGTCTCTTGACCTAGTTAAATTCTTCTTTCTCAGCCCGTTGACTACTCGGTATCCTTTATTATGAAACTTTGCATCTGGGCTCATTGTTGCTTAGCACATCTGCCCATGCAAGCTTTGCCAAGCTGACGGATTCACTTCTCGTGCAGAAGTTGGGCATAAACTATTCTATTCCCTGAGCAACTAAACATTCCATGCCAACACACCAGCTCAGCCAATCAACACCACACTTCTAATGCAGTATAGAGTACTGAACTCTGAAAACACTTCAAAATTCTATCCTCTTGAGAGGTGTAGTCCGTCAGATTTGATCTCTGTTTAATTGAATGAGTGATGAAAGAAACTGTTTCTGGCCCTTATGATTACAATGACAACAGGAAGATAATCCATTACTCTGTTCTCTTATTTATTCTACAAGTTGAATCAAACAAGTAGTCAGTGGTGTTTTTCCATGGACGTGCTGCTGTTCTCTATTAATTTTAATAGTAGCAACTTCCTCCAAGGACTTTGTTTCACAATTTAGGAAAAGGATCAGTTAAAAAGGATGTATACTCAACTTGTATGTTCTCAGATCCTTGAAAAGTACACACAGTTTTATAAAGATGTGTGGATTGCAAGGACACCATATAGCCGTGATGACGAACATATGACACGCGTGTCATAGGTGACACGTGAGGTAATTTTGGGTGACACGCCAGTGTTTCCCCCAGGGCCCTGACACACCTTACATTTTTGCAAAAGTTTTACAGGCTTGTCTTGAACATTTAGGGCAGGGATTTTGGCAGACCTCTTTCAAATTACTAAAACTCAGGAACAAAAAAGTCACTAATTGATGTTAAATAAAATGCAATGTGTTCTATAGTTGTTTTCAGTTCAGTTCAATTCAAAATTACTGTTAAAAGTTCGGGGGGGGGAGGGGGGCAGACACACCAGCAGAGTCAAGTTAGGCATTTTCAAAAATGTTGACACACACCAAGCCCAAATGGTTCACCATCACTGCCAGATAGCATTACCTTGTCTGAGTAGCTGCTGAAGGATGATGCGTCTGCACCCTGTTTGAGTATAAGTAGTGCCATCCGTATGGGGGTGTCTTTCCTTTGGGTGCAAATTAGAGGAGTCCACATGTTTGCAGTGTTAGTGAGTTGTCGTAGAAAGAGCTGAAAGCAGATTTTTAAGCTACCTGAAGTGTTGCTTTTGTCTACCACTTGCTTCTTCAGTTTTTCTACACAGACTGTCTTACTTCTTTTGTCAATCACTGAAGCTATTCTTCATACAAAAACAGGGCTAGTGCATATTTTCTTTATAGGCATTCTGTTATTTTCATCACTCTCTTGTGTAATCCTTTCTAATTTTCCTTGTACCCTTAACGTTGAACACTGTACTCTGAAATGAGGTCTTGCCAGTGTTAACTGGCATGATTAATGTATTTGTTTGGATACAAGGCTTTGGTTAACGCAGTCTAAAATGACATTGGCCTTTTGTGCCACAGCATCACAGCACTGACTCATATTCATTATTTCATTATAGTTATAAGCCTAAATCCTGATCAGCAGTGTTACTATCCAGCCATTTACTCTTCCATCTTATTTTGGCAGGTTAAGGGCATTCAGAAGGGATATGGATAAATACCTACTTATCACTGTTAGTTTTAAGATAACTGTGAATGGAAATTGAGACCAAAGACACTTAACCATCCTAAGAATGAGAACCACACTTTGGCTTTGATTTCAAACTGTGCCAAGAAACAAAAATTCCTGGAGGATGTTCTTCTAGTCACAGCTGAGCAGGAAAGGAATGCACAGGATATAACCTGAGTGTTATTGCCAAGTCCACTTGAAATAAAAATGAAGGGACATACTGTGCAAAGAACTCTTGGTAAATGCACAGTGCAATTTTATGTGTGTCTACTCAAAAGAAAATCCCATTGTTTTTAGTGGTTTACTCTCAGGAAACTGTGTATAGGATTGCATCCTTAGAGTGCTATGTGGAATATATAGTTTGTGGTGGCAGTTTTTTGCCACTTTTTTTAAAGATACAGGGTATTTGTAAAATATGCCAATTAGACAGATAAATCCTGCTCAAGAACGTTGCTTGATGACGATTTGCAACTAGAGCATTAGCAATGAAATGAGAAATGTTTGAGATGGGTGCTTGTTTTCACTTAATTCCTCCTCTTCCTTTCTGTCCCAGACTTGTATATATATCATTGTACCAGTAAATTACCTCTAAGAATGGAAAAAAAAATCAAAGCGTGAAATTAAGTATGTATTGTTTTAAACTTATTTCTGTATTTTAAACTATGTTTTTTAATTTTTGTTGTAAGCCGCCTTGGGCATTTGCCTCGGCAGAGGATAAGGCGGGATATAATTTTTTTAAAATAAATAAAATAATAAATAAATTGGGTCGCTAGCAATAGAGCATTATTAAATATAAAGTGCCCACATTTGCCCCATATTCTACTGCTGAGCTCTCTACCATTTAAACTTCCATGGTAGGCTTTAATCAATCATTCTGAAATATCTACAGTAATTGCCTGCTTTGGAAAATTAACATTTGTTGTGCCTGGCAATTGTTAGAGATTTGTGAGACCCCAAAATGTATTACAGAGCTTTTTAGTTACCCTAAGTTCTAATTGCCATTACCCACCTAGATAGCATCGGATATAAGAGTCTCTTAAAAAAAAAGATCTGCTTCAAGATTCATTTGCACGTAGAGGCAGTACTGTCCAACACACTACCTGTATGTACTATGTATACGGCCCTGCCCAATAGATGTAGTTTATGTTAAATCGCAGTGTATAAGTACCGTTGTAGAAGCAGTGTCCAGTCCAAAGCCCTTCCACAGAACCAAAGTATATGGCTCCGAGCCACAATGCTGCCCTTTTAAATTCCTTGTACCTTCACTAGAGGAATGGGGCCAGCAGGCTATCCATTAGGGATATATAAGGAGTTCACTGGTCTTCAGAATTTGGTAATTCTGGAATTGGAATTTGGAATTTATCAACTGCTACTACTTCTGGGAGTTCTTCCAGGTCTTGCAGTACCTCACGTTTGACTATTTGCCTCTAAGTCTAACCAATCATGCATCTCTGCTCCTTGCTTCCACATCCTGGTACCTACCAATGATTGTTCTTCTGCTCCGCAATAGGTTTTATCTTGGACTTTGCACAACATCCTGTCCATTCTCCATTGACTGGAACAGGGCAGTCTGGAGACTATGAATGACCAATTGTCCACTTTGTTAGAATGATCACAAATGAAGTTTTAAAGAGGCAACATACCATAAATTTCTGTGTGATTTTACTTATAAAGATGCAGGCATACACACAACCGCTTCTAATGAAGCGGTTTCCAATGTTACATGCAATTTTTAAAGATTCACCTGTGCCTTGTACAAAGGCCCTAGTTTTTGACATTGCATTATTAATGCAATACCCTTCAAATAACTTAATATGTCTATTAAAACCTCCAGTAGCTACTTACTATGAAGTACTTTATACATAATTAAATTGCTAACAGGTCAATTGGGTGATAATAAATTGACTCATAAATATGGAAAAGGAAATGTTTTTAAATGAAACTCAGTCTATAACTGAGCCTTCCCCCACCCTCTCTCAAGAATGATGAATAAAGCAGTGCATTTGCCGCTTTATTGGTTCATTTTTCAAAGTGGTATCTGTACAGTTTGCTGCTGATTGCTTCTGGAGAAATGTTCATGATATTTTTTTATTATTGCTCCCTAATAATATGAATGTGTTTGAATAAACTAGGAGGTTTTTTTTTTCTTGTTAGTTAGCATGAGGCTCCCTGTCCTGAGAGTTAGTTGCTTTGCTTTCTTGGGCACATGTGTGTGCCACGGTTTTTTCCCTTCTCCTTTCCAGCTTTCCCTCCAGAAAATTTACTGAGATTAGAGGCTAATTCTCAAGAACAATGTCCTGGAAGAGAAATTATTTCATAATTTCTCAAGCAGGTGAAACTTTCCAACTCAAAAGATTCAATGAACTAGTATTGGATAGGCTGGTGGCCATTTTCCTCACTGTCAGCTACAATGGTTCTGAGCCTTTTGGCTGATGCGTACAGACTAATGTGATTTGTATCCCTGAATATTAATAATGGATGAATTGTTTTCCCACCTCTGGGAATGCCTCTAACAGTGTTTCCCAAACTTTTTCGACCTGCGGCTCCCTTGACCATTGACGACCATTGGCTATGGTTCCCCATTACGTTATGCTGATGCTTGACAATTGGCATTACACCGTTTTCCGAGATGATTCTGTGGCACTCCGCGGCTCCCCTGGGAGTCACGCCTCCCAGTTTCGGAACCATTGCAAATGCCTGGTTTCCCAAACTTCTCAGAGAATTCTCAGAAAATGTAAATGCAGGGAAGCATATAAAACTGTAGGTCTCATGCACCCTGGAATAACATAACATTACTGATCTTGCTCAGTAGGGACAGGCTTGGTAGGGATGAGATCTCCCAGGCTTCTTGTTTCTAACAAGTTATTGTGGCTCATTCCCCTACCACTTTGGAAGACTAACAGTGCAATCCTCTTCTTTGGTCAGGCGGCGGAACTAATGTTCCGCCGACTGAAGATGTTGTAAAAGTGCTGACCTGTAAGGCTCCACCGACCGAGCGCCCAAAGGACCGCCGCTGGACCAAGGTAAGGATCCAGCGGGCGAGAGGGCAGATCGGGGGCAAAGGGAGAGCGTCCATAGGCCCAGCCGCTCCGGGAGGGGGCTTTGGATTAATCCTATCTCCCGCTTAGCGGCTGGGCCATTACACGGCCTCCTCCGACTTCCGCCAGCGATTTCGCTGGCGGAATTCCGAGGAGGCCGATCGGCTCCAGTGCCAGTTACACCCGGGGAAGGGGACGCGCGTCCCCTTCCCCGAGTAGACTTTCCGCCGTGCGGGAGCCTGCCTACAACGAAGCACGAGATCTGGTGGGCGGCCTGGGCCGCCCACCCGTTCCTTAGGAAGGATTGGGCTGTAAGTGTGCTTGGGAGGGGGTGGAACTGATAGTGAGGTCTGACTGGCCCAAATTCAGAGAAGTTTCAGCTTGGCATATAATTGCTCTTATTTATTTCATACCCTCAGTTCTAAAGTTCACCATCACTGCTGATAATTGTGGTAACACCCCTCTCATCCTTTGGATTCACAAAATGGCTATGTAACAGATACAGTTTATAATAAACCATACAATTAACTTATTAAATTATTAGGACCAATTCAGAACGAATGCTTACACACTCCAGTGATTAATGTGTGAGTCTACAATTTGAATTGTTAAAAACATTACACATGAAAGTGTACTAGAGAGAAGGTTACTTAGAAGGAATAAGCTTTTCTTGCAATATGAAAACTTGAACAGGCTGAAGAGAGATATTGGCAAAGAGAAGTGGGTCAAAGATGACAACACCTTTCTTAATGACAACAAGTTCCACAAATTGTAGGCTCTAAGCACCTGGCAGAGTACACAACTTCCTTTTTTATACTTTTTCATTAAACTGAAAATTGGGTGTACTGCTTTTCTCAAATATGGTCATGTTTCACCTAAAAATAATCTTCTAATGGGAACCATATTCTCCAGTTTTCAAAAAAACGAAAGAGCCTTTTCTTGCAGCTTGCACTGTGTACTCATTAGAAACCAAAAGCCAGGAGCGTAGCAAATTTATTATCTAAACACCCACAGGAGCTAAAATCATCAGGTGTAGAAATTCTACAATGTTTTGCATGCAGTGACTAAAAAAAGACCTTCTCTGGTAGTTTTGATGCTGGATACTGAAGAGAACTGGTTCACTCTCTTGTGCATTTCACTGTGTATATTGCAGTCCAATCCTATACAGCAGGAGTTCTCAAAGTGATGGGTTGTGACCCACCACTTTTTCCGGAAGTGGCTGATATCCCCTTAAGGGGGATGGCCAGCAAGAACGGTGGCAGCGGTGCTCCAGGATCATGCCCGCCCCTGACCCAAAAATGCTTTTTAAAACATACCTGGTTGTCTTGCCAGCTCACTGAAGGGTCAGGGGTGTGATACCGTCTCTGCAGCCCCCTCCAAGGCTCTACACAGCGGCAATAACATTCTGAAGCAAACCAGGAATGTTTAAAAAAGTGTTTTGGTTCCAGGGCTGCCACGATCTTGGAGCATTGCCCTGCCCCCGCAAAGACTTACAGGGGAGTAAACTTAAACTCCCCTGTAGGACTTTGAGAATGACGGACTGGTGCTAATAGCGCTGGTCCGAAGCTTTGCCACAGCCTCACCTAAGCAAGCAAGGAAGGAAAAAGGGGGAGGGCAGGGGGATGGCGAGCCACCTGTGGGGCGGGGTTACAGGGAGGCGGGGCGAGCCAGGCTTACCTGGCTGTACGGAGCCCCCTGGCCTCATTCCAACTTCCTGTGAGCAGCTGACAAGATCTACCTCTAATCTTTACCTATCTGCTCTGCTTCATCCAATTCGCCTCTACTTCAAACCTGGTCTCAGTGGGGGCGGGGAGGCGAAAAGCGCTAGGCTGTCGCCCCCTTGTGGCAGGTTAGAATGGGCATGAAGGCCCCCAGTAAGTATGTTTAGGTGCACCCCAGGGCAGCAAAGGCAGGGATGCCCCAAGTAACACCCCACAGCCGCCACCCGGTGCTGTGACGGTGCGGGGCAGGCCTTGACCCAAACGCTAACGCTAGACGCTAACCAGCTTTGTGCTGGCCTAAGGGATCTTGCTGTCCTGGTCCATGCAAGGGGCTTACGGTAGAGGCCTGCTATCATGCTGGCCTTGAGTCTGGGTAACACCGGCCGGCCTTCAAGCCTACATGAGATTAGCTTTAACCTTGCCTTGATTCCTGCTGGTCTCTTAACCTTTCTCTTCCTGTTAATTACTTAATAAAAGTGGCCCTTTCACCCATATATCTGACTTGCGTGTTTAATGGTGAGTGTGTCGGCAAACGCTGCTATACAGAATTGGGCTGCTTGCCGAAGCGCAAAATGGCCACCTGCACGTGGAGTGCTCTGTCAGTGGCCATTTGAGGAGCACTCCTGCAAGAGGTGGCAGCACCCCTGGCCATATCCAGACCTTGTCGTACCTACCGCAGCAGATAAAGGTGGGGCAGGGAGGCTGTAGTAGGGGGTGGATCTGGCAGCGTTTGTGTGTGCCAAATCCTATTCCCCTCTTTTGCAAGCCGCCCTACCCCCTTTCTCTTGGACTTGCACCAGCTACAGAGTTGACACAGGTCCAAGGAGACCCATTGCTGAGTAGGAGGCTTACAAAGGAATAAGGGGAAATGATTCCACTTTTTCCTCCAAAGCCTCCCAATCCCCCCCACACAGACCCCCGTTGGATACAGCGTGCCTCTTTTTGGCATGGCTGTATGGGGGGGGGGAAATAGGATAGCATTGGGCCCTCATTCTGTGAGAACTGCATAGATATTAAGACAGGAACATTGGGTCCTATTAAGACAGGACCCAATGTTATCCTCATTGGGTCTGTTCACTGTTCACATGAGTGGTCTACTCCTGGGAGCAGTATGTTAGAGATGCCAACTCATTAAGGATCACAGTTCTGCAGAACTTTCTGGCTTTAGACCCTAGCAAATGGAAGCTGATCAACATTAATAGATAATTCATGTGGGCAGTTTAAATGCTTAAGGGAAGCAGCAAATATATGTATAAATTTATTTTTAGCATGGCTTTCTCAGAATGAGAAAATGTGCAAGCGATACCTTTTATTGGATCAGCCAGTCTTTACTATAGTGGAAACAACCCAATTAATGTTACTAATCACTTCTAATAAGGAAAGAATAGGGTAATAAAAGGATCTAATTTCATTCTTTGAAAACAATTAGGGCACAATAAATAGAACAAAAGACAGAGTTGTGAAAAATCTTTTTATAATCGTTGCCAAAAACATGATTGCCAATAAAAATTGAACATAATAGGGAAGACATCTGTTCATAAAACATGTCAAATAATGTTAGAAACCATATGTTTTCTCTCTCTCTCTTTTAATATTCTAATGCTATGATGATGAAGACAGCTTTCTGGAATACTTACAGCTTCTCAGACATTCAAAGGCAATTAGGGATAGTTATTTTCTAAATGAATTGTACTCCTCTGGATACCTCCAGACAGTTGTTGGAGAATCAGGCATGCAGATTCAGTGCACCTGACACCCAAACATTGCTTTGCTCCCTATGCTAACCGCTACCATTCCAGATCTTGATCAACATGGATGACATGGACCAAAAGAGCCACTATACCAACCTAGAAATCTAAAGTACTTAAATGACTGCCTATTCCCATATGAAACATCTCCTGAAATAATCTAATGAGGCACTCCTGCAAGTTCATCTACCTTTGAAAGTCCAGCTGGTGCCAGCATACGAGATGTCCTGTTCCATCATAGCAGCCAGCATGGGAAACGCTTTGCTACAAAAGATGAGATTAGTTTTCCTCTCTTTCCATTATTCTGCTGGCATTTAAAAATACAGTTGTTTAGGCAAGTGTTGTAATCTGGACTTTTTTCTGTTTCTTCTTTTAATGACACTGCTTTATTAATTCTGTTGATGATGTTTTGCTGTCAGTGTTTTACTTTCTGTTATGCTGTTTTTAATGCTCGTTACCTGCTGTGAGAACTTCCATTTGTATGTGTGTGTGTGTGTCTGTCTGTCTGTCTGTCTGTGTGTGTGCAAATTTGACCAACAAATGGTCATAAGAGTTGATGATGATGATGATGATGATGATGATGATGATGATGATGATGATGATGAACTATCAACTATAAATGATAAATCTCTCTCTCTTATATAAAATTCAGAATTGAATTTTATGTATAAATATCAGTCCTGAATGATCATTTATTGTTTCTGGAAAGAAATTAATTTGTTTAAAAACAAACTCATCATTAGCCTATAGTTCCATCATTCTGTGAAAAATGTGCAGTTCACAGTGAATTGAGTCTTAAAATAGTAATTCCAAGATAACTGAGCTACAAAGGCTATGTACTAATTATACTTCTGTTCAAATGGAGAGTTCACTTTCTTATGGGAGGTGCTGACAAGTGGTTTTCAATGTTCTCCTCCTTTCTGTTTCCCATAGAAAGAATACTGTACCTCTTACTAGATTAAACAGCAATTTTCCACCTTTATTACCTATTATTCAACCTACTTGAATGTAACCATGAATAATTTACAGATATAAACAAGATAATACAGTACAATGTGACACAGTGGGGGGGGGGGGAATTATGTTTCCATTTTAGCTGTCAACTCATGGGACTCATTTTTCTCTACGTTCCTCTTGTATAATTTGAGAAGAAGGTAATATTGTTGAGTAGGCATTGAACTGACCTGGATACGGAAGATCTGAGTTCTCATGTTCTCATTGTTTGCCCTTGGGCAAATCTCTGTTATTCTCAGTTCTAAGCATACATACTGTATGTAGAAACAAACCCAGTTTAAATTAATAGGACTTGTGAGTAAACAGGTTTAGAATTGGGTTGTCAATTTCCTGTGTGTGAAATGTAAATAATGGTTACTTTGCTTGCAGGGCTGTTGTGAGGAAGAATTTCATTCACCGGTAGGTTGAATAAATGTAAATTATTTATATAATAGAATGTAAATTATTAAAATAAATTAATTTTATTTTAATGTAAATTATTAAATAATTTACAATAAATGTAAATTATTAAAATAATAGAAGAATACCAATATAGGCTGGCACTTATACCAATAGCCTGTGCTACACTTAATTCAAATGTCTTAAAGCCAGCATAACTTAGTCCCAGTCAGGAGTTTTCTTTAATCTAGATCAGTGGTTCTCAAACTTTCCTGGCTCACAGTGCCCCCGCAGACTTCTTCCCTGCTCTCCTGGGCTCCACCATCTTGGTCACACAAAATCTTACGATACACAGTTTGGGAACCACTGACCTAGACTATCAAAACTGAAAAAAGATTATTGGAATCATATAATAGATATCACTAACCAATTGATATAATTAAGCCTTTTTAATTACATTGTTTACATTAACATAAGAAGAGCCCTGCTGGATCAGGCCAAAGGCACATCTAGTCCAGCTTCCTGTATCACACAGTGGCGCCACCAGGTGCCTCAGGGAGCACACAGCCAACAAGATAACCTGTTTCCTGCTGCCACTCCCCTGCACAGGGAAAACCTACTTCTAAAACCAGAAGGTTGCTTATGGCTTGTAACCTGTGATGGTCTTTTCCTCCATGAATCTGTCCAAACCCCTTTTAAAGGCATATAGGCCAGGTGCCATCACCACATCCTGTGGCAAGGAGTTCCACAGATGAATTACACGCTGGATAAAGAAATATTTTCTTTTATCCGTTCTAACTCTCCCTCCACTCAATTTTAGTACATGTCCCCTGGTTCTGGTGTTGTGCAAGGGGGAGAAGAATTTCCCTCTATCCACTCTCTCCATCCCATGCATAATTTTATACGTCTCAATCATGTCCCCCCTCAGGCGCCTTTTTTCTAGACTGAAAAGCGCCAAACGCTGTAGCCTTTCCTCATAAGGGAGGTGCTCCAGCCCACGAATCATTCTGGTCGCTCTTTTCTGCACCTTTTCCAATTCCACTATATCCTTTTTGAGGTGTGGTGACCAGAACTGGACACAATACTCCAGATGTGGCCTTACCATCTATTTGTACAAAGGCATAATGATATTGGCCGTTTTATTCTCAATTCCTTTTTTAATGATCCCGAGCATGGAATTGGCCTTCTTCACAGCCACCGCACACTGGGTCGACACTTTCATCGACCTGTCCACTAGTACCCCAAGATCTCTCTCTTGATCCGTCACAGACAACTCAGAACCCATTAGCGTATATGTGACATTTTGGTTTCTTGCCCCAATGTGCATCACTTTGCACTTAAGCGCATCTGCCATTTTGCTGCCCATTCTCCCAGTTTGGAGAGATCCTTCTGGAGCTCTTCACAATCCCTGCTGGTCTTCACCACCCAGAAAAGTTTAGTGTCATCCGCCAACTTGGCCACCTCGCTGCTTATCCCCAACTCCAGGTCATTTTTGAATAAGTTGAAAAGCACCGGTCCCAAGACCGATCCTTGGGGCACACCGCTTTTCACCTCTCGCCATTGTGAAAATTGCCCATTGACTCCCACTCGCTGTTTCCTGGTCTTCAACCAGTTCCTAATCCACAAGAGGACCTGCCCTCTTATTCCCTGACTGTGGAGTTTTCTCAGGAGCCTTTCATGAGGGACCGTGTCAAACGCCTTCTAAAAATCCAGATATATAATATCCACCAGGTTCGCTCGCATCCACATGCCTGTTGACCTTTTCAAAAAATTCTAAATGGTTTGTGAGGCAAGACTTCCCCTTGCAGAAGCCATGCTGACTCTCCCTCAGCAAAGCTTGTTCTTCTATGTGTTTTAAGATTTTATCCTTAATGAGACTTTCCACCAACTTCCCTGGAACAGATGTTAGGCTGACCAGCCTGTAGTTTCCCGGGTCCCCCCTCCTTCCTTTTTTAAAGATTGGCGTGACATTAGCTATCCTCCAATCCTCTGGCATAGTGGCCGTTTTAAGGGACAAGTTGCATATTTTGGTCAAAAGGTCAGCAACTTCATTCTTGATTTCCTTCAGAACTCTTGGGTGGATGCCATCCGGGCCTGGTGATTTATTGATCTTTATTTTGTCAATTAAGTCTGAGACGTCTTCTCTTTTCTCAAACTTTTTAGCACCGGGGCCCACTTTTTAAAATTACACTCCATCGGGACCCATCTAACTTTACAAGACTTTTTTTTTAAAAGATGATCTAGAAACAAATAATATATTTATTTATTTACTAGTAATATTATATTTATTTATTTGCAAAAAAAAAAAAAAACCCCAAACCCCTCAATCCATTTTTTGTAATGAGGCAGCCCTAATTAATAGCTTCAAGGCTTGAGGGGCTTAGTTATGTGACCCAGCCTTCTCCTGCCCCCACTATCTGTCATTGATGGACTTGGAAAACCATAAAGACATTTAGCTCAAACATTTATCTCCCTATATTTATAAATGCTTGCAAAGTGCAGGAGCTCAGCTGTTTATTAGCAGCCATCTGATTTTTGAATAGCCTCAGGCCTTGTGGCAGTTACTTATCTGATCTTTCCTTCACCCGGGACCCACCAGAAATCAGGTCGTGACCCACCAAGTGGGTCCCGACCCACAGTTTGAGAAACACTGGGTTGTGGTATTCTGGCAACTGTAGATTATAGTCGGTCTGTGTCCCGGGCACACACACACACACACACACACACACACACACCGCAGATAACTGCGGACCTGTTTTAAAAATGTTGTATAGAGTAAAAATAAGTAAGAAAATGGCCTTCCCTACCTTCACGCAGCAAAATTGCGCTGTTTGCAGGGCTGTTCCATTCTTCATCAGCATTCCACCACTTCATTCTGCTGCACATGTAGAGCAGACTTCATCTTTTTGAGATCCTAAGGGTAAAACTCTCATTCTTAAGGCTTCAGAAAAGCCATTGAAATGTCACTTGAGCTGTCACTACAACTTGAAAATGCTGCCATTTCAGCTCTGGCCTGCTGGCTACTTGCAGTGCCGTACCTTAATACTGCAGCATGGTATCCTTCGGGGGGGGGGGAGGAGGAGAAAAACAGTATTTGTCTGCAACACATTGCATCATCAGTTGCTTTTGTGTTCAACTTCAGGAGAGAGATAAAGATGGAGCTTGCACACTAATTTCATGATTGCAACACCAGCTAAAATAATGTATCAGCATGCTTGTAGAGTTTATAATCGCAGCTATTGAAGCCTTCACTTCAGACCTAATGAAAAAGGAGGATTGGAGAGATTTACTAGACTGAGGATAAATTCTTTAAGAAAGCAGAAGATTTGGAATATTGTATAGGACATAACATCTGCAAAATCACCCTGAGAACATGAAAGGAAAAGATTGAGGTTTTTTTTCCAAATACTTGAGTAAGAATTGTGCTGCGTGAGCTTGCAACAGATAGTGCAGATATGATGAACACACAAATATGCACTTGCAAGAAGGACGGAGAATAGAAGATGCTGATATTGAGACCCCACTATTGAACGATCGCCTTGTTAACCGCTCTGTTGTGGGCATCTGCCCAGCTGTTGTATGCTTCCACCAGGTAAATGGCCATTGGGATGGTATGCTTCTTAATGCACCAATTCCACATTAGATCAGCTCCTGCCAACCTAGCAGTTCCAAAGCGTGTTAATGTGAGTAGATAAATAGGTACCGCTTGCGGGAAGGTAAACAGCGCTCCGTGTTCCAGCCGCATGCTACGCGCTGCGGCAAGGAGAGTCATGCCGGCCACATGACCACGGAGGCATCTTCGGACAACGTTGACTCTTTGGCTTTGAAATGGAGATGAGCACCACACCCTAGAGTCGGACACGACTGGACTTAATTGTCAGGGTCACCTTTACCTTTACTAACGTAGATTAAACAGTGTTTTCTTTCAAAACCCAGTTTAGGTGAGAGAGCGAGAGCCCTTACACTAGATCAGGGGTGTCAAACATAAGACCCACAGGCCGGATGCGGCTCACAGAAGCTCTTAATCTGGCCTGTGGGATAGTTGGGCTCTTCCAGTACCACCACCGTCTGCTCACAGCTGCTGAGCTGCAAAGTTCTGTTCAACAAAACTCTGGAATCTTCTGAGGGATGCTCTCTACATGGGCAGAACTCCACTCTGTGTGTGTGTGTGTGTGTGTGTGTGTGTGTGTGTGTGTGTGTGTGTGTGTGTGTGTGTGTGTGTGTGTGTGTGTGTGTGTGAGAGAGACCATCGTTACAGTTAAGTGACCTGTCATTTTAAAGATCGTGACCACATGTTCATCTGGAGGTTTCTTCATGGCAAATGCTGTGTTGCCTGTAATCCTTCAGCAGACTTCCTGTGCCTGCATGTATCTGAGTAGCCCCTCCCCCCCAGATCTCAACTAGAAAACAAGGGGATGACAGCAAAGGAGGACTCCCCCAGCAGCCAGTCTAAGGTGCCATTTCTCCCCCTTCAAGGACTCAAAACTCATAGATATCCAAAACTATGTGAGTTTCCCTATCCATGCATTGAAAACCCATGTGGAAGGTTCGGAACTCATTGAATAAAAAGTGGGAAAGACATTTGATATTCCATGGGAGAATGCTCAAAGATGTCTCATGAATAAGGAAAACCCACATGGGTTTTGTATCCAAACATGCAGTTATTCAATGGCAAATGACCATTTCCACATGGGCTTTTCCACTTTGGGTCTGGATCTTTGTTTCTGCATGCTAGACAAATATGTTTTTTTTTTATCCTATCACCTCCAGAACTCCTCTAAGTGATTGGATGTGGATTTGTTATTAATCTTTCCTGTAATGACTAATTACAAGAAATAGCAATTTAAAATACAGGTTGAGTATCCCTTATCCGGATTGCTTGGGACGAGATGTTGTTTGGATTTTGGATTTGTCTGGATTTTGGAATATTTGCATAAATATATCTTGGGGATGGAACCCAAGTCTAAACACAAAATTCATTTATGTCTCATATACATCTTATACATATAGCCTGGAGGTAATTTTATACAATATTTTTAATAATTTTGTGCCCCAGCGTGCCTTGCACTATGCCAGCCAGGTGCTGGATTTTTTTTTTTTAAATGACATAGCCCCTATGTCTGGATTTCGGATGTCTGGATAACGGGTAATTAACCTGTATCCTCCCTGTTCCGCATATGGTGTGTATGCAAACCTACAATATGCTAACATGTTCCACAATCATGCATGGTACTCATGCTCCTCCTTTCTTTGCCTGAGACCTATTTGAAAAACATCACCTGTCTAATTACTTTACCCAAGAGAAAATCAATTCTGAAAACTAACAACTGCAAGGACATTTTAAGGATATACAGTCTCTCCCCCCCCCCCCCCGTTCAAACTTCTGGACAATTCAAGGACCAAAGTAAAATGTAGAAACGCACAATCTACAACATTCCCAATAGGACGATGCTTGATTAAAGAAATCCTAGTTGATTAATTGTATGAACTTTAACTGAGGACTCACAGCGCAATCTGACTTAACTTTTTGTGCCGGTTTAACCAGCGGCCCAGCAAGAACTGGAGGTCCCAGAATGGAAAAGGGATTCAAATCCAGAAGCGTCGCCTGATATGGAGCGGTGGTGCGGTGGGCCCCAGGGCGTAGGGGCGCTGAGGCTCTGGGGGGGGCGCGGACCTCCTTTAGTTTCGTTTTTGTTTTAACTTTTTTTGGTTTTTTAAAAGTTTTTTAGAGGTTTTTTAGCACTAACGGGGCTTGTGTGTATGCTTTGCGCACTTAGCTTTTGTATAGGAGTCTCCAGCGACGATCTCCTCCAGCGACGATCTCTTCTGGGGGCGATCTGCGTTCCTTTGGTCTGGGCGCGAACTCTGTAAAGCGCCCAGCAGCGCTTTACAGAGTTCACGCAGGCGCAGCACGACTGGAAACATCGTCGTGCTGCGCCTGCATGAACTCTGTAAAGCGCTGCTGGGCGCTTTACAGAGTTCGCGCCCAGAGCAGAGGAACGCAGATCGCCCCCGGAAGAGATCGTCGCTGGAGGAGATCGTCGCTGGAGACTCCTATACAAAAGCTAAGTGCGCAAAGCATACACACAAGCCCCGTTAGCGCTAAAAAAACCTCTAAAAAACTTTAAAAAAACCAAAAAAAGTTAAAACAAAAACGAAACTTAAATTATGCAAATTAGTTTGGGGCGTCGGGGGGTGGGCCCCATTCCTAGCGACGCCACTGTTCAAATCCTCTTCGAATTCCTCTTTTGGAGGGGATTTGAATCCCTTTTCCATTCTGGGGCCTCCCATTCTCGCTGGGCCGCTGGTTAAACCGGCACAAAAGTTAAGTCGGATTGCGCTGTCAAATAATTAAATCAACCTGAACTTGCATATGAATAAACAATCGTACTGAAGAAAGAAAGCTTCTCAGAAGAGGCATTTTCTTTTACATCGGAGAGAAGAAAGCATGCTTCTTTCCAAAAGGTGCTGCTACACGTGCATTGGCAAGTGTTCAATTCTTATTAATATATGTAAAAAAAAAAAATCCTTCACCCAGTTTGCCTGTCACCTTTGTAACTGATTCAAAAGATTTTTAGGCAGTTAATCTCGTGTATTGATTGAATACGTGTGTCAGCCCTAATCCTAATCCTCAAACATTTTTGACGTTTATATGGTTTCTACCTGTGAGCTTAGTAGTATCATGACTCTAATATCACAGTCTTTCCACTTTTAATTCAAGATAGTTCTAGGCTTTCATAGGTTATTTTGCAATGAAGGGTCAAAGTGTGTGCATGTATGTATCCCCCCCCCTTGAAAAGAGCAGCCACAGGGTGCGGGGGTAGAGAGAGGATTGGGACAATGGCACTATCAGGAGCAAATAGCCAGGTGGGGTGAAATTTTTCATCCACTGAAACAGGTGGAAAGACAGTTGATTTGCCTCTCTCGAAAAGCAACATGTGGTACTTAAAAGGCGTAGCTATCTCGTTGCTAGGATCAAAACCCTAAAACAAAGTGAAAGCTGATATTCAGAAGCCTACAAAGGAAATTTCCTAGTACAAAGGAGGGAAGTAGATGATGGTTCAGGAAGAAAGTGAGAAGGCCAACGTTGAGGGGTGTGAGAGAAAGCAACTGTGTGTTGAGAAAAGTCTTGAAATAAAATGTTTGCGACATTTGTGTATCTCCTATTAACCTTACAAATGGCAAATAAAATGAAGAGAGGAGAGGAGACAAAAAACATAAGGAATAGTACATGAAGTGCGTATAAAACCTATGGGCAGGTGTAGCTTGCCAGTCTGATTTCTGACTGTACTTGACACTTTGATTCCAAGAGATAAACTCTTATCTCAAATGAATGTGAAGCATGGCACTTAGTACACAGAAGAGAACTTCATAAAATCTAATTCCACCTCTTTCTTTAATTTGCCTGTGACTTTTGGAAAGATTATACAGTAATATTATCAAATACAGATTCAATACTCAAACCATATTTAGGCACTGAAATTATCTATTCTGGTTGAACATAGCTATCTATAATTACCAAGACTGTTTTAAGCTAACCACTGAACATGTGTATACGTGTTGCAGTAAAAACGCAAAATCCATTGGAACTAGTTTCAACTAGTAAAAACACAAAGCTCCCAAGCGTCTTGGTTGTTTCTTGTTCCAACTAACCCAAGCGCAAAGCTCTGCTGTACCAAAACACCGGATGCTTTTGTGTTCTGACTAGTTAGAACTAGAATCTTTGAAGATGCTCCAGAGTTTTGCGTTCTGACTGGCTAGAATGAAAATCTCCGAAGATGCTTGGGACTTCCATGTTTTTACTGGTTGGACACATACCGACAAATTTTGGGTTTTTATGGTAACATATATAAGTACCGTCTATGCTGAATTTATTTATAGGATTTATATCCTTTCCCCCTAAAATATAGGGCAGTCAAGGAAGATTACAGTAAATAGCAATAAAATATACAAAATAAAAAAGCAGCAGAATACCAATACTACAGCTGCTAAATCAGGCACAAAACGGTATAAAATATGTAAAATACAACCAGCAGAAAGTGAATCCAAACATGAAATCTAGGCAAAGCACAATAAAAAATAAAAGTTTTGAGGTCTCATAGGAAGACTATCAGGGAGGACATACATCTTAATTCTACCAGATCACTTGGGCTGCCTCTTTCTGCACTAATTGCATTTTTTAGACTGTCTTTAGGTATAGCCCCATGTAGAGTGTGTTACAGTAGTCAATTCTTGATATCACCAAAGCATAAACCACTGTGGTTAGGTATGATCAACTCAGGTATGGCTGCAGCTGGTACACTAAACTAAGCTGGGGGAAGGCCCCCCTGGCTGTCACCACCACCCAATGATCTTGCAGCAAGTAGCCAGGCCGCACTCACTGGCGTAGTTATGTTTATGGTTATTGTAAAGCTCATTATGCCGGCGGTCACATGTTCTGCCTGTATATCACACCCATAGGATTGGGCCGTATGTAAGAGGCACCTTTAAAATCACGGTTCTCTTATATTTTGGAGAGGGAGAGCAACTCTGTTCACCCCAGCATAGCATCTTCTCTCTCTCTCTCTCTCTCTCGTGTTTTTTTTTGTTTAAGATTATGAGCTCTCTGGAAAAGGAAACCACCTTCTCACTTATTTTGCTATGTAATGTACTTTATGAATTTTTGTTATTAGAAGTGGTATATACATATTTTAATAACATATACTCTCTTATATTCCTACAGTTTAAGCTTCGCTGTATTTTTGCTAAGTGATATTTCTGCCAGTCTGAGTCAAAAGCTATTACCGTATATGGTTAGCCACCACATCTACTGCTATAGTCCATGTAATTACTGTACCAAATGCCAATGTTTCCAATTTGAGTCATCCTCTTGATTAACTGTTTTAATTAATTGGCATTGAAAAGCAGTTGTCATGCTGTATGTCATTGATTATGTCTTATTTTGTAGTTATCTGTTCTAATTGTTCAGGTTTTGAAATAATGTTTTGTAATTCTTCTTGGCTTTCATCTTACAAAATATTTTAGCTGATAAACATTTATTTTGAATTTGATTAGTTAATGTTGAGCATCATTGAGCTTTGAAGGGCTTTTATTGTCAATGTGATCACTGTCGTGTAATGGTATAGCACTACAGGTGGACATTAATGCCTGATGTAGTGTATAGAGTAGTAGTCACTTGCAATTTGAACTGTGGGGTGCCTACTGAAATTTTCATTATGCCTGTGTTTGCAATTCTGCTATAGGTTTGAGGGAATGTGCTTTTTCTCCATTTTGTATTTGTGTTTTGTATGCATGCTGTTGAGAAAGTAGATAGAGGGGTGTTTTTTTCTTCTTCTCTCACATTAGAACCAGGAGTTATCTCATGACACTGATTGGTGGGACATTTAGGATAGACAGATGTAGTGCACACAGTGCATAATAAATACATGGAATCTGCCACAACACAAAGAGGTGATAGCCACTAACTTAGATGATTTTAACAGAGAATTACAACCCAACCCTACGAGGGCCTTGTGATGCTGGAACGCTAGATGCCGCAAAATGTGACACACCATTCAGTACCCATTGACAACCCCCAGCACCCTCACACTAACATACCCCCTCGCACTAACTTACCCTCAGGTAAGTTAGTGCGAGGGGGGTAGGGAGGTGGAGGGTGGGCAGAGCGGAGCAGGGGGGGAGGACACTCGGATGAGAAGAGGGTGTATCGAGGCTGGGAAGAGGGCAGTATCAGCGCCGCAGATATTCTACCCCTTTCCCTGCTTTGATTTGCTTTCCAGGGTCCCCTCAGACTTGCACCAGCTATATAGCTCAGGCAGGTCTAAGTAGACCCAGCAGGACAGCGAGGGTTTACCCCCAGGCAAGGGGACAAATGTTCTCTTACCTGGAGTAGACCTCCAGCACTGCCCCCCCACCCCAGGATGCAGCTTGTGTTCCAGTGGCACGGCTGCATCAGTGGGGGGGGGCTTCGATAGAATTGGGCTATTAAACAAATTCATGGAGACAGGTCCATGGTAGTGATATGCCACCTTCAGATTCAGAAGCAGTATCTCTCTGAATACCAATTGAAGGGATAGCAAGGGCTCTTCTTCTGTTCTTAGATAGAGACTGAAAGAGAGGGAACAGTGCTAGTCACTCTCATTTCAGGTAAGAACGTAAGAATTGTCTTGCTGGACCAGGCCAGAAGGGCATCTAAATCCAGCATCCCTTCTCCCATAGCTGTTGAACAGATACCTCTGGGAACCCACAAGCAGGAGATGGTATACTCCTCTCTCTGAATACCAGTTGAAGGGGTAGCTAACCCTAACCACACCACCTGCCCATTTACATCCACTCTCTGTTTCCTTTTCTTCAGTCAGTTCCTAAATCATAAGGGGACCTGCCCTCTTATTCCCTGATTCAAGGTTATTCTCCTGGTTATTTCTCATGGTGATTAAACTACAAATCAGGGTAATTTTACAATTTTCATTTTTTTTGTCATATTAGTTAAACTTGCTGTTTTTATGGTAGGTTGGTTTTTTTTAAGTTTTCTCTCAGAATTTCAAGCTCTCTCTTGGCTTTAATGCATTTTAATATATACCATTAAATAATTTGATGACACCAGAATTTTGCTACTGTAAGGTACTTGAATAAATTATTTTAAATTCCCTTTTTAAATTCAACTGTGATTTTTAAAGAATGGTTTTTTATGTATATAAAAGATTGTTCATTTACAGATTCAGTTGAAAAGTTGGCCAGCCTTATCACCATGAGCATCACGTCTCCCATAACTGTATGGGAGTTGAGGTCATGTAAGCCTGGATTGTGTTCTGTAATTTTTCTTTGGAAATTAGGTACTTTGTATAAGTTTTCAAAGGTATGTACAAGTTCAAATAGCTGCATTTCTCAAATTGTTTAGACTTTTATTTCAAATGTTTTTTCTTTTTTATTTAAAAATAAAAAAAACAAAATAGAGCAATGTATACATTTGTATTTAGGTATAAAATTATTCTCATAAATCAAATAGATATTTCTTTTCATATAGGGATCTACTCTTATTTAAAAAAAGGATGTTAAATTTGCCATCCTGTTTTCTTAGAACCAGGTCTGGTCATGGCAGTTTAGATATAATGCCAAACCATGTTCAGTTGTTAATGTGCGCACTCACTTATCCTCCCCTCCGTTTCTAGTGTGTGTGTGGGAAATTTATTTATCTTTCTCATAGACTCAAGGCGATTTACATAGGCAGGCCGACCATAAATCCAAATTGGGATTTTACAATGTTATTCTATTTCTATGAGAGAAACTCATAGACCCCCTTCGTTTCTCAAGATGTTTCCCTTCATAGTGCAGTTGTCATTCTGACCACACGGATCTTGCCTTTAGCAAAATAAGCTATCATTTTGTTTAAACCAACAAACTATTGTTTGTGCTTGCTCTGTAACCCAGTATTGGAAACCTGGATTTGATCTTGGTTTCTTATCCTGATTTGCCAACTATACGGACTAGGTTTACCTCAAACCAGGAAAGGAGGGTGTGCAAAGGGAAGGAAGAGTTGGGGGTGTACAAGCGAGAGTCCTTCACTTCTTGTTCATGTAGTTACAGGCTATAGTTGATGTTACATCTGAACCACTCCACTGATTTCAATGGAGTATACTCCAAAGTCGTGAGCGTCTCTAAAATATATAAAATCTCTGTTTGTTCATGCAAAATGCCATCAATTTACTATTATTTAGTAAAGTTATTAATAAAGTAATGGTGTGAGTCTAATAGGCACATGTAATTCATCACTGATCATAAATATACCATGAAGACGGCAATAACGTTTGAGGGACTTGTTTTATTTTGTTTGGTTTTGTTCCATTGGAACACCGTTTTGCTTTTCTACCAATATGGGTGCTTTATGTGAAAGCAGATTGCCTTATCGGAGTTTTTCGGATCTCCTTTTCCACATCCATCCCATTGTCAAATATTTAAATCACATTTTATTAGCTAATTTGGCAGAATTTGTTTGGATTCAACACACACTGTTTTTATTATGCTCTGTCAAGCAGAGAAACTTATTCCCTCCCCCCCTAATTTATCACTGACAAGCTTACCATTTGATCCAGAGTCAGTAGTTTTTAAAATGTGAAAATATCTCACATTTATATTATGTATAGTGAATTATTAAGAACAATATGTTTATAATTCATATAAAACTCTCAACAAATTTCTAATGATGTTCTGATCATAAGTCAAACTGCCAGTAGTTTCACAAAAGAACAGTGCGGAAATATTTGTTGCTTGTGTGCATGCACTGTCTTAATTGAAATTCTGATGCTTCTATGGAACTGCCTTCAGTCCCTTCTTTTTCGATAAGATGAAATGACTTGAGTTGAGAACTGGGTTCGGTGTAATAGTAGCCTTTGAAACTGCCACCTAATCAGTGAACTATATGCTACATAAATCTACATGTGCATTAAACCAACAGTTATGAAGAAAAACAACATACTTTTTGGATCAAATTACTTGGCAATAAGGGCCTAATCAGACATTATGCAAAATGTCAAAGAGAGAGGGGGGAGGGGAACCTGCACAAAAACAGTCTAAAAAGAGGCTTAAAAAAGCCCCCTTTAGGCCATTTTTGCATTCCCTGCCGTGGTGCAAAACTCCCCTCCCTGGGGGCTTTTTAGGCCTGTTTTTTGGCCTAAAAAGGCCCCGGGAGGGTGCATGCCGGGTGGTTGTTTTTCTTTCTTACTGCGTTCCACGTTCTTGCACCCCTGGGCGGCGGGTGGCCAGACACGTCCTTCCTGGCTGGCTGGCAGTATCAAAGACGATGCTGGAGAAGCTGCGCCTGCACAAACTTGCTGCAGCCTCTCTAACTCCCTTAGTCTTGTTGGCTGAGTCCTCCAGCCAGCGAGACTAAAGGAGCTAGAGAGGCTGCAGCAAGTTTGCGCAGGCACAGCCTCTCCAGCATCGTCTTTGATACTGCTGGCCAGTCAGGAAGGACGCGTCTGGTCGCCTGCCTCCCGGGGGGTGCACGAACGCAGTAAGAACCCTAACCCTAACCCCTGGAGTGCACCACCCCCGGCTGCTTTTGCCCCCGGCTTGTCGAGCTTGGGGGGGTGTCGAGCTCCGGAGGGGCTGCACTGCCACCACAGCATCGCTGAAATTCGGCAGCTCGGCGGCAGTGCACCCGCTCCGAGCTCGACACCCCTGCCCCCAGGCCCCCACAGCCCCCCATCCCCCCAAACAATGCCACTGTGCTGGAACACACCCCTCCCGCCTCCAACATGCTCTTTTCACCCCATTCCATCCTCCAGCCCCATTCAACCCACGCTGCCAACTTACTGATTTTGGCAGAGCCTCTCCTGGCTGCCGCCGCATGTAAGGTCATCCTCAGCGGTTACGGCAGTGGTCTGGAAGTGTGCAGCTATGCTCGCTTCTGTAACAGGGTTCACGACGCTAGCTGTTAGTGGAGCAGAAGCATAAGATTGAACTTTTAGTAACGTAGGCCTTTTTCTGTTTAAATAGAAACTAAGATATTTGATAAATGCTCTTATGTTTGACTAACTGTCTCAACTCCATGCTGGTGTTTTCAATAAACAATTACCAATGATGCTGAAATCTTTCTTGAATGGAAATAGCTAGTTTAAACCCCATCATTGAAATATACAGTTATTTTTACATTCATTATTTTGAATTTATCTACAATTATTTTCATCTGTCATTTGAATTCCCATTCTGAGTACTCATCATTCTGCACCATCTGCTTAATGTAGTTTGAATAATCTGGTATCTCTACAAAAAGGGAAAAAAACAAAACAAAACACCACCACAGACTAATGAATGTGTTATGCCGCACAAACTAAACTTATGTGCTGATATGTCAGCATTGCAAATAAGTCCAGAAAAGCTGCTAGTCCACAAAAATTGGTACTGGCTAAGTCATTCATGGATAGTCTAAAAGGAAAATCAATGATAACTTCTTTGGGCTTAATAAACACTTCCTTGCCTAGTTGCCTGGAGGTCACAAGCAAGTGGGCAAATGACTGCTTACAAGCCTGTTCTGTATTATTTGCAGTTGTGAGAGTCATCATGTACCAAAGAGAGGAACTCATTTACCAAACTGTAAACGGTCCTTTATCTTGTTTTGAGCAGGTGATATTTTTGGCTGAATGTGACACCTTATTGAATCTATAAACCTTGCTGCCTTATCTGTCAGGTACATTATAATCCTGTCCAATAGTTTGTGCTATTCTCCTAGCGTTATGCTTCAAAACAAGATTCTGCTGCTGAGGCATTGCAGTGTTTTTGTTTTTGTTGTTGTTGTTGTTGTTGTTGTTGTTGTTGTTGTTGTTTGGTTTCCTTGAGGAATGTCAAGTTTGTCATAGGCATCTAGCTAATAAGACTTCCCTGAACCTGATTAACAAAGGTAATAATACTTTTTGAAAGCAGTAATTTCATAATCTGTTTTCATCTATTTCATCTTAACATTAGGACACATTAAAATGGCTGTCTAGTATCTACAAATACTATTAAGCACTGTGGTGCCGGACATTCCCAGTCATGGAAGAAAGCAGCTGATGACAATCAGCTGAGAGGGGAAAGGTGGGGTCCGGTCCAGCCTTTAAAACTGAGCCTCAGATTGGAGGGAGGAAGACAGGGAGTGATGGCAGGGTAGGTCGGTCAGTCAAGAAGGAGGATAGAAGACCAGGTTGGTAGACTGGTCAGGAGAGTAGATAAACAGGGAAAGGAGATAAGAGTTTTGAGGTCAGAACTGCAGAGACAGACTACTGGGATGAACAGGACTGGCCTAAGAGAGCTGGCAGAGGGGACAGGCACAGGCACGGCCAAGGAAGTTTGTGGAAGCTACTCATCTGAAACAGCTCTTAGCTGAGGGGGGCAGGGGGGGCTCTGGAAATGTAGTCTGGCTCTCCCCACCACAGACTGGAGGAGACTGTGTGCCAGCAGGGGTCTTCAGTAACCCCAGAGGCCTTAACCAGAACTACTCCCAAGGTGGAGAACATTCACCTGACTCAGCTTCATGACTATCATGAAAGAGGGTGCAGTAATCGGGCAGAGAGGTCTGGAGGTCCTGCCTTTTGCTGTTGTTGTACCCATTGTCCAACAATTCCTAAGTTGATTGGGCCAGGAACTTCTCTGACTTTCTGTTGTGACCCTGCATGACTGTCCAAGCCCACTTGAGAGGAAGATGGGGAGATGACAAGTATCTTTATGTGTAATATATATATATATATATATATATATATATATATATATATATATATATATATATATATATATATATATATATATGCAGGATTTATAGTATACTTTAGACTATAATCAAAGCAGCCCACAAAATTAAAAAAAAATGCAAAAATTGAAACAATAAAATCATTAAAACTCTAAAAAGCATACACAGTGTAAAAGACAACAGTATAAAAGCAAGCCAGGTTTGAAGTAAAAACTTTGTGGAACAGTAACGTTTTCAACGGTCATTTAAAATCTATCAAGAAAGAAGCCAGTCTTAGAAGAGCATTCCATAGATGAGAGTCTACCAGTGAAATGATCTTTCTTGTTGAACCAGTGAACCCTTTGTCAATGGTGATTAAGAGAGAAGGCCCTCATGATTATCTTAATGAACATGTAGGTTCATATATTAACTAGCAGAATGCCCGATTTTTTTAGTTTGGGGGAGGGGCTGTGCACAGATACACATTGTGCCCCTCCCCTAGTTCCTCATAGCAGAGACTGTTTAAGGACATGTTTTGTTTCCCCACTGCAAACAGAGTTCCGCCGTCATATAATGGCTGCCGACGGAGCACGCAGCGTTCCGTCAGCGGCCATTTTCCGAGCATTGCCACAGAAGGCGGGCAGTGTTCCACCACCACCCTGCCGTACCTGCCATAGAAGGTAAGGTAGGGGCTGGGAGGGATGGGGTGGGGAGGCTGCGAGTAGGGTGGATGGATCCAGCGGCGATGGCATATGCCGGATCCTATCTCCACTTTTGCAAGCCTCCCTGCCCCCTTTGTTTACAGAGCTGGTGCAAGTCTAAAGAGACCCATTGCAGAATGGGACGCTTGTGGAGAGGTAAGGGGAAATAATACCCCTTTCCTCTCCGAAGCCTCCTGATCCCCTCCGCTGGATATAGTGCATCTGTTTTTGGTATGGCTGCACCAACTTGGGGGGGAGGGGGAGAGATAGGATTGGGCTCTTATTGACCACCAGGGAGGGCTAGATAATTGCCAAAATTGTGCGGCAAACTGAAAGTCCTCCAGTCCCCGCATTGCCCTGATGACCGCATCATGGGCACTGTGACTTGAGAGGCATCTAAGCCTTTCACTATGTTGCATGCCCCTTCTGGTACAGATTGGGTCTTCCGGTTCTGATGACGATTGAATCCTTCTGAATTACTCATGAGGAGGTGGAGCAGGCAATCTACTCTGGGAAAGGTATTGCAGGCATAAAAAAAAACTAGCCATGCCAAAGAGGCCTTTTCAACTGGATATCTGAAATGGGCCCCAAATGACTAGTATCCCAAATCTGGTCTTTAAAATCCAGAACAGCTGGAGTTCATCAACTCTATAACAACTCTATAGGGTACTGCTGGCAACCTGGTTTGGTAAAACTCAGCTCACCTGCAGCCATTGATACAGACATCTGGTGGCTTGAGTCTGTTCTTTCTTGAGTCTGTTCTGCTTGAGTCTGTTCTTTCTTCAGTACGCTGTTTGAGCAATGCCTAGAATACAGGAGACCTGGGCATATTGAGCCACATGCCCTTTATCTGCTCTTTAAATATGCACACAAAATTAACATGCAGTGTCTATTTTTGTGCAGGTATAACTTTAGAAGAGAGGAACCAAATGTCAATGCACCTTTGATCTTGCAGATCTTAGCAAAGCTTGAATAGATTTATTATAATAAAACCTTATTGCTATTAATAAATCTTGGCTCTCTGCTATTGCTTGTGTTTAAGCCCTTATGGGGATTAATGTTAAATTCTTATACGATAACCTCTTTGCATCTTGATTCACTTCAGTGAAGACAAGGTAAATTTTGATGCCAACCCAGCAACAAAAGACCTACTTGAAAGCAGTGCTATATAACGTACATTTTTACAATTTGCTATTGACTTGAAATGTTGGGCTAAATCAGCACTCGCTCTTGGTGATGTTCGTAGCTGCACTCAGAAAGCCATAGCTTTTACCTTTCATAGTTGTGCAAATGGCAATTATATTTTCCTTTAGAATCTCAGGTTAGAAAAACCATGTCATCTTAATAGGTTCATATTCTTGCATATACCACCTGAGGGAGGCGGTGAAACCTGGGAGCTTATACTTCTCTTAAATATCTTTCATGAACAATATCTGAGTTATTAAGTATAAGAAGTATGTTTATTTTTAACAGGGAGAAACTGAAAGTGGCAGATCATGTGTTTATCTTGCTAGATTTTCAAGTTTATCTTGCTAAATGGACATGCGAGTAAATTAAAATAGTTTTCTGCATAGAATTTTTTTAACTTATTTTTGAAGTGACTCAGCATATACAGGGAACAATCTCGTTTGGATTCGTTATTTATGCAGTCTTTCAGGAGACAAACTCTGAAGCAGGATCCAAATCTAGTACCATGTTCACGCGATCTGTTAGACAGTTCCAACATCCTGCACCACTTACTTATTTATTTTGTTTATTTTCTGTATTTATGTACTGCCTTTCTCATAATCAGATTTCTCATCAGATTTATTCAAGGCGGTTTACATAGGCAGGCTATCTTTAGACCTAACAAGGGTCTTTACAATATTGTTCTATTCATATATAGAGCCTTCCATGCTCAAGATGTTTCCCTTCCAAGTGCAGCCCTCCTTCTGACTTGCGCTGCGCAAAGCTTATTGGCATTTGCTGTATTGCTTCAAGAAATTCTCTCCTTTCAAAAAATGATCTAAAACTTTCATGGCCGGCTGTTACATACAAAGATTGGGTTAACACGGGATTAAAAGTAAAACGATAAAAATATATTTGAGTTAAAAACAAGCTAAAATCAATGTTAAAAAGTTAAAAACAAGTTAAAAACAGAAATAAATGTCACTACGTTTCGTTCAAAATCTATAAACCTCTTGAAGTGACAGGAGCAACCCAAGCTGCCAAGATATTGAGAGCAACAACACACAGCAGTCTGATTTATATGGAGAACTGCAAGCTAAAGTCAGTTATCACCAGAAGCAACAGCATAAGCCTACTGACCACAAATAACCTCAGCTGCGCTTCAAGCTAGTTGACCTGTAATAACCTCAACTTATTACTACAGGCTGGCAAAATCTTCTTACTGAGTGCCAGAGCCCAAATCTTATCCACGAAAGCTAATTCCTGTTTCCTATTTTATAAGCCAAGCAAGATAATTATTAAATAGGAAACAGGAATTAGCTTGGCAGCTTGGGTTGCTCCTGTCAGCTGAAGAATTTCATAGATTTTGAACGAAACATAGTGACTTTTATTTCTGTTTTTAACTTTTTTTTACTGTTTAGCATTGTTTTTACTCAAATATATTTTTATAGTTTTTACATGGCTTTTAATCCCGTGCTAACCCAATCTCTCCTTTCAGTTCAATCCAACCTAAATCCCCTAGCGGCGATGCAGCGGTGCTGGCTGCGTTGCATCCTGTGGGACATTTTTGGCTGCTGGAGATCTCCTCGGGGTAAGGGGACATTTGTCTCCTTGCCCCGGGGTAAGCTCCAGCAGCCGCAACAAATCGACTCAGACCTGCACCAGCTATATCGCTGGCACAATCCACAATGATCTGTGTAGGATTCAGTGTGTGCCAGTGCCACCGATCCACCCACCCCATCTCCTTCCCATTACGCCCACCCCTGCCCTGTTCAGCCCCCTCCCTGACCCTGCACTTGGACATACCTGCTCCAGCGGGCCTCTGTCACTCTACCAGTGCTAGCGGGAAGACTCCGGCCTTCCCGCTGGCTCGCCTGTACCTTATGCTGCTGGTGCACACTTTACAGCACAATGCATGTTCCGCTGGCACAGGTCCTCAATAGGATTGGGCCACTTGTGTCAGTTGCTACATCAGAATCAGTTACTATATCCCTACTTCAGTTTTTTACTTATATATGTTTTTATAGCAGTAATATATCAACAAAAATATAGCTATTTTTATGGGCATGTGTGTCTTTCTTGGCCCACCTTTATAAAGGTCACTCATTCTGACTATACACGATTTGCATTTAAATATAAGAGAAATTATAAGAGGGAAAAATTCATGAGAATAAGAAAGGAGCAGCCATTTTTGCTCTTCCGCTGGAATTTTTCCCCATTTGTATTCAAGTTTGGTATGATAACTTGATTGTAATACTCTAATTAGTCCCCAGAGGGCTTAAATGGACAATAGATTGCTCATTAGCCTGTTTGCTTTCTGCAAAGTCTTGCTAAGTGTTGCATGTGTTTAATACATTTTTCAGATGTTGCCACTGCTTATCCTGATAAGAAGTCCATCTTGATGTATGTGACATCGCTTTTCCAAGTCTTGCCCCAGCAAGTTACTCTTGAAGCCATCCAGGAAGTGGAAACATTGCCACGGCAAGCAAAGCACATCCGAGAAGAGCATGTCCAGTTACATCAACAGCGCTTTTCTCAACAGGTGAGTCCTGTGAATTTTTACTGGCGTTTTAACGACCAATTAAAGTAAGATCTTATATGTTTAGTTGCAAAAAGGTTAACTATTTAAATAGTCTTATTTGCATGGTTTATATTGTTAACTGCTGTGCATGAAATGGCTGTTTTTAAAAATAAGAATTCAGAAAATTATACTTTTCTGTGTAATACATGATGCACACAGACTTCAGTAGCATGCTACACTTCTTTGCTTAAAGCAGTAGAATATAAGGTAAATTTTGGTGTACATTTTTTGTCATCTTCAAAGCATTTATTTTGAAATTATCAAGGCTTTGCCAGTCCAGTGCTCTAAAAACTGCCAACATTATTTACTAAAAAGCTAGTTGGTATGAAGATTCTCATGGCTTGTTGTATTATGTAAAGAAAACGAAGTTATGGGTCTTGCAGCCATGTGCAAGACCCATAACTTCGTTTTCTTTACAAAAAGCTAGTTCATCATCACCATTTTGAATCTTTCATCAACTAATACATGTGTATGAAAAAGCAGAAATAGATAGATGTTTGCAGTTTTGGCTTCTTCTATTATACCGTGGATCCTTCTCACACATTCATGCACACACAAATAAGATGTTCTGTTGGACCTGCTAAAGCTAACACAGCTTTTATGCACAGTCCTGTGTCCCAAGTCATCATTTTGCTGTGTATTTTAATCTCATACCATCCTGCTCAGAATGTTGCATGAGCAAGAAGCAGAAATTGAAGAGTTCAGGAAAAAACATTCAGAGCAAGCAATATATAATCCCATTGGAACTGAGAGAACCTGCCTTTCTGATCTCATGCATGTAACAATTCATCCAGCTAGGCTCAGAGCTGTATTACCTTGGTCCTCGAGTAGACGTCCCCTCCATCCAATGTTGCATTTCTATTTGTCTCAATCCTTAATACATTGACAGGACAGTATAAGGAGGAAGAACCCTGGGGTTCTTGGGGGAAGGAAACATTTTCCAACCTTAGTCAACTACAACTGATACAGTGAATTAAAAGTGGCTAAATATTATATTCAGCTCTAAAATGACTAAAACTGTGTGCTCTGATAATTATTCTAGAGCCAGTGCTTGAAGCAATAGTCATGCCCTACAGCAGGTTGAGCTGTTGTTAGGACTTTGCTTTTGCCTTTCCATTCCCAAGTTTGGTCTTGATTTGGGACAACCTATCACCGTCATTATTTCCTAGCAGTCTTTGGCTGTTGTCTCCATACCTTCAGATGGTCCTGGGGATTAGTGGACCAATTCTTCTTGTTTTGCAGATTGTTACCCCCCCCTTCTCCTTGGGTCCATCCTTTGGTGCTTAAGCACAACATGGGTCTATTTGACTCAACTATCCCTTCCTTTTTCCACAGGTTTGCCAGGCTCCATGCCTGTCATCAAAGAGCTTTTTCAAATTATTTTTTAGGGTGCATTTATATAAGAAAATGTGACCATGAAGTGAAAAAGTAAAGAATTTTGAATGAGGATACTCAGGGTCCAACCCTATCTAACTTTCCAGTGCTGATGCAACCGTGCCAACATGGCATGCACTGCATCCTGCAGCAGGAAGGGAGTCACGTTTGTTTCCTTACCTCTAGGCTGCATTGCGGCTACATCAGCGCTGGAACATTGGATAGGATTGAGCCCTTACTCTCATAATTGCATATAACATGGTGAAAGAGAAATGCAGCCTCTTTGATTTTTTTCTACTGAAAACTAGTAGTACATTTCTGCCGTTGTGTCGCTTTTTGATAATATAGGGAAACAGTGAGGAAGAAACACCATTTTTTTTAATTCATAGTGACTGTTCCCTGTAAACATTGGTCTTGTTAACTGAAATTTAGGTTTAAGTTGGACGCTTGACCCTCTTTGTTTCTTGGCTTGAACCGATACAACATGACAACCCAAATCTCTGTCCTCAAGAGACTAGCCATTGGAATTTGAAATTCCAAGGCCTAGAGGTATTGTTGCTCTGGGTTAATTAACTGTCTTATTTATGGGACACTTGATGGTTTTTAGCCTTGTTGATAGGATGACTGCTTGATGATTGCTGAGCGCATTTATTCAGAACTTACTGCAAGTTCTTGTAACTCTGCTGAGTGTACTGAATTATAGAGGTCTTTTACTGATTGTGGGTATCATGCCAGGAATAATTATCTGGCACTTCAAGGAATCTTTCTGCTTCTCATGAAAAGGTGTCATACTAATGAAAAGCACCTTCCCACTTTCCATTCAGGTTTGATTACCAGCCCAGTTCTCACAAGATAGAGTTAAACTGCAGGAATTCTCCCTTGAAAATAACACATTTCATCCATTCTATTTCACACACTCGTCATCAGTGTCTGTCTGCTTTTCTTCCTAATTTCTTCTCCTTAGATCAAAGTCAGTGTAGCACAGGGCCATGTGCACAGTCCTTCTCCTCCACCTAAACCTCGCTTCAAAAGCTATGCGTACACACAAGCTGCTTATGTCATGTCCCCTGACCAAAAAGGGAGGATGTTCCCTCCACAGGTCTGTCAACATTACTGCTTGTTGTGAATATTATTCTAATATGCCTGTGCTTGCAGTGGAAAATGTGTGAGGTTTTTTGTTTGTTTGTTTCTGTCCGTTTTAATTCTCAGTAATGCCATTTTCAGGGTTTTTGAAGCATTAGTCAGTCCTTTCTGCTGTATAATTTATTCTTCTTGGCAAAATCAGGTCAGACCTAATTTGTGCATTAGGCAAATTTCAAATTTAAGTAGTGGAAAAAGGGAAGTGATTATTTTTTATGTATTTGGGTTCAAAATAAAAGTTAATTCCATAAATCAATTACTATCATAGATTGGGTCCAAAGGACCTACATGACTTCTCCAGGTCCCTTGGTTGTTTTAAACAGCAGTTTTCTGTGCCATATAGCAACCTTTTTTGAAATTGGGGGGAGTTTCAGTTTGTCATGTAGGGATGGGATCTACTCCAAAAGAAAATAAAAAAATCCAACCAAGCACACGTAGAGTTGTTTTGGTTCCTAATCATTGCTTGTTACTACTTTCAGTGTATTAACTGTTTCAAGGTAACATACATTTGAGGAAATACTTTCATAACACTTAATACTTATAAAGGAGAATCTTTTCTAGCAAAATCAAGCTAGTGGTTCATGTATGCACGTTCTGTAAATTAAATGAAAATATATATGTGTAAACAAGTCACCACAAATGGCAGTGCAGGGGCCTATAATGCTAAGTCCCTGCTGAGGGAAGTTAGCAACTTGGTAGGCAGACTTGGACGCTTAGTCTGCTTCACCACATGTTTTCCCCTCTTCTCTCAGGACCGGTCCTTACCTGTGATTAAGCAGTTCATCAGCACTACTGGCATTAACAGTGCTTAAGCGTAACCAAGGTTTCATTTAACAAGGAACTTTGTGAAAACAAGAGTTTTGAAATTTTTATTTTATTTATTTAAAGAATTTGTATCCCGCCTTTCTCCCAACGAGGGCACTCAAGGCGGAAATGTGAAGCCTTCCACTGCTTTTCAGTGCACCTTTGTTGCTTTTGGTAGGATTGAAGTAAACTGCTACTATATTTCAGTCCATCAAATTTTGCTGATTCTGGTTCTCTGTTTGATGCTGTTATTTTATGAGAATGTTAACTAGTACATTGTTTAGAAAAGAAAGACTTGCCTTGTGTGGTACCCACTTATATTTAGAAAAGTTTGTTTCTCAAGTATTTAAATTTGAATAGGTCCAAGTTGATGTATGTTTTAGATATCAGAGCATTCTATTACCAGATGTGCATTTAAATACATGCAACATGTACAGCAGGAGGATAACTAATTTGTGTGCATCCTGTGCAGTGGCCAAAGGCACAGTTCTGGTTTGGTGGGGAAGGAAGAGGATAAAAGGTGTAACAAAACAAACTTTATTGTGGGGATAATTATCAATAATAGGGAGTGTAATCAAACCAATGTGTTATGTCTAAATCTTAGCTATTCATTCACAACTAGGTCCTAGTTGTAAACAATTGCTATAGAGCAGAGGAGACAACGTAGAGAAGAGGGGGATGAGAAAAGGAGTCTTTAAAAGGAAAAAGGGAGTGCATAATGCATGAGCATGTTGGGGGGGGGGAAGAAGAGGGAGAAAGAACGTAGAGAAATTATGTGGGTTTCCCCGAGAGATGTGGGATTAGGAAAGTAGGGGTTTTAGGGTGTAGGGAAGGAAGGAAAAGGAAGGAAAGTTGGGGAATTTGCAGAAAAGAAGAGAGGTTCTTGCAGTTCAGACCATGGCAAAAGGCTGAGGCTGGAGAACAGTTCTCAGTAGCTTGAAATAATAATAATACCGGTATTTATATACCGCCTTTCTTGGTCATTGGATTTGTCTGACTTTAATTTAAGGCGATGTACATAGGCAGGCAATTCTACCCCCTCGAAGGGGGGTTTACAATACAAGTTCTAATCTTTCGTAGAACGTCTTCATTCCAGATGGTGACCTTCACGGTCTGGCTTATCTCTGTCATTCGCCTTCCATGCTCGGCTTGCTGGCACTCTGCCTCTCACTTCAGAGTGTTATCTGACAGCTTTTTGCCTCGCTCTCACCGAGGGCTTCTGCAGATCGTCAGAGGCGTGTCGACAGCTCTCGGATACTTCTGGTTGTCTCGAGCTGGCGTCCTCAGATCTCTTCAGGCATTACAAGGCGGCAGCTCTACCACTGAGCCAGACCTCCTGCCTATAAGGGGTGAGGCCATGGAGTGAAACAGCAGGCCATGAAAGCACTTAACCCTCTTGCAGTCGGGGAGCTACTCTCACCCAGCAGATAAAAACTTATAACCAACATTGCAGCTGCTCAAAATGGGTCCACCTTGGACCTCCTAGTAGTTTGAGTAGCCAGAATGGCAGTTAGGGGAGTTTGTCTAGCAAAGAGACCCAAGGCTGATCTTGGGTCTCCACTAAAACAGTTCAAAAATAGAATGGATTCACTCACCTACAACACTCACATTGAACGGAAGAGAATCATAAGCACTAAGATATTTGTTTGCACATGAGACAATGAAAGGTAGTGGGGTGTGTGGATCAGTGGCAAGGCTGCGCCAAAGATCAAGGTTCCCAATCCATATCTGCTGGATTGCACACAATGTGTTCCAGGAGCCACAGGGCAAGTGTCCTAAGATAGGTTACTCCTGAGTTAAAGCGTAGTTTAAAGTCAGAAAGAGGGCTTTCAAGAGAGCCCCCCCCCCAAAAAAAAGGGTTAGTGGCCTAGGTCCGCTTGAGGAAGGGAAGCAGGGCTAGAGAACTGAAGCTGATTTCCTGGAGAGAAGGGGCACATTATGAGGCAGCCCACAAAGGCTGACTCCCCAGCCCAAGCTGGCACAGTGATTTTGGTTGTGCTCAGAGAGGGACGTGGGCAGAAAGACTATAAAGGAGAGGGGAGCAGTGGCTACCGATCCTGTGTGCTGGCTCAGCACAGTGGTCCTTCAATTGTGGTTGGAATGGGATTGAACTTTACACAATACCAATGGGTCAATGAACAGTGGACTGACAGCAAGGAAGGATGAAGGCAAGGAATATAAACACTGGGGTCTATTGTTTTTCATCCATAGAATCCTGTGGAATTCTTTGTGGGGTGAACTCATCAAGGGGCCTTTCTTTGTTAGCCGATAGTCCTTGATGGGTGTTCCCTTTGTCTTTGCACCTGGCTGAGGGTGCGGTAGTTAGCTCAGGAGGTCTGTTGGTTCTTTAACCTACATCCTTGTTTGAGTTTAGCCATGGAGCTGGTGAAGATTGCTAGAGCTGGGAGTCTTTTTGTTTTGCTAAGGACTTCTTTTTCCCTAAGTCAGGAGGCTCCAGGAGGTGGTTTTAGTCACCAGATCAAATTTGCTGCACTAGCAAGGTTTGGTTGCTCACTAGAATATTGCAGCAGGCAAAGCACCAGTGGAGCCAGCATGATTGGGGGGGGGGGGGATTGCTCTGATCTTTAAAAGTGTGGCCTTCCTCTTGGCCTATGGATCTGAGGCCTCTTGCCATCACCAGTCTTGGAGTGAGCATAATGTTACTGGTCTGGGCTGCGTTCATCCTGGAAGGCACACAGCACCATGCACATGTGTGCACATGCATGTTCCTGAAGAAAAGGGAACAAAAAGTAAATAAAAAGACTGGTCAGGGGGCAATTCAAAATTCATCAGTTCGACTCACTGTTATACTGAAAGATTTACGGATTTACAGTATGCTTTATGTGAATGCACTATACGTGTATTTCTTATAAACTGTACTATTGGATGCAGATTAATTCTGCTGGTGTTTTTTTTTTCTGGTTGAAACTATTTCATGAACTCAAGACCTCCAAGTTAATGACCAGCTTGGGGAGTTGCAAACCTGTGGCTTCACCTGAGACCCCTAAAATCACCCAGCATCATTAACAACCTACAAAATCCTGACCTTCAGACCATTGCTGCGATTATATTTGGGGAGCATGTTTACTGTAGTCTCTTTTCATTTCAATTTCTTTACGTGCATTTTAAAAGTGTTTTGTCATCATGGGTGTTAAAAAAATAAAACCATAACTATAGCAGGAAAGTTCAGTTTTAAAGAGCCTTATACATTTACAGTGAAGCTTGCCAAGTTGATAGGAACACTGTAATGGTAATTATGACTGGAAGACCTTTATGTTTTGCAAATTCTCTACTTAAAGTGTAATTACCTTCTTTCAGCATATGTACTTTGCTGTCATCCTACTAAAGTGGCACATCATAGACGTAATTTTCTTAACTTGAAACTTAGTTCATAATTCTGCATCCAAACCTTAAAAACCTCCTTTGTGTTTTTGTTTTTTGCTACAGGACCATAACTTAATGGCACCTGTATGTATTATAGAGGTCATGCTATAAAGGGACTCCTTGGTAACTGGCTTAAATTACACAAATGGGGCATTCAGTGTCAAACATACAATCACACACATATATCTCATGCACCTGCTTCTCAGCTCATACAAGCAAAATTCCAACAAATGGGAACAAACAGAATCTGGTCTTGAGATGGTTGCTAAATGCAACATGGAGAAATAAATTGTCAGATTCTCCTTTCATCATTTCTTTTAAACATTTATTTTGTTGTCAAGTCACATGCACGGCGTTGTATAGAACATTGAATTGATGGTGTCTTGATGGTGTTGATTGAATTGATGGTGCTCAGTAGATTTATCTACTGGGGGCAGAGAAGGCAGAGATGATTCTAGAAAAATACTGATGAAGAAGCAGCTATTTTAGAAACGTTGTTGTTGTTGTTGTTGTTGTTTACAAATTGAGAAGCAGTGGCTGGGCCCAGTCATATCAATACACATGCCAGAATGCTCAAATATGTGAATGAAGAAAGAAGACAAAGGAATGTTGTTACTGCATTCTATTAATTTTGTTGCTGTCTATAGATAGGCTTACCAGATCTCCAACCTGGACAGAGTGCTAGACCTTTAGGAGAAGGAATGTGGGCAGGTGTAGCTTGTTAAACCTTAGAGCACAATCTTAGGCATGTCTACTCAGAAGCAAGCCCCATTGAACACAATGGGGCTTGCTTCTAAGTAGACATGTCTAGGATTGTGCTGTAAGGTTTAACAAGCTACACCTGCCCACATTCCTTTTCCTAAAGGTCTAGCACTCTGTCCCGGTTGGAGATCTGGTAAGCCTATCTATAGAAAATACGTTAACAAGGTCATATGTCCTGAATATATTCCTTGCCCATATTATCAACAATATTGTGCCTGAGTCATTTTACCATGTTCACCAGGGCATGCTTGTCAAGGTTTTTGCTGTATTGTCTTTGTAAGATATTGGTGACTAACAACTCAATGCTATTGGGCTGTAGTGCTGGCGTAACACATTTTCCTCCAGCACTAACTGCCTTACTGCGGTCATGAAACACACTCCCAACAGTGTGTGGAGTCACGTACTCTCAAAATACTGGCAGGAATGCCAGACGCTCCCTGCACATGCCGAAGAAACAACAAAGTCCTGCTCAGGCAGGGTAGGTGGGATGGGGTGGGGGGAGGGCAGAACAGGGTGGTGATGGGGTAGGGAAAGGGGAGGTCAGGTCCAGGAAGGGGGTTGGTTCAGCAGCAGCAGCAGCGGATAAATGTTCCCTTACTCAGAGGAAACCTCCACAACTGCCCCCCGCAGGATACAGTGGTAGCCATTTTGGCATCACTGCACCAGTGGGGGGGGGCGCACAAAGGATAGGATTGGGTTCTTAGTTGCCTCTCATCCTTCTCCTTGTTGTTCACTGAAAGATAAACTCTTCTTATTTATTTCCTCCTTTCTACTTGTCTACAGTGTTTACCTCCTTCCTGGGCCTGATCTGCCTGCACAGATCAACACGGACATGCGCCACCAGCAGTATAGCTGGTGCACGCCCAAGTTGATGCATCGTGGCTTCTGAGGCTTAGCCTGGGTAAGGGATCAAATGTACCCTTACCCCAAGGAGACTCCAGTAGCCAAAACTCCCCCATGGGATGCAGTGCAGCTGGCACCACTGCATCACTGTGTGGGGATTTGCGCTGGATTGGGCTGCCCGGCAAGTTGAAATCGCTCAAATCCATTTTATAATGTTTTAGAGGCACGCTACTATTTGGTGTGAAACTGAATTAAATTTTAGCATCCATCCATTCTGTAGAATAGTTCTTTAAAGGTATACTTATCAGAACGACAATAATTGAAATGGACAGTTGATCTTTGGCCATCATCAAGAGAAAATAATCAGCCACAGAAAGAAAGCTAAAAGCCCCAGCTGCTCAGGTGAAATAAATCAAGATAACTGAATAGTGCTTTAGCACCCCAATTGAGTGCAAATGGGCACATGCTGGCCATTCATCCTTAGGGTGGTTAACTATTAACACTTAACTCATTTTTTAGAGTCAAATGGAAGTTCATCTCAACTTGTAGAACTAAATTTGCAGAACATGGTTTAAAAAAAAAATCATACCTGACTTGTGGTTCTGCGGCTTTTATGTGGAAGAAACTAGGAAGTGTTTGTTAGAAAGCTTTCTTTCTGTTGCCATCATGAATTTGATTTATTTAATTAGTAGCAAACTTAATCAAAAGGAGTTACTTCTATATGCATTGCAAAACATAAAGGCAATGTTGTGTGTGACTCGTACTCTCATTTCCCCCCTGACAACTCTATAAAATGATTATCCAATGAAATATTAATTGAATTAAAATAAGACCCTATAGAATCCTAGTGTATGTCACAGAAACATTACATAGCAATTTGCATTCAAGAATTATTAACATAAACAACATCCTTGGTGGATCCTGTTAAACTTGAAAGGAACTAATTTTTTAATTTGGGTGAAGTGCTTCATGTACAATGTAAGCTTCATACAGTGTTTCAGTTTAAAAAACAACATTCAAACACCATAGCAATACATTATACATGTGTAGTTATATGTAGGATCTATGCATGCAGAATGAGGTGGTAGAATGGAATGTACCACTTCAGACTATGAATGGGGATGCCATTTTCAAATGGTCCCACCAGTACACTCCTAAAAGTATTAAACTAGCTAGCGAGGAAAAGAGTACCCTTGTGTACCCTTATCACATAGACGGTGCATGGATGGAGTATTTGAGAGGACATTTTTGGGAGACAACTGAAGAGATTACAGTAGGACATAGGGAAGGACGTATGCAGGGACCAAGCTTGCATAGGAAAAGTTCACGAACTGAGGATAGCAAAGTCCCTTTTTTCATAAAACAGCAGTAGTGTTAACCCTACACAGCATTTTCAGGTGTATGGTGTAAAGTTTAAAAAAACAAAACAAAACAAAAACAGGTGCCTTATGCAATAAATAATGTATCATAGCATCGAAAAGGTCTTCTGGTTACCAGCAGTGAGCTTATTGTGTGGTTGGGGTTGGTCACAGGTATAGGCCTTTTCTAGCACCACCAGCAACGCAGGAAGTGAATTGCATATTTTTGATACTATCCAATATCTTTGTTGTTGTATGGCACCCCTATTGTATGGTTTTATGCATATGTTTTACTGTTGTTTTGTATTTTATATGCTTTGCTCTTTTATTATGGGGTGATTGCAGCTGGTTGTTTTTAGTTGTTTTCATTGTTTATGAATTGTTTTTATATATTTGTATGTTTTTAAGCCACTTTGAGCTCCATCTGGGAGAAAAGCGGGGTAAAAGTTGAATGAATGAATAAATTAGTACTCTGTAAGTCTATAAGATCCATCTCAGTCACATTTTCAGCTTCCTTATGGAAGTGCATGACTTTTTTTAGCAGTGTACACAAGCAGTTCTTACAAGATTGGTTCTGCTTACAACCAAATGTGATCATATCTTAATAATAATCTTAAAATGTAATATTGGTTGTCTCAAATATCCCGTTTCTGGGCAGGGTGATCGAGCGGGTAGTGGCATCTCGGCTCCAGAGGGTCTTGGAGAAAGCTGGTTATCTGGATCCATTCCAGTCTGGCTTCAGGCTGGGGTTCGGGACAGAGACGGCCTTGGTCTCCTTGGTGGATGACCTGCGACAGGGACAGGACAGGGGGAGTGCGTCCCTGTTGGTCCTGCTGGACCTCTCAGCGGCTTTTGACACCATTGACCATGGTGTCCTTCTGGGTCAGTTGGCTGGGTCGGGGTTTGGAGGCACTGTCTTGGGATGGTTCCGCTCCTTCCTTGTTCGGCACCCTTGCCCTTGAGGTGTGGGGTGCCACAAGGGTCAATTCTATCCCCCATGCTGTTTAATATCTATATGAAGCCGCTGGGAGAGGTCATCCGGGGGTTTGGGGTAGGGAGTCATCAGTATGCGGATGACACCCAGCTCTTTCTCTCCTTTCCACCCGACTCCAAGGGGGCGGTCGATGTCCTGAATCGTTGTCTGGAGGCAGTTGGGAGTTGGATGGGGTCAAACAAGCTTAAATTAAATCCTGATAAGACAGAGGTTCTTCTGGTCCAGAAGTCTACGATTCAGGTATTGGACCATCACCCTGCTCTGAATGGGGTTGTACTCCCTCTTAAGGAGCAGGTTTGCAGCTTGGGGGTTCTCCTGGATGCATAAGCTGCTCCTGGATTCCCAGGTGGCGGCTGTGGCCAGGGCGACTTTTGCCCAGCTTCGGCTGGTGCGCCAGCTGCGACCGTACTTGGATCGTGCAGACCTGGCCACAGTGACCCATGCCCTAGTGACATCTAGATTAGATTACTGCAATGCACTCTACGTGGGGCTGCCCAGTGCCATCGCGACGACGCGCAACACCCCTGAGCGGGGGCGCGCGTCACCCTTAAGGGGGAGGCTCTGCCCCTGCGCGTGACGTCACGCGCAGGAGCGGAGCGCCCTCCCCGCTACGTTTTCGGCTCATTTTGGAGCCAAACGGAGGCGAGGGAGGGCGGGCGGGCCCACCTGCACCGTGAAATTGTAAGTAAGGGGCTTCGCGCGTCACCCCTATACGCGCGACGCCCCCCGGCGGCCCCCCCCCGCTTCCCCCCGTCGACGCCAGTGGGGCTGCCTTTGAAGACTGTTCGGAAACTGCAACTAGTGCAGAATGCGGCTGCCTGTGTGGTTGCCGGTGCTTGTCGGTTAGACTCAGTCGGGCCATTGCTTTTAAAGTCCTTTACGGCTCGGGTCCAGGGTACTTGAGGGACCGCCTTCTTCCTTATAATCCGATTCGTACTCTGAGGTCATTGGGGGGGGCTGTTAACAGTGGTGACGGTTGGTGAGGGGGGTGGCGGCGTGGAATAGGGCCTTCTTGGCGGTGGCGCCCCAACTGTGGAATTCCCTTCCCTTGGAATTGAGAACAGCTCCCTCTTTAGAGACCTTTCGGCGGGGCCTCAAGACATTTTTATTCAGGTTGGCATTCAATGTCTGACATGGTGGGCTGGCTTTTTAACAAATGTAAATATAGGTGACCCACTGGGGCTATTTGTTTTAATTGTTTTAATTACCTGTTTTAATTATTTGTATTGTATTATATGTATTTTACCATGTTTGAACTTTAAGCCGCCTTGATTGCCTTTATCGGGAGAAAGGTGGGGTATAAATTCTTTAAATAAATAATACAGTATCAAATAATCACACTATTGATCCAATATACTGTATTAAAAGCAAGGGGAAATGGTTTGAACAAGAGTTTATACTTGTTAAATCCATTTTAACTTTTATTATGCCTTCTGCCTTACTGCAGTTTCTAGAGAACATTCAAATAAGTATTTGTTCTATTTGAAAACCGCCTTATTTAAAATTGAATAATGGTAAAACAATATATTTTAGCTTCATCATAAAACAACTCAAGGAACGTTTACATTGGAATATTGCTAATATAAGAATGGAATTTTAATTAGGGATCTGGAATAGGTCAGATTACTAAAACCACCAGTGTTCAGCTGACTGAGAGTGTCTCTTCGCTGTTGAGGATTAGATTTATAGCAGATTAGTGTCTTAGAAAGTGACTTGGAAGTAATTTATTGAATTGCTCAGGAAATCTGGTAATGTGAAGTAGAGCTTTTCACCTCTGGGCACTGGTACAAATGGAACCAGCATAAATAGTAATAGAATATTGTTGTCATCTTGAGTGTGTGTGTCATTAATTTATTTGGCCACTTCATTCCTTTTTCCTAGAAAGGGGGGACTTTCCTAAACATGACAGGGTTTAGTGATGTAGGATTGCATTTTAATATGTATGCCCGCATTCCATATTTTTTTTTCTGTGATAGAGTAGACTAGATTGCAGTGATGTCTGCAGCAACGTGAAGATCAGAATGGGCCTGCACTTATGGGTCAGGTTTTGTGTTGCCCTAAATATGTAACTTGGCCCAGTGTATATGTACTTTAGCCAGCGGGTGGCGCAGCGGGTTAAACCGCTGAACCATAATCTGTCGATCGAAAGGTCGGCAGTTCGATTCCCGCAACGGGGTGAGCGCTTGTTGCTTGGCCAGCTCCTGCCAACCTAGCAGTTCCAAAGCATGTCAATGCAAGTAGATAAATAGGTACCGCTTGCGGGAAGGTGAACAGCGCTCCGTGTTCCAGCTGCATGCTATGCGCTGCGGCAAGGAGAGTCATGCTGGCCACATGACCACGGAGGCGTCTTCGGACAACGCTGGCTCTTCGGCTTTGAAATGGGGATGAGCACCACACCCTAGAGTCGGACACGACTGGACTTAATTGTCAGGGGATACCTTTACCTTTGTCAGGGGATACCTTACCTATATGTAATTAAAAAAAAAAAAGCTACCAGGAGGCCGTGAAAGGGACAGGATGATTGTTGTTTTTTTGGATTTTGCCCTGCCACAGTTCTGCTCCTGATTGGGGCCCTAATACAGTGGACCCTTTCTATCTGTGGGTTCAGGATCTGCTGATTTGACTCACCGCGGATTCCAGATCCGCGAGGACCACGTTCAAAATAAGCAAACAAAAAAAAGTTTTAAAAACCTGGGTTTTTAACCTTTTAGCAGCAAACCATGTGCTTCTAAAGGCTGAAATTGCGCTCTGGAAGCCTCTTCTGGGTTGCACAACTCCCCTCTCCCAGGGTTGCCCCAGAATGTAGCATGCTAATTTCATCTAGATGTCCAACCTTTATATTTGTAAATAAAGCAAACAGTCCAAAGACCCCACAAATCTCCAGTGATCTCTACTTCCAGGAAGCCAGAAACCGGCTAACACTGCGTCTCTGAATCTTCTTGCTCTGCTCAAGGGAGTGGGATGTGAGCACATCACATTGTGTTCTGTGACTGCTGGTATAACTTAACAAACTTCCTCTTTGGTTTGAGCCCTTTGTTAACATCAGTCATGCAAAGTCCTTGCTTTTAAGAAAAGTGCTGCTACCAAGATCTACAACAAGATTAATTAATCTCTGGAACAAGAAAAGGCAATTCCTTAGTCAATATATTTGTAGCACATCTAGTGAGACTGTTTTTCCAGCAAAAGTGTTGACTAACCACATAATTTGGCTCATGGACAGCAAAGGGTTAATAGAAGCTTACCTAAAACTTCAAAAACACGTTGGAAAAGGTTATCTTAATGCTTCTTAACTTTGATATCCATCATCCCTGAGCCCACTATTGCACTTTAGATTTATTTAAATTAGTTTTATTTCTCTGTCAAGCCTTCAGTCTTGCCTCAACAGAGGATCCTAAAGTGGCTTGCAGTCAATCAGTCTTACTGTGAGATTTGTTTAGAAGCAAGAGGTTCTTATTAGAACTATTGCATTCCTTCACTTCAAAGATAATGGCAGAGTCGATAAATGTTGTTTGAAATAGTGCTCAAAATAAATTGGAAGATGATCCTCCACCCTATGTAAATCCAATCCTGCTCTCTACGCAAATAGCTCTTGGCTTATGTATTTGGATCCATTCAATTTCATTGAATGCCAGGCCTCACTTATTTTATTGGGAATTTGTAGCAGAGTAAATTACTAACAGTAGATGGATTAGTATACACCTTGTCGCTGGCAAATAAAGCTACAATAGATGCAGGTGCCATTGATTATCTGAGTCAACCTGGTCAAGACTGAATTGCAATTTTGCAGATTTATTAACCTCCAGATTTACTCTGGCAACGTTTGAGTCTTATGTTATATTTTGACCTCTCTACTAGTGGGATTTGAATCGAAATTATATTTAAGATTACATTCTCTGTGCTCTTGACGGAAGGCATAGTAAGTCTAGGCTGAATGCATTAGGAAAACTTGGTATCAAGTACTTTTTCAGTCACAAGACTCAGCTGGAAAATGTAGGTAGCTGGGTGGTCCATTAGAAAACATTCAAAAGTCACAATCTGGTAATAGCTGTATTAGGACCAGCCAAATTGACAAAAAGGCCGCATCAACAAGACTTTGAATTTTCCGTAACCCTTCATCTGGCTGGATGTTCCATAAAGCAAAAGCTGGTTTAATAATTTGACTTTTATTGATTATGTACCTAGTGGACCACCTACATTATTCTTCAGCTTTGCTAATAGAAAGACTACCACACTTCGGGCGAAATCCTGACTAAAGATCCGGCTGGCAGCCCAGGGCCTCCCGCTGGATCCTATCCCTGCTCTGGGTCGTGCTGTTGCAGCCCGGAGGTCTACTCGGGGAAGGGAATGTTCGTCCCCTTCCCCGAATGTAACCCAATCGGCCTCCTTGGATTTCCGCCAGCTAAATAGCTGCCCTCCCCGCCCCCTCCTGGGCCAGCTTGGCCAATGGCCCCCTCCCTCGCCGCCCAGACTGCCCATACAACTGTGGCTGGAGCCTTACCTTCCTCCAGTGGCAGCATGGACGTCCCGGCGACGGAGGGCGGCCGGCCTTGCGCCGGCTTCCCTTACTCCCAAGTCGTTGTAAACATGCCTTACGGCACGTTTGCAACGGCTTCCGGCACCAGAGCACTTGTTCCGGTGCCAGAAACTAAGTATGGATCTGGCTGTTCTGCTCTCTGTCTTAAAATGAGTCCATGTTCTTCAATTAGTACTGGAGTTAGAACAGAGTAACAGATTTTATATTTTCTAAAAATGGGGAACAGCCACTTTTTCCTTTGAGCCCAAAGTGGTAAGTGTTTTGTGAAATCATTGTTTGCCACCTAATCAACTTATCATTCCTCCTATCCTCTTAAAACTGCCATAAACTGCAAACTTTAGAGTGCCTACTCCCTGTTTGTTTACTTTGCTTAACATCCAGCCTGACAAAAAATTCTAGAGAACTTAAGTACTGTATACGCCGTTCAAAACTTTGTGTTGTTTTTCTGAGTCCTGGAAGTATGATGTTGTCTTCTTGGGCAAAGTATCCAACCTATGCTTTATTGTGCATTGACAGTGACATATAAATGAGAGTAGCAGTGTTGCTACTGAGATGATCTTCCTCCTCTAATGGTTTTGCTTGGGTCCCTGTATAGGTGCTACAGAAATCAGTAATTGATGTCTAAAACACTCTCTGGAGGTTTGCTGCATATGGGACTTTGGGTTAGAAAGTGAGGAGGGGTCACTGGCAGCCCCTTATGCCTCATCTAAGAGGCGTTTGGGTTTGAGGGAAGATGCCTCAAAGTAAGATTCTCTTGGCTCTGCCTTGCAGAGTGTACTGTGATAGCTGAAGCTGCACTTCCTGCTGTTATGCCTCTTGAGCTAAAGAAGCCACAAAGGGTCTGGCTGTCCATTTCACTAAAATGCATTATGGTTATTTTGGCCTTGAGATATTTAGTGCAAATTATTACAATCCTTGCTTCTGAAAGATTGTTTGTCCTTTCATCTTCTGCTGATTTCCTTTGAAGAATAAAAACATCCCATAGTATACCATGATGAATCTATTTTTTTAAAGATTCTGTAGCTCTCCTACTGTCTTTTCTGTCGCAACAGTCCATCTTGAACAAATTCCAAAACAAATCTAATCTAGTATATGTCCTTTTATAGTGGGATCAGGCTGCATGAGAACAGTAATTCGTGATGACTTATTCTGAGCACTTTCTTTCCATGCAAGTTCTCTGGTTTTGTTTGCCAATGTCATTTTGGTCTGTCCCTTTCTTATCCTGCTTTAAAGTTACAGCTCTGCTTAGCATACAGTGATGCTTCATTTGAACAAGGGCCCGGTTCCCAGCACTTGTTTAAAAATGCTACAGCTCAGACCTGGAATATATGTCGTGAGACATTTAATGCATTTTAATAGACATCTCCTGCTAAATGAACAATTTCTTTGCTCCTGTTAGAACATTAACTAAACTGCTTCCACTTAGACTGCTTCATATGTCATGTTTTATACTCAAACTGATTCTCTAGTACTTATTGCAAATACAGCAATGCCAGGGGCCGATAGTTGTAACTTTGTCATAATCCTAATGGTGTTAAATCAGCTTGAGTTTGAAAGTGGGAGCTCCCTTGGGTTTGGTTAGCCTTAGGTTTCCTTGAGTGTAGTATTTATAGCATGGCTATGGCTAGGATGGCATGGAACCTTCCACTTCCTTGTAGAAATTTAAGGAGATGAGGGTTGAAGAATACTCAGCTCCTTCCCCAGATTTGAACGAGGGTGTTGCCATTCAGAAGTGTAAACATAGTAGCCTGACACATCTCTTACTAGGCTGAAGTAGGCCTACTTGTTAAGCGCAGTTAGTTAGATTTATTAATATCTGATCTTTCAGTTAATCATCACTTTAATTAGAATGTAAAATGAGACAAATGGCAATAAAGCTTCATAATTTTGATGCACTCATTTATATGAGCATAGCTTGGGAACATCTGGTTGGCCCTAGGTGAAGACAGAGTGCTGAACCAAATGGACCAATGGTCTGATCCAGCATAGCCTGTTATTTCGTTCTTATATTGCACACAATTGTTTTGTCCTGATTTATTTATTTCAAGCCTTATAGCCAAACATTTTACATTATCGTGCTCCCACAGTCATTCTGAAATCTGGAGATTCAGATATCTCTAAGAAGTTGTAGATCACTTTGTTCCCATGACATTCAGAGTTACTACAGTGAACTTTAAAGTGTTACTGACCATATGAATCCAGCCACAATAACCACCACACAGGTAGAAAAACAACAACATACAATCCATTTTGTTCTGTCATTTTCTTATGACATCTTAGCATCCTAGCCCCAACAGCAAACGATATCTGAGTGACACAGGGTGAAGTTAAAACCTTTTTTAAGTGTAAGTCATTCTTATTGTGAAGAGAATTACTCTTCATTAAAGATATTTATCATGCATTGGTTGATTTTTCCATACTTAAGGTACTACATCTAGGGTCAAATCCTATCCGACTTTCCAGCACTGATGCAGCCCTAATGCAGCCTCGAGGTAATGGAACAAATATTCCCTTACCTTTAGGAGGCCTCCGTGACTTCCCCTCCGCCACTGAATACAGCACACACCCCATTGGCATGGCTGCATCAGCACTGGAAAATTGGATAGGATTGGGTCCCTAATGTATCACAGATTTTGCAGTGCCCACTCTTCTCTGCATCCACACAAAAACAATGATAATAAAACAGAGGTGGCCAAACTTGCTTAACGTAAGAACCACATGCAATAAGCTTCAGATATTTGAGAGCTGCAGTATTTAAGAAGCATTTAAATTCTTAAATATATTTACTCACCATGAACATTAAACTGGTTTTAATCCAGTGGCTTAAATTGCAGCTCTCAGTTTATACCTGGTAAATAATTACAAAGCTTGAAAAATTGTAGCTTTTATATTAGTTGTGATGCAAAAAGGAGCTCAACCAACATATTTCTGAGAGCCGCACATTATATGTCAAAGAGCTGCATGTGGCTCAGGGGCCACAGTTTGACCTCCCCTGATATAGAACACAGTCAGAGAAAACATAGGCTGGTGAACAAGATGGGTGGAAAGAATCCGTGAATACTGTATCAGCTGGTGCCATCCATATCATTTGCTCTCCTTTACTTCACCAAAATTAGATATTCAGTAAAATCTGGCTTCTTTGAACTTGTATCTAAGTTTGCAAGAATTAGATGACAAATTGCATAAGAGCTCTGCTGGATCAAACCAAAGGCTCATCTAGGCCAGAAACCTGTTTCTTCCAGTAGGAAACTTGCAAGCAGAAGATGAAGGTATACTGTCACTGAATCTGAAGGTAAAGTGTTAGAGCCCAGTCGTAACCCTCCCCTCCCTGCCGTTGGAACTAGCATTCCGATGGCGGGGAGCACTTCAGGGCCCCTTGTGAACAGCCTGCTGGCAGTGCGCCAACTTGCACACTACCGGCCTGCCAGCGATGAAGCTGGAGCAGCCCCACAAGGAGCAACGGCCAGGAGAAGGCCGGATGAGGAAGGTAGGTTGTCAGAGGATGGCGTAATGGGGTAGCAATGGGTGGGGGAGGCCGTTTTGGGTCCAGGAAGGCGGCGGGTTTGGCAGCAGCAGCGTCCACCGAATCCAAGCCCCGTTCCTGGACCCGATCCCATGGAATCGCTCCACATTGGACCTGCACCAGTGATTTTGCTGGTGTGGCTCCGAGTAGACCCCTGCATTACGGAGGCTTACCCCCAGGTAAGGGAACCCATGTTTCCTTACCCAGAGGAGTCCTCTGAGACTCCCTCCCCCCCAGCCATTTAGACACTCCTCCATCTGTTGGGGGGGACCACAGGATTGGGTTATTAAGTTTCTTTTATATCCTTTGATTGTTGAGTCAACCTATTAACCAGCATGAGAAGAAAAATAGTGTAAAAACTGCTGTACACGTAAATTCTAAATACATTACTTTCTCTTCATTGAAATAAGGGGATCAATGTGTTATTGATTCTGGGTAAATATGACAGTGCAGCCATGAAATTAAAAGACGCTTACTCCTTGGAAGGAAAGCTATGGCAAACTTAGACAGCATAATAAAAAGCCTACATTTATTAAATAGCATGTTTTTGACAAATACATTTCTTTTAGAGTGACAACCGAGTTGGATAAAATGCTGATTTTGATGAAGCGCATAGCCCTGAATTCCGAAGAGAGCTGGTATTTCTTTACGTAAAGTAGGGAGCTGAGTTGCTTCACGTATGATGTTCCTGATCCTCCGAACCATGGTTTAGAAAATCAGGAACATTCTATGAGCTTCCATGTTACCTCCTCCCCTCACATGTTTCGATTCAATGAACTACTTCTTGTTTGCCATTACAACTGAACCAGCAAATTAAACTATGTTTAGTGCTTACCCTCCAAACCAGAATCACCAACTATGGTTTAATCAGTTGAGATTGTAGCTTGGAGGATTGGGAATGTTACAAATGAACCAGATCAGTGTGTCCATTCTATGCTGTTGGATAGAGTGTTGGACTTGGTCGGGGCCATGAAGAACACTGTGACCTAGAGATGGAATAGTAAGTACCCAAAGTGTGATGGTGAAGGAAGGAAACATATAAAACATGACCACATTCCCCTACATTGAATTGTATTGTTGAAAATAGCTTTGTCCTGATGAGTTCTGGTGTGAGATGAGAGGGAAATGTGACCATGGACTGGATGGCCCCTTTCTTCTCCTTGTCCACAATCAAGGCAACCTACACTCAAGGTAGTAGACTGTAGGTTGCCACACCACTCCTCCAAAAGAAAAAGTAAATGGGTATAGTCATCCCTTGGAAGGAAAGCTATGGCAAACTTAGACAGCATAATAAAAAGCAGAGATATCACCATGCCAACAAAAGTTCGTATAGTCAGGGCCATGGTGTTCCCAGTAGCAATGTATGGTTGCGAGAGTTGGACCATAAGGAAGGCTGAGCGGCGAAGAATAGATGCTTTCGAACTGTGGTGCTGGAGAAGACTCCTGAGAGAGTCCCTTGGACTGCTAGGAGATCAAATCAGTCAATCCTAAATGAAATCAACCCTGACTGTTCCCTGGAAGGACAGGTACTAAGGCTGAAACTCAAATATTTTGGCCACCTAATGCGAAGAGAGGAGTCTCTGGAGAAGACTCTGATGCTGGGAAAGATTGAAGGCAAAAGGAGAAGGGGAAGGCAAAGGATGAGATGGTTAGACAGCATCACCAATGCAACGAACATGAAAATGAGCGAACTCAGGAAGATAGTGGAGGACAGGAAGGCCTGGCGGGATGTGGTTCATTGGATCACGAAGGGTCGGACACGACTTAACGAATGAACAACAACAACAAATATGACAGAACTGATCCTTATTTTCTTCATAGAATCCAAATTTACAGGTTTAAAAGCCATGTGTGAGTCTACTGAGTAAAAATTGTACAAGTAAAAACGGTTTAAAAACAGCAGTTAAAAACAGTAAAAACATGCAGCATTAAAAACAGAGACATTACAACGTTTCGTCCACCCCTGTGAACCTTTTTGTGCTGCTAATTAGTTAACTGACCGTTTAGATAACTGCTGATCTGGTCTTCGCGTCTAGGTCTTAGCACGCTTTTCAACCTCTTCAAAAGCAAGTCTGCCTTAACACACAGTAACATCCTGACAGCTTGCTGTAACACCTACCTGAAGAAGTCCACAGGGGTGGACGAAACGTCGTAATGTTGTCTCTGTTTTTAATGCTGCATGTTTTTACTGTTTTTAACTGCTGGTTTTACTTTTTACCACCGTTTTTAAACCGTTTTTACTTGTACAATTTTTACTCAGTGGACTCACACATGGCTTTTAAACCTGTACATTTGGATTCTATGAGGATTATAGCGGGCCATGAGAGCTTCAGATCGTTCTTGATCCTTATTTTTTTTTAATTATTACAGAATACTGAGTTGAAACTTCTTCCTTTTGATATTGTATTAAATAATAGATAAATGTTTGGTACAGGTAAGTTTATACTTTTCTATATTTAGCCTCTGAATCAATTGAAACAGCTGCCAAGCCTGTCGTGATTTTTCTAAGCCTCTGAAGGTCACAGGCATTTTAGAATTTCCTTTATTTTAAATTAAAGCTTAAAAGTCGTTTGAGTTTTCCTGGCAGGACAAGTATGTAGAAGTCTTTCTTAACTCCTTTTTTTAAATATACATATTGTGAAATGGAAATTCATTATTTGCAGGATTGTTAAAATTAATCTTCTCTTGCTGAGTATTGAACCCATTTGGATGCAAAGTAAATTGCCAGATTGCTGTTCTTGAATCTGAAGAGAGAGTTTGATTTTTTTTTTATTAATTTTTTTTATTTTTATTAACCACAAAAAACTACAGGGATAATACGGTAAGGAAAATCACAGGGCAACAAGGATAGACCAACATGAAACAAATGGAAAAATAACTAACGGACGTCGATCTACATTAAAATGACTATTTATACTATTCAGTTATGCTAAATAAAATTAGCTTCATACATATCCCAGCCCCACTATCTTTAACCTCCTTAGATCTACTAATAATCTAACATTTTATTTTTATCTTTTCAGCCAATCATAGAATGGTTGCCACCAATCTAATTTCTTTTTAACATCTCCTTCTCTTAATCTTTCCGTTAAAATATCTAATTCTATCAAGTCATAAATCTTAATTATTAACTCATCAATATCTGGTATCTTCTCAACTTTCCACTGCTGAGCATATAACAACCTAGCCGCAGTAACTATATGTATGATAATATATTTATCTTTTTGAAATACTACTGATGTCATTATATTCAAAAGAAATAGTTCTGGTACAAACAACAGCGTATGTCGTAATATCCCTTCCAATGCCGCATGGACCATCCTCCAAAATTTTCTTGCTTTTTCACATGTCCACCACATATGGAAAAAGGAACCTTCCAAATTGTTGCATTTCCAACAAGTACTCGAAACATTCTTATACATCTTACATAATTTCCTAGGTGTTAAATACCATCTATAAAACATTTTATACAAATTCTCTTTATATGCAACCGCTTTAACCATTTTAATGCCAGAATTCCAAACCTGTTCCCACTCTTGAAAATAAATCTCTCGTCCTAAATTTTGTGACCACTGTATCATAACATCTTTAACTGTTTCATCTACCATCTCAAAGTCCAGCAAAAAATTGTACATTTTAGTTACATATTTATCATCATCATTTAAAAATACCTTATCAAAATCAGTATCTCCCAGGTGAAAGCCCACTTTTTGATCTTCCCGTATCCTACTTCTAATCTGATTTTGAAACCAAGTGTCCATCAGGATACCTTTCATCCTCAATTGATTCTCATCCCATAGTTTCCCCTGTGGATCAATCAATTCTTTATATGACCTGTTTTGAGAATCTTTTATCCAATCTGGTCTGTTAGCCACTTCTAACGGCTTCACCCAGCCGGGTATTTTGTCATAAACCTTGTATCTAACCTGCTCCCATGCCCATAATAAAGATTTCCTTAAGGTATGTCTTTTAAAAAACGCATAATGTTTAGCTTTATCATAAATCAAAAAGGCAGGCCATCCAACTTCTAGCCCTTCTGCTTCTAGGGTAACATAGTTCTCTTTACTCTTCAAAACCCAATCTCGAACCCATTGCAGAACTATAGCTTGATAATAACACAACCAGTTCGGGACAGCCATCCCTGCCCTCTTCTTTTGATCTTGTAACAGTTTTAAACAAACTCGAGGTTTCTTGCCACTCCAAATAAATCTTGTTGTAATCTTATCTAAATCAGCGAAGAAAGTTTTTTTCATAATTATTGGAATTGTTTGGAACAGAAAGAGTAACTTAGGTAAAACGTTCATCTTAATTACTGAAACCTTTCCACTTATTGACAGTTGTAGATTTTTCCATCTCTCCAAGTCCTGTTGAATTACTTCCAATATCTTAATATAATTATCCTGCATCAAAGAACTCACTTTTTTTGACAAATTAATACCTAAATATTTAACCTTCTCCGTTATCTGGAAACCCAATTCCTTGATGTCTCCAATTTCTTTTGGATTCACATTTTTGAGCAAAATTTTTGTCTTCTGGTAATTCACCATCATGCCTGCTACAGCACCATATTCTAACAAGTCCTCTTTAAGTATAGGTAAAGTCTCTTTTGGATCTTCAAATATAAACACCAAATCATCTGCATATGCCTGTAGCTTGATATGATGATTTTTTATCTTAAGCCCCCTTATTCTCTCATCATTTCTAATTAAAATGTTCAAAACCTCTATTGTTAATACAAACAACAGAGGTGAGAGGGGGCAACCTTGTCTTGTACCTTGTTCAATTTGTATTTTCTCTGTCAAATTACCATTCAGTTTTATCTTAGCTTCTTGTTGTGTATAAATTGCTTTAATAATTTTCAAAAATTTTGGACCCAGATTCATTCCATCCATCACTTTAAACATAAAAATCCAGTTAACGTTGTCAAAAGCCTTCTGAGCGTCCAAGAACATCAAACCCATTTTTCTTCCTGAATGATTTTCATAATATTCTAAAACATCAATTATAGTTCTTACATTCTTTTTCAAGTGTCTCTTAGGTAGGAAACCTGTCTGGTCTTCATGAATGTATTTGACCAACACCTTTTTTAATCTGGAGGCTAAAATTGAAGCATAAATCTTATAATCAGTATTCAATAGAGATATAGGTCTATAATTCTTAATATCAGATTTGTCTGAGTCCGTCTTATGAATTAATGAAATCATAACTTGTTTCCATGTCGCTGGTATCTCTCCTGTACATCCTATCTCATGAGCCAGCATCTGTAATGGTGCCTGTATCAACTCAACCAGGAACTTATAAAAGTCAGCCGGTAAACCATCCGGTCCCGGAGATTTGCCACTTTTTTGTCTTAATATTGCTTCTTTAACTTCATTTAATGTAATATCTTCTTGTAAAAAATCAAAATCTTGCTTGCTGACTTCAGGTATTTTAACCTTTTTCAAAAATTGATCCTGCCGAGCTGTAGCAATATTTTTCCCTTTATAAAGTTCCGAATAAAAATCTGTTACAATCTTTTTCATGCCTTCACTGGATATTATTTCCTTCCCTTTCTTATCTCTCAAACTCAATATCATATATTTTTGAGCTTCTTTCCTCAATTTGTAGGCCAACCATCTCCCTGGTTTATTTGCATTTTCAAAAAAATTCTGTTTGGCCCATCTTATTTTCTTCTCCATCTCCTCAGTTTGAACAATTCTAATACGATGTTGTAAATCATTAATTTTTCCCAATATCTCTTTCACTGAACCTTTAGCTCTTTGGGATCGATCCTCTTCTTTCTGTAAATTTCTTATCAAGTCTTTCATGTTCTTTTCTTTCTCCTTCCTCTTTCTTGCCGTAAATTCTATTATAATTCCTCGGATCACAGCTTTAAAGGCGTCCCAAATTGTTGTCATCTTCATTCCGGGTTGAATATTAGTTTGGAAATAGGCCAAAACTTCTTTAAAACATTTATCTTTAAAAATTTTATCTCTCAAAATCGACGTATTCATCCTCCAGGTCATCTTTTTGTCCCTACTATTCAAAGAAATCAGCAGCGGGCTGTGATCTGCAATTGTCATTGGCAAGATTTCACACTCAAAGTCTAAATTAGTTACACTTGTTTTCCAACACATATCAATACGTGACCAGGCATTATGTCTATGCGAATAAAATGTGAATTTCTTCTTTTCTGGATTCTGTGTTCTCCAACAATCAATCAATTGATATTCCTCCACCAACTCCAAAAAAATCTTTGGCAAAAGACCTGTTTTCCTTCTTTTTGCTTTAGAAGACTTCCTATCCAAATCATAATTGATAACCCCATTAAAATCGCCCAAAATCCATAAATCATCAAATTCTCTCTGCTTAATTTCTTGTAACAATATACTATAAAATTCTTCTTGTTTATCATTTGGGGCATACAAATTTACTAATAACATCATTTTCCCATTATATCGAATCTTCACCATCAATATTCTTCCATCCTCAGAGTTCCACTCCAGATCTGATTCAAATCTTGAATTAACATATGTTACCACACCATTTTTCTTTGTAGATTGATTTGCCGCACAATACATTTTACCCAATTTTTTCTTTTCCAAATATTTGACATGGTCACTTCTGATATGTGTCTCCTGCAAACAAATAACATCTGCTTTCAACTTCATTAATTGATGAAAAACATTATTTCTTTTTGAAGGGTCATTCAACCCGTTGACATTATTACAAAAAATCTTCATATTCGTGACAGCCATCATTTCTTAATCTTAGGTCTGGTACTCTTATCTTTATGTTCCTTTGAACCTGCCAGCCTATCCAGATATCTCCTCATCGTTGATCTTGGTCTTAACTCCCTCTGTACCCTTGGTTCTCCTCCTGTTGCACCAAGTTCTTCCTCTGGTAACTGATGTTCTGAGACATCTCTTCTCTCTCTAAGTTGGGTCATCTTTTGATCTCTCTTTTCTTTTCTACGACTTTGTTCTTCTTCCTTCTGTCTTCTTTGTCGATTAGACTCTATCCCATTGGAGTCTGATAATATTTCTTCTGGAACTCCCAAGTCTCTCCCATTCTTCCTCAAAAAGTTTCTCATTTTTTCCACCGATGTAATCCTCACTTTTTTCTCTTTATAAACAAAGAAGAGCCCTTGAGGAATCTCCCAGCCAAATCTTATATTGTTCTTCTTCAAAACTGTCACCAAGTCTTCGTAAGCTCTTCTCTTCATCCTTATTTTAAAAGGAATCTCTTTAAGAAACCTCAAAGTCAAACCTTTCATCACTCTTGGTTTCTCAGAAAATTTTTCCATCAATTTATTCTTTGTAAATTTACTGTGAAAAATAACCATAACTTCTCTTGGAACACCCAAATCTTTAGCCTTCCTGGTATTCATTCTGTAAATACGATCAATACTGTTCGTAATTTCTGAGACTTCTACATCTGGAATCTGTAATTCCTTTATCATCCAATCAATAAAACGTTGTCGTAAATTTTCTTGAACCTCCTCTGAAAAATTCTGTACTCTAAGCATAAAAGCCGCTCTCTCCATCTCCAATCTCAAAGTTGCAGTTTCCAATTCCTCACACCACGTCTGGGTTGTTTCCATATCTGTTTCTTGTTGATCCCTTAATTCATCCAAACCTGTTTGCAGATCATGAGTCACCTCCTGAATTTCTTTAATTTCATCTGTATTTTCTATAACTTGTTGCTTTACAAGTCCTATCGAAGCATCCAGCTGTTTCATTTGCTCCAATAACTGTTGTGTTTCTTGCGAAGCCTTGTTTTGATTATCTTTGACTTCATTTATGCTCATTTGCATACCTTTCAACAACTCCATCATCTGTTGCATATCTGACTTTTGTACACCCGCAGTTGCTAAATTAGCTAATAAAGATGTGGCAGCAGGTGATTGTGTTAGTTTTGAAACCTTGTGGGCCACGGGAGGTGTAGATTTCTTTGAATCTGCCATACTATCTCTTAATGGGGTAAATCTAGCCGGATCTCTCAGAACAACCCCAATCTCACCTGCCAACCCTTGAAATAGCTATACAACAATGTTGACCATTCAAAAAGACAATGCAACAATATAATAACAGTATTAAGCAATATAAAAACTCAATAGTCCTCTTTCTTTTCTTTTTTTCTTTTCCCTTCTTATGGCAATCGAGCATGGATCTTCTAAATAATTCACTAGGTACATACAGCTCAATTCCACATAAAATCAAGATCAATCAGCGGATGAGACTCAGTTCAAAATACGTAAACCATAAATCAGCTGAATAAGAGAAAAAATTTTTTTGTAATCCCAACAGCGATAACATCTTGGCAGAACTCCCAGACCGTGGTGTAACTTTCAAGGTCAGTAGGCACAATCCAATAGACAAAACAGACTTGTAATCCAGAAACCCAACGGCAGTAGACAGCAAAGAGCAAGGAATCCTCTTCACAAGAAATCAAAAATAAAGATCCTTCCGCCAATAGTCCACTACATCCATACAGAATCATTGAGGGGGTGCATAAAGTCGAAAGGAAATCCTCGCCAGCCCACTAAACTTAATCTCCACCTCAGCAACTTGAAACATCCTGGGCCGAGAAAAACGTAGTTCAAACACACACACCCCCTACAACTCCTCAATAATCCTCAGTCCCGGGTAGCATATTCAAGACACACGCCGCCGTCTCCCCAAACAAAGCAGTCTCCGTGCGAGGGGGGGTAATATAAAGATCTTCTATCCCCCTTCGCTGCTTAAAAATGCCATGTAGTTTCCCCCTTCCGAAGCACTTCACACACCACAAAACATCCAGGACACACGCCCTCTCCGCAGGCAAAACAGTCTCCACGCGAGGGGGGGTGAGGTGGAAGTCTTCTATCCCCCTTCGCTACTTATAAATGCCATATAGTTTTCCCCCTTCCGAAGTACTTCACTCACCAGCAATCGATCAGCACAGCAGAAATAAGCTTATTCCAGAGTAGGGTTGGAAACTTTACGAGTCTACTTTCAAGTGAAATCTTTACTCCCGTCCGGAAGAGAGCAGCAACAGCGTTGCCTACGCAGACACCAAAGGTGTCTGCAGCAAAACGGGGATAGAAAAGGGGATACCGAAAGAACACCGGGTCGGCGCCCCGATCCGATTCGATCAGCATGCCCCCCAATCTCTCAGCCACGCTTCTCCTAGCGTGGGTGGTCCCGAACCTTACAGGATCAAAGGAAATCCCCCGTTTTGCGGCGCGGCTCCGGAGCTCGTTCCAGAGTCGCGTCTTCGGCTCGCCATCCCAGCCACGCCTCAAGAGAGAGTTTGATTTTGATACCTCCTTCTTTTGATTAGTGCAGGAAAATGGAAGCCTGCATTTTAAATTTAGAGACATTAGAGACATAACTAGAGAAATCGAGTTAATTTTCAACAAAAAGAAAAACAAATAATTACTTTTCTAGGCCTGCTATTCCACTGTGCTTTTAAGGCTGCAATGCTATACACACTTTCTTCCGAGTAAGCCTCACTAACACAATATGACTTGTGAGTAGACATGCCTAGGATTGCACTGTAAGTAACTTTCCAAATTCCCAGTTGTCTGCCCTGAATTTCCAGATCATACTCCCATCTACTGTTAACAACCTATAATTTTCCAAGATGAAAAGACAAAACGCTACTTTCCTTATCTATTTTTCTGAGGAATGCAGGATTCACGCTGACATTAGTGCTTCGCTCCCCATCTGCTTGTTCCTTCTAGATCAGTTTGGTTTTTTAAAAACGGATAAAAAAACCCTGCAGGCCAATCCTATCTCCCACCATTGCTGACTATGCAGCTGCTGCATCCAATGGTGGGGGGAGGACGATCAGGAGACCTGCCAGAGGTAAGTAAAAACATTTTAACATACTTCTGGGTTGGCCTCCTGGTGGCCTATGGGTCCCCTCGGGTCCCCTATGTAGCTGGCGTAAATCCAAGGAGAGAAAAGTGAGAAAAGGTAAGATCCTGGCGCAAGCCGCTGCCACTGGGATCAACTCTCTCCTTCCTCACTCCTTCTCCCCTCCCACAACACGCCTCCGCCACAAACTTACCAGCACCAGTGGAGGCTCCGGAAGTTGCTGCTGTGCATGCTATGTTGCTGGTGGTGTGCGGCAGCAGCCTGGAAACAGGTGACAGTGACTGGCTTTTGCACTGCTGCAAAGGGTCTTGTGCTGCTGGAAGTCGGAACATGAGTTCCGGCAGTGCAAGGCCCAGATAGAATTGGACCCTGATACATAAATGATGTTTTTAACTACTTGATGCATTTTTCTGGATCATGTCAACTATCTTTGAGATGCTACCATGTTTCCTCGAAAATAAAACAGTGTCTTATATTTTGGCTCCAAAAAATGCAGTAGGTCTTATTTTCAGGGAGGTCTTATTTTCCCAACTTGTGGCGTGACCCCCCCCCCCAGTACTTACTTTGACTGGTTAAAGCTTCATTCTTTCCCGAGAGTGCAAGGCCTGCACTTGAGTCCTCCACCATGGAGACAACCTGCTAGAGAGACTGTGCAAGGTTGCAGCCTCCTTGCAGGCCTTGCTGGCCTCTCTAGCATGTCGTCTCTATGGTGCAGAACTTGCAGAGTCTTGCACCCTCGGGAAAGAATGAAGCTTAAATCGGTCAAAGTAAGTGCCGGGGGGTCGCGGGGGTGCCAGGGGGTCGCGTTTGTCTGGCTGATGATCCTAGCTAGGTCTTATTTTCAGGGGAGGTCTTATATTTATGAGTGCCAGCAAAAATGACGGTAGGTTTTACTTTCGGGGGAGGTCTTATTTTCAGGGAAACAGGGTATCTGCTGCTGAGATGGCAAAAGTTACATTTTTAGTAAGTCTTTATAAAGTGAGAGAGGAGACATCCCTTCTTCATCCTTATGCAGCCCCCCAACCGAAATGAAAATTAGAGTGGGAGATTGTGATCTAGGCGGTAATTCAGATCATCCTGAATTGATTAACTTAGTAATGGTTACGTAAAAATATAACTTATCCGACATATAATAAGTATCTATGAAAGCATGGTCAATATATCACAGATTTTGCATTTAATACACTGTGCAGTAATAATAATAATTAATAATAATAAATAAAAAACTCTCATACAGTAAATCACAATCCTGTCCAGTGATTCCAAAGAGATGGCAATACAGGTATCATCTTAAGGAAGACTGTGTACCTCCTCTTTGGAGATTGGGGAATTCTCCCTGTGTATTATAGCCACTTATATAGACAAGTACTGGACTTCTCAGCAACACTACAGCATTCAAGAACTTCTTTCTTGGGAACTTCTTTTTTTAGGAAACAAGAATTTGTAATCGGTTATAGTCAAGTTTACTGACTTGAACGGAACATAGAGCTGTGGCTGCAATACTCCACCTCACATGTATATGGGGAGAATTTTCCTTGCTTGATTTCTCCTTCTGCAGGTGACCTTGCCAGATGCAGGCCTGGCTGAGCATTGATTGGACAGAGATGCGCGTGGGGGGGGGGAGTTTCCCAAGGGCTGCTAGGCAGTGCTGGAGCCTCCTCATGCCATTCTTTTTCATGCTAGCGAAGAACCCAACACAACTCTCCCACCCCTGTGATACAGATTGGGATGAGGTGTTCTCCAACAGGGGCGAGGTACGAATTTTTTGCCCCAGGGTAACCCCAGCAGCTGCCATAGGTCAACCTGGACCTACACCAGCTCAATTGCTGGTGCAAGTCCAAATTGATCCATGAAGGTGATCAGGCCTGGAAAAGGGGGTCAGGAGTCAGTTTGCATTGCTGCCAAACTGGCCTCCTTCTTGGCCTGATCTACCTTCCCCCCCCAGTCCCACCCTGTTTTGCCTACCCCCAGCCCCATTCAAACCTCTCTCTGCCTCCCTCCAATCTCCTGCACTGGCTTACCTGAACTGTCCGGTGTCCATCTTCACACGGACCTGACTGCTTACGGCGTCAGCTAGGCCTTGCACACTGGCCTAGTCACATTTACAACAGCATAAAGGCCCATTAGGATTGGGCTGCAAGTCTTCCATCAAAAGGATTCCTTCCCAATCTTCAATGCTATCCTTCCCAATGCTATCCATTTAGGAGAGGGACCACGGCAGGATTTTCTATATAGCCCAAGATGGAATTCTCAATTGTAAAGAATAATCCCAATCGTTACTGGAGGTTAAAAGATAAGCTTGAAGATATAAATTAAAAAACGAGGGAATTGTTTAAGCCAACTACTGCATGATTAATTTTAACATTAAATTAAAAGGGAAAAAAAAGAAATACAATATTTATATTGAACTGTACCCCAGCATTTCTCTCTTTGATTAAAAGCTCCTTCCTTTCATAGAAGGAAAGTTATGTTCATGGAAGAGGTCTGTTCATGAAACAGTAGATTAGGGTATTGCATTTATGTAGGTTTGTTTGCATGCAAATATAATTTAACTGCTTGGAACAATTAGCATTAGAACAAAAAAAAATAGGAATTAAGCACTACGTCATTGAATAGATTTTAATTTTTGATCACTTTTATAACAGGTGTTATGCATGACTGTTAGTTCATTTCCAATTTAGCAGTGCTTTCTTCTCAGTCTTTTTCTTTAGTGGCTTTTCCAAAAATGATCTGTGCGCTGCACCGATCTACTCATTCATAAGCATCCTGATGCCAAATGAAAAGTATAATATAGAATTGAAAGGACTGCATTCCATATACTAATCCAGCAGAACGATTTGAGCACGTCATTTGGATGATGTCCAAATTCCTATTTTTATTTATTTTAGCAGCATTTGGAAACCCAGGAACAAAAGTTATTTGGCACTTCACCCATGGACACAGAATTAGATCTGGAAAGCTACCAAACTGCATTGGAAGAAGTACTCTCATGGCTTCTCTCTACTGAAGATTCATTGCAAGCACAAGGAGATATATCCACTGATGTAGAGGAAGTTAAAGAGCAGTTTCACACCCATGAGGTACGTGTGAACAACATAAACAGAGACCACACAAACGTTTTATCATCTGCTAACTGCTGTTCTTCTGTCTATGCAGTGCATTAAGGCTAAAAGCACAACTTTTGACTAGTATTTTGAGTCTGTTTTTGTTCAATAGGTTGTGTTGTATTTTCTGTTGCCAATGTTTGAATTGAAAGACTAAACTTACTTTGAAAAATATTTTGTTAAGTAAACGTTTAGAAGTTTCCATCGGATGTGTTACTTCTAAAGTCATCTCCCATTCTCTGGTTGTAATCATCGTTAAAATTTGTTTTTGAAGGGGTTTATGATGGAGTTAACAGCTCACCAGGGACGTGTTGGTAATGTTTTGCAAGTAGGCAGCCAACTTCTATCATTTGGGAAGCTCTCAGAAGATGAAGAAAATGAAATACAGGAACAAATGAATCTTCTTAATTCACGATGGGAAAATCTCAGGGTCACAAGTATGGAAAAACAGACCAAGTGAGTAAATATAAATTTTGGGGACCAACTTCGTAGTTGGTACAAAAATTGTTGTAGTAGTATGGTAGTTGGTGCAGATTTTATGTGATATTCTTCTTTTTTGTTGCATTTTCATGAGCATCAAGATTGATGGTTGGTAAGAGAATAGAAGTAGAACAGAACAGATAGACAAGAACCACCAATCTGAAAGTGAATATTTATGTAGCTTTTATTTAATCAGGGCTTATTTAATGTAACTTTCCTTCATGCTCCAGACAGAATTTATTCCTAGAATATACCCTTCTATCCAGATATTATATTTTGATATGCAAGGAGGAGAGGGAGTGTTCAAAGATGCACCGCTTGTTCAACACTACGTAACATAATTGGCACTATTAGGATTGGGCCCCAAGTTATTTTCACAGTTCTTGCACATTGAGTGGACATTTTCACTGAAATATCTACCACAGCCCCAGAATCTCTTTCCTGTTTGGTCACTGCCATATCAGACTGCATCAGTGTATCTGTGAAGCTAGGGATTTATTTATTTATTTGCCTTTGTATACATCACTTGTTTTGAATGACAAATTCCCAGCACTACAAATAATATCAAGGATATCAGTTTTGCCCTTGAGATAAATAAATGCTAGAGGACAATGTAATAGCATATTATTATTTTCTTCTCCTTCAATAAACTACAATTATTTTGATTGAAAAAAAATCATCCTACTGAAATACAATTACTTAGCATGCTCATAAGAATCCATAAAAATAACTACTGCAAAGCTCACCATCTTATTTTCGTAACTGCGGAAACAAATAAGTGGGAAACTGTACTTCTGAAGAAAAAAGATATTAGGCGTTGTTGGGCTTAAATTGGGACACCATGGATCAAACCCTGGCTCCCTGCACCAGTACTGCCGCTGTTTAGAGGATAGAATTATATACAGTTTCAGCTGGGGCATTTGCACGGCCCATACTCCTCTTTGACTTCAATGTCAGGTGACCCAGAGGGCCGGTTTGATAAAATTTCCATGGCTGCTGTCTCACCTCAGTCTAAACAAATGTGTCCTTAACTTTCAGTCGTAGTCATTCAAGTTGCCCCTCACTCAGGTTGATATTGATTAAACTGATAAACACAAAGTGTTGACTATATCTGACTAACTGCATCAGTGGTAACAAAAGATTAAATGAACGCTTGAAAAAATACCGTATTGTGGTTATATAGGTTAGGTTCTCAAGTTTTCATGACCGGTCCAAATTTTAGAATTAAAAGCATTCACATTTGCCAGGTTTCCTGGTCGTTTATTAAAAGAATGTATTAAAAAACAGTCCCAACGTTTCGCCAGAAATGTTGTCTGGCGAAACGTTGGGACTGTTTTTAATACATCCTTTTAAAAAAATGACCAGGAAACCTGGCAATTGTGAACGTTTTTAATTCTGAAAACCGTATTGGTTGTTTTTTAAATAAACTTTTTAGGAGAAATGTATTTTGCACTTTGGAACTAGGAAAAACAAACAAATGGAAAAACTATAAGCAAAGATTTCAACAATGCCCTGAAAACTATACTTTAGTATTAATGCCTCTGTTAAATTTATAGCCAAAAATGCTTGAAAGGGTTGACAAATGCTTCAGACAAAAAACAACAGCGATCAAATTAGTTTCAAAAATGAAGTCCTTCTCAAACATAATGCTCCTCATCTTACAGAACATTGGTAGTGTGTTATAATTAAGGCACTGTCATACCTTATACAGCAAATTAATTTCTATGTTGTTAAAATTAATTTGCTTCTGGGCTGCAACACTGTAGCCAATTACAGCAGTAAGCAGCAACATTTCATTGCAGTTTGACATAATAGCTCACAGACAGAAACTTTATATTTCAAATGCTGGGTCTTTAACTATGGACTTACTCAGAGCTATCAATTACATATTGTTCTGGGTTGGTGCAATTTAAAACTGGAGAAGGTATTAATTGGCCATTCTGTGTGGCTCAAGTGGTCTGAATACATACATTGTTTGATAAATGGTCATTAGTGTGCGAATACAGAATAGGATGGGTGCTGACTGGTTTGATGGTGGTTAGGAATTAAAATGAGAGGTATTAATATGACTCAGTTTCCTGAATAGTGAACCCTTTCCTTTGAGAGAGAGCCTGAGTTGGTATGTACAACCATTTTGTCCAGCATGGCTACTTTCTCTGCTTACAAATAGTGAAGAAGTGATCTTATTAATGAGCTGTAACTTTGCTCTCCACTGCTAAGCCCAAATGCAGGAGATATTAAATCGGTTTAAGAAGCATCCACCCTAGGCAGAGAATTCGTGTGCTTCAGTGTGTTCAGAGAGTCTCCCTCTCATGAAATCAGCATGATTTGTATGATACAAAATTAGCATGATACAAATTACGTTTGTAAACATAAATACATGGCTGTTAATCCTGTGAAGTTGGAATCAACTTGTATAGAAATAAAATAGGTTGGGTGATCACTAAGTTCAGGGGTTCCCAAATGGTGGTAAGATGGCCACCCAGAGGTGATATGCGGACCGCCGGTCCAACAAAACCCTGCTTTGCAGCCGCTTTTTCACTCCCAACAAGCCCTAGCCATTGGCTGAGCTTCTCGAGAGCTCTGCAAAGGGCCTGCCCGCCTTGATTGTCCTTCCTTTGTTTTCTGGCTGAAAACACAGCTGGAAGTAAGTTGCAATGATGTCATCGCCACTTACTTCCAGTGGTACGCTGATGGAGGAGGGCCCTGGAGGTGGTATGCAGTCTGCCAGGGGTTGAGAACCCCTGACTTAATCCCAATTAACATAATATTTTTTCATATGGACTACACTGAAATTCAGCTGCTTAGAGCAGGGATGTCAAACATAAGGGCAGAAACTCCTTATTTGGCCCACATGATAATTGGGCTCTCCCAATTATGCCTCCATCAGCTGCTGAGCTGCAAAGTTGTAATAGAGAAGCTGAAAGAAGTTGCCCAGCACTTACCTCTTTCCTTTGTTCTCTAATCTCCCTCATGCCTGCTAGAGCCTGCTGTAGGGAAGCCAGGCAACGGGTACATATCAACTGACAGAAGTGATGCTATATGCTGTGCAGATAGAAGTGCACTTCTGTTTGCACCATCTCCAGAAGGATATCGTGGGAAAATAAGAACTCGGTACCTTGTTCAGTGGTACAAAGAAGTGCTGTCAAAATGATCAGGAGCTTTTTAGCATGGGGAAAAGGGGCTGGGGAGGTGAGGAGAGGAAGAATGTAATATGTATATGAAATTAGACATGGTTTAGACTAGGAAGCAGAAAGACAGAACCTTAGAAAGTCACAGTATAGTAATATCATTATTAATACCACCCAGAAAAAAACACCCACAACATCTTAAGGAAGTTTAATAAGGATAAGGTCCCACTCCCAGCTTCAATCCTTGGTATACCCAGGTAGGGCTTGAATTTGTCCTCTTACCCGAGGAGACCTCCAGCCTGCTCAATCCCAGCACTGGATACAACATGGCCACGCGACCCCACTGCACCAGCGCTGGATAGGATTGGGCTGAGAGAGAGACAGCCCAAGTCAATCCAGTATCCGAAGCAGTTTCAAATTCTGCTAGCCAGTGCATGCACACATCATCCCATCTCTAGCACCTCTGCCTCATCTCCTCTGTTGCTTCACTTCCTCTAAACTGGCCAGATGGGGTGGACCCTGGGAGCAAAACCTCTCCGTGGTCAGCATCCTCCTGAACCAGCCAGTTTAGAAGAAATGGGCGGCAGGGATGGGGTGTGGAAAGAAAGTGGTAGAATCAACTGTTGTTCGGAGGTGGCAGTGGCTGTGAACAGCATTGCAATAGTGCCTACCTCATCACAATTTTGTTGCTCCCTCTCTTCTAGTAGATATCCCATAGGTCTCTGTATATATTTGTGACTTGCTAACTATCTGATCCTATGCAGAATTAGGCATGTCTGAGCTCTTTGAATTTAGTGGCCTTGGGCAACCTGTGTCTGCATAGTGTTAGTCATTTGCTGCGCTATATAATTTGCTTCATATTGACTTTCTCAACTCTTCGCTTTGTCTCTCTGAGCATAAACTTTGTGTGTCTGTTGGTGCTACCCAAATAGTTTCCTCCTATTTGTTAAACTCCACACTAGCTTTTTGTTCAGTATTCTTCATGTTAACCCTGAATTCCATGAAAAAGATCAATGTTCTCATTATGACTTCCATTACGTTTAAAAACAACAAATTGATTTCTTCAAAAACAACAACTAATGAACTACCTTCATGAAGCTACTTTAAAGCAGCTCTGCTTTTACAAATTCAGAATGATATGTGTACCCACTTCAGACCCTTTAATTTCCATGGGATGGACTTTCAGGAATGCTTTAGCCATGATACTTTCTCACCATAGAGAGAACTTCTGCATGGGACAGGATTGTGTACACATGATGATTTATTTACAATAGAAAGTATTATTAAAAAGTTCAACACACTTGGATAATTGACTAATATAATTGACTAATAGCCTGTTGATTAATAGGCTTCGAGTATTCACTAGTCTCAACTACTTATACCCCTTGGGAAAACAATTACATATCTTTTAACGTTACTTTTCCTTTTAATCAGCGACATAGTTTTCTACATAGTGAACCAACTTCTTTAGTAATAAGAAAGGGAAATAATTTCTTTTAAGATCAACTGGATAATGTAGAAGACACCTCTTCAAAGCATTTGCCATGCACTCAGATGTGCATGGTGGGAACTATGTGGACAAGATTATGTACACATGAAGTATGTTTGGTCTAGTTACTTGCTCAGTAACAAGTATGCAGGTCAAGGAATTGTTATAATTATATGGTGGGGATGCTCCAAACTTCCACTGGAACTTCATCATATCATGTGATGAGAACCATCAAGTGTATTTTTCCAATTAACTACAACTGTGGCTTCCAGGGCCAGCAACTGTAAGAATGTTATCCATCTTACAATTCCCTCCAGATCAGCTTCTTGTTTTCAGAGTCTGCAGAAGACCCCTCACTTCAATAATTCACTTTAATATTAACAATATTAACTCTGAAATCCCCATACATAAGGGGTTCTGGGAGCCCCTAACACGTGTGTAGGGCCTCTGGCCATTTGCGGCAGCAGTCCCAAAGTGCACGATGGCACTGTGGCACTTGTGATGCCACAGCGGCAATTATAGCGTCAGATCATAATGTCCACTGCTGTAGGGGCCCGATAGAAAGGGCCTGTGAGTTTGTGTATGAGACAGGGAGCCCCATCTCTTCCTGAAGCTAGTCAGGTCTTGATTGAAGGCAAGTGTCCATTCTTGTTCTTTCCTCCTTCTGAGCATCCCCATTAGATATTAGCCCAAGGCAATCCGATAAACACTCCCTTGCCAGTTTTGAAGCTTGATGGGGTACGACATTGGTGTTGAACCTGGGAGGTTGGGTCTGGAACAAGAGGTCTGATTGGGGGACACTAAATCTATTGAATCTGGGCTCCATGGAGGGGTCTGCAAAAGGAGCAGACGCTGGGTCTTCAGGGGCTGTGATTCCTGATAAACTCCTATCTGTGCTGGGAAAATCTACTGAGGCCTGATCCCTTCTCCCAATGGACCTTGTTGAAGTCCATGCCCATTTGCATTCTGGCAGCCACAGGGCTCTTGGTTCAAGCAGTGCAGTGCCTGATAGCATGCCACTATCACATGCACCAAACACATTAATGAATCTTGCACTATTTGGAGATATATTTTTGGCTACAATCTACAGTTTAGTTTTCTACATTTTAAAAACATAATTAACAACTAATATTGTTATTATTACAGATAGTTATATACTGCTTTTCAAGAAAAAAGTTCACAAATATATTTGTAGAACATAAATATGTGATATAGCCCTTTTAATTTAAAATCACAATTGAATGTAAGTAGTACCCAAGTCCATAGTTGCGAAGAAATTACTGATTAAATCTTCACTATCTAAGAGAAGAGAAAGTATAGTTGACTGTCTAGGATTTGAATAAAGATTGTTTTAGAAATTAATAGAAAGTGAATTGTTGTACTGTGTCATTCCAAGAGTATTCTGTATGTTTTACAATGAAACAGGAACAAATTGAGATGTATTATGCACCTTTTTAATGTATTTAAAATATCTAATCACCTTCTTTTTAAAGCATGCTAAACATGTTTTACTCTTGAGTCTTTGCACATTTCCCTAACTATGGCAAAAGCAGTGATGCAGAAATTATCACATCTGCTGAGCTGCAAATAAATTATTCCTCCAAGGACAGTGACAGATGAACATAAGATGCTGTGCTTGTCTCCCAGTACTGGTGCACTGTGACACCCAATTGTCTTCAGCAGCCCAGGAGCTGCTCACTGGACAGCATAGGCCATTGATATTGCCATACTGATGTGTGGAAATGGCCTTATGCGACACAAGGTAATACTACAGGCTGCGCTCCAGAACTCTGTGAGTTGCCTGTCAATCTATCTGTCTGTTGACCCGCATACACACCTCTGTGATTGCACATAAATTGTTTCACAAGCTATGTGCACAATTAATTGTATAAAACAAGCTTCCACCTGCAGGAGACATTTTTTGCATTCAACTTGAATTTCCTCATGCACCTCAGCTGCATACTGATAGCGGTTCCATGCTTCCATGCATGGAAGATAGCGGTTCGCCATGTGAAAGCCTGTTTCCGTTGCAGAAGAGAGTCTTCAGATTCAAACGTTCGAGAGGTTTTGTGGGACAGGAAAAGGGTGGAAGGGTTATGAAGGCCACCACTCTTGTTGTTGCTCTCATCCTATCACATTAATGCTAATGCAAAATTGCACTGGAACATTTTAAGGGTGGTAGTGGCAGTTTTAATAAGTAAATCGAGTAGACTGTGCTGCACGCAACAACTTTAGCATGAGATATGCTTTGGGTTTCTGTTCTTCTTTGATATTCTTACATCATTCTAGGGAATCATCACTAAATTCAAAAAAGCTATACCATTTCCCGAATTTTTAACATGTAAGTTAGGGAGGTTGTTCAAAATATTTTGTTATTTTCAAAATAAATCCTGAAAGGGTCTTTGGATCATAGCCATATCTTCAAATTCTCAGAGGTAGCTGCAGTGTCACTTCTGTGTTATGTACAGTGACTTGCATTCTGCTGGTGAAAAATGGTTACTTGAAGGAGAGGCTAGGAGGGCTTGCTTGCTGCTTTAGAGATCAAGCACCGATCAGGGTTAGGGGTGCTTTTTGGGTGTCTCATTTGTAGTATTTCACTCTGTACTGTCTGCGTTTTTTAGAAAAAGTGCGATTTTCCTCATCGACAGCTACAGCAAGAGATTAGTAATTTTCACCAATAGAACATGACTAAAAACTCATTTTTTTAAAAGTGCCTTCTCTGTTGTGATGGGAATGGGTCTAGAAAGGCACATGATGACTAGTACAAACATATGCAATCATGAATGTTCTTCTGATTGTATGAAATTGGAGACAAATAGGTTTGCTCTGCAGTTTCTTCATTGGTACATTTTTTTTCCCCTGGCCAAAATTGTGTAGGTATGGTTGGCGTGAGTTTATGGCCCATGGTACACAAGGCACTGAGGTGTCTTAATGCCACATCTGCCTGATTTTGGTTCACTTCAGTTACTTATTTTTATTTGTTTCCAGTTTGCACCGAGTTCTAATGGATTTACAAAATCAGCAGCTTAGCCAGCTAAGCGAGTGGTTAGCTAAAACAGAGGAAAGAACGAAAAAGATAGACTCAGAACCCTTGGGGCCTGATTTACAGGACTTAAAGAGGCAAATAGAAGAACATAAGGTAAGCAGCTGCTATATATTTCTTCAGTCTAGTCATTCCCAGGGGCCAGATAAATAAAGGATTTCATTTATTTCTGTTAAAATGTCAACATAGTACTATAATATATGAAAACAGTGAAATATGTTAACATATGTAAATCTTGACTGAAAATGAGCAAAATCTATAGAACATGACCCAGAAATCCTAAATTTCCTATTAATGATACTGGGTTCGTCTTTTCTTTTCTTTTTTTTTGTTCTTCACAGGCATTATTCACAGAATAAAATGTGTGCTGGTATGGTAAGGGAAAGGGGAATTGCAATGTACTATTTACTGCAAAGTACAATAATAACATTTTGGATTTTATTATTCCCTTGGTTTCTTTCTTTTGCTACCTTGTGCTTTCCTTCTAGTATGCTCTAATAGCAAATCGACACTATTAGTTATTATAATTGGGATTTCTAATCTCATTAGCAGTGCTGGGACTCTGAGCATGCAGCCCCTGAGCACCGTAAAGAATTCACACAGAGTCCTTGGCTTTCTATTGTAAAAGATGTGGCGTGTGTTTGAAAAATGAATTTAATTATAAAAACAACAAGCCAGCACACCAGGTACAAAAGAATTGGGCAAGACTGTGTTTGTGTTCTGTTCTAAGAAGGTTTCTACCTTCTCTATGAAGAATTAAAGGCTACCGATTGCATCCCATTTGTAGGTTTGTACATACTACTGTTGACTTAGGGATGTACAAGTAGCATCTGTACTGTGAAATAAAGAGTGGTACAAATATAATGTTGGCTAGCCATGACCTAGAATTTTGGGATTAGCGATTAGGAGTACCTGCAGGATCAGATTTCCTCTCTCGTTTCTCCCTTCAAGTGTGAATTCTCTTTCCCATCACTCATGCCTTTTAACTTGGTTAGACGTTACATTTGGCTGACATTGATTGTGATTAATAATTAGCATTGTGTATAAGGCTGATACATACCTTATAAAAACAGGAATATTGCTTTTGAGTTCAGACATAACACTAAACCATGATTAAACCATGGTTCACTGCTACTAGTATGAGCGTCAGACTCGCGTGCTTTGTGTGCAAGGGGAGGAAATTTGCAACTTCTATTTGTGGTTTAAAGTAATTTGGTTTTGCACAGGAACCTAAGACTTTGTTGTCATGTCCTAGCCCAGCATCACCTTGGTGTTAGCTATCTTTGACAGAGAAATCTAAAAGTGAGATAACATATCTTTCAAAATAAAGTTCCAGTTATGCCCTTCTGATCACTCGACTGTCTGGATTCAACAAGGGAGGGGTTAACTTCTTCACTTTTTGTCATGTATTGTCAGGCCTGCCCCAATCTCCCAGTGCACCTGAAACGGTGCTTGTCCTTGTTGCTGGGGGAGAGTGGGGGGGGGGGGTGTACGCTAGTGCACGTGTGCTGTTTCTCCCCCCAGCAGCAGAGAGACACACTGACTGCCTCTTCCCGCTGAGTCGCCAAGCTCTGGCAAAAGAGGCCCAAGAATAGGATGATTCTCCACCCACAGCATCTTCCCTCTGAATCCTCAGACAGTAGTGGCTGAAAAACCAGCCCATTCTCAAGCCAGTAGCGACCTGAGAGTCTCCTAGTTCTCCAGCTGTCACTGCCTGTTCTCACACAGTCCCCAGGCATTTGGGGGACCCAGTTGGTACAAGCACCTACAGTGGTTTTCAACTGAACTGAGAGTAACTGACTCCTGAGCCAAGAGCCACTGCTCTTGGCCTGAGAGTTGAACAGGTGAGCAGCCGCCCTGAAGGACTAGGGAAAGGTGTGGACAGGCATGGGATGCCTACAGGGCACCCTTCGCTAGCTAGTTGCCTCCCTGCAGCCCACTGGCTGAAGCAGACACCACCTTGTCTCATTGGCAAGCTGTCCCTGTGTATGGTAATGACATGCAAGTCTATGCATCCCTAGCCACATAGTATATCATGTAAAACGGCTCAAAACTCAGGTCTTGTTTCATTTCTAGTATTGCTCTAGCAACATACGAAATTCACTATCAAAACCAAAAGTGACCATGAAACTGGGCAGCAGAAAGAACATAAAATCAGTATGAAGGCTGAGCTTACTCCTTTCCTCATATCTCAAAATAGCTATCAATATGTCATGTTCAGACATATTGAAGGGGAAGTAGTGACAAACTGGTACCTCTCTGCTGCTACTTTGTGATTCTGCTGGTGAACAGAGTAATTCAGACTCTAGGAGGCTAACATATTTTATGAATATCACATTTAATTTTCAAAGAAGAATACTTTCAAATAAAAAGGTTGAATTGAGAATGGATGAAAGCATGAACAAACCATGCTTTATAAATTTTAATTCTTTTGTGTTTGTTTTCATTTGAAAAACATTTTAATGCAATTTTTTACATTTAATTGCAATGTTCTGCCAAGAGACAGAAATATTGAGAGAGAGAGAGAGAGAGAGAGAGAGAGACACCTGTTAACTATGGCTAAAGAGAAGATTTTATTTAATCTTCAAAGTATTCGCCTCTTGCACATACTTATTCCACAATTAATAAATATTATAAATTTGTTAATAGTTGCTGCTTCTCTTGCAAAAAACAGAGACAATAGAATAGGGTTTTAGCAGCCTTTGGTAGGATGTGGGCAGAGCAATAGGGATATGTGACCTTCAATTTCGATCTGTAGCTTTCATAGCCTGCGATAGTCTGACCATGTAGAAAAAATACGGGTTTCGATGCCATGAAGAAAAAGGCTTGTCTTTTTAATTGTTCTTACCAACCACAGCGGGTTTCCTTATCGGCAGCCGCTTGCGGAGCACAAACATTAAAAACCAAGGAATTGTCCCAACGTTTCGGTCCGCGACTCGGACCCTCTTCCTGGGGTAAAAAAAATTTAGATCTAAATCCTTTGATTTTTTTACCCCAGGAAGAGGGTCCGAGTCGCGGACCGAAACGTTGGGACAATTCCTTGGTTTTTAATGTTTGTGCTCCGCAAGCGGCTACCGATAAGGAAACCCGCTGCGGTTGGTAAGAACAATTAAAAAGACAAGCCTTTTTCTTCATGGCATCGAAACCCGTATTTTTTCTACATGGTCAGAATATGTGACCTTATTTCATCTATGGATACTGGATCTTGTAGAAAGTAACACAATGTACACCAGGTAGCTGTAGCTGTGCCTAGAGTGTGGGTGTCTTCTAGTTTTCATTTTTATGAGCAGATAATTGAAATGGTGAAGTAAAAAAGAAACATTTGAACTTGAACACAGGGAGCATATTAAAAATCTGTTTGGGCAAGTGTGTGTGTATTATAATTACTGGAAGTGAAGACGTTTGCATATTGGCAGATGATTGAATAATGCAGAGATCTTTATCCACACGCATTTTCAGTGGCCAACCCTTGCCACTTTATTCAAAGGTAACGTTTGAAAAGCGTACAAGTTGGTGAATAGGGATTGGATCCTTGAAATGATCAGTGGCAGCAACAATGCCTTCTTTTGGAGGTCTGTCCCCCGTTCCCATACCATAATTCTTTTCATTCACTTCTCTTTGATGTGTGTGTTACCTTTCATTTCCTTCTGCAAAAGAATGATTCATTTTTTGTCCTTGAAAGTAAATGTTGCATTAATGGTTACTTTTCGTCTGCATTCCTTGCCTTATCCGTCAGACTTTACCCTTGGCTCAGTTCCTAATGTTTCATTTTCACATATGCCACTGCCAACTTCACCAAGAGGCACCTCTTTAAGTGGTCATTCTCTTATGAGGGAGGGAGCAGAGGGAGAGCAACTGTCCTTATTCACCCCAATATAGCATCTTTTCCAGTGGTTGCTTGCTAGTGTATTTTTTGGTGTCATTTTTAGATTGTGAATCCATTGAAAACATTAACGTTTTGTGAAGAAACAATATATAAATATTTTGTTACTATAATAAATAATTTCTCCTTTGAACCCAGACAGAGTGAACAGGCTGCTAGCAATCACTCAGTAAAATAAACTGGAATCTATAAACTGATTCACTGTTAAGGCCAGGACTGCCTCCAGGGTTGCATTACAGTCCTAACACTTAAGTGGTACAGAAGGAAGCTTATTTAGGAGTATGTGAAATGGCATAAATGTCCAGTTTCCTAAAAATGCCCATAATAGTAAACAGAGGCGTAGGAACGGGGGTGGGGGGGTGATCTGCATCAAGGGGGCAGTGGCGGTGGCAGCTCCAGGCCGTTCGTGCCACATTAATTTTTTTCATTTTTTTTCTTTCCCAGGCCTCGGCGCCACCTCTGCTCCTCCTCTCTGCGTGGCTGCAGAGGCCTGGGAGGTGTTCCCAGTAAGGGCCAAGTAAGCCGTGTGGGGAAACGCCTCCCCAGGCTTCGGCAGCCAGTCAGAGAGGAGGGGCGGAGGCAGCGCCGAGGCCTACCTTCCTCTAAACCCCAGTAGGCCACGAGCAAGGGCCTGGATTGGAATGCCTTCCTGGCCTCGGCAGCCCGAAGATGTCTCTGCCAGGAACGCTGCCGAGGCCAGGGGGCATCAGGAAGCCTCCACCAGTGGGAACAAGAGCCGCCGTTGCCCACCGGGTGAGTGCTGCCCCCTCCTTAATGCCACCCCCTCCCAGGCTTCGGCAGCCTCCATCAGGAACACTGCCGAAGCGGGGGGGCATCAAGGGAAGGAGCTGCCGGTGGCGGAAACTGGAGCCTCCCACCGGGTGAGTGCTGCCCCCTTAATGCCCCCCAGGCCCGGCCCCTGTTACCTGGCTCTTCTCACGGCGGCGGCTTCCATTCCCACCAGTGGCAGCTCCTTCCCTTGATGACAACCCCCCCCCCCTGGCTTCAGCAGCATTCCCGATGGAGGCTGCTGAGGCCTGGGAGGCATTCCAGGCCCTCGCTCCAGCCTACTGGGGCCTTTTTCCCAGGGGCGTAGTTTCCGGGTGACATCATGCAGTGGGACCGTGGCTTCAGGGGGCATCATCTCAGCCTACCACCCCCATCCCTGGGCAGGCCAGCTACGCCTCTGCTAGTAAATAAAAAGATCAGTGAGATACAGGGTTATTCAAAAAGGACATAAAATTAATGGTGCAAAATGGATTTATTCTTAAATGAACTGACATACCACAACCATCCTGAGGAGACTGTGGCTGTCACCTGGCGCATTTGCCCTCCTTGTCCCATTGTAGCTACACAAGTGCCCACATTGAACATTTGTAATGTGCATGTGAAACTCGGACAGTTTTTCTGTCTTTTCATGTCACGTCTTTTCTTGTCTCCCCTTTTGGCCACCACAGACACTGCCATCATCATCTTCTGTTACATGGTGAATAGTTTATTTCCTTTAATTCAAGGCATGCAGGAGTCATGCACTAAAACATGTGCATTTGATGCTAGGTGCCTGCATGGCCAGACCAGTAACCTGTTGGTTTACAGGACTGATTGCAAGAGGCATCAGAGCCACAGGTCATAAAGGCCACACTTTTCATTTGAACCATGTAGTCACCCCTCCTTAATTAATCCATGCAGTTCAATGCTCCAGACTTGAACGGAGACCTGATTAGTCTTTAAATGTAAATGGAATTTTCATGCCTCCAAAACACAGATGAAGCTTTCCAGCTCCAAATCTTGCTGGAACAGCATATTTGGTGTCTTGTGACCAACTTTTATCTTTGAGCCAGTGATATGTATTCAAGATGACTCTTAAGAAATCAAATTAAACTTCATAAAAACTAATGCAGTTTAACTAGCTATTACTAGAATCCTGTCTTGGGGGGAAAAAAACATTTCTAACAGAGAACTGTGGTTACAAACTGTTTCAAATTGAAAATGTGTCAGAACTTTGTATCTTGTGTTAAAAGAATCTTGACAGCCACCTTTTTTTGTTTCTTGCATGGTTGTATTTAATTGACTGCTAATGTAGTCGTACACAAAAAACACTGCCAAAAAATATTTTCAACTCCACATGCTGTAATTTGAAATATGTTGACAGATAGCAAATGGGTGCACTTTCGTAGCCTGTACATACATGCTTTATGTACGGTACGGGGGGGGGGATCTCGCACTAAAGACTCTGGCAGAAGGCTTCAGGTGCTTTACTCCTTGTGCTCCAAGGCAAAGGGATTTATTGGCCTGAACTCTACTGCACTGCATTGGCATCCATATAATGGCCAGAGTCAGTACTGCTGCTAATCTCAGGTAACCTTAAGAATCAAAATGGGCCTGGCTCAGAGGTGTCACTAGGGTTTGTGTCACCTGGTGCAAGAGCTCAGTGCGTCACCCCCATGATGTGAATACGGAGAAACAAGGTTGGGCTGAGCTGGGTTCTACAAAAAATTCCCATCAGGCAGGACTATACATTTCTACAGATTACTCTAGTCAATGGTGTTACTAGGGTTGGTGTTACCCGGTCCGGTAATACATGGTGTCACCCCTGTTAACGTTATTTATTTTAATATATAATGGTACAGGTCACCTAACAAATCAGTAACCAACTCGGTTCTCAGAACAATCAGTCTCATTGGTCTGTTTTGAGTTAAGGAAATCCAGTTTTTGTTGCATAAGGCAGTTGTGTTTCCAGTTATTTGGCCATAACATTTGATAGAATACAGTTAATCCAAAATGGTTCGTTTCATTGCAATCTGCATGAAATTATGTATCACATGATATTCATAAGTACAAAGTTTTCACAATTTTGAACACTAGTGGTGCCTCCCCCCCGAGGGTGTCACCTGGTGTGATCAGCACTCCCCTAATGACACCACTGGCCTGGCTAGCCCTGTATGGCTGTTGCTCCAGACTTGATTCCTCAGTCTGAGCAACATGTTGCCCAGATAGCTGCATAGGTCGCTTTGTCTTGACTCTTTATCTTCCTAGTCTGGAACTTGACCATCAGCCTGCCTTCGATCGTGTCATCTGCCTCTGGATTTCTTTTGGCCTTTTGGATCTTTGTTCTGGAACTTGACTACAGGCCTGTCTTGGACCTTGAAACTTACCATTCTTTTAATTTTTTTGTAGTTTTCTGAAAATGAGAAAGTTATTTACACCTGATACCTAAACAGGGTCAGATATGTATATTCAACAGTGTTCTTTAAAATTTTATTTGTGACTGTTAAGCACAATTTGGGTTGAATTGAACACAAACTTTTAAGGGAAGCATTTCTGCCAATTCTGTTCACAATAAATAAAGTTTGTTATAGGAAGAAGGTTGTATGGGTAAATTAGCCATGTATAAGAAGTACAAAATACAAAGAACTCCAAAAAACACGTAATTTTTTTTTCAAAGAAGCCACTAATAAAAGCAGGCAATAGTGGCTTCTTTGAAAAAAAAAATTTACGTGGTTTTTGGAGTTCTTTGTATTTTGTACTTCTTATACATGGCTAATTTACTCATACAACCTTCTTGCTATAACATAGTAGCTGACCATGATAGCTTTCGTGCCAAAATAAATATAGTTGGGCCCCTATATCCGCTGGGGATATGTTCCAGGCCCCTCCGTGGATACTTGAAACTGTGGATAAGAGCGAACACCCCCTCTATGGTTTCCTGAGGGGCCCCCACCCTGCCTCCCCTGCAGGCAGGCATGCTCCCCCCCCAGCTCTTATTTTTTTCTTTCAGCAAGCTTTGTTTCTTCCTTAAAACAAACAGAGAAGCAGCCTCCATTGCAGGCAAGTAGAACGAGACTAAGTCCTAGAGAGGCTCTGCAAGGTTTCTGTTAACCTTGCAGAGCCTCTCTAGTACTTAGTCTCGTTCTATTTGCCTGTAATAAGCAGCCAGAGGCTGCTTCTCCTGTTTCTTTAAGGAAGAAACAAAGCTTACTGGGAAAAAAGTAAAAGCCTGGGGGGGGGGGTTCCCCACGATCCGTGGATAACTGAAACCGTGGATAGTGAATCAGTGGATATGGGGGCCCACCTGTAATGTTATTTTTCCTCCTTTGATCCAATCAGCAGCTCAATTCTTCAAAAAGGGAAAGTAGTCTGATCATGTATTCAGTTGTAGGACTGCATTAAATGGTTATTCTAAATGTTTTATAGGCCCTTCAAGAAGACTTAGAGCAGGAACAAGTGAAGGTTAATTCACTCACTCATATGGTTGTTGTAGTAGACGAAGCTAGTGGGGACAAAGCTACAGCTGCATTAGAACACCAACTTCAGGTAACTATGAAAATGGAAAAAAAATATAATCTATGGTTTAATTATAATAATGTTTTGTATCATGATCTTATATTTGGCACTAGATAGAAATAATTTGATTGAGCATTTAAAATAATATATGGCCTAAAACGAAGTAAAACAATACAAATTGCCACCGTATTTCCTAACAGGAAGAAGGTGAGCTGTATAAAACCTTCAGTTTTGTATGCATGCATAGCATTTTGATTGTGTTTCTGTCTCATGCAGTATCCTATATCTTGGGCATATTGGAAGAAAATAAAACGTGAAGTGTAAAACACTAATATGGGTGAAGATAAATTTGATCTCCGTAGAACTGTTGCTGTTCATGGGAAAAGTCTCAACCCAGTAAGAGCCTCTTGGGCTCATTCACCCCTCTCTCTGACAGGGAGTAGGAAGCAAACTGGACTGTGCCATATTTATTTGAATGCACTATAACCCTAGCTCCCTCTTTCTCCGTGAGAAGAATGAAGAGATATTCTCATGGTTGGGCATCTGTCAGGACCCACATATTGGCAAGTTGACAGTGATTTGGTCTGCAGCAGCCTATCCAGCAGACACTTTGTTAGCCAACTCACTGCTGCAGTCACCACCACTTTCACCATTCTTGTCCCCTACCACTGGTCCATGCAGCAGTGATTTCCTGAACTCTTCCTGATTATATTTCTCCTCACCTCCAGCCCTGTCTTTCATCCATCCTCACCCTCTGAACAGCAGCTCCTCACACTAATTGAAGGTGGTATCTATAAGCCCATGTAATCCTAACATTCCAAGGGGGCCTATGAGTCCGCCCGCAACAGAGACTATTGCTGAAAGGGGAATTGTGTGTTCAAATAAATATTGTTTAGATCTGCCTATTGATTACTTTTCATAGTGAGGAGAAAGGAAAGGGCATACACCCAGTACACATACTGTTTCCTAGAAAAATAAATTCTGAACAATCTGTGTAGTTCTTCAATAGTAATTGTTCTGACCTTTATCAGTTTTTCTTGTGCTTTATGGAGAAGATCTTGTGCTTTATTCAAGTTCTTAACTAGAGTTGCACCAAATTTCTCAAAAATAGAGCTTTTGGGGGGCAGGCAAACATTTTGTTTAAATCTAATCTGTGTTAAATATATTGACCATTCTTCATTGGCACCCCCTATCTTCTGTTCCATTGTTTTTCTTCTAATTACTGGATTATCGTCTTCTTCGGACATATACCAGCCAATTAAAGATCTCTTAGTGAATCGGATGATGCTATGTAACCAAGCAGATTTGGCTTCATTACAACATCACTGAGGGCAAATGAAACAATTTGAGAGTGAAGACAGTGCTTCCTAACCCAATTATGAGTGAGCCCAACCAAACTGGAATCACATGGTGAACCTGATGATGTTAGGACAGGAGTGGCCAACCTTCCACCATTAGGGCCTCTGTGTTCTTAAGAGTTGTGTTGAAGACAGAATCGAAGCAGCTGCAATTGCTGATGGTGCTGCTAAAGCAGCTGCACCTGCTGAAATGCCCTCACCTATATAACCATTAAAGGTCCAGCAGCATTCATGTTGAAAGGTTGGCCACCCCGTGTTAGGGCACTCTGACTTTGTGTTGACATCACTATGAAAAAAAGAAGAAGCCAATTTAAGATTGCCCTCACTCTGAATAGGCAAACACTTTACTCCTTTTGACAATATCACAAACAAAAATTACTGAAGAGGAGATGCCTTTCAGTGCTGCCAAAAATGTTTACGAAAAGCTTCTCTTTCTTTAGCTCAGCCCTAATCTTTAATTTGTGCTGCTGCATGCCATTAGCAATTAAAGAAATGAGTGCTACTTGCTGTTTAAAATCTAACCATATATTCGATCTTTCTGGTTGCTTCGATACTTATATCTTGTCAAATTGCTGATACATGATTCAGAAAGCAAGGTAATTCTTGCTTCTCTTTGAAGGCATGCTAATTTTCAAAAATACTTTTTCATCTTGTTTTGATTTTGAGTAGCATGTTCATCCTCTCCCAGCATACAAATTGGGGAATATCTTATCAAAGCAAGTGCAAGTCAGAGTGACCTTGTATCATTTGACTTGGTTCTGGCTGCTAGATTAAGGGAGAACAGTTCTAAAGATAGATCACAGGCCTTGTAGGCAGGACTGTGGCACTCTTACTGCAAATGCTAAGAACAAAGATTTTTCTTCCCTTTAGAAAGTGGAATTGACTCAAGTATAAACATCTTTCTTTTTCAGAGGAAAGTGCAATACAGACACAAAAAGCATATTACTATTAAAAAACAAAACAGCAAATGGATTTTAAAAGACAACAGGACTAAAATCTGAATCATAGCATACCACTATAAAATATTAGGCAGGGATGCTTGTCTAATATACTGTATTATATATAACATTCTGTCCTTTCTGCACAGGGAAGGCTTCCTTAGGGCTTGTTCACAAATGCACGTACATCATTGATTTCCCTTTACTTTATTGTTGTATACTTGATTAGTGTACATGTGATGATTAGCAGCTGTGTACGTAAATTGGCTCTTTTGCAATTGCAAAGCATAGTATTTGAGAGTGATGTAACGTGATAGGAAGGTTTCATCTGTGCTCAATTCCACTCTCTTCACAAGCATTTGAGTGGACATGATCGATATTCAAAGTGCCTCCAACTGAATGAATACAACATCTCAAAAGGTGGTTGTATCATGAACCTCCAGACCATTGTCTGGGACCAAAATGGCTTGTATAGTTTGAGTACCAGAACATGACACAGCGCAATCCGATTTAACTTTTGTGCCGGTTTAACTAGCGGCGCAGTGAGAACTGGAGGCCCCAGAATGGAAAAGGGAGTCAAATCCTCTCCAAAAGAGGAATTCAAAGGGGATTTGAATCCCTTTTCTGTTCTGGGGCCTCCTGTTCTCACTGCGCCTCTGGTTAAACCGGCACAAAAGTTAAGTCGGATTGCGCTGTCATTAGGTTATTTAGGTTACTTTATACTGTAAGCCTATGCGTGTCTACTCAGAAGTAAAACCTATTGCTTCTAATGGGATTTACTTCCAGGTAAGTGTGTAGAGGATTGCAGCCTTAGATTACTAGCTGTAGCCGGGTTTTTTTTGCAAATAGTTCTTGTTTTTGAAGACGGTTTTTAAAAGGGGGTAACTAAATTTATAACACTAGGTGCAAATAGCTGGCAGGCAGGTCTTTGTTACGAACGTTTTTCTTGCTTCTTGTGGCTTTCAGCATTAAAGAGTTTAGGGGACATCATATTTTTATGTACACAGTATGACATAATTCATAGTTTCTATCTGTATCTTCAATATAAATATTATAAGGAGCATGCAATTTTATTGCTTCGTAATTACAATTCTCTACTATGTGTCTGTGTGCTGTTGAGCAATAATTATAATGAGTTCAGGATGGCATGTGAAATATTTTATAGCCTTGAAGTGGACCTTAAAATGTTAATGGAGACATTGACTGCTTAAGCTATTCAATGTTCAATTAAAATTTTTTGAAGTTAAATCAATATTCTATCGTATGTACAGTTTTAAGTTCTTTTTATCTTCCTAGCATTTAGGAGACCGATGGGCAGCTATATGCAGGTGGACTGAGGATCGCTGGTTCCTTTTGCAAGATGTTCTTCGAAAATGGCAACAATTTACTGAAGAGCAGGTGAGTAGTGTTGGTATTTGCTGTTTGCCTCAGAATTCTTGATGTATGGTTTTAACTGAAGGCGTTTCTTATTTGTAGGGTCTCTTTGATGCATGGCTTACTGAGAAGGAAGAGGCTGTGAACAATATCCATACCACTGATTTCAAAGATCAGAATGAAATGTTGGAAAATCTACAAAAGTTGGCAGTATGTGTTGAACATTTTTTTTCCTTGTTATTTCGATGTGGTTATGTATGTAGTCGAAATATTCTTATTCAATTTTTTTAGTATAGCCCTGGTCGTGGCCCAAAGCATGGAGCCAAACCATTGGAAATGTGGGTTCACTTTCATTGATCTTTTTTGGCTCTCAAGTTCAGGACATGAACGTTAAAAAGTGTCTTGCTAAGGGGTTCAGACACTTTAAACTGGTTTAGAAACATTTCATGCAGAATATCTTCAAACTCTGGTTTTTCCATAAAATGACTATTTAACTTGAATTTTTTTTTAAAAAAATGAGTTTTACAAACAAAATACATACAATAAGACTATAATAAAACAAAACAATCATATAATTGCAAGCCGAGTACCTAATTATTGAACCACATATTTTGAACCAGTCCCAATTGTGTTTAGGGGCAGAGGCGTCACTACCCCTGTTGGCGCCCGGAGCAACGGAGGTAGTGACACCCCTATAATTAATATCACCGCGGCCAAAGGCCGCGGCGCGATCCGGAGGGGGGCGCGATCCAGAGGGGGGGAGATGCGCTCCGGGAGGCGGTGACCCCCCCCCTCAACTGGGAGAGCCGGCTCGGGCACGTCTTTCCCGGCCGGCTGCCCGGGGCCTTCTAAGGAAGGCGCGCGAGAACGGTATTTATACCGTTCTTTTTGCGCATGCTCAGACTTACTGAGGGAAAAAGGGCAGCCTTTTTCCCTCAGTAACAGTCTGAGCATGCGCAAAAAAGAACGGTATAAATACCGTTCTCGCGCGCCTTCCTTAGAAGGCCCCGGGCATCCGGCCGGGAAAGACGTCCCCGAGCCGGCTCCCGATTGAGGGGGCGGTGGGACTCGAGTCCCCGAGTCCGACTCGGACTCGCGGGCGGGGCGCCGGGCAGGGCGCCCTTCAGGCGATGGCGCCCGGAGCGGGTGCTCCACCCGCTCCGCCCTAGTTTCGCCTCTGTTTAGGGGTTTGGTGGTTCAGGGCCACCAAGACATTTCAGGTTTAGGTTCGATTCCAGTACACTGGGGGGGGGGGGAAACTTCTCTAAACTGGTTTTTAGGTTTCTATTTGATACAATTCGCTGCTCATAACGTAAGTTAAAAGCTTTTTTTAAAAATAACCAATTTTTTAAAAAGCAGCCACCAGCAGATAAAGCAGTGATAAGATTGACTTAATCAGTCTCACTAATGGATATTAAATGATATTAAATACAACTGGTTTTTATCCTAGCTCATGATAACCACCTTGGTAGGTTCTAGTCAAATGGTATGTTTAGGGAGAACCATGAATTAGGTACTACCACCAAGATACCCCTGGTAGCTACTCACCTCTGATATTGTGTCTCAAAGAAGATCACCACAACCAGGAAGAATTACATGGGATTAGGTGATCCTGTAGATCAAGGGTGGGGAACCTATTTGCGGTGGAGGGCCATTTTTCCATCGGAAAAATGTGTCGCGGGCCGAGTGCCCCTCCACCACAAACGGGTGCCCCCGCGCGCGCACCCACCCACCTGGCGCGCGCCCACCCCACCCCCATCCCTCTCCTTACCTTCAGCCTCCGGGCCGCCGGTGCCGGCTCCACACTCACCTTGGCGCGATTCCTTCTCAAACTGGCTGTTCTGTACATGCGCAGAAAGCCACTAAGAGGCCAAGAGAGGGCAATCTCTTGGCCTCTTAGTGGCATTCTGCACATGTACAGAACAGCCAGTTTGAGAAGGAGTCGCACTGAGGTGAGCGCGGGGCCTCCACAGCCTCCGGTCTGGTCTCGCGCGGGCCGGACCGGACCGGACCGGACCGGATGGAATCAGGTCCGGTCTCGCACAGGCAGGATTGGATCGCCCGGGGTCCGGAAACGGCCTGCGGGCCAGAGGTTCCCCACCGCTGTAGATATCACACAGTGCCAGATCATTTATCACTGTATAGGTCAAAATGTGCACTTATAGTTGTGTGCAGAAAGAAACTGGGAACCAGTGGATTTCTTTAAACACTGGCATATATGCTCACTCTTTTTTGTTCCAGTTTGTAATCTTGCAACTATATTATGAATGAAGTTTCTGAACAGTCTTCAGAGGCAGGTGTAGATTTTCACCTGCAGAGAATCAGTCATCAAATTATATGCCCAGATGTCTATATTTTACAACTTTATTTAATTTTGATCTAGATAATAGTGCCTAATACTGAGTGCCGCAAGAAGAGATATGACCAACGAGAAATTCAGCTCTGCACAATACTAGCTCAAGCTTGGAAACACATTAAATAAACATTTGGAAATGGCCCAGAGCATGTCAGGAGATAAAATGTTCTGCCTTTAAGGGAACAGCTTGACTCACACCCAGCTCTGTGTACTATCGTCATACTAATGCCAAAGCAACTGCTAAAATGCATACCGCACAGACACTTTTGAGGGTTATCTGTAGGAGGCCTCTTAGTGCTTAAACAATGTTTTAACTATAGTTATTGTAGTCTTGCCCAGTGTTGGGAAATACAAAACAAAACAAAAAAAAACATAAAATAAATTACTGTGGCCTTGAATCTATAAAAGTTGTCTGAAATTATTATCCTAAATTGTTTGTCATTTTCACATAACCAGACCTTTAAAACGTCAGTTTTATTGTAACAGAAAGATTATATACTTTAAAGATCTTGCCATTTGATTGTTCAAACTAATTAACAGGTACCTGACAGCTGGTTTAAAATTGCTGCTAAATGTCCCTGCTGATTCACACAGTGACTACAAATTTAATATTCATTAAAATATGTCACAATTGGAGATCAAAAGGTGTGACCATCTGTCAGTATAACCTTAAGCATACGTTGCTCTTGATAAACTGTGCCTAACTCTCTGACCCAAGTAAATTTCCATGGGCTAAAACATACACAAATCTAGATCAGTTGTCAAAGCTGTAGATCAACACAATCCAAAAAGTGAAACGGGCAAGTACTGCAGAACAGTTTGAAAACAATGAGTATGTATTCCTAAAGTGATTGTTAAAAGAGAGACTGACTGACTGCATGGTATTCTTTGGACTCATAAAACAACCAGGGTGGGAGCCCGGTAGGTAGGTTCAAGCCTAGCCAGGTGCTTGCCGTAACCAACATGACTCTTACCTTTTGCAAGGCTAGCCAAACACAGGTAAAAAAGTGAAAGTAGGGTTAGGTCTGAAATCCACACTGGTCAGTTCACAGGGCTCCTTTGTAACCATTTGGTCATAGCAAGAGACATGCAAAGAGCACTTCATGGGGGCATTAACATCCCGCAGCACCACAAACTGGCTTGGAGACTGTCAAGCACAAACCAATTGTTGGACTTGCATGTTACACAGGGACCCTATTGCAGGAGCCCACCTATTTAGCCTCCCCATGCACACTGTCCTTTGCTTTGCTAGCACCTGCTACACAGTAACCCTGGCGTAGCTGTCATTATGCTGCCCTCCCTCTCCTCCTCAGCTGCCTGCCTTCTACATCATGGTAGCAGAGAACAGGCATATCATGCCCAGCAAGGGGTATCCCCCCCCCTTCATTTGGAGCACAAGAAGTCAGAGAGTGAGGATGCTGAAGACCTGAGCCCTGGTAAAAGAGAGGCTTCTCCTCCCTCCCCTGCAGAGTCCAACCCTGAGCCTAGTTGAAGTATGAAACAACTAGGGTGGGGAGAAGCCGGAATCCCTGTCCACTAACAAAGTGACAAGAGGTGTGTTCCAGTCAAAGCTTTTATTGCACAGTTTGAATGACAGAGCATCGTCTGAGAAACACACAAGTAGGGTTGCCAGCCATCTTATCCCAGAAGGACTCTTGTCCCTTTGCAGGTTTTCCAAGAGACAGCCAAGTAGCGGGTATACATAACCTCCCTGTGAGCATTTGCAAGGAGAGAAAAAAGCAACCTCCGCATGCATAGCTCATTGGAGATTCTACGATGTTCTGAGAAGGATCAGCTATAAGAAATTTTATTTTAGATTTGTATTATATATTTTGAATGTACATACTATGTTCTTTGTCATCAGAATGCTATCTTGGGATCATTGTAAAAGGGATTGAGAATAAAATGGCCAGTATTTTTATGCCATTGTACAAATTGATGGTAGGGCCACATTTGGACTATTGTTGTCCTGTTCTGGTCACCACAACTCAAAAAGGGTATAGTGGAACTGGAAAAAGGTGCAAAAGAGAACAATCAAAATGATTATTGGGCTGGGGCACCTCCCTATGAGGAAAAACTACAACGTTTGGGCTCTTCAGTCTAGAAAGAAGGCACCTGAGGGGGAGCCTGATTGAGACATATAAAATCATGCATGGGAAGGATAGAGTGGATAGAAGGAAGCTCTTTTCCCTCTCACGCAGCACCAGAACCAGGGGACATCCACTAAAATTTACTGGCAGGAAATGTAGTACAGACAAAAGGAGATATTTCTTTACCTATCACATAATTAATCTGTGGAGCTCCTTGCCACAGAATGTTGTGATAGCACCTGGCCTACAGTAGATGCCTTTAAAAAGGGAGTGGCAACAGGATACAGGTATGTTGTTATCTTGTGTGTTCCCAGAGACATTTGGTGGCCCACTGTGAGATACAGGAAGCTGAACTAGATGGGCCCCTGGCCTGATCCGCAAGGCTCTTCTTACGTTCTTCATTATGTTCTTCATTCCCCACAATGAATATGTTAAAAGTTAATTATAAAAGTAAGCTTTCTGGAATTCTTTAAACAACTGTATTTACTAGTCATATTTACACAAGCTTGCAAACTGCAGGAGCTCAGTTGTTTGCAGGGCAATTAGCAGCTATCTGATTTTTGAGTAGTCTCAGGGCTTGAGGCAATTAGGGACCCACCAGAAATCAGGTTGTGACCCACCAAGTGGGTCCTGACCCACAGTTTGAGAAACACTGCTGTAAATGATTGACTGGAAATTATAGCAGCTTTTTTTTCCAAGAGAGCTAAAATAAATGCATATTTGGATTATAAAACTGTTGGTAGTTGTGGACGTAGCAATTTATGTTGCATTTCTTTTGAGTCATAAGGTTCTTGAACTGATAAAGTCTTCGCCTTGTTTTGTGAATATAGAACACGTTCAGATAAACCTACCGAAATGACCAGTAGCCACCTTTGTTATAATACAGTAGTTTTTTAAAAAATGTTATCACATGCTTCATCCCATATTAACATTTAATTTCATTTGTCTTTTAAAACTCTTTGGGGACCCAATCAATTGAAAGGTCATGTTGGAAAAGCTGCTTTAGAGGTTGCTGCTTTGCATGGAGATTACTGATGTGTTTGCATTAACTTATTTTTTTTTTAAATTCAGAGCTTATTGTATCTGTTGTGTAGTAAAGATTCCTTACTGTGCGCTGTTTGATTCACATATACCCATAAAAACATGGCTTGGTCATAGCTTCTGATCATCCTACTGTAACTACATTCCAGTTTATGCTATTCTTCTGAAGTAAATTGAATCATTTGTTCATTTGTTCAGTCTCTTCAAGACTGACACCATATTCAGTTGGAACTTATATGAAATATAATATAGCAACGCAGCCCAACAAACTGTAAATAGGCATTACATAAACGTTGAGTTGTGTGTACAGCCAGTCTACAACACACTATTTGGTATTGTTATCAGCTATATAATGGTTTTCATTCATGCTCTATTTTATATTCACCAGTACTCCTCTTCAGTTAATTAACAGCATATTTTCTGGGTGACTTCTTTTGTTTTAACAGATCTTGAAAGGAGAACTGGAAATCAAGAGAAAGACTATGGAGAAACTGAATTCACTCAGCCAGGACCTCCTTTCTGCGGTACAAAATAAAGCCCTGTCTCAAAAGCTGGGAGGATGGCTAGAAAATGTTTCTCAACGCTGGGATAGTCTGGCACAGAAGCTGGAGAGCAATTCTAAGCAGGTTTGTCATAACTATCACCCTGTCAGTTGTTGACAGTTAAATCATATGCCGGGGAAGTGCCTGAAGTGGAACTGATGTTTGTTTTAAACCTTTTTCACTCCGAGTTTGTTTTAGAAATGGGCTGTTTCTTGGCTAGGTTAGGGATATGCAAAACCTGTCCCTTTATTGGAAGGAACTGGTTGGGCTCGTAAGAGGAAGACATCTGTGTTCCAGACACATGCAAGCAGAAGGGGATGATGGGAGATGGATTCATTGCAAAGGTGCCTGAGACACCTGAAGGCTTGCCCAAGAAACTGCAGCTAGTCACATGCAAAGAAAGGGAGACAGGATAGCTCTACATGAGCCAGGAAGTGGGCACAGCTTGAAAGCTGCTGCTGCAAGACAGCGGAAAGGAGAGACTGATAGGGAATCCCCTGTTGCTGTGTCATGAACTGAAGAACAATCTGGTGGTGGTGGTGAGAAGGACCAAAAGCTGTTTGCCAAGCCCTTCCTTCTGTCTGAAGCCATATGCAACTCTCAGGAGAGCCGGAGGAGAAAATTGCTGCCAGCACTTCTCGCCCTCTGTCAACCCACATAAGTCTATCTTCATTTCATTTTGCTGCCTTGCCTTGATGTGGGAACAACATGTGCAATCTAAGAAGGGAAGAAGAGCAAAATTTGGATCTGCAAGCACATGAAATGGGAAAGTGCACATACAGCTCAAGGAGATTATTGTTTTGCTTGTTTATGTTGCACATTAGTCTTTGCCCATTTGTGCACTGAGGCAGCACACATGAACCCACATCCTGTTTCTCATTGCCAAGCTCCTTCCCATTGAACTTCCAGTAGCTCATTGTGTTGCCTCCTGTGGATTTCTTGTTCTAGTGTGCATTCTACACTGCCTGTATAGTATTGCTCCCTTCCCTCTCCCTTGCAAAAAGCTTGTTACCCTCCTATAGATCCTATAGATACATGCAAGCATGTTGTATGCAATGCTGTGGTGTTGTGTGGTGTTCTTAGTACTTGGAGCCTTTCCTTAGGTAGTCTGTTGTTTATGGGTTCTGTGTACGTACTACGCAGCTACTCAACTCTGGGAAGTTCTGGGAGTGGTGCTATTGCCTATTCAAGACAGCCTGATTGTACATTATCTGTAGAGAGGGTGTGGATTGAGTTCATCATGGTGTTGTTGCCATCTGTTGATTGGTTCATTTCATGCATGAGTAATATGATGGTGGCATTTTTGAACAACATCATAATTTCAGGCAGTTTGATGATCATATGTATAGTATTTAAAGCCCAAATCGGAATTGCAATACTCCAGTTCCTTGATAGTATAAATGGTGCAATGCTCTTGTCATCAGGTAGGAAATTACTCCAAAAATGTCTGAAATATTATTGTTACCCCAGTCCTCTGTATGTTTTCTTAGTCCAATTGAGTTCTATGGCTGTTACTGCTAATGGTGTTGCCTGAGATGAATTTCCTCGAAATTTTACTTTAGGTAAATTTTGTTGTCAACCCAGAAACTTAATTGCATCATCTTCCTGAAAAATCCTTAGATGTTTAGCATGAGGAGGAACCTCACATTCACTTTGAATATCAGTTTAGTGCTATGTTAAATTTGGCCTCTCTTATTTTCACTATCCAATGTTTTGCATGATTTTTGGCTAGATATGAGATACCATCATTTGTACTATTTCATGTTTCAACACAGAAGTAGTCTCTGATGCCAGAAACTTCCCCTTTTATTTTTCTTTACTTTTTGTCATTTGATTTATTATAATCCTGATTGCTACTTAGACTGCAATTCTAAACGTGTGTATGTCTACTACTACTATTACATCAACTTGCATGAATCTTCCTCAATAGGATATTTGTGGTGAGATGGGTATGAGACACCATTTTAGTATTTTGCATAGATAATATACATTTCAAGCCTGTCTCTGAACATAATTTTTAAGATTTCAGTTTTAAATTGAAATTTACACGTTTAAATTTCAAATACTGCCTTGCAATTAATAGTTCAGTTTTCTTTTGAACTACATTGTATTAAATATCTCTTTTTGTTGGCTGTTTTCTTTTTTTCTGTTTGCTATTCTACAATATATTTAAAAACATCTTCCATAGCATTCATGTACAGTGATTTAGCATTTCTTATCATATGTTGATTGGAACACAGACCGTATCCTCAGCACAGTTCTCAGCGACTAGTTACTTATATTTCTTAATGATTGTTAAAGTATTTGGAAGAATGCACTTGTATTCAGTTTTTTGGATTATCCCCTCTTTTTGCTAAATAGTATCCTATGACTGACATTTAAATGGAAATACTGTAGTCTTCAAATTGGGTGGAACTGGATGAAGGGACCACCCCAGCATTTGATTCAGTTATGAAAATTCAGCACAAATCTTATGCCTAGAGTATTAAGTTCAGACACTTTTTTGGCCCAAAGTTGTAGAAAATATAAACCATTTTATTTGGGGGAAGGTCTCTCATAGAGTCAGTTTACAAATTCAGTGTGCCCTGCTGACATATGATCATGTAGGAGAATACTGATATGAACCAGATACACGTCAGGAAAAAAATATAGGAGGTTGAAAAACAGAGACAGAGAGAGAGAGAGAATAAAGTAAGAGGAAGCATCAGCAGGTGCTAAAGAAACAGTTGATTGTGATAAGCCCTGTGCGTTTGGAAATGAAACACTTCTTCAGCAGCAACTCTACATAAAATTCCTCTTCAGGACAAGAGGCATTCTCCATGAAGAAGAGTTGCCACTGAAAAGGGGTTCTACACTGGAAATGTGTTCTCCTTATCATGTCATAGACCATATTCCTACTACGTATTGAGAGTTCCCCCTCACCTTTTTGGTTTCCTATATAGAGATATAGCAATAGAAATTCCCATGACATAATGGTGGGAAAGAATCTTGCCCAGATTATGGAAAATGTATCCTTGTACTACTGTGGCATTGTTCACACTAACATTTTTACTCATGTAAATGTGAAGATGAAGCTGCTGGAATGAAATCAGATCTGACTGTGTAAACTAGCCCTGAATTTCTTCAACTGAAATGGCAATGGTATTGGAGTTGCCAGGGAAGCAACAGGAAGACCATATGCTTGGAACATTTGCATTTAGTCTTTGGAAAAGAGCTTTGGATATTTTGCTTTTTTTTCTGTTCTGAAAATGAACTTCTTTTGTTAACGGAGTAGCATGAGGGCTGTAGAAAGAACCCTTTCATGCGCTAACACTGATATGCACCTAGTTTGCTTTGATTTTGGGGATGAGGGTCAGTAACATGTTGTTCCATGATACCAGAAAAAGTAATTAATGCCATCTAGATTCTAGAATGTCCCCTTTTCTATTGATTTGCCCAAGTAGCAACTTTGTTAGAAAAAAAATGAGTATAAAAATGAGTTTGAAAGCATACACAAAGTAAAATGAATTTTTATAAATAAGGAACGGATTCTTTTTATTTCAGTAAGTTTTTTAAAGCATATGCCTTTTATCTGTTGAAGTAGTGAGCTTATGTAGCAAAGAATATGAATGCACACATACATATTCTCAAATTTGTTTCACAAAACTGAACTTCAGGATTTCTGCCTTTGTTCACTTGACTATCAAGCAAACAGCACTATAAATACATTCTATTTAGCTTTCCTCCTGATTTTGATATTGATTTTTTCATATGTCTTATTCACCTAGCATGAGTCAGATAAAACAATTTGGTTTGAGTTCAATACAGTGTTGTTTTGTTCTGAAGGTCAACCCGTGAACAAGGAAGAGCAGTTTCTCATTATTTTCTATTGCCACTCCAAACAGTCTTTATTAAAGTCTTTCAAGCAATGTGTGACCTCTGTTTCAATACTTCTCACAGATTTCACAGGCTGTTGCTACCACTCAGACATCACTAACGCAGACAACAGTAATGGAAACTGTAACTATGGTGACTACCAGAGAACAAATCCTGGTTAAGCATGCTAAAGAAGAACTCCCGCCACCTCCACCCCATAAGAAGAGGCAAATTGTTGTGGATTCAGAAATTAGGAAAAGGTGAGAACCAGAAAAAAATGAAAGCCTGAGGGAATATTTTTGAATTAAAACATTGAAAATGTAAAATGTCTAAGTTCATCATCACCAAGTAAACCACTGACTTTTTATTTTCTGTAAATCAGAATGTATTTGTTTAAAACTATGGAGGACTATATGGTACTTTCACTCCTCTGGCAGCTGCTTCAATGCTTTTTTTTTTCTTGCCTGCAAGGTCCAGCATTATCACCAGCAAAGCCAGATCAGAGTAGAACAGGAAGCATTCCTCTCACACTGAATAGGCAAACATTGCACCCCATTTCTCAGTATGTCTCCTAAAACAATTGCAAAGATGGGAGGTACTCGTTTCACAGTTGTGTGTGTATGTGCGTTTTTGTGACGCAATGTTCCTCCCATTGGCTAAGCACAAATATATGTCTTGTAATTTATCATATTTGAGTAGATGGTTCTACTGAAACGTGCAATGAGACCTCTGTTTCTCCATTCTCCAGGGGCTATTTAGTACTATTTCTTCAGGGGCTATTCTCATACTATTTAGTATGATTTCCTTTTAGATTAGATGAGTTAAATCACACAGGCATTATATATTGTCTAAATATAAATTCTGGGATTTACAACTTTTTAAAATACTTGTGAACAATCCACTTTTTAGCAGACAGAACAGTTGAACAGTTCATAATGTTTTGCATCACAAAGAAAATTATTTTGTACACCTACTATGTCATGTCATTATACAGTACAAAGACTGTTTATCTGAGTGCCATTGTGGATGGCTGTGGTGAAGCTGGCTATCTATATTACTATGTAAGGAAAGGCACATTAAAGTAGGATAGGTGCTCCATCTAGTGTCTTCACATTTAGTGAGTTTTAGATCAGTATTGCCCTCTTAAAAGGAACAATTAGTTTAACGATAGCCAAAATCAAAGATACTGCTAAATAATAAAACAATTGATGGGCTGACTTTTTTCCCTTGAGATCTTGACTGAAAACCTATAAATAATATCTCAACTGTCCTCAGGGCCACACTATAAGTTAAGTAAAATACATGATTTGGCTCAGTATTTTTTTTCCACTTAAGAGTCACCAGTGGAAAGGGGGATACAATTGGGATGATGGCACTTGAATTAGGAATGGATCTCTCTGTTTCAGTTCCACTCAAACTTAATATGTTTTCCTTTAATTTATTTTCCTCAGTCTTTTCCTAAAAATCCCTGGGGGTTTTATGGCAACGAAAAAAGAAAGTATTTAAATACTTATTTTTAAAATGTTTTCATGTATTTCCTACTGCAACAGCTAGTGCAATGATGCATTGAAAAGTACACCTTTAAATACTTGTTTTATGCAAACATATGGAACGCAAAACTTTGTAGACATCTCCCTACCTAATAAACTCAAATCTACTGGAGAGTGGGAGGGATTCAGAACCATGCATTCAGTTGCAAATTTGGGCAAGATAAGAATTCAGTAACATTCTTAAGAGGGATGGTTTATTTTAACCCTTTTCTTCTGAGCCATAGTCCCAATGCAAATCATGACTCTGAAGCTGGTACTAGCCTGGGACAGAAGCTTCATTGAGACCAGTGTTGCTGTTTTGGGGGTAGGGGTGGAAAAGGGGCAGATGTTTGTGTCGAAAAAGCCTGATACTAATTGTGTAGACAGCAGTACATGATAAATAAAAATGTGAAGTATTTCTGGGTAGTGTTATTGCTTGCTTCTTAAATACATGGGATTGCACTGGGATTGTATTAGAAATAATAATACCGGTACTTTAACTTAGCATTTGTATAGCATGTTTTGGCAGCAGCGGAGCTGAGGCTCAGATGGCATGATGTCCCTAAGGCCACACAGTGAGTTTATGGCAGAGACGAAATTCAAACTAGGAACTTGGTGATTCACAGCTCAGTCTCTTAACCACTATACTACACCAGCATGACAGATGGCATTGGCACACCTTTTCTGGGATACCTGCAATGCTTTCTTTGGGATCACTTGTTTTTGGATAGAGGTTACATATTTTAACAGCAGGGAGCCTAAAATGTGTGGAAAATTAAGATAGTCAGCAAGATGTGTGGAAAAGCAAGATAGTCCTGTCATACAGTATAGGTATCATGTCATCTTAGCTCAATCATGAACATGTTTGAAATCACTTCTGTAACATTCAGTTTTAGAGAGATCTTGAAAAGTTCATTTCTGCAATAGTAGTACGTTTTGGAGGTGTTTGAATCAGTGCACAGTACACTGGCATAAGTGCACTTACACTGGTGCATCTACTGTTACACCGGTGCAAGGTTACACAGGATTGCGCTGTGGGAGAGATATGAAGACCTTAAATATGACATTCCTGTCTGTCTTTCGCAACATGTCCACATGACATTCCCTTTTATAAATGCTATCTTTGCACAAAGACACTCATTTTTTTTAAAGGAACAGGTCAGACTAATGTTCATTGTTCCCTGTCCAAAAGAACAGACTGGATTGTTTCACATCACTCCCCAGTTTTGAATGAGAAATTACATGAAATAGCCCAACCTGCCCTTTAAAAATATTCTGGGACTCATTTTTACAAAAACACCATGGGGTAATACTGCAGTGCAGACTGAGTTATTCCACATGGTTCTTAGTTCAACATAATAGACCAGGCTACTATGAATCATTCCCTGTTTAAAAAAGCACAGACTGGGTTATTGCACATCACTTTCATAACTCAGAGTTGACTGAATTGCTCAACATTTTATGCACTGACAGGTCTCTCTTTCTCTCTCTCTCTCTCTCTCTCCCCCCCTATGAATCCATGAAACTTATTCATAAATGTAGTGCTTTTTTGAGAGTTACCTGCAATGTGATTATATGACTTCTTTTGCTTTAAGTCAGGGGTGGGGAACCTCAGGCCCCAGGGCCGGATCAGCCCCCCGAGGCCATCCGGTCCGGCCCCTGGAGAGATTGCCGGGAGGCCGCCCAACCGGCCCCTGGAGGCTCCGCCGGGTCCACTCGTCACTTCCAGAGGCCGGGAGAGGGCCTTTGCATGTCCTCCCCGGCCGCCGCCTCGACCCCTTCTTACCAGGCCGTTGGCCATTTCGCAAATGCGTACCATGCCGATGAGGGCAAGCTCTTGTCCTCTTGCCCTCATCGGCATGGTACGCCGGAGGTGATGCGCGGACCCAGCGGCGGCTTTGTACAGTGAGCGCGGAGCCTCCGGAGGCCGATGGGGGGCAGGGGCAGAAATTAATTAAAAAAATAAAAATGGTGGCCGGCCTTATGGCCGGCCCTCAAGCAAATTTCTAATATTTAAAATGGCCCTCGCCAGGGAAAAGGTTCCCCGCCCCTGCTTTAAGACCACAGAATCATGGTGATCACTTAGTAAAGAGTGTTGACTAATGCATGGTTGGTGGGCGAGTGAGACCATACCAGCAAGCCATACCTTTGCCAAAATACTCCAAAGCCCTACCCTCTGAGCACAGTATTTGCCACTGCAGACAAACACTGTATTATACTTCTGATGGGTGAGATACTTTGGAGTGTGTTAATGTGGGAGTGGGGCTTGTCAGTGTTTTCTCACTGTTCCCCCAACAATGTGTTTGTTTATACCGGGGTGGCCAACCTTCCACCATTAAGGCTTCTGTGTTCTTAAGAGTTGTGTAGAAGACAGAATTTTGGCAGCTGCAAGTGCTGATGGTGCTGCTAAAGCAGCTTCACCTATTAAAACTGCCCTCACCTAGACAACCATTTAAAGGACCGGCACTCATGTTGAAAGGTTGGCCACCACTGGTTTATACCATTTAGTTACATCTGCATAATATTTATGTCATCCTTACATACAGCCACATCATCTTGTCTCAAATTCAGCAGTTATGCCCTATTAACCAATGGGAGCACCCATCTTTAGCTGACAGCCCAATCCCATCCAAAGCCTTGTACTGGGATGCAGCGGCAACGGGGCAGGCATTTGTCCCCTTACCCCATGTCGAGCCCCAGCAGCGTCTGTTGGCTGGCGCAAATCCAGGCAGCTCTGTGTCAGGCTTTCAAGCCCAGGAAGGGGGATAGGATTCGGCAGAGGCCTCCTCCACCGAGCCCGCCCCCATCCCAGACCTGTTCTGCCTCCCCCTCGCTTTTGAACCTCCCACCCCCGTTTCGCCCTCTCCCACCTCCCCACTGCCTGGTGCGGAGCTCACCTGCCTCTGGCAGGCGCTGCTCCTGTGCTGGCGGAGGCCTGCAGGCCATGGCCATGCCGGCAGGACTGACCTCCACTCTGGCACAATGTGCTTTACGGCACATTTGTGACAGCGCAGGATCTGGCTACACTGGTGGAGGCTGGCATAGGATTGCACTGTGAGTCTTAAGAGCTAATATTTACTGAAAGTCACTGGAAAGAAGAGCCTTAAAAGAAGCATACAGACAAAAAAGAAAGACACCTTAAAACTGGCATTCAACATATGAAACTTGAGTTGCATCTGTTCTGTAGGAAAAGCAGCATCTTAAACCAAAACATATTTGTATGTCTATAAAGAGCACCAACATTTTATAGTTGACAGTTTTATGTGATATCTATTGGAATGCAGACTATTTTAGAGCCTTCTGTTTCTTGTAGTTGTGACAGCTTTTTCACTTTTAAATTCATATTTCTGGTTTAAACAGCTGGTGTAAGCTTTTACTGTAATAGCCTCTTTTCTATGTAAAGAAAAATATTTTTTTTTCTCCTGAACTTAGGTTTGATGTTGATACAACAGAACTTCACAGTTGGATGACCCGCTCAGAAGCTGTACTCCAGAGTCCGGAGTTTGCAATATACAGAAAAGAAGGGAACCTGTCAGACCTCAGAGATAGAGTTAATGTAAGAAAAAAATCATATTCTTAACAATTTATATTAAATTTGTAGATCAGGTTTTCTATCAGGCAGCCCAATCCTGCCTAATTTAGGCTGGCGGAGCAAGCACTCCTCCTGCCTAAAGCGTGGCAAAAGTGCTGTAATGCACTTTTGTAGCACCTTGAGTGTAAGCGGTGCCAGCACAGAGGCCGGCACTGCTCACACCGCTGCCGTCCTGGATCCGTGCCAGCCGACGCAGGTAAGGCCTGCATCGGGTGGCAGGAGGGCATGGGGAGAGCGGGCAGGGGTGCCACTGGCCGGCCTGGGAGGGGACGGGGATATTGGCGCTGGGTTGCGCCGATATCTAACACTCCTTCCCAGCCCGGGCTGGCCTTACATGGCTAAACAGGTGGTGCGCATTGGGGCACAAATGTCCCCTTCCTCCGAGGTGAGCCCGGGTCACACTGACACGGCCCACATCCTGCTTAGGATGCAGCCGACCGGCCGGCCGCCACATATTAGGCAGGATTGCGCTGTAAATCTGTCTTTTGAAGCACAGTCTGTGCTTGATTATATATGAATGTTAACTACTGTGTATACTGTGTATAACTTGAGTTTGGGAAGGGGAAAATCTTAAACCGCTTTTAAGAGGGTAATATAATACTTTGAATTATTCATATTTACATATTTATGCATCATGGATCATCCATTCATATTAAGTAATAATCTTATAAGGTAAATTTAGTAGTAGTAGTAGTAGTAGTAGTCGTCGTCGTCTAATATTAATACATATGACACAATATTGTAGCTTTGCTAGTAGTTGTTGTTCACTTGGGGCATTTGTTTCCAGGTGAGCTGCTTGCCAGCACACCTTGTGAGTCACAGGTGCATGCAGGAAGAAAGTAATTTCTTATACTTATCTGCAGACATTTCTCTCTCTCTCACGCACACGCACACGCACAAAATCTAGCTTAAATTTATGATAGGTAAGTTATCCTTGGCTTAGTTCAGTATTTACATGCTGCTTCACCACTGTTCTTGCTTCAGAAAGCACTCTAGATGACCCACAGCTCATTTGTCAACCAATGATGAAGGTGGATGCAACGACATAGATCTGTGACCTTAGGTTGTTTGCTCAAGTGTAGTCTATAGACTGCATTTCCCAAGGAAGGGCGCAAAACAACATTGAGTGGGATATTATAGGCAGTGGCTGTTCTTGGCTATTATAAAGATTTGTATTTGTTTTGTGATTTATTTGTATGCACCTTCAACTCAAAACCTCTCAAAGTGGATTACATATAATTAAAAAGCAAAATAATCAGGATAAAAAATTGATTCAGAAACTGCAATTAGAGCAAAATGCAGCAGCCCCTGTGGTTACTGGGGCTTAGTGGTTCAACGTTATTGGGCTGCTGCGCCGCCCCCCGCCACGGTCCAGTGATGATAATGCCCGCCATATCCGCATCCCCGCTGGGCCGACTACACCGTTACACTGCCTCCTCTACTTCCTCCAGCTATTTAGCTGCCAGAAATCCGAGGAGGCCTATCCGAGGTCCCCTTCCCCGAGTAGACCTCCGGCCACTGGTCGACGGGCAGCCTGGGCACAGGATCTGGCAGGTGGCCCTGGGCCGCTGGCCGGATTCTTATACAGGATTGCGCTGACCGCATGATTGCACACCCCTGCATACTATTTATAGCTACAATTTTTAAATCATCTATTGATTTTGAATAAAAGATTTTGTTTCCTTTTTTAACTATATGTAGCATGCTAAGCACCAAAGCTCTTCTACTACCATTGTAGTTTTACGTCATTTCGCACAATTCCCTCCCTCCTCACTACTTGTTTAGAAAGAAAATAATTCCAGGGTCAGATGCATGCATTTGCATGCATGCCTAGTTTGGCCCTTATCCACAGCAACATCAGCTTGACTTTTGGTGGTCCATAGTGATTGGGCTGTTGAATACTTGATTAATTGATTCACAACACTGACTCCTATTTAGATCTCCACTGAAAGGTGACTGCAGAATCTCACTGTGCAGTGGAAAATATGTATCTTTATTTATTTATGTGTATATATAAGAAAGCCCCCAAACAACTAGAGGTACATATATTTCCCCTTCATCTTCCAATTCCTGGGAAACTGCTTATGTTGCTGTTACATTATTCATATTTAAATATATATTTAAAAAGAAAATTAGACAGCAGCATTTGGAAACCTCACTCTGCAAAATAAGATGCGTACGTTTCAAAAATTATATCAGTTAGATTACTAAAACAATAATACTTGGTTGGTTAAGCATGGATTCCATTTAATGTTAGTCAAAATTGTAAATGGGTTGTCACCATGATAAGTGAGGTACACTGTCTAAAATCAAACTAGAGCAACAACAGGTTGAGACTTTACAATACTGGAAAGGGTAGGAAGTTAGAGATCAGATGAAGGATTAGGAATCCGTGAAGCTGAAACATTCTGAACTTCTGGCTGTTGAAAACCTTTTCTAGAATTAGAATACAGGTGGGCCCCCATATCCGCTGGGGATATGTTCCAGGCCCCTCCATGGATACTTGAAACTGTGGATAAGAGCAAACACCCCCTCCATGGTTTCCTGAGGGCCCCCCCCACCCTGCCTCCCCTGCAGGCAGGCATGCTTGCCCCCCCCCAAGCTCTTATTTTTCTTTCAGCAAGCTTTGTTTCTTCCTTAAAACAAACAGAGAAGCAGCCTCCATTGCAGGCAAGTAGAATGAGACTAAGTCCTAGAGAGGCTCTGCAAGGTTTCTGTTAACCTTGCAGAGCCTCTCTAGTACTTAGTCTCGTTCTACTTGCCTGTAATAAGCAGAGGCTGCTTCTCCTGTTTGTTTAAGGAAGAAATGAAGCTTACTGGGAAAAAAGTAAAAGCCTGGGGGGGGTCCCCACGATCCGTGGATAACTGAAACCGTGGATAGTGAATCAGTGGATATGGGGGCCCACCTGTAGATAACTGTCGTTCTTCTTAAACCAAAGTAAACAAAATAGCAATAATAAAACTATGAGGCCTAGGTGCTATTCTGGCATGTTAGAACTTATTTTAAAAAACAAAAGTATTCCATATGAGATATTCAACTTTGTTATCACGTTGCAGGCCATAGAACGAGAAAAGCCTGAGAAGTACAGGAAACTCCAAGACGCCAGCAGATCAGCTGAGGCCCTGGTGGAACAGATGGTGAATGGTAATTACATGGCGGTTGATTTAGATAATCTTCTTAGGGATTTGATAAACACATAGGTTCATATTTATCTCATAAATTATATTAGTAATGTAGTTTGTGAATGGAACAGTAAATTAAAGTAGGTTTGTATTTTGTGTGTTTCTTCTGAATGTTATCTTTTAATTAGAATGGGCAAAACTTGAAATTTAGCACCATGTACCAAAGCAGTGTTCAAAATTCAGCGCTCCCAATACGGTTCAGGTTATTAAGAAGCGGCTCTTGATCCTCAAGAATACGTTCAGTACACAGTCCCCTTTGTTGATCTGAAAGTTCTGCCTTATGTTTTTTACTGTTTTAAAATTCGGGAAAACACATAGAAAGTCAGGAAAAATCATAGACCGCATATCCTCTAACTGATTGCAATATTTTATCTTATTTTCTTTCTTAAACTATTTTTAGCGTTGATGCTTCAATTATTTTGAGCAAAATGTATAAACTTTGTTTGATGACCTTTAATGTTGCTCGCCTAAATAGCCTATTTAAGAGGAGAAGGTTCTATCCACGGATCCACTATTCGCGGATTCACTTATCAGCAGATGGTCCCCTCCCCCTGCATGCACGGAACTCCCCCCCCCCCGGCTCTTACGTTTATCCCAACAATGTTGGTTTCTTCCTTAAATGCGATAAGCAGCCTCCTGCTGCTTATTGCAGGCAAGTAGAGCGAGACTAAGTGGTAGGGAGGCTCAGCAAGGTTCTGTTAACCTTGCTGAGCCTCTCTAGCACTTACACCGCAATCCTGTGTAATTCTTGCACCGGTGTAACAGTAGATCCACCAGTGTACGTGCACTTATGCCAGTGTAACTTGCCATACGTCGATGAACACAAGATGGACACCAGCGTAACCCCTCTCAGTCACAGTTCAGACTCAGGACAGATGCCAGCGCAATTCCGCCGGTGCAGGGGGCATTCGGACACCCCCAGAATGCCCCCTGTGCCGGGGGAGTTGTGCTGGTGTCCGTCCTGCATCCCAACTGTGCGTGCACGGCATCTAAGAGGGGTTACGCTGGTTTCCGTTTTGCATCCATCAACGTACAGCAAGTTACACTGGCATAAGTGCACTTACACCGGTGGATCTACTGTTACACCAGTGCAAGAGTTACACAGGATTGCGCTGTTAGTCTCACTCTAGTTGTCTGCAATAAGCAGTAGGAGGCAACTTATCACACTTGTTTAAGGAAGAAACCAACATTGCTGTGATAAACGTATGAACCGGGGGTGTGTGTGTTGCGTGTGTGCGTGAGGGGGCCCCTCAGAAAACCTCAGTGGGGTGTTCACCCCTATCCACAGTTTCCACATATCCGCAGGGGGGCTGGAACGTATCCCCCGCAGATACAGGGGCCCTACTATATATGACAAACCAGGTTATTATATGAGAAATCTTTTTATATAAGAAACCCATATACAGGAAAAGGATGAAAACTTCTTATAACTAGGGTTTTTTTTTGGGGGGGAGGAATAATATATATGCCTCTGCTGGGGTTAAAAAGAGAGGGGTAATGATATATATGCCTATTTAAGAGGGGTTATCTTTTCACCCATTAGGCCAGCGTATTGATGAGGAAGACAGATTTATATATTTTTTAAAAGGGCCTTAGAGTGTGAATTGGTGACCTTAGGATGTGTTTATTCCTCAATCAAGGTCAAACAGACTTTTACAAAACCTTAATGGTAGTGGAATTTGTTAGAAAAGTAGAGAACTTGTTAGATGGGTATTTGATGTTGGCGGGGGATCTTAACAGAGTTGTTTGTTTGTGACATATCGAATTCTGCAAACCATGTGAAGATTTATCCTGTCTTTCAAAACTGGTTGATAGAAAAGGAGTGACTAGTCATTTGGAGGCAAAAACACCCCAGGAAGAGAATTATACTTTTTATTCAAACAGATACCAATTTATTCAAGATTTTTTGTCCATTAGAATGTTACAAAGGTGTTTGAATGCAGAAATTTGTGTCATGCTTTATGTTGTTCATGTACCAATAGAGATGAAGTGGACCCTTCAAAGAATAAGAGAGAATTCATTTAGTACTTGGAGTTGGTATCATTTATCATTAAAGAATGACCATGTTGTTGAATCATGAGATCAGATAATACAGTGCTTTGATCTAAACTTGACACAAAGAATTGACTTAACAGTCATCAGGGATACCTTCAAAGCTTATATGACAGTGTTGTGTATCTGTAAGGGGATTTATTTAAAGAGTCAGAGAGAACAGGCTTATAACTTGCTGGTGCATGAAATTAAGCATTAAGAAAAGATTCATAAAAAAGATAATTCTGGGATGTTGAAACAAAGGCTTGACACAGCAAGGGACGAGCTGAAGTTAATGGATGCATCTAAAGCAGCCAAATTGCTATTATACTATAAGCAGGATATTTTTGAATATGGCAATGAGCCAGGTGAAAAATTAGTAAAAAAATGATGGCAGAAGGAAATACTAACGGGCATATCCAAATTCATATAAAACCACCATAAATGTTGAAAAAGTTTTTTTGACCCTCAAATTTGCAGGCCTGTGTTATTAGACACTGGGCTGCTTTTAAATATGCACAATACAATATCAGGGAAACTTAGTATGGCACTTCCTAACGTTCAATTCTATTATCTCTTTGAGTCAATGATGGGTAAACAAAAGTCATACTTAAGTGGAATAGATAGACAGCATAACCCTAGAAGTGAATTCTATTGAGTTCAGTGGGATTTACTCAGCTCAGTATGTAGAGGATTGTAGCCTTAGATTGAAAGAATGGAGTTGATTGCCAATGAAGAGGCAGTTAGAGCCTCAAGTGTCATACATCAAAGTTATAGAAATATGGAATACAGGTTTCCATCACTTAACGACAGGGATGCATTCCCTGAACCCCCCATCGTTAGAAGATGTTGTCGTTATGCGAATGCAGCCTCTGGAGGTCTCCAGAGGCTGCTTCCACATTACCCCAGGACAGCAACCCCCTCCATAGGCCTCTGTGGGCCTGAGAATGCTTCTCCGAAGTGACAGGACGCGACTTCTGATTTATTTCCATCATAATTAGGTTCACTGGCATCAAATCCCATTGATGTAAATGAGTTTGACTTTTAAGCAGGATTTCCAACTTTTATGTGTTTTCTAAATCCATTTAGGAACTTTTTTATCATTAATTTGGAAGGGGGCATATATGCATGAATTAGAAGATGTGGACTGAGGGCCGAGCAATGCTGCGGCGTCTCCTCAGTCGACGCCCGGCCTACGTGTCCTGGCCCGGCCAATCCCAGGTCTGACGTGGCTAGTCTCCTGCCTCCCCCGGGGGGGGCAGGATAATATCCCCGCGCCGCGAGCGGCGGCATAGGGCATTCATATCTAACATCTATAGGTCCTTGACACCCTTAGAGAGGATATTATTTGTCTCAAAACCCGGAAAGGGTTGTTGTCAAGAATATATAAGATACTGATTCAAAATCAGGGAAATACTATTATATTAAGCCATGTTTAAAGAAAGTCTTTACATTTAAAGTATGTATATCAAATATCAAATATCAGTGGACATCTATGTGTTGGAACCCTCCATTAAGTGAGGGAGCCCCTCTCCGTCGTCGTCCACGGTAAAGAACCACAGCCTGATCCAGAGATTGCGCGCACTCGCAAGGTGCAAGCGGGTAGCATGTGCGCAATCTCCGGATCAGGCTGTGGCACTTTACCGTGGACGACGACAGGGCGGAGTTGCTTCACCTGCCGTACACGCACAGCACGTCCCTGCTCTTAACACCTACCACTTAAATAAGAGGAGTGGGGGAGTAATAGTCTTGGAGGAGGCATTAAGCATATGTGGTGATCTTGTTGAGAAATAATCAAATATTAGAATCAATTACTGCAAATAAAAGAGGAAAACATACGTGAACCTACCATTAGGTCTGATCTCTTTGCTACTGGAACAAGTTGAAACTCTTCCACATGTAGTAAGGAAAGTTGCAGTTTGAGTAGGCTTATAGTGTTTCCCCCCATTCTGTGATACATTTAGGTGGCAATCTGTGAATGATAGTGTTGATAGAAATCCCAATTACTTCACTACTATTTAGCTGTAGTTCTAAGCAGTTGTTATTCAGAAAAGTCAACTGAGACCTTCAATCAACCAAGTAACTCGTCTGTTTAGGAAGTTGTTAACTCAATTGCTTTTGTTATTCTTGTCTATGGTGTCACTGAGAATTGAGGCCCTAATTGTTGTCTCAGGTATTTTTCCTTAAGTGTTTCTGAAATTAAGATAAAATAATTGGTTGGTGGTTGAGTGCCTGCTGTTTGGAAATAATTTACGTTGAGTGTAGTCACATTGTAGAAATCAACAGAAGTATATGGGAGTACTGTCAGAATTCCTTCCATACTGAAATTAGTGTAGAGATTTGAGTGGATGATTGGTTGCTTTGACAAGTTAGAACAAAACAGGTTGTATTGAAATCAGTGCTTACTGAACTTACTTTGGGAGGCATCTAAATGAATGCAAAATGAATTTGTAATGTTACAGCACACGAGGAAGAAATCTGACATCATGATTCATTGTAAGTTGCCATTCAAAATATCCTTGTAAGTCAATAGCTAAAACATATTGTTCTACACTGGAGCCATGGATAATGATAAATACATTTGCCAAGGCATTGTTAAGTGGCAGCTCAGATAACTTTTCATAGAAAGTACTGTTGCCAGTGACCTCATTTTCCAAACGTACACAGTCTCTCCTAACTCCATCTTGGTTTCTTAGCTGAAAGTCCTGAGAGTCAGGCTGGACATTGACCAGGAGGGGGTGAGGCACAGCTTCCTCTAATCAAGACTATGCTAAATAAGGGCCATTGATCAGAATGGAAATTGAAGCACTGTGGGGCATCTGTATGTCACCTTCCTTGCAAATTCAGGTTCTCCACCTTTGCATAAACTCCTTTGCAAGTATAAGTCTTCCTGAATAATAAATTGAATTCAGTTGCCCAGTGGCCAGGCTACCTGGACAGTCTCTTCAGCCTCCTCCTTCAGGATGTCTCTCCCAGGAATGACATAAGCATGGGTGAAGCCCACACCTTGCCATACTTTTTGTCCCTTTAGGAATCTCTCCAGTTGGAATACAATTAAGCTTTGCACCCTCCTGGAAGGACACACCTTAGCTCAGTCAAGCCCAGGAAATTCCTGGCTGCACACCCAGAAGATGTTCTAGATATTATTCACCTAGAACTTTCTCTGTACAGTGGGCCCTCCTTATCCACGGATTAGCCATCTGCAGATTTGACTATCCACGGATGGCCATCTGCAGAGGATGGGGACGGAGGGCCCCACTGGGGACAGAGGGCGGCACCACAGTACCTTATTTAACAGCTTTCTAAGCTTGTAAAATGCCTGTAAAAAGAAAAAGAAAAACCATGATCAGAAGCGATTTCCGGTTGTGTGTGCAAGCATAAGTCGCTTCTGATTGCGGGTTTTTCTTTTTACAGGCATTTTACAGGCTTAGAAAGTGGTGCAAGAGGCATGAAGCAGGCAGTGGCGTGTTGGTTAAATAAGTTACTGTGGTGCTGCCCACCCCGACCACGGATTTGTGCATCTGCGGATTTTTGCATCCGCGTGGGTTCCAGGAGATTAAATTATCTCACGGATATGAAGGGCCAACTGTATTCATTATCCAAAGTCCTATAACTACCCCAGCTCTGGGATCAGCATTTTGGTGTTTCCTTCTCCACTGAAGGTGCCTGCACTGTCCATTTTGGTAGTCTCTCCCTCCAACAGAGACCTTCCCTCTGTTTTGGGCGATGTTTTTCCTGCATAGAGAGCCTCTTGCCTTGATAGTCACACCTCCAGAGGAGCTACGTTTGCTGCCTACCATGGGGTGTAGTGGTAAACATGTCTGCATGTATATAAGATTAGTGTTGGCAACAGTGCTGAACAATTAAAACTATTTTAATACAATTCGTTATGCATAGTACACAAGGTAATAAAATTAATGAAGGCACTTCAGGTACTGATCTTTATGTCCTTTGGGGACAATGTATTTATTCGCTGCCGATATCAGGGGTTGTTCTGAATATAAAATGTGAAACGATTTATGAGCCATTAACCTTGAAATTATATTATATTACCACAGAATAGGTATTGTATTATTCATCATGCGTGATGTTGACAGCAGGAGTTATCCACCTACTTAACACTGGTGGCAGCACCTTCCCAAGCTTGTCAGGAAGGACTCGTGGCTAGTGCAAAGCAAGGTGCAACTCCATTACAAGTATAACTTACATACACTTGGGCACACTTATTAGACTTTGATAAACCAAGTTAAAACTGAATTTTATATACGTTTATATAAAAGATGTTTAAAGATGTTTAAAGCGTTACTGCGATACAAACATTACACTTAACCTGCATTCCAGGAAAGGATGCTTTACAGTAGAACTGGGAGAAGGTTTAAGCCATATGAATGGCAATGGAGGATAAATTGTTTAGAAATGCCAGAGAGTTCTAGACACAGAGGGCTGAAGTAGAACAAACAAGATACATGGTTTAGAAATGTGGTTAATAACTGGATTGGAAGGAGGATTAGAAACTTTCACTACTTGAGAGCGTGTTCCCAGAGTCCTAGCTCTACCATCGGTCTGCAGGTTCAATTGAAGATGTGGCAAAAATCAGTTGATTTCAGTTTTAAAAACACAATATGTGTGATTTAAAGCTTTTTTAAAATTATTGCTTAAAACTGCTGCCGCTGAATGCCAGGTCAGTGAATACTAAGATCAGCCTGATCCATGATTTAATCCTGGAGGAGAGTGCTGACCTGGGTTGTATCATGGAGATCTGTTTGGGCGAGGTTGGGGGGGGTAGCCTCACCCAGCTGTGTCCACCAGGTTTCTGTGTGTTGCAGCCGGGGTGCTGGTGGTGTCGCATCAGTCTACCACACTGTTTCTCAACATTTGTCCCGACGTACCACTTCCCAGGGTCCAATCATCCAAAATACCACCAGAAGGAAATGGCAATAACATCATTATACAGTACTAATATTTTCCTATACCTTTGATCACCTACATCCCCCAAATGCAAAGTATTCCCTATACTGTATATATCTTTTAGTTGACACAAGATGGAGGGCGGCAAGCCCACCCTCTTCACATCTCGACTATGGCATTGGAATGTCCCCCCAGCTTATCGTGCTGGGGGATTTCAGCGTCCATGCCAAGGTTCCCAGGGCAGAGTAGGTCTTACTTACATGGCCACCATGACAACCATGGGCTTCTCCCGGCAGATCACGGCCCCAACGCGCGTGGCTGGGCACACGCTGGACCTGATTTTCACTGCTGGGCAGAGAGGGTGACCTGGTGGTGGTGGAGATTAAAGTATCTTTGTTGTTATGGACAGATCACTACCTGGTAAAGTGTAGACTGATGGTGGTACCTATCCTCCTCAAGGTTGGGGGACCTAGTGGTATGGTCTACCCCCAAAGACTGATGGATCTGGATGGTTTCCTGAGGGTTTTGGGTTGTTGTTTTTTCCTGCTACTAGGGCCAGTGTCTCATCCATTGCTTTGATTGACCTCTGAAATGGGGAAATGGCCGGAGCAGTGTACGAAATCGTTTCTGTGCAACCTTGGCTGGGTTGTAGAGTCTAAGTCACTCCTTGGTTTACCAGGAAACTGCGCATGATGAAATGGCTTGGCAGACATTTAGAGCAGCAATAGAGGAAAACTTGGGATGAATCTGATCTGCTCGGGGGGGGGGGGGGCGCTGGCTGAATGGGGAGGATAGTAAATTCATCTCTTAGGGAGAGAGTACTGCCAGAAGCCTTAAAAGCGGCGGTGGTTTGCCCTCTCCTGAATAAACCCTCCCTAGACCTAATGGTCTTAGATAATTTCCAGCCAGTGTCCAACCTACTGTTTTTGTACAAGGTGATTGAGCAGGTGCTGGTGTCTCAGCTCCAGGGAATCCTGGAAGAAGTGGATTATCTGGACCCCTTTCAGTCTGGTTTCAGGCCAGGCTACGGGACGGAGATGGCCTGGTCGCCTTGATTGATTACCTGCGCCAAGGACTAGACAGGGGGAGTGTGTCCATGTTGGACCTCTCAGTGGCTTTTGACACCACTGATCATGGTGTCCTTCTGGATTGGTTGGCCAGGTTGGAGGTCGGAGGCAATGTTTTGCAGTGGTTCCTCTCTTTCCTGGCAGATCAAACACAGATGGTGAGGTTTGGAGATACCTGTTCGGCTCCCTGGCTGTTCACTTGCATGGTGTGTCATTCTGTCCCCCATGCTGTTTAACATCTACATAAAACCTCTGGGGTAGGTCATCCGGAAATTCGGAGTGGGATGTCACCAATGTGTGGATGACACCCAGCTCTATCTCTTTTCCGCCAATCTTCAAGGAAGCTATTGAAGTGATGCCTGGAAGTGGGTGGGGCCTGGATGAGGGCTAATAAACTGAAATTAAATCTGGACAAGACAGAGGCCCTTCTCTGGGCTCCGGGGCTCTTCCGGAAGGCCATGATACAGGTATTAGATCTACAATTTGCTCTCAATGGGGTAGCACTGCCTCTCAAAGAGCAGGTTTGCATCCTGGGAGTTCTCCTGGATCCACAGTTGTCCCTGGAGAGCCAGGTGGCATTTGGGGCCAGGGGCGTTTTTGTCCAGCTTCAGTTGGTGCATCGGCTGAAACCGTACCTGAAACCGTGTCAGTCCAATCTGACTACAGTGGTCCACGCCCTCGTGATGTCTCACTTAGACTACTGTAATGCAATATACAGTACTTGGGGCTACTCTTGAAGATAGTCCAGAAGTTGCAGTTAATGCAGAATGTGGCGGCCCCGTTGGTTACCGGGGCTTGATGGGTTGATTCTGCCATGCCATTGCTCTGGCAGCTATACTGGCTGCCCATTCCATTCCGAGCCAAATTCAAGATGTTGGTGATGACCTTTAAAACCCTATACAGCACATAGGGCCAAGATACATCAAGGAACACCTTCCCCCACATAATCCTGCTTGTCCCCTATGATCTTCAGACACGGTCTTGCTTTGGATACCGCTGCCATCGGAAGCCGGGGGGATGGCAGCAAGATGCAGGGCCATTTGTGGCATCACGCCTCTGGAACCAACTGCCAGCAAGTCTGAGGACGGCCACCACTTTGCATGGTTTCCTATGGGGTGTAAAAACAGACCTATTCCGCTTGGCATTTGAGGAGGGAGGGAACTCCTAGGGAACTCTTGGGAAACTTTTTTAATTAATATCTACAGGCCTTTGTTCCTATTTTTTATGCTGTTGCTGTTTTTATATTCTTAATGGCATCTGTATCGTCGTAATTGTTTTTAACTTTTTTATTAATTGTTTTTAATGGTTTTATTGTATTTTAATTTTTGTTGTGAACTGCTTTGAGCATCAGAAAAGCTCTGTGTGTGTGTGTGTGTGTGTGTGTGTGTGTGTGTGTGTGTGTGTGTGTGTATTAAAATAAATAAATAAATTTAGTGATCATAAACTTTGGAAATACTTTTCTATAATTTATAAAAATAAAATAATTAAAAATAGTTTTATAAACGGGATTTTTTTTTAGAAGGTCATCATGACTTTAACAGCTTAGTTCTTTGGATGCCTGTAGAGGACTTCTGCTATATCAGTGATTGCTCTCCCAAATGCTGTTCATAATCCTCTTCCTTGTTGGCATCCTCTGATCTAGGCTGGTCTGGCTTTCTCTGTGTGGGCTCTTTGTTCTGTGTGCTTCCTCCTCTCACTGTCCTTTCTCTGACCCATTTGCTTTGTGGTCTGTGGGCATGTAAATTAGGAAATAGTATCTCAGTTATCTGGGGCAGTTACTTTGGTGTCTTGAACTTTAAGGTAATCAGAGCAGTCCTTTTGTATGCAATCCATGTAGTGATTTGGCATTACTCATCCTTTTTCTAATCAATACTTGAATAATACATATTATTTTAAAATTTCAGTCCTGAACAAAAATTAGTTGTCTCTTCCTGCATAACTTTCCATTTCACACAGTTTATTTCATTGGTCCTAGTGCTTCATTTTTGCAGTGCTGTTTATCTTAGTGATAATGCTTTTGCTGGACTTTTAAAATCCTCTTTCCCACTAATACACAACATCTGTATATTCAGGATCATTTATTCGATGATAAATCATTTGCAGGTTTTATAAGATATCTGAGAGAGAAAGTTGTTAAATTTCTTTTCTCCCCCCCCCCACCGTGACCTAAAAATAAATGTGTTAAACTTTTCCCCTCTTTCCTTCCTTCCTAGAGGGGCTTAATGCTGACAACATCAAACAAGCCTCAGAGCAGTTGAACAATCGCTGGATTGAGTTCTGTCAGTTGCTGAGTGAAAGACTGGCATGGCTGGAGTACCAAAATAACATCATTGCCTTCTACTCCCAGCTGCAGCAATTGGAGCAGACAGTAATTACTGCTGAAAACTGGCTGAAAGCACAACCCACACCAGCAGCAGATCCTGCTGCAGTGAGAACACAGCTAGATAAGTGCAAGGTTTGAAATTCTGCCCCCATCTTTGTCGTGTTGCACTGTATATGTACTGTATTGCTGCATCTCTTAACAATATGGGGTTTTTTTTGGTGAAACATGGGGAAAAAAGTATCTTTTATAGTTTAGTGTTTGGCTTTACTAACGGTCTTATAAGAGGCTAAAGAAACATAACTTTGGGCCTGTTCACATATGGAGCTGTCCACACACAATTACTTCAGGAGTGTGTGGGATGTTCTTACCCTGTGGTTGGGGCAGAATCACATGATGGTGCTGTTTTTATACCTTACGCCTCTGTGGATGGTCTATATGTACTGTAGCTGCCAGTGTCATGGGAACGGAGGCAGCCAAGTGTACCAAAATAGCACCTTCACGTGAGCACAGCATTCTAGCAAGCCTTACGTGACCACATTTGCAGTGTGTATGCATGAGAATTGCCACATGTAAACTAGCCCACATTTTTCTCTACTGTTCTATTAGTATTGCTTACTCAGAAGTGGAGGGTCATGTAGATAAACAAAAGTAGACACCCAAGCAACCACACGCGCGCGCACACACGCGCGCACACACACACACACACACACACACAAACACACACTTACACTTTACATTCTTGCTAGTATTTTTTTCTTCCCTCTTAGTTTAATTTTCAGTTATGTGCAAAGGAAGGAACAGGAGAGGGGGTACAGACCTGTTACAAGTGAGGAACATAGGAAGCTGCCTTATACTGAGTCAGACTTCTGGTTCATCCAGCTGAGTATTGTCTACATTGCTGGCGGCGACTATCCAGGGTTTCCAACACCACCTCCAGATTTGATGTTATAGTGCTACAACTGAAGGGAGAGGGGGATGAGAATGGCTTTGAAAGGTTAGGACTAGGGAATGCCAGCATTAAAAACAACATTTATGTTTGCCTATCTATTTAAAATCATTGTTACATTGTGACTTAAAACAGTTATATATTATTATGTAGGATGAAATCATCCGCTTGTCAACCCTTCAGCCCCAGACTGAAAAGCTAAAGTCTCAAAGCAAAGCACTGAAAGAAAAACAGCAAGGTCCAATGTTCCTGGAAGCAGATCTGGTTGCTTTTACCAACCACTTCAAACAAGTTTACGATGATGTGAAAGCTAGAGAAAAACAGCTACAAACAAGTAAGTGTTACTGCTAATTACAGATTAGAATGGCATTGAAGATGCTTTTTACATTGAAATTTCACAAACTAACCAATCACATCTACTAGACTAGACTAGAATTAGGTCACTCTGAAAGGACAGGTGACACCACTATTGAAGTAGATGGCAAGATAAGAAGGAATCTGGACTGAGACTAGACCTGCTTCATCTCCCTTCACCATTCAGTTGTGGTTTCAGATCACTAAGAACTTACTTTAAAAGTTTTGTTTACTCATAATTTCTAGGTGGTACATATCTGAAAAAGGGACATTGATTCCATTTCTGTTTTCCTTGTCTATGATGTCAGTCCAGCAGAATAATGAGAAGTTTCTGTTGTATCCAAGGAGTCAAACATTAGAGGCAGAGCGTTTGCACTGCATGTATTCTTCCAGTGCGAAATGATGGGCCATCTCCAAAGTTGTTGTGTATTAAAAGAAACACACTTCCACTTGTGCATTTCTGATTCCTTTCTTCCGCTTCAGCCCCCAACACCCCATCCTACAGTGTTCTTGAGCAGATTTGTGTGGTTTATAGGAGAGTTGTGTGGGTTATAGGAGAGTTCCTCGAGAGCAGATTTGCATGGATTATAGAGGAGTTCCTTGGGGTAAGGGAGCAAGAAAGCCCTGTTGCATGACAGGAATTCAGCTTATGCTGCTTTTAATACAGCCTGAAGAGACGTATGAAGCAGACGTATGACGTATTTGAGATGTATGAAGCAGCCCTAAGAGCTTAGCTGGAGGTTAGGCTTTGAATCTGTAATAAAAAGGCAACCATTTGTACATTAATCAGACACCATTTTGATAAACATTCTCATTTTTAAAGTGTTTTCCACAAAAAGTCCTAGAATCACAGTGATGAAGTTAAACAGTCTTAATGCCTTCTGTTCTGACTAACAAGATCCCATTGTGCGCTAATTGTAAATACAGTTTTCACTGCTGAGATCAGTATTTACTGTTTTACAACGCAATCCTATCCTGCTCCTCCACTGGTGCAGCCAGTGGTGCTGCGAGAACTGGAGGCTTTGGAAGGGAAGGGGGATCCAAATCCCCTCTAAAGGGGGATTCAAAAGAAATTTAAATCCTCTTTCCCCTCCAAAGACTCCCGTTCTGCCCGTCTCCGCTGGTTGCACCGGTGGAGGAGCTGGGTAGGGTTGCACTGTTAGAGGGTAAGCAAAGGCATTTATGTTTTCCATAATCTTTTCTATGGATCCATATATTGTATGTATGGCTGTCTCTTTTCTAGAACTGTGTTTCTTTTTCCTCGAAACAGCATTATGACTCTGTAATGCTGCTTGTACTACAAAATAACACTTTGAAGTCAAGCAATAAATATTGTTGTATGATGCATGCATTTGCATCCTGCTGAGAATGCATGTTTACTTTAATAACATGAATGTCAATGAAAACTGAGTTTGTCGTATCTAAACGTTTGCTATTGTTATCTATGAGAAATCAGTATCAACTTGTGTTCTTCATAAACAAGAGTCCATTGCTTTAAGCTTTCATTGTGGAAAGTGAACTGCCCTTTGCTAGTGTAAAGAACATTGATATATGCCTCACATTTAGAATACTGTCCTGTGGGTCAGAAGAATTCTGCTGCCTGTTCTAGATACTAAGAATGTTCTACCTACTATGGAAGCAGGTTTTATTGGAGGTGTATGCATATAAGAGGGGCCACGGTGGCTTAGTGGTTAAGATGCTGAACTGCAGACCGGAAGGTCAGTAGGACAGCAGTTCGAGACCCGAGTGCCATGTGATGGAGTGAGCTCCCGTCTCCTGTCCCAGCTCCTGCCAACCTAGCAGTTCGAAAGCAAGAAATAGATAAATAGGTACCGCTGCGGTGGGAAGGTAACAGCGTTCATGCCGGCCACATGACCACAGATGTGTCTTCAGTCAGCGCTGGCTCTTTGGCCTTAGAAACGGAGATGAACACCGTACCCTAGAGTCAGACACGACTGGCTTTCGAGCAGGGGATACCTTTACCTTTACTATGCATATAAGACACATAGGAACTATTCCTGTTTTATAAGGAGAAAGGCTAGTAAGAGGGAAAACAGAAGAGACCTCTGCCGATGCTGATATAAGCAAGGATGCATCAACAGCAGAATTGGACTATCTTTTGCATTGTTATGATATTTGTAGGTTATCATTACTCTGAATTCTAGTAATAGCCTTTTCCATACAGTGTCATTAAATGTAAGTTTTTTTGTTTTAGATCCTGCTTGTCAACAACGAAGAGAAATATACAAGGCCACTTGAATGCTAAATTAAAAATGTCTTTTGCTCTGTGTGTGTGTGTGTGTGTGTGTGTGTGTGTGTGTGTGTGTGTGTGTGTGTGTGTGTGTGTGTGTGTGTGTTTAAATCTGGGGAAAACCAAGGCCAGCATTTTCTGGGTGCTATGAAATGTTTCCCACGTTCTCTCTTGATTTCAGTGAAAGAATAATCATACTTCTAAAGTTTTACATAATACTAGCTCCTTCTAGTGGTTGTTGCAAAGGAACTGACTTCAGTCTGTACCTGATGAAACTCAGAGGCTAGGAATCACTTGTTTCACTCAATAAACCTTTGTTAGCTATAGGCAGTGATGCTTAGGAGGTAAAATCAGAAAACCAAACTGCTGTAATTTTTAAAGAGAAAATAAAGATTTTTTTCATGATTCTAAAGCTGTAGGAAACTCAATAGGCTTAATAGTAGACAGTTACCTCCTTTCCAATCCAAAAATTCCAATATAGGCTATGTCTAGTAACATGATGTCTGCTATGAAGAATGCTCAGTCTTCAGATAACATCCACTAAAAAAAAACCTATGGCATATGTATTGATGGCTGGGTCACTGAAACTTCCTCCTTGAGCTAGTGTTCCTTCTAATTATCCGCGTCACTATATGGACTCCTTCCATGGTTGTGCAGTGGTGCCTCTGGAGTGCTGGCAATGATGTTACCATAATTGCTGACTTCCAGGAAGCCGAGCTCCGTGCTTCACAGAACTCGTTTTTGAGCTACGTGGTCACATGGCTGAGCAGCTTAGCAGGAACAGTGCTTGGGACCTATTTTTGCATCAGATTACCATTCTTCATTGGAAATATGTTGTAATATTTGACAAAGTTGTGACATTTTTTAGAGTTCCTTAATATTTTTTTGGGTGTTATTTAGTTCACTGAAAATTTGAAATTTTGAGAATGAAAAGGCCTCAATGCTGCCAATAGGTGTCCCAAGAGAATCTAGTTCATTTTGCGTGAACTCTTTTGTTCCCATGCTAATTATTGAACGATTAATTAAGCTCAGTACAATATATCCTGAGAAATCAAAGCAACACAGAATTAATGTCCCAGTGTGTACACACAGTAAACCAGGACATTTATAGGATGGTCACCAAAACCGTAATAGAGGGCATATGTTTTAATTTTGTGTCTTTGTGGATTTCAGAAGTTTAGAAAACACATAAATCTTGATCGTTTTGTATAAATTATCATATTTTATTTGTTATAGCACGTATTCAATTTGACATGTAGAATGCTGCAGTAGGGATGTTTTGTACAAGCTAAACATTGTGTAGGAAAATTTAAAATCTTGTGTCCTATTATTTCTAGCAATGCAATTTATACTTGATGCCTCAAGCAGCTTCAAGCATTATGTTCTTCAGCAAGAGTTTTTTGTCACAAATACAGAATGCGATTCTGAATTATTCCGTCGCAATGAGATTTTTTTTGCTGAATTTATCATTAAAAAAATACTTCCTAGACTGCATTGTCAGATACAGATTAAATTGGTTTATAGTAGACAATGCAAGTGCAATCCCATTTTTCTTGATTAATTATTTTCTCTTTTTAAAAGGATAAACCAATTGTGAAATTTATTAGATAATTTCTTCTGTGTACTTGCTCTATATTTTTCCAACTAACATATGCAAACTACCATTCAGGAAAAGCTAGCAGCAATCATCCAATACAGTATAATAAAGCAATTGATTTTTTCCTTTCATATAAATAATTTAGGAGGGGAAATAAACTCAGCCAATGCTGTTCATGCAACTTCTTCTAACACTGTGCTAAATCAGATGCTTTTGTTAAACCAATAGCTGAGCACAGATTATATTTTCTTATAGTGTTGTGTATGACTTTCAAAGACTGAGAAACCAATCCTATGCCGGTCTTGAATTTAACCACAGAAAAAATGGCACTTCTGCTTATTATTACTGTGTACCGCATTTATTTGGTGCCTGGAATGTCCTAAATGTTGTTCAGGACACAGGAATGGCACTGTAGCTGTTCTAACAGATTACAATATATGGGCATATAGCTACATTCCATTACATATAACTATCAGTTGAACTGTCATGGTTTCCTACGAACTGCTGAACACTCTGCTGTGTTAGGGAACCATAGCTCTCTTCCTAAACTACAATTACTAAGGTGTATTTGGGTTATGACATTTAAATTGATTTAAGCTTGTACTGTAGACATGCCCTCTCTCCATAGGATGTGCAGATCAGAATAGAGGAAGAGGACATGACTTGATAAAAGATAGTAAAAATGAACTAGTCGGGGATTAACGGGTGAGGTAAGCTACCATAAAGGTGATGTTATAATGGTTCAGAAAAGGTTTTATTGAAGAAGTTGGCTTTGAGGCAACATTTGGTGAAAGAGAGCAGGCTGAAGGAGATGGGAATCCTGTTCTAGGAATGTACACTGTTGGCTAAATTTTAATGAATTAAAATGCTGACGCCAATACACTTGTCTTTTCATCTGCTATGGAGCATAGAAGTAGTGCATGAAGCAATCTAGATGATTTTGTTTTAAAACATTGATTGCTGTTGTTTTCTGTGGTCTCCTGTGTATTTGAAGACCTGATTCGTGGCAAATATTTTATTGTAATATAATGCTATTGCTTATCTACTGTGAACTGCAACTGCCTATCCACTGGCAACAAAGCAGTATTAAGGGTATCTAGGACTCCTATGCCTTTAAATTAAGCACTTCCTTTTTGCAAGTTCAGTTCATGTTATTGTTTTTACTGATCATGGCTATGAGATTAGTGAGTAATTGCCCCTCAAATAGGTTCTTTGTGAATTGCCCATGGTACTTGTCCAGGGAAGTGGGGAGTAAAACAAAATAGTGCTATAAATATTTCACTATTTAGAAAATAAAAGTAAAGAGAGGAAATAAGAAATAAAAAATTAACAGACCAATCTATCCTTTACCCTGCCATGCCAAAACAGGCTGCACTGCATGCTGGGGGGGGGGGGAGCAATTGGAAAGTGTGGGAGAGGCAAGGGGAAGTATTTTCCCCTACCCCTCTCTAAGCCCCTCACTCACCAATGGGCCAGCAACTCGAGAGAAAGGGTAACATTAGTCCTGCTGAAACAGTGTCCCAGGGCTAGTTCACAACTGGCTCTAGGGATTGTGGTCAAAAGAAATGGATTGCATTTGAGGGTGTGGTGTTTGAAAGGACTTTTTTAAAAAAATGAATTGTATTTCCTTTTGCTCTCTCTGTGCATGGCTTAGCACAGTGGTTCCCAACCTGGGGGTCAGGACCCCCAAGGAGGTTGTGAAGCTGTTTCTGGGGGGTTGCGAGATGTTGGCTGGACGGTCACAGCCAAGATGGTGATTCACACCTTCCCCCCACCCCACTGCAGAGAAAGAAGTATTTGATGCTCTTATGGGGCTTGATTGCTCACCTTGTGTTACTTTCTGCTTGTCTTTTAGCATCTTTGTTAAAATTAGCTCACTCACTCCCCAAATGGGGCTGCTTATGAGTACAACTTTTAAAAGTGTGATTTATTAAAACAATAACACTTCCTGCTCAATGACATCACTTCCGGCCCTAGATCTTAGGGGGGGTCCCGACAGATTGTCATTCTATAAAAGGGGGTCCTGATGTTAAAAAGGTTGGGAACCACTGACTTAGCAGAAACAAGTCCTTTGCTGTAAATCCAAGGTCATAGGTTCAAGACTGGCAGGTGGTGCTATGCTTTTAAAGGCAGTAATTGATTAGCTCACACTTGGATCCTGACATTGTTCAAGATAAACGGACATAACATTTTCTACTATGTTTTTAAAATATAATCTAATTTAGACTTAACCTTCATCTAAACCATAGCAAATGGCCCTCCATTTACCGGGATTGTCCAGGAAAGGTTTTCCGGGCCGATCGGTAAGTCCAACGCCACCGTTTCCATGTTGAAAATGGAGAAACGTAGCCCAGCACCGCCATCTTGACTCCCTAAATCTCGCGAGATCCGAGATTTTGGCGCCCAGATCTCGTGAGGGCATGATGCCCTCACGAGATTTTGGCGCCGACATCCTGAATCTCGCGAGATTTCGCGAGTCAAGATGCCGGTGCCCAGCTAAGTTCCTCCATTTTCAACATGGCGGCGGCGAACGGGTGAGTAGGCTGGCAAGAACCAGCCCGGGGCTGCGCGTGCCTTGGCGAGGCACGCGTAGCCCCGGGCTCGCTGTCGCGCCCGGTCTCTCACCGGCGAGTGGACTCCAGCGACAGCCAGCCCGGAGCTGCGCGAACCTCGGTGAGGCACACGCAGCCCCGGGCTGACTCCCGCTGGCGTCCGCTCGCCGGTGAGAGACTAGGCGAGCCAGCGACAGTGGGCCCGGGGCTGCGCGCACCTCGCCAAGGCACGCGCGGCCTCCCGCTGGCTCGCCCGGTCTCTAACCGGCGAGCGGACGAGCGGGAGCCAGTGGGAGCCAGCTCAGGGCTGCCCTTGCCTTGGCGAGGCACTCGCAGCCCTGGGCTCGCTGTCACTGGCTCACCCGGTCTCTCACCAGCTCCCTCGGAGCAGCAGGAGGAGCGGCGGCGACGGGCGACAATAGGGTAAGTTAATTTAATTATTTTATTGTAAAATTAAATAAATATTTAAAAATGCGGGTGTGCTTCACACGGCAGTAGGGCCCCCTTCGGTTTTTAAAGTTAAATTGATTTCTTTAATTAATTATTTATTTTGAAGATTAAATAAATAATGAATTAAAAATTCCGGCCACGCCCCCCTGTTCACTTTTTTATATTAAATTGGTTTTTATTTTTTTAAAATTGTTTAAATTAATCAATTATTATTAATTATTTAAAATTTAATTAATTGATTGATTGATTGTTGGGGGGTACCCCGGTTTGAGGGGGTGCAGATATGGTAAGCCTAATCTAACTGGTCCTTGTGAACATTCTGTGAAAAAGTCCATTCTACTGAATTATTCTGTGAAGCTATAAAACATAGACTTTGCGTTCCCTGGATACACTGTGGATCTGTTTCTGTAATTAATATTGCATGGGCAAATGTCAAGAAAATGTATTATTTCCACCTGCTATTATCAGTTTATGGATTCTCTCAGTGGCTGCAATTAAAACTACTTTTGAAGACAGAAGGAATGAACTTCACTTACATGCAAGCCACATCCCATTGAAGTCAATGGCAAAATTCCAGTTGATTTGAATGGATCTTTATTTTATCCCCTAGTGAGCTGTTCATGCCTTCACAGATGTTAACCTATTTAAAGGCATCTGTAATGCCATTCTAATGGGGGCAGTTCAATAAAATGCAACTTGTATTTTCTGCTATGCTAATGTTCTGATCTGAGCATTTAACAGATGTCCTAAAGAGAACATTTTCTTTCCAGATATACTGAATACAATAACATGAACCATAAAACGGATATTGGCACTTTCAATAATAGCTTTAAAAACAGGCTCCAGTTCTAAATAACAGGAGATGTGGGAATGTACAGTGGCAGTCTTTGGCAATCCTGAAACCAAACTTCTTGGCATGATCTAATAGTTCATAATCGGACTTAACATACTGTAGTTGTAATTCATGCATATTGTCTTCCGTTTGTTTGTGTGCTTCATGTATGATGTGTTCATGTACTACAGTGCTTCTCAATTTTTTTCTCTCATGCCCCCCCTATGAAGAAGAAAAAATTTCGCGCCCCCCTAATATAACTAATGCAATGTAACTAACGATCTAGTTCACCGACGATCTCTTCCGGGGAGCAGATCGTTCCTCTGCTCCCCGGCGCGAACTCTGTAACGCGCCTAGGAGCGCTTTGCAGAGTTCACGCATGCGCAAGACGACGATGTTGCCAATCGTCGTCTTGCACATGCGTGATTCACAGCGTGAATTCTGCAGAGCGCTCCTAGGCGCGTTACAGAGTTCGCGCCGGGGAGCAGAGGAACGATCTGCTCCCCGGAAGAGATCGTCGGTGAACTAGATCGTCGCTGGAGGCTCCTACAATCAAGATAAGTGGCGCAAAGCATACACACTAACTATTGCAACGAGCCCCCCTTTACGGAGCCCCACTATTTTAGGACTGCTGATGTACTAGCAACCAGTGTGTTTAGATTCCTGATGTATTTAGTTCTTGTTTAGCTGACTTTTTCTTTTCATGGTCCTCATGATATGTATAGTAGCATATATACTATATAGTAGTATAACAATAGTAGTATAACTTGTTAACATGTCTGATTTCATCAACTGGATTTCTGTTGATTGTTTTAGGATGTGGGGGAGGACTCTTGGGAACATAGAGTTGATAGATCAGAACTTGAGATAGCACTATAAATAAATGCCTAGAAAGGGAAATTGTGCCAAGTAATGTCGTTTCTCATGTTATTGTAACAGTATGATAAAAGTCACATCTGATGAAGGTCTGTGTACTTGGAAAATCAAAGGGGGCAGTGAGGTCTTATAGGCAATAAGAAGGGAGATGAGTTTCACAAACTAACCATCACATCTACTGTGGGGATGTGACCAGACAGTGCTAAGGTCACCCTGAGAGGCACAAGTGCCACCCACAACTGAAAGGAGATTGGTAAGGTGAGGAGAAATCTTGGCTGAGACCAGCTCTGTCTCAGCTCCCTTCTTCATTCAATTGTGGCCTTAGGCCTCTAGTTATTAAAAGCCTTGTCAATCCACGGTTTGCATGTGGTACATTTTTTTGGGGGGGGGGAGTGGTCTGTTGATTTATGTTTACATTTCCACATAATTGAATGTTAAGGAATGAAACAATGTTAATCCCCTTTCCTCCCCTTTCATGCAGCTTTTGATAGCTTGCCACCGGTACGGTATAAGGAAACTATGAACACTGTCCTCTTGTGGATACAGCAGTCGGAAGCCAAACTCTCCATACCTCAGGTTACTATCACAGAATATGAAATCATGGAACAAAGGCTGAAGGAGCTAAAGGTAGGCACAAGAAGCATGGCAAGATTATTTTAAATTATTGATGGACTCCTGAATTTAGTAAAAGAGATCACTGAGTTACCCTGAGAGATTTCTAAATGTTAGGTCTTGGGGCTTAATTCTTAGCCTGGATGCAATAAAATACAACGTAGTATTAATTTTTCATATCCTAGGCTTTACAGAGTTCCCTACAAGAGCAACAAAATGGACTAAACTATTTAAGCACAACTGTGGAAGAGATGTCTAGGAAAGCCCCTGCAGAGGTTAGTCAGAAATATCGATCAGAAATTGAGGGAATTCATGGACGTTGGAAGAAATTATCAGCTCAGCTGGTGGAGAGTGGCCAAAAACTTGAAGAGCTGATAACTAAGCTGCAACAATTTCAGGTTAGTTGAGGTTTTCTTTCTTTGCTTTATTATCCGGCCTAAAGTTACACAGGATTGAACCATAAATTATGAGGTTGCTTCTTCACATAGCTTGTGTTATTAGAATCTGAAACATATAAATGTGTGTGTGTGTGTGTGTGTGTGTGTGTGTGTGTGTGTGTGTGTGTGTGTGTGTGTGTGTGTTTGTACCCACTGGGGCTGTTTGTTTTAATTGTTTTAATTCTTGTTTTTAAATGTATATATGTATTTTAATGTTCTTATTGTAAGCTGCCTTGGTTGCCCTTGTGGGAGAAAGGCGGGGTATAAATTCTATAAATAAATAAATAAATAAATTTGAAACATGTTCCTAGATGATACCATTTGGCCTCCTCTCTAGATTTTTGTTGTTGTTGTTAGCATGACATTTCACATGATAGAAATAGCTTTCCAGTTCATGGCCTTTGATGTCCTCTGGCTATTTCAAATCACTGGAGTTTGTGTTGCAATTGTTCCACCAAGGTGACAACTGAAATAAAATATTTTTTCAGCAAGCAGAAGAGGGGCAGGAGATGGACAGAAGAAATCATCCTGAGATTGGAATCTGTTAGACCAGGGCTTCGCAAACTGTGGTCGTAAGTTGGGCCCACCTGCACGCCCTTGCCTCTGTTTGGCTCCAAATTGAAGCCAAACGGAAGCAACCATGACTCGCCTCTTGCAGCTGCTCCCGGCACGGCACGGCACGGCCTCCAGAGGCCTCTGCGGGCTTCAGAAGGCCTCGGGAAGTGACTTCCAGGTCACTTCTAGTTGTGTTGGAAGTCCTCTCTGAGTAGGCTTACCATATCGCCGACCGGGACGCTCCATTTTGCCCTTAAGGGCAAAACGGAGCGTCCCGGTCGACGATATGGTAAGCCTATCTCTGAGGCCCACAGAGGCTTCCGGAGGCGGGGCCAGGAACAGCTGCAGGAGGTCAGTCACGACGCCACCAGCAGGGAACAAGGTGGGTCCCTGCTGCGCCAAGTTTAGGAACCCCTGCGTTAGACAACATTGCTAAGTGATTTCTGACTGGTAGAAGTACTCTGAGTGCTTTCTTACTTCCCATTGTCAGTACTGTTTTCTTATTGAGAAATTGATCTGATAGGAGGCTAGAGCAAAACAGCTTGGGGCAATACTATGTGGCAGTCCGAAAATGTAGATGAAAGCCCTCAAAGAGTACTGAAAATAAGAACATTTGTTGGGAAAATACAATTCACCAATGTATTTTGGTGTATCACCTGGTGTTTTTTTTTGGGGGGGGGGGTTGAAATAATTTCTTTTGTTTCATTTCTTTGTGATCATACTTTCAAAGCATTTTTTCTCAAAACACAAAGCTGTTCAGAAAATTCCTGCTGTTTGGAGAAATAGGATATGTGGAAAAAATATGAACACATGCACATATCCATCTACTTGTGGGTACATACATATATAATATCCAGTCAAACAGTGTTAAAACTTTATTTTTATTTAAAATATAAACATAAATAATCAAAATAACTTTAACATCTAAATTAATGACTTTATACCCCGCAACATATGCAAGTAAAATTATTTTTCTGTCTGTTTCATTTTAAAAGATTTTGAAGACAAAATCAGGGAGAACTATTCATTCCTGGAGTGAAACTAAAGGCAGCAATTAGACTAAATGACACTCAATCCCAAAAACAGTTTTCCTGATCTGCATTTTTTAAAATGTCTAAAGCTTTTTCATATTCATTGCTAATCTTAGAATTACTCTTTATGTTTAGTTATAGTACTATGCTGAGTTATTTCATCGTTAATAAATGCTTCACATAATACAATGCAGTGCTTTTTCAAAAACAGAATGACACTAAAACCCTGAAGAAGTGGATGGCTGAAGTGGATGTTTTTCTAAAGGAAGAGTGGCCTGCCCTTGGTGATTCAGAAGCCCTTGAAAAACAGTTGGAACAGTGTACAGTAAGTCATGACTTTGTGTTACATTTCATGCATAAATTGTTGTAAACAGTCAATATCGAGAATCATCCCTTGCCACAACCTTTTCTATCTAGGATCCTGAATTTGCTATGGGAAGGGCAGGTGGAGTTGTGTATTAGGAGTCTTGTGATCTTTGATCTTCCTAAATTTAGAAGAGAGGAAGAGAAATCAAGAAGGAAAATTTTAATAGGTATAGATCAGGTGTTTCCAACCTGTGGTACGTGTACCGCCAGGGGTACGCAGACCGCAGGCAGGGGGTACGCAAGATGCTGTCCATTATCAGCTTCTGAGATCAGCAGCTGATGACAGGCAGCAGAATAGTTTTTCCAGGGTTGCGGCGTGAGCGGGAGGACCCGCCCGCCTTGTGCTGCAACCCGGGAAAAACGGGTACAGGCCTCCTGATGTCCCCCTGTAGCTCTCCTACCTATTAGCAATAGCAAGATGTTAAGATACACACAGTCGCTGTGCTGGTGTGTATCTTAACATCTTGCTGCACTTGGTGTGTCTACAAACTGAAGAAGAATGTAAAAGTGCATTGGAAACGTTTTAGTATGTTTTAACTGGTTTTTTAACTTGTTTGAGTTTTAAACTGTGTTTTTAGCATATTAAATAGTTTTTATGGCTTTTTGGGGGAGTCGGACTTAGACCTGGAAGATCCAGGTTCAAATCCCCGCTCAGCCATGAAACTTCCTGGGTGACCTTGGGCCAGTCACTATCTCTCAGAGCCCCACCTACCTCACAGGGTTGTTGTGAGGACAAAAGGAGGGGAGGAAATATGTACACCACTCTGAGCTCCTTGGAGGAAGGGCAGTATAAAAATGTGAAAAAATAAAATAAATAAATAATCTCATAGTAAGTCTGTGGATCTTCTTTGCCTTTTGGAAAGACTGGCACAGGAGAGTGCTGGGCCATCTGTCACAGATGACCGAGCTCCAATGAGCTGCTCAGGCTTGTCAGCGCTTGGCTTTGATCGCCGCCGAACAGCTGATTGGATGTAGTTTTGTGACTGGGCATGCAAGCCCCCTTCTCTGTACACAGCAGCAGAACTGGATGTGACTGATTCTCTCAGGAGGGGAGGCAATAGGAAAGAGAAAGAGAGAGGGTTTTTTCCTTGGGCTGTTTTTATACACGGACACACGGCACGTGTATTTCATATGATTTACAACACCGGCCCTCGACAGGTACCATGAATCCGATGTGGCCCCCAGGATGAAATTATTTTGACACCCCCTAGGCTAGAGTATCTCTCCTCTTAGCAGCAGTGGCAGTGATAGCAGCATCCTAGCAGCGATCTTATGAGCAGTTGAGGAAGCAGGAGGCAGTGGTGGGGCGCACAAAAGTTCATTTCCCCCTCCCATTTCACTCCATGGGAAATTCAGCCATTTCTGCTGACTGCATGAACCAGGCTAGCCCTAGTCTCTATATTGCTTGCTGAAGATATGATGATTGCTTGTTCTGATGAGCCTAATATTGATTGTCCTGATCTCACAGACTTTGGAAATCAGACAATGTGGGTTTATCTGGGAAAGATACATTGGAACAATGGAATGTATTTTCTGCTGTCCATAGCTGTTGCCTAAGTGACCTATAAGTCTGAAGAAATGTTAAGGCAGATATTTAAGAACTTATCTGCACCTCACTCCTCGTGGTCAAAATAAAGCCATTTTTTTTAATCTCCGGTGGAGTGGGAGTGAGTTTACATACTTCTTGTTGAATTCTATTAGGACTGTGTTCCTCTGGAGCTATACCTGACATACTCGCTACCGTCTTTTGTGGGCGACAGGTAGGAGTGAGGCTTTTTGAAGTCATCTGCAACCCCTGAAAGTTGTACCATACCTTCTCAATCATAGTAGTGGTTTAAATAGTTTGTATCATACCTTAACTATCACTACAGCTTGGGATCAAGATACTAAGAAAATCTTCCATATGAACCTGTTTGTTCCTAAGTTCTTCTGTATAGGTAGGCTTACCAGTTCTCCAACCGGGACAGAGTGCTAGACCTTTAGGAGAAGGATTGTGGGCAAGTGTAGCTTGTTAAGTCCTAGAGCACAATCCTAGGCATGTCTACTCAGAAGCAAGCCCCACTGAATACAATGGGGCTTGCTTCTGACTAGACATGCCTAGGATTGTGCTCTAGGACTTAACAAGCTACACTTACCCACATTCCTTCTCCTAAAGGTCTAGCACTCTGTCCCGGTTGGAGAACTGGTAAGCCTATGTATAGGTTTTCCTTTGCATCCTGCCAGCCCTTGAGTTACAGATGACTGGGATGCAAGAGAGAGCTTTCTCTATGGCGACGCCCAACTTTGCAACTCTCATCCTAGGAAAATTCAGCTTCTCTTTCAATGACCTTCTGTTGCTATGCTGAGACCTCCCCCCCCCTTTTTTTGCAGGCATTTGGCCTGCTAAATTGTTATCTGTTGAATATTTATTTTATCTGGTGTGTTACCTGCTTTATTTTTGGAATTAATTTTAACGTTTTGGGCATTTTGACTGTTTTGTTATATTGTAAACCACTACAAGCATTTTAACAGCAAGCCAGGGTAGAAATATTTAAATAAAATTGGCAGTAGTTCTACTTACATGAGCTTTTCCAGTCTTACCATCACCATCTCAGCCAAGACAAACCCTCTATGACACCATCCCATGCCCTCTTTAGTGCTGGTGTTTTCCCAGAAGGTGTTGGTCCTTCTGCCAAAGGAAACTTCAGAGTTGGGGAACTGGTAGGGTTGTGAGTCAATGGAATAGAAAGTGAAAAGGTAGGAGACTAGCTATTGAATTTCACATCATAATTTGAAATAATAAAAAAATGGAGTTGGCACCTCCTTACTCATTTGTATTTTATCTACTGTGCTCATTCATTCCTGTAATGTTTGGGATTACTATGGAAATTGTGTTGTATTTGGCCACTAGGTGGAGGCAAGAGGTAACTGTAATATACTGGCATGGGGTTCTGCGTGAAGCCCTAATGAGGATATTTTTTCTTGTGGCAATTCTATCCTTTGTCCTGGTGCTCACTAAGAGTTGAGCTTCTATTGAATTGTGCTTTTGTATTAGCCTATTACCCCCAGTGCTATTTTTATACGTGCATTTGTGTTTTATGCTGTACTGTACTGGCACTGCCTGGCTTTCCCCTTTATTTAAGCTGTCTGAATTAGATAGATTATAACTTAAACCAATGACAAATAATTTGTCTAAGCAAGATGTAACATCTTGACACACTGTGGTTCTCAGAAGTGTCTGAACCCCAAGTTCCTTCAATTATCTTTGAAAAAGTCCAAGTATATGATGCTTCTATTTGTACTCCTTACATTGTATGTAACCTGTTCCAAAAGAGTATGCTACAAACCATTTTTCTCATAATTTACTTGCTCTACTGCCTCCAATGACCAAGTAAGCCCTGTGAACTGTGTTTTTCTCAGAAAGCTTACAAGTTCTGTGGGAGCCCCTATAGAAGCTTAAAACATCACCAGGTATTGATATTCCTGTCTCAGGATTTAGAAACCATTTTGATTATCTGGCTGCCACTCTCCCCCTCCCCCCCCCGCTTCATTGGAATAATGCTGAGTCAAAATATAATATCATTTCCATGGCATTTCTGAACAAACAAATCAACAGCTGGCCAGGGCCTGCAGTGCTACTAGAAAGTATTTCCTGGGTTACTGCTGCTGCCACCCACTGGCGTCGCTGGAGCGTGGCGGGGGGCGGGCCGCCAGGGGGTGACGCGCGTCACGGGGTGACGCGCGCACCCCCCGCGCGTCACCTCCGTGACGTGCATCGCCCTCCGGACACTCCGAGGCTGGCCCGGGAGCCGGCCTTGGAGCGTCTGACCCCGCCGGCACTCCAGGGCCTTCTAAAAGAAGGCCCACTGCGCAGCACAAATCCGGGTATTTTTTCAATTTTCGCACATGCACAGAGACCGAAAATTTCCCCCCCCCCCGCAAATTTGACACCCCCCGCGAATTTACCACTCCCTCCCACCCTCCCACCCAAGGCCGCTTACCTGAGGCTCCGGGCGGCCGTCGCCGCCTTCCCGCGTTACATCTAGTTTAAATTGGCCTTTCTGCAGCTGCGCAAATCGCCGTTGAGGCCGAGAGGGCAATCTCTCGGCCTCAACGGTGATCTGCGCAGCTGCAGATAGGCCGATTTTAAAGGGACTAGGCGGGCGGTGGCGGAGCCTCCGGTCCCGCGGACCGAATCGGTCGGGTCCCGCAGGGGCCGGACCGGATCGACCCGCGGGCCGGAGGTTCCCCACCCCTGTTTTATGTGGACAAGTAGGGCCTGCAACAAATGTTCAAATATAACCCCACTCCCTATAACGAGATCTTCCCACTGAGATCTTCAGCCAGCCTGAAACAGGTAATGCTGTTCAATCACCCCTTCCTCCAAGGAGCTCAGAGTGGTGTACATAGTTCCTCTCCTCCTTTTGACCTCACAACAGCCCTGTGAGGTAGGTTAGGCTGAGACACAGACACTTCCAGCCGTCTTGAACTGCCGTCCTTCAGATCTTCAGGCATATATCAGGCTAGCCTCAGAAAATCTTAATAGGCTGCCTGTGAAGGACTGTTTGAGTTTTGGGAAAGGAGAGGGGTTTCTTTAAGAAACCTGCAAGGCTACATCATGTTTGGAAAGATTGTTGGGGCATTACATTCAGAAATGTAATAAATAATTAATAAGTATTAATAAATAAATTTATTATTCAAATAAATAAACAAATACTGTATATTGTGGTGGGGTGTGTGTGCAAAACATTTATGGACCCTGGGTGCAAAATAATCTAGCTACACCTCTGGACCAAATCATTCTTAATGTTTAAAGTACATCCTGAGAAATGTCAACTGTTATATGTGTGCTAGTATTTAGCTACTGAACAACATCAAATAAGTTCCTGTTTGTCAGAAGCAGTAATTGTGGGAAGTCAACTGCAGCACGAAATGTTTCAATCTCCTGTTTGCTTTCTATTAAGGGATGCTAGAAATACATTTCAATCTTCCGGCCCTCGTGTATTTCATCATTACAATAACAGAAAGCAATTAAAATGCTTTAACTTCTTTGACTTCTGTTTATCTATTCAAGGGCCTCTAATCAACCTAAATAATCTTGTGTCATTTTGCCAAAGCAAATACTGATTATTTGCTGAGGGAATTAGATTTCCTAAACTACCCACCTAAGCTATCTAACCCAGAGTATAAGGAATAAATTGTTAAAATCTAATTTCTCAGCTTATATCTGTTTAATGAACGTCAGAGTTCCTCTCCCCTCCCTTTTTAAATAAATATTATCTAAGGGCCAAACTGCACAAACTATATCAAGCAAGTTATTCACCCTGACATGCTTAGTTTTATTTTCAAAAAGCGGCTATGGGAGTGGGGCTAATACAATCACAAGTGCTATTTGCTGAAGCTGCTATTGGTGCCAGATCCAAACCAAAAACAAACCCTAAGTACTGTACTGCAGGGCATGCTTGATATAATGTGTAGTTTGGCCTGGCCCTAACTCAGCTTTTCCATCAGAGGTCAGCTTCTGTATGTATTCTGGATCAGACTAAGTGGGAAGTTTTTTCCTCTTATTTCCTTAATGTACTTAATTCGTATTTTGTGTCACTATAGCACTCATGAAATACAAGTTAGCATACAGTGTTTTATTTAATTCAGTGGTTCCCAAACTGGGGCGTCGCAACGTCCCAGCTGGGGACAAAGGGTTGCTACACCCTTAAGGGGGGAGTAGCAACCCGTAGTGATGTCGACGGCCTGTCCAGGATCGCACTGCTGCCGCCACCACCAAGGACGAAAAGTCCCATTTTACCTTCATTGGTGGCAGTGGAGGTACTCCGGGGTGTGTGGGGAGCCTACGGACCCCTCCGCAGGCCTCCCCAAGTGTCGGAGTGGCTCTCCAGCGCGATAGCGACCCACTTCCGGTTTTACGGAGAAAGGAGAATCTTCACAACCTTTGCAGCAGCTCCTCACTTCCCATAAAAGTTTTTCCCTTTCAGTTTGATCTCATGGCATCTGCATTCTCTTAAAATATAAATAAAAACCATGCAAAGAAGTTTCTCTGGAAAATTAGACAGTAGTGCTCTGATAATTTAATGTATTATATCTATGCAGCTCAGCATAGAGGTGTGTGTGTGTGTGTGTGTGTGTGTGTGTGTGTGTGAGAGAGAGAGAGAGAGAGAGAGAGAGAGAGAGAGAGAGATGGACTGGTACTGCATGTATGTTCATGAACGTATGCAAATATTTTTTGAAATATCTTCCATTAGAGACCTGTAACTGAATTTGTATCATTTCCCCTCCTTTAGGCTCTGGTAAATGATATCCAGACTATCCAGCCCAGTTTGAACAGTGTTAATGAGATTGGGAAGAAGATGAAAAATGAAGCAGAGCCAGAGTTTGCTTCCAAAATACAGACTGAATTAAAAGAACTTAATACTCAATGGGATCACATTTGCCAACAGGTACTATGTCTCTTGCTGTGAGTGGTTTTCTTTTAATTAAATTCTAGATTTCTCATTGACATAATTTTCCCCAGGCTGTGCACATCTACTGGATGTGAGAGGTGGAGTTAGACATTTAGGGTTCATACTAATTAACCTTCCATCTTAAAACATTTGTCTACCATGTAGAAATGTATGCAGGATAGACAGACTTGAGTTCAATAGTTTCAGTAATAGTATGACAGCTGTATTAGGTACTTTGTTGTTTACTGCCATATATACATTAACAGTGCAGTCCTAAACACATTTACTCATAAGTAAACTCCACTGAGTTCAGTGGGGCTCAGTTGTATGTAAGTGTGTTTTGGATGGTAGCCAAGATCCAGCAAGGCTTACGGCGCAATCCTGGGTAGGCCTGCGCTGGGGGAGTGCGTGCTCCCCCGGCGCAGGATGTCATAAACGCGCCGTAAAGCGCATTTACAGCACCTGGTGAGTAAGGACCACTGGCGCAGTGGCCGGTGACCCTTACCCGGGATCCTGCCTGGCCCTGCGCCCACTGGAGCAGGTAAGGCCTACACTGGCCAGGGCAGGAGCAGGGGGGAGTGCAGACCAGGCGGTGAGGGGCCTGGAGAGGGTGGGGATATCGGAGGTGAGGTACACCGAAATCTCTCAAGGCCCTCTCAAGGCCCTGCCTTACACAGAGGGCTCTAATGTACGTGAGCTTCAGAGCTCGCGTACATTTGAGGAGGCTCCCGCCGCTTACACCTGGAGAAGGGAACGATCGTCCCCTTTCCTCGAGGTGCACCAGGGCTGCCTTTAGGCCAACCACCGTATCGTACACAGGATTGGGCTGCCAATGTCTTTAATATAAACTGTATTTCTCTTAACTCAAAACATATGTATCGTTTCATAGTAGTAAAAAGAATGATAAAGCAGTAGTGTGATTCAGCATTAAATGCCTTGGTACTACACATTTCAGCTTTCAAGCTGAATCAGAAATACATAGGCATTTCTTGTCCTTGTGATGGTTTTAAAATCTCATTTTTGTTTTTATTTTTATTTTTGCAGTACAAATTAGGTAGACTTGCTCACATACAAATCAGATCACACAATGTTTTTATCAAGTACTGCTGCTACTCAGTAAACAAGGCTGCATTAATTTTATGCAGAGACAGTCTATTAGTGTCAAAACAAACATGAAGAGCTCAACCTTTTAGTATTATTCTAATTCCAAAAGCTTGATTTGGCCTCATAGAACTGCACAAGCCATTTTGCTTAAAGAAGTCCTTATTTTTGATATAACTTTCTGTGCCCTTCCTTTATTAGACAATATAAACTGTATCTATTTACAAGACTGAACTTTTTTTTAAAAAAGGCCCTTTCAACAATTCTTAAGGCACTTATTAGGTCTCTTAAGATTAGGTCTAAATCTATAAATGCCTGAGATTTACAGCCCAATCCTGTGTAACAGTAGATCCACCAGTATAAGTGCACTTATGCCAGTGTAACTTGCCATATGCCAACAGACGCAGGACGAACACCAGCGTAACCCCCTTTGGATGCCGCGTATGTGCAGTTTGGATGCAGGACAGACACTAGCGCAACTCCGCAGATGCTGGAGGCATTCCATGGGTGTCTGAACGCCCCCGAAATGCCCACTGCGCCAGCGGAGTTGCAGTGGCATCTGTCCCACGTTACGGCAAGTTACACTGACATAAGTGCACTTACACCGGTGGATCAACTGTTACACCAGTGCAAGAGTTACACAGGATTGGGCTGTTAGAAATGCAGATTAGGTCTCCTGAAATGCAAAGTAACTGTCTCTTATGATTAATCATTGATAATTCTTATAAGCAAGAATTAACACCCCCAAAACCTGACTCAGTTGAAAGTATTTTCTCACCCAAGTACAACATCATTGTCACTGGGGTAAAAGTGATACCCCGTGTGTATTTTTTATTCACAGAAAATAAAATGTACATGACATCTCGCAGGCAGCCCAATCCTATGCACGTTGGTGCACTGTGTACAATAGGCACTGACTGTATCTAGCACTGGAATTGAGGAGGCTGGAGGTCTCCTCAGGGTAAGAGGACATTTGTCCCCCCCCCCCAAGGCTCTGCACCACTCAGAGCAGCACTTACCTGCTCCACGGTGCGGGGTCCAGTGGCTGCCGGTGGGGAGGTCGTGCAAGCCTCGGCGCCACCTTCTCTTGAGGAGTCACAAACATGCTTTCTGGGATGTTTATGACATTCTGTGCCAGCACTGAGGCCCAGCGCTGACTCACAGAAAGGGTAGGATTGTGCCCTAAACGTTGGATTTGTAATGGGCTAGGATGATTAGTAGCAGTGTCCTAAAATGGCAAAGTTGTAGTATGATGAACGGTGAAATCCACCGTAACCTTCCGGCGCCAGAGTGAGCGCTCCATTGCTGGAAGGTGTCATAAATGTGCCGTAAGGCACATTTGCACCTCCTCTAGAGTAAGACTGCGACCTACTGCTAAAGGTAAGTCTTCCACCACCAGCTGCATGAGCAATCTGGGTGGCGAGGGAGGGGCCCATTGGGCGAGCCGGCCTGAGAGGGGGCGGGGATGGGGTCAGCCATATCCCCGTCCCCGCTGGGTCTCCTCCGACTTCCGCCAGCTATTTAGCTGGCGGAAATGCAAGGATGCCGATAGGTCTCCTTCCCTGAGTAGACCTCTGGCCCGCAGCATGGTGGTCCAGACGTCGAAATCCTGTGTAAGGATCCGCCACTGGATCCTTACACAGGATTTGGCTGTAACTTTCACATCTACGACTTCTGGGGTCATAAAAACATTCCAGGGCAGGTTATGGGATTTAACATCTATTTTTTTTTTGAAGTATCTAGCAATTACATGTATTAACTGTTTCTAAGGTAGTGACAAGCCAATAAAATATAGCAGAATTATAATGACTATTTTAATATGCATATGCGAGGAGGTTTGGTGATTTTTCAGACCCTCAGTGATGAAGTGGGAAAAAAATCTACACCTGAAATGGAAATGATTATGATCTTCGATTAAAAATGAATGCTGTAAAATGTAAGAACATCTTATATTATTGAGTGAGCGCCGAACTACAGTTATCTTAAGTGTTTGGTTCTATACCTTCATTTTTCTCCCAGTGTAAATGGTAGTTGCAGCTTACTGAATCAGGACCATGGCACAACCGTGAGGCCTTCCCTTTTCCTAAAACTGGAGTTTTCATGTGCCATTTAACATTCAGTTGACTTCTGAATCTAATGTTTACTCTTTTGAATAAAATTAATGTTTTTCTTTAAGGCCTATGCTAAGAAGACAGCACTGAAAAGTGGTTTGGATAAAACGGTGAGTCTCCGAAAGGATCTGTCAGAGATGCATGAATGGATAACACAAGCAGAAGAGGAGTACCTTGAGAGGGATTTTGAGTACAAAACGCCAGATGAATTGCAGAAAGCTGTTGAGGAACTGAAGGTAAAATGCATACTGACTTGTTTAATTTGTATCTGAGGGTGCTCTTGAAGTTATTGTTGTACACAATCTGTTTGCTCATTTGGAAGAGTTGACTACTTAAGGTTTTCTTCAAAAATGTTAAATTTGAAGCGATAGGTGGCTTAAACTAATTTTGTTTCAATTTAGCATCTGTTGTAAGATATTTGGCTCCTCAAAGAATTGTATCACAGAGGTTTTTCAGTCCTTAATTGAATTAAGTGTTGCATTTGTATGTGTTCATGTTGTTTGGGTGCCCATTAAATTTTTCAACTGTTGTTGCACCCTCCACCACCCCACCCTCGTTTCATCTTATAATTGCATCACATAACATGATTTATTTAGTATTGTTCCTCTAGATTCAGCTCCTCCCAAATTACATTCAGAGATTGCATGCTCTTATAAATGTCTCAGAGGCACTAGGTGTAGTGGGTTTGCATCCAGTAACAATTCATGCTGTCAGCTTGGTTCCTCATGAGGCTTAGAGCAAGTGTTGATCCCCTGCTGCATTAACTTAACCCAGTAAATTAGAACTGCTACTCGGGGAAATTATCACATGAATAGAACCTCAGTGCTGAAAGCACTCATAAACCTTTTATGTAAGTCTTTTGCTGCTTCATACTTCAGGTGTTCTTCAAACAGACCAAACAGCCAGACTTGTTTGTTTTTGTTTTTTCCATCACGGGTAACTTCAAAACTCATGAATAACTTTCTAACTTGACTTCAGAGGTTCTATTTACTCCAATTGCATCTGCACATTTCGCAAGAAATCTCCAACCTCATACCTCTTCAGATGGTCAAGCTTAATGGTACCTCTCAGTCCAGGGTCTTTGGATGAAATCTTTTTCTCTGTTTTCAGAAAGATCTCTGCAAAATGTATCTTTTAAGGTTACCATCAGACATGTTCGTAACCAGCAAACCAGAATAAAACAAATACATTTTTTTAAAATTTGCACATACTTGTGCGTGTTAATATTGTGTGTGTGTTTATTTTTATTTTTCAGAGGGCAAAAGAGGAGGCCCTGCAAAAAGAGGTGAAAGTGAAGCTTCTCACAGACTCTGTGAACAATGTTATAGCAAAGGCTCCACCTGCAGCTCATGAGGCCTTAAAAAAGGAACTTGATGTTCTAACCAACAACTACCAGCGACTTTGCAGCAGGCTAAATGGGAAGTGCAAAACATTGGAGGTCAGTTCTTTCTGAGGCTAAATTGGAATGGTTCAACATATTGTACGGAGTATGTCCCTGTAAAAACCGTGGAAATCTTAAGTCTTTTCATTTATTTACTAACAATAGCATGCTTTTGCATCTGCTAGTTTGATAACTAGATGTCCCTGTTTGGTTAAAAACCAGTGTTTTACATTTTTATAACATTCATCAGGAGGTATGGGCATGTTGGCGTGAACTACTGCTATACTTGGAAGTTGAAAACAAGTGGTTGAATGAGATTGAAGCAAAACTCAGGGCAACTGAAAATATTCAAGAAGGCACCGAAGACGTCTCAAAGGCATTAAATGTAAGTACTGACATTATTTATACATTCATGGCTAGAAACTTATAAATGATTATAATAGAAAAATGTTTTGACATTGAAAATTTTCTAGAGTACTATATCAGCAGTAGCTGACCCTTCATAGATTAGGCAAGTTTTTATACCAATTGCAATGAATTTGTGAATTTAATTTGTGTTACAGTCTATGCATCCTCATGAATACATTTTATTCTCTTGTTTCTTCTGGAGGGCATTTCTAAAACTTTGGTATATCATCTTCTCCCCAAGTCACAGACAGGGTCTTCAAGTCTGATATGCCCTCTCAAGTGGAAGGGAATGTAGACTGGGGACACAGGGGGAAGATGCTCAAATATGAGATATAGGAGGCAGATCTATTCCCCCCCCCCCCCATACAGGTTGGACTGCAGAAGCTGGAAGTGAAGAGTCTTGTTCCTCTGTTTCCCTCCAAGACCCAGAAGAAGATGCGTAGCGTGAAGATTAGAGACTTAAAAACAAGCAAACAAGAAATCCCACTTCACACCAGGGAGGAACGGTGAAATCGGCCCTCACAGCTACCTTGGGCTGAAGAGACATGCAATGTCATTCTGCCTGGACTCCTCCCAGGGCATTTAATGGTAGAGCAAATGAGATTGGATCTACTGATAAGCCCATTTTTCACTGAAGGTCCCCAGGAGCATCTCTGGAAAGTTTCTCTCCTTTGACCAAGGAAAAAAAAAGATCCTTCCCATTGTCAAGCTTAAAAGCAGTGTATTTTCAGGGGATTCTTCCCCCACCTACCCCAAGTTAGATTAAACTAAACTAAAATACTTCAAAAACAGTTTTGTCTCCACCACCTGTCTTTCAAGTTGAACAGTAGCACTAGCACGGGGATGGAAACTTTGAATAAGCTAGTATTGGAGGGAGACAGATAAGCCACACCAGGTTCCCCTCTCCCAAACCTCTATGGGTAGTCAGCCAGGGAAGAACTCCTTCAGTGGGTGGTGCAACAGGCCAACCCTGGTCTCCAAGTATATCAAGCTCAAGCTAGGAGTTGTAGGTCGCACTCTAAACATAAGAGAATCCATAAATCTAGGAAAAGGCCAGTCAAGGTAGATTCCTAAGCACAAATGCAGGCATAGATTTCTATTCACTAGCTCCTTATCTTTCTCTTTTATCTCTCTGAGTTCATTGGTGGCCTCCTCCCTAGACCAGGGCGTTAAGGAGCTAGTCCATAAGAAAGGAGTCAGAGCACAGTCACTCCTCAATTGATGGCATGCAAAGGATCCCATAGGGCATGTTCACTAAATGCATCATTTTGAATCCTGTGGACCACTAACATTTTCTAAGGTTTCCTGAGGCCCCCCCCCTGCCCTGCCCTCCATGCGCAGGCCATGGGTGTGCACTACCCGCCCGCCCCTGGCTCTTACTTTAAGCAAGCTTCATTTCTTCCTTAAAACAAATAGAGAAGCAGCCTCCATTGCAGGCAAGTAGAACGAGGCTAAGTCCTAGAGTAAAAAAAGTAAGAGCCGGGGGGGGGGGTTTGGATCACCACGGACCACCAAAATTTTCTCGTGGACATCTCGTGCATCAGTAGTCAGTTGGCGACCACTGTTCAGAGGACATTACACATGCCACTTTTGTCTCCTGGGGTCCAATAATCTCTTCAGGCTTCTGCTTTTGTCATATATGCAGAGAGGTAGATAGGGACTCCTGGGAAGGGACAGTTTGTACATCTTCATTTTATTGAGAAATACCTCCAAAGGGGAGCGGGATGGAAAACTCAATGATACCTAAAGCGAGAGGTTGCTTCTGCTGTTCCAGTCTGTTCTGGGAGGGTGGAGTAGCCTCTCCCCCTGGAGAGAGCATGTTGGAGCATGTGGAATACCCTGCCTGCGGTTCTAGGAGGAGGTGCTATCTGAAAGGTTCTGGAATGCCCTTCAGAGGACACAGAGAATAGAAAGTCATGGTATGAAAGAGAATAGAAAGTTATGGTATGAAAAATGTCCTTTTCCCATGAGTTCTGTTTCATGAAGCTGCGTCATAAGTGTAGTTTACCATTTTTTTCCACATTTTGGTGTACATATTTCCTCCCCTCCTTTTTGTCCTCACAACAACCCTGTGAGGTAGGTGGGGCTGAGAGATAGTGACTGGCCCAAGGTCACCCAGGAAGCTTCGTGGCTGAGCGGGGATTTGAACCTGGATCTTCCAGGTCTAAGTCCGACTCCCAAACCACTACACCATCCTGGCATGAGTAACGGCTCAATCTTATTGATGGGCTCCACCACCGAAACTAGCATTCTGATGGTGGAACACACTTTCCAGTCATCATAAAAGGCGATTTGGAAGTGCACATAGCTGTACGCCTCCAGACCACTGCTAGAGAGGCTGCAGAGGCCCAGCGGGCGGTGGTAGAGGAGCTCCCACCAACGATAGTGAGTTAGCAGTGGGGCCGATGTAAAGGCGGGAGGTGAGAGGGGATGGCACCCTTACTATCTATCTCCTTCCACGCCTCCCAACATGCCCCCTTTCACTCCTTGGACTTGCACCAGCTAAGAGTTGGCGCAGGTGCAAAGAGACCCATTGGTGGTCAGGAGACCCCTTGGTGATCAGGGGGAGGTAAGGGGAAATATTTTATCTTGCTTCTCCTAAACCAGAGGTTCTCAACCTGTGGTACGGATACCCCTAGGGGTACGCTTGAGTGCCCTTGTTGGGAGAAAGGCGGGGTATAAATTCTTTAAATAAATAAATAAATAAATAAATACGCGGGCCTCTTTCTGTGGGTACGCTAAGCCCTGCCCCTTATCTGCCCCATCAGCAGCTAATTAAGTGTTAATTAACATGGATTTTAAATTTTAATTACTTTCGGAGCCATTCTGTCTCTCTGATTTTGATTTTGGGCTTATTTTTGTACTTTGGAAAATGTACTTTGGTGGGGTGGGAAGGGAGGAGCTGATTTTGGGAAGTGTGACTTGGAGAAAAAAGAGATCCTTGCATATCTCTCTCTCTCTCTCTCTCTCTCTCTCTCTCTCTCTCTCTCTCTCAATAAGACATTTTTCACATTTAAAATTTTTACTACTTTTTATTTAATGATTAATTGCCTAATTAATTGATTGATTAATCCAATTAATCCAATTAATTAGCAGTTAATTAGCAGGAGGTACTTCAGAAAATTGGATCGTGATAGGGGGTACCCGGGCCTCAAAAGGTTGAGAACCCCTGTCCTAAACCTCTCAATCCAGCCTCCAACCGTAGCATGCAGCGCAGCCCGTTTTGGCACAGCATCATGCTATGGCAAAGGATACCATAGGAGTGGGCTGTAAGTTTCATTGAATTCGTTAGAGTTTAGTCATAACTAAATTCCTCATAGTGTAATCCTATGCATGTCTACTCAGAAATAAGATCCATTAAGTTCAATGGCACTTATTCCATGTAAGTGTATATAGGATTGATGTCTTATGGCCCAGTTCTATGAGCCTTTTACACCAGCGGGATTGGTGTCCTGCTGGCATAGAAGGCCCTGTGATGGTGTGAAGATTGCACTGCTGCTGGGCCATTTGAGGCTGCTAATGGATCCCTGTTGCCTCGGGCCCCAGCAGATAGGCTGGCACAGAGGGGGTGGTTCGTTGGCAAGGAGGAAGAGGGCAAGGGAAGTAACTGGGTGGGAAGTGGGAGAAACCAGGGGGTGTGTTGAAGGCAGGGGGTGGATCTAGCAGTAGTGACTTTTGTCAGATCCTATCCCTCATTTTCCAATAATACCGTATTGGTCTGAGTATAAGACTCACTTTTTTCTCCTAATTTAAGTTTTTAAACTAGGGCTGCGTCTTATAATCAGGCTGTTGCAATTTAATGCCAGTGATTTAATTAAAAAAAATTAATGGCACCAAACATTAAGGGTGCGTCTTATAATCAGGTGTGTCTTATACTCGGGACAATACGGTATATGCCCCCTGGCTCTCTTCAGACCTGCACCACCGAAATGGCTGGAACAGGCCTAAGGAGATCCATAGACAATCAGGCAGCCTAACAGGAGGTACCTACCAGGAAGTAAATAAAAATAAATAAATAAAATACGTACCTCCTGCAAGCTGTTGAATCAACCCCTCCCCCATAGCATGCAGCATGGAGTGGGGTAGGATTGGGCTTTTATTTATGTCAAACTAAACTTAGGATGCAACTGTGTGTATTATTATATAACATAATTTATGAATTCTTGGACCAGGTCTAAGCAGTGCACTTACCTTGTGGTGATTTGTTTAATCATGCAAAGTTTTTGATGTTTGCAAATGTTATCATGCACAATTTCCTTCCCATTCCACTTCAATAATCCACCTCATCTCAGCCATGGCTAAATTCCATGTTTTATTTGTAGCTTGGCAGTTTTGTACAAACCCAGTCATAATCGGGTTCAAATAGATCACAACATTATTTGACTGCAAAATCAGCACAAAGAGTAATGTAGTCTCTCAAGAACATCTCTCAAGAACAAATCCACTAGGTATCAGTGTTCAATGCAAATATTTGCTTGTCAAGTGATCCTGTGATTAAAACTCTCACACATCTTGTTTAAAGAACTACTTATAGCCCAATCCTATTAAAAACAAAACCCGCCAATGCTGCTGCACCACTGGAGCATGTGCTGCATCCTGCAGGGAGAGGTCTCCTCTGGGTAAGTGAACATTTGTTCACTTGTCTGGAAGTAAGCCTCTGCTGCCTGAATGGGTCTACTCTGACGTGTGCCAGCAATTTAGCTGGCACAATTCTGAGTGGACCCGGGAAGGGAGATATCAGCAGTGCCGCCGCCGCTGATACCCCCCCTTCCTGACTTCAATCTGCTCCCTCCCCTCACTGTTGTCTGCCCTGTTCCTCCCCCTCCCTGCCCCTTTCTGCCCACCTCCCTCCTGCCCCCGTTCTGACTTACTGGCGCTGGGGGTCGTTGGCACGCCACTGGCACATGGCCAGTGGTGAATGGTGTGTGGCATTTTGCGACAGCCCTAAATGACCTTGCACTGCCAGAACGCTAGTTTTAGCAATGCAAGTTCCTCATAGGATTGGGCCGTTAGTCTCCAGGATGCCCTCGGATGTACAAAGTTTCCATCAGCCTACTATTGTCTTGGCCAACATGGCAACTTTCAGTTCCATTTCTTTTTTTTTAACCATTCTTACGCAATGATCCTATTCATGTTTACTTTGGGAAGAAATATTGAGCTTACTCCCAAGTAAGTATGCATAGGGTTCCAGCTTTTTAGACTCTGTAGTCTTACCATGTTTTCATATTTTCCTGAACTTGCTTCTGAGAAGATTTTCTCATAAGCCTTAAAAAGTCTCCTGAGCTCCCAAACAATAAGCATCTGTCAGTATAGTTAAGAGACAAGGCTCATTATGTGTAATGCCAATATCTGTTTGTTCCTTATTACAAGTAAGGGACAGGACTCTGATTAATTATAGCTATAAACAAGTGTGTTGGTTCACAACAAAATTCAGGAAATAACATTAAAAACTTGATAGTATCTGATTCCCAGTTTTGATTATGGTGATCGGCAATTCACCAAGATAGATAACATTTTAACTTCTTTATTCAACAGAGGCTTAATGTTTGCAAGTCATATTTCAGCAGAGAGAGGGGGGGTGCCCCCCTTTCAAGGATACTCTTGTATTTGAGATATGAATGTTCTCCTGTTTGGTCTAAGGGGGAATGGCAGAAATAAATAATACAGTTTGTGGATATTTCAGTCTCTGGAGACATTAATGCAACACCCAGAAGATAATCGTAATCAAATTCGTGAGCTGGCACAGACTTTAACTGATGGTGGAGTTTTGGATGAACTGATCAACGAGAAACTGGAGAAATTCAATTCACGGTGGGAAGAGCTGCAACAGGAGGTACCTTTTTAAGAAATAATTTCTCTCCCCCATACTTTTCTATTGAAAACTGTGTTTTGCTGCCTTACTAAAACTAAACTTACCAGCCTCATAAAAATGCTGTGTTGTAAAGACATGCAAGCAAAAGCCAGCAGAACTTGCTGTTTTACAAGAAATAGGAAACACGGGTTTAGATGCCATGTAAGAAAATGTATTTTAAAGCAGTTAAAAACACGTTACAATCCAGCGGAGGAAGATTAAAACGTATGAAAAACTGAATTAAAAACAGAACACAAAACACACAACGTTTCGTCCACTTCTGTGGACGTCTTCTGGTGTACAGCAGCACCGTGCCAGCAAGATGTAAAATGGGTGCCACTGAAGAAGGCTTTAAGTGTCAAACAGCAACGGAAGAATGGAATCTTGGCTGTGACCTGGTGGCAAACTGGTGGCTCTCTTGTGTTCTGTAACTCTGGTGGCAATAGAACGTCTAGTAGTGCCTATATAATCCTTCCCACATTCACATGGAATGCTGTAGACAGATTGCTTCAGGCTGTGGCAGACCACACAAAAATACAGGTCATACTATTCATTTTGAGAAGACAAAGTGTTTAATAAACGTTTCTGAGAAATAGACAAAAATGTAAGCATGAAGCGATACAAATAAGCGGACGAGAAAACCAAGATCTCATGAACAGACAGCATGAGCCGTCTTTCATAGGTAAAATCTGGCTTCCCATATTGTATAAGAAAGAGCACTCCAAGCAGTTACAGCGGTGCCTCAGGCACCTCTGAGTTACATTCTTGCAGGGTTATTTCAGGTCACAGCCAAGATGCCATCCTTCCGTTGCTGTTTGACACTTAAAGCCTTCTTCAGTGGCAGCCATTTTACATCTTGCTGGCACGGTGCTGCTGTACACCAGAAGACGTCCACAGAAGTGGACGAAACGTTGTGTGTTTTGTGTTCTGTTTTTAATTCAGTTTTTCATACGTTTTAATCTTGCTCCGCTGGATTGTAACATGTTTTTAACTGCTTTAAAATACATTTTCTTACATGGCATCTAAACCCGTGTTTCCTATTTCTTGTAAAATTGTTGCTGGCCATGAAAGCTTTCGCTTTTTTAGAACTTGCTGTGTTGAAGCTGGGGGGGGGGGCGGGGAGAATTAGTGTGTAGATGTATGGGTATGTTTAAGAGGCTGCATGGAAGTGGCTTCTGTAGGAAGTTTCTTTGATCTCTGTGTTTCACTCCAAAAGTTTCACAGTGGAAAAGGCATGCACTTTCAAGTTCAAGGAGCTTGTTGCAGTGGAAGTATCTTCATCAGCAAATGGTCACACCACAGTGGTTCCTCTACATTTCACAGCCCTGTCTGTCACCTTTTGCTAAAGACAGAGCAACACAGAAGGAGGAAGCTGGGTGTATGTCAAAAGCCTCTGAATCCGCAGTTGGAATGCAGTTTAGCATCCCCTTGCAATCTTAGCTTTCTCCCACTTCAGCAGAAGGGTGGCTGGGAGAATACAGACTGCTTTGCTGTCCTACTGGGGCTCCAGCAGGCTTCTCCACACTCCTGTTCCTGTCTTCCTTCCCACCACACGAAAGGGGAGACAAGCAGTACAATATGATTTGTTGCTCTAATCGTAATGCAGCTCATCACTCCCCCTTCTGGATTCTGTCTTTCCTTCCTACCAGCATGAGATAACTTACTAGAGATGTGGCACCAAGTGATATATTTGAAATACCAGCAAGTGGTATATGTTATGGTAGATTTGTCTGTCTCCACACCATTCAATCCCTCCCTTACTTTTTGAAAGCATTCATGCTCCTTACATGCTTGTGAAACCAGGCGTCAAACGTGTTACATTCAAAGTATGTACTTTTGGCCCGTTTGCTTTTATATGTTTATTTTAAATAGTGCATGCGGGGTGTGGGGAAGGCGGCATGCAAAATGTGGTGGTGCTGGGTGATGAAGTATGGTAGTTAAGGGGTTTCAGTACTTTGCCCCTGCTTCAGTTATGGTCAAGAGTACGTTCCCCCTTCCCCACACATTATTTACAGTAGAAAAAAAGCTGAGAAATCTGGGGCTTTCAAGGGACATATTCTGTGGCACTTAAACCCCTTGAGCGTTTAGCATGTTTATATGATGTGGTCTTTAACTGAACAAAAGTGGCTGTAAGCACAAGAAGTGTCTTATGTTTGTGTCCCCACACACCCTGGCGGATTATCTAGTAGGATACAGGTTACTCTTTGTGGTATTCACAAATAATGTATGAAGATTGTTTTCCTTTCATTGAAGACTGGATAAGCTTTAAGTGTTTTTCCCCTTGAAATGTGCCCATGGGAAATAAACTGTAGTTTTAGAATTAAATGTCAAGTGAAATATTGTCTTACAGTTTTATCAGCTCCAGGCGTGTCAGAAAAATGAAAATTCATGTCAGTAAAATAGGTGTATAGGAAATATTCAATAAATAAAATACTAATATGAAAATAACGAAAAGAATTTGGTTATCTAAAATAGACATTATATGGTAACCCCCTCAGATTGAAGAAATGAGACTTTTTTATAATTTCATTTCCTAATCATTCTAGAAATGAGTAAATATATTTTAAAATCGAAGTATGTATATGGATTGTGAATTTAAAGGTTTCTGTTCCTAGAGATAGAAAGTCAAAGGACCACAAGTAAACAGAATTTTGAGTGGTTTTTGCTAATGTAACACCATTTATTTCTAGAAGAGGAATACAAGTACATTTATGTTATCCTAAAACATGCCTTATAAATAGCCTCTCACCTGATCTCCTGCTGCAAGTAACAATTATTTGTAAATTGTAAAAAAAAAAAAAATGACCCAATCCTATTGGGTCTCGCTGTCAGCGGAACGTGCTTTCCGCTGGCTGCTGAAAAATAGCTGTAAAGTGCGCCCCAGCAGCGCTCTGAGTAGCATGCTGCCGGAGCACCGGCGGGAAGACCAGAGCCTTCCTGCATGCATTGAGAGTGTGCCAGCTGCCTGCCAAGCAAGGTAAGGTGGCAGGGAGGGTGGAATGGAGACGGGGAAAGGTGAAACTGGGGGAGAGGGGAAGGAATGGGTGCGGAGAAGCTGCAGGAGGGAGTAGATCTAGTGGTGATTGCACACATTGGATACTATTCCCTACATAAGAACATAAGAAGAGCCCTGCTAGATCAGGCCAAAGGCCCATCTAGTTCAGCTTCCTGTATCACACAGTGACCCCACCAGATGCTTCCGAGAGCACACAGTCAACAAGATAACCTGTTTCCTGTTGTCACTCCCTTGCACCTGGCACAGAGAGAACCTACTTCTAAAACCAGGAGGTTGCTTATGGCTTGTAACCTGTGATGGTCTTTTCCTCCATGAATCTATCCCAACCCCTTTTAAAGGCATCAAGGCCAGGTGCCATCACCACATCCCGTGGCAAGGAGCTCCACAGATGAATTACACGCTGGGTGAAGAAATATTTTCTTTTATCCGTTCTAACTCTCCCTCCACTCAATTTTAGTGCATTCTCCCCTAGTTCTGGTGTTGTGCGAGAGGAAGAAGAATTTCCCTCTATCCACTCTCTCCATCCCATGCATAATTTCATACGTCTCAATCATGTCCCCCCCTCAGGCGCCTTTTTTGTAGACTGAAAAGCCCCAAACGCTGTAGCCTTTCCTCATAAGGGAGGTGCTCCAGCCCACGAATCATTCTGGTCGCTCTTTTCTGCACCTTTTCCAATTCAACTATATCCTTTTTGAGGTGTGGTGACCAGAACTGGACACAATACTCCAGATGCGGCCTTACCATCGATTTGTACAAGAGCATTATGATATTGGCCGTTTTATTCTCAATCCCTTTTTTAATGATCCCGATCATGGAATTGGCCTTCTTCACAGCCGCCGCACACTGGGTCGACACTTTCATCGACCTGTCCACCAGCACCCCAAGATCTCTCTCTTGATCCATCACAGACAACTCAGAACCCATTAGCGTATATGTGAAATTTTGGTTTCTTGCCCCAATGTGCATCACTTTGCACTTACTTACATTGAAGCACATCTGCCATTTTGCTGCCCATTCTCCCAGTTTGGAGAGATCCTTCTGGAGCTCTTCACAGTCCCTGCTGGTCTTCACCACCCGGAAAAGTTTAGTGTCATCCGCAAACTTGGCCACCTCGCTGCTTATCCCCAACTCCAGGTCATTTATGAACAAGTTGAAAAGCACCGGTCCCAAGACCAAACCTTGGGGCACACCACTTTTTACCTCTCTCCATTGTGAAAATTGCCCATTGACTCCCACTCGCTGTTTCCTGGTCTTCAACCAGTTCCTAATCCACAAGAGGACCTGCCCTTTTATTCCCTGACTGTGGAGTTTTCTCAGGAGCCTTTCATGAGGGACCGTGTCAAACGCCTTCTGAAAATCCAGATATATAATATCCACGGGTTCGCTCGCATCCACATGCCTGTTGACCTTTTCAAAAAATTCTAAAAGGTTTGTGAGGGAAGACTTCCCCTTGACTCTCCCTCAGCGGATCTCGTTCTTCTATGTGTTTTAAGATTTTATATTTAATGAGACTACCATCTTACCATTTTATCTACTATCTTCCCTGGAACAGATGTTAGGCTGACCGGCCTGTAGTTTCCCGGGTCCCCCCTCCTTCCTTTTTTAAAGATTGGCATCACATTAGCTATCCTCCAATCCTCTGGCACAGTGGCCGTTTTAAGGGACAAGTTGCATATTTGGGTCAAGAGGTCAGCAACTTCATTCTTGAGTTCCTTCAGAACTCGGGTGGATGCCATCCGGACCTGGTGATTTATTGATCTTTATTTCGTCAATTAAGTCTGAGACGTCTTCTCTTTTAACCTCTATTTGACTTAATTCTTTAGTCAGGGGAGGCCGTTCAGGCAGCGGTATTTGCCCGAGGTCTTCTGCCGTGAAGACAGATGCAAACAACTTGTTTAATTTCTCTGCAGTCTCCAAGTCCCCTTTTATCACCCCTTTCGGCAGCAATCTCCGGCAGCAATCTCCCCGCCCCCTTTCTCTCCTTGGACTTGCGTCAGCAAAATTGTTGGCACAGGTCCGAGGAGACCCATAGCAGGGTGGGAGGCTTATGGAGGGAAAAGGGGATTTAAATCCCCTTTCCCTTATGAAGTATTCTTCTCTGCCCCCACCGCCCGCTGGATACAGCATGTACCTTTCCGGTGCAGGTGCACCAGTGGGGGGGGGGAGGATGGAATTGGGCTGTTAGGTAATCTACAAGGAAAACTATCTGCCACAAGTAAACAGCACGCAGAGTATTGGTAGGCAGACCAGCTCAACTCAGTTGAGACCCACTAATAACTTCTGTGGACCTAGTTGAAAAGCTGGCTCAAATATCATGTAAATGTACATAAAATATACTTTAGGTACATTGTGTGTATGTAATTTGTGTGTATTATGCTTGGATACATGAGAAACACCACATAATTTAATTTAGGAGTGCATAAGAAATTTATTTTATAAAACCTTCCAACAATTTTGTGTGCAGTGGAACAAAAAAAAAAGGAAGCACTTGGAAAGCACAGTTTGAAAACATTAATTAAAGTAAATATTATGTGGTAGATGCTTTTGAAATAACTGCAAGCATATAATCAATGATAAAAATAACAGGCAGTTCCAGCTCTTCCCCAGTTTTCCAGCAACAAATGGACTTTTATCCACATACAAGTGGAGTTTCTCTTGTGTAACAGGGTTTTCCCAGCCTCCTTTGTATTACAAGAACTTGCTGTCAAGGATTAAACTCTGAGATACAGGACTAAGATCAATTTCCTGACTGTATATACAGTCGGCTCCTTTATTCCCCAGGAGCGCTCTGGACAAACAACCTGTGTTTTATTTACAGCTAACATCTCAGAGTTATCCTTATCGGCTGTTTTGCCACAGTGCACTTTCCTTGGTTCCTTCTTGCGTCTCCACCCTCCTCCTCTGGGCTCAGCAATCAGGTTTCCCACCAAATGTTCCTCCTCTGGGTTCCTTAATCCGATTCATTTGTGCTTACTCTCATTTTGATCCATAATTCATAACACACGCAGCCAGGTATAAAAGTTTGAAAGAAACTTTTATTTTCTAATAATTTGTAAGTAGCTGCGTATTCCCCACTTCCCTGTCAGGGGAAGCTATTCAAAAAGAGGAATCGTGTCAGGGCAGGCAATCAACATTTCAAAGAAGGCACTATTAGCAAAACAAAGAAGACTCAGCTAATCTACATAGAAGCTAAGAGCAGATCATTACCAGAAGAAGCTGGAGACATGTTGTAGCTTCGGACTGCGCCAGTTCCAGGAGCCACGAGCCACTGTTCCCTCCCTTCTCTTTAGCAACTGGGTTGCTCACTTTTGTATCCTGTGTACCCTCGTGGGTACCGTGTCCAAACACGCCAGGGTTTTGGAACCAATGGGAATTAGGTGCACGTAGCTCTGTCTCTTCACACCTCTGCATCTGCATATCAGACATGCAATTGGGCCGTAAGACCTTATCTCTTCCTGGCTGGCCATTCTAATTTGCACGTCTGGTTGCATTTCGAAGGTTGCATTTCAAAGGGGGATCTGCTAGACTTCACAGGAAAGTGAGTTCTCTATTTCCCCCACACCAACAATTGGAAATTACAATTTCAAAGGGGTAGCGACCAGTATTGTTAGTTCCCTTCCAGCACAGATCTTGTTACATCACAGAGATTAATATTACACATTGAATACACCCGAGACATAGGACGAAGTCACAACTCCTTCACACTTGCCCAAAAAACTATTTGTGAGGGTCAGGAGAATTCTGCTTTTACAAGTGTTTTGTTAGATCTATATGTTGCTGTCTTGGTATTCTCCTAAAAATAAAACAGTCCTAGGATAGAATCAATGAAAGGTCAAATTCAAAATAACTTTGTAACAGAACACACTTAATTTGGCGATATTGACCTGTGATGCATTAAATCATAAAATAAGATTGCACATATTTTGGTTTTCTAGTAGAATTGGGATATGAGTGTTGAATGGAAAAGTATCAAAAAGAACTCAATCCAGAAAACTCCCATAACAAGTGTTCGTACACTGGCTTTCTGAAAATGTATAAAGAACACAGATAGTTCACCTTCCTCATTTCACACTGGTAGTTCTCATTTATTTTTCATTTACATTTTATCAAATCCCATCCTGACTGTTTGTAAACATAAAATAAAAAATGCAACCTTCTAAAATGGCCTTCTCAGCCAAACTGAGTTCAATCACAGGTTACCAAGTGCAAGTTTAAGCTTCTGGTTCTGCATATTTTTTTTGCAGCTTGAGCTCTTGAAAACCTTTTGGGGAAGAGAACAGTTCAGAAGTGCCCTTCACTTTGAACATGGTGCATCATTAAGAGGATGCTGTCATATCTGCTAAAGATTTCTCCCCAAACTGAAATGGAAATGTGGCACTATTTCAGTTTTTGAAATCTTAATTTCAAATACTTTTTCCGTTTGAAATCAGGGAATACATTTGGAAGACTTGCATCTTGCTTCTGAATTTGAAGGCAACAGTGTCAAGCATCAACTTAAAATATTGCAAATATTAAAATCAGCAAAAGTAGCGTGAGAATTTTTCTCCCAGCCCATTTCAGCCACTGGTGTTGCTAGAGGTGGGGCGGAACGGTAAGTCTTGCATAGCGGTAACCGCTCCGTTCCATGGTGGCCCCGCCCAGTCGCCGTCAGAACCAGTCGAGCTGTGAAGGCAACGCTCAGGAGAGTCCCTGCTTCTGTCCCAGCTCCTAGATCAATTTGATACTGAATTTAAAAACTATGCAGGTCTCGTCTGCAGGAGGTGGTTGATTTACAACTGGTGGTTTACCCAGGACTCGGGGCATAGTCAGCACCTGAGCATCCATTCAGGCAGTGGCGTCGTATCATGGGGGGAGCTGGTGTGCTGCACCCCAGGCGCCGAGTGGGCGCGGTGCTTCCGGGGGCGTGGTAGCCAGGCTCGGGGCTGCGCGGCGCGGCACCGGAGCCTGGCTGGCGTGCCCCCCCGGAAGCAGCGCGCCCACTCGGCGCATCACAGGCTTCTGGAAGCTCCGCTCCGAGGCTGGAACAAGCCCTCCTCAGAGCGACCGCCCAGTTCGGCGGTCAGGGCCTTCTGACGTTGCTTATCTCTCTCATGTTTAGGCCTGAAGTTTTGTAAATTTATGTTTTTATTTGAATAATTTTGTAGCTAACGAATCTACAACAATCAGAGAGCAAAAAGCATCTACTGTGAAGCTGTTTGAGTGAAGATAAAACATAGCTAGTGAGATGAAAAGATTTATTTTTCAAGGATGCTGTTCATCTTTGTATGCATTGTCTAAGAGAGAAGATTTATTATGTATAGTTTCCTCTTAAATATCAAATAATGAAAAGAACAGTATGAAGTAACAGGTTCACTTGTACCCATATATCTTTCACAGTGCAATCCTATGCATGTCCACTTAGAAGTAAGTCCTATTGAATGTAATGGGACTTACTCCCAGGTAAGTATGTATAGAATTGCAGCCTCAATGTGATCCTTTTGTTGAAAATATTGAAAATGTGAACTTCAAATGTCTGAAATCTTTAAGTGACTTGTTCCCACTGAATTCCACTGGAGCATTACTTGAAGTAGTCAGCCCATATCTTACACAAGGGTTATGTTCCAATGTCAGCATGTAAAGCCAAAGTACTGTATAAGCAAAAACACTCTCTGCAAAGTGCGAGCCAAACGGGAGCCTTTCAGGAGAGCAGCCGGCAGAGCAGCGGCTGCTAAGAGCTCCTGCTGACTGCTCTCCTGCAAGGCTTCCGTTTGGCTCGCACTTTGCAGAGAGTGTGTGCGTCCCTTATATAAACTATCACACACACACAACATTCAGAGGACATCATTCCTCTGTTCCTTATTGGTGAACACTTGTAAAAAGTGAGTCTTTGATCTCAGAGTGTAGTTTACATAGCCGTAAAAAATGGAGACTAGTAATTCAAGTTTATAACATAACTTGACTTTGAACTTCATTTGATTGATTATAAATGTTGGATTTGTGCCCCATTAATGACTCAATCCTATTGAATGCTAGTGCCATTCAAAATGTCCCCTTACCCCAAAGGAGACTTCCAGCAGCCAAAAATACCTTGTGGGATTCAGTGAAAGCCACACGGGGATTTAGGTAGGATTGGGCTGCCTATAAATAGACTTAAGAGTTAATGCAGACAGATACAATGCTAAATTTTGAAAAGCCCGGTAATGAAAATTAAAGTCTATCTGTGCAATAAGTTAAGTCATTGTATACCATGACATATGGTGGGAGAGAAAGAGGCAAAATTTAAGGTGAGAGGGAAAGAGGTGTAACATTTAAGGTGAGATATGCTCCTAGTAATCAATTTTTTTTAAAAAAAAACATCTTTTAGTTGACACACATCATGACACAGGCCAGTTTTAAAGTGGTATGACTTGCTATTGTCATACTAGGATCAGTGTCAAGATTGCATTCCTAATTTTTTGTAACATTTAGCTTAATTGTTATATCAGTAAGAATAATTGTAAATAAGGTGAGGAATGAGCTGTAAAGAGCCTGCAAGGCAAAACACAAGGATCTAATTGTTCCTGTGAGTACTACTAATTAATCCATGCTCTGAGAAGCTATTTATACTTCCTGTGTGAGAGTTTGTTTTATAAACAGATCCTTTATCCCTCTCACTTGTTGAAATGGATTATCTTAAAATGGACTCTGATGACGGTCATTTTGTTCTGACCAAAGAAAATCTCTTGGGCTATATAATGAGATCAGGAGGCCCCTTAGGCTTCAGAATGAAAAACTTAAGAGGAAATGGTTGAACTTGGTTTTGCAGTCTTCTACTCACTATAGAATTCCTCAGTATCTGCTTTGATTCTGTGGGGGGTTGTTAGAAATTTTTGTGCTTATTTATTTGAAAGTTAAATGGCTGGCAAAAAGAGACGTAATTTATCATACAAAAAGGTGGTTGAGTAACAGTTGGAAATTCTAGTTTGTACTAAAACGTATATTTTTTAAATGGCATATTAAAAAAATGTCAGTGTCTGAACTTTATTTTTCTTCTTCTTTCCTTTTTGTAGGCTGTGAGAAGACAAAAAGTTCTTGAACAAAGTATCCACTCTGCCCAGGAGACTGACAAAACCCTTCAGTTAATTCAAGAGTCCCTTGCCTTCATTGATAGACAGCTAACAAGTTATCTTGCAGACAGAGTTGATGCAGCACAAGTACCTCATGAAGCACAGGTAATTTTTATCGATTTGATAGTCTGTTTAGGACTTGTGTCTCATTCATGTGGTCAGGAAAATTCCTAGAATTTATTTTATTATTTTTACCCATTGATGATTTTCAGTAGCCTGAATTAGGAAGTCCAAATTGCAAACCATTTCTTGCAATAATACTGACTAGAGTATGAAAAGTGCCACTCTACATAGTAATATTGCTTTCAAAGGTCAAGTCTATTTTGCAGTAAATTCATGTTTTACATTCATGTTATCTGTCCTTATGGGAACATTAAATTATTTTATTAGAATGAATTAAAATGTATTAACTGTTGGTGAAGGTTGTGGTGTTACATTAAAGCAGTAAAATTACTACAGGAATTCCCTACAGTGCTATTTTTACTATGCTATCAACCACTCAACATCTTTACTACTTATAGTTGACTTCCTGGTAAAGCTGATTAGATATCCCATGAATTGTTACTGCGTTATGCAATCACAGATACTCAATTTAATGCCTTGGATTGGAATATTCATAGCACAACTCATAATCTCTTATAAACATATGGAAATGTTAAATAATATCACTATGTCCCTCTTTCCTACTGCTACCTCTGTCAATACTTTAACCTTTGAAGGAACATTCTAACATTGTAACTTTCATTAATTTTAAGTGTAAAAGGAGATGTATTTGCTGAAGTGAAAAAGTTTTTTTTTAATACTTCAAAAATGGATGGAATCGCTCGAAAAGGATTTAAAAATTAAATACTTCCTTAAATTCTGGATAAAAATGTTCATGCAATCAGCAGTGGTTGCATATTAAAGCAAATTGCAATATAGAATATGGTAACATGTCAATAGCTCCTGCTTCATGTGAATAGTTAATACGGTGATGGCAGTTATGTCTTTGTCCTTATATCTAAAGCATAACTGATTTGTTTTGAATAAAATGATCAAAATGTTGATTAACCAACAACATTTATAAATATGGTTCCATCTCAATCCCTGTACTAGACAGACAGACAGACAGACAGACAGACAGACAGACAGACAGACAGACAGACAAAACTAGGGAGAAAATGTTGAACCATGCAATATTTAAACAAAAAAACATCTGAATTTATATTAATTAATTTCCTGAAAATGTTGGTTCAGATGCTGTTGTAATTGGTTTTTTAAGTCATGTGCCTATGTTGCATATGTTGAACAACCACAGCACTCAGTTTATTTTAAAAAAGCTATTATAAGAAATACATTTGTAAGTGTTGATGCACTTTTCTACTGTTTTCTCAGCTCAGAAAGCTACGGGCAGCCCAATTCTGCCTAAGGATCCACCAGGCCGCCCGCCAGATCCCGTGCTCCGCTGTGGACAGGCTCCCGCCCGGCGGAAAGTCTACTCAGGGAAGGGGACGCTCGTCCCCTTCCAAGAGTGTAAATCGCACTGGGGCCAATCGGCCTCCTCGGATTTCTGCCAACAAAATCACTGGTGGAAGTCGGAGGAGGCCGTGTAATGGCCCAACTGCGTGGTGGGGGTCAGGATTCAGACGAGGCCGCCCCCTCCCATGCTGGCTGGGCCTATCGTCCCATGCCATTTGCCACCAAACCACCCCCATCGGCTGGATCCTTACCTGGGTCCTCCGGCAGGCGATGGCTCGGTCGGCGGAGCAGGGGAGGCTGACCTTGTGCCGGCCTTCCCTGCTCTCAAGTTGTCGGAAAAGTGCCTTATGACACTTTTACAATGGCTTAGGGCGACAGAACGCTCGTTCCGCCGCCCTAGACTTGCGCAGGATTGCTCAGTATATGTTTGCAGGGTCAATTCATTTCTTTTTTAATTAAAGTTATGTTGATGGGTTCACTTTTTTGTTTGTTTGAAATTCCATTCCCATGGTGAAATACATTTATCTCCCAACCATCTGAGTCATTTTTAAGTATGTAAGTATGACTTGATTTTTGTGCAGAAATGAAATAATCAATTAGAAAGAAAAAGTAAGCTACCTGTTACTACCACATATAACTTACTGTAGCAAATCCTTGGGAAATTTAGAGTCAATACAAGTAGTAATGGAGCAGTCTTACATGTATGATACAGTGGCTTGAACTGCGTAACATCAGAGAGGAGATTACCTCAGAGGTGACACAAGTTTTCTATTCACAGAAGAAGAGCCACAATTGTAACTTGATATGGAGATGACTACAAAGTCAACAAATGTGACAGATTAACATTTTAGATTTGATTTACATACTCATGAATAATTGATTAATAATCTCATTACGTGGAGAGCCACCATGTGATAAAGCTTAAGATGACCAGGCTAACATATAACTGCTGTAATCACTTCAATAATATGGTCATATTAATAATATGCTTAGTAGAGTGGATGAAGAAAGACCATTTGATGTGGTATTTTGCTCTGGTTCCATGAATCTGTTTAATCTATGACCTCATTCTACTGATACTTTACCATGACTTGCTCTTCCTTCTTTGTAATATTTTAATATTTAAACTCTTATATTCACTCTCTTATATTTCTCTCTGATGTTCTTTCTTCTTTTAATTCTCCGTTTCTAATGTCAGGGAAGGTGATGTTACTTTCATATCTTTTCAGCAAAGCAATTTTAAAAGGTTCTCTATGGAATCTTCTATAATACCTTAACACATTGCTTATCTCTCTCATGTTAGGCCTGACAGTGCAATCCTTGTAACTTTGTAGATACACTGGTGTATGCACCGGTGTAAGTTACACTGGTGCAAAATTACACAGGATTGTGCTGCTACTCTGATAAGCATTGTTCAGTTACATGTTTTTCAAAATGTCTCTGAGGATGAACAAACTGCATATGGAAATATACTTTAATATATAACCAAAGCTAATTGATTAGATATTTGTGGAGATGGAAGCATTTCATACTATATACATTTATAAACGTAAACACTAACAACTTATTTCTCTGAAGAATAACTATTAGCACCCTAGTTTAGAGCAGTCAGAAGGAGCTGTTTTTTTCTGACTATAATTGATTAACTTTTCATATACTGTATTATAGAACCTAGCCTGTGCATGTTTATTTCTACATAAATCCAACTGAGGTACTTGCAAGTCAGTGTGCAAGGTCTTGCAGTTGTACAGCCCAATCCTACCTAACTCGCAACACGCTGATGCAACCATGTTAAACGGGGCATGCGCTGCATCCTGCAGGGGAGTTTCAAGCTGCAAAGGCCTCCTTGAGGTAAGGGAACATTTGTTCCCTTGCCCCAGGGTAAGCCGTTGCTGCCCTGCTGGGTCTACTTGAACCCACGCCAGCTATTTTGCTGGCCAGATCTGAGTGAACCCAGGTTGGGGTTTCAAGACCGGGAAGGGGGATAGGTATATCAGCGGCACTGCTGCCACCACTGATACCGCCTTCTTCCTGGCTTTGATCCACCCTCCTCCCCACTCTGTCCTCCCCAAATGCTTCCGTGATGCATTCTGGGGCAAACCAGAGCCAATGGGGTGGGTCACAGGCCTTGGCGCAACCTGGAAGTCACTTCCAAGAGCACCAGAAACTGGCCTGCAGCACTGCAGACAGCACGGTTCATGGTGCTCCGTGACTCAAAAGTAAGGAATGCTTTAAAAAAATCCTTTTAAAATGGGGCTGGAGCATTTGCGGATTTCAGCATCCACTGTGGGTCCCAGAACCGAACCCCACAACTGCATGGAGACTACCTGTACATGGGTATATTTTTTCTCATTCCCTCAACGTTATGTTTAAATCAGGCCTCTTGACTCCATCTCCTCATATGATTTGAAGCTAAGCAACATGGAGGCGGAAAGATGTGCAATAGAGAGGGTTCTGTTCTGTACAAAACCATTTGTGTCTCCATCCTCTTCAGCTAGGAAATAAGCCAAGAAATGGATTTAAGAGAAGTGTGTTACAGGAGGAAATGCCTTCCTGCAAGCTTGCTTACGTATCTGAACCTTTCCCCTTCCAGGTATTGTATGAAGTATAGAGAGATGATTGTAATAGAAGCATACAGGAAGATTACCATTGTAGTGAACCTATCAGCTAGCCACTTTGGGAAGGCTTAAACCATCATCCACTCAGATTGAAAGTCACCTCTTGATGTTGACTGAAGAATAAAGACTCCTGAATAGTGAATTAGTTCCTTGTTGCTATTCAGCTCTTCATTATTATTATTTTTGTCACTCAAATTGTATTTGAAATTTGTAAGGAAATTCATAGTTTATATTTTCATGTATCAGACAAATTCTACCTTGCAGGTGTTCTTATAGGAAATATAGAGTGGTTGAAATATTTATTAATGCAGACTAAGTGAAGCCTTCTGACAGTCCCCCTCCCTTTTGCATTAATGGTTTCTCATATTCTTCCTGATGAGAAGGAAATCTGGCAGATATTTCCTGGTATAGCTGCCCTCTCTAGTAATTGTTTGGCAGTTCTGCCAGTAGTAGATATTAATGTTCAAACAGTTTCCACATAAATTAGTTTGAATTGGTCTAAATTAGCTCATATCAACATGCAAGATAGAAATCGCTTTGCATGGCATTGCAGTGGTCAGTATCATGCAAGTCAATTGGTTTCTTCTGATAAGGCTGATTTATCATGTGGTGTCAAAGGTGAAAATTTGCATTGTAGTAATTTGTTCACCCACTGGTTCTTGCTGAAAATGATACACAGAAATACTTGATAGAAAATCACTGTGATGACTGCATATAATGTCCTTTCAACACTGTGCTGCTATATATTTATCTTGTTTAGCAGATAATCGAGTGTAAGAGGCTCAAGGTATTACATAATTTTTAATATATCATGAACATAATACAGGTGGGCCCCCATATCCACTGATTCGCTATCCACGGTTTCAGTTATCCACGGATTGTGGGGACTCCCCCAGGCTTTTACTTTTTTTCCTAGTAAGCTTCATTTCTTCCTTAAACAAACAGGAGAAGGAGCCTCTGGCTGCTTATTACAGGCAAGTAGAACGAGACTAAGTACTAGAGAGGCTCTGCAAGGTTAACAGAAACCTTGCAGAGCCTCTCTAGGACTTAGTCTCGTTCTACTTGCCTGCAATGGAGGCTGCTTCTCTGTTTGTTTTAAGGAAGAAACAAAGCTTGCTGAAAGAAAAAATAAGAGCTGGGGGGGGCAAGCATGCCTGCCTGCAGGGGAGGCAGGGTTGGGGTGGCCTTCAGGAAACCATGGAGGGGGTGTTTGCTCTTATCCACGGTTTCAAGTATCCACGGAGGGGCCTGGAACATTTCCCCAGGGGATATGGGGGCCCACCTGTACATTGACAGCCCAATCCTGTGTAATTCTTGCACCAGTGTAACAGTAGATCCACTGGTGTAAGTGCACTTATACCAGTGTAACTTGCCTTATGCCAATGCAGGACGGACACCAGCGTAAACCCCCTCAGACGCCACACATGCGCAGTTTGGACACAGGCCGGATGCCGCTGCAACTCCACCGGCACAGGGGGCATTCTGGGTGCTTAGGACACCCCTGGAATGACCCCTGCACCGGCGGAGTTGCACTGGCATCCGTCTTGTGTCTGTCCTGCGTCTGAACTGCGTATGCACGGCATCTGAGGGGGGTTACACCGGTGTCTGTCCTGCGTCCGTCGGTGTATGGCAAGTTACACTGGCATAAGTGCACTTATACCAGTGGATCTACTGTTGCACTGGTGCAAGAGTTACACAGGATTGTAAGAGTTACACAGGAGAGAATGTAATTTATACAAGGATGTATAGAGAACTACTGTGATCTGAATACAGTAGTCAAAAGGGTCCTGGGCAAGCATTTCCAAAAAGAGGAAAGCAAAAGCAATAATTTTCATATATGTCCCTTTTCTTATCATGTTTTGTCATGTTTTCATATAAGCTTTAAGGCAAGTGAATTCTAATCCTTCTGCTTCTTTTCATGACAAGGGAACGTTTACTATGTACCCTATATACTCTTGTATAAATCTAAAAATGTATGCTTTAAAATTGACCTTGAAAACTTGGCTAATTTTCCATTGGGTTGGCTAATATATGGGGCTTCTAAGAACAGGTGCTTGGTTGGGGGGGGGCTGGGCTGAGAAGCGGGATACAAGGGGGCATGAAAAAAGAGTTTTTGTAGTGTTTGTAGAATAGCTTCGTTTCTGTGCTGATTCAGAAGAAGGTAAAATAGTTTTCTTTCTGTTTGGAGAATTTCTGTTGTTGCCTCAGAACAATCACTGGTCATTTTCAAGAATTCAAAGAAATTCATACACTCCTACGTTTTACCCTTATGCATGGACCATAGCAAATTCCGTGATTTTTGGCTTAAAAATTGCCCTCAACCTGTCCATGAGATCGACTTATACTCGAGTATATATGATAACTTTAAATTGTCTCTGCATGTCACTACAATAGTCATTGTTTGGTTTTATGTTCAAGTGAGTATAAAAGTTACTATCATTTTTAAATATTAAGATTAAAACAAAGTAGAACACAAGACAATGTCATAATCCTAATAATTCCATATGATTTCTTCCAGAGACCAGATATAAAATCTTATATATTTATTTTTAAGTATAATCCACTTTGTTTCAAATGCATCTGTTTTTTTCTAACAGAAAATTCAATCAGAGTTGACAAGCCATGAGATTAGCTTGGATGAAATGAAAAAACGGAACCAGGGTAAAGATGCTGCCAAAAGGATATTCCCCCAAATCGATATTGCACAGGTTTGTAATTTTTTCTTCCTTTTGCATTCTTGCTATACATCCCTTATTTAAAATACACAAACAGAAATAGTTGTTAACAAATGAAATACCTATTCTTCTTTACCTCAACAGTTTTTTTTTTTGGGGGGGGGTGTCTTTTCGATTTCTTCTTCTGTCTGCTTATAACATTTACTGTATACTAATTTTACGGCTAGCAGACGAAAAAGTATATTTCAACATGTAGGTTGTCCGCAGAGTGCATCCATGAAATAAAATCTATAAGGAAATAGGGCATTTGGCTAGTTTTAATGCAGCAGCGAACCCATCCAGGCTCTTATTGTATGGAAGCTCAGCTCATTGACCATGACTCCCTATTTGATCCATGAGCGATGACCTGGTAATCTTAAATTTACAGGGAGTATGCTCTTAATCCAATGTACACTACAAGGGAGCTCATTGTACAGTTGCTTGGCAACTATCTATATGATTTTCAGGTTGGTGCTTCCCTTCCAGAATGGATATCTTCATGCTGGTCTATAGCTAAAGGGAGAATTTGGAGTCCCCTGCTGGCATCTGGGTGCTGGCCATGCACTCAAAAAAATATTAAGAAGACATCCGATATCTTCCTAAGTACAGTATATAGAAATATGACTGGTTTGTGTCCCACTTTAACAGATTACAGGTCATGACTATAGAACGGACAGTTATTACTCAGAATGCCACAGCACAGTGGCTTCTTCTATAGGCCCTCAACCCCTGATCCTTCTTTCTCATATTGTCATTTTAGAAAAAACTACAAGATGTCTCCATGAAATTTCGTTTGTTTCAAAAGCCAGCCAATTTTGAACAGCGCTTACACGAATGTAAACGGATTTTAGATGAGGTAAAATTGCAAGTGCCAAAGTTGGAACTGAGGAGTGTTGAGCAAGAAGCAGTGCAGTCACAGTTGGATCATTGTATGGTAAGTATTTAGAAAGTTTGCACATAATGGCACCCCGGACTATTCTGGGATTTTTTTTTCTCAAATATTAGCATAATGTTAAAAAAAAAGGTAAGCATGAAAAAAAATAATTACATTTAAATAAAAAATGTTTTCCCTTTTCTCTGCTGGCTAGAAATTGTATAAAACTCTTAGTGAAGTGAAATCAGAAGTGGAAACGGTCATAAAAACTGGGCGTCAGATTGTACAAAAACAGCAAACGGAGAACCCCAAAGAGCTAGATGAGAGACTTACAGCTTTGAAACTGCAATACAATGATTTGGGTGCCAAGGTATGTTCTCCAACATTCAGTGCAAAACCAATATCTGTGACTTGCTTGCAGACTGAATTATGTCTCTTCCTTTTAGCTGTGATTACTCTTCTTTTTATCATTTAAATTAATCCTTCTTGTGTTTTTCTTAACAATAAAAACATACCCATTTCATTAGAAGTTTATACAGTATATTCAGAGTAGCTCTGTTAAATATTTTAATACTGTGACTAAACTATTTTCATTGGTTTGAATCTTCTATGAAATATGTTTCAGTCCTTTCAAATAGCTGTTAATCATTTTGTTTTTACCTGTGCCCTAATAATCTGTTGTTAATGTTTAATTGGAGGAGGCAATGGGAGGCAGAGTTATCACAAGAATCAAGTACAACATAAATGATAGTAACTACCGTACTTATTCTCCAAGTAAAGAAATAACATACATCCTCCCAGAAGAGTTTGCACCCTGATGCTTATGTAGGCATCCATAAACTGATATTTTCTGGTATTTTATATATTTGGAGTTCTGTATATGGGAAATTAGATTCAAGGAGAGCTACCCTCCATCAGCGTGTTAGCAGGCATGTCCTAGAGATAATGGTAATGGTCATGATAATAATAATAATTATTATTATTTTTGGGAGCACCTAGAAGACACAAGAGCCAGCGGGTGGCGCAGTGGGTTAAACCACTGAACCATGAGCTGTCAATCGAAAGCTCAGCAGTTCGAATCTGTGCGACGGCTCCTGCCAACCTAGCAGTTCGAAAGCAAGAAATTGCAAGTAGATTAATAGGTACCACGTCAGCAGGACGGTAACAGCGTTCCATGCACCTCGGTGTTTATTTTATTTATTTATTTTTCACATTTTTATACCACCCTTCCTCCAAGGAGCTCAGAGTGGTGTACATATTTCCTCCCCTCCTTTTTGTCCTCACAACAACCCTGTGAGGTAGGTGGGGCTGAGAGATAGTGACTGGCCCAAGGTCACCCAGGAAGCTTCATGGCTGAGCGGGAATTTGAACCTGGATCTTCCAGGTCTAAGTCCGACTCCCAAACCACTACACCATCCTGGCTATCCAAACCACTATACCATCTGGTGTTGAGTCATGCCGGCCACATGACCATGGAAACGTCTTTGGACAGCGCTGGCTCTTCGGCTTTGAAACAGAGATGAGCACCACTCCCTAGAGTCGGACACGACTGGACTTAATTGTCAAGGGATTGTCAAGAACTTGTGTCTTTAGAAAGACACAAGTTCTGCCATCAGGGTATTTTGGGAGTAAGTTCTTCCACTCCGCAATGGGTCTCCTCGGACCTGCACTAGCGATTTGGCTAGTGCAAGTCTGAGGAGAGAAAGGAAGTGGGGAGGCTGCAGGAAAGGGGGATAGGATCTGGCATGCACCATTGCCGCCAGATCCACCCCCTACCGCAGCCTCCTTGCCCAGTTTTGCCCCTTTCCCACTCAGTTCCACACTCCACCCCCTTTAGAGCTTTACTCTATTCTTCAAAGGCAAAGGGGAATAATTATAAAGAAATCCTTGTGAAAGTCTTGATTCCTAACTCCTCCTTCTAAGGGAAGATGGGCAAAATGAGCTACAGATGATCACTGAAGCAAGCTGAAAAGACTGACCAGAAGAAGCAGCTTTTCAGTTTTCAGTACGCTGTTGTGGCCATTGATAGTTAATAAACGTTCTGGGTTTGTCTTGAGGGCCAGTCTTGCAGACCAGTCTTGCAATTACAGAAAAGTGAAAATACCTCTCTCTGAAACCACACAGATGAATTGTGGTGGATTTCTACAGAAGCTATTCCCTGATTTGTGGCACTTCTATCAAATAGTATGGATGAGTGGTTGAGAATCTGTTTCTTGAGCTCACTGCACATGGTGCTGAAAGTATATTTTAGAAATGAACATATTTAAGGTCTCTCATCTGGCACCATACCCTGGAAGGGCTTTCTTGGACTCCATCCAACTATCCATCTCTTATCGGTCACATTTGTATCATGCATTCCTCCAAAGATCTTATGAATGCAGTTATCCCACTTTATCCTCACAATAACCCCTGTGAGCTGAGTTAGGCTGTAATTTACTCATGGCTAAGCAAGGATTTGAAGGGTAGTCTCTCTGATACAAGTCCAGGTACTCTATTCACTACTGCACACTATAGAACTTTGATATTTTCAGCTCTATAAAATTAATTTATAATATATCATTATATCCCACTGGTATTTCTTCCTAAAGAAAGATTTTGAAAAACAAAATGTATTTTTATTTGCACATTGTTTGCATTTTAAGGACACTGACAAAGTAATTTTAAAGTTTGTAAATACATTTTTAGCTCATTGTTTTTATGACTTTAATCCCATTGAAGATGGTTTGATCATGGTGAAAAACAAAATGCATCATGAATTAGCATCTCTTTGAAACAAAGTTCTGATATTCTTAACAACAACAATAATAATAATAATGTGGTGGCTCAAAATAACACATTACATGGAGAACTGATACAGGGAAGATATCGGGTCCTGTGGGCCCAATCCTATCCAGCTTTCCAGCTCAGATGCATCTGAGCCAACGGGGTGTGTGCTGTTTCCAGCAATGGAGGCAGGGCAGTCATGAAAGTCTCCTCAAGGTAAAGGAATGTTGCATCTGATCTGCACTAAACAGTTGGATAGGATTGGGCCCTGTATCTTTTCCCCAATGGGTGAAAAAACACCTTGAAGAGAGTGATTTTGAGCTGAAAAATGACTATAGATGAAGGCAAACTTCTTTTGCCCCACCTTGCAAGCTCACTAGGCTAACTTATTTTCATTTTCTTTTTTTTTCTAAAGAAAAGGAGGATAGAAATACAGAACTCCATGCAATTTACAGTTTGATATGAGTAAACATATTAGCTATTGTGATAGAAAATGGTAAACAGAGCTATTGTGTAAAAAAGAAAGACCTTAAGATGGCAGCATTTCCTATATTTCTTTTACAATATTTAAATTAAAAATGAGAGGGAAAATATGACATTATCCAGGAATATGTACAGCTATCCTTAGAATTATGTTAATACTGTTCTAATTTAAATAGTGAGACATGCTGTATGCCAAATGTAAAATGTAAACTGCATCTGCATTTATTATTCTTTCTAAAAACTTGATACAGGATCACACACACACACAGTTTTGTATGCTTTTGCAACTATTTCAAGAATTAGAAATGAAGGAGAATCCTCTCTACATTAACAGCGCAATCCTATCCAACTTACATCACCGGTATAACCAGCGGGGCAGGGCGGGAGGCTTTGGAGGGGAGGGGAGATTTAAATCCCCTTTCCCTTTTCGAGGGGATTTGAATCCCCTTTCTGTTCTGGGGCCTCCCGTTCTCGCTGCACCGCTGGTTACAACGGTGGAGTAAGTTGGATAGGATTGCGCTGTAAAACAGTTCTTTGTCCCTAAAATAAATGAACCAAGACAGAATTGATGGTGCCCAGGTAAAAATACGGCAGCTATGTTAGCAAATATATCTCTTTGGGAAATACCAGACAGAGTACTGAAGACTGAACAGGATGAAATGCATTGTTCTTTGTTTAAGTTGTTATGGTATCATAAGAAGTTAACGGTGGATGATATTGAAAGTGCATCTATAGGGAGAATGTTAAACCAATCATATACCAGTTGCATGCAGGTGCGGCCTGGATTCTCCCAGCTTTTAGAATTAACTGTTTCTTTGTACTGTCCTCATACTTTAATGCCTCAATCCTATCTCACACCATCCCACATGATGCAGCCACACTGCGGGAGTGTGTGCTGCATGTTATGGTGGTGGGGGACCAGATGGCCTAGGAGAGGTAAGTAAAAATCTTTGTTTACTTACCTCTCCATAGGCTGCCTGGCCATCAGTGGGTCTCTTCGGAAAACTGGGGATAGGATCTGGCGCATACTAGTGCCACTGAGATCCACGCACTCCTGCCCTCAAACCGCCCTGCCTGCTCCACTCCAGTCCTGATTCTCTCACACTCTTGAACTGTCCCTGCTACCACCTTAGCTGCACTGGTGCAGCATCCAGGAGCATTTGGCACATGCAGAGGACATCTGGTCATTTGTGGTGGTGGCTTCAAAATGCACAACAGTACTTTTGTGACGCCTCAGTGCACTTACGGTGACAGATTGTGAGTTCTGCCACTGTAGCAGCCTGATATGATTGGACTGCCTGCCTACAATCCTATACCCACTTACCTGGGAGTAATCCCCTCTGAACTAAATGGGACTTACCATACTTCTGAGTAGATATGCATAGGATTAACAGTTCAGTCCTTTGCATGTTTACTTAGAAGTAAATTCCATTGGATTCAATGAGACTTTCTCCCAGGTATAAGTGTACTGTATAAAGTTGCAATCTTTGAGTGAGAAGTTTTTAAAAAATGTTTTTTTTATTCGTGATATTAGAGCTTTTAGTACTCATCTCTAAAAAGCCAAATTTACTAACTGCAAGTGATATTTTTTACAAGTATAAGAACATGGAGAGAATCTGCAAGAAATTCCAGCACACGAGGCTCATTGCCTTGTTAAATTTCCAATACCACCTTCAAATTACAGAAGAGAACAGACATTATAAAACATTTCAAAGTACTTGCTTTTGGATAAGCTTCTGGTGTACCCATAGCCAGTTGTTTCACTAAGCTCAAATCTATGCTCAGTGCCAAAGCAGGGACAGTACACTGCAGCAGGGTGAAATAGCCAGCTTTCAAGAGAGATGTTGATTGGTCTTACCACAATCACCACCTGGCTCCATTTTTCCTTCTAGTGCTTGGCATATTGGGAGCCAGAGGCATATCGGCAGCGGATGCTGCCTGGAGCACCACTGCGGCGCCGCTCCGGGGTGGGGGCGGCGCTGCTCTGGGGGGGCGACGCCGCTCCGGGGGGGGGACCCGGCTTACCAGGGCTCTCCGAGGCCTTCTCCCCTGGCCTCAGAGCCGGAGAAAACCCTGGAGCATCCACCACGACCGGCGGCCAGGGCTTTCTGAAGGCGACCGACTGCGGCGCCGCACTATTTATCCTTTTTTTGCACATGCGCAGAACGTTTACGTAATGTAACGTAAACGTTCTGCGCATGTGCAAAAAAAGGATAAATAGCGTGTCGCCGTAGTCGGCCGCCTTCAGAAAGCCCTGGCCGCCGGTCGTGGTGGACGCTCTGGGGCTTTCTCCGGCTCCGAGGCTGGGGGAGAAGGCCTCGGAGTGCCAGCCCACATCACCGCCCGGAGCCGCTGCTCTGCTCATTCCAGTCTTTCCACGCCTCTGATGGGGGCCCTACCATATGATGAAGAGCCTGGTTTAAAAATTCACTACCACTGAGAAGTCAAGATTGTAGAATCATTAACATGGCTGAGAAACAAACTTTTAATCTTTATTTTGTTTCTTTCCTTGGAGCTAACTTTAAAATGAGCTATAATTCATCTTTTGGATATCAAATAGTTGACATCAGCAAAATGGATATCATCAGCAAAATGCAGATCCTAATAGTGGATAAAAGATGGAGGGAGAATGGCATGAATCATAGAACCAGTTTTGGTAGTGGAAGGACTCATAAACTTCTTGTTGGGTTCCTAAAATATGTTTTGTTTCCTCCTTCTGCAGGTGACTGAAAAAAAGCAAGAACTAGAGAAATGTTTGAAATTATCTCGGAAACTGAGAAAGGAAATGAATGCTCTGACAGAATGGCTGGCAGTGACAGATTCAGAACTGACAAAGAGATCAGCAGTAGAAGGAATGCCTATCAATTTAGATGCTGAAGTCGCCTGGAGCAAGGTAATAATATATATTTTCTTCCCTTGTAAACTCACATATGTTTTCCTGGAGTTATCTCACTGTCACAACAATGTTTCTTTTTCCACAGTTGTAAACAATGTATAATTTAAACTATAAATAGTTTTGCTGATGTGTTTTACCATCAATATCCAGATTTTTCTGGAAATGAAATGCATTAACCTTAAGCTATGCTGCAGAATGGATTTCCAGTGCCATATTACACTTTTAAGAACCTGTAAAGCGCTAGGCCAGCATGAAGAGCTGAATAATCCAATGCAAAACCCAATCCCACATGCCTTTTACTTTTACTTGTTGAAAGGTGTTCTTATTTTGCCCTCCACAACTTTCCATTTGTTTTAAGTTATAAATGGAGAATTTAAGGCCCAATCCTATTCAACTTCCCAGTGCTGATGCCAATGGGGTTCCCTTCCCTCGGGGCTGCATTGCAGCTGCATCAACGCTGGAAAGTTGGGTAGGATTGGGCCCTTAGTATAGTAACACATAGTTGTTAGGTCAGTAAAGCTGCAAAGCAATCTGTCATTTTGTACCACTTAATTCATTCAGTATTACTACATAAGTGGCCATTGAACTATATAAGTGGCCGTTGCTATCATTTTCAATATCAATTTGGTTGTACAGAACGAGCCTTGAAAAATAAGGTATTGTTGTAGTACATCTGCTACTCCAAATCTACAGCTCAATTAACGTACAAACATAACCAAACAGTTCTAAGTACTACTATGAAGGCCACACTTGGAGAAGAATATGCCTTATTTATGGCACCATTCAAACTTATTTTTAATGAAAGGAATATGTGATGGAAGGGTAGCATCCGGAGTTGTTATTCCTCCAAAGCAAGAGTCCCTCCAGAACAAGCTACTCTCGATGCTGCCCATGGTGTTTCCCCAAGTTGGATTGCATTCACTGAAGTCATACGGTAATAATATACCATAGTTCTATTTGTCTCTCGTTTCGACCCTAATGGTGTCCATATAATGCAAGTATTCATTCATTCATTCATTCATTAAAACTTTTATTGGCATAAGAAAGCGAAATACGTAACACAGCCCCACAGAACATTCAAATAAAACTTGAATTATGCAAGTAGTCCATAATAACATCAAAGAGAAAATAAGGTCCCATGACTGTCATTTCGCAGGAGCAAACAGTGTGTACGGTATTACTTCAATTTGAGGTGGTTTATGTTCGTGCCCTTTCCTCCCTTACTGCATCTTTTGCCCCTGGGGAAAGAAACTGCAGGGAACAAAATCTTAGCTTCTTCAAAACTGACTGTATGGTGGCTGCAACAACATGAAGAGACAATTGCCTGTAATTTCCTACAACATAGTTTAGTATTGTCACCACTGACTTCCACAGATTTCTGAGCAGTTATGCATGGAGATTACTGGGTTTCATCACAGGTCACAGATAATTGCCTGTCTCCACAGTTCAGTCACCATGGAATAAGCTTTTCAGCAGCTACCAAGATTCCCATAAGTTTGAACCTTATATACCGTATTTTTTGCTCCATAGGACGCATCGGACCATAGGATGCATGCATCCTATGGAGCAAAAAATAGGGATAACATTTTTTTTTTTAATAACAAATGTAAAGAAAAAAATACTTACCGGGCCTTCGGGGAGGCCTACAGAGGCTCGCGCAGGCCTCCCCGATCTTCATTTCGGCCAAAAACGGCCATTTTCGGCAACTTCCTGTTTTCGTGAAAACCGGAAGTGGCCGAAAATGGCTGTTTTTGGCCGAAATGAAGATTGGGGAGGCCTGCATGAGCCTCTGCAGGCCTCCCCGAAGGCCCGGTAAGTATTTTTTCTTTACTTTTTTATTATTCGCTCCATAAGACGCAGGCTTTTTCTCCCCTATTTTTTTTGGGGGGGGAAGTGCGTCTTATGGAGCGAAAATACGGTAAGTTTGGGCCTGGGAAGGGCGGGATTGGTGGAAGCGGCACATGCCGAAATCCTATCCCTCCTCCCAGGCCATTTCCCCAGTTTTCCCTTGCACGAGCCTCCTGGACTTGTGCCAGCTCAATACCTGGTGTGAATCTGAGGAAACTTGTTGCAGGGTTGGGGCTTTACCCGGGGTGTTGTTGTTGTTGTTGTTGTTCAGTCGTTAAGTCGTGTCCGACCCTTCGTGATCCCATGAACCATATCCCGCCAGGCCTTCCTGTCCTCCACTATCTTCCTGAGTTCGCTCATTGTCATGTTCGTTGCATTGGTGATGCTGTCTAACCATCTCATCCTTGGCCTTCCCCTTCTCCTTTTGCCTTCAATCTTTCCCAGCATCAGAGTCTTCTCCAGAGAGTCCTCTCTTCGCATTAGGTGGCCAAAATATTTGAGTTTCAGCCTTAGTACCTGTCCTTCCAGGGAACAGTCAGGCTTGATTTCATTTAGAATTGACTGATTTGATCTCCTAGCAGTCGAAGGGACTCTCAGGAGTCTTCTCCAGCACCACAGTTCAAAAGCACCCGGGGTAAGGGAACAAAAATTCCCTTCTACCAGGGAGACCTCCCAGCTTCTGCACAGTCTCGCTGCACTGGTGGGCAGAAAATTAAGTAAGATTGGGCTGTTTGTCTGCTCAGTAGACTGGGGTAAGATGTCTTTCTATGAAGCAAGTCCAGACTGCACAGCTTCAAGTCCTGGGGGAAAAGGTGCTCCTTTGTTGGGCAGGGAAGGCATTTCCTCCAGAGATGGGGTGACTGCCATGGCTAGAGGCTTTCCAAGTGGGGAAACTCCTCTCCAAAATGGACAGAGTGGAAGTCTCTATTGAAAAGGGAGACTACGGGAAGAAAACTGCCAGAGTTCTTCTTCCGGAGCAGGGGTAGTTATAGGGAACTAAACAAACAAACACGTTCCTGGACAAATGGCATCTGAATCATCTCTTGGGTGTGCAGCCATGAGTTTCCTTGGGCTTGATTGAGTTAAGTTGTGTCCTTCCAAAAGCTTAATTGCAACCCAATTGAGGAGGTTCTTGAAGGGACAATTTCTTTAATTTTTTTCACATTTTTTATACCGCCCTTCCTCCAAGGAGCTCAGAGTGGTGTACATATTTCCTCCCCACCTTTTGTCCTCACAACAACCCTGTGAGGTAGGTGGGGTTGAAAGATAGTGACTGGCCCAGAGTCACCCAGGAAGCTTCATGGCTGAGCAGGGATTTGAACCTGGATCTTCCAGGTCTAAGTCCGACTCCCAAACCACTACACCATCCTGGCTCCAAAAGGTATGGCAATTTGTTGGTAGCACCCATGTTTGGATCTTTTGGTAAGAGAGACATTCCAGAGAAGAGGTTTGAAAGGACTGTCTAGGTGGCCTTACCTCTGCGCAATTAGCTTAATTTATGTCTGCTTCCAAATGAGATTATGCTAAAGTGCGGAACCCGAATTTGCAAGACCTTAGAGAAGGGTGGCATAGAGATGTCTCGCAGTGCTGCGGCTTTCTGTTCCAGTCAATGTACCTTTAGCATGATCTTGATTAGAAGCAGCCATGCCTCACACCCTTCAGGGTGAAGTCCTGGCTGACTCTGGAATATCCAGTAAGGAACAAAGATGGAGTTAGACGAGACTGTGAGACTGGAAAGGGAGGCTACTGGCAACACTGTGCTGTTTGCCTATCTCTGCCAGCACCAGTCAAAGATGTCGACCGGGTACAGTGAAGTGCAAAGTGAGATGATGACACAAGTAAATCTACTGAATGTTACAGGGATGGAATCCAGCATGGAACTTTCCATTTTTGGGTAGTATCACTGTGCCAAGAGCTGAGTTTCATTCCCTCCTCAATGTAAATATGACAGGAGTTACAGCACAATCCTAGGCATGTCTACTCAGAATTAAGTCCCATTGTGTTAAATGGGGCTTACTCCCACAAAAGGGTGTATAAGATTGCAGATTGACTGACTGCCCAATACTATCCCCCGGCACATTGAAGCATGCAGCCGAGCCCTGGAGGCACATGCTGCATGCTTTGGTGAGGGGGTGATTAGGAGGCCTGTGAGAGGTAAAGGTGTAACCTTGCTCCCCACCTGATGAAATCCAAAGAATATTGGATGAAACATATTTTTAATATTTTCTATGTTTTTAATTGTTTTATTTGCCCCTGGACTCTTAACTTGTTTTAAAACTAGGAAATTATTTTTATTTGTACATGACTTTTAATACCGTAAAAAAATATTTTCCCTTACCTTTGTGTAGGTCCCATGATGGCCTGTGGGTCGTCTCGGACCTACACCTGATATATAGCTGGTGTAAGTCCATGGAAAGTCAGGGGATGGGGCAGACCCAAAAATGGGGGATAAGATCCAGCATGTGTGACTGCCACTGGATTCACCCTTTCCCTCCCCGTCCTGCCCCCAGTTCCTCCCTACAAACACTCCATTACTCCCCTTCCCTGCCCACCTCCAACATATCCAGTGGTGTGTGCAGTCACCAGGCATTAGCGCTAACAGCCTCATTGTGCACCTCATCACCATGTCTGTAGCACCAATGGAGAGGACCTTCTGCTGGCAAAATACTAGTTCTGTCAGCGGAGGTGCCCCTTAGGATTGGGCCCTTAATGTGTTAAGAAGAGGGTTTGTTACTCAGGTGATTGTTCCTGTGAACATGGCTTATACTGTTTATAATGTAGCACTTAGGAATGCGAGTCTTGGGCTCTGGTCTGTTATACACCTTTTAAATTTGTATTATGAAGTGTTTCTATCACAACCTGGCAGAGCTTTTATGAGATCTACATCATCCTTTTGAGAAGAAAATGCTCCAAGGATGCTATGTACTAATAGGAGTCAGGTTTTTTTCCCTCCTTTGCTTTTTCTGAATCTCTCCTTTGTTGTTTAATCCTTCTTTGTCCGTTCCAGATATTTATAAGTTTATTTTGCACTGTTAGCTATCCTTTCATAACGATGAAAGGAAAACATTGTCTATCTTTGTACTTCTATTTTAAACTACCGAGGAGGCATAGGGTTTGCTGTTCTCTAATGTACTGTATACTGAGAGAAGTGTTCTTAAACGTTTTAATAACATTTTCAAACATTGATCGTGAAACCTGAATTGATTCTTAATAATTTCTCATATTCGCTTGTCTCCTTGATATGTACTGAAGGCTGTTATTACTATTTTCTTATCCATCATTTCAAAAGACAAATCTGTAATTAAGAACACTTCTCTCAGATTTTTGGTCGAGGTATTATTATTCTCATATTTAATGGATTATATTCTTGTGTCCATAATAGCCCAGAACAAGCCTACACATCAGCGAATATGTTTTTCCCCCAAATAAATCAAAATACTGTTCTTCTTTTCTACTCATGAATTATATTTCTCCGACATCTCAGATATAGTCCGATATACAATTGTATATACAGAAAAGCATTTTTATATACCGAATGATCAGATATGTATACCTCAGCTGCAGCTTAAATAGCCATGCCTGGCTTTAACTGAATCTCATTAGTGATTAAATACTGACTTTGGTGCTCCAGAATTTATATAATTAGTGTGTGGCGTTTGCTGACTAGAACAGTTATGCACTACAGCATGTTCATTATATCTGACACTACAAAAAGGAAGTAACTTTTTACACTAAGAAAACTAAACAGGAAAGGAAAGTTTCATTGAGATTTCACACAGGAGGAATCTATCATAACATGACTGCTAGCCTACCAGAGTACAGTCCAGTCATGTGTATTTTCATGAGTGGAGCTAATAATTTAGGAATGCCTTTGTTACTCCTTTTTCAGGAGGGTCTTAAAAACAATTTTATTCCAGCAGGCATTTTAAAGCTCTTGCTCCCTCTCAGTATAGTTACGTATTTTTTGCCTACTGAGGCTTTTAAATTGACTCGTGTTTTATGCTCATTGATTTTTTTACGTTTTGAACCTTAGCCATCTCGAGTATATGTTAATACGGAAAGGTGAGCTATAATTTATAGAATAAATATAGAAAGCTAGTAGCATCATGTTGGATTTCATTCCAAGTTAATTCTATTTATTTCATAAATTCAGGCAAGTTGGTCCAGTTCAATAAGCTAAATCAGAGACCCTAAAACTTTATCAAAACTAAGTCCAGGGAAAAAAAATGGACCTACCTGAGCTTGGTAGACTTATGGAAAAGGTGGAGAATGTCAGGGTCACATGACAAACCTCAGGGTTACTGAAGAAAGGAGCCCAAGAAACCAAAGTGTCTGTGAAAAAAAGAGGGTGTATGTCAGACTCCCTGTGCTGTGACATAAACCAGGAAGGTAATGTACAGCTAATATCGTATGTAATTGGAATCAGAGGTTACATAGAGGGGCAGTTCTTCTATCCCTGGCTTTGACTCCTCAGGAGCCCAGCAGTGTTGAATAGTGTCAGAGCTTATACCTCTTCTAAGAAAAGCTTAAACCACCTTGGACATTACATTCCTGCACATTCCACTCAGTCTTATGTTGTCACTTTTGTCCCCTGCCATATTTCTTCTCTCCTGGGGTCATTTTGAAAGATCAAGTTTCACAATGCGTTGATGAGACAGGGAACAACTGGTTGGCATTAAAAAATTTGTTCTGAGCTCTTGGGACTTATATTCCTGTTAAAGAGATATTGGCCTGCTCTTACATTTGGAGTACTAGATGGCACTCCCCAGAAAACCTCTACGTCATTTGCTACTGCTATCATATTTGAACCAAAGTTCATTCCTGTTATATTTTAGCTCACAGTATATACTAGGAGTGAATATAAAATACAGACAGGATACATTGAAGTACATTGGTGATACAACTTGCAATGCATCTCCTGTCACTCTGATGAATAAAATCAGGAAGGTTAAAAATTTGCCACCTTTCATTGCCTTCTAACATAATGGAAGACAATATATGTGCTTCAAATACAAAAATAGCCATAACCAAAAACATAATAGTGGCAGTCACTGATTTGTATGATCATCCTACCTATGAGTATGGAGGAATATATTAACCACCTTTTAAAGGACTTCTGAGAGTTACTGAGTTTAAATTAGGAATTTATAAGCAGGAGTGTGAAGTTATGCACTAGCTTTCATCATGTCTTAACTGTGAATTTTGAAAGCAACTGCTAATGATTGATGCAATTACAATTTTATCCTTTGGCATTATTTTTATCAGATTTCCTGTGTGCTTGCAGAAAGCACAAACACTGCTTCATTTGATAACTGGTGGTACTGCTTTATATAAATGAGACATCCAGTCCTTTAATCATTTTTTTTCTGTTGCTAGGAAAGGATTTTTTTTTAAGTGTTGCCATGTTTAAAAATGTCCTTCTGTTTATTTAAGAATGTGAATATTTGAGCTTAAATAAATTATATCAGTGCCTCCACAAGCAGTAGTAAGAATATCCAGAACTGGGCTAAAGACAGACAGAGTTGACAAAGGATACTTTATTTTAAGAAATGGAAAAAGAAATGGAGCATGTTCTGTAGGACTTATCAGGCCTTGCAGCAGGTCTTTCTTCCAAACGGAAATCTGCTTTTTAACTCAAGGGACTTTGAAAAGGTACTAGAAAATTCAGTAGGGGGAAATTGTTATAGAGGAAAAAATACCCAAAACAGTTTAGTAAACTTCAGTGTGTATACATGCACATGGATCCAGAATGTAAACGTTTCTGGATTGTGTCATTCTCCTTAAGAAAACAAGATTCTGAAAATAATTTTTAAACAGAATAATTAGCTGTTTCTTAGACTACTGGATATGGTCAAATCATAATTACCTTTCCTGTTTAAGGAAGCCTTCTGAGTCCTTGCCTTTTTAAACATCCTGTTGGTATAGGTGGAGTGCTGCTGTTTTTATGCTCTTGTTTTAATTGTAATGTGATTATTTTTATTAACTTTTAGATGCTGTTTTTTTACTAGTTTTTGTTAACTTTTTATTGTTTTAAAAAGTGATTATTTTTTGTATTGTATTTTTTTATATTGTATTCTTTTTTCATGTTGTAAGCCGCCTTGAGTCCCTTCGGGGAGAAAGGCGGGGTGAAAATACTGTAAATAAAAATAAATAATGTTTCAAAGGTTTTAAAATCTAAGCAACATAGAAGAATTTCCAACGGTGCAATCCTTTGCCAAAGTTGTGCTGATGTCACTACTGTGTTGGTGCAACACCCATTTCTTAAGCCGATTCAGCACAAAGGGGTAGGGGGAAACACGAGCACAGGCCACAATGGCACATCTCTCCCAATAACATCACCAGCTATTAACTATTTAGCCAAGGGGAGACTGAAGTGAGCCACAAGTCTCAACAGCACTCAAGCAAGCCAAAGTGCTGGTAGCCTACTGCAGAGAGGCCCAAGTCAGGTTTGAAACCAGGTTTGAAATCAAGTCAGGTTTGAAACCAGCCAAGCAGCTGGACATAACCAACAGCATGCCCACCTTTCATTTGATTGGTCAGGAACACCCATGACAGGGACGAAAAAGTGGCATGAGCAGCCAGTTTGAACCCACAGCAGCCAGTGCAGCAACCCCTGCACTCCAACCCAGGGGTGGCCAACCTTTCAACCTGAATGCTCCTGGCCCTTGAATGATTGTATAGGTGAGGGCATTTTTGCAGGTGCAGCTGCTTTAGCAACACCTTCAGCACTTGCAGCTGCCAAGATTCTGTCTTCTACACAACTCTTAAGAACACAGAGGCCCAAATGGTGGAAGGTTGGCCACCCCTGTTCTAACCACTTAACCATAGCAGGATAGAAATGACTGTTTTGCCCCATGTGGCAGTGCTGTCATCCTGCAAAACAGAAGGGCTCAAAATGAGTGTTTGGCCAGCAGTGACTGTGGTTGGAGTACCTGGCATTCACCAAGAAAGAATCGACACTCACTACTATTAGCTGTTGCATAAGGAAGGGATGGTTAGGCAATGCGATGTATGGCAGAAGGCATCTGGCAATACTGGAGGGGGGAGTGTAGAGACATGAGAGTGATATGTATCATCAATATGTTGCTGCATTGGATTCCCTCCCCTCCATTGTTTAGCTATGTGGGGTTCATTGTCCGTACTCCCCCTGTTGGGCGTGGTGGAGTGGAGACTGCACTTGGTTGTGTGTATTTGGAGTTCTCCTCGGGAAGAGTACCTCCAATAAGAATTCTGAGAAGATGTGTTAACAAATTAACTTGCTATACATGTTGTTTGTGCAAAGTGCTCCCTTTCTCCTTAGTTCCCATCACCACGGTTCACATGGGTGTGTGCTTTAAGTGTGGAAGACTTAAGGCCACAGATATATCTTCATATCATCTGAGTTCTGGTCTCCCTGACAGGGGCTTTAGTAGTGTAGTTGATGTGCTGTGATTGGTTACCAAGTGTAGTCTGTATCCTATGCTCTACTGTAGGAATGTGGGTAGGGTGGAGGGGTTGGCGGGAGTTGAGATTTTCTGGTGTATTCTCATTTCCCATGATTTCGTGTCCCATGATGGTTGGGCGTGTCTGTTATCTGGAAGAGGTTTAGGATATTGTGTACATCAACTTCTCCTTGCCCCACCTGCATCCATCTCATGCCCCCATCCTGACTGTAGTTGTGCTTGCATTGGAGGTATGTCCACATGACATTGTGCCAGTGTCCATGGCACATCCATCGACAGAACTGGAGGTATGATGATAGGACTTTTATTGTGCTGGCATGGCTGTCATTGTGCTGACATCCAAGGGCATATATCAGGGGTGGCCAAACTTGCTTACGGTGCAATTCTGCAAAAGGATACACAGCCGGCCTAAAGGGTCGGCCGCTGCATCCTATGCCATTCCCGGGCTGCCTGGGAGCCCCTCGGGAGAAGGGGACGCTCATCCCCTTCCCATTGGATCTGGTGATTAAAAATAATTCACTATGATCTCAACAGTCATTGCAAATTTTTTCTTTCAAAAGTTGCACTCTTATATGTTGAAATAAACTAGATTTTTTCTAATCTATTTTTGCCAATGTTATGATGTAACATAAATTTTAATTCATATGTTGATCTTCCTTATTAACTATCCTCCATATGTGTTTTCATAGGCAACACAGCTAGAGATTGAGAAACGCCAGCTTCAGCTGAAGAACATCACTGATTTAGGAGAGGGACTGAAGACAGTGCTTAAAGGGAAGGAAAGCTTAGTGAATGATAAACTCAGCCTTCTGAGCAGTAACTGGATAGCAGTAACTTCGCGAGCTGAGGAATGGTTTAACCTCTTGCTGGTAAGAAACACATTTTGTCATGCAATTCCCTGAGCAGTGAAAAGTTCAGAAGCAGAGTTTAGTTTCCTCTGTGTGTGTGTGTGTGTGTGTGTGTGTGTGTGTGTGTGTGAGAGAGAGAGAGAGAGAGAGAGGGGGGGGGAGCTGGAGCTGTATGGGCTTTGTTTTGTTTATAAATATAGATTTTATTTCTGGTCCCAGCATGCAGAAAAACTGCTAATCCTGCATCAGATTCCCAGGCTGGGTAGACCTCCTATGGTTCCTTAGGTTACATCCAGGCCAACTAAGTCACAGGTCTCTCTCTCTCCAAATTCAGATTTCAATTGCTTCTGCCTTTCTCTCTGTATCTCCCCCAAACTGTGATGGATTAATTAATGTTTTTTTAATTGTAAATGTTCACTTTTCTATGCCTATGAATAGTCACCAATGTGGCTTACAATTTCAACAAAAATAATAATAACTCCACAGCCAATATAACACCAACGTTGTATTCTGAAGGTCGAAGAGAGAGATTGGCATCCACCAAGGAATGATAATGTTCTTTTGTTAGGTCCCTGATTGCTCATTAGTTTGTCAAGAAAAATAGCAATAATCCTATTCATTATAACCAAAACAGCCACACTAATCACACCGTGTATTTTCTGGGACCTGTAAATGGAGTAGAAAGGCATACAGTACTTGTGGAAAATAATAATTTACATAGCACTTTTCTTAATGCTTCATGTATATTATCTCGGTAACCATTACTAGAGTCCTTTAAGGTAAGCATGAATATTAGACTAAGAGCCCTTTTGCTTGATCCTCTCTGGAATGATGCTTGTGCCTACCAGAAGCAGAAGTGTCCATGGAGGAAGGTACATCATGCTGTGCACATAATTTTGTGCTCATTGAGTTGCTTTTAATGCATCATGCAAACATCTGGACCTGCTTGGTTTGCAAGAATGTGTTAAATTCTACATACATATACCCTCAGTACTCAAGTAACTGCTTCCACTAATGATTATGGCAGCTCACTGTTCATACAAGCAAGAAGCTACCATGCCCAAGAAGCCCAGAGAACAGCATCTTGCCTAAGGACACTCTGTAAATTCATGGTCGAACTGGGATTTGGACTTGCCTGCTTATGCCTCTTAATACAACAATTGCTCTGGGACACGTGTATTATTTAGCACATACACATGCACCTGGAAACGAGTGTGTTTCTCTCTCACTGGAGAGCTTATCTAGTTGAATCTGGCTTTAGTCAGGTGATTCACTTACTATCAAAAGCTTGTAACCGCATTGATATTGTGAAAAGAGGTGATCTTTGTTTGTCACTAACAACACTGCAGCCAGATATTTAAAAACTTGCAAGCTTGTGTCAGCCGCAAGTATCAAACTGAATAAAGTGCCAATTATCAGAATAATTTTTTTGTTGTTAGCAGGCCTTATGTTGCTATTATACATTTTAAGAATTTTCTTACCTACTTAGAAATAAAGTACTGATTATTAGAATAAACAGTTCAAGATGGTAAAATACCTTTTTTTCCCAACTAACAGCGGCTATGAGGAGGGCCACAGTGGTAAAAGAGGCTCAGAATGGGTCCATGAGCAAAGGAAGGTTTGGAAACCTTGATTTACAGCACAATCCTATTGTGAGTTTCTATGTCGGCGCAGCATGTGCTACGCCAGCCTAGGGTGTCGCAAATGTGCCGTAAAGCACATTACTACACCTGGGGAATAGGTGGCACCGGCAGGAAGGCCTGCACCATCCTGCCAGTACCAGATCCAGGAGTCCTGTGTGCTGGATCTGGGGGAGGGTGGGAAGGGGAAATAACGGGGTGGGGGGAGGTTGAGGGTGGGCAGATCAGGCCCGGGAGAGGGGAGGGAATGGTGACGTCGCAGCACACCATATCCTATCCCCATTCCCGGGCCTTTCCTCCCTGACACGGGGCTGCTTGGTTCTGCACAAGCTAAAGAGCTGGAGGAGAACCAAATAGCCCCATTGAGACGGCTGAGGGTTTAGCCAGGGTAAGGAGATGTCCTATTACCCCAAGCTTCAGCTAGCTGCTGCCAGGGAAATGATTCAGTGTGGGCTACGTGGCCCAGGCCCACGCTGCATCACCCAGAGTGGGGGATTGGGCTGCCTGAGTATCAGACTCAGTGTTGCCAAAATCCTCTCTTCATAGTTTTCTTAAACCAGTTCATAAACTTAGAGACAAAACATTGCTAGCAAATAATGTAATTGAGTGAACTGGACAAAAAAAAATGTTGGAGAGTGGGGAAAGGTAGTCATCTAAATTTGCCAGTTAAATAATGCAACAAGGCAATGTATAGAAATCACTGCTGTTGCTGTATTAGCAATTCAACAATATAGCCAACTTCATTTAGCATATGTTCTATGTACTGTACAACAGCTGTTTAATTCTTATAGCTCCATCATTTTGTTTCAACCATAATAGCAGGCAAAGATAAAAGGTTTTGATAACATTCTGTCATGATTCCAAGATATGTGCTTCTTGTGCGTTATTTGTAAACACTATAAAACCTTCACACATACAAATAAGCTGGAAGTAAAGTTATTTTGGTTCACTATGGTGTACTGCCTATATATAGGCCAGCGGGTGGCGCAGCGGGTTAAACCGCTGAACCATAAGCTGTCGATCGAAAGGTCAGCAGTTCGATTCCTGCGACGGGGTGAGCGCTCGTTGCTTGGCCAGCTCCTGCCAACCTAGCAGTTCCAAAGCATGTCAATGCGAGTAGATAAATAGGTACCGCTTGCAGGAAGGTAAACAGCGCTCCGTGTTCCAGCTGCAAGCTACGCGCTGCGGCAAGGAGAGTCATGCCGGCCACATGACCACGGAGGCGTCTTCGGACAACGCTGGCTCTTCGGCTTTGAAATGGAGATGAGCACCACACCCTAGAGTCGGACACGACAGGACTTAATTGTCAGGGGATACCTTTACCTTTACCTTTATATATTTTTATATATGTATCGGTTTTTACCACTAGAGTAAAATACATAAATAGAAGAAACTGTATTCTCTTAAAACTTCTGAAGGCCATTTTTCTCTTATGTACTCCAAATCATCCAGAGAAATGGCAACATTGGTCATACTATAAAAACATCTTAAGATTGAAACCAATTTCTAAATGAATGATTCCTACAAGTATGAAGGAAAGAATATGAAACTACTTTGAGACCAATCCCCCCATGCAATTCTTTAATCTTTAGTACAGCAATCCTTCTTGCAAATTAAGGACTAGGCTACACATTACAATAAATGGGTAATGGGTTTTTTTAGAAGCACGTGAGGACTGCGAAATAGAGCAAAACTGCTGGAGGGGAAGGTGGCCTATTGCTGCTTCAGTTCTGATCGTGGCCCTCTCCAGTGTGCTATTTTTTATTTGAGGGGGGAAGAACCTTTCACTGGAAACCAGTAGATGCTTCCCCCCTCCCAATAAAAAAAGTGTGTGAGCCCACAGTTCGGATTAGAATCTCAGTGGAGGCAAAGTGTTAAACCTCCCCTCTGCTGCCTTTTTGCAGAGCTCCATTTTGCAGCCCACTCCAATTCCTAACATACTGGGCTACACTACACATTTATCAAAATATGTAGTGAGTCCTAAAAGTCTTTTATACTTGTGTGTGTGTGTGTGTGTGTGTGTGTGTGTGTGTGTGTGTGTGTGTGTGTGTGTGTGTGTGTGTGAGAGAGAGAGAGAGAGAGAGAGAGAGAGAGAGAGAGAGAGAGAGAGAGAGAGATTCAGGGGATGCCCACCTGAAGAACCTCATCATTTGAGAGTCCAACTGCGCAAACCTATCCAACTTACACCACTGGTATAACCAGCGGGGAGGGCAGGGCAGGAGGCTTTGGAGAGGAGGGGAGATTTAAGTCCCCTTTGAATCCCCCTTTTGAGGGGATTTGAATCCCCTTTCCGTTCTTTCCGTTCCCCTTTCCGTTCTGGGGCCTCCTGTTCTTGCTGCATGGCTTGTTACAATGGTGGTGTAAGTTGGATAGGATTGCGCACGGCTTGTTACAATGGTGGTGTAAGTTGGATAGGATTGCACTGCAAATCCCCTACCTTCTTAGACCCAGGAAAAAGGGAAGCAAGCAGCAGGCCACTTGATTCAAATCGGCCTAACTTCCAGCCCAAGCCTCCTAAACACTCACATCTGTGCATGTGTATACAGTTTCAGAATGATGTTCTTGTCTTATCTTAATTCAGGTATTAATTACTTAAAAGCATGTTCTTCTTCCTTTGTCTACATGTAGACATATCAGAAACACATGGAGACCTTTGATCACAATGTTGCCAACATCACTACCTGGATGTATCGAACAGAAATACTCTTAGATGAATCTGAAACCCAAAGACCTCAGCAAAGGGAAGATATTCTTAAGGTAACAAATACAATTTTCTGAAAACCATTTGTTATGTAAATCTACTAAATGGTGTATGTCCAGGACATTTGCCCTACAGGTTTGCGTCTTAAGATGGTAGTGAAACTTTTCGTTTGACAAAGGCATTCTTCTTTGCTTAATAATATTGCAGTGCAGGGTAGAAGTATATCCCTTTCAGTAGAAAAAGCAGATATGTTTTATTAAGGTTTGAGGACTTCATGGTGAGTAGAACACTTATTGTTATTTCCTGAAAACTGTTATCCACAAAGCATCTGTTTAAAAATGGAACACCAGTCATCTTTATCGGTTTGTTCTTTTTATCAAATACCTGTTCTTCTGTTATTTATTAATGTCATTTTAAAGGTTTTAGCTTTCCAAACCCCGATTTCACTTGACAACACTGTATTAGAATTTGATAGAATTCTACAGGAAGTGGTTTATCATTTAAAGAGGGATGTATTGTAGCATATTATAGGAAAGTAAGATGTATGTGTAACTCTTGTAGCAAGACTGTCTTCATACAAATTAAATATTACTGCATACAAATTAATAGTTGGCAATATGCGGTAATAGTTTTATAGTCACTCCATTTAAAACATGGCATGGAAGTAGCAATTGTCTGTTCAAAAATCCCAAGAGATTAGTCTTTCACCTTCACAACATGAAGCTTCCATTCCAAGAGTCCTAACTTTGTACCTTTCAGTGCTGTCCCCATCTTTTTCTGAAAGGTTCCCGAATACAGGCCTCTTCAATAATCTGTACTATTTTCCCCAGAGCCTTATTTGCCCAGATTTGGCTCAGTTTGGTTACCTGTGCAAAAGCAAGCCTGACAATAGTTCAAGGTCAAGCAGAGAAACATTGCACATCTGTCTCCTGTGTAACCTAGCACCGGTGTAACAGTAGATGCACCGGTGTAAGTGCACTTATGCCAGTGTAAGTGCACTTACACCAGTGCATCTGCTGTTACACCGGTGCATCTACTGTTACATTGGTGCAAGGTTACACAGGATTGCGCTGGTAGTAACCTTGTGGTAAGTTCCTACAAATGTCCATTCTTATGTTACATAGTGGCATGGTAGCTCAACTATGATTGAATTCATGGTTGGATCACTGGCCAATAGTGGAAAGTTTGGAATCGTATAGAAAGAATCACATTGATGTCACTGCTCCCTCCCCATCCCCCCTGATGCTTGTACAGTTTCTCCAACATGGTCTTGCCCTCTACATTTTTCCAGTACCAGAGTGTCAGAGGGAATGGCTGTGCTATTCATGCAAGGCAAGAACGGGAACTGATTCTCAGGCTGGAGACTTCCCATAAGCTATTACTACTACCACCGCCTTAAGCATTGCTCTCAGTTAAATGTTCTGGAAATTGGGGGCTCATTTATGTCTAAATATCTCTGGGGTATTCCATTTCCTTCATGATGCCTTCTACCTGATTTTGCATCATATAGTAGCAAGTAGCAAACAGGAATTGTTGAATAAATGCAGTTGGCTAATCAGTTTTGTTTTTTAAACCAGTTATTTATTGTGGAAAACTCATATAAATTAGAATAATTTTGGAGAGCAGGTAAAGAAAATACCTAGCTTTACTTAAATTATATACGCACTGGCTTCAAATGGTATAGATCTAGGCTACGTTTTAAGGAAGACAAATGTTTGCTTATTACTACATGCTTTACAAAGTTCCAGTGTCAGACCCTCTGAAGAGAGGGTGTGTGCCAGCATAATGGTGAGTAAGGTATGGAGATGGATTCAGGACTCTAAAAGTTTCCCTATGTCAACACTCAACTCAATTCTATGCTGCTTCTAAGTCAGAGGTAAAACATTTGATATGCAAACTCTCAAACACAGGAAGGCTCTTTTTGGTTGGCAGTGGTTCAGTTTCCTGAATAATTGCTTCTAATTATTAGTTTATGAACGAGGAGTTGATAAACATTTTCTCAAAATGGTTTAATAGCACCTTCAACCGCACATGCACTCACAAAGTATGGTTCCAGCTGGTTATAGAGAAATTGAATGAATTCAAGCCTTACAGAATGTTATAAATACAGACAGTAATGAACAATGAATCATTATACAATCATTGTATAAATGAACGTGGCCCACCTGGAACCACTGGGATAGGAAAATCTATAGATATCAAATATACAAGCCGATGTTCATGATGGATAAAGATCTTATCTACTGAAGTAAAACCACAGTTTCAGGCAGATATACTTCTCAGCCAGAAATGAAATCATTTCCATTTGATTTCAGCTGAATTATAGGCTAGCTCAGTGGTTCCCAAACTTACTTTAATCACTGTACCCTTTGTGTCGGAGTAATTCCTTCACAGCGCCCCTACAGTTCTGTCGCTGTCTTAGAGACATGCAGCCGGAACTTCCAGGAAAATATCCTGCGGCGCGTGCAGCGCCCCTGTAAGTTCCCTGCATTGCCCCAGGGCACCACAGCGCACAGTTTGGGAACTGCTGGGTTAGCCTATTTTAGCAGGATGAACTCATCTGGAACAACTCTGTCAGTTTATGATATAGAATTGCCTTTTCCTTTAATAGTGTGGTATTTTGCAGTTTAAAAGTATGAACAATATTGTCAATATTGCAGGCTACTGAATTATCTGGTGGCAAAGACACTGATATTCAAGCTGGTGAATTGCCCAACTTTGAGGAGAGGGACCAGAATCAGCACTTTTATAGGGCCAGCTGGGGTGCGATTGGCTGCTTGTGTCACCTGATTCTTGCTTGCTTGATAGCTCTTGTATCACTCTGGCTATCTGTAGAAATGGCACTGCATTTCAGACGAAATCAAACCAATGGTTCATCCTATTTGAAACTATCATAGTGGTAGTGGTGCCAGTGAGTGAGATTCTGTGACCCTGCTATCATAGTTCTCAGTTCAAGCCCCTGCTGCCTTACAAATGTGTTATTGATTTGCCTTGATCATCAGGCATTTTGTTCTTGCTTTCTAGATTATATCTGAAATGCTCATGATGCTACTTTTGGTTTTGTGATGAGCAAAAATAATATAGCAGTACAAAATGCAGTACTTTTTTTCTACCATCATGATGCCATGGAACATGATATGAAGAGAAAATATAGGACGCTCCTGATTATAAGCCGCACCCTTAAAGTTTGGTGCAATTTTTTAAAAAATACATTTTTAACTTTTTTTAACTTAAAGAAAATATACATATTAGTAGAACAGTAAAACAGTACAGTTTTAGTAAAGATCGGAGACTGTTATAACCCGCTGTGATGCAAATAGAACGAACCATCATCGGGATTCAGGGTTATAAAACTTTTATAATGCAAAAATTGTAAAAAGCCAGCAATCTTACAAAACAAGTTAAAATCACAGATAAAACTGTTTTAAGAATCCACAGCCAAGTACAATAAAAACATTTCAGATTTTTCTTGGCATTACGTTTCGCTCATCAGCTATGAGCATTTTCAAATGCAAAGCCTGAATAGTCAGGAAGATGGTGAAAGCCACACATCGCAGTCCTGCTATTTAAGAGAGTTTTAGCGCGCTTTTTCCTGGTTCAGTAATTAACAACGCTTTGCATTTGAAATGCAGGCTTTGCATTTGAAAATGCAAAGCCTGCATTTTCCCCCTTTGGATATGATAAGCCTATGCAGGAGCTCTTGCTCTCAACTTTCAAACTGCATGATCAATAAATATCTTAGTTTCCACAGAGTCCTGGGGCTGGAACTTAAGGGTTATTTTTTTTCAAATGCCTCTAAGGCTAGAGGTTGCTAGAGAGATTGTGGCCATTTAGCAAGTGATTAAGAGCTGAAAACACAGCTTTTGCAGTTTAAAAAAAGAAAAAGCCTTTTACCTTTGAAAGGGTCATTCCATGTGAAATCAACCAATGAAAAATCCTTGACGTCATGGATTTTGTTCATTTTTGGTACATTTGTACCTTACCATGAGATGTTTAAAAGAAAATTTTAAATTTTTTGGATTTTTTTGTCCATCCGTTTTTGAGATATTGAATGTTCAAAATTGCCAAAAAAGGCCAAAATTCACTTGTCACCATACCTTCACATGCCAGGTACAGGATAACGATGAATGCTGCCGTCATGGGACATGTGTCGTTTTAAAGCCTATGAATAGGGCTTTCATTTGATATACAACGTGACCCAATTGTAAATTTTCATGAAATTCAAAAATATTCAAATAATATTAATTTTGAATTATTGGAAAATTGAACTTTTTTAAAATTTTCAAAAAAATTACACTTAAAGGTATATGTCTTGTAGTCAATCAGTCAAAATTTCAAGATGGTATCTCAATGGTATCATACAAAAATTAAATTTTCTTGTTGGCAGTGACCAGGAATTAAACTCCTCAAGTCCATTTTACTACAATTTACATTGATAAAATTATGTGGTAAACTGAAATGAATCCAAAAATTTATAACAGGACTTATAGAGATAGATTTATAAAGAATGAATTCACTTTCTGTTCTTTTACAGGATCAGCTTTTTGGTAAAACTATCAAAATCATGAGCTTTTTACTTCTGTTCATATTTTTAAATTTTTCCTTTAGTTGCTGAATAATTTCTAAATCAGCACAGTGACATTTTTCCTCATCTAAATCATCTTCAGAAGTAAAAAAATAATAATTCTTTGTAGGTCCTTTTAATCTTCCCCATCTTTTCTTTGCACTTTAGATACTTTCTTCTTGCACAGTGGAGACTCACCAAGGGAGGTCAAAGAGGCATTTAAGAGGGTTTGGACAGTGTGTTTTTAGTGAAGCTTTCTAGGACATTTTTGTTGTGAAGCTGCTTTATTAGTCTTTATTAAGTTTAATTCATTAAATGTTTGATAATTACATGATTTGAAATATGGAGGAGAATAAGTGGTCAAAAAACTGTTGTTGGTTGATTTGACATGGAATGACCTGAAAGAGACTTGGAGAGGCTTGAAAAAGGGACACTTTGCAGAAAACTCTAGGCAGAAAAAGCTAGACTTTGATTGTAGGCCGCACCCCTACTTTAAAGACTTGCCTTAGGGGACAAAAGTGAGTCTTATACTCAGGTCAATACGGTGATTTATCACCTGTGGAATGGTTCAAGGATAAAGCTCACACTACTCTGATATTATTTCACCAGCTGATGATTGTATTGACCAAAAAAGTAGCCAAGAAAAATGTGTATGTCTGTTCTTCAAGATACTTCTCCTAGGTCTTTAATTAAATGTATATTCTTCTTCTCTCTCATTGTCTCTGTCAGCCTGAAAATATGAAAAAAGCTAATCAAGGAGAGTCCAAAGCTACACAACTTTAAGCTTGGATACAGGCATTTGTCTAAAGATTGCTGTATGGTTTTGCTCCTTATTCCTTTGCACACTCTCTCTTTCTCTCTTTTTCTTTCTTCCTGCATTTATTACTAACTTCAAGCCCTGTCTCTTACTCATGGACTGTAGCGCTTAAAGACTGAGCTGAATGATATGCGTCCAAAGGTGGACTCTGTGCGTGACCAGGCAGTAGAGTTGATGACAAACCGTGGAGATCACTGCAGGAAAGTAGTAGAACCTAAACTGACAGAGCTCAACCAACAATTTGCAGCCATATCACAAAGAATTAAAAGTGAAAAGGTAGGAAGAAATGCTCCTGTGTAGAGCTGTGTTTACATGATAAATAGAGCTTAACAAAATGGGTATTCTTCCTTTTGGAGGGCAGATTCTCCAAAATAGAAGGTAGCAACAGATTGGGGAAATTGACAGTGGTAAAATTTAAAGATGAAAGTAGTGAGATCTGTGTGTGCACACACAAGCTTATGTCATATTTATACTGTCACTGTTTCAGAAGCAAATCACACACACACACACACACACACACACACACACACACACACACACACACACACACACACACACACACACACTGCTTTCACTGGATGCTTCATAAAAAATCAAGAGCCAGTGTGATTTAGTGGGAAGAGAGTTAACAAGTGATCTATGTTCAAATCTCCACTCAGAGATCCATGTTCAAAGTTAAGAAGAGATCCATGTTCAAATCTCCTCAGCCATGAAGTCCACTAGATGACTTTGTGCTAGTCTCTTACTCTCAGCCTAACCTACCTTACCAAGTCGTTATGAGGCCTAAGAACCATGTACACTCCCCTGAGCACACTGGAGGAAAGGTGGATCAGCCAGCCTTGACGAGAGAGATGCCTCTTTGTAAAATTGGTAGCCATGCTGTCAACCAATAATGGTGAACATGAAAAGCAATCCATGTGTGCTCTGCTATCTGGTATGTTACATTTACATTTTGATGCTCACCTGGAAATTTATAGTGCAATCCTGGATGGTGCAATCCTATCTACATCATAGACCCACAAAGCGCAGTTCCGTCGGTCTAGGTGTCACAAATGTGCCATAAAGCATGTTTGCGGCACCCTGAGAGTAAGCTCTGCCAGCGAAGAGGCCGGTGCTGCTCCCCCCGCTCCAGATCCCATGGAGTGCCTGCCGGGGGGAGGTAATTTCCCCACTGGGCGGGGGAGAGGCAGGGGAGGGTGGAACAGGGTGTTCCAAGAGAGGGAGATTGGTCGACTGGGCCCAGGAAGGGAGGGATTGGCGGCAGTGGCTCCACTGAGATCCTTTCCCCCTTCCCACACCTACCCACACGTTACACTGCCCTCTCAAATGTGCCATGGCACACATTCGAGTAGACCCTTCTGGCACAACTGGGGCTCTACTTGGGGTAAGGGGACGAACGTCTCTTTACCCCTTAAGGTTTACACTTACGGTTACACTTAATACACTTATGGTTTCTACAATTGTATTGAAATAAAAATATTGCACTCTTCTTTCACTCCATCTGCATAAACTTATAGATAGAGGCAGAGGCATCACTAAGGTTTGCATCACTGTCAGAGAATTCTAAAGGGTTGGTGAGGCAGTACTTCCCTTCCCAGTAGCCATCTACTGCTTTGTCAAAAAGGCATGTTCTGTATACTTGAATTGCATAATGCTCTGCATCAATTCACTCGGGATGGACATTATGCTAACAGATATGTGATGTCCTCTTCCTCAAATTATAGCCACCTTGCAATTCTCTAGTAAAGAGGCTGTTTTAATAACACTTTTTTTTATTAAAGGGCCACCAGTTTCACATTTGAGTTGTTGAAGAACTCTTAGATGTATAATATTGGAGTCAATTTGTAATAAGTAATATTCGTACTAGAACATCTCTTTCTACTTATGTTTGACAGTTCTTCAGATGTCTTCCTTGGCAGAAATCATACAGGCCATAACTTGTTGTCCAATATCGTCTGCTGTGAAGACTGATGCAAAGGGGTTCATTTAGCTTCTCTAAAATTTTCCAAATGCCCTTCAGTAATCATGTCACATGTTATCTAATACCCAACTACCTGCCTGCTGGTTTCCTTTTTCTTATGTTTTAAAATACATTGCTTTTTTAAAAATATTTTTAGCAACATACTCCTCAAATTCTTTCTTCTCTTGCTTTATTATAAACTTTCATTTGTTTTGCAAGAGTTTGTATTTCTTTTTTTATTTTCATCATTTAGGCAACGTTTCCACTTTTTAGAGGAAGGCTTCTTTCCTTTTATTGCTACTTTGACTCTGCTTGTTAACCACACTGGCTCCCTCTTGTAGTGATTGGTATCTTCCCTAATTTGTGGTATGCACGCTATCTGAGCTTCTATTACAGTGGCAGTTATCTCTATACACACTAAAAAGATTGATCTCTCCCATTCAACTTTCTTTAAGGCAGTATCCTCATGGTTTGTATTTATTGGTTGTTTTAAATATTATTTTGAAATCAGTGGTGAGCTTGAAGGTAAGAGGATGGAGGAGGGCTCCAGATTGCTACGCTCTGCCTCACCTTGCCCCCTTCTCCTTGCCCACGTAGTTGCTTTCCCAAGCAGCTGGGTGGGTGCGGACGAGGGCATGGAAGAGGAAGCAGTAGCAGTAGTGGGGCTTGCGCCCGAATGCGTGAGCAAAGTGAATTTTTGGTCATGGGGTGTACATACTAGCAGGGACAGCAAATCTGCCCCAAGTCCGGCGACATATGTGCTCAGGCCGCTCCTGCCTATACTTTTCTTTTTGACTATCTGGACCGATGTCAGTTGTCAGCATTCAAATAGCTCATTTTGATTTAAGCTACAGGAAAAACTGATTGCTGCCGCTGCATTAGCTGAGTAGTTTTATGTTCAACATCTGATGGTTTTCAGAAGGAATATTAGGCAGCTAAAAAGCATCTTTTATCTCTCTCTTTTAATGAATGATTAAAAATGTACCAGACCATACAAATATGATTAAACTTTAAAAAAGTTTACTGTTTAATAATTTGATCATTTTGTATCTAGATTTTAGAAAATCTTTTTATTAAATTGTAAGTATGTGCTCATATTTTAATTTTCTCCAGGTGATGCATAAAGAAAAAAAGTGTAATCGAGCTTATGCAGTTCATAAGTAGCCCTGAGACACTTTAATATTCTAAACTGAACGCAGTATTATACTGTTATAATTTTCATAAATCAGTAACTAAGGCTGCAATCCTATACAGATTTTTCTGGGGCTAAGCCCCAGTAAATTCAATAAGACTTACTCCTGAGTAGACATACCTTGGATTGCACTGTAACCTTTCTCTCAATGCTTTCTCAATAGGTATACAGGCGTCCCCTGTATCCACGGGGGATACATTCCTACTGCAACCGCAGATAATAGTGAATCCTACTCAAATTCCCCTCATTGCACTCATGATTCACCTCTCTTCGTTTGCTTTGAAAATGGAAGCTTTTTGGAAAAGCAGGCAGCTAAGCAGATAGGAAGCAGATAGCTGAACGCTAGACTTGTAGCTGCTAGAGGAACGGTAGAGGAGGAGGAGGCAACAGTGAGAACGCTAACAGGAAGCGGAGTCTAGCGTTCTCACTGACTGTCTGCTTCCTCTACTGTCCGCTTCCTGTTAGCATTCTCACTGTTGCCTCCTGTAGCGTTCCTCTAGCACAGGGGTGGCCAGCCTTCCACCATTGGGGCCTTTGCATTCTTAAGACAGAATCTTGGCAGCTGCAGTTGCTGATGGTGCTGCTAAAGCAGCTGCACCTGCGGAAATGTCCTCACCTATACAACCGTTAAAGGGCTAGGAGCATCCATGTTGAAAGGTTGGCCACCCCTGCTCTAGCAGCTACACGTCCAGCATTCAGCTGTCTGCTTCCTGTCTGCTCAGGTGCCTGCTTTTTCAAAAAGCTTCATTTGCAAAGCAAACTAAGAGAGATGAGTCATGAGTGCAACGAAGGGGGATTTCTGAACTGACGAAAACTAAAACCACGGCTGCAGGATCCGTGGGTGTGGGGACACACACACCTGTACTGCATTTTTGGGAGGAAATCTAGGTGATATCTCTTTTTTTTTCAAAGAGGTATGTTTTTAGTGTAAAGGTGACCCCTGACAATTAAGTCCAGTCATGTCCGACTCTAGGGTGTGGTGCTTATCCCCATTTCAATGCTGAAGAGCCAGCGTTGTCTGAAGACGCCTCCGTGGTCATGTGGCCGACATGACTCTCCTTGCCGCAGCGCGCAGCATGCGGCTGGAACACGGAGCGCTGTTTACCTTCCCGCAAGCGGTACCTATTTATCTACTCGCATTAACATGCTTTGGAACTGCTAGGTTGGCAGGAGCTGGCCAAGCAACGAGAGCTCACCCCGTCGCAGATTCGAACTGCCAACCTTTCGATCGACAGCTTATGGTTCAGCAGTTTAACCCACTGTGCCACCCGCTACTCCATAAATATTCAGACTTCATAGAATATTTATCTGTTTTATTACATGGCATGTAGCATTGTTGTATTCGTTAATGATTTGCTGCCCTTTGTAAAAGCACAATTCTTTGAAAATAATTTATGAAGGATGACTGCACATTTGTGAAACAGTTGCTCAATAAGCTACGGAAGGTTTCATGGCCCGCAGTAACTCTCCAGTGTCTTAGTTGTACGGGTAAAGAAGTTCCGGGTGAAGAAGTCTCACCGATCTCTCATGCTCCTTCACTCTCGTTCTAATCGTCCTATAAGTCATGCCTATGTAACTTTTTTGACATTCGCACGGGATCGCATAAATGCCAGGGATCGCATAAATAATATCTGTGATCAGGAGTCATTGGCCCAAGAAAAAGAAAATGTGTTCCAATCATTAATGGCCAATGGGTATTCAGCAACACAACACAGCAACACAAATTAATAAGGTTTGGGTACAGCAAGAGAAGAAGATCAGGAATAGGAGATTGGGACTGAATTATAATGATAACGAAAATAAAGAAACTACACCAGAGGAGAGGTTAGGGATTTGTCTTCCGTTTATTAAAGGGACAACTGACAAAATTGCAAGAATCCTAAAGAAGGGAAACATCAAAACAATCTTTAAACCAACAATGAAAATACAACAGGCGATAGGGAACCCCAAGGATAAAAGACCGGACTTGGCGTATGCTGGCATTTATGCGATCCCGTGCGAATGTCAAAAAAGTTACATAGGCATGACTTATAGGACGATTAGAACGAGAGTGAAGGAGCATGAGAGATCGGTGAGACTTCTTCACCCGGAACAATCCTCGGTGGCCGAACATGCAATTTCCACGGGACACAGGATACGCTTTGAAGATACCAGATGCCTGCAGAGAGAAAGTAATTTTAAAGTTCTTCGTCATTTGGAGTCATTAGAAATAAGTAAAGGGATTAAAGAAGGACTGATTAACAGGCAACAAGATTTGGTTTTTACGAACAGGATTTGGCTCCCTATTATTCGTAAGTTTCAACAGGATGAGGGAGAAACAGGAGAAAGCGGAGCACTGGCCCTTTTAACAAATGCAGCTCAGTAGGATGCTCTTAGGTATTTAAACTCCTGTCAAATGGGTTACAGCTTTACCATCTTGATCTGATTGATTCCCATGACTAGGTTCCGGGCTTGAGCGGAACGAAACGTTGGGGCTGCTTTACCTTTGGGTTTTTAATGTTTTCAGCCCACGCACGGCTGCCTACAAAGGAGACCCGTACGTGGTTTTTGAAGTTCATCTGAACATCAAAGGTTTTTCTTGTTTTTGGACAACATGGCGTCTTTACCCGTACAACTAAGACACTGGAGAGTTGCTCAATAAGTGACTGAATTCTGAAGTTGGACAGTTTTAACCAAAATGTCCAACATTTTTACAATTATCATACAATACAATAACATATAAAAGAGATGCACTTACCGCTTTTCTCCAATAAACATGTACAGTATTAACTTGCATCATTAGGCGCTTTCATTGTAGCTCAAATATATATTGGCACAGAAGTTATGAGCAAATCGTTTACTACATACGTATTGTGTAGTCTAATTATGATTTTTATTTTTTATGACTTTTATATAATTTTAATATTGCTTTTTCATTTTAATAACTTATTTTGTTTTTATATAGTTTTGATGAAGCTCTTTCTGTAACATGAAAAAAATGTTGCTAAGTGAGAATAGTAAATAGAGATCAATTGAGGTACTACTACTAGTTATATTACCTACATGCTTTTTTGTAAAAAAAATATTTGAAATGTTGTGTATGTAATTAATTTAACAGTGGGGGGGGGCAAAGCTGATATGTCACTTTGGTTTATGCTGGCAATAAAAAAGTATGTGATGTAAAATGAAAAAAAAAAAACACCTTTCATTCCTCTTCTCCCCCCCACCCCCTTTCCTACCACTTTTTTTTTAAAGCCCTTCATTCCTTTGAAGGAATTGGAGCAGTTTAACTTCGATATACAAAAATTGCTTGAACCACTGGAGGCTGAAATTCAGCAGGGGGTGAATCTGAAAGAGGAAGACTTCAATAAAGATATGGTAAATTGGTTGTGATGGAAGTATGAATGAACTGGGAATGGAAATGAAATAAATGCTAAAGCAGAAATTAGAAACTTCTGCGTTTGCATTTGACTCTTCAAACAGTTTACACATTGTTATTCTGTCAAGCTGTTATAAAATTGTAGTGCTGCACTTAGTATTTATAGCACTGATTCCTAGTAGTTTTAGCAATATATTTCAAGGTTATCTCTTTTGTAAACTATTTTTTTTATTTGCTCTGAGTAATAATCAGAAACAGGAAAAGAACCTGTAACAGATGAAATACTGAAATTGTCATTACAGAAGTAAATGACAGGTGCTTTATAATACATAATATAATTTTGTCCAATATTAAAAGAAGACCTCTGCTGGATAAATGTCTAGAGTTCTCATTTAATCTCATGCTGAAGTCTAACTTTAATGTCAGAGGTATGACAAGTTTTCAGAAGGTGAGGATGTTTTCAACAGAGAATCTAATTTTTGATAGGAACTAAACCTTTTATAAAATAAAATAAAAATACCTGTTTCTATCTTCAGGTATTTGAAATCATCCTAAGCAGTCTCTAGAATGTAGGGAACAAAGTTCAGATGTATTTGCCCTCAAGATAAATTGCCAAATAATTATGCACCTGTTAGTGTGTGTGTGTGTGTGTGTGTGTGTGTGTGTGTGAGAGAGAGAGAGAGAGAGAGAGAGAGAGAGAGAGAGAGAGAGAGAGAGAGTGAATGGCTTGGAGCCAAAGGTGGAAAGGAACTGTGCTCTCCATTGATTCCCCCTTTCATCTACAGTCCTCTCTGCCATATTCCATATCACTCACATGGGCCCTTCAACCCTTGGGACAATGTTTCAGTCATTGGGGAGCAGCTACTCTTCATGCCCTTTAGGAACCAAACCTTTATGTCTTCAAACAGCAGGACGCAGAAATTAAACAGACTTCCTGATGAAATTGTCAATATTTAAAATTGCAGTTTGCCTGCCTTCCATGTCTACAGTCCTACTGCTTGTAACATTTCAGGTGCCACACCTGGAGGAACTCTGTTCAAAAGCGTACAGTGGTGTAATGGTACATTTTGAAGTGCAGGAGCTCTTCATGGCAACCGTAGTCATGCCCTCGGGGTACCTGATAGTACCAAGCATTTTAGTTTGTTTTTTAAGGATTTAGGGCCATGCAACTCGGGCAAAATCTTGGGAAACTGGGGCACAAAGTTTGCACGTGTCTGTTTGGAGACAGCACCAAGCACTTCAATTTAATTTTTAAAAGGCAGTATACCTCTGAGTATAAATGACAGTATTGCAACTGTGATTTTTTTCCTCTCCCTTGGCACTTGCTTTCCAGCGCTGATGCAGCTGTGCCGACAGGCAGGGGTGTATTAACCCATGGCCAGGCCCTTAGGCTTTCAGGTATTTTGGGCCCCCTCCCGCACTTCAATCTTTCACCCCACTACTGCTTTCTTGGACGTTGACAGGCTATGCAGGCCCCTGTCCGCCGGGCCCCTAGGCTGAAGCCTAGTCAGCCTTATGAATAATACACCCCTGCCAACAGGGCGTGTACTGCATCATGTGGTGGGTACACAGTCATGGATACCTCCTCAAGGTAAGGCAACGTTTGTTCCCTTACCTCAGGGCTGCATTGCAGCTGCATTGGCGCTGGAACGTTGGACAGGATTCGGCCCTGAGTCTCCTACTGAAACTAAAACTTAGTATGTGTAACTAATCTGAAAGTATATTCTTCTTTTGTGTACCCCACCTCCCTCTATTTACCTGCCCAGTGTCAAATTTTAGATTGTAAATTCTTTGGAGTAGGGACCTGTTGGTAACTGTGTAAGACATTATGCATCCTAACTGTATTATATAAATAATAAGACGATGATTAGAAATTTCATAAAAAAAATGTTTAAGGGATCAGAGATGGGTTGAGAGATTAGAATTTTTTATACTAAGAGTTAAATATTGATTGATGTGTATTTTTTCTTAATCAGAGTGAAGATAATGAAGGTACTGTAAAAGAACTGCTTCATCGCGGAGAAGTACTTCACCAAACAATCACAGATGAAAGAAAAAGAGAGGAAATTAAAACAAAACAGCATTTGTTACAGACCAAACATAATGCTCTCAAGGTATAGGATATATTCCTGCATTCTTAATTTCTTTTTGACATTATTGTATTGCCCAAATAAATGCAATTTATTAATTTTAAATTCAGAATTTAAGGAAGGAGCACTGAAACTTGTCATCTGTTCCTCTCAGCTCTAGCTTTAGCTCCAGTTCAATTTCTCAAAAGAGTAATCGGTTCTGGAGACCGTGTTATGTTGAAACTCCATTCAATAATTAGTTTACAAAACATAGTTTTGCTAGCTGTTCTTTGGACATTATCTACTTTGCTGGCTGAGGTGTGGGGCTGACCTGGATGCCCCATGCAACTTCATATCCTTGTTTGAAGATTACAGAAAGGGAATTCCTTCCCCTAAATGCTGTTTTATAGGGCCTGCAAACAGGGATAAAATGTATGTTTGTTGTCTTGGTGGTGTGAAGCCACAGGTAGAGCTTCTGGTAGAGAAGCACTTGCATGTTGTGGTGTTGGGAGTATTACAGATGGCCTGCAACCAGGGAGCAGGCACTGCAATGGTAGTAGCTCTCCCCAGGCTGTAGTAGTGCTCCCTTCTTCTGACAAGTGTTAATACACCTCCATGCTACTTCCACTCAATGTTAAATACAAAACATTTTTTTTTTCTGTGCGAAGAAATTATTGGTATACAATGCATTATTTGAAATGCAATTGCTGATGTTTTCCTTTGATTTTTTTTCTCTATGAAGCCTCATAGCTAAGTGCAATCTACTTTCGCTTAAATGCTTTTACTACAGCTATAATAGTAACAACAACTGATTTGCCTTTATTGCTGAGACTTTTAGGAAGAAAATATTTGGCCACATTGTAAGCTAAATAAGCGAAGAAAATAGCAGCTGGGAAAAAGCTAACAGAAATTACATAAAAAGATTTTGCCTAAAATATAGGTCATTTGAATTGCATAGTTTCCTTTCCCCAAGGTCTGGGGTTTTCCAGCAGTTCCCTGGAGTTTTTTTCCAAATCATACTTTTGGGCACATTTGCTTTGCTTTACCTGAACGTTAGTTCTCTACCATGTGCTCTACCACTAAGCTGCAGCCAAATCCCTAATAATTAGTGATAGTTTGCCCGGGACAGTCCCGAATTCTACTTGTTGTCCTATAAATAAATACATAATATTTAGATATTAGGAGATTTTCACATGTTGCTGCTCAAATTTGACACTTTTTTAAAGTTTGGTGAAAGGGTAGCCCTTTTTGTTTTTCATTATATACTTCTGCGAACTTAAAATGCATTTAATTTTCTTTGATTGAAGAAACTATGTATATGTAATTCATATTTTCACTTAGGTTTTATGCAAAGCTGTAATGTATTGCCTTTAATTATAGTAAAATGGCATTCAGATCCATGTTATTGATCAGATTGTAACTGGCAATGTTTACAAGAAGTGGGCTAATGGATTTCTTTTCCTCATTTTGGTAACTCAATAAGAGCAATAAGCCTTTACAGATAAAACTAAATTGAATATTGAGTAGTTTAAGCAAATTTACCACATATTTTGAAAAATAAATAGTTAGGGATAGAAAATATACTTAATTGAATTGTAACATTTATAAAACAGCAATAATGTTATTATTTCAATTGCTACCTTTTAGATGTAAAATTAATAAAGAGTATTAATTGTAATGCTACATATCTTATTGATTTTATTATGTTCAAATATAATGCAGGAAACATTCAGAAATAACCATAACCGGAGTCATATTCATGAACTAGAATTTTTAACTTGTAAATCAAAATAAGATGTCTATTTCAGTGATATTTCATTTTCAGTAGTCCTTGAGTACACATATAGTTAATATCAGCAGCCTACTGAGTGAAACAATAAAACATTTGCAGTTAGATTGACATAAGGATGTTTCCAAGAATTCGTGCATATTTTTAATCAGCATTTTCCTCAAAATGTAATGTTTTGCTTTACAGTGTGTTAAACTTTTGGAAGGATGAGGCATTCATAGGTTTCTTGAAAGTGAACATAGCCTGCTTAGATGGATAAGAAAATATATTCAGTAGCACATAATAGATGCATATCGTAAGATAATCATTTAAAATGTAATGGTTCTTTTTATAGTCTCCATTTTCACCCCCTTGTCCTTATCCCCCATTAGATATGTGTGCTATCATTTATCATGTAAGCCTTGTATTGCAATTCTAATAATGTCTGCACTATGAACAGGATCTAAGGTCTCAAAGAAGAAAAAAGGCGTTGGAGATTTCTCATCAATGGTATCAATATAAGAGGCAGGCTGATGATCTTATGACATGGCTGGATGACATTGAGAAAAAGTTAGCAAATCTACCAGATCCCCAAGATGAACAGAAGCTGAAGGTAATATTGCTCTAAAAAGAGGGTTGTGTTTTTAAAAGGATATCTCTCTCTCTCTCTCTCTCTCTCTCTCTCTCTCTCTCTCTCTCTCTCTCTCTCTCTCTCTCTCAATGTATTTGCATATAGAATTATAGAGGTATTATAGAGGTATACTCTATATATTATTTAAATAATTTAGGTCACACTTGTTCGAAGATGTGGAATTATTCTATTCAGATTCTTGTATCCTTGTAAATGTTATATCTATCACACAACATATAAAGAAAAAATTTAATAAACTTTTCCTTTATTTGTATATATCGTGTACTGTTTTTAAGAAACATCAACTGTTTTGTAAAAAAAAAAATTAATTGATTTTGTATCTTTATTCCAGATGAGCAAATGACTTATCGGTATATGGATGAACAGTTTTTCATGTTAGCACATTCATTTTCATCAGAACATATTCATACATCATTGTCAAAATTCTAACGATTTACTTATATGTTGTCAAAGTATTGCCTCGTTTATTTTGAATCGTCTTCTTTTGCTTCATTCTCTGTTGAAGTTCCTGCAATATTATTATTTTTTAAAAAGCTCTAGCTATGCAACTGACAATCACTATGGATAGTTAATATGTGATTTCTATGCATTGAAGTGATATTTCCAGTTACTTAGTTATTTATTTCCAGTAACTATCACACTATGCTAGGTATAATTAGTTAGTTAATACTTTGGGCTGCTTTGATCACCTTTCCAGAATACATTAGCCCCTTAAATCTCTAAAATCAATCCGCTGGATAACCCAAGACTGACCTATGTTTATTCTGTCTAAATGTAAACGAACATTTTAAAATAAGTGCTTTTCTTTTTGTTTGTAACAATAAAGTGGGGAAAAAATCTGACATATTTTGCTCATTATTAGGAGTTGATTGATCTAGTTAGCTAATTGTCCTGGGCCCTGTATTGATTTTGCTCAATAGGAAATTGATCGAGAATTGGAGAAGAAGAAAGAAGAGCTGAATGCGGTACAGAGACAAGCTGATCGCTTGTCTAAGGATGGGGCTGCAAAAGCAGTGGAACCAACCCTGATACAGCTCAGCAAGCGCTGGCGAGATATTGAGAGCAAATTTGCTCATTTTCGAAGACTCAACTATGCACAAATTGTGAGTTGTTCTTCGCAAACATGTATGTTTGCAACTACTGCTACTAACAGAACCCTACTAACAATGAGAGTTCCCAGTGCCTATGCTAACTTGTTTAAATGGTTAGCAAATGGCAGCCACAGTATAGACTTTGAGGTACATGTTTTGCTCTGGATACTGCCCATAAATTAAAATAAGAAGTGGGTAAAAACAAATAGAAATCTCTTAGCATTAATGAAAAGCATATTGATTTTTGTTGCCTCATTTTTTCCCATAACATTTCCAGTTTAAACCTGTCAGCTTGCCATACATTTATTTTATGTGACTCAGAAATATGTATTTTCAACCTGCCATCCCATGCAAAATCTAATTAGCTTTTGTTTACTCATAATGTGCATTCTATGCACACTTAGAATTTCTCTTCCTGTTGCTTATACATGATCAGGGGTTCTCAACCCCTTCTCGGCTGAGTACCACCTCTGGCACCACTCTCCTGCTGCGTAACACTGGAAGTGACTGGCGATGACATAATCGCCAGTTATTCCTGAGTTTTCAGAGGCCAGAAAACGCAGGTAGGAGGCTCTAGGTGGGTGGGAGAGTCCTTCTCAGCGTTCCCAAGAGGCTCAGCCAAAGGCAGGAGCTTCTTGGGAGCGAAAACACGGTGCCAAAAGCATCATGTCGGAGCGGGGTTCCAGCAGGCTGAGTACCACCAGCAGTCGGCCGAAGTACCACTGGTGGTACGAGTACCACTGGTTGAGAACCCCTGATCTAGACTCCTTTTTACCTACAGTGCAGTCCTAGGCATACTTACTCAGGAGTAAGTCCATTGAATTCAGTGGGACTTCTTTTAGTAAGTACCCATAGGATTTGCAGCCTTAACAGTTCGACACAGGAAAATACATAATTACAAATTTTCACCAAAATTCATGAAATTCAAATCAATTTAGTAGCATATTGGGCCCCCACTTACCAGTTTCCACCATTCAGGCAGACCTCTAGTTCTGGAAAATCTGTCATATCTGGAATTGTACTTTCAAATAAACAATATTATCAGATCAATATCTTATCTATTAAAATACAGAAGTTATGCACTTCAGTGTTCTTTATATATTTCAAATTGATATTTCCCATGAAAAACTAGTGAAAAAGCATATTTTGTGCTGTGAGAATGTGACAATTCATTTAATTTCTGACTCCATTGTTTCTTGTAAAATCAGTCAGTAGAAATTCCCTACCTCACAGGGTTGTTGTGAGGATGTGTTAATGTATGAATGGGACTATGGACACTTGTAGTTATTATTATTTTAAGTTACCCTTAAAATGTGTTACTGATTCATAAGCTGACGTTAGCTACAAGAAATATTTTAATAAACTTTACATAAGAGATCCCATGGTAGCAAGCAAACAAAAAAATGGCATCCCAATCCAATCTTGGGCTTAAGTCCTGATGTGACCTAGCAAAAGGCGCACCAGTGTCGTGCACTACGAGACCGCTAGCACAAATGGCCAGAGGCCCCATGCATGTGCCAAAGGCTCACTCAGGCCATGGCAGTGCAGGTAAGGTGGCAGACGGGGAGGTTTGGGGTGGGGAATGAGGCAGGCAGGTTGCGGTTCGAGGGTGGGAGGGGTGGATCTCAGTGGCAGTGGTGTAGGATACTATCCCCCTTTTTCCTTCCTGACATATTCCCTGAGGCACTTCGGATTTATCTCACCTAAATAGCCGGCATAGGTCCAAGGAGACCTTTGGTAGTCAGGTAAGTAAAAATCAGTCCAGGGAGGTAAGTAAAAATATTTTTACTTTTCTCTCTGGTGCCATCTGGTTTCCCCACCACCACTATAGCATGCAGCGTACGCTTTGCTCGCACTGTTGCATCATGTAGACTGGTGGGGGATAGGATTGGGGCATAAGAGAGATTGGTAGGTGTATGTAGTGCTGGCATTCAGAAAGGGTCTGCATTCTTGTCTATATTGACACTAACCACCTGCAGAGTAGTTCTTTGCTTCTGACTCTAAACAAGTTACAGCCTAATCCTAAGCTAGTCTCTGCTGGTGGTACTAGGCTCTGTGCTGTCACAAACATGCCATAAAGCACATTGCACAAGCATGGAGACCAGTCCTGTCGGGGAAGAGGCCAGCGCTGGCAGGCTTCTGCCAGCGCAGAAGCTGCACCCACCGGGGCAGGTGAGCTCCGTGCCAGGCAGGGAGGTGAGGCAGGGTGGGAGGGGGTGTTTCAGGACGGGGAGGAGAGTGTGTCAGTTCCTGGAAGGGGGTGGGCTCTACTGAATCCTTTTCCCCCTTCCTGTGCTTGAAAGCCGTACATGGAGCTGCTTGGATTTGCGACGGTCATTTAGCTGATGCACATCCGAGTAGCCCCATTGAGGCTGCTGGGGCTCGAAATGGGGTAAGAGGACAAATGCCCCCTTACCTTGAGGAGACCTCCAGAGGCCCTGACACCTCTGGATTGTGGGGTGGGGCTTGGAATTGGATTGGGCCCTTAGTCATGTAATTTAAAAATGGAGGAACATGCTTAATGCGTAAGAAATTCAAGGAAGTCATTTCATCCTATTGAATTGGCACTGTGCGGGTACAGCAACAGTCACTGGGTGTGATCCAGAGAAGCATGAGCCAAGGTTTTTTTCAGGGGACCTTCTAAAATGGGATGGGGTATCGGCAGCTGCAGCAAGATGAGGGAATACGGCAGAAATTGAGGAAATACCTTGTATGAGCAGAAGCGCTTTCCCACTTGTGCTAGGTACTTTTGGATCTGCTCTGCTGCATTGGTAATTCAGAGGTCATCTTGTGCCATGAAACTATGACAAAATTACTTTTCTGGAGAGGCAGTAGGCAGAAATTGGAGGAGAAAAGAGAGCACCAATAATTCCTTCCTTCTATATACACTTAATGCATCTTTGAAATGGCAAAGCAGCATAGCAAAGTGGTCAGGTGAAGGGAAGAGTGGGTTAGAGTTTCTTAAATTCAGCTGTGACCGAGCTCTGTGGCTTTGCCACTTGGCTAGCCAATGATGCTGTTTCCAAAACTTCTTGCAGCACAGAATGCTGCAGAATAAATTTCAGACAAATCTCCAACTGTAGTAATTATCAGTGTTAACATGCCTTACTGTTTTCTGAGGAGCTTTTTTGAAACGGGGCTACATTCTTGAATTTTCTGCCCTTTGGTTTCTAGAATATATCTCCAGGTTTTCCATTACGGCATGGAAATAATGGTAGAACGTTGAGCAGAGGGATGGACCTGATTGCTTAAGTAATGTTAATCATTCGGCAGCTATGTATGTTTCTTAATATTTGGAGAAGGGGTTGGATTGGAGTTCAGCCAGGTTAGGCAGCGGTCTCGTGCCCACACCTATAAGAGGCCACCCAGTCATTCTGACTTTCTGAACTCCCAGTGCTTGTCACTTCCATAGATTCCACCATTCACTGATGGAGAGAGTGGAGGAGTCACCACTCATTATTCACTCTTAATATTCCGCAGGAGCAACTGCAGGACTTTGCCCCCAGAGCAACCTCACGTGGGTACAGATTTAGAGATTTATGTACGATATAGTCAACAAAGTCTGGAAAAGAAATTCATGAAGACCATCCATCTCTACTGTAGTGAAATAAAGAAGGGGAAAGGAAGAGAGTAAATGAAATTTCATTATTCAGAAGGCTGATTAGGAGGGCTTTTGTGTTTAATGTAAATTCAAGTAGTTCTGCATATTAGGAGCAACATTATTGTTGCAGTCCAGAGAAATCATTGACAGAAAGAAATCTACTCTGCACAAATTTATTTATTATTAAATATTTGTATACTGCCTTGGGGGGGGGGGGGTTGTTTATTGGAAATGTGTCCCAGAGGCAATTTACATCAGTGAATTAAAAGTTTAAAAAAATCAACAAATAGCAATCACAATAACAGTCAAGAGAAAATCACCACAAAGCCAACAAACTGAAGAGTGGAGGAAGGGGAGGCTTCACCGCAAGTCAGAGAAAGCAGAAGAGAACATAGAGGTCTTCAAGTGCTGCTGAAAGACCTACAAAGAAGAGAACGACTGAAAGCCCTCCTCTGTATTGCCACCAACCTACCTTCCAACAATGGTGATATGTGCCAAAGGGCTTTTCCAGCTAACCTAAAAGGATAGGCCATTTCATAGGGGGTGGAGATCCTTTATCATATCCTTGGTATCATGGTTCCAAGTCATGTAGGGTTTAAAATGTAATTAACGTCACCTTGAATTGCACCTGGGAACAGGCCAATAACCAGCACAGCTGATATGGCAGGGGCGTGGACCACCTGGCCCTAGGTCCCACATGTGCAACCATATTTTCCACTAGCTGAAGTTTTCAGATGCTCTTCCAGTGGCAGCCCCATGTACAGTACATTACAGTAATTCAATCTTACAGTAACCAGTGCAAGGTTCACCGTGGTTAAGTAAGACTGACTAAGGTACAGGCACAGGTTGCAATTCTATCCACACTTACCTGGGCGTAAGCCCCATTGGCTATAATAGGACTTACTTCTGAGTAGACATTCATAGGATTGAGCTGACAGTTAATGCACCAATTTAAACTGTGCAAAGGCACCCTAAACCACCACTGCCACCTGAAGATCCAGAAACAGTACTGGGTCCAGCAGTACCCCAAACTACAGAGCTGATCCTTCAAGGAGAGTGGAACCTCAATCAGCATAGGCCAACATTCTAACACCTGCAACACAGATCTAATTAACAGCACCCATGTTTTGCCCAGATTTAATTTCAACCTGTTCACTCTCATTAAGCTCCTCACTGACTCCAGACAGCCATTCATGGTTTGGACAACCTCATAAGAACATAAGAAGAGCCCTGCTGGATCAGGCCAAAAGCCCATCTAGTCCAGCTTCCTGTATCACATAGTGGCCCCACCAGATGCCTCAGGGAGCACACAGCCAACAAGATAACCTGTTTCCCGTTGTCACTCCCTTGCACCTGGCACAGAGAAAACCCACTTCTAAAACCAGGAGGTTGCTTATGGCTTACAACCTCCCTAGCATCAGAAGGAATGGTGATCTAGAGCTTGGTGTCATCTACATGTTGGTCACACCCAACCTCAACCCCCCCCCGCCCCCCGATAACCTCTCTCAAATTGGATAATATGGAGGGTATAATAGAACCTTGCTGGACACCATAGGTCATAGAACACCAAGTCGCCCAATGTCACATCTGGAATCTACTTCCCAGGAAGGACTGGAACCATTGCTTCTTAGCTCCAGTCTTGACAGGGGATCCAGAAGGGCACCATAGTTGATGATGTTGAAGGTCTACTGAAAGATCCAGCAGAACGAACGGAGATGCATTTCCCCATTTAGCCCCCAATGTAGGTCATCCACCAGCGTCACGAAGGCTATTTCAGTCCCATCACGGACAAAAGCTGGACTGAAAGGTGTCCAGATAATCAAGTTCATCAAGAAATTCCTGGAATTGAATCACCACCACTCACTTGAGTACCTTGCTTAAAAATGGGAAGTTTGAGACTGGTTATGCGGGCAGTGCAATCCTGTCTAGAAGGCTATGGCAGTGTACATAAGGTGCCCACTGCATCCTGTGCAGGATTGGGCCTGCCCCAGTGCAGCTGGAGGCCTTGGGGTAAAGGGACGTTTGCCCCTTTACCCCAAGTTATGCGCCAGCCACTTTTATGGGCCTCCTTGAATGCACACCAGCAATTTTGCTGGCATACTTTTTGGAGGCCCATGTAATGCCCAACAGGCCCAGGAAGGGGGATAGGATATGGCGGAGGAGGCCTCTGCTGATCCCTCCCCCTTCCCAAGCCCGATCCTCCAATCCCCCTCCAATGCCCCTCACCGGTGAGCGGTGGGTGGGTGGGAGGGAGAGCAAGCGGTGGGTGGGAGGTAAATTCGTGGGGGGGTGTCAAATTTGCGGGGGCCCCCAAAAAATCGGACGGCCTGATGGCCGGCCCGCAGCAAATTTTCCCTATGGGAAAATGGCCCCCCACTGCAAATAGGTTCCCCACCCCTGCTTTACCCCGAAGAGGCCTCTAGCTTCACCGGTGCAGGCCCCATTCTGTACAGCATGTGGCACGTGGCTTATTTGTGCTGCCGCATCCTGCTAGAAAGGATTGAGCTACCAAAGTGCTGAGATGTTACTTTAGTTCTGCAGGCGGATTTGCTAGCAGAGATGTTCAGAACTTGGGTGCCAGGTATATTGCCTTCATTTAGAAAGTGGTTGAAGAAGAAACAAGCACATTTTTTAATTTAATGGTAAATGGCCATTACTTATTACTTAGTCTTTTAACCATTACCTGATATTTCTTAATAAAAATGTTGGAAAAATACATGTTCTGCGTAAGTCTACAGATCAGAACTTGTCTGACGTAGTCAACTGCAAGTTGTTTGGAGAGGAATTAAATGGTTTCGATCTTTATCTGCCTCTAAAAAAATAAAGACCACTGCAGAACTTTGTATGAGAACACCTCCTGAATATTGTTATGCAGTTGTACCAGCATAATTTTTTGTTGCCCTTACAAACCAGAAGAATTAAAGATATCTTAACCAACCAGTTGTTTTCTGTCAGAATAAGTGTGCTGAGACATTATTACTGGTGAAAGCATGACCAGGACACAAATTTAGGCATTTGTTTTAAGGCATGTATATTTATACATTTATATAGCAAATAACCATATCTTCACACTAGTTTTCTATAGACACAGGTGTGCAGAGAATATAAGAAATTGAGAAGCCAAGCAGGTGTATTTGAGTAATCAAGTCACCTCTGTTGGAAACAGTGCCAGACAATTTATCTATCCTCTTTCAAATTTGATGTGTTATTAAGCCACAGGAAAGAATTGGATGAAATCTGTTCCCTTCCAGCCATTCCATTTAGATATGAATGCTTTGTATCACTTGCCAAATGAAGAATTTTAATTGCTTGATAGTAGGTCTACAGTGTGTTCATACATGCAAAGTGGTGTTATACGCTAGTGAGGTTTATATTATGAACAGAATTTAAATTTCTAGCCTTTTACATCTGTCTGTAGTATCTAAGCTTTAGAAGCATGTTTTTATTCCAGAGTTGTATTATGTCTGTGAATTTTACACAAGGTCATAAGGTTGTTTTCCTGCTCCAAGTAGTATTTTAATTTTTGTAATTAAATATGTTATTTGGACAATGTGCCATGTAATTTTCACATTTCTACTCAATATAATACAGCTTTTTGAATTGAGAATTCCTTTTAACTGAATACAGTGCAGTTTGCTTAACAATGAGGCACTGGTGAATAGAAACGATGAACAATTAAAGGGCTTCCTAGGGAGCTTTCAAAAAAGGAGTGTCATTTATTGTTCAGCTGTCAGAGTTAGTTACTCTTCAAACAGTGCAATCCTGCGTAAGGATCCGGTCGGTGGCCCATGGCCACCTTCCGGATCCTGTGCACCGGTGGCCTACTCGGGGAAGGGTACGCTCGTCCCCTTCCCTGGGTGTAAACCGAGGCAGGCCCGATCAGCCTCCTTGAATTTCTGCCAGCTAAGTAGCTGGTGGAAGTCGGAGGAGGCCGTGTAACAGCCTAGCCGACCCAGTGGGGGTACCGGGATATGGCCGAGGCCATCCCCGCACCCTCCTGGGCCCGCTAGGCCAATGGCTCCCTCCTTCGCTCTCTGAGATGCCCTTGCGGCCGCTCGATCCCGGCTTACCGGGTCCGGCGGCTGCAACGGAGCAAGGGAGGCTGGCCTCTGCGCCAGCCTTCCTTACTCCCGAGTTGTCGCGAACGTGCTTTACGGCACGTTCACGATATCTCCCAGCGACAGAACGCTTGTTCTGTCGCCCCCTACAGGATTGCGCCGAAAGTTAACAAAATTTCCCCCTCATGTTTAAATTGTATAACTAGATAAATACGGCTTCATATTTGTTTATGCAACTGTGAGTGTTTACATTCTACTATACTTGCAGAATCTTGTTAGATAAGATCATGTTCCTGTGTACAATAGTGCAACTAGGCGCTATACTAACAGCCCAATCCTCCCTAACCTTCATGCAGCAAGGCCAGCGTGGGCTATGCTGTATCCTGCGTGGGACTAACGGCTGTTGGAGGTCTCTGTGGGGTAAGGGGACATTTGTTCCCTTGCCCCGTGATAAGCCCCAGTAGCTTCTATGGGGCAACCCGGTCTTGTGTGAGCTCTAGAGCTGGTGCAAGTCCTGTTGCCCCATGTTGGCAGATCAGGCCCAGGAGGAGGGGATAGGATGCTGCGCACGCCAACGCTGCCAATCCCATTCCCTCCAGGGCCCAATCCGTCCAACCTGCCCCCGTTATCACTCATCCCCCATCCCGTTACATCCCCCACCCTGTTCCACCTTCGCACTTCTCGGCGCAAAACGCACCGTCTCCAGCTTGCACTGCTCTGCCAGCTGGTGCGGGAATCAATTCCCTGTGCTATGCAGTTGCAAGGTGCTGTCGCGGTGCAGGAGGATTGTGCTATAAGTGTACATGGTTGCATTTTCTTTTATTGACACTGATAACCTCACAGTATTGCACCATATTATACTGTTTTAATCTGTCAGAAAAACAAAACAAAACTGTGTTCCCTGTGTTGCATAAAGAGACACTCAAGTGATATTGGGTTTCATGTCTATAGGCGTGTGTGTGTGTGTGTGTGTGTGTGTGTGTGTGTGTGTGTGTAGTTTTTCTAGTTGCATGCACACACAAAAACACTGTTTTTTTGTCTTCCATTTGTCAGAAAGGCCATTTCACACAAGCACAGTCATACAGCTGCGTATAATTAGCTGCCACTATTTAAAGCAGTGAAAGTCAAGAGTAAGATTCTTAAGAGGATTGCAGATCATCTTGTATTGTATTTTCAGTAATAACAACAAAAATGTTATATAGCTCTGTAAGTCTTACAACATAATACTGATGCTTTGTTTTTTTCAAATAAAAATAAACTACAGTAAGGCACCTTTAATGACTGTATATTTAGTCAAGAGCCGCAGAACACGAGCAATAATACTTGTTCTTTGCTTTCTTTTCTAAGACAGAAAATAGTGTAAGTATGCGGTGGGGAAATTGTGTGTGAATTAAATGTAGTTCAAATACATTGCTTCACAGCAAACAATATTCCACTACCTTTCAAATCTACTTCATATAGCTCATCAGAATATGGCATGACTATCAGGATCAGCTGTGTGGTGGGCTAGAACTGCAGTCGAATGGACATAGAATACACACTTCCTGTGGAGAGAATTTTTGCATTTAAATCAACTGGTGAAGGTCACAGACAAGCCAGCAGAAGGAAAGTTGCAACTTCCATATCAACTTAACAGCACAATCCAGTGTAGCTCTTGCACCGGTGTAACAGTAGATCCACCGGTGTAAGTGCACTTATGGCAGTGTAACTTGCCGTACGCCGATGGACGCAAAATGGAAACCAGCGTAACCCCTCTCGGACGCCGTGCACACGCAGTTCAGATGCAGGACGGACACCAGCATAACTCCACTAGCGCAGGGGGCATTCCAGGGGTGTCCAAACACCCCCAGAATGCCCCCCTGCATCGGCGGAGTTGCATTGGCATCTGTCCTGCGTCTGAACTGCATCTGAGAGGGGTTACACTGGTGTCCGTCCTGTGTTCATTGACGTACAGCATGTTACTTGGCATAAGTGCACTTACACCAGTGGATCTACTGTTACACCGGTGCAAGAGTTACACAGGATTGCGCTATTAGTAGCAGTTGCTGGGGGGAAAGCCCCAGAGAGCCCTATAATTAAAAATAAAAACAAACCTTTAATATTTATTCAAAAGGGTAAGCATATACAATGTGATGACTGATAGTATGACTTCAGTAATTACTAATATTTTGCTACTATGTTTGAGAAAATCTTAATCAAATCACAGATATTTTAATACAGTACTTAATACTCACAACATGAGGTTTCTTAGAAAGTGCTATGGAACCCTGCTGTGGGTTTGTATCTTAAATGCAAATATCACTTTTGCCTATAAACTATATGAATGGAAAGTAGTAATCATTATTTAGATATCATTAGATTTGCTTTCCAAAAATACAATTATTTTTAGAAGATTTATATGGAAAACTCCTATTGAATTGTTACTTACAGCGGAATCCTAACCAACTTATGACACCGGTGTAACCAGCGGTGCAGCGAGAACGGGAGGCCCCAGAACGGAAATGGGAATAAAATCCGCTCCAAAAGGGGAATTCAAATGGGATCTGAATCCACTTTCCGTTTTGGGGCCTCCCATTTTCACTGCGCCGCTGGTTACAACTGTGGCTTAAGTAGGATAGGATTTCGCCCTCAGTCTTACCACAAGTTGATAGAATTTTGAAACCTTAACATAACTATTTGCTAAGGTGATAAAAATACATTCAATGTTCTGAAGACCAAAACTGTTTTACAAGCATCAGAAGAAAGATGCATAATTGCAACTTTTTGCAATGAGTGGCGTGTTGTAGTCCACCATTAGTCAAACTGTATAGTTTTTATTTCATTATTGTATAAAGTATTGTGTTTCTGTTTTAAAAAATCTTGTTTATTTACAAGTTAATACTGTACCCAAATATCCTCTTCTTGGTTTACAGTTAATGCAGCTTAATACAATGTATGTAGTGAGGAAATAAAATAATTGCAGGAATCATGTTATTAGAGAAAAATACCTTATTTTTCTTACTCAAGAATTGAGCTAATATGTGATCTAGGAGCTATAAAATCATGTTTGACTGAGATCATTACACATTGAGAGCAAAATTCTATGTGTACTTAAAAAAATACGTTTTTCATGGACATTTAAGTAATATGTCTATACACCCTACACAACTAAGTGTAACAAAGATGAGGACAGGGAATTTCAGCCCAATCCTATCCTTTCCCCCCACCGCCAGTCCAGCTGCGCTGAAAAGGCATGCGCTGTATCCAGCGGGGGGTGGTTGAGCAGGATGCTTCAGAAGAGAAAGGGGATTTAAATCCCCCCTTTCCCTCTTTAAACTTCTCACCTCACAATGGGTCTCCTCGGACCTGCACCAGTGACTTTGGGGTGGGAGGCTGTGGATAAGGATAGGATCCAGCACATGCCATCACCGCCGGATCTACTCCCTCCCACAGCCTCCCTACCCCCATTTCCCCTCCTTGCCCAGTTTTGTTCCCTCCCCATCCTGCTCTTCCCCTTCCCTCTTCCTGTGCTGGCTTACCTGTTCTGGCAGGTGGCCAGTGCGGTGACAATGTGTGCCAGAAGGCTCTGGCAGTGCACACTGCCAGAGCATGCCTTATGGCTGCCTTACGGCAGCCAGCACTAGCAAAATGCTGTATTGGGCTGTGTCTTCATTCAAGTGGGACAATTTCATATCACTCTGATGAAAGCTGCCTTTTATCAAGCTTACAGCCCAATCCTATCCCCTACCATTTTATGTAATGCAGCCACGATGATTAATATAATATCTGTATTTATATACCACCTTTCTACGTCATCAGATTTCTCCTCAGACTTTATTCAAGGCAGTTTACACAGTCAGGGTTTTCTAACTCCCCATAGGGATTTTTACAATAAATGTTCTATTTGCATAGAACCCAACTTCTCCAGCGGTTTCCTTTCAATGGTGTGGTATCTTTTCTGGCTGCACACGGCTTCAAGCTGAGCTTGTCCGACATAGCTTGTCCTGATCCTCTCCCACAGAGCGTCAGTGCAGGCTGTCCCAGCTTGTCAGATGAGATATCACAGCTTCCTGGCAGCTTGGCAGCAACTTCCAGTTGTCTCAAACCGATCCCGTCCTAGTTGTTCTTCAGGTAAGACTGCAGCTCAATCACTAGACCACACCTGTCCTGCATGCTATAGTGGGGGTGGCAACCAGACAATGTGGGAGAGGTAAGTAATTTCTTACCTTTCCTAGGCCACTTGGCCATCAATGGGTCTCCTTAGACCTACACCAGCTATTGAGGAGCGGCAGGAGTTATGTTGGGCAGGAAAACGGGGATAAGATCCAGCATGTGCTGCTGCTGCCAAGATCGCCCCCTCCTGCCCCCTTCCCTCCCCACTCTACTCTCTCATCCCCCCCCCAAACCATCCACAACCTGCCTCCGTCAACAACTTACCTGCTCTGACGTGGGCTGGGTCCATCTCTGGCAGGCATTCAGAACCTCTGGGCGTTTGTGCCAGTGGATTCAACTTGTGCAACAGAAGCACAATATTTATGGCATCACAGTAGCACTTATGGTGGCAGGTCGTGAGATCAGTAAGCAGTAAGTGCCCAATAGGATTGGGCTGTTAAGTAAATATTGTAAATTTTTGGGACAGGAATTTGCTTATAGTCTTGAAATAGGCTCCCTGTTATTTTGTTTCTGGTGCTCTGTAATGCATTGACTCATTTGAGAGTTTCAGGTACTGTAATTTGGATGATATCCATGTGTTTAGAAACATGAAAATATTCCTGAATTTGAGACAGGTAGGTACCTTAGAAAGTACATACTTCATATTTACTGATTAGACCGGGGTGGCCAACCTTTCCACATGAATGCTCCTGGCTCTTTAATGGTCGTATAGGTGAGGGCATATCATCAGGTGCCATCAGCACATGCAGCTGCCAAGAGGCCCTAATGGTGGAATGTTGGCCACCCCTGGATTAGACCAAGTTTTACCCTAGTAGATGATACAGCTTTTTTTTCCTCTCACAACACTGAGATACAAGTAATAATTCTTCAAACGTATCTTTATATTTTCCTATTGAAAATTGGGTCTTCCTTATCCCCCTTAAGGGCCTTCCTTATCCCCTTTGACCTGTCTTAAAAAAGAAACATTACTCTTTCTTTAGCTCCAAAAAAGCTTTAAAAATGTATGAAGTAAGAGAAATCTGTGGAGAAATTTGAGTACCCCAAAGCATGTCAGACCATATGAAGAAGTATATTTTCTCAAAGCTAGTTTCTTTATTACACAGAAATGAGAAATGAAGCTCTTCTGCAGAAGCTCTTCTGCAGGAATATGGGAAGTGGGAGGTGTTGATGTCAACCACCATGACATTTGTGAGCTCCCAGGGTTATCTAGGGTTCACAGAACTCCCTCCCAGGTGAGATCTGTAAGTCCTACTTCAAACTTTGCAGTGTAAATAAGAAAAGCAGTACAAGACACTTGTCTGCCTTATTTCCTCACTTGTATGGGATTATAAACTGACTCTAAGAGCCCAATCTTATCCTCCCCCCGCTGGTGCAGCCGCGCCAAAGCAAACACGCTGTATCCAGTGGGAGGGAGGCGGATCGAGAAATTTAAATCCCCTTATCCTTTCATAAGTCTCCTGGCCTTCAGTGGGTCTCCTCAGACCTGCGCTAGCAATTTCACTAGCACAGATCCGAAGAAAGGAAGGGGCAGGGAGGCTGCTGCTGGAGGAGTTAGGATCCAGTGTGCACCTTTGGCGCCAGGTGCCCCTCCTGCAGCCTCCCTGACCTGTTTTGCTCCCTCTCCGCCCCTGCCCCATTTTGCCCCCTTCCCACCACCAATGCCTTACCTGCTCTAGCAGGTACAGGCAGCTCCAGCAATGGTCCTGGAATCTGGAATAAATATCACAGGTGTGCTCCAATGGAAGAACATAGTGTTCGTGTTATGTTTTAATACAATTTTCAGACATTTACTTTTAATTGATATTTGTTCCTTCTTTCAGTAGCTCTGCTATAGTGCTCCTAATGATGATATCGGTGGATTTAGCAACATTTGGGACATACAGGTGTCCCCCACTTAACGACAGGGATACGTTCTGGAAAACCCGTCATATAGTGAAACTGTCATTAAGAGAGTCCTCAATGTAACACAGTGGAGTTGTAATACGGAATGATTGGCAAACACAGTGTACATTATGAATGTAACACAAATCACAACAAGATTTCTACATGTCAATGGAGGTAGAAACACACACAGGAACATAGAGAGTTAAAGCCTTTTTTGCATTTAAAATACAGTACTGTAGCTTTAATTTTTTGTTTACACTTTGGGAACCTCCGTCATATATGCGGATCATCATTAAGCGATCCGTCATTAAGGGGGACACACCTGTATTCCTATATTTACATCTGGAGTGCTTGAGATATACCTTAGGACTCTACAAAGCCCTTACTTTATTTTATTCACATTTACCGAATATATAACATATATATTGAATATATAACAGTAAATGTATAACACACAGCCATGTTGTTTAGTTGATCAGGCAAGACTGATAATTAAACATAGCTTTTATACTAAAATTACCATTTCAGTATCTTAGCATATTCATGCTGACTTTGATTTGCAAAGCTTAAAATAATTGGGAATCTGCCTTGCATAGCACATCCAGCCCTGTCAGTAGGCTAGGATAATTTCAGATGGCATGATTTAAACAGTTCCTGGAATAGTGACATGCTTATTTGTATACGAGACTCCTCTTGCTGCTTCAGGACCACTCGTTAGCTACTCAGTGTCCACTTGGGAATTACTTCTCAAGGCTACTGCATAGATGTTAAGCAACAAGAATGTAAGATAGCCTAACATGTCCTCTCAGACTTTGAAGTGGAACTAGATCAGTGTATGGATCAGACTACAGTACAGCACACTCTCCCCCAAGGCTGTTTCCTTCTTGCATGCAGATCGATGCCGCTGTCTGCACTGTCCTGTCCTATTTGTAGTCATCACTAACCTGAATTAAAATGAAACCAGGTAAACTTCTAAACTCACTCTGATAGCCCTGATTAAAGAAAGAGAGGAATGGTGGTGGTCCTCTTCCCAAACCTTGGATTATGTCTGAAATGCCTTAGATGCATGTTCTTGGAATATACTGAACTTCTGGTTTCATAAACTACAGTACTAAACACTTGAGAAAAAGAGCGGTTAATTATTAACATTTGTTTTTCTTACATTTTTGAATATATCTTACATGAGATTCTTTAAATTGAAAATAAATGAGATGGATGCTCAGTGTTGTGCCCTTACCTACATAATACAGAGATAGTACAACATTTTTGCTTCTATTCTGCAGGCCACCTATCCAAGACTTAATATGAATCTCATATTAATCTCACATTATTCAAAGAGTGCTCTTTTTGGGGTTTGTGGAGGAATTAAATGTTTAGTTAAACAAATGAGAGTATTTTAAAGCATCTTGAGCTGAAATCACAGTGAAAACCAACTCTATATTAAGATAGATGTAGGTTTCTAACAGCCCAATCCTACATAGATCCCCGTACTGCAATGCATAAGCGCCAGCGTGGCTTCTGCTGCATCCCATGGGGGATTTTCGGCTTCTGGAGGTCCATTTGGGGTAAGGGGACATTTGTCCCCTTGCCCCACGGTAAGCCCCAGCAACTGCTATAAGGCAACTTGTACCTGCGCCAGTGATTGAGCTGGCACAAGTCTGCTTTGCTTCATGCAGGCAGATCAGGACCAGGAAGAAGGTTTGGATTCGATGTGTGCTGCCACTGAACCTGCTCCCTTTCTGGTCCTGTTCTGCCTACCCCCGGCCCCATCTCCCTGTTCCTCCCACCCCTGCCCCATTCCACCTGTCTCCCCCCCCCCCGCACTGGGCTTACCTGCTCAGGGAGGTCTCTTGATGTCACCAGTATGCAGGGGAAGGCTCCAGCCTTTTCACCAGTGTGCTGGATGCTTGCGCTGCCACAAAGTGCTTTATGGCTGCTTTGTGGCAGCCTGCACTGGCAGAATGCATGTTTTGCCAGCGCTATTCTTCCATAGGATTGGACCATAAATGTGTTTTGAAGAACCATCACAGTGAAGTTGGATTAGTGTATAGAACTGCAAGTGAAATGAAACAATCCTCATCACAAGGGTCAAAACTGATCCATCAGTGCCAAATATGTCTTCAGATCAATCAGTAGCTTAATGAGGAAAACAATTCTTCACGAATCTCATTCCACTTACCACAAGGAAAACACATCTCTCACTCTCATTTTAATTCTAGTAGTAGGACATACAAGCACTGCCATCTAGTTTGACCATATCTGATATTTCCCTAAACTGTTTCAAAAAATGTTTCTTTCCTCACAAGTAACATACAATCGAAAGTCCAACGGTAGCTAATATACTGTACTTCTGAAGTAAAAGCTTAGATGTAAGTAAAAAGGTAAAGGTATCCCCTGACAATTAAGTCCAGTCGTGTCCAACTCTAGGGTGTGGTGCTCATCTCCATTTCAAAGCCGAAGAGCCAGCATTGTCCGAAGACGCCTCCGTGGTCATGTGGCCGGCAGCTGGAACACGGAGCGCTGTTTACCTTCCCGCAAGCGGTACCTATTTATCTACTCGCATTGACATGCTTTGGAACTGCTAGGTTGGCAGGAGCTGGCCAAGCAACGAGCGCTCACCCCGTCGCAGGAATTGAACTGCCGACCTTTCGATCGACAGCTTATGGTTCAGCGGTTTACCCGCTGCGCCACCCGCTGGCCACGTGTACCACGTGTACACGTAAGTTACCACGTGTACACGTAAGTACACGTTAGATGTACGTACCAGTATGTAAAAACCACTAATTTCTTAAATATCAAAATGCAGACTACATACTATTAAGACTAATATTCGATCTTAATTCAGATTTTTGAATTTCTTTGAATCAGTTTCTCATATAATTGAACAAGGAAGTTTTCTTGTTATCTTCAAGATATTTAAATTTTAGCCTAATGATAGCCTCATTTAACATACTCATCATCAGTTCAATGAAACTGGCAGTCCAATATTCTCTATGAAGGGAAAGAGTTCCTTACATTTCAAGATCTTCTGGCATATTCCAAAATACTATTTTTTTCTCTCAATTTGTAGGCAATTTAAATAGTGATTGTTTCTTTTACATATTTTATTACATTCTAACTAAATTTATACAGTAGTAATGTTGCAGTTTTAACTATCTGTTGGTCACTGTTAATATGAATATATATTACTGATCATGTTGATCCAAACTTCTTCTATTCTCTATAGCATAAGGGCTTTGACCGCCAGATGAAACACCTTCTGTATCATTGATTTCACTAGAAATTCATCAATGAATAATTGTGTATGTGGGGACTAAAGGGTGTTAAAGCTCCAATACTGTCCAGTTTGCTGGTGCAGTCCATATTTGATATATATGTAGAGTAGGACCGTGCTTGCTGGACACAACCCTGACCCCCAAACCAGCCACTTGAACTTATTAAATTGATCATTAAAATATTTATGTTCAGTGCTAACATTAGCAATATCACATGGAAGGGGTTGACTTGTCTGATGGTCTGTTACCCATGATGACTGATACCCAGTTTTATTTAGAAAGATCTTTCCAGATCTATGAAGCAAGATACAACATGTCAAGGGCCATTCACATTATGTATATACGATGAGGCTGTATACATGTCAAGGGCCATTCACGTTCATGTATATACATGTACAGAGGGCTTACAGATGGGCATTGCTCATGTGAAGGTTCCATTGGTGAGAACTGGCACCTCCATGTGTGGGCTGCACACATGGTTGCTCTAGTTTGCACAACTGGAATAGTGCCTCTGTTCAAGCACTGTCTACCTTGAGTTTTGCAGCCTCCTTCACTTTTCCCCCCAAGGCACGTGGTTGGGGATTGTTGCTCAACCATCCCTATGTTTCTCCAGGCAAGTGCATCTCCAGGGAGAGCCAGGACTGGTTGCATTAAGGATTGATGTACTGTATTGTGTGAATCAGCCTTAAGTTTGTGATCTGTATATAAAGCACAATGTTCAGCCAGTAGTTAAGGGAAATGTTGAGGTGTCTTGATACTCATACAATAAAGTATGAAAGACAAAAAGATTGATATACAAACATACAGTATTTGGTATTAGAACTAGTTTGGGCCATTATCCCAAAGACTGTGCAGAAACATTATACATACATCTGTTTGACATTTTCTTAGAGCTTTTCCTGGAAGTATCACCCATGTATTCCTGGTTTTTACTTTGTTTCTCGGCTTTCATGAGTATACCAGCTGGCAGACACCATTAGAAAAAGTCCTCAGAAGACTCAAATGCACACATGGCTCTTTTCTTCACAGTGTATCATGACCAAGAGTATCTGCAATGTCTGATAATGCAAATTTATATGTTAAAATCATGTCTGTCTTGCTTTTAGATTAGAAATATTAGAGCAGCTTACAAAAATCAATAAAACAAAAAAACAAAGTATAATGTAGTAGTAGTGGTAGTAGTAGTGGTGGTAGTAGTAGTAAAGTACAGTAAACTTTTAAATAACTGAGTTAAACATTAACAGCTATCTGAAGTAAAAAAAAAAGAGAAGAAGGCAGTCTGAGTGAAGGGCATTTCATAATTGCAGTACTGGCACTAAAATAGCCTTTTCTTTGGTACCCTCCAGTCGGAATTCTGGTAAAACCAGGCCAGAAAGCAGAATGCTACAGTTATCAGGCACTGGGCAAAAAGATGTGGAAGTAGGGGTACCTGTTAAGTCTATAGGCCTAATGCAGCTATATATTGCCCTCTCAGCCTAATCATATCCCCCACTATTGTCTGCAATGCAGCTGCGCTGATGGAGCATATGCTGCATCTAATGGGGGGGGGGTTTGACCAGAAGGCCAACCAGAGGTAAGTAAAAATAAAAAAAAAAATACGTTGCTGGCATAAGCCTGAGGAGAGAGAGGGTGTGGGTCAGCCTGGGAAGGAGGGGATAGGATCCTGGAGCAAGTTGCTGTCACCAGTATCCACCCCTCCCTCCCCAAACTGCCCCTCCTGCCCTCTCCACCCTGAACCTCCCCCTCCCTGTCCACGACATGCCCCAGCTGCTGACTTACTGGGGTTCGTGCAAGCTCCACAGTGGAGGGTGCTTCGCGCTGTTGACTGTTTGCATCAGCGGCTACGAATGGCATGGTAGTGGCACGATGTCCATGCAATCGCTGGGACTTTTATAACAGCAGAACTGAAATTCCGCTGTCATAGAAGGCCCCATAGGATTGGGGTATCAGTCCTATACTGGTCACAGGCTGCAATTCTATGTACACCTGGAAGTAAGTACCAATGTAGACAAGCATAGAATTGCTCTGAGAGTTAGCAAAGAACAAGATATATATTTTGGTGGATAGCGCGGTCCTGATTCAAAAAATGAACTGGGGGAAGATGCCATGGTTAAACAATTTGAGGGATGTGTTATCTAAATGCGTGCTGAGAATATTTTGCTATACTTTTGTTTTAAGTCTATATTCATTTTATGAAATTGAAGTAAAACTTCTGATATATGTCTATACCAGCAAACCGTTTATGAGGAGACTACTGTTTTGATGACCGAAGGTATGACTGTGGAAACCTCATATGTGCCTTCTGCATACCTGGCAGAGATCATTCGGCTTCTACAAGCTCTGTCTGATGTGGAAGACCTCCTTAATTCTCCTAGTCTGCAGGGTAGAGACTGTGAAGATCTCGTCAGACAAGAAGAATGCCTCAAGGTAAGAATCAAATAATTATGTCAGTATAATGTATTTTTTAGTAGTCCATGCAACAGGTAATCCAGTTAAACTTAGGGCTTAGCTGCTTTATTGTGGCTGTAAATTTTCAAAGCAAATAAGGGAGTTTGACACACAAATTCAAATATTCTGTGAATACGCTTCTGCAAAAAAAGAGGTGGGTTTTTTGCACTTCTTGTTCCTTTTATAATATCCTTGGCACCTGTTTTGGCCCACTTCTTTTAAAGATAATTTTTCATCCTAGCTACATAGTTTTGGGCCCAATCTTATTCAATGTTCCAGTGCCGATGCAGCCCAGTACAGTCCCGAGGTAAGGGAACAAACGTTCCTTTACCTTGAGGAGGCCTTGGTGACTGCCCCCCAACTACAGGATGTAGCAAACGCTCCATTGACATGGCTGCATCAGCTCTGGAACGTTGAATGGGATTGGTTCCTTAGCTAATCAGGGACATGCAGTTAGTGTGATGACATGACATCACTGCATAGCCAATGTGATTTGGTTACATGATGACATCACAATGTCAAATCAGAATAAAGGCAATACTTTTTTCTCACCCTGAATGACAGAACATTCAGAACATAGCTTTTAAACTGACTCCTGGGGGAAAGCCGATAGGAGCCGAGGGGCATCCGGTTCGGGACTCCTCATCCCTAGGGAATGAGGGTGCAGAGGATGGGGAACAGTCAAGTAATAGCAGAGTAAAAATTGGGAGTGGTAGCGTGATGGGACATGACAGCCAGTCTAGCAGGACAGAAGGCTGCAGGAATAAAGGTGCAAACATGCAGCCCTTCTTGGGGGACCAGGTATATAAGTGCTTTTATGCAAATGCCCGAAGTCTACTGGCAAAGATGGGAGAACTGGAATGTTTGGTGGCTAGGGAAAACATTGACATAGTAGGTATAACAGAAACCTGGTGGAATGCGGAGAACCAGTGGGATACTGCAATTCCAGGATATAAACTCTATAGGAGGGACAGAGAGGGGCGTGTTGGAGGTGGGGTGGCCATCTATGTCAAAGAGGGGGTAGAATCCACCAGAGTAGAGCTGGCGGGGGGCTCTGACTCCACCGTAGAATCACTGTGGGTTAGATTACCAGGCTCAAAGAGTGATGTAATAGTAGGGGCATGCTACCGTCCTCCAGATCAAAAACCTGAAGGGGATCTTGAAATGAGGAAGCAAATCAGGGAGGTGTCAACGAGAGACAGGGTTGTAGTCATGGGGGACTTCAATTATCCTCACATCGACTGGGTCAATTCATGCTCAGGTCATGAAAGAGAGACTGGATTTCTGGATATGTTAAATGACTGTGCCTTAGAGCAGCTTGTCACGGAACCGACCAGAGGACAGGTGACTCTGGACTTGATATTGTGTGGCACTCAAGATCTGGTCAGGGAGGTAAATGTTACCGAACCGTTGGGGAACAGTGACCATGCTGCGATCTGTTTCGCCATGCATGTCGGAGGGAGAGGGCCGAGCAAATCTGACACGAAAACCCTTGACTTCCGAAGGGCTGACTTCCCCAAAATGAGGAGACTAGTTAAAAAAAAGCTGAAAGGGAAGGTAAAAAGAGTCCAATCGCTCCAGAGTGCATGGAGGCTGTTTAAAACAACAGTCATAGAGGCCCAGCGGGAGTGTATCCCACAAAGGAGGAAGGGCTCGACCAAGTCCAGGAGGGTGCCGGCATGGCTAACAAGCACAGTTAAGGAGGCTGTAAAAGGCAAGGAAGCTTCCTTCCGTAAATGGAAGTCTTGCCCTAGTGAGGAAAATAAACAGGAGCACAAACTGTGGCAAAAGAAATGTAAAAAGATGATACGGGAGGCCAAGCAAGACTTTGAGGAACGTATGGCAGGCAACATAAAAGGGAATAATAAAAGCTTCTTCAAATATGTTAGAAGCAGGAAACTTGCCAGGGAAACGGTTGGTCCGCTGGATGGTGAGGGAGAGAAAGGGGTGATAAAAGGGGACTTGGAGACTGCAGAGAAATTAAAGAGTTCTTTAGAGTTCAGAGTTCTTTGCATCTGTCTTCACGGCAGAAGACCTCGGGCAAATACCGCTGTCGGAATGGTCTCCCCTGACTAAAGAATTAAGTCAAATAGAGGTTAAAAGAGAAGACGTCTCAGACTTAATTGACAAAATAAAGATCAATAAATCACCAGGCCCGGATGGCATCCACCCAAGAGTTCTGAAGGAACTCAAGAATGAAGTTGCTGACCTCTTGACCCAAATATGCAACTTGTCCCTTAAAACGGCCACTGTGCCAGAGGATTGGAGGATAGCTAATGTCACGCCAATCTTTAAAAAAGGAAGGAGGGGGGACCCGGGAAACTACAGGCCGGTCAGCCTAACATCTGTTCCAGGGAAGATGGTGGAAAGTCTCATTAAGGATAAAATCTTAAAATACATAGAAGAACAAGCTCTGCTGAGGGAGAGTCAGCATGGCTTCTGCAAGGGGAAGTCTTGCCTCACAAACCTGTTAGAATTTTTTGAAAAGGTCAACAGGCATGTGGATGCGAGCGAACCCGTGGATATTATATATCTGGATTTTCAGAAGGCGTTTGACACGGTCCCTCATGAAAGGCTCCTGAGAAAACTCCACAGTCATGGAATAAGAGGGCAGGTCCTCTTGTGGATTAGGAACTGGTTGAAGACCAGGAAACAGCGAGTGGGAGTCAATGGGCAATTTTCACCATGGCGAGAGGTGAAAAGCGGTGTGCCCCAAGGCTCGGTCTTGGGACCGGTGCTTTTCAACTTATTCATAAATGACCTGGAGTCGGGGATAGGCAGTGAGGTGGCCAAGTTTGCAGATGACACTAAACTTTTCCGGGTGGTGAAGACCAGCAGGGATTGTGAAGAGCTCCAGAAGGATCTCTCCAAACTGGGAGAATGGGCAGCAAAATGGCGGATGCGCTTCAATGTAAGTAAGTGCAAAGTGATGCACATTGGGGCAAGAAACCAAAATTTCACATATAAGCTAATGGGTTCTGAGTTGTCTGTGACGGATCAAGAGAGAGATCTTGGGGTGCTGGTGGACAGGTCGATGAAAGTGTCGACCCAGTGTGCGGTGGCTGTGAAGAAGGCCAATTCCATGCTCGGGATCATTAAAAAAGGGATTGAGAATAAAACGGCCAATATCATTCTGCCTTTGTACAAATCGATGGTAAGGCCACATCTGGAGTATTGTGTCCAGTTCTGGTCACCACACCTCAAAAAGGATATAGTTGAATTGGAAAAGGTGCAGAAAAGAGCGACCAGAATGATTCGTGGGCTGGAGCACCTCCCTTATGAGGAAAGGCTACAGCGTCTGGGGCTTTTCAGCCTAGAAAAAAGGCGCATGAGGGGGGGGCATGATTGAGACTTATAAAATTATGCATGGGATGGAGAGAGTGGATAGAGGAAAATTCTTCTCCCTCTCGCACAACACCAGAACCAGGGGACATGTACTAAAATTGAGTGGAGGGAGAGTTAGAACAGACAAAAGAAAATATTTCTTTACCCAGCGTGTAATTCATCTGTGGAACTCCTTGCCACAGGATGTGGTGATGGCATCTGGCCTAGATGCCTTTAAAAGGGGTTTGGACAGATTCATGGAGGAAAAGACCATCACAGGTTACAAGCCATAAGCAACCTCCTGGTTTTTAGAAGTGGGTTTTCTCTGTGCCAGGTGCAAGGGAGTGTCAACGGGAAACAGGTTATCTTGTTGTCTTGTGCTCCCTGAGGCATCTGGTGGGGCCACTGTGTGACACAGGAAGCTGGACTAGATGGGCTTTTGGCCTGATCCAGCAGGGCTCTTCTTATGTTCTTATAGCATTTCACCCATGTTTCACATAAACCATAAACCATAGATAAGTGGAAATATTAGGAAATCATTTTAGATAAACCTACACAGAAAATTTCCCAATGGCTGAGAAATCCTAAGGATCCAAGGCCACCGTTGTCCACCCCAGGGGTTTATCGGGTTCCTTGTAGCTGTGGACAGGTTTACATAGGAACCATGAAGCGTTTTATCTCCACCAGGGTGGGGGAACATCAACTCTCTTGTAGACTAGGGCATGTTGAACAATCTGCCCTGGCAGGGCACATGTGCAATACGGGACTTTGCATTGATTTTAAAACCACAGGTAGTTTGAGTCATGAGTCCAATTATAAAGCTAGGTTGAATTTGGAAGCTATTGAATTTTTTAAACATGGGAAGCGGGTTCTTAACAGGAAGAAGGAGCTCTCAGCTATAAATAGAATTTGGACTCCAGTATTAAGGCTGCAAGAATTAAAATGACCAATAGGGGCAGCAATCCTGGTTCACGTTGAGTCAGGTTACTGACGATCAAATGTCTGAGTTCCGGTATCAATTAACCTTTACTATAAAAATGCGTGCCTAAATGACTTTTAGTGTATTTTTATTTGCACATGGTTGCATTTTAAGGAAGACTTGTAAAGTCATTTTGAAGTTTTTAATTACATTTTAGCTCAAATCCCGTTGAAGATGGTTTGTTCGTGGTACATTTTAGATATATTAACTTCTGTGGGACCAAGACTACATTTAATGGGATTTTCAAATAAATGTGATGATGATTACTTTGTCTTATATATACAGGTGTCCTCTGCTTAATTACGGAGTTGCATTCCCTGAACCCCGTCGTTAAGCAGCCTCATCATTATGCGAAGGAAGTTTTGAGGTCTTGCACGGCTCACTGGAGGCCTGTTCCTGGCCTCCACGGGCCTCTGAGGGCCTCAGAATGGCACACTGAGTCCTCCATAAGGCACTTCTGGTTTCAGGGAGCAACTTCCGATTTGCTTCTGAAAACTGGAAGTGCATTACGGAGGTCTATGCTGGCCATTCTGAAGTCCTCAGAGGCCTGCAGAGGCCAGGAACAGGCCTCCGGAGAGGCCTCAAAATTTCAAAGGTAGGGAAAGTGACCAACAACGTTCCACCTGATGACCACCTCATATATCCGGGCGGTCATTAGGCAGAACGTTGTTCAGCGTGGGATACCTGTAGTGTATATGCAGCAACCTTGTATTAGTTTGTTAGCAAATAAAAAATAAAAAAAATCACTTTTTCCACAAAAGTGGAATAAACAGAGAATGGCCTGCAGCTCAGATAAATTATATTTGGAACTTGCATAACTAGAAACGTTTATCCACAGATTTTTCTCTTGCACTACAGCAGCGTTTCTCAAAGTCATACAGGAGAGTTTATTCCCCTTTAAGTCTTTGTGGGGGCAGGCTGATGTTGGAGGCAGTGCTCCATGATTGCACCTGTCACTGACTCCAAAACGCTTGTTTTAACATACCTGGTTGTCCTGCCAGATCCCCGAAGGGGATTCTGAAGCCGGAACACAATCGGCGCCATTTAGAGCCTTGGGGAGGCAGCAGCAAATCCCCTGGACCCTTCAGGGAGCTGGCAGGACAAACAGATATGTTAAAAACAGCGTTTTGGAGTCGGGGCGGGCGTCATCCTGGAGCGCCACCTCCGACGTTCAGGCTGGCCACCCCCCCCCCTTAAGGGGATATCGGCCATGCCCAGAAAAAGTGGTTGGTCGCAGCCTACGACTTTTGAGAAATACTCCACTACAGAAATACCTTATAATTTTTTATTTTTTTAGTCACCATGTGCATCTTAAGTAGAATAGGGTTAACTAGACTGTGCAACAAATTGCAATTCTGTCTATCCTGCTATGTGCACACAAGACACCTGCCGCATGCTATGCAAAATTGGGCCTGCCCCGGCCCAGCCGGCAGTCTCCTTGGGGTAAAGGGATTTGTCCTCAGTGTAAAGGGATTTGTTGTGAGAGATTTATTAGGAGGAAGATGGAACTTTATCCACAACCACATCTCTTGACATTTTAATAGTTTAGTGAAATTAAACCTACAGCAATAGTTACTTGTAATCATGATAATCAATATAATTAAAGTTGATGTCAGCTACAATAATATCAAATACATGCAGACGAACAAGTGATTAGTTACGGATATAAATCACACCAAAGTGTACAAATATATGATAAGTGTACAAGTAATGCGCCAGCCACCCTGATGGGCCTCCTCAAATGCACACCATCAATTTTGCTGGCATACATTTGAGAGGCCCATGTATGACCCAAGAGGCCCAGGAAAGGGGGGGGTAAGATATGGTGCCGTAGGCCTCCTCTGATCCCTCCCACTTCCTGGGCCTGATCCTTTAATCCCATTCCAGGAATGCCTCATTCCTCCCTCCCCCGCCCCTCCGCTTAACTCTCCGCCGCAGCACTGCTGTCTTGCGGCGCCGCATGAGCGGCGCAAGCCTCCACCAGCGCAGTTTACTCTCTGGGTGCTGCCAATGTACCTTACTTATGGCACGTTTGCAACACCCTATACCAGCGGAGTAGTTGCTCCGCCGGTCTATTTGTAGACAGGATTGCGCCATTAGTTAATTCTGATCATAATCTAAGATCATCACTTTAAAAATAAAAATAAAAAAGATAGACACAACTGTCTGTGTGTGTCTATGTGTTCTGTCCTAAAGAATGTAATTCAGTTTTCTTGGAAATGAAGTACTTCAGATGCTTGGTCCTTGTTTTATTATTTATTTTCCATGTTGCTAGTTGTATTGATCAGAGGAGCAGTGACCCAACAAAAGGATTAGTAGCAGACAAGTGGATCCCTATTAGTGCCCTTTAGCGTCATATATTTGTACACTTTTGGTGTGATTTATATCCATAACTAATCACTTGTTCGTCTGCATGTGTTTGATATTATTGTAGCTGACATCAACTTTAATTATATTGATTATCATGGTTACAAGTAACTATTGCTGTAGGTTTAATTTCACTGAACTATTAAAATGTCAAGAGATGTGGTTGTGGATATAGTTCTATCTTCCTCCTAATAAATCTCTCACAGCAGCCAAATAGATCCTGCAAATTCACATGCTTTGGAAAGGGATATAGTTTGATCTCAGTTTGTAATGAATGAATATTTATTTCCTGGTAAAAGCATTCATCATTGTCATTATCCTATAGTAAAAATAGAAACAGTGCATAAATTGTTTAGCTGGTTTTTGGAGAAGGTTTAAAATTAAACTGTGACTGATTCTTTACCCCTGGAAGGTTTGCATGAATCAAATTCCTAGATAATAGTAGACAGCAGAATATTCAGTTAACTGCTTTTACACCCAAATAACAGTCCCTTTTAATTAAGACTTTTTTTTCAAACAAAACACCTATAAAGCTTTAAACAAAAACAACAACAACAAAAACACCAGAAGACATGCTGCATGAAATGTGTAACATATTTTCTTTGTATTTTTCTTTGATAAATATCTCAAATGGGGGGGAGGGGTTTGAACCAAACAGGGTGAAACTGTGGTGGGGGTAGGTTTGAAGGACACCACCATGATTTCAGTTTCAATTCCCCCCCCCCCCCATTGCTATTCTTTGGATATAATGAAGGATATTTCCTAGCCCTGTCTTTATTACAGATTAAACCTGGGACCTTCTGCATGGAACACATTTTCTACCACTGAGCCAATCTAATTCTGAAAGTGAAAACCATTTCAAAATGCCAACTATTTTAAGGTGGCTTATATGACCACACTCCTGAGAACTATGTGACTAGCTTTGCAATAGGCAGACCATTAGACATTTACTTTTTCTTTTGAAGAGCCGCACCCTTTCCAGGCAAGCCATTTTTTAAACTTTCACTGCAAAATAATAATAACAAAAAATCCAAAGCAAACTATATTGGTGAATATTCACTGTCACAGAATTTTCACTAATTTGCTTACCATGTCCACTGAAATGGTCTATAATCACATGAAGCAGACATTTGTTGCCTGACATGCCAGAGAAAAGAGTAGTTGATACTTAAGTTTTGGTGATATACATTCCCTGTTCATTCATGGCACTGAATCCTGGTTTCTACAAAATGTAGTGCATGTTGTAATGGCATTGATATTATTAATTGAGGGTACAAAGACCCCAATCCTATTGGTTTTTATATATTTTACCAGTTCAATTACTTGTTGGGCAGCCCAATCCTACGTAAGGATCCGGCTGGCAGCCCATGGCCACCAGTCGGAGCCTGTTCCCCCGGCGGCCAGGCAGAGGTCTACTTGGCAAAGGGGATGCTTGTCCCCTTCCCCGTGTGTAAATGCCGCCCAGGCCGATTGGCCTCCTCGGATTTCTGCCAGCAAAATTGCAGGAGGAAGTAGGAGGAGGCCGTGTAATGGCCCAGCTGCCTGGTGGGGTCCGGGATATGGCCGAAGCCATCCTGTGCCCCCTCTTGGGCCAGCTGGGCCAATGTCCCCCTCCCTCGCCCGGCGAAACACCCCCGCACGGACCATAAGTCGGATCCTGACTTATCTGGTCTGGCAGCCGCAGGGGTACTCCATCGCCGGAGCAAGGGAGGTCGGCTTCTGCTCTGGCCTTCCTTACTCTCAAGTAGTTGCAAACGTGCTTTATGGCACGTTTGTGACTACTGCTGGTGACGGAACGCTCATTCCGTCACCACCTGAGCGCTCAGGATTGCGCTCATAATGTCTCATTAGAATCCCAGTGAAAATTATCTGTGAGTTTTGTGTTAGGAGTTGGAAGGAATAATGTTGTTGCACATAATTTCATTCTGAGGTTTTTATTGTTGTTGTTAAATGGCCTGTATATCTGGCCCTTCCTTTACATTGGTCAGGGCTAGCCTACATGGGTTTCCTCTTGTTACACTCTAATGACAGTAGGTCAGTAAATAGGTAGGTTATCTGACAGATAGTGACTGCCCTCAAATTCACCCCGTCATAGCTGAGTGAAGATGTTCACTTGTGTCTCCCCAATTCAAGTCCAATAGTCCAACTTTTACCAAATGATAAGTAGGGCCAGGAATATGTCAGCGCTTATTGCTTTCATGAACGGTGATGGTCTGACAACACACAGCATTTGTAAGTGAACAGAAGAGGTCACTTCTAAAAGTTCAATTCCTGATAATTGTCATCATTTGTCCTCCTCCTTAGCTGTGAGTTTTGTCTCCTTATCTATAAAGGTTATATATGTAAATCCAGCAGTTCTCTTTAGGAATCCTCACCATTTCTGTTTATGCTAGATGTTCATTAATCACTCTAAACCTTTCATTCTCCCAGCAAGAATACATTCATAATCCTCTTTAAATGTGCTGGATTTATGAAAGTTGTAGCAAATATTATGATTCATAGTTCTAGTACATATTTAAGACTATGATTAAGCAGTGGATCTTTTTCTGCCAGTCATGAATAGTACAAGCTGTGCTGCTTCCATTTAGTATATCACTATAAAAACTGAGATATGATTACAGATTTGGTATTCATGCCAGGACAATGCCTCATCCTGTACATATTTTGTTTTCCATAAAATATATTTGCATTTTTGTAAAAAGAAATGCACATCTGGATTCTGTCAAATAAGCCTAGCAAAGAATGGAGAAACTCTATTTCAGAAATGAAGGCTAAATGGTAACGTTTAAAATAGTCTTTCTCAGTAGCTGAGCAAAACCCAAGTAGCTGCAATCTATACAACCTGTATGAATTAAGTCACTTTCCAACTTGATTTGTCAGGAAGAAAATATTTGATAGCTTTTTGGCACGTAAGCAGCTGAAGAGTTGAATTCATAGAGGATGTTGGCTGTCAGAGGCAAACACATTCTAGATCGCAAAAATAGACAACCACTGAAAATCCCAGTGCTTTGATTTCTCTTATCAAAAACAACAAGATTGATCCAGTATCCAAAGGCTATTGTCATTTCATCGGCTAATGGGCTTTTCTAATCCTTTCTTTCGTTCTTAAAATGAAAGTAGAATTCACTTCTGTTAGGCCGGTTCCAAAATCTCTGATGGCATCTAAAGCAACTTGAACATTATCAGCTGTGCAAAACAGGTATTATTTCAGGGTATATTGGCACAGAACAAAGTAAAAAGAGGTGAGGAGGGTTCAAGCTTATGCACAAACAAGAAATAAAGAAGTGCATGCGTAAGCACATCCAGTGATAACAACTAACAAAAATTAGAGCACACATTTACACATATTTATCTTTATGTATTTCTGGGCACACTTATTTGTGCCTTCATTTTATGTGTTTTAAGCTGCTTTGAGAACCTTCTGAGGTGGAAAAGTAGCCTACAAATTTTAATATAAATGAATAAATGGAGAGCATATCAACTATTGAAACAATATGTCAGTAAGGACTTGGACATAAAACAAATACTGTAAATAATCAGAGTGGTATATACATAAAGGTAAAGGTGACCCCTGACGAGTCCAGTCGTGTCCGACTCTAGGGTGTGGTGCTCATCCCCATTTCAAAGCCGAAGAGCCAGCGTTGTCCGAAGACGCCACCATGGTCATGTGGCCGGCATGACTCTCCTTGCTGCAGCGCGTAGCATGCGGCTGGAACACGGAGCGCTGTTTACCTTCCCGCAAACGGTACCTATTTATCTACTCACATTAACATGCTTTGGAACTGCTAGGTTGGCAGGAGCTGGCCAAGCAACGAGAGCTCACCCCGTCGCGGATTCGACTTGCCGACCTTTCGATCGACAGCTCATGGTTCAGCGGTTTAACACACTGCGCCACCCGTTGACTTTATACATACATACATACATACATACATACATACATAAAACCTTTATTGGCATACATAAACAAACAGACAAGCAAAGCAAAAGGAATAAAACAGAATATTTACAAACAAATCACCCTACTACATTGCTTACGAAAAAATACTGTATTTCTTCAATTCTAAGACGCATGTTTTTTCCCAATTAAGCATTTCAAAAAATGGGGTGCGTCTTAGAATCGAAGTTCTCCAAAAAGCACCCCAAAATGCTATCTTACTTACTGGGGCTTGGGGGAGCTTCAGGGAGAGCTGCGCGACCCTCTGCAGGCCTCCCCGATCTTCAGTTTGGCAAAAACCGGTGATTTTCAGCCATTTCCAGTTTTCGCGAAAACCAGAAATGGCAAAAAATCACTGTTTTTCGCCGAACTGAAGATCAGGGAGGCCTGCAGAGGGTTGCGCAGGCCTCCCTGAAGCTCCCCCAAGTCCAGGTAACGAAGGAAATGGCACTTTCTGGCAGGGCCAGAAATGCTATGCAAAGGCAGTGCACTCAGTCATCCTCAGCTACAGGAGACATGCTGGGGATTGTTGGTGCTAAGCGGGTAGATTCAATGAAGGGAGGTGAGTCTTACAATCGATGGATTTTTTTCCCCTGCTGATGGTACTGAAAGTAAAGGTGTGTCTTAGAATCGATGGCGCCTTAGACTCGAAGAAATACGGTAAATCAGTTCACAGATGAATCAACATGGTTTATAGAGTGACAGATCCTTCTGCCCTAGCAATCAGTATTTCTTAAAATTTGGGGGAAATATTGAATGCAGTTTGACGTCGTTGGACAACTAATAAAAGATACTCCGCAATATAACTAATAAAAATGCGGGATTCTGCATTGTTGATGTGTCTGAGAGCAGGTTTTAAAACGGTTAAAGCAGAAACCGTTAGAACCCATCTGGTCCCGCGGTATGACCTTCCCAGACTTCCCAAATGTTAGTTTGATCGACATTTGTAACGAACCCTCATGTAGAAAGAATCACCCGCAGTAAATTTCGCTGGTGCACCTTGCACCTGGTCTACAGGTGGTGCTTTAGGGACTCAACGGGACTTAAGGTCAACTCAACTCGTCCATTTACTTCTATGTAAAGCATGGACCTGAAAACACAAGATTTCAAACAAAAACATAGTTGTGTTTAACACACAGCTCCAGAGCTTTAGGGGTGTTTAGGGGGATGTCTCACCTAAGTGTACCTCAAGTTTCAAGTCCCTACCTTCAAGGGATTTTTTTTATGGCCCTTTAAATTCTTGAAATACGCAGATTTTGTTGTGAGTCCAGCACGAAAATGCTCAAACAAACATAGTTGTGTTTAACACACAGCTCCAGGACTTTAGGGGTGTTTAGGGGGATGTCTCACCTAAGAGTACCTCAAGTTTCAAGTCCATACCTTCAAGGGTTTTTTTTATGGCCCTTTAAATTCTTGAAATACGCAGATTTTGTTGTGAGTCCAGCACGAAAATGCTCAAACAAACATAGTTGTGTTTAACACACAGCTCCAGGACTTTAGGGGTATTTAGGGGGATGTCTCACCTAAGTGTACCTCATGTTTCAAGACCCTACCTTCAAGGTTTTTTTTTTAATGGCCCTTTAAATTCTTGAAATACGCAGCTTTGGTTCTTTTTGTGCATTAAAAAGACCACTGAGTTGTTTGCGCAACGCGTACCCATAAAGTCCCGTTGAGTCCTTTGAGGTACGCCTAATGTTGTGCGTGTGTACAGCTGCTCCCCTGCACCTGAGGTGCTCCACACAAGGTGGATTCCAAAGCCAGGGCCCTGGCCATGAAAACAAAGCCAGAGTTTCATTCTTAATTTCAGTGAGGAGGGGGGGCAGCCCCCCAATTCCGGGGCATCATTTTCCCTACAAACAGTTATCTTTGCTCCTCTGGGGGGGGTCAGTGGGGTGACTCTAGAACTCTGACAATTGTTTGAAAACATAGGTCCATCTGTCTACTTTCCACAAAAAAATTCCTGGAACATTGGGGGAAGCCATTTTTTTTAACTATTTACTTTTCGGCCGTACCTCTAAGGACTCAACGGGACTATATGGGTTAAACAAGCTCCCATTTCTCTTTTATCTCTGTAATGCCCCCCTCCCCATAAAAGGCCTTCCTCACCCTAGGGTGTCATAGATCTCTCAGAGCCCAAGCCCAGTTTATTCCTTCCCACACTGCTCTCACTTCCTGGCCTCTCATACAGACTTGGTACTACTTGTTTTTTATCAAGAGTTGAAAGTATTCTCATACATATTTTAGACAAATTGCTGCTTCTCTTTCAATTGCACCTGATATTCTCTTCCTATCTTTTTTGTTGCTGTATAATGTGACATTTCAGAAAATTAAAGAAAGCCTAGGGAGATACGCAGGTCAGATTGAAGTTATTCGTGGTAAGAAGGCAGCAGTTTTGAATAGCGCCACACCTGGAGAAGCTGCAAGGATACAGGAAAAGCTGACTCAACTTACTTACCAGTGGGAAAAAGTTAACAAGATGTATCGGGACCGACAGGCGTAAGTAACTTTTTAATAATGGTTTGTTTTCTATGAAAAGCCTCATTAACATCTGGCTTACAATATGTGATTGTGCTTTTGGTAGCAGGTGTGATCTCACTCTCCTGTACACATGCTCAAATCCATGGATACATTGCATGAACAGGACTAATAATTATTGACTCTTTATACCAAACACAGTATATGGACTCCATGAAAATCTTGTGACATAACAATACGTCACACACAGTTTCTACTTCCTGGGACAAGGTTCCGAGAGAGAGGAAAATGATATGGCTCTAAAACTATAGCCTTAAACTATGAGTACTATGAAGATGTATTGGAAAAAATTAAATACAATGGAACAAAATTAAAGGAAAGCTGCTTAATTAAATGGGTAGCATACACTGTATGCCTATGATTCGACAGTATAATTCTATAGTAGGAATAGATCAGTGTAGGAGAGGGTGTCCAGAAGTGTTTTAATGTATGCATAGTTGGTTGTATAAACCTTTGATGTGTTTGGGGGGAGCAGGGTAATAATCAGTATAGTACAGCTAGTAGTAATATGCTAGCAATGAACAACAGGAGGAAGACTGTGCTGGATGTGCAGTCTTTTATTTTACACAATATTACATAATGCAGATATATATGCAGAGGTATATTTCAGCCTGTATCATATAGATAAGCATTCAGTACCTAGCTTTTGTTTTTGACTTTGATACTTCCATCATCCTCCTTTCTCACAATGTGATGTTTGAAACAGTTGTTGAACCTTGGATTGGCTTCCTTCAACACATTTAGTTAGCTGAAATGATGCCTATGAGTGAACTGAGAAGATCAGTTGGAACTGGAGTGGAAAAAATAAGTCATTAATCCTGTACACGTCATTGCTGTTTGGCCTCCTCTTCTAAAGTATGATTTGGAGACAGATGTATAATCTGGGAAGGTTTCCAGGTTCTCCCCCCCCCCTTTAATGAGATACTCGGCATTGTCTGTATTATGCAAGATTCTTCTGTTTGTCTCTGTGCCATCTGCAGCAGTGAAAATGAGTTATATTTGCATTGCATGGTGAGGTGCTCACAGAGAGAATAACAATGTTTTCTCAATGCTTAACCTCAGACAAATTTTTGGCTTCTACTCAAGAAAAAAGGAATTCCCTGGATCTTTTAGTGGTTTTGAGTTTCTTACCAGGATTTTTTTTGTTCCTTATCTCTCCTAAAAACAATCATTTTGCTAATTCTGAGGCAGAGAATGTTGTGTTGTGGCAAGGGCTCTGAAGGATCTGAAATGTGTAAGCCATCTGATGGTTTCTTCTTGGCATTTCTGCAGCTGTTCTGTGTAACCTTGAAACAATTGCTTAGGTTTTTAATCACAACCACTTACTCCAGAAAACTCACATGTTCCCTTATGAAATGACTCTTGAGTTCATTTCATTGGGATTGTGGCCTTAGAAATGTCCAGATCACAAATTGCTCGCATGTAAACTGAAGGTAAGACTACAGCAATACCTCTGCTTTCATTGCTTTGCTCTTTTAGCCGTTTTCAGTTATAAGCACACTTCAAATTTCGTCCACATGCTTTCCTCTGTCGTCTGATTTCATCCAACCTTCCATGATGTTCGTCAATGTTCTTATGTTTATTTTTCTTTTATTCCTGTTTATTTAAGTTTTGTACGCATTCATATGTGTGTTATAGGGTGTTTTCTTTTTGGTTGTTTTTTTGCAGGCCAAAATAAATTTACAAGCTAAATAAAGCTATGCTTTGACATTCATCCATTTTTGGCTTTCATCGATGTTCTGGTCCCTAACCAGACGAAAGTGGAAGATATTCCTGTAATTAGTTATCCCAATGTAAGCATGCAATTGACTAAAGTGGCCTTATTTTTTTTCCTTCTATTTTTCAAATACATATGGATGTGAGAGTGCGTGCAAAATGAGAGGAAATCACTGGGTGGAAGGGAGGTCCTGATTTCTTATGGTTCTGACCCTGACTACCCCCTGCCCATGCAGGCTACACACAGGGGAAAATTAGCTTCCATTTCCAGTGAATGAAATATTTTTCCCCTTCTGTAAATTGCAATCAGAACGATGAACATGCAATCAGAGCCATGGTCGAGGCAAAGTTCTGAAGTTCCCCTGCTCCCAGCAGCAGTGTCACTGCAGGGGGGCGGAGCTCTAAGTTCCGCCGCGGTCCGACCCTCCATTACACGGGTGAATGAAGCGGCCCCTCCCCCTCGCCATCGGAACCATTCAAGTCGGTGAAAGCAACGCGCAGGAGACCCAGTACAGTTTCTATCAATTTCGTGTACTGATACACTATTTTAAAAAGTTAAAAAAAAGTTAGACCAATTTACGCATTCCAAGGAACATATTTTGGCCTTTAATCTCACACTTTCATATTTACTTTGTTATTGTTAAGAGTAATAATTTAACCAAAAACTGTTTCTTGAAGGAATTATCAAATTTCCACCCTTGGTTTGCAAAGGTTCTAAGGGCCCAATCCTATTATCCTATCCCCCTTCCCAGCCTCAATCCACCTTCTCAGGTCAACTCGAACTTGTACCAGCAAAATCACTAGCACAAATCCGAGTAGACCCATTCGAGCAGTGGAGACTTACCCCGGGGCAAGGGAACAAATGTTCCCTTACCCGGAAGGGACCTCGCCCCCCCCCCCCCGCACAGGATGCAACGCGTGCTCTGTTGGTGTGGCGGAATTGGTGGGAGAAATGTAGTTAAGACTTATCCTCTAGACCAGGGGTTCCCAACCTGTGGTACGCATACCCCCAGGGGTATGCGAACCGACCGGCAGGGGTACGTGGCTTGCTGTGCCTTATCAGCTGTGATCAGCTGTGAGTTGGTGTCTGCTTTTAGCTTTTTAAATTTAAACACCAGACAGCTGACTCACAGCTGATAAGGCACAGACCGGATAACTCAGCTAACTTATCTGCAGGCAGAGGGGCAAGGATCTCGATGGGGCGCCCGGAGCAACGGCAGGGCCTGTGACGTGACAATGAGGGTACGCCCTGTGTGTGCTTCGTGCGCCCTGTGTAGCCAATAGGAGGGCGGAGGGAGGCAGCTGCGCACGCAGCACGGCTCCAACCACGCCCCCGCCAGTTTCGTTACCATTTCGGAGCCGTTCTGGCTCCAGGGAGGGCGGGCGGGCCCAAAAGAAGACGGCCGAAGCAAGAAGACGGCAAGTATGCCCCAGCCCCAACGCTGAGTGCGCCCGCGCCTGCAAGCAGAGCAGCTGCTCCGCGCGCTCCACCCTAGTCACGTTTCTGCTCGCAGGGCTCCCATACCAAAAAAAAAAAAAAAACTCTGCCAAATCTCTATATAAACACCTTTCTAGCATTTGCATCCAAGTTAGGGTGACACTAACTGAGTAAGTTCGGACTAAATAGTCCCTAATTTCTTACTGAAAAGAGAAATAACATTGACAGTGAACAGAAGAGATTATTTGAGCAGAATGCAAACTGAGTGCTTTCTTACTGGCTTGTTCAGTTTATATGCTGGGTTTTAGAATCCATTGTTTCTTCCATTTAAAGAAGGTAGCTTTTGTGGCAGATTGAGCTGGTTCTTTCTTAAGAAAGCTAAGCAGGAATTGCCTTGGTTCTTTTTTGGATGGGAGACCTGTGGTGATATTTTCCTTAAAAACAAAAGGGATGGCAAAAATTGAGTAACCAGGAAGTAATTGAAAGCAGCATGATTTCCAGAGTTAACAGTGTTAGCTGAGTAATTTTAATGATTAAATTCTACATTTCAATAATTAATTAATTAATACTAAGTAATTGGCGCAGGGGGTACTTCAAAAAATTTGACCGTGCAAGGGGTACACTTGGTGAAAAAGGTTGGGAACCCCTGCTCTAGACTAGCAATGTTATAGCAGATTTTTGACTTTTGAAATTAGTGAGGTTATTTAGGACAGTGTTGAAGAGCTGACATCCTAAGCACATGTACCTGAAATTTCATCAAAATTAATGGAATTATCCCAAGTAAATATTCTTCAGGTTGGGGTACAAGAATGTTAATGTTTGCCCATGCTCTTGTCATCCATAGATGAAAAGGGGCATTTCAAGATTCAAAGCAAATATTGAAATGTATTTGTTTAGTTGTTGCTTGATTAAATACTCCTGTCCTACTTTAGCATGATAACTTACTTCAACACACTTAAGCATTATATGGAATTGCATGAACTTTGATTTTATGTTCTGGTATAATATTTTGCTTGCCATAGTGTCACTTTTACTGTCACTTTTTCATTGGGTTATTCTGGAGCTCGGCTGAGTCCCTGAAGCCGTCTGTGTTTTTCTGAGAATCATTTGAGCTGCACAAAATGCTTGGGAAAAGTGAGATTAAGGTTGACAATATGGCCTCTAGCACTTCGCTTCTAGTTATAAGAAGTGGAAGTATCATTACAATTCTGCCCTTGAGACACGGATCAAGCACTATTACCAACATGTATTTTTGATGCTGAAACCTTAGGACAGCTTTAGAAGTGCTGGAACCCTCTCCCTTGTATTTCACATTCAGTTTGTGAATGGTGTGTGTGTGTGTGTGTGTGTGTGTGTGTGTGTGTGTGTGTGTGTGTGTGTTTGAATATAGATATAACATCCTGTGCTTTAAGGAACACAGGATGCTTTTTAAGGTTGTAAAGTGTTAAAATTACAGGGATTTAATTCTGATGAGAAGAGGCAAGAATAACATCAGGCAATCAAATGCTGACTTTGTACTAACATGACTTTTATTTCACAGTACACAAATTAATTACCTACACCAGAACCATTGAGTTATATGTTTTTAGAAAACCCTTTGTCTCACTCTTAAAGACCAAACAACACATTACAGGCAACTGGTGAGTTTGGCCTTTGTTCTTTTGTGGAGTTTTTGTTATTTTTTCTGTTAAAGGGGGGCAGAAAATGACATGGGGTCTAGTTCTTAGCACCCAGCCCATAAAAAGGAGAATATAATGAAGAAGAAGTCAGTGCAAGTTGATGAGTACTGACAATAGCAAGGAGAGATAAGAAGACCTTCTTAAATGAACAATGCAAAGAAATCGAGGAAAACAACAGAATGGGGAGGACTAGATATCTCTTCAAGAAAATTGGAGATATCAAGGGAACGTTTTGTGCAAAGATGGGCATAATAAAGGACAAAAAAGGCAGGGACCTGACAGAAGCAGAAGAGATTAAGAAGAGATGGCAAGAATACACAGAAGAACTATACAAGAAATATCTTAATGTTCCTGATGATCATGCTGGTGTGGTCACTGACCCAGAGCCGGACATCCTAGAGAGTGAAGTCAAGTGGGCCTTAGGTAGCATTACTAACAACAAAGCTAGTGGAGATGATAATATCCCAGCTGAGCTACTTAAAATCCTAAATGATGATGCTGTAAAAGTGCTGCACTCAATATGCCAACAAATTTGGAAAACTCAGCAGTGGCCAAAGGATTGGAAAAGGTCAGTTTACGTTCCAATTCCAAAGAAGGGCAATGCCAAAGAGTGTTCAAACTATCGCACAATTGCACTCATTTCACATGCTAGCAAGGTTATGCTCAAAATCCTACAAGCTAGGCTTCAGCAGTACGTGGACCGAGAACTACCGGAAGTACAAGCTGGGTTTCGAAGAGGCAGAGGAACTAGAGATCAAATTGCCAACATGCGCTGGATCGTGGAGAAAGCACGAGAGTTCCAAAAATCCACCTACTTCTGCTTCATTGACTACGCAAAAGCCTTTGATTGTGTGGATCACAACAAACTGTGGCAAATTCTTAAAGAGATGGGGGTACCAGACCACCTTACCTGTCTCCTGAGAAACCTGTATGCGGGTTAAGAAGCAACAGTTCGAACCGGCCATAGAACAACTGATTGGTTCAAAATTGGGAAGGGAGTACGGCAAGGCTGTATATTGTCACCCTGCTTATTTAACTTATATGCAGAGTACATTATGAGAAATGCAGGACTGAATGAATCGCAAGCCGGAATCAAGATTACCGGGAGAAATATCAACAACCTCAGATATGCAGACGATACCACCCTAATGGCAGAAAGTGAAGAACTAAAGAGCCTCTTGATGAGGGTGAAAGAGGAGAGTGCAAAAGTTGGCTTGAAACTCAACATTAATAAAACTAAGATCATGGCACCTGGCCCCATCAATTCCTGGCAAATAGAAGGAGCAGAAATGGAAGCAGTAACAGATTTTACTTTTTTGGGTTCCAAGATCACTGCAGACGGAGACGGCAGCCATGAAATTAAAAGACGCTTACTCCTTGGAAGGAAAGCTATGGCAAATTTAGATGGCATAATAAAAAGCAGAGATATCACCTTGCCAACAAAAGTTCGTATAGTCAGGGCGATGGTGTTCCCAGTAGCAATGTATGGTTGCGAGAGTTGGACCATAAGGAAGGCTGAGCGCCAAAGAATAGATGCTTTTGAACTGTGGTGCTGGAGAAGACTCCTGAGAGTCCCTTGGACTGCTAGGAGATCAAATCAGTCAATTCTAAATGAAATCAAGCCTGACTGTTCCCTGGAAGGACAGGTACTAAGGCTGAAACTCAAATATTTTGGCCACCTAATGCGAAGAGAGGACTCTCTGGAGAAGACTCTGATGCTGGGAAAGATTGAAGGAAAAGGGGAAGGCAAAGGATGAGATGGTTAGACAGCATCACCGATGCAACGAACATGAAAATGAGCGAACTCAGGAAGACAGGAAGGCCTGGCGGGATATGGTTCATGGGATCACGAAGGGTCGGACACGACTTAACAACTGAACAACAACAACAACAATACCATCAAGACAGGACGAAGCTTCTTCTCCTTTTCTACCTCAAAGCTGTCCTTCTAATAGAGGCTTCCTCCTTCCTTGAACATCATCACTATGGTTACATCATTACATGGCTGGCTGGCGTTAGCTCAGCTTTGTGGTGACTCGCCACGAGCCGCTAGGATCATGCTGGCCACTGCTCTGGGAATGAATGCCAGCACAATAGTTTCCCTTCCTGGTGACTCCTGGGGAGAATCTCTTCTCACATGAGGCATGATTTTTTTAATCATCATCTCAAATGAAGGTATGCAATTTTTTCGGCTATATCCAAGAATCCCCCCCCCCCTATTTTTAATGGCATGTTGTTCAGAAGCTGTGATTAAACTAAGTAGTATCCTGAAATTCTTTGCAAGTCAGTGGGCAGATGTTTCTGATGAACCAGCCCTAAACTATGCCAATTCCTCAAAAGGCTTCTCTTTGCCAACAGACATCATAGTAATCTTAACCGGATTGAGCCTAAGCCATGTGGCTGAATTCCAGTTCCTTTACATCCATGCCAGGAATGGAGGAAGCACAGAAGCAGAAATTCTGATTGTAAACAGGAATGGATTCATTGATATGCATCTGCAGCGATCTTGCACAAATCATTTATGCAGATATAAATCTGAGAATTTGTTTCTAATTGCAATGTTAGTGCTTTCTCCTGCTCATTCATCTGTGACAGACTTTCTTTTTCTTTCTAAAAAAGACTCGGTGAACAGCAGTAGATAATTTGTTGGGCTGTCATACACCTGGCTTTATTTTGTCCTTAAATTGCACACATCGATGCTAAATAAATATTAAATACTAGTAGTTATTCAAAAAGTTAAATAGGGGTAGGGGTGTGTGTGTGTGTGTTCTGTGTGTTGTGTGTGATAGTGTAATGATTGCATTCCTTTGATGTAGATAACTCCGCACTTTTTTTTAGTAATCAAGAATACTAATTTGGAAAAGAAATCGTATAGATTAGCAGATAATTGGTGATTCAGAAAACTTTTAAAGTCTCATATCGTCTTTATTTTTTTCTGTTTAAGTCTTTAATACAAAACACATTTACATTCAGGAGAAAAGAAGAAAATGGAAATAGCATTAAAATACACATCATAAAAACAGGATCATCAAGTTAGCCAAACTTCAATTAAAATTACTATACTTGACTTTAAGAAGAAGGCCAGTCCCATTCTCGGAATCATTAAAAAAGGGATTGAGAAAAAAAAGGCCAATATTACTATGCCATTGTACAAATGGATGGTAAGGCCACATCTGGAGTATTGTCTGATCTCCACATCTCAAAAAGGATATAGTAGAACTGGAAAAGGTGTAGAAGAGAGCGACCAAAGTGATTAGTGGGGCTGGTGCACCTTCCTTACAAAGAAAGGCTGTAACATTTGGGGCTCTTCAATCTAGAAAGAATGTGCCTGAGGGAGATAGAATTGACTGCCTAATCCTATCCCCACCACGTTATAGCATGCAGCTGCACCAATGGGAACTGTGTAAGTAAAAATATTCAGGAGGTAAGTAAAAATATTACTTATGCCCCGATAGGCTGCCCAATTTCCTACGGGTCTCCTCGGACATACACCAGCCATTTTGTTGGCATTTGTCTGAGGAGTGAAAAGGAGTGGGGAGGTTTCAAAAATAAGGGATAGGATACAGCATGTGCAAAAGATGTGGCATACGTGACTACTGCTGGAAATCTCATTTCCCCAACATGCCCCCTGGTTCTTCCCCCAAAACACCCTGTTACTTCTCCTCCCTGCCCACAGATCACCCCAGCCGCTGACTTACTGGCACCTGTGGAACCTACCGGGGCTACTGCCATGCATGCTGCACCTCTCGCTGTTTATGTCAGCAGCCTGGCAGCGCCCACCAGCAGCCCAGCTTTCACACTGCCATAAAGGACCATGCGCTGCCGGAACGCTAGTTCTGGCACTGCAAGGCCACAATAGGATTGGGTTCTCAGACATATGAAATGAGATGGATAGAGCATGGGATGGATAGAGCGGATAGAAGGAAGCTCTTTTCTTTCTTGCACAATACCAGAACCAGGGGTCATCCACTAAAATTGGCTGGTGGGGTTGGACAAATGTATGGAGGAAAATTCCATCACAGTTTACAAGTTCTGATGCTTGTATGCACCTTCCAGCTTTAAAGGTAGCCTATCTCTAATATCAGATGTAAGAGAGTGGCAACAAGATGCAGGTGTCTTGTGTGCTCACAGAGGTATCTGGTGGGGCCACCATGAGATACAGGAAGCTGGATGGGCCCTAGCCCATTCCAGCAAGGATGTTCTTGTGGTCTAACTGGGGAGGAGTAATGTATGCCATGCTGAGCTTCTTTGAATAAGGGCAGTATAAATGAAAAATGAACAAAAACAGCTTACAACTTCATTTTTAAGAATGGTCTAATCCAAAAATATTGAAATTACCTATGTTCCTGCTTAGTTCTTGATATTATGTCCCTTCAATGTCATATTAAAAAAAAATTAGTTCTGTAATACCTTATTTCTTTTCAGAGTTATAAATGTACTCTTAACACATTACCTCAAACAGCATTTCTCAAAGTTCTCTCCATGAGACGGGGGCAGGGCCAGCAGTGTCAGTGATCCTGGGGATTGCTGCTGCCGCTGCTGAAAATAACCCCGAAAACGCTGGATTTGTACTTACCAGGCTTGGGGGGACTTTGGGGAGATCTGCACAATCCTCTGCAGGCCTCCCCGATCTTCGGATCGCCGGAAAACTGCGATTTTGGGGCACTTCCGGTTTTCTTTCTTTTCTGGAAATGACGAAGTCATTGTGCCAATTCTGTTACTCATTGGTATTGTACTGTTTACACCTACAGTATTCTAGAAGCAATGGTTTTGCTATAAGACTAGAAATATTTGACTTTACCAATACAAAAAGTCATTTCCACAATATTAAATAAAATCCTCAATTCTAAAATTCTTCTCAGACATGGAAGCAGAATTTAGATTGGTAGTCTTTATTTTGGCTTGCAATTCCAGTACTGCTGCTTAATTTATTGAGTGCTTGTTTCAATGTTTCTTGGGCCCCAATCCTATCTCCCACCAGTGTTTGTGATGCAGTGGCATCACTAGGGGAGTGCAGGGATGTGCACCATGTGACATACATTGAGGGGGTGACAAAGGCCTCTGTGCTGCCCAGGCCACATTGGCCACAATCCCCCCCCCCCCCGCGTTTTAACTGCTCTTGCAGCCAAGAGGCTGCAGGCTTGTGACACTCTTTGTTAGGGTGTTCCCTCAGATCTCGCAGGGCATGCAAAAAGCCCCGAAGCTGACTACAATCTGGCCCTGCCACCACTGGCGTTACTGTAGGGGGGGCGGAGCTCTAAGTTCCTCCGTAATTGGAGCCTCCGTTACCCAGTCAAAGCAGTGAAAACAACGCGCAGGAGACTCCCGATCACGGAGGAACTTAGAGCTCCACCCCCCTGCAGTGATTCCAGTGCCTGCCACCTTCTTACCTGCTCCGACATGGCCTAGGTGGGTTGTTGGCGCATGGGGCCTCTAGCTGTTTGTGCTGGTGTGCCTTTTGCTGCACTGCACTGGCACAGCAACTGATTGGGAGAACCGCTGCCGTAAATACCCAATAGGACTAGGCAGTTAGTTTGACACATGTACAGTATGAGTGACGATATTGTGAGCAAATACTGTGCATCAAAGTTATAAAATGTCACTAATAAAACCATTACGATATCGAATTTTTCACTCCAATTATTTAGATTAAAATGATTTAGATAATGTCCAGCTAGGTGTTGGGTTAGCCAGAATGAGTTCAATTGATTCATCAAGTAAGCCATTCCGTTTTGCTGAGAGAGAGGAACGTTTGATATATTCACTCAGAATTAGCTGCTGACAATGGCCACATGTATTTCTAACATCAGCATAAAATGGTCTATAATAATCCTATTATTCTGTGTACGCCTCCTTGTGGAATGGTTTCTTTTTCTGTTATTCCAATTACAGCTGTATTCTTTACAATACTGCTTTTCCTAAAGAGAGGAAATGAATTGATTTATCCTTCTCCTTACTTGTTCTGCTGAGTAAGTTATAAATAGTTTCATTGAAAGATGCCATACCAAAATAACTTGAACAATTTGTTAGTATTATTGTCATTGAAATTCAAAGTGTTCTGAAGTAATGTTTTTTTTTTTGGTTTACTGGCTTAACTTTTACGATTTTAAGATTATCAGGTTCATAAAATAAAATTCTCTTCATGGAATAATTAAATCTTCAGTCAAGGTTGTTGAAAGTATGTTTCAGTTTAAAAGGGCTTACTTAATAGGGACAGCTCTCTCGGGCCAAATTTATATATCACATTTTGAAAAGATTCTGGTGTGCAGCTATGTGCTAAAGTTCTCACTGTGCCACCTCAGTTTTATAGTGAATGTGTGTTTATATAATCCCTTCTAAGGTATGTGAAAATAGCGCACATCGTACAATGGTGCAACTAACTATACAAAGTGGAAAGCTTATTTTAAATAAATCAATTTGCGCTCATACGTTTGTTTCCCCCCTTAATCCATTAAAATAAATGGAGGAAGTTGAAAAAATACTGCTGGTTTGCAAAATACTTATCCCTTTCTCTTTAGTAGAGTGATACTCAACTTCCTAGTTTTATTATTTAGCTTTAAACAAATCTTTTGTACTGAACACCTCATGTACATCGGGGATTACCCTAGTTTGTTGTTGTTTTGTAATATAAATTTTTGTTCCAGGCCCCAGATACTGTATGTTTTTAAGAGTTCATATCCACCATTCCCCTTATACAGTATATAACTAAGATAACCTTACCTTAAAATAAATAAATATCAAATAACAATCTTTAATTATTCTGCTGAAATTAGTGGTCATATTGCTGGTTCATCATAAACATATATCTTTATTTAAGTTCATTTCAACATGCAGGGTCTCATGTCATCATATAATCCCTTTGGAGAATGAAGTTATTATTGACAGTCTTCACATGGCGGTGCTTGTGCCTTGCTGTGTGAATACAGGTGGGCCCCCATATCCACTGATTCGCTATCCACGGTTTCAGTTATCCACGGATCGTGGGGACCCTCCCAGACTTTTACTTTTTCCCAGTAAGCTTCATTTCTTCCTTAAACAAACAGGAGAAGCAGCCTCTGGCTGCTAATTACAGGCAAGTAGAACGAGACTAAGTACTAGAGAGGCTCTGCAAGGTTAACAGAAACCTTGCAGAGCCTCTCTAGAACTTAGTCTCGTTCTACGTGCCTGCAATGGAGGCTACTTCTCTGTTTGTTTTAAGGAAGAAGCAAAGCTTGCTGAAAGAAAAATAAGAGCGGGGGGGCAAGCATGCCTGCCTGCAGGGGAGGCAGGGTGGGGGGCCCTCAGGAAACCATGGAGGGGGTGTTCGCTCTTATCCACGGTTTCAAGTATCCACGGAGGGGCCTGGAACATATCCCCAGCGGATATGGGGGCCCACCTGTACTCCCCTAACCAGGGCGCCCTGATGAATCCTGCAGTGCTAAGAGAAATTCTGCTCCCTCTCTTCCACAGGTAGCCTTTTGCAAAGTCTCCCAACTGTCCAGGATACAGATGTGTGCCAGATTTAACAAAACTGTTAAGGGAATGTGTGGTGAATCAGTTGAATTTGTCCCCTGGTTTTATTTTTTACAAGTTCCCTAGTTCATTCTACTTGTGTTTAAAGCAGTGGTTCTCAAACCTTTTAGCACCAGGACCCACTTTTTAAAATGACACTCTACCTAGCTTTATGAGACTTTAAAAATAGGAGATCTAAGGAAATAGTGTAATATTTTATTTATTTGCAAAAACATTCAATCTATTTCTTGTAATGTGGCAGTCCTAATGAATAGACTCAAGGCTTGAGGGGCTTAGTTATGTGACCCAACTTTCACCTGCCTCCACTACCTGTCATTGACAGACTTGGAAAAACACACACCAAAAAATTATATTTATCTCCGTATATTTACACAAGCTTGCAAACTGCAGGAGCTCAGCTGAAGGGCAATTAGCAGCTATCTGATTTCTGAACAGCTTCAGGGCTTGTGGCAATCTGATCTTTCCATCACTTGGGACCCATCAGAAATCAGGTCGCAACCCACCAAGTCGGTCCCGACCCACAACTGGATTGTGTTGTGCTTGAACCTGCCTTAACATTTTAGATAAAGAGAGAAACAACCTTACTGATTTTGTCAAAATGAAGTTGATCCAGTTCAGTTATCACTTCTTGCAAAAATATTTGTGACTTCAGTTAGACATGAGATAAGGAGATGTCAAACTGTCATTTTTCAAAAAGCACATACTTTAGTGATCTTCCAAGGTAGGAACGTTTTGTAGATAGTTAGGGAAGCTACTGATAACAGTTCTTGGTGTATTTGGCAAATTCTCAGCAGATTTGCACCAAATTGGGAGAGTTGGTATTGAATGTCACTTAGTTCTGATTGGATGGTAGTTTGGATTTTATGTTCAGAGCTTCTGTTGCTCATAAAATTCAAGCCATCTGTCCATTTTGTGTGTAAAAAATTGCAGAATTTAACTAGGTGATACGCACCACCACCTTCTGAAATTTATCCTGATTTTCTGCTATTTGTATTGGTATGTGCATCAGTATGAAGCAACCAGGCAAGTTTTCCCATCTTTTCTGCATTGACAGCAGTGGCGTCACTAGGGTGTGTGTCACCCTAGTGTGGGGTGTGCGTCACCCCCCGGTGGGAGGTCTCTGTGTCACCCCCCAGCCGCGTCACCCACCCCCACTTCCGCTTCACCTCCCATCCCAACGCGTCACCCCCGGAGTGTCACCAATCGGACCTTCGCTCAGCCCTTCTGAGGGCAAGGCTTCAAGCGGCGTTTTGCGCACACGACGCTCAAAGCCTTGCCTGGCCTATTCAGAAGAGACCGAGCTGCTGAGGAAGACACGGCTCTGCCTGCCGGCTCGGGGGTGACACGCCGGGATGGGGGGGTGAGTGTACCAGGGGGTGACGCGCTGGGACTTCCGGCACATCACCCCCTCTGGCCATCTCCCAGCACGTCACCCTGTGCGCCCCTCCCCCCCGCCATGCTGTAGTGACAGGGCATGAAGCTAAGAAATGTTTCACCCTAGCATTCCGTCATCTATTCAGGCGAAGGACAGAAAAAGCCCTTTGTCATTAGTCTGAATGGAGTAGTGGGAAAAGTTTGCTGGAGGAGTGACTGATCCTGTTGAATTTCTGCCTGAACATAAACTATAGTAGGCGGCATTTTGGGGAAGCACTTTTGCCTTGTAGAGATGCATCAGATAGATGTTTCTCTGTTGCATATCTAGCAAGTGATTGAAGCTTCCTAGCTGATTTTGTGCCTGGATGCATCTCTCCCCAGTCTACTCTTGAGCTGAAAGACCAAGGCAAAGTGTGGGTGCATAGATTGGCCCAACGCGTTGCTCCGCGTCCCGCTCCCACAACACTGAACACAGCCTCTCATTGGCTGAAGCTTGATTTATTCAAGTTGAAATGCACCGGAACAACCTTTGGCCAAAGAGAGGCCGTGTTTGGTGTTGTGGGGGCAGGACGCGGAGCAACGCGTTGGGCCAATCATAATCAAATCCACAACGCGACGCAGCAAGACGCGTGAGGTATGTTTCTGCTTTGACTTACAATTGTTGGAGCATAAGCGAAAATAGTAAATATCTTAAATCAAGGTTCCCAAATTCCTGGGAAGAGCCTCCGCTGCCCTGAGTGGCAGTGCGGCCTTCACAGTAGTAGCGACGCCGCGTCCAGGATCGCACCGCCATGGACTAAAAGTGGCAATTTTACCTTCCCTGGTGGCTTTGCAGGTCCTCCGGGGGGGAGCCTGAGGACCCCTCTGCAGACCTCCCCAAGCATCTGAGTGGCCCTCTGACGCGATCGCGACACACTTCCAGTTTTACGATGAAACCGTAAGTGGGTTGCGATTGCATCGGAGGGCTGCTCCGACGCTTGGGGAGGCCTGCAGAGGGGTCTGCAGGATCCCCACACACCCCATAGGACCTCCAAAGCCACCAGGGAAGGTAAATTGGTCACTTTTAGTCCGCGGAGGTGGCAACGGAGTAATCCTGGATGCGCTGTTAACGTCATCCCCAGTCACCACGCCCCGTAAGGGCATAGCGACCCTTTGTTCCCAGCTGGGTGTCGCGACACGCCAATTTGGGAACCTCTGCCTTAAACTGAAGGTTTTAAAATATTTGAATAAATTATTTAGGCCAGTGGAATGTTGTGTTCTACCAGCACAGTGAAATTTAGTGGGATTCCTTTACCCGTGCACCCCCCCCCAAATAAGCATGCAAGACAGAGGCTTGGGTTAGAGGATCAAATTTAAAAACAACAACAACAGAACCTGCAGCATAACAACATTAACTAGACCCTCAGACCCTAACTGGGGGAAACAGCACTAACCGTCTTCCTCCCCCATTGCTACCCTGGCCGTGACAACCTGACTCAAGTCTCAATGTGGTCGAAGACCACGTAGGCTATCATGGTCAACCCTGCAGGGTCAAGGCAACTGGAAGCGTCATCCCCCAAGCTGTGATGCTGGTCAACGCGTTCCAGCCAAGGTCAAGTGTCGTCCGAGAGGTCCTGGCTTACCCCTTGACCTTGCTAGCCTCAGGTTGAAGCCGATCCCAGTTTCCAGCTACCCGACCCGCATGCCACCTGCCAAATTAGAACACATTAAAACATCAATTAGTTAAGCCGCACACCCCAACCCAGTCTGGGGTAGGCGAAAAAACTGCCAACCAACAGCCAATCAGGATGGCAGCCAAAAATTCCTACCCAGCCCTCAAAAAGAGCGACCAGCTAGCCTCAGACTGAAATTAGGGAGGGCAGGCGGGGCTTGAAAAAACAGTTCGGACTGAGGAGACGGGAGAGCGAGCGCCCGTCTCCTCAGCCGAGCCAAGCCCCCCCAAGGCCCAGCAGCCAATTGCTCCTACCCCTTTTCGCGCCTCTCCTCAGCACGCTGGAGAGGGGGCCGGGTAATGGCGATGACGGGGGAGTCCCATCACCGGCCATCTTAGCTTTCCTCTGCAACTGTACAGATATGTCAGGTTTGGAACAATTGTATCTACAGTGATATGTTAGCAATATATAAAAACAGTTCTGTGGTAATGTTTCTGTTTCGCAATTTAGATTTGAAAATAAAAAGTAGCAACTTCCCATATTATTGCATGTGAGTGTAATTGGCTTCCATATACACTATGTTTCATCATTCGCACTTTCTCTGGATAGAAGGAAACTGAATCTATAATATATATATGCAAATTTTCAAATTTGTATATGTAAATTAAGGGTTTTCTAGGGTTTCCATATTTTACTTGAACATTTATAGTAAGTAGAATAAATTAGTTACATTGTAATGTAGGAGAAGAGGATAATCCCATCAATGTGTTCTGGCAGTTCTGTAAAACCCCTGGGGTGGAAGTTGGAGTAGTTTGTCATGTAAGGAAGGAAAAGCAACCATTCTTATCTCAAGAAACAATATTCAAAAGTTTTGGTGTTTTTTTTTAAATCCTGATTGTTTTTATTAGCATTTTTTAATGCATGAGTAGAATTTGTTTTTCTTTCATTCGTTCTTACCAATCATGTATGTTTTGACAAGCACATTACTGCTCCAATTACTTTTGTTGTTGTTCAGTCGTTAAGTCGTGTCCGACCCTTCGTGATCCCATGAACCATATCCCGCCAGGCCTTCCTGTCCTCCACTATCTTCCTGAGTTCGCTCATTTTCATGTTCGTTGCATCGGTGATACTGTCTAACCATCTCATCCTTTGCCTTCCCCTTCTCCTTTTGCCTTCAATCTTTCCCAGCATCAGAGTTTTCTCCAGAGAGTCCTCTCTTCGCATTAGGTGGCCAAAATATTTGAGTTTCAGCTTTAGTACCTGTCCTTCCAGGGAACAGTCAGGCTTGATTTCATTTAGAATTGAATGATTTGATCTCCTAGCAGTCCAAGGGACTCTCAGGCGTCTTCTCCAGCACCACAGTTCAAAAGCATCTATTCTTCGGCACTCAGCCTTCCTTATGGTCCAACTCTCGCAACCATACATTGCTACTGGGAACACCATCGCCCTGACTATACGAACTTTTGTTGGCATGGTGATATCTCTGCTTTTTATTATGCTATCTAAATTTGCCATAGCTTTCCTTCTAAGGAGTAAGCGTCTTTTAATTTCATGGCTGCTGTCTCCGTCTGCAGTGATCTTGGAACCCAAAAAAGTAAAATCTGTTACTGCTTCCATTTCTGCCCCTTCTATTTGCCAGGAATTGATGGGACCAGATCCCATGATCTTAGTTTTATTAATGTTGATTACTATTACAATTACAATTACTACAGTATGGCAAATTGCCTATATAGGCCTCAGGCTAGCGTTTCCCCATAGAAGACCTCAGGCACACCCTTCCTGGCCCCTCTCCACTTCTTAAAGTGCTCTCCTCAACCTGCCCCACCTTTCCCTTCCTCAATCAAAGCTTCCTCTGTGTCCTGAGCTGCTGGGCTGCGAGATGTATTCCCTTTCAGCTGCCTGTCTGGGTTGTTGGAGGCGGTCCCTGTGGGGGCAGGACTCTCTTTGGCCAGTGCTGGAGGCGCCATGACCTGGAGGGTTCTCCCTTGGCCCCAGGAGCAGTGCTCGGTTCAGCCGCAGGTGTAGGGTCACTTAAATGTTGCCCTCGTAGGGCAGCAAGAGGCTGAGCTGGCACTTTGTGGCACCTTGGTAAGTGTTCTCCCAGGTGATTTCATTTATGTATCAAATGAGAGCATACTTTAGGATTGTCATTAACACTGGGCAGTTCACACCGCTGCCATTCTGAACCCGCGCCGGCCGATGCAGGTGAGTGCTGCGCTGTGAGGCAGGAGGGCATGGGGGCAAGGGAGGGGACCATTGACCGACCCAGACTGGGAGGTGGTGGGGATATTGGCGCTGGGTTGTGCTGATATCCAACGCCCCTTCCCAGGCTGAACCGGCCTTACACGGTCTCCCTGGACGCTAAGGAGCTGGCGCACATCCGAGGAAGCCCATTGGGACCTCCAGCGCTTACACTAGGGAAGGGGACAAATGTGAACCCGGGCCACGCCAGCACGACCCACAATTAATGCAGGATTGCGCTGTTAGTTACCTTTCTGAATGTTGAGTACTGGAATGTCCATAGGTGTCTTATCTTTCATTTGTATTATTTCCATGAGTTGTGGAACTCAGCTATCTACTTTAACCTGAAAGAAAATGGGAGACAAACATTTACAGGCAAATTCATATTGCCTATGTTGAATCCAGGCCCAATGCAGCCCCCCCCCCCCCGTTGCTTTCATTTGAAACAAAAAGAATCTATTTGTCATTTTAGCTATATCAACAAGTTGTCACATAGTCTCTTGTTTTGGCTCGTAGTATATTGGATGGTTCATGTATATGTTGCACAAAGTATAAGCAGTATCTTTAAGATTGTAGGGAACTGTACACTTTCAAATAATATGTGGTGCCAATGGTACAATTATATGCTGTTAAAATTTGCCTTGTATTATTCATGAAATAAGAACTTGTAGCTATGATAAGCTATAATTAAGACTGGCTGGGGTCTTTTATCATGCACTACTGGAGCACCTAGGGATTTTTTGTAAGACAGTCAATTAAATATTTAAACGCTGATAGAAAGTCCTTGTAATTTTGGATTCCCAGCATTGAACTTTTGATTAGGAAAAAGTAGGTGCATGATAACTTTTTCTGAGCTCAGTCCTGATAATTGATACTCTTGTTTCTTTTCTTTTCTTTTTTTAAAAGGTGAAACTCCCAATTTTCTTCATATGTGAGAGATATGTGTGACAGTTGTTGTAAAATATATGCTGGACAGAATAACTTGTTTTTTTTTTTGTTTGTTTGTTTGGGAGGGCATTCCTAATAGATCCCAAATGCTTGAAACCTATTCCTAGAACTATATTTCTAAATTAGTTCCAAGGGTTAATTAATCCAACATTTACCTGCGGTATGATTCCCTGAATAATAATAATAATAATAATAATAATAATAATAATAATAATAATAATAATATAGACAGCTTGCTCTGAGCAATGTTACAAATATATTTTTGTGCACCTGGTGGAAAGGCAGGGTAAAAGTGATTAACAGCCCAATCCGTAACTTTAGGCTGATGAAGCCTAAGGTGTCGAAAAAGTACTATAAGGCACTTTTGCGCCATCTCGAGAGTAAATGGCACTGGTGTGGAGACCAGCGCCACTCAGTTCGCCGCCAGACCTACTCTGTGCTGGCCACAACAGGTGAGTGCTGCGTCGGTCGGTACAAGGGCAGGGGAAGGGTGGGTAGGGACGGTGAGGGAAGGGGCCATTGGTCGGTCCAGGCTGCGACGGGGCAGGGATATCAGCGCTGATGTTGCAACGATATCCTATGCCCTGTCGCAGCCCGGGCTGACCTTACACGGCCTCCCTGGTTGTGTGCCAGCTAAAGAGCTGGCACACATCTGAGGAGGCCCATTGCAGCCTGCGCTGCTTACACCAGAGAAAGGGAACGAACTCCCCAAGGTGACCCCAGGCCGTGCTGGCATGGGCCTCAATGGCCCTAGAATACAGTGGCTGGCTATTTAGGCCGGCCGTGGAAAGTTGCGCAGGATTGTGCCGTAAATGAAAAGGGGAGGTGTGTGCTCTGGTTGTGATGTTTATGCACATCTGGTTTGTTCACATCAGGATGTCTGGGTGCGCATTGGCTTTGGTTGGTCCAATTGGGACTGTGATAAACTACACAGGAACAACTTATTGTGTGGAGTAGCTGCCATACACAGGCAGTTTCAAATGGCCTCTTTTGGGCAGTTATATTATGAGAGATTGTTCTTGCTTTGATTGTGTTGTACAATAGATTGTGTTGTGTTGTTTTATTTTATGTGTTGGTCACCTATATTGGAACTTGTTTAAGAGTACGAACACAGGCTTAGACTATTGAATTGAATGTGTCTGGTGAGTTGTGGCTTGCATGCCAAGCTTCACCAGCTTCCTGTCCCTGTTATAATGTAAATTATTTTAATGTGAGCTTTTCCACATTTTTGCAGTAATTTTGCAGTAATATCAGAAGAAACAACATTTATTTAAACTGAAAATATTTATGACATATCAAGAACACACATGTAGCAAAATAATAGTCTGCGACCACACAAAATCTCTGAATTTAAATCTTTGCTGAACATCCATCTTTATTAGGGATGTACAAAAAACTGTTCGTTTCGTTTTTCACTTTGTTGCTTTAGTTGCGTTCTACTTGCCTGTAATGGAGGTTACTTCTCTGTTTGTTTTAAGGAAGAAACAAAGCTGGCTGAAAGAAAATTAAGAGCTTGGGGGGGCGAGCATGCATGCCTGCAGGGGAGGCAGGGTGGGAGGCCCTCAGGAAACCATGGAGGGGGTGTTCGCTCTTATCCACGGTTTCAAGTATCCACGGAGGGGCTTGGAACATATCCCCAGCGGATATGGGGGGAGTACTGTAATTAGAAAGAACAGGCATTTAAAATGGGCAAAAATAATCTTAGAAGGTTAAATATGAACTGAATTGGAAATCCCCTGCCCACCCACACACGTATCCCAGTGTGTAAATGGTAGCCCAGGGGTGGCCAACAGAGCAGTCTGTGGATTCAACTATTGAGCTTGCACATGGTAACTCTTAAGTGTTCTATCCTTTACAACATGGACCTCCAAACCCCAACCCGCTGGCCAGATCCGGCGCACCAGAAAACAGCATCTGGGTGCAACGTGGTGGTGGCTGAACTTACTGTTCCACCCCGCAGCCTCCTATCACCGCAGCCGATCTTTGCAGAAACTCGCGCCAGGCAGCCTCTTCCGTTGCACATCTGCGATGATAGGAGGCTATGGGGCGGAACGGTAAACTCTGCCACCTCCGCGCTGTTCCCGGACGCTGTTTTCTGACGGATAACCCCTGCGTTGCCATCGCAACGCGGGGCGAATTATCCTGCCCCTCCCAGAGGAGGCAGGAGGCAGGCTTTCAAAGGCCCGGCCAGTGATTGGCCGGGCCGGGTCACATGGCCCAGGCATCGACGAGAGGCCGACGCCGCGCAGCTCGGCCTCTCAGTCGGTGCCTGGCTCGCGAAGGAGGAGGACGCGCCGGAGAGAGCTCCCGATCGAGCGATTCGGCGCTCCCCCCCTTCGTCTTGGCCTCGTGTCCGGCTGCGGCGGCAAGTTCGCTGCGAAGAGGAGAGCTCGCCGCTCCAGCGAAAGCCAGGGGGCTACAGCCCCGAGCGCCGTGCCATGCGGACGGCGCCATCTTGGCAGCGCGACTGCCCAGCTGAGCGGCGGCAGCCGCTCCATCGTTCGGGCTCCCTGTCGGCTGGAGCTGGGTGGCCTCGTGCAGCTCCGGCTGCCCAGCTGAGCGGCAGAAACCGCTCCAACGTCTGCGCTCCCCTCCCCCTCGGCTGAGGGGGGGAAGAAAGCCCAGGAGGGCCGTCGAGGGACATCGGGCGGTCCGGTTGCTCCAGCGAAAGCCTGTTTTCTCCTGCTTGGACTACCAGCGCTGGGGACAGGGCCCAGCTCATCGTGGGAGCCACTTGTTTCGGGGGTTGTGCATGCAGCCTTCCCCCTGGGTATTGTGTATTGTGTAAAGGAAGAACACCACACACACACACGACTGGGGTATTTTATTGAGCAAGCAGGGGTGGTCAGCACTGCGTGCAGCACAAACACCACACACCCGTGGGGGTTACTTTACTACGTGGGAGCCCAGGTTGATAGGTACACCCCCCCCCTTAGGTTTCGGGCTAGGCAAGCACACGCGCACACCAATGCCCAAAAAGAAGCAAAAGAGAGGCCGTAAAGCCTCTAAGCATCCTCGGCAGCATGAAACCCGGGCCTCGTCCTCCTCTTCGGACGATGAGGCGGACGCCCGCTACAGTGCCTTGGCAGCCCGGCACGAGGCCCTGGCAGCCCGCCTTGAGGCTTTGGAGAAGGAGCGTGAAGTGCGGGCACTTGGCCTGGGGGATGGGGGCGGCACGTCCCGAGGGTCGGAAACCATACACAGCTCAACCCGGAAAGGGTGGGGGTCCAAAATGGTGCTTTCCTCAGCCAGATCTCGTTCATCTACCCCCAGCAGCACAGGTGCCCCTTCTATCATGATGGTGGCAGGGCGAGCCCCCTTCCCTGGGGACGTAGAACTCATCGAGCCCAGCATGGTCGATGCTGCATCGGCTCTGGCAGGAGAGGACCTACCCATTCCCCCTCCTAGCTACCCCGTGGGATGGGAGGGGCTGGGTGCCAACGGCGGAGCGTTGTGGGGCCAGTTTGTGTCCTGGCTCTCGACTCGCTCGGGGGGGGTGAAACGCAGGCCCCAACAGCGGAGACATTGGGGGAGGAGGGCGGGGCGGCGGCCGCCGCCCCTCGCCGGCCACCCTTCGAACATGTTGGGGGCCCTTCGGGGTACTCCGAGGGCCTCCCGGACAGCAGGCACAGCCGGTACCAGGGGCAAGGGGACTGGTTTGCCACCCCGGCTTCCCAGCACACCGCGCTACAGGGGGCGGACGGTGTGCCTCCTCCTAGGCCACGTGGGGTCTTGGGTGACCGGCTAGGTAGCCATTTAGCCCTGTCCGTGAAGGAGAAGATTTGGAGGGGGGAGTATGTGGATGTTTTCACCCTACTCCACAGGGAGCCGGAACTGGTACAGCGTGTTGGGGAGCCTCTCCAGGACCTTGAGGCGGTGAAACGCCGGAAAGTGGACAGGAATTGGGCTAATTGGCTGTCTGGGTATTCGATTTATATGACGGTGGTGATTCAGATGCACCCCGGGAAGGCAGAGGCTCTGGTGAAACACATGGACACGGTCCATAAGGCTTCAAGGGAATATGGGGGGGCTGGCTGGCTTACGTACGATGAGAACGCACGCATACGTGCTTCGTACGACCCCGCAGTGGACTTGCAGGACATCCAGTGGGAGACGTGGAACCACACAGTAGTCACGGGGGGACCGGTTAAGGGTGACAGGTCAGACAGCGGCCACATGATTGTCCGCAGCCAGGGGGCCCAGGCACGGTCCAGCCCTGGCAACCAGGGGGTTCAACACCCCCGGCCCTGCTTCGACTTTAACACGTTGGGGCGCTGCAACAGGCAGGCTTGTAGTTTCGGGCATGCCTGCGCGCTCTGCGCAGGCAGGCACGGGCTCAGCAACTGCCCACGCATGGGAGGCCAGCGGCCAGGATTCAAGGGTCACCCTGGCCCTCCCAAGAAGGGTGGAGGGCAAGGAATGGGTGCACAGGGAAAGGGGGCCAACGCCAATTAGGCTTGGCCCCTTGCTTGCGGCCCTTCGCGGGTACCCCGACAAGGGAGCGGCGGCGCTCCTGGCGCGGGGTTTCGCGGAGGGTTTCCGCATCCCCTCCCCTTCCCCCCAATCCCCTTCTTGGGCGGACAACCTCAAATCTGTGAAGGGCGAGAGGAAGTTGTGCGGGAGAAGTTGGAGAAGGAATTAGCAGCGGGGAGAATTGCAGGCCCCTTTAGGACCCTTCCCATCCCCAACCTGAGGATCTCGCCTCTGGGCGTGGTGCCTAAAAAATCGCAGGGGCAATTTAGGCTGATTCACCATCTGTCCTACCCACATGGCGCATCAGTCAACGATGGGATTCCGCCAGAATTGTGCTCCGTGAAATATACCTCCCTCGATGAAGCGGTCGCGATATTACGCGGCCGCGGAGTGGCGGCTCTGATGGCCAAGGCAGATATTGAATCTGCCTTCCGTCTGCTGCCTATTCACCCAGACGACCATTGCCTACTGGGGTTTCAGTTCGAGGGAGCGTATTACTATGATAAATGCTTGCCGATGGGCCTAAGTCTTTCGTGTTTTCTATTTGAACGGTTTTCGTCCATGTTGGAGCATGTAGTGAGGGTCAGGGCGGGCATCCCTTTTACGGCGCACTATCTGGATGACTTCCTGTTCATGGGCAGGAAGGACTCCTCGGAATGCCAACGGCTCTTGCAGACCTTTACATCGCTCTGCAGTGAGCTGGGGGTGCCTTTGGCTAGGGGGAAGCTGGAAGGCCCCGCCTCCCGGCTTACCTTCCTGGGGATAGAGCTCGATTCGGAAGCCGCGTGCAGCCGCCTTCCGGTGGAGAAGTTAGAGCGGGCAGCGCAGCTATTAGACCACGCCATGGCAGCCAAGAAACTGACCCTCAGGGAGCTTCAGGTGCTGGTCGGGCACCTGAATTTCACCTGTAGGGCGGTTGCCCCGGGGCGGGCCTTTCTGAGACGTTTGTGTGAGGCCATGGCGGCGGTTAAGAAACAGCACCACAAGATCAGGGTCTCTGCCAGTATGCGGGCCGACATGCGCATGTGGCGAGAGTTCCTAACAGGCTTCAATGGCGTGTCATTTTGGCGTTCAGAACGCATCCTCAACGCGGCGTTGGAAGTTCACTCCGACGCAGCGGGCGGTGCGGGCTTCGGGGTCTACTTCAGAGGGCGGTGGTGCGCTGCTCCTTGGCCCACAGAGTGGGCCGAGACTGCGCTAGTGCGCAACCTCACTTTCTTGGAGCTCTTCCCAATAGTGGTAGCGGTGCACTTTTGGGAAGAGGAGTTCAGGAACGCCACGGTACGTTTCTGGTGCGACAACCAAGCTGTGGTCTTTGTGGTCAACCAGCAAACATCTCGGTCCACCAGAGTTATGCGCCTGGTCAGGGCTTTCGTCCTTCAATGCTTAAGGGCCAACGCCTTGTTCCAGGCGCGGCATATAGCGGGACTGGAGAACCGCGCTGCGGATGCTTTATCTCGTTTTCAGGAAGACCGATTCCGAGAGTTGGCTCCGGAGGCACGCAGGGAACCCGATCCGATGCCGCCATGGCTCTGGCAGCTGGGATGGCCCGAGCCGGGGGACTAATTTGGTCGGCCCTCGCCCCTTCGTCACAGGCAAGTTACGCCAGCAAGGTGCGTACCTTCCAATCTTTCCGACAGGCTTTTCCCCTGCCGGAGCTATGGCCGGTCCCACCGGAGCATCTGATCTGCTTCGTATTACACCTCTGGGACAACGGCCTCGCAGCCCGGACAATCGGCGTGCACCTGGCCGCCATCGCCTATGCGGCGAGGGCGGCCGGCGTCGCCAACAACTCGGGGGACTTCAGGGTTCGTAAGACCCTGGAGGGCCTGCGCAGGGTGGCCCCAGCCTCCCCGGACTGGCGGCGGCCGGTAACCCCCGCCATACTGGGGGGCCTGGGGCAGGTTTTCTCAGTCTGCTGCACGTCCGCCTACGAGACAGCCCTCTTCAGAGCAGCAGCATGCGTCATGTTCTTTGGAGCCTTTCGTCCCAGCGAAGTGTTGGCGGCCTCCAAACACGACACGTCTGGCCGGGCCCTGGGGCTGGGCGACCTGGCGCTGGCGGACAGCGGCGCCAGGATCGTCCTCCGTAAATCTAAGACTGACCAGCGCACGCGGGGGGCGACTGTCTGCCTTACGAAGGTGCAGGGTTCTCCCGTTTGCCCAGTCGCTGCCTTGGATGCGTTCCTAGGCTTCAGGGGCGGAGGGCCCGGCTGGCTGTTTCGGCACGCCGACTCGTCGCCCCTGACTTTATACCAATTCAGGGCTGTGTTCCACCGGGGCCTGACCCTGCTGGGGCTAACCCAGAGCGAGTTTGGGCTCCATTCCTTTAGGATTGGTGCGGCCTCCACGGCCGCGGCGCTGGGTCTGTCCGCCGAGGCGATACGTCGGATCGGTCGCTGGCGTTCCGGGGCCTTTCACGGCTACATTCGTAAGTAGTGGCTCTTCGCGACCACTTGTGCTGTCCTCTCCCCGGCTGTGGGGCCCAGGTGCTCTGCGGAGAGCTTGAAGCCTGGAGAGGGGGGGGGGATGGCTTCGGCCTGCGGGCACCGGAAGTCTACGTTCACCGTTATGTACTCTGGTTCTCTCTTCTTCACAGATTACTACTCCCCGGTACCTACGAGGGTCCTCGTGTGCGGCCACTCGATCCTGTTCTGGGCCAGGAAGAAGGCGTCTGCCTCCGGTTACGGCGACCAACTGGGGCTCAGCAGTTTCGCCGTCGTAAGCTGGGCCGCTCAAAGGGGCATGCTCTGCGGCCAGCTCCTCCCCACGGTCCAGGAGTTCTTGCTCACCCATCCCCCGCCTCAGGCATTGGTTCTACATCTGGGGGAGAACGACCTGTGCCAGAGGACCTCGATGTCTCTCTGGGTGCAGCTTCGGCATGATTTAGCCATCATCTCCCAGTGGGTGCCCGTTTCTGTGGTCCCACATGCTTCCCCGGAGGGTATGGCGGGGGGCCATTCGTCCCAAGGCCATCGACATCGCCAGGAGGAAGGTGAACGCCTTCATGGGGTGGCACATTGCACGGCAGGGCGGGGCAGTCGCAGCGCACCCACGCATCACGTTTGATGCGGTTGGGCTGTTCCGGGGGGATGGGGTGCACCTCTCGGACCGGGGAGCCCAGATTTTCTTGGAGGACCTGCAGAGCGCTTTATTGAGTGCCCTGATCCAGTGGGGCTGGGCGATCAAGCGCTAGGCTGGTCGCCCATTTTGGCAGGTGGCGTGCGTGTAAGGTAGGTAGGCTTGCTAGGGATCGGCGTGCATCATGGGCTCAGCAAGGTCAGGAAGTGAGCCAAGACCGCTCACAACGATGCTCCAGCGGCTCGGTGAGGCAGGTTGGCAAACTTCCGGGCTGGACCAGGCAAAAACCCAACACTGGCGTGCCAGGAGGGGTTTCAAAGCCTGCTCCGCTGTCTCAGCCCCTTTGGGGGTCGGCAATGAGAGGCTCCCCAGGCAGCTGGCCTAGGGGGCTTGGAGCCGGGGTGTGGACGCCAAAACAAGCAGGGGGAGGAAAGGGCGTGGCTCATTTCCCCCGACCAGATCACGCACGCCGTGGGGGGGGGCGGAGTTTTCCCCTTACGTTATCTCTGCAGGTCTTCTTCATCATAAACAAAATAAAGTGACCATCTCTCCATAAGCAGCTTGTCCTGTGTCTTCTTTGGGGGGGTGTAAGGATAAAGCGGGCCGTGGTTTGGAGATCGCTGCTTTACAAGGATACAGTAAGTAACAAAATGGATTTTTCCACCTCTGTTCTGTTACCAACTGAAGCATTGTATCCCAAAGATATTTGTCTCCAATCTGCATATGGAAATAAATAACCAAAGTTCATGTAGTGGAAAAAAAATGATGTGAAAAAATACTAAAGATATGTCCAGCATTAAAAAAAATGTTTTGTTTGCTTGCTTCCTGTTGAAAATGGCTCTTAAATACTTCGTTCTGCTTGCTGGTCTTTGTACAGAATTTGAGTACGCAGGCTTGGCTGGGAAGCAGTAAGGCAATAGGGAGAAAATTCAACCTCCTCTTTCTTACTTCTCATAATCACATAAATTCTGGTATGAAAGTGATCTTAGTACCATTCCCCAGATTCAGATCTGTGGATGGCAGGATGTTATTTGTTCGCCGATGCTTATATCATTGTCATGGCAACTGATAATCTTCAGACGCGTGTTGTTCTTTAGATACACAAGTGATTGCAGTCAGAGGAGATTTTGCAAGGTAGTATCTGCATTTAAACAAAAAATGCATCTTTAAAAAATACTCATTTGACGGAGTTGATAGCTCCATGAAAACCTGTTCCAAATACATATACTATATTAACAGCCCATTCCTGTCTAGCAGGATGCAGCGGTGAAAATAAGGTACCCACAGCATCCTAAGCAGAATTGAGCCTGTCCTGGTGCAGCAGGAGACCTCTTGGGGTAAAGGGACACTTGTCCCTTTACCCTAAGTAGAGCCCCAGCTAACCCTATGGGTCTACTCGAATGTGCGCCAGCTATTTTGCTGACGCACATTTGAGGGGCCCGTGTAATAGCAGCCAGGCTCAAGAAGGGGGATAGGATACGGTGGAGGTGAACTCCGATGATCCCTTCCCCATCCCTATCCTGGCCGACCAATCCTACCCTCGGAACACCCTGTTATTCCTGGAGCTGGGCCGAGCTGCGAGAGCTCACGCCGTCTTGCGGATTTGAACTGCTGACCTTTTGATAGACAGCTCATGTTTCAGTGTTTCCCATTAATACTGTATTGCTAACATCTGAATTAACCGTATTTTCGTTTACTGCCTAACGGCACAATCCTGCGTAACTATAGACCAGCGGAGCAACCACTCTGCCAGTCTAGGTTGTCGCAAATGTGCCATAAGGCACGTTTGCGGCACTTGGGGAGTAAGCGGTGCCAGCAGTGAGTCCTTCACTGCTCCCCAATCCGCAGACCCGGAACAAGTAACAACCCAAAACAAGTAAGACCCGCAGGGTTGGGGAGGCTCTGGATTGGGCCACCAGACCCAGGAGAGGGGAGCGGATGTCAGTGGGGCGCTCCGCTGATATCCAAAGGCCCTTTCCGGGCTTCTCGGCCCCTACATTTCGGATTTGCACTGGCCATTTTGCTGGCACACATCCGAGGAGGCCCATGAAGCTGCTGTAGTACAACCCAGGGGAAAGGGATGAACGTCCCTTCCCATAGCATCACTAGGGCGTGCGCTGCCCTGAAGCGAGGGCACGTGCATCACCCTAATGACCCCCCGCACACTTTCCGCGCCGACTCCGTTGCAGCCGGCACGGACGACATCCTCCCAAGCCGGCTGCCCCGGGCCTTTTGACGAGGCCCAATGCGTCAAAACGTGCACTTTTACGTTTTTTGCGCATGCGCAGACCATTTCTAAGGGCAAGGGCTGCCCTTTCTCCATCAGAAACGTTCTGCGCATGCGCGCAAAACGTTATAAATTACGTATCGCCGCATTGGGCCTTGGTCAGAAGGCCCTGGAGCACCGGCTGGGGAGGTCGCTCTGAGGCCTTTTCCCGGCCTCGGAGCCTCCGGAGGGCGATGCGCGCAACGGAGGTGACGCGTGGGTGCGTCACCCCCTGGCGGTCCGCCCACCTCCACGCTCTAGCAACGCGGGTTGTCCCTTCCCCCTGAGGTGTGCTCCAGCTCTTCTCACACTCGATCAATCCTGCCTAGGATCCAGCGCAGAGTGCTTTTGCAGAGTGCTTTTGCTAGGCAGGATTGGGCTGTAAGTTCCATGGAAAGTAGGAAGTGATTCAGCTAGAGGTGCAGCGCAATCCTATGCATGTATGTTCAGAAGTAACCTCGCATTCAATGGGATTTACTCCCAATGGGGTTTGATGGGGCTTTTCACTAAGTAAATGTGCATAGGACTACAGCCTTAAGACTGTTTGTGTCCCATTATTTCAACAAGGTCCCTATTATTTCAATAGGACTTTCAGTGCCTTATGTCAACATGTTCTGCTGGCATAACTCTTTTTGTGACTGTCACAAATGCAACACCACTGGAGTGTGCAGCCTGGCTGCTGCTGCAACTAGTGACGGACTGAAGATGTCCACTAGTGCAGATGAGACCGTGCAGGGGTCAGGAGGGAGGCAGGGAGGGGTGGAACAGGGAGGAGATGGGTTGGAGGGTGGATCAGGCCTAGGAAGGGAGTGGGTTCGGCGACAGCAATGGCCACCAAATCCTACCCCCTTCCTGGGTCTGATCCACCTTCATGGGTCAACGCGAACAAACCCATGACAGCAGCTGGGGCTTACCCCTGGGGCAAGGGTACTAATGTTACCTTATCCCAAACAGGCATCAACCTGCCAAAACTCCCCCGTGTTGGCGCCACTGCATCGCCACAGGGAATTACAATGGATTGGGCTGCCCATAATGTTGTTGGAAAGCAGTAGAGAAAGTAGTGGTTCTAAATACATTCAGAAAAGAGGAAATATTTACCTCAACCATTGTCAAATATCAAGTAACACCACACACAAAAATCTTTTAATGCTTGGAATGTTAGAAATATCCTCAGGGAATAAATTGTGTGAAAAAGCACATTTCAGATTTAAGGGAAATCACAACTACAATTTATCACATGGCTCTACAATTTACCACCAGAGTATTATCACAGTGTAAATGGTAAATATATATTGGCTTTTTTCCATTTATGAATTCTGAATATCAGTCCAACACATATCATCATAATTCAGAAGGGACTGATGAACTTCTTGTTCTTTATGTCCTAGAAATATTAATTAAGGCCATCGTAGACTAGGTTTATGTGATTTTCATGTAAAGTATACAACTTGGAGTTTCAAATATTGTAGGATTTTTAATAATTAATTTTTGACAAGCTGAGAAATCTAGACGCTTATTGCCAATGACATTTATGCCTGTTTTAGGACTTGGGAGTTGTGCTGTGTTGCATTCTTCCGTATAATGTATTTAATTAGTCACGTTCTCTTTATTTTCTCCAGAGAAATGATAACAGATGCCTTTAATTCTAGCATCCATACACAATGCTCTCAAGCATATCTCTTTATCACCACCCTGTTATGGGACAAAAACTTGCTGAGGGAAAATAGTTTTGTAAATTTGAAATTCAATCTACTGTTCATTGATGCTATTGGAAACAAAAATCCAGAAAATCATTCAGATTTCATTACCCCAATTATTAACTAGCATGTAATTTCCGTGTCAAGGACAAGAAAAGGTGAAAAGAAGGAAGTATGCAGTGAGTAGCTTGTCATAGATTAAAGTATCAGAAAGCACAACCATACCGTTATATTTATATTTTTCTTTCTACATTGGATTTGACACTTTGACAGTGCAACCCTGCATAAAGATCCGCTGGCGACCATAGGGTCGCCTGCAGAATCCTATGCTCGTTACGGGCCACTCCGGAGCAGCCCAGAGGGTGTCCCCTTCCCCCGGTGTAGAGCTGGGAGGCAATGGGCCTCCTCGGATTTCCGCCAGCTCAAGAGCTGGCGTAACTCCAAGGCGGCCATGTTATTGCCGCCGAGCCCGGGAACAGGACGGGGATGTGGTTGCCGAAATCCCCACCCTCTCCTGGGCTGACTCGGCTAGCCACTGCCCTCCCTCGCCGACTGGCCCGTCCTTGCATCTGCCGGCAGGTGACTTACCTTCCCTGGTGGCGGCTGGGTCACTTTGGCGGCGGAGTGAGGGCTGCCAGCTTCCACGTTGTTGGCCCTTACATTAAAGTACCCGCAAACGTGCTTTATGGAATGTTTGCAACAGTTTAGAAGGGCGGAGGCGCACGCTCCGCCGATCTAAACTTACACAGGATTGCACTGTGAGTCTTTCTCCAATCTGTTAGTGTTTGACATAGGCTAGTGACTAACTAGCCAGTGGGTGGCGCAGTGGGTTAAACTGCTGAACCATGAGCTGTCGATCGAAAGGTTGGCAGTTCGAATCCACGACGGGGTGAGCTCTCGTTGCTTGGCCAGCTCCTGCCAACCTAGCAGTTCCAAAGCATGTTAATTTGAGTAGATAAATAGGTACCGCTTGCGGGAAAGTAAACAGTGCTCCGTGTTCCAGCCGCATGCAATGCGCTGCGGCAAGGAGAGTCATGCCGGCCACATGACCACGGAGGCGTCTTCGGACAACGCTGGCTCTTCGGCTTTGAAATGCGGATGAGCACCACACCCTAGAGTCGAACACAACTGGACTGAATTGTCAGGGGTCACCTTTACCTTTACCTAGTGACTAACTATCTTGTGCGTGTATACTTAGAAGTTAATCCTATACTCCCATGTAAATGTGTATAGGATTGCTTCCATAATGAACATCTTCGAAATACATGTTCTCTTTGGCAGTTAGAGGATTCTTGCTTTTGCCACCAGTTAACCCTTTTCTTAACCCATTCCCCAACTATTTTATGAAGTCTTGCCCTCTCCCTTTATCATTCTTCTCTCAGTCTTAATTAGGGTGCTTCCAGATGGCATTGTTTCCTTAGGGTAGATGCAAATAGACATTACAACTACCCTAGGGAAGCCGGATAGCATTGCAGTGTGAAGCCAACTTTTGAGAGACAGGGGAAGCCAGATGGCATACCACTGCAATGCCTGTTTGGATTATGCTTTTACTGTCTGCACTGGGGATATGAAAAGTGCCCCCAAACATCACTATTTTCTCTCCGAGGGGCATGCTTTCTGCCAAGAAAACGTGGCAGTAGTTTTAAGTGTCATCCTGGCGCAGTGTTCCCTTAGAGTAGACATCAGTGTGATGATTTTCAAATATTTTGTCGACCATACAATTGTATATCACCTAACATAACTTTAGTTAAAATGTTTTGTAAAACAAAGGCAGGGTATTGTAACCATGTTGCTCTACAAAATAAAAGTAATAACAATTTGTGGTCTGTGTTGGAAAAAGTATAATACTTCAATTTACGTGTGTGTACATCTTAACTTTGTGATGACATCCTTATGAACATATGAACCTGTCTTTTATGGAGTTCATCTAGCCCCGTACTGTCTGCTTTGCTGGGCAGATGCTTGCCAAGATCTCAGGCAGAGGTCCTTTTACTGGAGATACCAAAGATTGAACTTGGGACCTTCTTCATGCAAAACATGTACAGTACTCTCAGACTGAGCTATGATTTCTCCTCAGTAAATTGTGAAGGTACAAGGAGCCTTATCCTTCCAAGTAGGGCTAAAGTTAGACTGGGCAGGGCTTGTCTGGAATGTGAACCTGGAGCCTTCTTGTATCCTAAACAGTAATTGTAGACTCAGGCCAAAAAGCCTTCTGCTCCTGAAGATGCTCTGGATGCTATTGTTTCAAGATATGGCTGTAGTAGATTCAGCGGTGTCACTTACCTTTCTTGCATTTCTTGCAAATAGTTAAAAATATGTCTCCTTGACTTGTAGACAGCAAAATTCTGAAATACTAACAGCACAATCCTGTGTAAGGATCCGGCTGGCGGCCCAGGGCCGCCGGCTGGATCCCGAGCCCAGGCTGCCTGGCATGCACCAGGCCGGAGGTCTACTCGGGGAAGGGGACGTTCATCCCCTTCCCCGGGGCCGGCAGGATAGGCCTCAGATTTCTGCCAACTAAATAGCTGGCGGAAGTAGAGGAAGCTGTGTAATGGCGTAGCTGGCCCGGCGTGGACATGGCCGACGCCATCCCCTACCCCCCTCCCGGGCTGGATTGCCCACGGACACACTTCTGCTGCCGGCTGCATGCTTGTCCCGGTGCCAGAGTGAGGGAGGCCGACCTTGCTAAGGTTCTCTAAGCCAGCTGTTATGAATTTGGGAAAACAGGAAAAGGCAAGAACAACCCTCCCAGAAAGACAAAAGAGTTGAGGACAAGAATTAGGTTTTTAAAGCATGGAAAATCTCGATTTCGATTTCATTTTGAAGTCTCCTTTGTTTCTGCATAAGGTAGTATGTTGACGACCCTTGGGCTAGAGCAGAGGTTCTCTAAGTGTGAGGCGCGACTCCTAAGTGCGTCATCGAAAGCAGCCAGGGACGTGTCGCGTTAGTCTTTTAATTAACACATATTCTTGCTTGCAAGAGAGAGAGAGAGCAAAAACAAAGACCCGGGGAAAAGCTGCCTCTTCACATCGGGTCACTCAAAGTTAATTTCAAAACACTTCAGGTTTGTAGGCAGTTTCCATGTCTTGTTTTTAACCACAGCGCGAGGGAAGCCCTTGCTTATCTTATGTTAAAGAACAATTGATAAGCCGCTAAGTACTCAAGCTGAGCTCCTGGAGACAAGACAGCATCCCGTTTCTCTCATTGTAGGTTTGCAGATAAGGTATTTTCATTCAGGTTTCATTCAGACATTGCAGGTTTGCAAATCAAGTATTTTCTTTCTGTTGAATGTTTTTAATAAAGCAAACACAAAACAAATGCAAGACCTGCAATTGAAAATGGTGCAGAGCAGGTTCTGCTTTACATACAGTCTTTGATTTCTATGTTTAGTTTGGTTGATTAATTATTAGGATTTCTCTCCTTCTTCCTTTCTGACCCACCTCTAAGTTAGTTCCCCACTCTATTTGCTGGGACAACCCCCTCCCCCCTGGAAACTGCCAGGCAGTATAAGAATCTGTTTTTCATCTTGCAAAGATGCTACCAAAAGGAGCTAGCTTTCTCTCTCTTTCTCGTGCAACTGGGGCTTCCCTCCCATGCTTTGATGTTTCTCTTGCCATGAATAGGACTAACACAGACAACATCAGTGCCCTCTACCCAGGCCTGCCAATGGAGGGAGGGCAGCATCCCAACCCCACCCTGCGCACTCCTGGCTTAGCTGCTGCTCAGCATAAGCATGGAAAATCCACTTTAGGCTCGTTTTGGGAATATACACATACATATACACATACATATAAGAAAGGGTGCCTCTGAGCATGTAAAGAGTGCCTGTTTCTTCCATGCACTGTAATGGGGAGTCACAGCTAATGGCGAGGGAGGTCAAAGGAGCCGCGAGTAAAAAATGTTTGGGAACCACTGGGCTAGAGTGTATTCTCTCATGTCTTATGTTTTGTTGTATCAGCTAAACATAAACACAGAATCCCATCAACTCTACTAAAACATATTTTATTCTTGTTGAAATATTGATATTGTTGAAAGGTGCTATATACATATTCATTCTTATTATTATTAATATTTGGGACTAAATGATTACAATAACCTGAAGTTTAAAAAAAGTTAGAGCATTGTAACTATTTTATCTGTTTGGTTAATGCTAATTATCCCACTGGATAATTATATACATTAGGAAAATTATCTCTTAAATATTTTGAAAAAGCCAACAATAAGAATACTTATTAATAAGAAAACATCAAGGAAAGAAAAGTACAGCATAAAAAAAGAAAATTAGTTCAGGTTAAAAGGTTACTTCAGCTCCATAAATGTAGTTGTGATTATTTTGATTTGGTTTGCAAGCAATACTACACTGAGGGCCCAATCCTATCCCCCACCAGCCCATAGCATGCAGCACCACTGTGCTGCATCCTGGGGGGGGGGGGCAGATGGACCAGGAGAGGCATGGAATAACTTTTTCTTATCTCCATAGACTGTAGGTCACCTGGCCAATGGGTCACCTTGGAGCTGTGCCAGCTATTCTGCTAGCATACGTCTGAGGAGACCTGGGAGTGGGGTGTGAAAAGGGGGATAGAATTTTGCTTCTGCTGCTTCTGCTTCCCCTCCCGCCCACCAACTGCCCACTGCCTGTCAGTGGCATTGCTGACTCGTGCCATCTCCCTGCCCCTGCGTTGCTACGTCGCTCCTGGCAAGCCTTCATTTGGAGCCTTACAGGGGCTTGGGCGGGTAGGAGGGGGCAATTCCCACCCTGAAATTGGCTGGAATGGCTGCCGCGGCCATTACAGCCATGGCTGTGGAAGCAGCAGCAGATGCTTCTGCCCCACATGAGGAGACTGCAGGCGGCACCCAGGACCCTGCACCTGGCTTAGCTACGCAACTGCTGCCTGGCTCACTCCCTGCCCTGAACCTCCACAATCCTCCCCTGAACCACCCTCCACTGACCTACCTGCTCTGGGAGGGCATCTGGGAGCCACTGTCATGCATGCGGGGCCTCTGGCCATTTGCGCTGGTAGACCTGAAGCACATGACGGCAGTGCAGTTTTTGCACTGCCAGTCCTGGGCTTACAGAGGCAGATTGTGAGATCCACCACTGTAAGCCATGGATAAGATTGAGTTGTCAGACTGCAATCATATACATACGTACTTGGGAGTAAGTCCCATTGAGCTCAGTACAACTTACTTCAGAGTAGACACACTTAGAGTTCTGCTGTAATACCACAGTAGTCTAGATCAGCGGCCCCCAACCTTTTCGGCATCAGGGACCGGTATCCGTGTCGAATTTCTTCCCACAGACCGGGGGAGCGCTGACGCCACGCCCTCACGTGACCCGGGAGTGATGTCAGCTGTGTGCGCCCAGTAAGGCTCCAATCACGCCTCCCCCCACCGGTTCAGTTACCCTTTTGGAGCCGTTCGAGCTCCAGGAGGGCAGGAGGGCCGAAAACCAAGACGACGGAGGCGACACATCGCGAAGGCAAGTACACCCCTTCGCCACCCCAACGCTACTGCCTCCCGCGGCTCAGCCCGCGGCCCGGTCCCGAACGGGCCATGGGCCAGTACCAGGCTGCGGCCCGGTGGTTGGGGATCCCTGGTCTAGACTACATACGTTATGTTTCCTGCTTTGCTTAGTCCCTGTTTTACCTGCTTTTAAGTAGACTTTAAGGCTGCAGTTGTATATGCACACTTTTTGGGAAGTAAGTCCTATTGAACACAAAGGGACTTGCTTCTGACTAAACATCCATAGGGCTGCACTGTAAGACTATTTTATTTAGATGGGCTTTTTTTCTTCAATTCAAGAATGCGATTATGTGATTTTTAGCTTGCTGTTTGCTGATACAGTATGATGTTTTTGCTACACTTGTTTTATTGTTTGGATTGTTTTATCGTGTGTGTTTGTGTTTTAAGATGTCTTAAGTATGACATACACAGTGCAATCCTGTGTAACCTTGCACCGGTATAAGTGCACTTATGCCAGTGTAAGTGCACTTACACACCAGTGTATCTGCTGTTACATCAGTGCAAGGTTACACAGGTTTGCACTGTTAGAAAGTCAGGTATAAATGTTGAAGTAAAGAACTAAAAATAACCAACCAATCTCTAAATATCAAGCTCTTTTTCAATTCATGTTATGTGTTTTTCAGTTGGTGAAAGTAGCATACTCCTTGTACTCTAATATCTCCTGATGATACTTTTGGGAATGGATATTGGTTCAGTGTCTAGCCAAAATGGATTATAACTTTGTCATCTTCCTTCAGTCAATATATAGAGATTATGTGTAGATTAAATACAAACAAAACACTTGAATGATACACATTCTGCAGACAAGAAAAATGAAAAGATCAGATTACTTCAACACGTGTTCGCTTTTTTAGTAAACCAAATTAATTTGAGAAGATAACTCTGTAAAAACAAGGTTCAATAGATTATTATCTGTCAGAATGACCTTAAATATTAAAGCTAACACTTTGATGCACATAAATAGAATTATTAATATTACTTTGAAGTTCTGTATATTTCTCACAAGGTGCTAATTGTGCTGAATCAAGTTGACAACACTGCATAATTTTTAGGTTAATATTAGCATAATCCTTGTTTAGCATTGTTTAGGGGAAGTATAGAACTGTAATGTACACAATATTTTGTTGAATGTGAACAAAAAGGCTCTATTTTTATCTGCTACAATTTCTATGATAGCAATCAAGTTTAAATTTATTTTAAATAATGAGACATGCTTTTTATAAATTTAACCAATCTGCAACTTATATCTCCTTTTGAATATTTACTAATCTGATTCTGAATATTAACAGTACAGGCATGATTTGTGGAATTAAGTCTTTAAAAGTACTATATATCTGTGTGTACTTTTTCTGCTTTTTAAATGGACAGAATAAATAGTAAATTAGTGGTACAGATTGCATTATAGGCTTATTTTATATAGGCTTGTATATATAGGCTTACAACCCCCCCCATTTTTAATTAAGTAATTATTTAAATAAATAAATATTTTGGGCGCTTGCACCCAAAATTTTTATTTATTTATTTATTTTTGTCCAAGGAGATGGCCATTTTGCTGCCGATGCCACTTACCTGTCTTGCCGTCATTGCCGCCGCCATCCTCTTGTCGGCTCATCGCCATCTTGCCGTCGCAGTCCTTGCCCCTGCCATCTCGTTGCCGCTGACGCCCCTTATTGCCGTTCCTCATTGTTGCCGCAGTCCATGCCGCCGCCGTCCCTCGCAATCCCTCGTTCTTGCTGCTGCCTCGTGCCTGCCCAGCTGCATCTGAGCTGGCCAGGACTCCTGCCCCCAGGCTCAGAGCCTCCACCGCCCAAAGGTGCAAAAAGGCATTTTTTGGATCTCACGAGATTTTGTGAGATCCAAGATGGAACCGGAAAAAGGTGCCTTTTCACACTTTTGGAAGCAGCGGTGGAGGCTTCAGCGGGGCCTGGAAAGCCCGGAACCGACCCGGGACTGAACCCCGGGACGTTCCCGGGTTTTCCGGGACGGATGATAAGTCATAATTTTGAGTCATTAAATGACTTCCTCCAGATTTGTCCTGTAGTCTTATATATTCCTCCAGAATAAGTGGTTGAAAAACTGGTTAACCAACACCTCCTTTCTGTTTTTGTGGTTATTTTGGTACAAGGCAGAATTTGCCTATTCTGTTGTTAAACATGTGCTTTTTCCCAAATAATTGGTCATTATGCAAAACTTTGTCACCACACAGCAATAATTCTGATTTTATCACATAATCATACAGTAAGTATGCTGCAAACCCTGAGAGGATAGAAGCGATTTCCTCCACAGATTCCCACCGTGAGGTAAGAAACAATTAGTGTGGAAAGCAAGGATCCCTATTTGTTAGCAGATAGATAGCAGAGACAACAAGTGCGATCACATCAAAGTTTTCACTGAACTGTATCAGTGATTAAGTAGCCCCACTAGAGATGTGAGGTGCAGCATAAATGTGCAATGGGATGGAATAATAATATATGTATTTATAAACCGCCTTTCTATGGACTTTATTCAAGCTGGTTTACACAGACAGGCTTTTCTAAACCCTCGTAGGGATTTTTACAATTTGCATAGAACCCAGCTTCTCCAGTTGCTTCAACGGTGTGGTATCCTGCCTGCACATGGCTTCGAGCTTCCAAGCTTGTCTGACAGCGACTCCTCTCTCCCATAGAGGGTCAATTGCAGCTTCTTGGCAGCTTGTCAGCAGCTTCTGGTTGTCTCAGACCGATCCTGCCGTAGTTGTTCTTCAGGCAAGGCGCAGCTCAACCAATAGACCACACCTCCTGCCTATTATGGATCCTATGCTCTTCATAGGAAAGTGGGCAGGGCAGGGTGTGGTGGGAGTTGAGATTTTCTCGTGTTATTATTCCCCATATTCCCCTGTGGGGTTGCACCTTCTTACGCCAGCTCTGTCATTGGCCTAGCATTTTTTCAGCATTAATTTTGGCCTCTCTGCTGGAGGAGCTGCACCGGCATCCAAGCTACATCAGTGCGGCATTATGTGCTGGAATCTGTCGCATCCATCAGCGGGTGGACTTCTATGCTGGTGGGGCCATAATTGTGCCAACATATATGCAGATGTGCTGATGTATCTGGAGTGTAGGATTGAGCTGTAGATTTGACATTTGGTGTTTGTGATGGTTGGTTGATGAAGATCAAGTAATGTTAATCATAGCAGCAACATTAGAGCGTATATTAACCAGGATAGCTGTCTTTGCACTCATTTCTTCTTAAGGAACAGTAGCGTCACTACGACGTGCGTCACCCTGGGGCAGGGGGCGCGTGTCACCCTAGTGACGCTACGATATCAGCGCGGGGGGGGCGACCCGGCTCCCCCCCACGTTGCCCTCCGGACGCTCCTACGCCGGCCCGGGAGCTGGCCTCGGAGCGTCCGACCCCGTCGGCGCTCCGGGGCCTTCTGAAAGAAGGCCCAGGCAGCGCGTCCATCCGGGTATTTCCGGGAAAATCCGGGAAATACCCGGATGGACGCGCTGCCTGGGCCTTCTTTCAGAAGGCCCTGGAGCGCCGACGGGGTCGGACGCTCCGAGGCCGGCTCCTGGGCCGGCCTCGGAGCGTCCGAAGGGTGTCACGCGTCACGGAGGTGGCGCACGCGGGGGGCGCGTGTCACCCCGTGGCACGCATCACCCGGGGGCGCCCCGGCCCCCCCGCCACGCTCCAGCGATGCCCCTGTTAAGGAAATAAATGTACTTCCAACAAGCTTTAGGAAAACCAGTGTTAACTAAATGTAACAAATAAATGCAAATTCAAAGTCTTCTTGAAAGAAGCAAAATCAAAACTCAGTCCTAATTAATAGTGTCTTTTAATGAGATATGAAGCAACTAGCCAAAGTTCATAGCCACTTGAAGGCAGTAATAACGTAACATCCCCATCCCTGTTTTTTCTGCTTCAAAGGAGAGCAGTCAAGGATCAAGCAGGCTATTTACCTTTCTGTTACAGGCATTCCCATTTTCCTGCTAGGCTGAAAACTGGCCACTAAAATGCAGGTGAGTAAATTAAAGTTCTTCCTTGAGGCCACAAAGAATTGATTTTCTCTTCAGTATATTGACTAAATCGGGAAAGGGTTTTTTCCATCTTCTTTTTCACACTTTATTTCATTACTTTTTTTTATTACCTTATTTACCTTAGTTTTGCCAGATAGTTTGGTGCAGCTGGGTTACTTTGTTTTGAGGTCACAATTGCAGGTCCTGCCCAGGATCTCAGGCAATGAATAGTTACATCATTATCATCTTTGACTCCCAGAAGGTTGACTGGACATCTCCTTGACATGGCAAAGCTGAGGAAATTTCTCTGTACTGTTGGTAGAGTTCCTAATTGATAAATTAGAGCAGTGTTTCTCAACGTGGTGGGTTGCAACCCACCATTGAAACCACAAGCTGTCCCCTGCCCCCTTATGGGGCAGGGACAGCATGGCGTCAGCGGCGGCGATCCTGGGGATTGCCACCATCACCACCGCAAAAGTACCTGAAAATGCCTTTGTTTCACTTACGAAGTCTGGGGGGGGGGCTTCAGGGAGGCCTGCGTTTTCACAAAAACCAGAAGTGCCCAAAACCTGCCATTTTTTGGCGATCTGAAGATCAGGAAGGCCTTCAGAGGGTTGCACAGGCCTCCCCAAAGCCTCCCAAGAGCCAGTAAGTGAAACAAAAGTGTTTTTGGAGGCGTTTTTCCTGGCGGAGGCGATCCCTGGGATCACCGCTGCCACTGTCCCCGCCCCTGCAAACAGTCAGAGTTTGAGAACCACTGAATTAGAGGACTAATATCTGACATAGCTCGTAGCATGGCTAACAGATCCATCTGACAAACATTCAACTTAGTTTATTACAAGGTTTCTCAGTAACTGGACGGTTTTACTGCAGGCTTTGAATGAGGTAAGGTTAAAGCATATCTGTTATATACTTAACAAATAATACAATGCTTCTCAGTTACAGTTAAGTGCGACCCACAAATAAGAAAGAATACAGCTCAAACAAAAAACCCGAATAACTACAGTAAAAAAAGTGTCCATCAGCAGAAATTACAGTGTGCATCACAATGTCACAAAGAACACTTTTGTAATGCACAGAAAATTGGACAGAGATAGAATACAGCAGGACACCATGAAATCTGAAGAGAAAGATTGTTAAGAGGTCTCAGGAATAACTACCTATCTGGAAAGTGTAAAAAGGCACACACCAGAGGTTTTGTTAAGGGTAGAGTGTCCATTGAAATTTCAAAGTTTTGAAATTCAAGGCACATCTCCATAGGAAGGAAGCTTAAAGGATTTCAGTAATATTTTGCTAGGAGTCTGTCTGCATTTACAAAACTAGCAGCACAATCCTATCCAACTTACACCATCGGTGTAACCAGCGGTGCAGCGAGAACAGGAGGCTCCAGAATGGAAAGGGGATTCAAATCCCCTTTGAATCCCCCTTTGGAGGGGATTTGAATCCTCTTTCCGGTCTGGGGCCTTCCATTCTCACTGCACCGCTGGTTACTCCGGTGGATAGGATTGTGCTGGAAAAACATCTTGAATCAGTCTTTCAAAATATGTAGGAAACCCCATAAAATAAAAGGTAATGCCTGCATCTAAACAAGCCAGAGCCAAGTTAAAAAGGTAAAGGTATCCCCTGACAATTAAGTCCAGTCGTGTCCGACTCTAGGGTGTGGTGCTCATCTCCATTTCAAAGCCGAAGAGCCAGCGTTGTCCGAAGACGCCTCCGTGGTCATGTGGCCGGCATGACTCTCCTTGCCGCAGCGCGTAGCATGCAGCTGGAACATGGAGTGCTATTTACCTTCCCGCAAGCGGTACCTATTTATCTACTCGCATTGACATGCTTTGCAACTGCTAGGTTGGCAGGAGCTGGCCAAGCAACGAGCACTCACCCCGTCGCGGGAATCGAACTGCCGACCTTTCAATAGACAGCTTATGGTTCAGTGGTTTAACTCGCTGCGCCACCCACTGGCCTGGTTACAGAGCCAAGTTACACGATATCAAAAGTGGGGATATTGTTTGCAAAAAATTTAAAAGGTGGCAGTGGTTGTGACCAGAAAAGGGGAAAAACAAAAGAGGTAAGTAGCCATTTTGCTTGCCTCTTTTCCCACTAATACTGCAGGGATACATCCCGGACCATGACAAAAGGAAGCCAAACATTGTTTGCTTAAAAGCAATACATGTTGTCTTATGTTTTTGTCTTTGATGTGTGTATTTGTGTATGAAAGAGGACATGTTTTGATGTTGCTGCAGGGTCCTTCTTTTATTTGGATGGGGTTAGTACAGTAATAAGATGTAACATTCCTTTCACTGAATATGTAGTCTTTCAGAACACACTGAAATTTTGATGTGCTAGAGTATGTGCTACTTTTATAGATCATTGTTTAATCTCTCATAGTATTTGTTATGGGTTTTATGGAAGTGTACATTTATTCTTGGCCTTATTAATTGGGAATCTGATTGAAACATAATGGGATTCTTTTAATGTTCAAAACATAGTGGTTTTTTTAATGTTCATGATCGTTTAAGGTAAAGGTATCCCCTGACAATTAAGTCCAGTCGTGTCCGACTCTAGGGTGTGGTGCTCATCTCCATTTCAAAGCCGAAGAGCCAGCGTTGTCCGAAGACGCCTCCGTGGTCATGTGGCCGGCATGACTCTCCTTGCCGCAGCGCATAGCATGCAGCTGGAACACGGAGCGCTGTTTACCTTCCCGCAAGCGGTACCTATTTATCTACTCGCATTAATATGCTTTGGAACTGCTAGGTTGGCAGGAGCTGGCCAAGCAACGAGCGCTCACCCCGTCGCGGGGATCGAACTGCCGACCTTTCGATTGACAGCTTATGGTTCAGTGGTTTAACCCGCTGCGCCACCCGCTGGCCTTCATGATCGTTTAGAATGCATTAAATTGGAGACGTTATGCAGTCACTATACTGTTATAAGCCATAGAACTGTATTTGCTTTAAAGCAGATATTTTGTTCGATTTCCTGTTTGTGAGAATCTCTCTCAATCTATCCTGCATGACTTTGTGTCATGTTGTATACCTTGCCTTGTAGTAGAATAGCAGGCATTTGAAAGGGGAGGGGTGCCATATATAATAATAACTAAAGAAACAAGGTGAAATTCCATTGAAATCTTTAGAATTTCAGATGATATTCTGGACGTCCTCTGGTATTTGTCACACGGGTTTTCAATTAACTTTTTGTATCTTAAACCAAGGGGACTTAAAAAAAAAGTATGTCAGCATCAGTGGGCACTGCTGAAAATGTAATGAGGAGGATGGGAGTTACCTTCATATGTGATGGCCTTGAAAATATTTTGGAATGTTTTGGAAAGAAGTTGTACTTGGTACCCAGGATAGAATAGGACAGTAGATACCTTTTGCATCTAATTTTGATTCTGGGATCCATGAAAAATTGTATTCCAAAGAAAATAGACATTTATTGGCCAATCTTTTGGTATGTATCTTGATTGTCAACGATTCTGAAAGATGAAAATGAAATTAAGCCCCATCAAGGCTGAATGGCATGACAAGTTATGTTTATAAATTAATTGTCAGACTACATGTATTTCTGTAGGGGAAGTGTAGAGCAATGTCATGTTCCGAGAAGAATAATCTGTTTTTATTCATTTCTGGAATAGTAATAACCTTATTATTATTATAAGAAGATTTGGTATTGTAAATTTGTAAAAAAAAATGTATGTGTACTCCTAATTATTGTGTTGTGTCCAATTTTATTATCACGATTTTTATACTTAATTTTTTTTTAAGTACAGTGTAAGAGTAGATAATCTATACAGTCCTAACTAACTCCTCCCTGACAATGCAGCCATGCCAATGAAGCGCATGCTGTATCATGCCGGGGGGGGCAGTCCTGGAGACCTCCTTAAGGTAAAGGAGCAGCCGGGAAGGGGGATAGGATATCGGCAGAGCTGCTGCTGCCAATAACCACCCCTTTCTGTCCTTGACCCACTCCCAGCCCCAGTCCCCACCCTATTCATCCCCTTCTCATCCCCTTTCTGCCCTCCCACTATGCCAACTTACTGGTCCTGGGGCAACTTTGATGGCCACTATCCTGCAACCGCTGCTGTTCACCATTTCCGGCAGTGGCCCGGTTTTGCAGTGCTGGAAAGGCTGCTGCCCTGCTGGAACATGAGTTCTGGCAGCACAGAGGCCTGTTCGGATTGGGCCCCTAGGCTCTTACGACTTCAAAGGTGTTGCACAAAGAATAGTAATAATTGTGCATAAAATTAAGCATAAACAAACACATACATACACATATTTATACCTATGTATGTATCTATCTAGTCAACATTATATTTTATTGATCTGTCTAGTAAATAATTTCTGAATTATACATAATTTCAGAATTTCAGAAATACAGAATTCACAGATACATGCTGGGTGGCACCCAGAGTACCATTGGCACAACATGGGCCAGTGTTGAGGCACTATCCCCAACCTTTCTTCTGAGGCCTGGATTACTGAGGGAAGTCAAAGGGCATGGGGTGCAGTGTGACTACAGGGGAATATTCAGAAACTGTGAGCAGAACAGTGCTTCTACTAGCGGTTCCCATGTTGTTTCCAGGTATTCCCCCTCTTTCTGCAACCCCCACACACACCACATCCTGTGCCATTATCAAAAGTCCCTTGGTTCTCAGCAGTAGTTTTTCAGGCAGCTCCAGTAGGGGTGGGAAAGATGCCTTGCACCAGTATACATTGCACCAGATGTAACCTGGATGTCACCCATTACATTTTGAAGGTGTGTTTGTATATGCAGATATCCATGTCTACAGTATATACTGTACAAAAGAGTTAAAAGAATACATACATTCTTGATAAACGTTCAGACTAAGCAGAAGCAAACCTAACATAAAACTTCTTTGTATGTAAAATTCTAAAACAAAAAGGCATCATGATCACATGCACTGTAAATTCACAAGAATAAGTGAGTTAAAATGTTTTAAACATTTGACTTGCATGTTCGATTCAGTAATGGTTTCTATTTCCTTCTACAGGCGGTTTGACCGATCAGTGGAGAAATGGAGGAATTTCCACCGTGATATGAAGAACTTTAACCACTGGTTAACTGAGGCAGAACAGAATTTAGCTAAAATACGGATAGAGTCTGAGGATCCAGACCTTTCAAAAACCAAGCAATATCTCAAGGTAGGATTCATCTTATGGTATTTGATCACTGTAAGGATTTTCTTGCCTATATGTATTATCTACATGTACATGAGGGATTTAATGCAAAGGTGCCTTCCCCATCCCCTAGCAGAAAGCCTCTTCTACCAACAGAAGTGCCTGCTTCAAACCTGGAAGAATGTTGGGTGAAAAAAGTGACCTGGAAATATGTAGTGTTTCAGATCTATTCTCATTAGGGAAAGCACATTAAATATAGTCCCGTTGAGTCCTTTGTGGTACGCCCGAAACTAAATAGTTAAAAAAAATGGCTTCCCCGAATTCTCTGAAATTTGTTTTGTGGAAAGTAGACAGATGAAACTATGTTATAAAACAATTTTCAGAGTTCTAGGGTCACCCCACTGACCTCCCCAGAGGAGCAAAGATCACTGTTTTTAGGGAAAATGATGCCCGGAATTGGGGGCAGGGCCCCCCCTCCTCACTGAAATTAAAAATGAAACTCTGGCTTTGTTTTCATGGCCAGGGCCCTGGCTTTTGAATCCACCTTGTTTGGAGCACCTCAGGTGCAGGGGAGCAACTGTACACAGCTGTACACATGCGCAACATTAGGCGTACCTCAAAGGACTCAACGGGACTTTATGGGTAAGCGTTGCTGAAACAACTCACTGGTCTTTTGCATGCTGAACTCATAACTAAAGCTGTGTATTTCAAGAATTTGTTTGAGCATTTTCATGCTGAACTCACAAAAAAATCTGCGTATTTCAAGAATTTAAAGGGCCATAAAAAATCCCTTGAAGGGAGGGACTTGTAACTTGGGGTACACTTAGGTGAGACATCCCCCTAAACACCCCTAAAGCCCTGGAGCTGTGTGTAAAACACAACTATGTTTTTGTTTGAAATCTTGTGTTGTCAGGTCCATGCTTTACATAGGAGTAAATGGACGAGTTGAGTTGACCTTAAGTCCCGTTGAGTCCCTAAAGCACCGCCTGTGCACGAGGTGCAAGGTACACCTGTGAAATTTTCTGCAGGTGATTTTTTTCTACATGGGGGGTCCCTTAGAAATGTGGATCACACTGACATTTGGGACTTCTGGGAAAGAGTCATACCGCGGGACCAGATGGGTTAAGACTAGTTCACTGTTGGTACCCATGTCCCCTGAAGCCAATAAAATCCTTGTTTGTGTTGGTGTGGATGTTCTGGAAGAGGTATCCACAGCTGTATGCGGTGGCCTTGTAATTAAATCTCCAGCGTTTGCATTAATGTATTTGAAGAGATCTCCAAAATTGTGAGTGGGAAGGGTTCATCCTGTTCATCCTGTTCTAGCTCTTTTATTATTTTTTTGATGAGAGGCATGATAACATTCTAAGCAAGAATTCAGTTAGTTTTCTGCTAATTGCTGCAAGGTTAAAAATTGCTCTGCATTAGAGTGATGCCGTGTCTCTTTTGTTGAATTTGTTGCATAAATGAGCGTAGCAAACAGCCCTTGTGTTAAGAGAGCCTCACACATAAAGTGTGCCCTTCTAAAGGTCTGACCAAACCCAAAACATTTTATAAGAATTGGTTCCCTTTCATTTCTTATGTAAACTGAGATGTATCAATTTTGCATCCTAATGACTACCATTTGATGTTATAGACAGAGTTCCCTGATTAGCATTATACATTGTTGTCTTTTATTTCCTGCTCTTACAGTGCAATCCTGCGCAACTTCGGGCTGGCGGAGCGAGCGCTCCGCCAGCCAAGGGTGTCATGAAAGTGTTGTAAGCACCTTTGTGGCACCCGGGGAGTAAGCGGTGCCAAGGCCACTGCCGAGGCCAGCGCCACTTACTCCACTGCCGCAGGCCACCTGCAGGTAAGCCCAAAGGTAAGCCCTGAGCTGGGCGGTGGGACGGTGTGGGAGTTCAGACCGGGGTGGCGGGGGAGGGGGAAATTGTCCGGCCAGGCAGGGGGCGGGGATATTGGTGTCTCGCTCTGCCGATATCCTAACCCCCTTCCCGGGCCTGGCCGGACTTACATGGCCTTCTCGAATGTGTGCCAGCAAAGTAGCTGGCACACTACTAAGGAGGCCCACACTGGGGAAAATGGATGAACATCCCTTTCCCTCAAGGTGTGCCCCGGTTCTGCCGGCGCGGGCCGCATCCAGCGTAGGATTGGGCTGTTAAGCAAGTAGGAGCTATTACACACAAACACACACACACGAGTTCATTATTTCTTTTTCATGCTATAACCTTATATATTTTTTAAAAAACCTATTTAAAACATAAGAGAAGTGACCCCCAGATCTAAAGAAATTCTTATGTTTGCACAAGATTTTGTACAGGCTGTACTTGATACTTGATGGTTTAGTAGAGTTTATATGCCTGTATTTTCTTTAGTCACCATGTGTACTGAATTTCAGTAGAATTCACAGTATATTGCACTGTGAGAAATCTTCTATCGGTGGTTGTGCCAGAATTGCACCAATATATTTTCTCCCTTCACTCACTGGTCTTGGGATCCAAGCCAGAGTATAGATCCTATGTGTACATCACTCATGTTCACAACTCAGCATTTGTTATTCACACAAATAATGACATTTATTTCAAATACATTCTTAATCATTTATTTCTGAGAAATTTCATTAGTAATACCTTTCTTCAGATATAATCACAACACATGTTACATGTTTTATTTGTTTTAAGATGCTGCTCAGTTTGGATTGCAATGAAATCTTATTTTGTAGTTGTAATGTTATTCCATGTGGCTTAAAGTGATAAAGAAGTTGAGTTTGCAGTTGTGAAATATAAATACATGATTTTATTGGAATGTTCCCCTAATATGTTAACAGGTAATAGCAGCACAATCCTAAGACTGCAATCCCATACTGTATTCACTTTCTTGGGAATAAACCACATTGAACACAATGGGACTTATTTCTGAGCAGACATACATAGGATTTTCACGTTTTCGTGACCGGCAGATATAAAATGGTTGAAATTTCCAGGCTGTATGGCCACGGTTTTAAAATAGAGCTCAAATAGATGCCCAATGTTTCGCTCATCCTTCGCAGAAAGCTTCTGCAAGACAGTGATTAGCGTGTGAACAAACCACACAATAAAACCTTAGATTTTAATATGTGGTTTGTTCACACGCTAAGCACCCTCTTGAAGAAGCTTTCTGCGAAGGATGAGCGAAACATTGGACATCTATTTGAGCTCTATTTTAAGACTGTGGCTACACAGCCTGGATTTTTTTTAACCATTTTATACATAGGAATGTGCTGCAAGTTTCTCAACAGAAGCATCCTCATTCACAGCCCAAACCTAATGAGTGCCTACTGATGATGGAATGGGTGTTCCGTCAGTGGAAGACCCACTCTGGCGGTGCTGCGGCTGCAGCAACACCACGCACAGCAGGTCCACCAGCGTGAAAGGCTGGCAACCATACTCGCCACTGGAGCACCCAACCACTGCCAGAGGAGGTGAGTGGGTGCAAGGGGTGGGCTGTGGACTGGAGGGGGAGGATCAGGGCAGAGACATCAGGGATCAAGGCTTACAGGAAGCATGTTGGGGAAGGGCAGGGGGTGGTTATCAGGAGCAACAGCACTGCCAAAATCCTACGCCCCCCCCACCTGGCCTCGCCACACTTCCTTGGGTGCACTCGGATTTGCGCTGAAAAGCTGGCGCAGATCCAAGTAGACCCATTGGGGACCGTGGAGTGTCAGAGTAGGTAAGTAAGAATTTCATTGACTTACCTCTCTGTCACGCCATGGTCCCCAACTGGCCCACAGAATGCAGCAGAGGCTGAGTAAGCCCCACTGTGCCCCACAGGTCAGCTGAGGATAGGATTGGACCGTCATTTAGATCACACAGGGCCAACCTGTTGTTTCTTTGGTAACACCTTATGGAAAATAAGTTAAAACAATAATGTTAAGTTTTTCTGGTTGACTTTCCTAATGAAATGATTCACCTTTAAAATCATACCTTTGCAATATGATTCAAAATATGATTTATTAAAAAAAAACTGTTTGACATTATTACATGAACTAAGCTCCTGAAAACACTATACTAAAACCCTATAAGTTTTCTATTAATTTTATACCAGTTACTTAAATGGCTACAAATTTATCTCCTTTATGAAATTACCGTATTTTACGCTCCATAGGACGCATCGATCCATAGGACGCATGCATCCTCTGGAGCATAAAATACAGAAAAAAAGTTTTTTACTTACCTGGGCTTGGGGGCGCTTCAGGGAGGCCTGTGGGGGCTTCGGGGAGGCCTTCACGAGCCTCTGCAGGCCTCCCCGGAGTTCACTTCGGCCGAAAACAGCGATTTTCGGCCATTTCCGGAAATGGCCGAAAATTGCTGTTTTCGGCCGAAGTGAACATCGGGGAGGCCTCCCCGAAGCACCCACATGCCTCCCCGAGGCGCTTTTTTTTTAGGCTTCGCACCATAGGGGACACACTTCCCCCCTATGTTTTTTTGGGGGGGAAGTGCGTCTTATAGTGCGAAGAATATGGTAACTAAACTGTAATCCCCATTTATTCTTTCACAGCATTTCATTTGTTTTCAGTCTACAGAGCAACCTTTGGAGGATGGTTCTGTTATTTCCTTCTGTTGGTTATATATATAGAACCAAAGCAAGGCAATACCAACTGTCAGGAACAGGCATTTTACTTATTACAGAAATTGCTTATTAATCTATATTTCAAGATTATTACATAGTCTAGTATATTTAGTACCGATTCAATGAAATAAATCTGCTGGAACTCCCAGGATGAAATTTCACCTGGGCTATGAGCTTGCTCAATAATTTTAAATAAGTCACTATTTCCTCATTCTCAGCCTTAATAATATGTAATAATACTTTCCTACCTTTACATTTTGGACTGATCTAAAATCTCATTGACATTCATATATGATTCATCATCCATCACCATTAGGGGATGTTTTTGGGACTTGGTCTTTATGCAATGGAAAATTATAAACTGCCATGACTGATTCCCTTAATAGACTGACAGAAATAAAATAGTTTGTTCAAATGCATAAAAAAATGTCTTGCATTCCAGTTAAAAAAATAGGTATCTCTTTTTTAAAACTTTTTAGTCTTTCCAGAATTTTTCTTTGAAAATATCTTTTAAAGCTTAACTTACTTTAGAGATTAGAAAAGATGCATACAAATTAGTAATGCACGATTTCTTACCCTCTCCCCCAGGATGTGTGATAACATTACTGTCATTCCCAGGCCACTGTCTGTCTACATTAACATATATAACATATTCTTCAACAGTATAATTTCTAGTTTTGTGCTGCTGATTTAAATTGTTTTAATTATTTGTTTTTAATTATTTTAATGTATATATGTATTTTAATGTTTTATTGTAAGCCGCCTTGAGTGCCCTTGCTGGGAGAAAGGCAGGGTATAAATTCTTTAAATAAATAAATACCACATTCATACAGGGGAGCAGAGAAGTAACAAAGTAGATTCTGAGATGCCATAATAAACCTGATGTACTACTTGTAGGGATCTGTGTATATGAGGGAAAACCCAAAAATATGACCTTCCAACCTGCAGTGGTATAACCCGGAGCAGTCGGGAAATCAGGACTGCTTTGACTTTTCTATGTGAAGGTCTAATTCAGGGGTTCTCAACCTGTGGTACGGGTACCCCTAGAGGTATGCGGATCTCTTGCTGAGGGTACGCCAAGCTCTGCCCCATCAGCAGCTAATTAAGTGTTAATTAACATGGATTTTAAATTGTAATTATTTTCAGAGCCCTTCTGTCTCTCAGATTTTGGTTTTGGGCTTATTTTTTTTTACTTTGGAAAATGTACTTTGGTGGGGTGGTGGAGGGAGGAGCTGATTTTGGGAAGTGTGACTTGGAGAAAAAAAAGAGATCCTTGCATCTGTCTGTCTGTCTGTCTGTCTGTCTGTCTCTCTCTCTCTCTCTCACACACACACACACACACTCACACACGCACACAAACACACAAACACACAGAGTTAAATAAGACATTTTTTCACATTTAAAATTGTTTTAGTACTTTTTTACTTAACAATTAATTACCTAATTAATTAATTGATTAATCCAATTAATTCAGTTAATTAGCAGGGGGTACTTCAGAAAATTGGACCGTGATAAGGGGGTACCCGGGCCTCCAAAGTTTGAGAACCCCTGGTCTAGTCAATTATCTTCAGTGGGAATTAGAGTAGAAAGTCATCTTATTGTTTGTTTGTTTGTTTACTACAGTATTTCTATACCACTTTCCTCATAGATCAAGGCGGTTTACATAGGCAGGCCGACCATAAACCCCATTTTTTCAAATTGGTTTTTTTGCAATGTTATTCTATGAGAGAAACTCATAGAACCCTCCATTTCTCCAGATGTTTCCCTTCGTAGTGCAGTTATCGTTCTGACCGCACAGCTCTTGCCTTTCCAGCTTCCACAGGCAACTGCATATCAAGCCTCAGATGGGCTCACAAGCTGTTATCCATTTCTTGCCAGCTGATACCTCCACAGTTTACACTCCTCCACATTCCTTCATGAAACTCTGTCGGCTCCAACACTCAATCAGTGGCATTCATCGCCCTTCCAAAGCGAGTCCGGGGCTGACCCTGCTTAGCTTCTTCAGGCAAGGCGGCAGCTCAACCTCCACTCTGGCTGCAATCCTATCCACACTTACTTGGGAGTAAGCCTCATTGACTATAATGGGACTTCTGAGAAGACATGCCTAGAATTGAGGTCTGCATTATTTTCTTGTTTTAGGAATCCATACTGATAGCAAACTCAGGTGGATGAATACCATCCAGTTTGTTAGTGAAACAGGATATCCCCACAGACAAACCAGTGGTTTCTACATACTCAGAAGTCTCTCTAAGTATGCAGGAGTGCATAAATTTCTTAATGAAAAGGAAAACATCCAAAGCAACCTGATGTAGATTTTGCATGCTCAGTGGCCCCCCAAACAAAACAAAAACAGCAGAACAGTGCAGGGGGATGAGGGGAATTGGCCTGGTAGCAATGGCTAGGTTTGGAGAATGCAACATTTTGTAGCAATCTGTATTTCAGGGCGGTTTTACAAGATACCCCAGCAATATACACTTCTCCTCTCCCTTCCCCCTACACTATTTTTACACACTATTCTGTAGCATTAAGCAGTGGAACTGGTTCAGTGAAGAATTATGTGTTGGCTGCATGTAAGTCATCCATAGTTATGTCATTGTTAAATTCATTTTTAATTTGATGGATCTAATTTTAATGCAGCATGAAAGAACAAACCCTTTTGGGGCCACACAAGATGCAGTGTCCATAGGAGTATTTTGCTGAGTTGCCTGTTTTGGGCAATGAATCAGAATATGCCCACATGTATTATACCCATACTTATTCTCATTTGTCTTAATGTCACAAAAATGTTGTTCTTCAGTATTAAATATAGTCAGCTCTCTGATTGTGCTGATCTAATGCAATTTCTATTCTATGGAATACACACTTTCAGTGTTGTAGTATGCTTGTGGTGTTGAAACATCTGACACTGAAAGTCTGAATAGTTTGGCGGTACAAATGCTAAGTTGCTCAAGAAACTAAACAGTTTGCAATTCAGCTTCTTTAAGTGAAGAAAAAACTGTCTGGGTGGGAGCAAAGCCTCAATCAGGAATGGTTCTGAGACTAGTGAAGCTAAATGATTAGGAGACCTGAGTCAAGGACGTTGAAGGAAGGGTGCCAAAGTATAGACCAGCCAGGGTTTGGCAACCTTTTTCTTTAAAGGGGGCGGACGTTTGGTGGTGATGTAATCACCACACCGGCCTTGCCTCCTGCCTAGTTTGCCGCATGCTGGACAGGGAATGGTGACACACAGCAGCACAGAAACTCCTCAAGCCCAGGTGGGCGGTTCCACCATTCTTCTCCCGGAACACAGCAAAATGGGCTGGAGGCAAGGCCTCCAAAGCCAAGCTCTGTGCAGGCCAGACTTCAGCTGGCGAGCCAAATCTGACTCGTGGGCTATAGGTTGCCAACCCCTGGTATAGGCAATGGATTGACAAAGAGAAAACTAAAGAAAGAAAATATGAAGTGGGTTGAGGAAAGGACAGAGAAGGGAATTGTAAGGAAGATGCTTCCCACTCTCTTATTAGCATATCTTCATACTTCATATCACTTAAGATCAGGAAAAACTGTGTACTGTGAAGGGAAGGGGATTGACTGAATGTGTTGTTTTTAACTTTATTTTTGTATACTACCTCAAGCATGCTTAAGTAAAATTGTAGTATATACATTTTATTATGAATTAAAAGTTTTTGGGGGCTGTTTAAGAGCCAGAGTGGCTAAAAAAAGTGGAAAAAAGAAAGCAGTTGCTGAAAAGCAGAAATATGAGGAAACAGTTAGTCTTGGAAATCATAGAATCAGAATTGGAAGGGACCCACATGGTCATCAAGTCCAATCCCTGCCTGTAGCACGAAATCCTCCTAGAATATCTCTAGCAGGTGCCTGTCGAGCCTCTGTTTGAAGATCTCCGTAAAACACATTTGCAGACTACTTTCGAGCAGGGAAGGCCGCCGCAAGGCCAGCCTTCCCTGCTTCGCCGCAGGAGCACTCGGCCCACCGCCGTACCCAGGTGTGGATCCAACATGCATGTGGGTCAGTCAGCAGATGGGGGAAGGGACGGCGGAGCCGGGAGGGTGGCCATAGGCCCAGCAACCCCAGGCGGGGGCGGGGACATGGCATCCTCCATATCCCGGTCCCCACTGGTCTCTGCAGGGCGACTGGGCCGTTACACAGCCTCCTCCGACTTCCACCAGCAAAATAGCTGGCGGAAATCCGAGGAGGCCTATCAGCCCCAATTGCCGTTACACTTGGGGAAGGGAACAAGCATCCCCTTCCCCGAGTAGACTTTCTGCCGCGGGCTGTCTGCTGCAGGCTGCCTGCGGCGGAGCACTGGATCCGGCGGACGGCCTCGGCCTCCCAGCGGATCTTTAAGTAGGATTGGGCTGCCCAAGTCATTTTGATTAAAGTTATTTCATTTTAAAGTTGATGGGGAAATGCCATAGGAACATTTACATTTATTGTATTAGCCTATGATAAAATTGGTTTCATTATAAGTCATTTTACTTAAAGTCACAGTTTCTGTGAAGAACATATCAACAACTTTAAGTGAGGACTTGCTGCATTTATTTTTAGGCTATTATGTAAGCTGCCTTAAGGGCCCCTTTGGGGGCAGAAAGGCAGTGTAAATGTCCTCAGATAAATAAATACATACATATGTTTTTGAACTAATTAGTAAGTTATTTGACTGCAGGCCTCTGTGAGGAATTGTGTAGTCAGTGTAATTATTTTAAAAGTTTGATCCAAACCTCCAAAGTATTTGGTAGTCACTCACAATTTCTCTGTATCTCATCTTGAACTGTATCCTCCACCTCCTTCTTATTATATCTTATTCTTTATGTACTGAGAATGTTTCTACCCTGCCCCCCTTAAGCAATTCAGAGGCACCCAAGGCTTCTTACAGCAAGTCCATATTCAATGTTTGTGCATTGTATTATTAATAAGAGCTGCTACTGTTTTGAAACCTACTGTTCTGCCATGTGCTCTGCAATTTCCCACAAAAAAGCACATTCTCTCAGGTGTGAAGTTGCAAGAGTAGGAAGTGCCATTTCTGGTTCTGTAGCAGAAGTATTGCCAGCATGTTATCAGAGCATAATACTATGACACCTGCTTCGTGTCAAATAATGTGTTCGGTCACACATTTTATGGAAAATATCAACCAACTGCTGAGCATTCAGAGTAAATCAGTAAAGGTAAAGCTTTTCTCAATTAGGTTGTGAGGTGAAACCCATTATTGTGTCATTTTGGGACAACCGTCTAGGGCCTATGTGTGTCTGCATTATTTGTAGGCAATAACAAAATAGCCTTTTGGGTTAACCCTTCCTCAAAATTTCCTGCAGGTTTTGTGTGTGTGTGTGTGTGTGTGTGTGTGGTTGTTGTTGTTGTTGTTGTTGTTTGGCTAGGACACATTTTAAGAAACAGCCCTAAAATAGAATTGTATATCTGGTCAGTGTAGGTTTGGGGCTATACATTTCACACTTTTGTCTAATTTGGGCCCCAGAGGATTCAAAATAACTGGAAGCAATCCACACTATACTGAAATCATTTGTAGGATGATCAAGAAACAATTGCAAAATGTGAATAATATGTGTAGATCAGAGGTTCTCAACCTGTGGTACGGGTATCCCTAGGGGTACGCGGACCTCTTGCTGGGGGTACACCAAGCCCTGCCCCTTAGCTGCCCCATCAACAGCCAATTAAGTGTTAATTAACATGGATTTCAAATTGTAATTATTGTAAAAGACATCTGCCTGTTATTTCATGAGAAAATCATCCTACTTTTCCTTATTTTACAGCATTAACGGAAATTGTTATGCACAAATCTAATGAAACCAAAATTAACATGTTCAGCTGTCTTACCGGGGGGGGGGGGTATAGATTCTTTCAGAGAGAATAAATCATTCAGGAAAATCTATCCTTGCAATGTATAAGTGTTTACATTTTAGCTCATGTTTTCGTAAACATTTTCTAAAAGAAAATCTGTTTTGATTTCTCAGCTTCAAAATCACAACATCCTAGTCTTTCCTCTTCATTCTACATACAGGAATGTCTGCTTTATTGCTGTAGAAGTGTGTCTGTTTCTACTGTATACAGGGCTGGACCATGACACCAGAGGTGGCATGTCAAATGCTGCCATCCCTTACCCGATGATGTGCCAGCTTTCCAGTGTTCTAGCTCAATACTCTCTTTCCCTTAATATTTCTTCTTCCCCTCTTCCAATCTGGGGAGTGGAAGGAGGAGCAGTGGAGGCAAGCAGGCAGGCAGAGATAGATGCCACCCCCCCACACACACACACACCAAATAGCTACCTGAAGCAACCAGTTGGCCTCATGGATCCACAACTGTGTGTCACGAAAAAAAAAACACCAAACTCCTTGCCACAGGATGTTGTGATGCCACCTGGCCTAAATACCTTTAAAATGAGATTAGACAGATTTATGGAGGAAACATCTATCACAGGTTACAAGCCATGACAGATATATGCAACCTCTGTGTTTTAGAGGTAGCCTATCTCTGAATGCCAGATGCAAGGGAGTGGCAACAGGATACAGGTATCTTGTTGTCTTGTGTGCTCCCTGAGGCATCTGGTGGGGGCACTGTGAGATACAGGAAGCTGGACTATATGGGCCTTTGGCCTGATCCAGCAGGGCTCTTCTTATGTTCTTATGTAGGAATGATCCTTTGCATCTATTAGAGATAAAGTATTTCAGTTTGATGTTGTCTATTTGCTGAATAAGTGAGTCAAGCAAATGATAGATGTTTAATTTTATATGCTCAGATACTTGACCATGGTCTGATGATGCCTTAATCCTCTGAAGTGTTTCCTGATATGATTAATAGAGATATCAAGCTAAGTGGGCAAAATGTAGGCTATTTTTATTGCAATTGATTGAACAGGAACTCTCATGTGTTCTCATGATGTAGTTGGATGTGTGTTGATGTGTATTGAATGATGGTTGTTTGGCTGTCATAAAAATGACTCGATGGATGTATGTTGATGGTTGTTTGGCTGTCATTTTAAAATACATTAGTTCGTTTATCACCTTTTAAACTTTTAAGGGGCATGCCTATTATAAATTCAGAGTTTGCTTCCATTTGCAACGCTCACCAAACTGGGAAGGACATACATATGCAGGCTTCCCAGATCGCCGACCGGGACACTCCGTTTTGCCCTTAAGGGCGGCGGTGGCCCAGATCGCCCTGCTCCGCCGCCGCCCTTAAGGGCAAAACGGAGTGTCCCGGTCGGCGATCTGGGAAGCCTGTACATATGGCACTTTGCTGCTATGCTGCAGTCTGTTCAAGTGTTCCATCAGCCATGTTTGGCCATGTTGTCCTTTGAATCACAGTTGGTGTTAATACTGGCTACAGAAGGTGTTAACTGCCAGTGTTTCTGCATGATATAATTGATTGATAGGTTGTTCATCTTAAAGTGAAACTGACAAATTTCGCTGATCGATCACCGAAGCTCTATTAAACTCTCAGATCTTAGTGTTTTTAAGTGCTGGGAGCAAGGTATTGTTTATGCTCAATGTTCCTTCCTATTCAAGTTATTTTTTTATGTTTTAGTATTTCAATAGCTTCCCTGTATATGCACGGATGATCTTTAATTTAGTGACAGCTCTAATATGAATAGATGTATTATCTCATCTGCTTTAAACAAACATCTCATTGTATCCTTTGAGATTATATGCCGATGGCTCCCATATGGACCCAGTTGTAAATTAATACAGTAAATACTTTGTTGACGTATTATAGCATTATATGATAACATTGTTTTATTCTCTAGATTATACAGATATTTAATCTTGAGAAAACTCCTAAGACTTTACCAATGAAATATTGAGATATCACCTGCATTCTCCCAGTGGAAAGACAGCATTTTAATTACTGAGAACGAGCACGGAGGTAATCAGTTGTGATATTTCTGTAGGCAGCCAACCAAGATGCACTTTGGAAAAATGTGGGTCAATAGAGAAGATAGAAAACTAACCAAATCTGGTATCAAAGAAGAATCCAAAAGTCTAGGCCACCAAATTATAGAAGCAGGAATAGCAAAGTCAGCTAAATATGGAAGTAGTTAAATGTGATATTTGATATTGTGAATAACTACTCGAACAAAGTGTATTAATATCAATACAGTGAATTATCATCTTCATTTCCTCTTAACAGACCTGTTTTTTTATTTTTGCACAATAATAATTTATCTGGTCCTGGTATAAACATGTAGGGACCCCATCCTAATGAAAGCCTTTGCCTTCGATAAACTGAAAGATTGATTGGTGTCTTTGAGCTTTTTTAGACTTCTTTGTTTAAGCTCTTTACATATGATATGTGTTGCTGGATCTGTATTTATAGCCAGACCTGGCAGGATAGTATGTGTATATATTGATTATACTCAAGTGTCAAATACCCATTACACATTGCTCCCTGACCCTGGGATCATGTCCGTTCTGCTTGACACTCTGGAGACCAGAGGATTAACTCATTTGCTTACATATTTCAAATTCTCAGGAATCTGTGGAACATATTGTCTGGGCCTAAACAAGCCCTTTGGGATCAGCCTGGAGTCTCCAGAAATCAGCATCAATATCCAGGTGACGACTGAAAGCAACCTTGGAAATTTTAACAGGGCCTCTAGGAATTTCCAACGTTACTTGATGTTGGGGGGGGGGGGGGGGAAGATAACTGAGAATAACTTCAGGTAGAGTTGACAACCCTATCTTGGCCTTCAAGACATTGATCAAAAATGGTAGTTGCCAGTACCTTACCCCACATTACTCACGCAGGGCTCAATAAACCCCTGCTGCTTTTCTTGAATATTTTTGGTCCAGGATGAAACAGAAGGCTGAATGAGGTGTAGGAAGGATACATTCTTGCTACTCCCTTCACACATCTGTGAATTAAATTATTGTTCTTTGAATCAGTTGGCCAATTCTCCTCCTGGTACACCTGTTACTTTTTCTTGTCCTTTGGTGTCTGTCTGGCATTCATGAAATACATCTGGTTTCAGGAGACCCCACTTTACATTCCATTTCCTCCTAGCATCCAACTTTTACTGAGAAGAAACTGTTCCTCTAGCTCAGCGGTTCTCAAACTGTGGGTTGGGACCCACCAGTGGGTTCAGACCTGATTTTTTGGTGGTCGCAAAACTGACAAGCTGATAGCTAACAAGGAAAATGTATTGAGCCCTATGCAACCTGAAACTGAGCAGCACGTGTGAGTTTACTCATGAGTAGGCGACCATGTCTTGGTCCACATTGAAGGGCAGGCTGAGGGGAAAGCAATGCCACCAGAATGGTCCCAATCTGATCAACGCAGGCCCTAACAAACTGTTAAACACAGTTAAAAAACTGAACTATAGAAGCTATTTAAATTGATTTTATGTGATTAAGGGCATAACCTAGTCAAAGTAAAGAATTATGGAATCCCATTGATTTCAGTAGGAGAGTGAAGTGTGTGCTTAAATTTCTTCCATTGAAACTAATGGGGAACGGCTTCAGTTTGACTGGATCACGTCCCCAAACAACAACAACAACAACAACAACAACAACAACAACAATAATAATAATTGTTATTAATAATAATAATAATAATAATAATAATAAAAACCATAATTACCATTAAGCAGCAAGTCTTTAAATATATTCTCAGTCTAGTTAACAGACTCAATAATAATAATAATAATAATAATAATTATTGTTGTTGTTGTTGTTGAGTCTGTTAACTAGACTGAGAATATATTTAAAGACTTGCTGCTTAATGGTAATTATGGTTTTAATCAATGGACTTACAGATACAATGCAAAACTATTCATTTGTTTCTCTCAGGAATATGATTGTGCTTAATTGAAAGCTGAACAACATCTGCTTCAGTGTTGCTTTGTGTGTTAAAAGTTTAAAATTGACTTTTATAAACAAGTCAATGTTGGTTGTTCCAGTGAGACTTGATACAAAATGGATTTTTAATTCCAAGATAGAATATTGCGATTAAATATTCCAGAGAGGTTCATATTTCTGTTTTTGTAGCAGAAATTGAACTCTGATCTGTTTATGGCTCCTGAGAGAACACTATTCCAGTACAATGTTCACGTACAAATATAGCACTTTTTTAATATCATGTATAAATCATTTGCTATGAAAGTTTTTCACAGCTGGATTTTGAAGCTAACACTTTACAAAACAGAGTTTAGGTTAGCAGAAGTAATTCTTAAAGGATGCTGTGATAAGTAAGAAACAGCCAGACATTTGACCCATGCCAGGATCAATTCCAGAACTAGAGACTGATGCTTTATTGGTTTAATATAGCCTACATGTGAGATATGGTCAATTTGGTATGGTATAGTATGGTACTTTTAAAGGCCGGTTGATTTCAAGTGGGAAAGTTGATCATATGCTTAACTCTCTCCCATTGAAATCCAATGGGTCTTAAAAGTGCCTTCACTTTGGCTGGATTGTGACAATACAGGTCTGACCTCAGTATCCACGGATTTTGTATCCGCAGATATAACTCAATGCGGAACAGGTTGTGGAGAAAAAAGTAAAGTCAAAGACACACGTCTTTGTACTGTACAGTACCTTTTGTAATTGGAGGCCTCCTTCTCCTCAACTTGTAGGCAGCCCCCGAAGCATAAAAACATGGCTGTGCCTTGTACAGACGCAAAAATAGCCCCCAGAGCCATAGAAGAGGCTTCATAACATTCATTGCACGCCTGTCGCATATGCAGTCAACACAAATTGTGTAGATTTACACAATTTGTGTAAAATTACATAATTTCCGGAAAAAACCTTTTCTGGCTTCTGATTCGGGCATCCGTAGATTTTCTCAACTGCGGGGGTTTGGGGCAATTTAGGGACTTGAGTCTTGCAACACACCCACGAGTCTGACTTCAGTTGCAGCAGTGACTTGACTCGGACTTGACTTGTGGATCGTCCACAACTCGCCCAACTTGACTCAAGACTTGAACCCTTCTTGGATGAGTCGCATTTCAAGTCCCTGTTAAATTAGCATACCGGCCGACGTAAACCAGGAAGAAGGCATCTGTGATGCTGAAAGAAGACAAGGCAGGCACGAACACAGCAGAGATGAGGGAGGGAGGGATTTTCAAGGGGGCTTAGGGCGAGGGGACGATTTAGGGAAGAAGACAAAGATTGTTGCTTCAGCGTTTGCCAGGATGTGGCCCGTGCCGGCGCGGCTGGGGCTCACCTCAGGGAAAGGGGACATTACCTTTCCCCAGTGTAAGCCCCAGCGGCCTCAATGCGCCTCCTCGGATGCATGCCAGCCATTCAGCTGGCACACAACCACGGCCTGGTCCAGGAAGGGGGGATGGGCTATTGGCGCAGCACGCCGCCAATAATTCCACCCCCTCTTTGGCCGGGCTGGCTAATCACCCCCTCCCCTGTCACCCAGACCTGCCTTCCCACACCCTCCTGCTGCCCGGAGCAGCACCTACCTGTGTCCGGCTGCATGAGAAGCAGAGAGTGGCAGTTTGAGCTGTGCCGGCCTCCACGCCAGCACCACATACACCCAAGGTGTGGCTCGAAAGTGCCTCATGCTACTGTTGCAACACCTAAGGCCTGTGGTTTAGGCAGGATTGCGCCGTGAGGCTTTAAAATACACACAACACCGAGATTCTTAAATGCATCTTAATAACTTTCAAAAGCAGTATTGCTCACAACAAGGTTTTCATGGGATTTAGCAAAATTGCCTACTTAAGACTGGTGTCTGTGTATGATTTTTATGGTGGATAACTCCTAGAATTTTATGACTTCCAGAAGTTTTTTTATTGTTGGGATAGCAGTATTTTATTATGATCTTAACCAACTTTCCAGCACTAATGTAGCCCCAAAGTAAGGGAACAAACATTTCCTTACCTTGAGGAGGCCTCCGTGACCCCCACTTCAGAATGCAACACACGCCACGTTGGCACAGCTGCTTTAGTGCAGGGAAGTTGGACAGGATTTTTTTGTTTTTTAGGATTGTAAGCTGCCTTGAATCTGAAGGTATAATTTAAGTTTAAATTAGTAAAACACACACTTGTTTCCAGAACGTTCACTAGGCCTCGTTCTCTCTCTGCCCTTGCATTTCTGCTGTGGAATAGGTAAAGGTAAAGGTGACCCCTGACAATTAAGTCCAGTCGTGTCCGACTCTAGGGTGTGGTGCTCATCCCCATTTCAAAGCCGAAGAGCCAGCGTTGTCTGAAGACGCCTCCGTGGTCATGTGGCCGGCATGACTCTCCTTGCCACAGCGCGTAGCATGCAGCTGGAACACGCAGCGCTGTTTACCTTCCTGCAAGCGGTACCTATTTATCTACTCTCATTAACATGCTTTGGAACTGCTAAGTTGGCAGGAGCTGGCCAAGCAACGAGAGCTCACCCCGTCGCAGATTCGAACTGCCGACCTTTCGATCGACAGCTCATGGTTCAGCGGTTTAACCCACTGTGCCACCCGCCTGGAATAGTTTGTCCTACTAGTTTGTCCACAAAGCAGAAAGTAGAAGAGAGATCAACTGAATGGATCATTTCTTTTAAAAGACAATTAATCCTATGCATTCATTACCTTCTTTCAGTGTCAACTGATTTTACAGCCCTAGGTATTTTAAAATTACCAATTGTGAAGCCATGGTTAGAGATGCAGGCAAACTACACCGAGTTTTAGAGCCTATTTAGAGCTCTACTACTACCTACAACAGATTTTCAGTACCATTTCTGATGATTTTTATTTTACTCTATTATTCCTCCATTCAAGCACAATGCAAACAATTTTAAAGTTATGGTGCTTTGTAAACACATTAAGGCCTCAATCCTATTTGGGCCTTGTGCTGCCAGAACTAGTGTTCAAGGTAGCGCAAGGCCGTTTACGACAGCATGAAAGTTGGGATGCCATTGCACACTTCCAGGCCACTGCTCCAACTGTGAGTCAAGTGCAAGTTCCATGGGTCGTGAGTCAGTGGGTCACGAGTCAGGGGGAAAAAGTCTCAGTCACACTTGCAAGTCGAGTCATTTGACTTGAGTCCCTATCCCTGTTATAAAGGCCCCAATCCTGTCACTTCCTTCACATTTTCTGAGAACCTATGCCACATCTTGGGTCTTACAAGTTTTTGGGCAATACAGCCTTGATGTAAGAGACCAACCTAAGCTATCTTTTTCTTTATCTCTAACAACCTGTCCCTCCTGGCTTAGCTATGGGAAGAAGGGTGGCTACAGTATGTAAAATTGTACACTAACATCTACTTATAGCTTTCTTCTCAAATCCTTACAAAGAAGATGCTGTAATGTGTAGTCACCCTTGGTGTGGTAGGTGCTAAGTCTGAAAGCAGCTGCTGTTTAAATGATCCTGTTTCTCTGAGCTTTTGAAAAAAAGAATATTTATTTGAGGTCTCTCGCTTAACACGAATTGAGAAATTTCTATTGTGTTCTTTGTGATCTAGTACTCCCCAAAACATTTCAGTTTCCCAGTATGTAACATTTTCTTTAAAATTGTCCAGGGGGTTATGGATTCATTATAAATTATTATTACTGGTTTTGTTGTTGTTTTTTTTTTTTTTGAAAACATGTTCTGCCCATTAGACTTAGTATTGTAATTACTACATTTCCATCTGAACCGATCAAGGTTGTTATACAAAATACATTTCTGAGAAATATGTAATAAGAAGACCAATTGGTTTACTACAGGCAAAGTTTGTTAAGTCAGTCTGACAAATTTCACTAGTCTTACTGTAACTCTCTCAGCTTCCTTTGAAAGCCCTCCAATGCTTTATCTGAGCAGGAACCTCAACGTTTGCCTTGAAGTTTGCCTCAAGTAGCAATTCTAACTACACATGTACTATTCACATCTGTGGTACAGAGTTGGTGTGGCCTGTAAAGTCTGTTCAACAGCACACTGTTTTGACAGGTTGTGTTAGTGGACTTGCTTTGAGAGGATTAGAGCCTACTGTAAGAGGTCATCAGGCTAATTGGATCTGGCTGTGAGGAGGCAGATCAGGTGAATCCCATTAGAATATGAGGTTTTGAGGAGGAACCAGGAAGTCAAAAGTCTAGTCCCTCAGTGAAAGCGAAAGTAGCTGAGTCAATGAACTCAGTGAGCTGCATGAGATTCTTTGTGTACCACAACTGAAAGGGAGACACAATATTGCATAATTTAGCTCCCTATAGTTTATGTTTCAAGCTGATGCTATTTTTGAAATGGCCAATCCAGTCCTGGAATTTGTATGTAGAATACAATCAATTTTAATAATAATTAGGCACCTATAACAGGTGGAGGAGGCACGGGGGTGGGGAGGGTGCATGAGGGGATGGATCCAGTGGTAATGGTACATGCCAGATCCTATCCCCTCTTTTGGAAGCCTCCCAGCCCCCTTTCTTTCCTCAGACTTGCAACAGCTACAGAGCTGGTGCAGTTCTGAAGAGAGGGGAGCCTTACGGAGGGGTAAGGGAAAATAGTTCCCCTCTGAAGCCTCCCAATCCCCCCCCCCTCTGGATACAGCACATTCCTTTTTGACACAACTGCACCAGCGGAGGGGAGGAAAGGATAGGATAGGGCTCTTAGTAATGGAAGAATAGGTGATAAACATATAGAAGGATATAGGGTATATGGGTATAGATGCCATGTACAAATAATATCTATACCCATATACCCTATATCCTGCATACCTAGCCATGAAAGCTTCCGCTCTAACTTAGATAAACATACGTTAGTGACAAAAATTAAGTTACTTTTGCAAGTATAAAATGCCACATCTTCCCAACCACAATTCAACAAAATTAATTTTGGCCATGGTGTGGTGTGGATCCTTTTGAAGCTTGTCTCTGAGAAACTTAAAAGCCCTTATTAAATTGATATATTAATCTTACATTAGGACTTCCAGGCACTGAGATTCAAAAGGGCAAGGACCATACAGAAGCAAGTAATTCTTCAATGGAACGCTGTACAACAGCTCAAATAGTTAAGATATTGGTATCAGAACCATTTCTCATAATTGTGGTTGTGGACATGCAAGGTAGATTAAGGAACATTGACTAAAGGCTCTGAAGCAGACTGTCGCAGAAAAGGAAAATAGCTCCAACGACTCTTGTCTAAAGTTAGTTTTTACATAAGTACAGGGTATGAGAGAGGTTGTTGTGGGAAGAGTAAGTTGTGGCGCAATCCTATGCATGTCTGCTCAGAAGTAAGCCCCATTGAGTTAAATGAGCAGCCTTAGATATGAAGGACAAGCAATGTGTTATGGTTGTAGACACCTGTGACACTTGATAAGAAATTATCTTAATGACCAAACTACATGTATACATGCAAGTTTTCATGGCTTGTTGTTATACTCAAAGACACAATATTTATGGAATTTCCAGCCATGTAATTTCAGCTCTTAGAATGAAGAAGTAAAGATTTACTTCTTCATTCTAAGAGCTGAAATTACATGGCTGGAAATCCCATAAATATTGTGTCTTTGAGCAAACTACATGTTATGACAAATGTGTAACATGACCCTGTGCATTTGCTCTTTTGTTTTCTAAGTATTCAGAGGGTACCATGAAAGAGGATGAAGCCATAACAAGGAGTAGGGGGCATTAGAACCTTGCCCCCACCACACTTCTGATCCCGAATGCAAGACCCCACATGCACTATTTTTAATGGAAAATAGCTTTCATTGAAAGCCAGTGGAAGCTTCTCGTTCATTAAAATAGCTTTCTGGGTGGCTGCAATAGACTTCAAACCTGTGGGGGGGGGGGGAGTTCTATAAACCCCTACCTGTTGCTGCACTTTCATCCTATTTTGTGAGGGGGGGGCCCATGGTATTTTAAATGTAATGAAGTTGTAGCATATTTGTATTCTGCTTCAGTATGACAATCTCTCTTCAGCCCCATGTAGCTACACTGCAGGAATAAGATTGTCAGCGCAATCCTGTGTAACCTTGCACCAGTGTAACAGCAGATGCACCAGTGTAAGTGCAATTACACTGGCATAAGTGCACTTACATCAGTGCATCTACGGTTACACCGGTGCAAGGTTACACAGGATTGCGCTTTTTGTATGTGTTTGGGAATGGGGCAGGCTGGGGTCAGGTGTTTCTCTTCTATTCTTGGTACCAATAAATAATTTTGCTCAGGCTTCATTATTTACATTCAGTGCCATTCAGCTAATATGACCAATAATCATTTCAGAACACTCTGGCTATGTTTTTAATCTACCAAATTAAGTATCAGTACTTTGTCTACTTTCCATTTTGCCCATTCATTCATATGCCCATTTCTAATGTTATCATTGTGTCTTCATAAAATTCATGGATTCATTTTCATAATTAAACTGTATTTTTAGAGAAAAATAATCCTTTAGCATGAGATTAGAAGGAACTTGATTTTATTTCTTCATTAACAATTTTGATGGTAGAATTTGGTACAGTGTGAGAGATAAGATATATGCTGCAGTTTAAATATATCCATTCAAGCTGATCATATTATTACTATTGGAGTGAATTAATGAATGAATTAATAAATCAGTAAAATAATGCATAATCAAAATGAATGTTTAACATCCAAGACCAGTATGATGAAATAAAAATCTAAATAGAATATGCATTTTTTTGAAGTTGAATTATTTCATCCTTCTAAATAGTGCAAGTATATTTCCAAATATTATCTTCTAATCAGATACGGTTTTCTAGTACTATGCCTTGCCTTTATATTCAAACTTATGCAATGACTCAACATTTCCTTATATTGAACCAAACATAATTTAAAACTCTACGTTGCTTGGGGTGCATGACTGAGTTTGGAAACTCCTGGAGTGGTGTGTGTGTGTGTGTGTGTGTGTGTATGCGCATGCGTGCATGTGTGTGTGCTTAACATTGGTTGTGATCCTGTGACAGTACCACCTCTTCCCAAGCTGGCAGGTTGACATTTGGGTAGGACATGATGGAACTTTGCTAGGAGGCGCAGAAGAACAAAAAGACTTACACTGCCCAATCTGAACCCCCACCATTGGCGCTGATGCAGCTGTGCTGACAGAGTACGCACTGCATCCAGTGGTGGGGGATCAGACAGCCATCATATATATATATATATATATATATATATATATATATATATATATATATATATATATATATATATATATATATATATATATATATATATATATATATATATATATATTTGTTTCCACTCGCCAAGGTTCCTCCTTGTTCTCTCCTCTTCTGCTCTCAGGTCCTTCTCTTTTCCTCTTTTGACCCTCTCAGTATTCCCCCTCCTCATCTTTCTGCTCTGTTGGCCCTCCTCCCCCTGCTTCCTTGAACTTGCCCTCCCCATATACTCCTTTCCCTACCCTTAAATCATCCACTCTTTCCAAAATCCCTTCTCCTCCCATGGAGGCTGACAGGAGTCCCTTGCCTCACCCAGCATTCACCTGGCTATGAAGTCAACCCTGAGCAGCCAGGGATGGGATGCATGCCACTCACCAGCACCTCGCTGCAGTGGGGCACTGCAGCACTGTGGGCCTCCACATGTCCTAAGGACAACAGGGGAATGACTTTTCCATAATTGGTGGGGAAAATCCATGTGTCACCCATAATAAACCTCAATGTCTGGATCTTCTCTATAACTTATCAAATAGTAGGCTCATCTTGTCTGCTGTGCAATGTAACAGTTGGACAAGGCAGGAGTTGCACAAAATGCACAGTACATCGCATGATTAACAGCTGAATAACAAAATGCACTAGAGATTTCATTAGTGTGGCTGCTCAGGATGGCCCAGATACACTAGTGCAGCTGCACCATGGGCTGTCTTGTATAATTCAAATGTGATGGGAGAGAGGGGACATGGCAGGGGCAGGATAGGAAGTGACTACACTTTTAGCAATGGTTGTAAATTCTCCTTCCATCCCATTAGCAAATGTGCTAACATGCCTTCATTATTGTTATGCCTCTGTGAGTCTCTTTATTTGTGCATCTTTACACTTCTCATAAGAACATAAGAAGAGCCTTGCTGGATCAGGCCAGAGGCCCATCTAGTCCAGCTTCCTGTATCTCACAGTGGCCCCACCAGATGCCTCAGGGAGCACACAGCCAAGAAGATAACCTGTTTCTTGCTGCCACTCCCCTGCACCTGGCACAGAGAAAACCTACTTCTAAAGCCAGGAGGTTGCTTATGGCTTGTAATCTGTGATGGTCTTTTCCTCCATGTTGTTGTTGTTGTTCAGTCGTTAAGTCGTGTCCGACCCTTCGTGATCCCATGAACCATATCCCACCAGGCCTTCCTATCCTCCACTATCTTCCTAAGTTCGCTCATTTTCATGTTTGTTACATCGGTGATGCTGTCTAACCATCTCATCCTTTGCCTTCCCCTTCTCCTTTTGCCTTCAATTTTTCCCAGCATCAGAGTCTTCTCCAGAGAGTCCTCTCTTCGCATTAGGTGGCCAAAATATTTGAGTTTCAGCCTTAGTACCTGTCCTTCGAGGGAACAGTCAGGGTTGATTTCATTTAGGATTGACTGATTTGATCTCCTAGCAGTCCAAGGGACTCTCAGGAGTCTTCTCCAGCACCACAGTTCGAAAGCATCTATTCTTCGGCGCTCAGCCTTCCTTATGGTCCAACTCTCGCAACCATACATTGCTACTGGGAACACCATGGCCCTGACTATACGAACTTTTGTTGAGATGGTGATATCTCTGCTTTTTATTATGCTATCTAAATTTGCCATAGCTTTCCTTCCAAGGAGTAAGCGTCTTTTAATTTCATGGCTGCTGTCTCCGTCTGCAGTGATCTTGGAACCCAAAAAAGTAAAATCCGTTACTGCTTCCATTTCTGCCCCTTCTATTTGCCATGAATTGATGGGACCAGATGCCATGATCTTAGTTTTATTAATGTTGAGTTTCAAGCCAACTTTTGCACTCTCCTCTTTCACTCTCATCAAGAGGCTCTTTAGTTCTTCTTCACTTTCTGCCATTAGGGTGGTATCGTCTGCATATCTGAGGTTGTTGATGTTTCTCCCGGCAATCTTGATTCCGGCTTGCGATTCATTCAGCCCTGCATTTCTCATAATGTACTCTGCATATAAGTTAAATAAGCAGGGTGACAATATACAGCCTTGCCGTACTCCCTTCCCAATGTTGAACCAATCGGTTGTTCCATGGCCGGTTCGAACTGTTGCTTCTTGACCCGCATACAGGTTTCTCAGGAGACAGGTAAGGTGGTCTGGTACCCCCATCTCTTTAAGAATTTGCCACAGTTTGTTGTGATCCACACAATCAAAGGCTTTTGCGTAGTCAATGAATCAGAAGTAGGTGTGTTTTTGGAACTCTCGTGCTTTCTCCATGATCCACCGCATGTTGGCAATTTGATCTCTAGTTCCTCTGCCTCTTCGAAACCCAGCTTGTACGTCCGGTAGTTCTCGGGCGTACAAGCTGGGTTTCGAAGAGGCAGAGGAACTAGAGATCAAATTGCCAACATCCAAATCCCTTCTCATTCAATAATGGAAAGTAGGATAAGAAATTCTTATGCTGATTTGGAAGAAGCAATGCTATGAATGTCATGCAGTTTTCCACCTTCCTGCTCGCATAAGACAAATGATCAACAGGTTAGTATCCAAATTACACCTGTCAACACTCCTACCATCAATACAGTGCAGTACTATATACAGTACTTATTTGAGAGATACACAGAAAAACTCAATGGTGTTATTTACTGGGGGGGGGGTTCACGGGAAGGGGTGGCGACGTAGAGACAGACAGACAGCATGGAATGCAGTTATAATGCTCCACTGTGCACAGTTAGGGAAACGCATAGCTACCATGGCAAGTAGTACGGCATGCCCCCTCCTGGTGTTAAAGCCAAGAGAGGGAAAAGTGATTGGTAGCCAGTGCACATTTCCACAACACTATGGCAAATGTGCACCACCCATCCCTGTTTGTCAAGGTTGGGAGAAAAAGGGAAGTGACACTAGCAGCTATGTTTGCAAGGGGAAAGGTGGGAAATAAATCTTTTAAATAAATAGTGAGGAAATAACTGTCAGCTCTATGCTAGGGATGGATGAGACTCATCCTGTGAATGAGAATGGACAAGGTGCATAGCCGCAAGTGAAACACATGCCTTCTGAACATTTAAACAGCCACTAGTTTAGAAATACAGAAGCATATATACAGCTAACACTTATGCTGCAAAACAGAATCCCATACGTATCCCATGACGTAATCCCATATGTATCCCATGACGTAATCCCATGACGTAACTTCAATTCTACATCCTCTGAGGATATGAAGTAGAAACTCTTTCACCTTAAAAGTCACGATAAAACACTAAATTATGGCAAGTGAGGAAAAGGTCAGTTTTGTTTATCTTAGAATTTTTAATAACATATTCACATTTCATTATGTAATCACTTTACTCCTGTATACAGGGTGCGGCAAAGTCACTTTACTGAGTATAAGGAAATGAGCATTCTCACTAAAGCAATATATGTCATACCCTTTATTGTTGAAATAGTGACAAATGCATAAGGTCTGAAGTGCATTTTGTTGCTGCCATTATATTATTATTTCGTATGTCTGAGTAGACGACATGCTAATGAGAAGTATCTGGCATAGAATCACATCTTCCCTACATTCACTGAAAGGGAAACATTCCCTCCCCACACACAAACATGTTCTTTTAAAAAAATAATGTATTGATTTTCTTTAAAAAAAAGAAAAAAGAAAAAGATTAATACAAACCTTACAGCCCAATCCTATCCAACGCTCTGCTCAACAATCCAGCTATGCTGACGCCGGCAATGCTGGATCCTGAGCAGCGGAGGCAGGGTTATCCTACTTTCCATTACTCCTCTGGGTAAAGGAACTTTTGTTTCCCTTACCCCGGGTAAAGCCCCAGTCCCCACAATAGTCTTCCTCGGATCTGCACATGCCATTTAAAATATGTGGATGTTGAATCAGCCCTCTGTTCCTTCTTCATCACTAAAGCTTCTTCATTATATATAAACTGTTGCCTAATAAGTCCTGAAGCATGTTGTTACATTGGTTACTTTCCCTCTTGGAACATTTGTCAGATGATAAGATTTTCATGTTTTACAATATATTTTTAAAGTAAAATGGATACTCATAAAAGATTATGAACTGTCATACAGTGAGTCCATTCAGGAACAGCAAGCACAACCAAATGCAAGCTTCTGGCTGTGGTCTTGTCAGTGTATTTCATTTCTGTCTTACAGAAGCTGAATAACTAATGATGTAGTTAAAGTTACTATTTTACAACACTGACTTCACTGAGCATTCCTGGTAGAGTTGCCACATCCCAAATCATGTGATGGAGGTGTAAGCCTTCACTCCCCCCCCCCCACCACCACACACAGTGGGTAGAACTGCTTAAATCTCTTTTCTACTGCTGGAAGGATGCTATTATCAAGTGCCTCTGTCACTCTTGGAATCTGAGAAAGGCACCATGCAGCAGTAGGAGACCGGCAGGCATTCTGACTGCAACAGCTTGTGAGCAAGGGAGGTCATAAATCATCAAATATATTAACCTTGTAATTTGTAAAATAGCACCATGGGATGGAGGGATGTCAAGGGTTGGTCAGGAAAGGCACCAGCTGGGGGCCCACTCTGCTGGACTGATCCCCTCGGCTAGTACAGCTTTCCTTCCCATTCACTGGTGCAGAAGATGAAAGGAGCTGCCACTGCTACCAAGCCTGGGGAGGACCAGTTCAGCTTGGTGCCAGTACTAATAGGAATGGCTAGGAGGCTGGGAATGGCTATTTTCTGAATCAAGAAATATATTGTCCTTTCAGTTAAAACTTAAAACCTCTCAGGGTGGCTTACAATAATTTAAAACAACAATATATTAGAAATCGATTCAGTAGCACCCAAACAATAACAAACCAAAGATAAAAAAGCCAGTCAGTAAAGACCCAGTCAATTAAAAGACTTCATCTGATTCCGAAAACAAAACAAACTCAGTGACAGGCAAGGTCACCAACCAGCAAATACCAGTACCTTCTCATGATCCCCCATCTGCTGCACCTCTGATGTGGTCATAGGAACCCAGATCATGGCCTTCAAATTTGCACTCAGCGGTCAGGTAGGCTAATATGGGAAGATACTGTCTTTGAGGTACCCTACTCCTAAGTTGCCAACGGGTGGCGCAGTGGGTTAAACCGCTGAACCATGAGCTGTCGATCGAAAGGTCGGCAGTTCGAATCTGCAACGGGGTGAGCTCTCGTTGCTTGGCCAGCTCCTGCCAATCTAGCAGTTCCAAAGCATGTTAATGCAAGTAGATAAATAGGTATCGCTTGCGGGAAGGTAAACAGCGCTCCGTGTTCCAGCCGCATGCTACGCGCTGCGGCAAGGAGAGTCATGCCAGCCACATGACCACGGAGGCGTCTTCGGACAACGCTGGCTCTTCGGCTTTGAAATGGGGATGAGCACCACACCCTAGAGTCGGACATGACTGGACTTAATTGTCAGCGGTCACCTTTACCTTTACCTTACTCCTAAGTTGTTAAGTGCTTTAAAATAATAACCAACACTGTGAATTGGGTCCAGAAAAAGACTGGAGGCTAGCGATGTTGTTTTTACACTACAGGCATTTGTTCCATATGATATGCCTGGTCCTAGTTTGTAACCTAGGTGCATTACGAATTGCAGTTTCCAAACCATCTTCAAGGGCATGCCCATGTATAGCACACTGAAGTAATTTAATTGGGATGCTACCAGAGCAGGCTTCTTCTCTCCAAGAAAGGTTGCAGTTAGCATTCTAGCCAAAGGTGGTAAAATGCACGTTGTGCCACTCAGGTCATTTAGGCTTCCATAGAAAATGCCCAGATCTAACAGGACCCTCAAATTCCAGATATGGCATTTCAGGAGGAATGCAGCATAATTTAAAGCAGGCCAAACATCCATATCACATATCTGGGTGCAATGCAGACAAACCACTAATCAAAACCATCTTTTGTCTTGTCAGGATAGGATTTAACTTCAGTTTATGCCCTTCATCCAGTCCTTTGTTGATCTCCAGCAGCAGTTCATCACTTTCACAGCTTCACCTGAGCTAGAGGACAATAAGAGATAGAACTAGGTAGTCATCAGCATACTGAAGACATGATACTCCAAATCCCTGGATGCAGAGGCGTAACAAGGGTGGAGCGAAGGCAAGTAGTTCTGCAAGACTCCATTACACTGGAGTCAGCGGCCCCTCCCCCTTGCTGTTGGAGCCATTCTGGCAGCAAAGGCAACACGCAGGACACTCCCCTGTTGCTGCTGGAATGGCTCCAACAGCAAGGGGGAGGGGCCGCTGACTCCAGTGTAATCTTGCAGAACTACTTGCCTTCGCTCCACCCTTGTTTCACCCCTGCCTGGATGATCTCAACAGTTTCTCTGTAAACCACTCCATGAACTTAAGAAAAACCCAGTATGTAAATAGATGTTAATTATAAGATCTTGAACAGCATAGATCCTTGCAGAGCACTGTAGTATAACTGCTATTGCACAGAGCTACAGTCCCCACACCATCTTTTGGAAACAACCGTTTAGTTAAGAATGGAATCTCTGGAACATTGTGATCCCATGGTCGATTGTTTTAATTAGCTGGGTCACATCTCTCTCTCTCTCTCTCTCTCTCTCTCTCTCTCTCTCTCTCTCTCTCTCTCTCTCTCTCTCTCTCTCTCTCTCTCTGTGTGTGTGTGTGTGTGTGTGTGTGTGTGTGTGTGTGTGTGTGTTTAAAAGCACAGACTGAGTTATTGCACTCAGAGTTTACTCTCTCTCTCTCTCTCTCTCTCTCTCTCTCTCTCTCTCTCTCTCTCTCTCTCTCTCTCTCTCTCTCTCTCTCTCTCTCTCTCTTTGAGCAAAGGTCATCCATCAGGGAGACCAAAGTCATTTAGTTCTGAACTGTGTACAGTAGTTGAAATGGACCCAAATGAAGAATGTTCTTCCATTCCCTGTTTTATTGAAGCCAGCTAGTCCCTCCTCCTCGCAATAGAGATCATATACTTCCATAGATCATGAGACCGCCTCCCTTTCTCCCTCAATTATTTCATTAATTTCCCAAACATTAAGGGACTTTGAACTATTTCTTTTGGGTTGCGTCATAAATAAATAAGAGATTAACAGGGGTTAACACAGAGAACATGGTAACATCGTGTTTGGATTGCTTCAGGGTGCTATACATGGGGCTGCCCTTGAAGACCATTTGGAAATTTCAGCTAAAGCAGAATACTGCTGCATGGTTGTTGACTGACATACAGCATGATGAGCGCATTACACCTTGGCTTCATCCATTACAGTGGTTACCAGTCCATTTTGGGGTGCAATTCCAGGTGCTGGTTTTGACCTTTAAAGCCCTTTAATGGGCTGAAGAACCACCTCCCCTTCTGTGGAACTGCCTGCCCCTGAGATCGACTCAGAGAACCCTCTGCAGTGGCACCCAGGTTATGGAACTGTTTGCCACTGAATGTAAGCCTGATTCTGTCGCTTTCACTGTTCCAACAGTGGTTGAAGACCTTTTTATTGCATTTAGCTTTGGGGGCCTACGTTTATATTGATCTGTTGTTTCTGTTCTCCTCTTAGTTACACTGTTTTGATATTGTTTTCTGGTGCTGTACAGTATACGGTTTAATGTTTGCTAATACTGAATTTATTTTTATTGGAGTTTTTTTAGTATGAAGTTCGTTGCCATGAGTACCCGTCTTGTGAGACGGGTAAGGGAGGATACAAATATTTTTCAGTAAATAAAAACAAATGTGTCATAATGGAGGTCCACAAAGGTTATGCAGTAAGTGCTTTGCCAGTTCTCCTTAGAATTGGGTAGCTACTTGCTATTTACAGAGCCAAACCCAGTCACATCTTTGAACACCAATTCCCTTCTGTCGTTGAATGTAGATGGTGAAAATCTTCAACTGCTAAAACCAGGCATGCTTTCTTAAAAGAATTGTTTTCAAAACCTCTCCCATAAACAATAACTAATTCTGTCTATGATGATCTTCGACTCTGAATGTGATCACAAATGTTAGCCTCAGTAGGGAACACAACAGTCAATACTAATTTTGGTTGTAGTAGTAGTAGTAGTAGTAGTAGTAGTAGTAGTAGTAGTAGTAGTAGTAGTAATTGAAGGGGGCCAACTGAGAACTACCTTGATTTATTTATTTTTCACATTTTTATACCGCCCTTCCTCCAAGGAGCTCAGAGTGGTGTACATATTTCTTCCCCTCCTTTTTGTCCTCACAACAACCCTGTGAGGTAGGTGGGACTGAGAGATAGTGACTGGCCCAAGGTCACCCAGGAAGCTTCGTGGCTGAGCGGGGATTTGAACCTGGATCTTCCAGGTCTAAGTCTGACTCCCAAACCACTACACCATCCTGGCTCCTTTTTCTCCTTTCAGTGTCCTGACTCTGACCTATATACATCTCAATACAGAAAATCTGCACATTTAAATTTTAAGCCTGATATCGTGATCATTGTAGATTTTATAATAAATATAAATATGGACTTACGCAAAACTGTGTGTCTGGCAGTCTAACCCTGTGGTTCCCCCCTGCCAATGCAGCGGTGCCAAAATGGTTACCACTGCATCCTGCAGGGGGGGCGGTTGCAGAGATCTCCTCTGGGTAAGCCTCCACAGTGCAGAGGAGTCTACTTGGACCTGCCCTAGCGAAATTGCAGGCACAAGTCCACGTGAACCCAGGTCACTGGATCAGTTCCAGGAAGGAGGCTAGGATTTGGCAGCCGCCACTGCTGCTGAACCCACCAGTTTCCAGAGACAATTCGGTCATCCCCCTCCCCGTTTCTCTCCCATTGCCACCTTGGCCCGGCATCCCCTGCCCCGGATCCTCCTCCCCTGCCCTGTCCCTCCTCCACTGCCAACTTACTTGTCTCAGCAGGTTCGGATGGGGTCACCACTATGTGCAGTATGGCTGCGACCTTCCCTCCGGCGCTCTGGCAGTGTGCGCCTCCATGCACTGTCAGAGTGCTTTTCGTGTCTGCTGTAAGGCAGTTAACACTGGTAGAACGCGTGTTCTACCAGCATTAAAGCCCAGTATGATCGGGCTGTTAATGCAGGATTTTGTTTCCCCCAAAGCACGGGTTCATCACAAACTGGTCCTCAAATTACCAGTTGATTGACTAGCTGGACATGCTTAATTTTTTGTTGCCTGGCTGATGTGATGATCGGCTATATTCCTTACTATATAATCTCTCTCTCAGTACTAGCACGTTACATAAATGCCACTATTGAACAAATGGTCAAATGTAGCAGCGGCTTTGATATATTAATTTACCTGTGGTATTTTAATTGATTTTTTTCCAGCATTCAATTAATATCTTCATGGTGCTCAAAGATGATCTGCTTATTGAACATTTGGATTTTTTCTGTGTTTGCAATACACTTTCCAGTACTTTTTAGATATTTTCATTAGAATTCAATAAAAGAAGAGAAGACAGATGAAGCATTCAGGCAGTGTAGCTAGTTTTCTAGGGTTTTTCACAGGAGTGTGTTTGAGTGCTGATAAGGCCTTGACTATATTAAATAGACAGAGACAAAGCATGAGTAAAATTTATTGTTTTTCTTTTTCAGCCACTGGAGGACAATTCTCTGCATTTGTTAGCCAAAAAAGTGGTCCAGATTTTAATCTCTTCTGAACATATTAAAGTTCACATTTGCAAGCTATGCATCTTGGAATGTTCGTTTACGAAAGCAAACAATGAAATGATTTGTATCTGATTTTTATTCTGTGTTGTGTATAAACTCTTTAGAGGCTTGTTGTTGCAGATTACAGCTCTTTGATTAGGTCAGATCAGAGTCAAAAGACAATATAGGTTAATTTTATAGAATGTAGTAGGCAATGAGGAGTTAACTACAATTTAGCATTTTTATGTTGCTTGCCCAGAGAGAAAAGGGATGATGGCCAATAACAAACGTGTTTATTTTGTGATATATTCACAGTTTCGCTTCTGCCTTGCTTTTTTTTGCCATTATGTGCTTTGTTTTATATGTACATAAAACAAGTACATATTGCTTTGCAATTGAATATACCCTGATTCCCCTTTTGAAACTATAGATCAAGATTCTCTGATGCCACTTCAGCAATAACTGAGGTGCTATCCTGTGCCTCACAAGTATGGCATCATACAGTTTCTTTCTTCCAGTTTCAGTGGTGCCAACCCAATGGCTGCAAACAAGCAAGCTGGATTTCATTCCATGTCAATGAAATTACTCTGCATATTGCTTTATGGAAGTATTTTTTTACTTCTAAATCTCCATGTGCCAAATTTCATGGGAAAATTTAAACTAAACAGCAGCAGTAAATCAGAGTTATAGCTCCTTTCAGTTCAGTATTCGAGCAATTGCATAAGCACTGATACTTAAGATGGGCAATTCTAACCTTTTTAGAGAGATTCATATGAGCATTCTGTACAGTATTACACTGGGGAACATTGGTGAATATTTAAAGCTATATGAACATTGGTAGTAAGTACAGCATACTTACTAGCATTGTAGAGCTGCTTAAAAATGCTATGGCATATTTGAAAGCACCGTTTGCTGGTTTTTTAGCTGCTTTTCACACAGGCCATCAGTTCAAGTGCAAGAAAATACTGGACATCTGAAACATTAATTTTAAGCAGGAAAAAGCGCTGGCTGAAGTTCATTGAAAATAAGATGAGATCTATGTTAAGAACAATAAATAGCAGCAACTAAAGATAGTGTGTACATAAAAATATCAGAATGAATCAGTTGCCAGGTAATAAAACAACCTTCTATGATTCAGTTAATATTTCTTTTCTGTTGTGGTGATTTAATGTGCCAAGAATCACTAAATTAAATAACATTTCTACAAACATTAAATGCAGTCTTCACACATAGTTGTTAGAATTGCCTTGCAACAGCAGAAGCTAGGCTTGTTTTTCAGTCTATTTTAATCAAAAATGAAGGCTTTTCTGCATAAAAGCAATAATTCTGTGCCACCATCACTGCTTGCAGTGGAATCCAATCCGCAATTTAGTGTAGCTTCAGTCCAGATCTTCCACAGAGCCTTTGCTACACACAAAGTTGGCTGATGTGCCATTCAGCATCCCAGCAGCTCTTTCTCTTCACACTAGCAATGGCAAAGCGTTGTGCGGATGCACTGCCCGATGCTCTGAACTAAAATCATCCCTGGGAACTTAGCAGATATTATATACTTTATTCAAGGTAAGAGAGCAAGGATGTGTGTGCGAAGGAGAATCTGTTGTTCAGAAGAATGGTGTTTTGATACCATTCAGGCTGCATGTTAAGTCTCCTATTCTGATGCAGGAGTCTCTGAGCAATAGGTGGGAGGGGATGCTTTTGTACTTGAAATCAGAATGTCCAAATTAAGTGTTTTCATTGTAATGAACAGTGCAGTGTTTGTGACAAAACGAGATGCTGATCAAAGCTCCCTGGAAATGCCTCCTTCACTGTTTATCTGCTCTCAAGGTAAATCTAATTGTATTAGAAAAAAAGAACTAAAGGCCAGCCGGCAGCCCAAAGCTGCAAGGTGCTTTGAGCATCTCTGAGCTTGCTGCTTTTGAAGTCTCCTTGCAGCCAATTTGGCTGAATTCTCTGGAGGGGGCATTTCATGCACCCTTATCTCTACTGGAGTCTCTTCTTTTTCAGGAATTCATCAAGGAGAGTCAGATTTTGGCAAAACAGGCCATTTTACAATCTTGAGTCTTTTACTGAACAGTAAGGTGCTATTTTGAGAGCTTTATTTTGGAAGCATTGAAACGTACGGTATGACACTACAGCTTGTAATTAACTTATATATATATATATGCAACATGTCTTTTTAAGAGAAATGTCATTCATCTTCAACTGTTAAGAATTTCCAACCTACTTATTTAAAACAAAACAAAACCTTGTGGTGTTATCAGTTTCTTGACTTCTTTCTTGACACTGTAATAAATTTACATATCTGCCACTTCAGCTAAGCATGAATGTATTATTATACACTGTACTGCAGGGAGTACAGACATTCAAAAATGTTTAGGCTTCTCCTGCATGTTTGAATTTTGAGGACACTCAAGGATCAACAGGGCTGCATTGTAGATCTTGCACTGCCCTCTAAGCGTTAGTGTTCTTATGCAATTATATTTTAGTATTATGCATTATGTCAAAAGTAGATTAATTCTCAAATTTGTCTTAGTGACATGAAGAGAAAATTGTAGAGTCCCCATATTGTAGGTAGTCTTGAAAGTTTCCCAATAAAACAGGTACTGTGACCACTTTAAAAAAAACCCATTTAAATCCTACAGCTTTGCTATGTATACTGTAGGGTTGACAGTGTGATCCGTATATTTCCTTGAATGTCATGATCGATGGAGTATGTGTCTTTGTAATTCACCCTTATGTTTTTTTTTTAAATTACTTATTGATGGCTATATGAAGTCTTCTCTCTCTGTGGCTAAAGCTTGAATTTGTATCAAAATAGTTCATTTTCAATGAGATATTTCAGTACTACTAACATCACAAAACAAGTGTAAGTCCCCCCCAGCCCTTTTGCATTGTTATCAAGAACAGATTTTTTTTTGTATTTTAAGAAATACTGTAATTCATTTCTAGAGTTGCAAATTGATTATTTAAATGGCCTTTCACTAGAGTTTTCTGCCACCAAGGCAGAGTAGGGCTCCTTAGAATGATGGAGCAATGTAATTACCAGGTGCACATGTTCATTAATCCTCCCTGGCTAGGAAAAGATTCAAGTTCTTCTCTGTGGCCCATTTGTAAAACTATAAATATCTAAATTGTGTCAACCAGAAAGTCACACTCAGTGGTGTCTCTTTTTGTTCAATTTCATGCACTGTTGCTTTGGTTTTGTGAAGCAGTTCTTTGCATATCTTCTTTTTCACGATGAACATTGTCCGTATCCTTGTAAAAGTCCCAAACCCAACACTTGCTAAATCAATGATTACATAATTTAAATGGCATACAGTTATACTGTAACTAGGTGGATTACAACCAAGTAATTGTGCTAATAGAATATCTCCTCTTTTCGCAATGACTACTACCTGAAAGAAATTAAAATTACTCCTAGATCAGATTTGGAGCTGTGGTTTGTTTGTATTAAGTTTGCAAAAATTTTGACAAGCTTAAAAAAACCAAACAAATGCCTGGCTGCTTCAGGGTTGTTGTTTTTTTTAATGCTATATATTACCAGTAATCCTTCATTGGTTCCTGGGTATCACTTGAATGCCAGGGATAGCATTTTAATATATTCATTTTCTGCTTCTTTAGAAGAGTTCTACTTCAGCTGCCTGTACCCCTTGTACTAAGTGTTGCCTGTCTTATCTTAAAGCTGTTTATGAAAATGATGTCATCTGAGAAGCAGCACTCTATGCTTTAGTTAATTTTTAGTGCAAACTTAGTGGGGATCCTGATGGATCCTGTCGACCTGAAATGCATGCTAGCACTTTCTGTTCTTTACTTTGTTTTTTGCAGGTGTGTGTGGATCTTAGTTGCATATATGGGTACTGATATTGTACTAATTGGGGGCTTGAGTGAAATGGTCTCTTTTAAATGTAAAGACAAAGCCCTTCAAAGCTTCTGAACTGCCACTCACCTTGGAAAGCTGTGAACAGGAACACCCATTAGGTTTGCAGTCAGGAAAATAAAAGACCTTGCAGGAGAAAAAAATTGGTCACAATTGGCAGTAATTTCAAACTATCTTAGCAGCATTGGAGCAGCTGGATGCCAGTGTTCTGATTTCTGCATTTAGTGGTTTTGTGTGAGGGGTGTCAACCCAAAGTCCTAGAAACAGTATTGGATGACCTGGAAAGGACAGTTGCAAATGAAGAGACTTTGGGCTAGTTCAGTTGGTCAATTGTATGTCTACCAACACAATGTTGTTGCAGTGTCCCCAGGGATACATTCACCTATAGAATGTCTCGTATGAACCAGAATTTTACTGAATGCAGTACATGCTCTGCTTCTCAGCATTGGTTTCTGCAATTGCAGCAGCACCTGTTTTGCCTAGCTATCACACCCACAAGACTCATCCTCAAGGTAAAGTGGTTGCACCAGTGAAAAGCCAGGTTCAAGTGAATGAGATCCTTAGGGAGCATTATGTATAAGATAAAGAAAAAGTGAGAATGAACTGATCATAGGACAAACTGTTTACTTTCTTTTGCAAGTGAGGAGGCTCAGTTCACAGTGTGATGGTTCTGCATAAATTACAATGAAGTGACTATAAGTTGCATGGATGGGTGCATGGTGGACTCCTCTCCTCAATATTATAGTATCTTATAGAAAGTATTTAAAATAACATTTGATAACTGGAAACTTCAAGTCCATAAAGGTATTTCTGGGTAGAAAAAAGGATATGAGGGTGTATTTATTTGTACATTAAAAATACTTGCAACATGCTTTTATTTGGTTGATACATTTGTATCGCACCTTTCTGGCTCAAAGTTCAGAGCGAATTTTAACTATAACCACCTCATGATATTTATTTTATTTACAGTATTTTTATCCCGCCTTTCTCCCCGAAGGGACCCAAGGCGGCTTACAACAACAACAACAAAAGAAAATACAATACAAAAATAATCACATTTTAAAACAGTAAAAAAAACCAATTAATGAAATATAGGGTTACACTAAGAGAGAGGCTGAATTCAGGCTTAACAGGAGTCATTGCTTTCCCACTACAAGAAATGTGGAGAGCCCTAGGCTCACAGATTCTCCTCCCCTCTCCTTTTTCTTTGTGCACAACAGGAAGAGACAAAATACCATTCTTAATGTTGTCTATGAACTTGGAGAACTGAGATTGGTTCATTAGAATTAGAATACGCTAGGATATCAAACCAGTATCAAACTCTTGTTTGATATCCTGGTTTCTTTTAACTCTGTTAACAAACCACAGTTCAACAGGTTCGTATGTAAGATGGAATTGTGGTTTGTGTGCAACTTTTTCCTATATGAGTATAAGAAAAAAAATATGCAGCCATTTAAATTAAATATGAAAATGAAAATAATGCACAAAGCAAGTCTAGTTTGCAATATAGTAGTTATTTCAAACATTGTGGTCATGATGACTAGTTTTCAGCATTTACCTTGTGCTAAGAGGTCTCATTGCCTTCCAAATTCACATGCAACACAATACACACTTGTGTAACCTTAGCATGATGGTGTACCTTCTTTTTTTTCTACATTAGTGTAGGGGAAATTATTTTAATGAAATGTTACACACATCTGCAGAATCAGATGCAGTTATATTTAGATACAAAAACACTAGCTTTCTAACTATAAAGTATATGTATTTGCAGCTTTAGGCTGCAGGAGGCAGAAAAGACCAATTTGAGAATGCAGGGGACAAAACTTCTACTCCATTCTGAATCCTTGCAATGTTTTTATAATTGTATATAACCATGACTGCAATTTTATCACTCTCACAAAGTACAGCACCTTCCATCATAGTGATGAGAACAGAACTTAAGAGGACCTTTGTTGTAGATGATGACAAATGTCCCAGCTTTGAATATGAACCAGGTTTTGAATCTTGTTTCTTTGAATGTGGGGCAATAGGTTTGTTTTTTAATCATATGGCCATCCTTAGCATGACAAATATTTATAGCTATCTCTTTTTTGAAGTAAATGAGGGTGTTTGGGCACAACCTAACTCAAGCGCAGTGCGTTAACTACATTTCAGGCGAGTTACAATAAACTAGTACCAAAGCCCATAGATCAGAACTTTACTTCTCTGCTAAATAAGCTGCCCAATCAACCTGGTCGGTACAACAAAGTACAGTACAGCTTTGTACTGGAGGAAGGGTTGGGGCTCAGTGGTGGAGCACATGCCTTCTGAGCAGAAGCTCCTAGGTTCAAATTCTAAAGAGGGCAGAGAAAAAATCCTCCCTGAAACCCTTGAGAGCTACTGCTACTCCGTGTTGTGTTGCCAATACTGCTCGCGCACGCGCACGCGCGCACACACACACACACACACACTTGCATGTGTACATGCACACAGCACACACAATAACTCAATATAGGAGAATTAGCAATACTTTTGGAGTGAGAGGTCAAATTCAGCAGCGTCTGACAGTTTTGGGATTGTTGATGTGGATAACTGTGTGAAAAACCTTGAAGTGCCTCTAACAGCCCAGTCCTAACTAATTTCCTGCGCTGCGATGCAGCGGTGCCAACGTGATACTCCCATATCCCACAGGGAAGTTTTGTCCTCCAGAGCATTTGTTCCCTTGCCTTGGGATAAGCCTGTGCCAGGCTGCTGGGTCTACTCGGACCTGCGCCAGCGATATCACTGGTGCAAGTCCTTATGGACCCAGGTCGGGGGGACTGAGACTGGGAAGGGGGTTAGTATTCGGCAGCTGCTTCTGCTGCTAAACTCACCCCCTTCCCGGGCCCAATCTGCCCTCCTCCCCACCCCCATCACTGCCCCATTCTGCCCACCTCCTGCTTCCCTTCTGCCCCCTATGCACACTTGCCGATGGGTTTCCAGTGGCCGCAGGCATGCGGAGCTGGCCACTTGCCCTTGCAGTGACGGCCAGGCTGCACACTCTGGCCTGGTGCCCTTTGCAACAGCTGGAAAGTACCTAGCGCTGCCAGAATGCTTGTTCCAGCAGCACTAGGCAACCTTAGTATTGGGCCATGTTGGGCTGCCATTAACAAGACAGAGCTTTTCAAAAAAGAGTGTATTAAGAAATATAGAGAACAAGGAAAAGGCACATTGGCTTTAAGTTACTTTGCTTAGGAGATCAGTTGCAGTGCTCTAAGTGGTTGTGAGTGGAAAAATGCTAGTAAATAGCTGCATTTTGGGTACACAGGAGTTAAGTGAAGAGTGAAAGGAGAGAAAGTAAATGAGCAAGAGGCTGCACTGCACTGAGTTTCCTCCCCAGCCAGCCAGCGGAAAGAGACAGTGGGAGACTTTGAAATGCACACAGGAGAATGGAGGCTTTAGAAGGGAGAGAGAAAGGGTTGTTACGAGGATCAAAAAGAAGGGGGAGAAGAGATTACTGATCCTATTCTGCTGGGTAGATTTAGTGTATGTTGTCCTGTCTACGCAGCAGGGGCTGGCCTGCGCAACTCCAGGTTTCAGGGGAGATAAAAATGCAGCAAAAAGGTGCTCCTTTGAGCCAGGAAGGTAATTCCTCCACGGGAGAGGGCTATAGATTTCCAGACTGCGGGACAGTCTGGCAAAATAGATTGTGTGGAGGCTTTCAATGAGGAAGAAAGTGTCACCAAAATGGAGAAGAGACCTTCAAATGGGAAGAGACCTTCAAAAACACACAGCAGGATGGACACCTTGGCAAAGGCAAGATGAAGAAAACGCTCAGCAGCCTGGGTGCCTCCACAGGCTTGGGAAGTGAAGATGACCTACAATGGAGGAGGTTTCTATGGGGAAAGAAATCAAAACACTTGGCATGGGCAGCTCCACAGGTGAAAAAGTTCTGTTTCCAGAGCAGGGGCAGTTATTGATAGGACTTTGCACAAAAGAAACCAAAACGTTTCTGGGTAGACAAAGAAGTTTGGAGCTTCTCTTTGGGTATGCAGCTGAGGTTTCCTGGACTTGATTGGTTTAAAGTGTTGTCCTTCTAGGAGCTAGTAAAGGGCTTGATTGCACCCCAATCAGAGACGTTCCTGAGGGACAAAAGGTATGGCAGGGTGGTGTGTGCTGTGCCCATGCTCTGGTCGTTGGTTGGAGAGGCTTCTTGGCAAAGGAATCTGAAAAGACTGTCCAGGTGACCTGGTCACTGGACAACTTGAAACCTTAATTTATTATGCAGCAGGATTTGTTTTTGCAGCAAAATTCAAACAGGATGGGTCACCCACATTTGCAAGACCTTAGATAAAAAGAGACACACAGATGCCCTGCAGTGCTAAAACCTTACTTATCATGACCTGTCCTGCTATCACCCTCTTCAAGGCAAAGTCTTGCCTAGCTCCTAGAAAAGCCAGCCAGAAACCAAAATGGAGTTAGGATAGACTGCACACATGTTGAGAAAAAGAGGGTGTTGGCTAGGCTTACCATGGTCCCGGAATCGACGCTGACTTCAGCCTAGAGCGGACCCGAGCCACTCCCAAGGGTGCACTGCGGCTGCCCAATGGGATTCCGGCTTCCGGAACGTCCTGTCAATGACGTGACAGGAGCTGGAACCCCATTGGGCAGCCGCAGTGCACCCTTGGGAGTGGCTCGGGTCCGCTCTAGGCCGAAGCCAGTGTTGATTCCAGGACGATGGTAAGCCTAGCGTTGGCAACAGTTCACAAAAATAGCCAGATGAAGCAATGTCTTGATTTAGTATAAGGTAGCTTCCTATGAGCTACAATACAGTAATTCTGGTTTGAAAAGATATACTCTTTCTTTTTTGCTTTTGTTTTACTCTCAGTGCTATCTACAGATAATTGGGGCTACAGTCGTTAAAATACTTGTGTTGGTGTTGTACACTTCAGCTTGTTTTAGGAGGATTCACATGACCATATAAGATCATTACAACTATTACATGTTTTTAGCCTGGTTGAAATTCCAGTCATGTGTCAGTGGATACATATAGAGCTTTGTGAACAGATGCAATAAATACCAATTAATGGAGATGAAAGCTTGCATATGCTATGCTTAGCACATGGAAATTATCCTGTGAGCTGATTTTGTTGATCCACTGTTAATTCCACTGAACTAAATTTGACTAAGCTACTTTAAGTGCAAATATGCCATTTTAACTGGTTTGTGGATCACACTAAGAAATATGATTAAATAAGGAGGCATTCTTATATCTGATATGTATGTAGGCTTATCAGATTTTCCGGGGCCCCAGGGAGAGGCGGTAGTGATGTCACGGGGGCCGGAAAAATTAACATTAAATTAACAAATAAATAAATAATATAAATATTTAAAAAGTGCCCAAAAACCATGGGGATTTTGTACTTCCAGTTACAGAAGGCACAGTACCTTAATTTAGCACCGGTGCCAGCTCGCCGCTCACTCCTGGGCTCCTGCACAGCTTCCCATTGCTTCAAAGTGCTGTAAATAGTTAAAAAAAACACACACCAATTCACAGCAACTTCCGGTTTCGTGTTGTAACCAGAAGTTGCTGTGAATTGTGTGTGTGTGTTTTTTTTTACTCTTTAGAGCTTACATGGCTTCCCAGTGCTTCAAACTGCTCTAAAGAGTAAAAAAAAATAATCAGATTCACAGCGACTTCCGGTTTCGCATTGTAACCAGAAGTTGCTGTGAATTGGTTTGTTTTTGTTTTTAACTATTTACAGCACTTTGAAGCAATGGGAAGCCGCACGGGAGCCGGGATGCTAGGGACGTTGGCCGGGTTGGACCTGGGATTCTGGGACAAGTCCTGATCAATTCTGGTACTATGGGAAGCCTATATGTATGAATTATGATTCTCAGTACAGTCCTGTGTGTGTTTACTCAGAAGTCTCACTATGTTCAGTACTGCTTACTCACTGGTAAGGATTGCAGCCTTAATATAAATGTATTCTGAAGAACTGTATGTTTTTCAGCTTTAGATAATTTGGTTCTTACAGATATCATAAATCTTCAAATCAGAGAACTGATGATATCCGGTTATAGCCCAGATGGCTCATCTGGAAAGTATTTGGGAAAATGCCATCCTGATTGCACTAATAACCTTTTGAACAAGAAGAAAGGATCAGACACCTCAGAGGGTTCTGGTCACACCAGCTCATTAGCCACCCGCCCCCAGCTGACCATAGCTTAGGGGGAAGTCCATGTGGATTGGACTAGTTTTCCCATTTTAGGATTAGCCAATGAGAGAAGCTGAAACCCAAACCTAGGTGCACCTTAAAAAAAGTCAAATGGTTTGAAAGAACTGTACTTGTCTTAGAGAGCAGATCCAACTGTCCAAGATGATCTGGCCCTCCAACCAGTGGTGGAGGAGATTCTGGCTGCAATCCTATGCATGCTTTCTTGGGCGTAAGCCCCAGTGAACAGAATGAGACTTACTTCTGAGTAGACAGGTACAGTGGAACCTTGGATTCCGAGTAACTCGGTTTGCGAGTGTTTCGCAAGACGAGCAAAAAGTTTTAATAAATTTTGCCTTGATACACGAGCAAGGTCTTGCATTAAGAGCACTCACTGCAATCCTGCCGTTGCCAGCTTTCGCCTCTCACTCCCTGCAGTTCCCTGCTGCTGCCTTTGGGCGTCGCCTCCCTTCCTGCCAATCACCACCTCCTCAGTCACCTCCTGCTGCACGCTCCCTGCTGCTGCCTTGGGGAGGCTGCCTGATCGAGCTGCCCGTCGCCTCCCTTCACAACAAAGCCCCTGCCCTCGGTCAACACCCCCCTCCCCGGGTGAGGCCGGCAGTTCCCGAAGTTCCTCGGGGACGTAGCAGCCCGATGCCAAGCTGCAAGGACGCCGCCACGCGTCACGTGCTAATGTGTAGTAGGCCAGGCTTCTGCACGAGATACATTGGGGGGAAAATAACACGCACGTCCTTTGCCAGGTAAAAGCACAACGGTTTTAAACGGGACCAAACTTTACATTTCCACGAGAGAGGGACGTGATTGCTCGCCGCCTCCCCTCTCCTCTCCCCGCAGTTGAGGTACCATGGCAGAGGGGGCCATGAAAAGGCGTCTTTGAAAGGGGATGGTGATGGCCGTTGCTGCTGCTGCTGCTGCTGCTGCCGCCGCCGGGCACCTGTCTCTAGCTCCCTTTCCCTCCTCTGCCTTGCCTGGCAGGAGCTTTGAACGGAGGAGGGAAAGGGGGCTGGAGACAGGTGCCCAGCGGCGGCGGCAGAAGCAGCAGCAACGGCCATCACCACCCCCTTTCAAAGCCGCCTTTTCATGGCCCCCTCTGCCATGGTACCTCAACTGCGGGGAGAGGAGAGGGGAGGCGGCGAGCAATCACGTCTCTCTTTTCCACCAGCCATCCAACAGCTACTCCGTGCGCGCAAGGCACTACCCCCACCAGCCTGCCTGCTCAATGGGGTGCACGCGCGAGAATCACCCACGACTTGGGAGGAGGCATGTGTGAGCGCTCTCTCCGTGAGAATGGAAAGGGCTGGGAAAAGCTCACGGCGGTGCGGGGCGCAAGAATGGTGGGGCGCAAGCAAACACCAACACCAGTAAGCCTCTCAAAACTCCCCCAAACTGACCAGCATTTCAGGGACTATTTGTTGTTCAGGAAAATACATTCCCCAAACCCAAAATAGCTCCTGAAAATGGACAGAAATGCTGGTCAGGTGCAGGTTACTGTAATTTGGTTTATTTTTCAGTACAGAATGTACTTTATACTGTGCTGTATTCTGTATTACTGTAATCATTTTTATATGATTCAATGATTGTGGAACGAATCATCTGAGTTTCCATTATTTCTTATGGGGAAATTCACTTTGATATAAGAGCGCTTTGGATTACAAGCATGTTTCCGGAACGAATTATGCTCGTAATCCAAGATTCCACTGTATAGGATTGTGCTGTTAGTCTAGGCCAGGGGTTCTCAACCTTTGAAGGCCTGGGTACCCCCCTATCATGGTCCAATTTTCTGAAGTACCTCTTGCTAATTAACTGCTAATTGATTGGATTAATCAATTAATTAATTAGGTAATTAATCATTACATTAAAAAGTACTAAAACAATTTTAAATGTGAAAAATGTCTGATTTAACTCTGTGTGTGTGTGTGTGTGTGTGTGGGTGGGTGGGTGGGTGGGAGAGGGAGAGAGAGATGCAAGGATCTCTCTTTTCTCCAAGTCACACTTCCCAAAATCAGCTCCTCCCTCCCCCACCCCACCAAAGTACACTTTCCAAAGTACAAAAATAAGCCCAAAACCAAAATCAGAGAGACAGAAGGGCTCCAAAAACAATTAAAATTTAAAACCCATGTTAATTAACACTTAATTAGCTGCTGATGGGGCAGATAAGGGGCAGGGCTTGGCGTACCCCCAGCAAGAGGTCCGCATACCCCTAGAGGTACCCATACCACAGGTTGAGAACCTCTGGTCTAGGCTTACCAGATCCATACCAGGACAGAGTGCTAGACCTTTAGGAGAAGGAATGTGAACAGGTGTAGCTTGTTAAACCCTTAGAGCACAATCCTAGGCATGTCTACTCAGAAGCAAGCTCTGAGTAGACATGCCTAGGATTGTGGTCTAATGGTTTAACAAGCTACACCTCTCTAAAAGTCTAGCACTCTGTCCTGGTATGGATCTGGTAAGCCTATGTTAGTCTGCTTTGTTCTGTGTAAGTGGGTTTCTTAGTGCAGGGGAAATATAGTTAGAAACTGCTTTTGAATTATTTTTTTCTTGCCTCTGAGCAGAAGTACTGTATCTTCTTTCTCTTACTTTGTCTGTTTTTCCCCCTTTTAATAATCTTTTCCCACTGTTTTAAAAGAATACAGTACTGCCTTTCTGGTTAGCTACGAGCTATTTGCCTACTTGCTCCCCATTAGGTTGCTTGAGCCAATTCTGCAAATGCTCTGTGAGCATGAATGCCTGTGTGTGAGTGAACAGACAGCAGCTGAGACAACTTGCACCCTGTTTTTTCTCCTCCCTCAGTGAGCTGCACCACGAAGGGATGCTTATGTTAACAAACCCCAGGCTTGAGGAAGACTTGCCATGGGACCATTAATTCTGCCTCTCAAGCCAGTGTTTCTATCCCCCCACCCCCAGGAACAGGCTGGGTTGCAGCAAGGATAGCCAGATCTGGTTGGAATGGCTTGCCTCAGTCTCCCCTTGTGGCAGCCAAGAGTGAACACAGGGAATGTACCTCTTATTGCCACAAGGATGAAGACATCAATTTTAGACAATTGTGTATTCAAAAAAAGACATTCACTTGTGGATTTCTTTCCTTCCGTCTGCCAATTATCACTTTAAGATTTTAAACTTAATCAGCAAAATGTACATATTTCGTGGAGTTCAATGCCTTTCTGGTTGCAAGACGGATGAAACAAATTCACTTATGGTCAATTTGTTCTATTAATCTTTTTTCTCTTTCTTTCTTAGTATTACATTTTTGTTCTCTTTGTAGTTAAATTAGACAAGTGCAAACAAAATTTTTGATAGCAGAACTAAGGAATTAATTCCAGCTCTGCAAGATGAACTGCGTAAGATAAGGGTGTTAACCAGCCTCTCGTTCTGTGGCTTTGGCCGCTGGCACTCTTTGGGTACACATCTTTTCTGCCTTGGTTCATCAGGAGCAAACTACTAAGACAATTCTGCTAGCCTCAGCATACCTTTAATGAAGATTAATGGCAGCTAAACCAAAGCGTAGCTAGCTGTGTCCACCCTTGACTAATTGCTTACTTTAGTGCTTTTTAGAAGAAACTTCCTTTGATATAAGTATTATCCACATTTACATAATATTATATTAATGCATAGCATCATGTTACTGATGGATATGCTAGTTGACCTACATTTCTGTTGTGTGTTTTTCCTGTTACCTTAGAGGTGCTGAGTGATTAAGAACCAATTCATGTATTTGCTTATTCTAAGAATTTTAACATATTGAACCAGTCACAGAAAATGTCCTCCCTTGTGTCGAACACATCGTGTTTTAGCATGTCTCAGGTTGTTGTTTTTTTAATGTTCTAGAAGGCCTGTTCACCAGACTAGTTCAATATGTCAGACTCACTGAGAGAGTCTACTTCATCATATAACGAAATGTGACTTGGCTCTTAAATTTAAAAAAAAAAAGCAAATGAGATACATTAAGGAAAGATTAGATAAAGGAAGTGTGATAAAGTATTAAAAAAAACTCTGTGCCAGCATTGTTAAATGGATTGTATAATGCTTACCTGTGTTGCCTAGTACTATCTCCACCTTATGAGGGTGCCATAAACACATACAGCAAAAAAGAGAAAATTATGGAAACAAACAAATGAGTAGGAGAAAGGGAACCAAGCAAGCATTAAAAACTAGCTGCTGTTTTGCCCAGAATTCTGTTCTGTTCATCTTCCCATTTAACTTGGAGAATTTCTAAGGTTGGTGTTAAATTCGGAGCACGTTCTGTTTGCCACAGTTTCCATCTTTTTTGTTACAGGTAACTGACACACACCAGCAAATTTATTAAACCACTTTGCAAAAAGGAGTCTTGATATTATAGCATCATATTATACATCAGAGTTCATTTTTGTGCTGTAATTTAATCAATGTGCATACATGCTGGTGTACATCAGGAAACCTGTAAAAAAAATCTGAATAAAAATGTGGAAATCAAAAATGGAAACAGGTCACATTACTAATGCACCAGTACCACTCCAAAAATGTTGGGATCCCCAAGTCTAGGGGAGAAATCTGGATGGGGAAAATTTCATAACTACCCCATTTCCTTCATGCAAAGTATGGTACTCTACTACTAAGCTATCACTCCTTTCTTGTTGTTAGATTTTCTGCTAGATTTTCTGCTCAGTTGATGCTGTTGATGCCAGCCTGACAACTATTTTCCTTTTCTGAAACATGCATGTTTGGTTCTTCGTTTTCTACAGACTACAATCCTCTACACATCTTTTTTTTTTTAAATAAGATCAATGAAACAGTGAAGAACTGTGTCACATATAACTTATTAAAGGATGGTCTCAAATAAAGCATAGCAATATTTTATCTTGCTAGATAGACTAGTGGCCTAATTCTCCCAAATGGCTCAAACAAGTGTTCCGGCGGCGTAAACAGCTTTATGGTTGTCGCAAATGTGACAGTGCCAGCAAAAGCGACCTGGCCACTGCCGCCAGCAGCAAACAGCTGGGTCTGCATGATGACAGACGGTGGATGCCCGCTGCTGATGGTAAGATTGCGCAGGGGCTGGAAGGGAGGCGGGAAGGTGTGGAACGGGCCTGGAAAGGGGGCAGATTTGGTGGCAGTGGCCCCCGCTGAATCCTAACCCCCTTCCCGGGCCTGATCTGCCTTCAATGATCAACGTAGACTTGCACCAGCGATATTGCTGGTACAGGTCTGAGTTGACCCATGGCGGCAGTGGGGGCTTACCCCGGGGAGGCCCCCCGATGATGCCTCATCATGCCAAAATCCCCCCATGGGATACAGCGGACGTTGCATCACCATATGTGAAGTTAGGTAGGATTGGGCTGTAAGTTAAAAATGCTCCTTGAAAATTCAGCTGTTACATCAGATTTCTGATGTTCATTGGGACACTCTTTGGGTGGCATCCTGCCAGTGCCTAGTTAATGTTTCTACCACCAGAAGCAAGTTTCACAAAGTGAAGCTTCATCCATGAACAGGAGGAGTATTCCTGTCACCCAAGGGGTCCTTGCACAACTGCAAGGATTCCTTACACAAGAGGAACTCTCCTTCTATTCATGGAGGGAGCTCTTGATGTCAGAGGTGGTAGTTGGGGTACTTTTCATTTTTCCTTAAATGGGATGGGTAAAAAACCAATGTGTTGTTTCTGAAAAGCTGTTAGCTGTAGACCAAGAATTACAGCAATTACTATTACTGATCTCATTTGAGATTTTTGCTTCTCCTTCGTGGTGTTGTACTAATTAGCCAAAAATGACTGTTCATAAATTTTTTTTCCCGATTGAAATTATAGTGGAGGATGGCACTGTTATTGATTACTGATCCTCTTCTAGAATGCTCTAGTGTCTAGACTCAAGTCAGTTGCTTTATCTTGCTTGTTCCTTTTTAGTCAGGGATAAGAGCAGCGTGGGCTATCTCCGTGTCTGTTACATAGATGCAGTCATTATTCCACATTAGATATACATAACAGATGGTGGTTCCATGTTGTTCTAAGGGCCCAATCCTATCTAACTTTCCAGCACCAATACAGCCATGCCGACGGGGCATGTACTGCATCCTGCAGTGGCGGAGAAGTCATGGAATCCTCTTCAAGGTAAGGGAACATTTGTTCCCTTACCTAGTGGGCTGCATTGCAGCTGCATCAGTGCTGGAAAGTTGGGTAGGATTAAGGCTTAGGTCTATCTTTAAAGAAGAATGTTGGACAAAAATCTTACTCCTAATTCCATTTTGTCTAGCAGGCATCCAAAACACTTGTTCACAAATGAAGCAGAATGACAAACAGAATAGCAGAATAAACAAAATAAAGTCTTGTCTGAGAAACATGGAAGCCACAAAAGGGAATTTGGCTAAACCACAGCCATAAAGGGAACTTTACAAGGTTAAGAGAAAAAGTGTAGAATACTTAGAGGTCACATGTACTTGACTGCTTTTGCACCTTAAGGCATTTTTACCCAAGGGTGTATATATGCAACAAAAGTTAAATGTGTACACCTGTGGGCTGGGAGGAAATTTGTTTAATCAATGGAATGTAGATGTTCTTAACTAGCTGAATCATTCTTTTTTTTTCCCTGACAATGGACCACAAAGGGAAGGAGTAATAGCTGAGGCTTTCTATTCTAGGTCTAACTGAATCCTTCCCAGAGGGTAAGAGGGTACAGAAAACTGTACTTGGGTATAGTTTTCACACATCAAACTGTACTCAAGTACATCTGCGTAACCGGATGCAATTAAGATATTGGTAATCTATACATGTGTATTCAGGACAGGTACTGTTTGTGTACAGTGTACATAGATTGTTGATGTGCACAAATGAACAGTAAGTCACAAATGTATATAGGTGTAAGTCGAACAGGTGTATGTAGGTGTAAATGAACAGTAAGTTACAAATGTATATAGGTGAACAGTAAGTCACAAATGTATATAGGTACATTCTGTACCTGGATGCAGCGTAATGTGTGAACAAACCTAGTGTCTAGCATTTTAGAAGATACATAACAGAACAGATGTGAGTCTAATAGATGTGGGAGATGAAGAAAGGAGCCAGGGGACATGTTGGAAGAAGGGTATTTGTTATATTGCATGTTCTAAGTGAACATAGATTTAAGTTTATTTCAGAATTCCATTTTAAGGTTCCTGATAATCTGAGGAAAGCACTACTAGAGTTTATGTCCTGACGGAATTATAGGATAACAGACACTTGGGATTGACGTTTGATACTATACTTTCTCTTATATTGCTTCTTCTATAGTTGTCGATAAGTTCTAAAGCTCCAGATAAGACTGCAGTTTGTTCTTCTATTGTGTTATGTGTGTGTTAACTACAAGAGTTTGTTATATTTTGTTTTCTCCATTGTTGATAAATGGATCAAGGGAACTATGTATCAAACAGTAATGTCAAAGAAATTTAAATACAGCCTTACTTATTAAACGTCCTCATGCACTGCTGTTTTATTACATTAGAATGTTGCCAGCAATGGGGAAAGCATATAAGTGCGTTGCTAATAACAGAGAAAGGACATTAATTTTTGGAAACTGCATCAATAACAGTATACAGAACTTTTTTTATTTGTAGAGTACCATAGCTTGAAACTGATGAATTCTACTCCCATCAAGTTGTTTAGGCTAAAAGTGTACAAAACCTAGGATAAATGTATTGTGCTGATACCAGAGAAGGGTTATCAGTGATGCTGAAAAACTGTGAGTGCATTCCTTCATCAAATATCTCAAGAAGTGATTCCTGAAAGTAAACGATAGGTTTACAAGAAGTTGCCTCATTAAATTGATATTCTAGTCCAGTGGTTCTCAAATGTTTTGGTCTCCAGAGCCCTTTACACTCCTAAATAGAGTATCGGGAAGCCTTGCCAGCGCATGTGCGGAGTCTCGGGGAGCCCTAGAACACTGGCTCATGCGCAGAATGGCATAGCTCCAAGCAGATGGCGACCACTTATGGTGTGCTTGTGGAGGCCCTAAAGGGGTCTCAGGGAGCCCCAGGGCTCCTAGGAGCACACTTTGAGAAACTCTGTTCTTGTCAAATACATGATATCAGTGTTTCTCAAAAGAATACTAGAAAGGCGGGTTTTGATAGAATCGCATTCTGTCCCTTAACACCACCAACATAGTTTAACATCATTTATTTACAAATTCCTTTGCAATAATTCACAAAGCAGTTCAATATTGCTAGTAGCAAAGTGCTGAACTTGAAACGTCTCCATGTTCTACCTCTGTTAAGAACTAGCTGGTTTGTTGCCAAGAAAATTCAATTGTTACTGAACTTAACATTAGTTAAAGGGCATGCCAAGTAATGTTACAGTGAGATCCCTTTCTGCTAAAAATGTTGCCCTCACCATTCGTAACATTTTCTCTGTAACTACTCTAGTATGACTTATGGATAATGTTAACCTGCCTTAAAATGAGACAGATAATTTGTCCACCTATTTCAGTGCTGTCGGTGGCTCCGCAGGGTCTTTTCCAGTCCAGCTAACTGAGATCCTTGTATTTGGAGTTGCTGGAAATTGAACCTGGGACTTTATACATTGAAAACATATGCTCTGCCACTTGGCTATGGTATCTCCCCAAGTGGCTCACTTGCTAATTCTGGCAGTGATATTGTTGATCACAGCAACAAATCCCTCTATCAGCAAATTTTTAGCAATGACCTAATTGAAATCATATGAACATATGAATCAGTGGTTTTAATGCATGCAATAACTTAAACTCATTTAGCATTGCTTTATCGTATGTAGTACTGTCTTAGACCATGTCCCAGCTATTGTCACAATGGTGCTGAATTTCAAAACTTCAAAGCCAACTGATTATCCTTAACATACTTCCTCATTTATTTTATAAGCAGAGAAACACAAAGCTAGAGAAATGCTACAGCTCTATGTCAGTAGCACCAATTGCATTTTTCACCATGTAAAGGGAACTCATTTATTAATATAGTGTCATGCCATTGGGGGAAAAAACAACTTGAGATTTTTAATAGAATACAGTATTATAAATTGTCAATCAAGAAAATGATTGAATTATCTAAAAGGAGTTGATTTCTGACCTAAAGTTTCTTATAGGTCAAGATTCTCCCTCACCCCAATCAGCCATTGTCAGCGCAATCCTATCCAACTAACACCACCTGTTAACTAGCGGGGGAGGGCAGGGCAGGAGGCTTTGGAGGGGAGATTTAAATCCCCTTTGAATCCCCCTTTGGAGGGGATTTGAATCCCCTTACCTTTCTGGGGCCTCCCGTTCTTGCTGCACCACTGGTTACACCAGTGGTGCAAGTTGTATAGGACTGCACTGTGTATGTTGTCCTATTCTCTCTCTCTCTCTCTCTCTCTGTGTGTGTGTGTGTGTGTGTGTGTGTGTGTGTGTGTGTGTGTGTGTGATCTTGACAGATAGATTTCCTTGTTTTCATACATCTATATATAATAATTTCTAGTAAACATAAATTACTGGTTTTACTAGGCAAAATGTATGCTGCATTTCAACAGCATATCAGCAGTCTGTTTATTTTTATTAACATCTTAGTCATCTAAAACATAATTAAAAGCTTTGCTCGAGTTTGAGCCACGAACTAGACGTAGGATTCGTGGCTCAAAAACTCGAGCAATGTTTTAATTATGTTTTAGATTCACCCAGCCACGAACGCCATAGTGTGTTTATCTTAGTCATCATTGAACATTAATTAAAGTGAATTTGGCTTAATTATTCTATGTTTTAAACAGCCATTGGCCCTGATGATTTTGAAGTTGCTAGAAACATGGGTGAACTGTATGTTAGTAGGATTGAACTGTATGTTATTAGGATTTACTGCTTTGCTATTTGCTGTACTTTCTGAAATATTTTTATAGTATAGATACTTGTATTATATAAATTTAATAAACATGGGCAGCCCAATCCTATTTAGGACTGCTGCAGTGTGCAAAAGCATGCTGCGCCAGATCCTAACCAGGATCAGGCCAGCCCTGGCGCAGGCAGAGACCTTCTCAGGGTAAAGGAACATTGTCCATTTACCTTAAGTAATGGCCCAGCCGCCCCAATGGGTCTCCTCGAATGTTGGAGTCAGGGATCCTTCCTTTGTTTTGCTAAACTTGTTTTTCTCAAGGTCAGGAGTCCTTAGGAGGTGGCTGCGGTCACAAAGTTAAAAAAAAAAAAAGCTGCTCCAGCAGGTATCTGAAGTTTGGAGCTAGTAAATTCCATTTAAATTTTGGAGCTAGTAAAACCACATTGAAACATTGGAGCTAGCAACCTCCATTTGAATTTTGGAGGTACACTAGCATTTTGGAGCCTACAGAGCTCCATCAGATCCAACATAATCTTAGTCTATGAACAGTGTGGCCTTCTTGGCTGGTGGATCTGAGGCCTCCTGCCATCAGTCCAAAAAATAGTCATGTTAATGACCTGGCCCGTGCTCTCCTGGTAGGCACCAAGTATATGTGTATACATGCATGTCTCCTGCATGCTTTGAAATAAAAGAGAAATAAAAGATTGACCCAGTAACAGGAGGCAACTTCTTTAGAAGTGACAATGTTCTGCTATACTGCATGAGAGTCCCTGAAAACGTCTAGAAACTTGATGGAGCATGGCCATAATGTTCAGTGACCAAGCAGTAATGTCCAGTTATACTGATAGGTGCATTACTGAGTAGGGATAATTAAATTATTTCAACAGCAGTAGGACTTGCCAGTACAGTTTTTCATGACAATTCTGTGTAACTCTTGCACCAATGTAACAGTAGATCCACCGGTGTAAGTGCACTTATGCCAGTGTAACATGCCGTACATCGATAAACGCAGGACGGACACCAGCGTACCCCCTCTCGGACGCCGCACATGCTCAGTACAGATGCAGAACAGACGCCAGCGCAACTCCGCCGGTGCAGGGGGCATTCTGGGGACATCTGTCCTGCACGTGCATGGCATCCAAGAGGGGTTACACTGGTGTCCGTCCTGCGTTCATTGACATATGGCAAGTTACACTGGCATTAGTGCACTTACACCGGTGGATCTACTGTTATACCGGTGCAAGAGTTACACAGGATTGCACTGTTTGTTACATAGTGACTTGGAAGGTTAGGGTATAAACTAGCCAATGTTGAGAAATTTTAAATTCCATTAATTTCTCATTTGAGCATGTTGGATCACGCTCCTTCTTTTTACTAGAATCAGGAGGAGAACTGCTTTAGAACAGGCAAAGATTTAGTATAATTGAACCATTTAATAGGTTGGTCATAAATGTTTTTGCAGAGATCAAAGATTCAGCCCATAACATTTAACTTTTAATAAAATTAGGGAAAAATCACAAACAGTGATTGTTAGGTTAACCACTGATATATAATCTTTTACTGAAGTAATACAGACCTATCTTAGGTTTTGGACAGCATCCTATTTGCATTTTTCCCTCATGATACGATTTATATGGAAATAGTAAAAACAACACCATTATTTATAATCAACAGCTAAAACCGGCTTCTTGCTATAAATGGCATGGTTAGCCATACCACATTTAATTAAGGTTAGCAGCTTTTATGCCATTCAGTGCTCTTTTTACAGGGCTATTTTAAATTTGTTTTAAGATCATGGAAATTTATATCCTGATTTTATTAGGGGGTGGTATAGATGAATTATGTTTTCATCAGCAGCTGTGAGGAAAAATAGATGTTTTTATTTTTTTAAAAAACAGCTCCTCACCGTGTTCTCATGTAAATGGATGCCTGACATTTTGCCAATGCAGTCTAAATCAGATTATCTGAACTATGGTTATCCTGAATTGATTAGCCATAAATCCAGGGAGCTAAAGTGTGTGTGTGGGGGGGATGGGGGATATTCTCCGAAGGTTAGAATGGGTTTTTGACTGGGATAATTCTGATGCAGCATAATTAAAGCAGTTCACGTTGGGGGCGTGTGAAACTTGAGACAAAGTCTGCCTCACCATAGTAGGACGAACCTATTGGATCACGATGTAAATAATGTAGTTGCAGTAGGCCAGGGCAGTGTCTCCTTCTATGGGTGGCCAACATGGCAAGGGGAACAATTGCCTCAGAGTGCTACCTGGATGGATGGGAGGAACCAATACAGGGCACAAAGAATATTGAGGGTTTGATACAGAGTAGAGAGGTATGAACATATGAAGCTTCCTTATCCTGACTCAAATCATTGGTTGATGTAGTCCATTATTCTTAGGCAGAAGTCTTTTCAAGTCTTTGACGTGAAGCATAAAATGAAAGTGTGCATATCTGAACCCCATTCCTGATCTCATCAAACTTAGCCATAAGCAGGAAGAAATACCATATAAACAGAACTACAATTACGATCTTAGACTTCCATGGCCAGCGATTATGAACATAGACTGAATAGGTACGTGGGATATATTTTTGTCTGGTTTTAACCTAAATATATTTTTGTCTGCACACATGGCTTTTAATCCCACGTACCTATTCAGTCTATGTTCGTAGAACTACAACTGATTACAAAGGGTAGCCCCCCTGTGCACACACACCCCGACCAGTTGTTTGACTCCACACTCAGACCACTTTCTCCTTCTTCCTCATGCACCCATGGGAGCCATGGCCTTATGGCACTATCCTGAATACAGTATCTTCAATATGCCTATTTGATTCCAGCAACCATGTGGGTATGGCCAGTTGTGTTGGTCATTCCCAGCCAACCCACACGGTACCCTACTGGAAGGGAGGGTGCTGCTCCCACACAATCATTTGCACCCATGCAAGCAAGCAAGAAAATGAATTTCTGCAGGATTTCATATTATTCTTGATCATACCTCAAGTAAAATGAAGGAGGGGGAAGTATTTTTAGCACTACTTTTAGCAAAACTGTTGCATAATTTGTAATACCAATTTAAAAGCAGTGCAAGCCAAGGTATATATTAAAAGGGGAATGTGACCGTACTTGCAGTTCCTCTATTTTTCCTTTTCGATTCTCCTCTGGGATCAAGCCTTAAATCCATGGCAGACTTGAGTTCATTTGAATGAACCATCTACTGCCTGTTGCAGCAGTCATTCCACCTTGCAAGTTTAATTGGGAGCTGCTCAGGAAGCATCCAGGGATTTCTTTCTTTCTTTCTTTCTTTCTTTCTTTCTTTCTTTCTTTCTTTCTTTCTTTCTTTCTTTCTTTCTTTCTTTCTTTCTTTCTACAACTTTCTTGTAGTATCTGGTGGATTCTGCAGTCACTGTTGGAACCATAGCAGCCTATGCTGCTGGCTAGCTATTTGGTTGGCGGCAATAAATCCATCAGCTCATACCTGAAAATCCTATGCTTGCAGGGTTGGATGGACAAGCCCATTTAGGCAGATGAAACTAACCGCAAGCTGGTAAGCATTTATTGCTGACATCCTTTCAAATAAGAGCTGACTTAATAAAGTTGTGGAACATTGAACCCCAGTTATTTATAGCCGTTTATAACACAAGACAGTCATTTTGAAATTATTTTCCTATTAATCAATTTCTTTTAAAAAAAGCCACAGTGAAATTGAAAACACTGCCCTGTGCAGCCTCAATAGCTATCCTCTCACATCCGCTATTATTCTAACTTCTGCTACTGATCTGAATTTAGTCTTCATTCCCTCTCCCCCCCCGCCCCAATTACTAAATACATTTACTCTTAAGTAATATGCACTGGTTTTAGTGTGCTTTCAAAGAAGTATGCTTAGGATCAGAGTGTTGTTTAATCAGTTGTAACAAATACGTTTGTGCAATTAGAATTGCAAGCCATAATAGCTTAGCACTTTTTATGACTGAAGCTCTCTGGCAATGTGTCATAACAATCATTACTGACTGCCATTAAGTGTTTAGCTGTCAGGTTTGAATGGCTGAAATGGCATCATGCGGCCATTTATTTTCAGGGCCTATAGATGCTCATTAGGCAATGGCTTATATAATAGCTGATATTATTTCACACAAAAAAGCACACGTTGTACTACTGACACTTCACATTCCTGTTGGCTTTTTCAATACAAGTGCAGGCAAAAAAAAAAAAACAGCAACAGTTATTTTAAGCGCTGGCAGTAATTTTTTTTCCCTCAGGACATGCTATCTTAGTGAAATTGTGAAACAGTGCCCACAGCCATATGGTACAGATAATTCATGTCATGCTATTTTACACCATTTAACTGCTGTATGACTTTTCTTTATCCTGCAGAGAGTCGCCATAATCTTAGAGAGTACATTTTGAAACGTAACCAAACAAATTACCACTGTTACCTAGGTAACCATCACAGAGTCATAGAAAGATGCTGGATGAAGGCCATGTTACTTTTATTGTCTAATTACTTTGAGTTGTCACAAATCGCTCAGATAAACCAATAGCTAAAACATATGAGCAACATGAGAACCACTAATTTCCTCTCCAGTGCTTTATTTAGGAGACAAGAGTGTATGGCATCTTCAGGCTCCTTGAACATGAGACTACCTTACAATGAGTTAAAACTGGTCCATCTAGCTGAATATTTTTATACTGACTGGCAGAGGTTCTCCAATGTTTCAGATCAAGATTTCCTTCTCTTACACGATTACAGTTCTTATTCTGACATATGAATAAATGATAGTAAGGACTGTATCCAAAAACCAAAGTAGGCTAATATCTTTATTTAGATCCATCTGAAATATCACAACACCATGAGCAAGCTTTTGACTTCCCTAGAAATCTTCCTCATGCTAGAAGATGTTAAGCAAAACCCTGCTTTTCTATCATACCCAGCTTTGTCTCTTCCGCCTCCTTTTGTTTTGCATATCATCTTGCTGGAAGCCGAGTTCTGGAGAACTCAAAAGCTTGCTCGCTGCTTTGTGGTATTTATTTGGTCCTAATAAAGATATTACATTACTTTAGCTTCTGATTTTTTTTCTAATTTACCAGCATGGTTACCTACATTTTTTAGTAAGAATGCTAATCCATTATGTATTGTCTACATTGCCAGCTTTTCTTTTCCCTACCATCATGCTGTGTCTTAATTTAGATATCCATTTGCATGCTTCAAATAACACATATGGTTTTCGTTTGTTTATAAAGTCAAACATACTTGTAACAAATGCAGCACCATCAAAAATCAGGATATATTATTTTGGAAACATGCAACATTCTAAACTGCTTTGCTACCAAGTAGTATTTCACCCATTTTGAGGGTCTCATTTGATTGAACAAGTGCCCTCTGATCAGTTTGCTTCTTCAAGCCAAAATATTAAAATAAATGTGTTTTTAAAAGAACTGTGCCAAGTTGGGTGCAATGTACGTAAACTAGACTTATATATTAGGTACTACACCTATAAATACACCTTTAAGAGCTACCTGACATAGATAAATTTTGCTGGAGAAGCTTATCCTAGGAAGGAAGAAAAAAGCTTCAACTGTTTAATTTATTTGTGTCAGACTGTGCATAAAGACATAGGAACAAGGTCTGGAAAAAAAGTGGCCTCTTGCTTAAGTGCATTAAGGGGCCAATTCTTACTAAGTTGAGCACCAGCATAGTGCATGCTATGGTGACACACCAGGCCTCCATGTGTTGCAAAAGCACCGTAAAGCACTTTGCGGTGGTGTGGAACCTAGGTGTGCTAGCACTAAGGCTAAGGCCTTCGTGCACATGCTGCTACTGCGGATGTCCACTGGAGCAGGCGAGTCTCCCTCTGAGCAGCGCAGGGGAGAGTGGGGAGGGGGGTGTAACAGGGCAGAACAAGGCGGCAGAGGGTAGGTGGGTTGGGCCTGGGAGCAGGATTGGCAGCACTGGCACATGCTGCTTCCTAACCCCTTTCCTAGGTCTGATCCGCCGACACGGGGCAGTGCAGACTTGCACCAGCAATTGAGCTCACACAGGTCTGAGTTGCCCCATTGCGGCTGCTGTGGCTTACCTTGAGGCAATGGGACAAATGTCCCCATACCCCACAGAGACCTCCAGCAGCAGAAACATCCACACATGAGGCAGCCTAGCCTGTGCCAGTGCCACAGCATCGCTGCGTGGGAATTTGCGATGAATTGGGCTGCCCAGCTCACTCAAGAGTCATTTCACTGTGACTTAAAGCCCAATCCTACCTAAATCCCCCCTCCCACCGATGCAGGTGTACCAAGGAGGTGTGTGATGCACCCTATGGTGGAGAGTTAGTTGGATAGGTCTCCTCGGGGTAAGTGAACTTTTGTTCACTTGCCCTGGGGAAAGCTCCCATAGTGCCCATGGGACTCCTCGGTCCTCTGCCAGCTATTTTGCTGGTGTAGAACGGAGGTGTGTAAAGGCAGTAGAGGGGGATAGAAATAGGATTCAGCTGCCCGCTGGTGCTGCCAAACCCACCCTCTTTCTCCCTTGTTTCACCTCCCCACTCCCCTCCTCGCCCAGAAACTCCCCTGTTCCTCTCCCTTCCCAACGCATTCCAGCCACCCTTTTGTTACCTTTTGTGCATGTGGCTGCCCGTGACTGTGCTGGCAGCCTTGCTTTGCTGGCTGGCAGTGCCAGAGCGTGCAACACTCACCAGGCATTTCTTCCTGGATCCTGCCAGCTCCGCTAATTTAGGTAGGATTGGGCTGTTAGTTACTAAGAAGTGCGTTTAGGATTGTTGTCTTATTTGAAATTAAAACGTCATTGGAAATCATTGAAACTTAGGGTTAAACTACACATTTTTCTTAAAATATCATGGGAGTCAGAATTTAATGCTTTCCCCTTGCTGTAGTTCCAGTCAGGGTTGTGTTTGCTCCCATGCACTATTTACAGAAGGGGAAAAAAAAAGCTTACATTGTAGTCCCATTGACTGGGGTGGTGGTGGTAGTACATCAAATACTGTACACTGTGGCAAGAGATGTTGCTTCAAGGAAATATTACGGAATGAATGGATTTAAGAGCAATGTTTTGTAGTTGTATTTCCTGGGGGAATATAATTCTGTTAAAGTAGGAGTTTTCTCTTATGTTTGGTTTGTTTGACCCTACAGAACCCTTGCTTGGCAAGACAGGGGACAGTGTAACAAATCTACCATCGTGTACCTGGAGATATAATTCATTTGTGAAATACATTGTGGTCTTATTTTTACATAAACGTACAGAGCAGTGTTGGCCTGATCATCAATTTGTAATAATTGTCCTCAAGCCTCAACATTCTTGACTTTGAAAACAAAAAAACAAACAAAAAAACCCCTCTTGTATTGGTCTGTGTGGGTGGGACGGAATTCCAATCTCAGAATGTTTGTGCCATTTCTTTCTCTCAGAATAAGACATAAACCACATTTCTTCAAGGAAGCGCCTTTGAGGAACACAGCTGCCAGAGTTCCCATGAGTTTTTTTAGCAGTGATGCCAGGAAAGCCACTGCCCCTCACACTGATCTAGCCTAATCCAAAGAAATGCAGGATTCTCTCTTGCAAATCCTTTTCCAATATACTTCCCCAGTGGCACTCTAAGACAGAAGAGGTCAGCTGTTTACCTAGACAAACTGAGAGGGAAGAAAACCCTCTTCTCTATACTCTGCTGCTGTAGGTATAGGTGCTGCTTCTGCTACAGGAGGAAGGGACACACAGCGACTATTCCCACCCTTGTTGGGACAACAGCTGGACTATAAAATAAGAAAAGTATCTTTTCTCCAGTCATCTAGCACACACTCTGATGCACGCTTTGTGTTCTATGTTCTATGTCGTAAATGCCTCCATGCACCAGCCCAATCCTGAATAGAATTGGGCCATAAGTTATCCAGTTGACTTTTAAAGCCATCCAAGCTTGAGGCCATCTCCACACCTTGTGGCAATGAACTTCACAGACTAATTATGTGCTGTGTGAAGAAGTAATTCCTTTTCTTCATCCTAACTTTCCCACCAATCAGTTTCCTTTAATGATCCCTGGTTCTAGTACAGTGAAAGAGGGAGAAAAACCTCTCTGTCCACTCTCTCCACACCATGCATAATTTTGGAGGTCTCAGTGATATCCCCCTAATTTCCTTTTTTTCCAAGTTACAAGGCTATCTGGTTTGATAACTAGTTCTGTTTGTTTTGTTCTTTGGAGGCTTTTAACAGCTTGTTTACTTGGAAGCTAAGTTTTCCTTTGTGATTACTTCTGTATGTTGTTCTTGGGAGCTTTGTTGTCCTATCCTTCCTCAGCACAAGGGTGTCTTCCCTTTCAGGTTCTGATCATGAATGGATTTGGAAACCTCCTAACAATGCATTTAAATACACCGTGTAATGAAATGTTGGTAAATGCACGATGGGAGACGTTTCTTCCAACTGATGGCTATAGCTCTTATGATAAAAAGACCATCTTACATAAGTCGCAAAAAACGTAATGAAATGATGCTGTGCAAAGTCGCACCTCACTTCTTTTGACATCATTCTGAAGGTGAACTGTAAAGATTGCCTGCTATGTCCTGAATTAATGATGTTGCAATACTTCACAAATCAGTACATGTATTTGCACTCACTAGCCAGCATTTGTAGCTACATATGTTGTCTTGCTAAACCAAAGTGTTTGGATATATGCAGTTAAGTTTTGTTTTTTACAAACTTATTCTCTCTCTCTCTCTAACACACACACACACACACACACACACACACACACACACACACACACACTCTATAAATGCAAAATACCAAGTACATACTTAATCTTTTTGTTTTTGAGAGGACAGTATGTAATTTTTGTGCTAAATAATTATGATTTGATGCTTCAATCATTTGCATTTGTAAAGACTTGTAACTTGAACAACTCAGGTACAGGTATGATAGGTCACTTATATTCATATACAATCATGTACTAGTGAAGTGAAGGAAGGGAAGTCATTACTGCAGCAATGATTGTTCTGCATCTTTAGTACATTTAGAAACTCCAGCTAAAGGAAATAATTATGTTGCTCCAGAGGGCTCTCCGCCTGAAAGAACGAGGGAACCTTCGGGAAGAACCAAGAAACTTAGAAAACTCTCACCCCCATATGATATGGATGGTTTGGATGGCGGAGGACAGATAAAACAGTCAGAAGGTTTGATACATTCTGATAATTCCCTAATGATTTTAATGGGGGAGCAATGTGTTTTAACTGGGAAAACACTCTCAGCCATTTTTCAAGAACTTAAACACACAACAGCTAAAATCAACTCCCTTCATGAGTTGTTTAATAAGTGTCTTGCCAATGCTACAAATCCCCAGAGTCTGGCACCTATGGGGGATAGAGAATTAACTGCCGACCCTGGGAGAGGGCATGAAGAAGTTCCTAAACCAGTCATCTCACGGCGTTTATCACCAAAACAGATAACTCTTGAAGTGCTGGACAATAACTTGAATAGGGGTCGCTGGAGTAACAAAAGATCTGCACGGCACTCCTTGAGCCAGCTTTTAAGAGTGGCAGAGGGTCAGGTAGACCTACAAACTACTGAAAGACTACCTGGCCCCCCTTATATGGTCAGATTATTAATGGAATTTGCAACCCCGACCATTCCCTCGATGCTGCTTAAAATGAGAAGTTTCCTGGGTTCTTTCTGTATCTCAGCAAGGAGAGTTTTCGTGGATGCAGGCTCAGTGCCGTTGTTAGCTGGGAAGCAGAGATTAACTCCTCCAAGCTCTTCCAATCTTGCTTCAAGGCCGGAGCAACTTGGCACTCGTCCATCCGCCTCTGCTCAGCCTGCATTTAAATCGCCAAAGATTTCTGCCTTTAACTCCTTAGGAGGCCTGGCCAATTGCCCCAGCTGTGATGATACGACGACTACCTTTGTAGCCAAGCTGGAAGGGAATATTCTGCGCCTTGAGGAAAACTTGGCCAAATTGCAGGATAACCTGCAGGATAATCTGAACCCCTTGAATCACCTGATTGTGTCCTCGGTAGGGGAAGCAGTAGGGACTATGCGGATGCCAGCCCACGAAGAGGAGATGGATTCAACACCTGCACCCAACAAGGCTAACACTAGCATGGTTCCTAAGTCTAATATTGAGCAATCAGCCAAAGCTTTATCTATGGCCAAGGACATATTGGTTCCCCCGAGTACAGCACCTCCAATAGGTGCAGTGGGGGATCTTCTCTGGGTAAACGTCTTAGAGCCCCCGGCAGCACCCTCATTTGAACATCAGTCGGAGCCAGCAGAGGCTCCTGAACTGGCCCGGGTTATTACTGCCTGTGGAGTCACCGTAGGAAGAGATTGTCCTGAACAAGAGCCAACTCCGAGAGCTGAAGATATTGTAATGCAATTGGATATAGAGGGAGACTCAATAGAACAGGAGACCATTGATGCTTTTAAGGATCTACCACGCAAGGAACAACAGAGAATGGTTAAGAGTTTGGAAAAAGTTAGATCTGAACTCCTCATCATTATGGGGGCAAACTCCACTCAAGAGGTTCCTGATCCTGCTAATAACATGATCACACTGTTAGACTCTACAGTAACAGAGGACTTGGCTCCTCCGCAGATCCTGCCACATAATTCTCAAGACTCGAATCGGGTTGCAACACAAGCGTTTATACATTGTTCGCCTCCTAGGGGTATTGTTCTAGATAATCCCAATAAGGGGATCCAGTCCACCCTGAATGGGTGCATTCAGTATGCGGCTCCTGGGGTGGAAGATGTGCAGTTGATTGAGGATTGACCCGATATTCCTCCTTTAGAGGAAGTTAATGTTCCTCCTAATACCTCTGTTAAAATCCTCTCCTGGAATATAGCTGGTTGGAAAGGGAAGCTAAAGGATGGGGAATTCATTGCCTTTCTTAAGGGTTTTGATATCATCTTATTACAGGAAACATGGTCCCAAGAGCAAGTTATTTTGGAAGGGTTTGAGTCGTACTCCTTACCCGCCCAAAAAGCCAAGACCAAGGGTCGTGCTCTTGTGGGTTTAGCCACATTGGTTACTTCGCAGCTGAATTCAGAACTTTTGATGATGGCTAATAATTACTGTAAAGTTCAGGCCACTAAGGTGACCTTAAAAGGTAAAGTTTTGATTCTAATTAATGTGTATATCCCCACTTCTTTGAACAAGTCCCAACGTGATCAGCAATGGAGTTATCTGAGAAATGTCATGAAGGATCTAGAGAGACGGTTCCCGTGGGCGGACCTGATTTTATCTGGAGATCTAAATTCGAGAGTAGGGAATAGTGACTCGATTTTTTATAAGGCCCTGGATGTAGCAAGGGATGCATCCTTGCCTCCTTCTTGTTCCTTTAGCAGGCACTCTAAAGACAAACAATCTAATGCTGCAGGTCTCTCATTAGCTAGATTTAGTGTTTATTTCAATAGCATTTGGTTAAATGGCCTACTTGAATTCAAGGATGCTGGAGAATACACGTTTGTATCTCGGCAAGGATCTAGTGTAATCGACTATGTCTTGGTTCCCTTGTCATTAAAATCTTGTGTGGATGAGTTTTATGTGGGGGAGTCTACTATTAGTGATCATCTTCCGCTAATATGCCATCTTGATCTTGAACGCCCCGTAAGAACCCACCCGGCGGTTATTGGAACGGGTCTTGAATTGATGCCAAAAATACCGAGGGATAATGTGTCGATACAAAAGTTCCAGCAATTAGTGAGGAGGAAACTCTCAGTGGATTCTAGGTCATTTGCGGCCTCTACCGCTGAACCGTTTGAACAAATCAAAATGTATGACGGGCTCATGGAGTATATTCTCACTGAGCTAGGACAAAAGCCTAGCTCACTAAAAGGTGGGGTCGTTTCAGATAAGAGAACATGGTTTGATAGGGACTGTAGTATCATGAAAGATGGTATTAGGAGGATTTATAGGCAGTATAGGGAGTCTAATTTGGCTGTGATCCCAGCTCAATATTTTATTTTAAAACAACAACTAAAAGATTCTATAAAAGAAAAAAGACAGAAATTTATTCAAGATCAATGGAATTTGTTATTTCAATCTATCTCTCTTAGAAACACCAAAAAATTCTGGGATATTGTGGCAGGCTCCCTACGTAAAGAAGCTCATGACCCTTCCGCCGTGCCATCCCAGATTTGGGTACAATACTTCCTGTCTATTTTCTATGAAAGGGGCAGAGTCTCTACATCCTTAGGCGATCTTACATCCTATGATCTTCCGGAATGGCCACCGGTCTCGATTGAGGAGATAAGGGAACTTATCGACCAATTGAAACCAGGGAAGGCGCCCGGTCCCGATGCTATACCCCCTGATCTATTGAAAGCGGACCCGGTGTGGTGGGCCTCATTGCTTGCACACCTCTTTACCCTGGTAGATAGAACTGGCTTGATGCCTAAGATGTGGACCAGGGCTATAGTTATTCCAATTTATAAAAAGGGAAATCATAGATCTCCAAACAACTATAGGCCTATAAGCCTCTTGTCAGTTATTGGTAAGATGTATGCAAGGCATCTGTTGAATAAACTGACTGCCTGGATTAGAGAGAATGGAATCTTGGGGCTGGAACAAGCTGGGTTCAGGCAGGGTAAATCCACTTTAGATCACTGCCTGATATTGTCTCATCTCATTAACAAACAGCTAGTGAGGGCCAATTCTAAACTTTTTGTGGCTTTTCTTGATCTTAAGGGAGCTTTTGATTCTGTTGACAGATCCCTTTTGTGGGATAAACTTCTACATCTTGGGCTTGAAAAAAGACTCCTTTATCTTATTAGAAATTTATACTCTGATACCAGCTGTCAAGTTAAAGTCTCCTTGAGTGGGGAACTCTCTGAACAGTTTTCAACTAACAGAGGAGTCAAACAGGGTTGTATCTTGGCCCCCTCTCTGTTTAATCTCTTCATTAATGATCTGGCTTCCTATTTAGAGGAAATAGAGGGTCATAGTCCCAAACTTGGGCTATTACGTATACCTCTTCTTCTCTATGCAGACGATGCAGTCATTTTATCGTGCACACGTCTGGGATTGAAACGTTTAATAAATAGATGTACAGAGTATCTATGTAAGAATAACCTGCAATTGAATTACGGTAAATCTAAAATTGTGGTTTTCGGCAAATCATGGAAGCCATCTAATTGGATCTTTAGTGGCAACAAAATAGAGCAGGTAAAACAGTTTAAATATCTAGGGATCTATTTTCACTATAAACATTCGTGGATCCCTCATCGTAAAGCTGCCTTAAGTACTGCTAGGGTTACTGCCCAAGCTATTATACGTTTTCATTACACCAGAGGGAATTCTTATGTGCCAGCAGCTCTTGAGGTCTTCAATGCTAAAATCATTCCTCAGGTCCTGTATGGCGTCCCTATATGGATGTGTGCTATGAACCGTTCTCTTGAGAGGATTCAGGCGTCATTTCTCCGGAAAATCTTTGGGTTGCCAGGTTGTGTGGCCTATGCCACTCTCTGTTTAGAAGCTGGTCAATCTCGGGTGGAGACTGTGGCATGGCTGAGATTTTTTAAATTTTGGTTAAGAGTTTTCTACGATCTAGACCAGGATAGTTTACTTACCCGACTTCTCTTGGACTCTGAGCCCCCTTTTGGGGCCACTTATTTTGAAAATAAAATACAATCTATAGGCCTTGCTTTAGATATAGTAGGTTCACTGACCCACGAACAAGCGTTTAGAACAATTAGGGGCAGGCTCCTGGATATTGAACAGCAAGAACTTCAGCATGCTGCCAACACGACATGCTCACCACTTCATTATCAGATCCCTATTAAGTATGGCCAACGGGCAGAGTATTTATACCACCTAAAATGCCCATCTGATTGTAGGGCCTTCCTATTGGCAAGGTGTAATGTCATGCCATCAGAGTTACTTTATGGGAGATTTAGAGGGATTCCCTCTAGGGAGAGATGTTGTTCTTGTGCCGTGGGAGGTGTGGAATCTCTGCACCATATGTTATTTTATTGCCCCCTGTATAGTGATCTACATGAGAAATATTTATATCCGATCTTGTCCAATAGGTGGAGTTGGGAGGATCAGGAAAAAATCCGGATTATTTTACAGGGTGTAGATGTTGTATTATCAGAAAAAGTTGCAACCTACTTAAAGCTAATTGTAAAGAGGCGCAGTGCGAGTCATATGGGTAGTGTATGCTAGGTTAGGACTCTTCACCTTTACTTGTTATATGTCTATGTTGTATGTTATGTATGTTTAATTATGCCAATAAAGGTTCTGAATCTGAATCTTTAGTACAACTCTCAAAAGATCTCTTATTCTGTAGAGTTAAGTTTTCAAAAGATTCTGTTTTAATTTCCTTGGATACCTGGAATACAGTAAAGCCCCAAATACCTCTATACAGGTGGGCCCCCATATCCGCTGGGGATATGTTCCAGGCCCCTCCGTGGATACTTGAAACCATGGATAAGAGCGAACACCCCCTCCATGGTTTCCTGAGGGCCCCCCCACCCTGCCTCCCCTGCAGGCAGGCATGCTTGCCTCCCCCCCAGCTCTTATTTTCTTTCAGTAAGCTTTGTTTCTTCCTTAAAACAGAGAAGCAGCCTCCATTGCAGGCAAGGAGAACGAGACTAAGTCCTAGAGAGGCTCTGCAACGTTTCTGTTAACCTTGCAGAGCCTCTCTAGTACTTAGTCTCGTTCTACTTGCCTGTAATAAGCAGCCAGAGGCTGCTTCTCCTGTTTCTTTAAGGAAGAAACAAAGCTTACTGGGGAAAAAGTAAAAGCCGGGGGGGGGGGTCCCCACGATCCGTGGATAACCGAAACCGTGGATAGCGAATCAGTGGATATGGGGGCCCACCTGTATTTCTCTTCCCCATCTTTGCACAGCTAATGAAAGCAATTTTTCACTGTAGTATTCTTACAGTGGGAAGTGCAGCATAAATGGTGAGCAATAACAGAAACCGAAATGAAGAGAGCACTTGCTTATTGTCACTGTACTTGTCCTTAAATAACAAAACAGTAATATTTAAATGCTAGGAACATGGTATGCATATACAGGGCCGTCCCCCCATATCTGCTGATCCACTATCTGCTGATTCAGTTAGCAGCGGAAAGTGGGTGCCCCCCCTGCCCGGCCCCCCAGGCACTTACTTTTACCGAAGAAATCTCCGTTTTTTCTTGAAAAAGAAAAAAGAAAACGGGATGAGCAGCCTCCTTGCAAGCCTCACCAGCAAGACTAAGGTGCTAGAAAGTCTCAGCAAGGTTGCAGAGACTCTCTAGCACCTACGTCTTGCTAGTGAGGTCTGCAAGGAGGCTGCTCATCCCATTGCTTTTCAAGAAAAAACGGAAGTTTCTTCGATTAAAGTGCCTGTGGGGGTTGTGGTGGGTCGTGCGCTCCCGCAGGGGGCAGGGAACTCAGAAAACCACGGAGGGGGTGTTTGCCCCTTTTTGCGGTTTCAAGTATTGGTGGTGGGGGCTGGAACGTATCCCCCGCAGATACAGCTACCCCTCTGTATTTTAGGAAGCAACGTAACAAATAAGAAAACCTCAAATCTAGTAGAAGACCTTTGGTGCAATCCTGATCTTTGCTGGTGCCTGCCTAGGGTGTTGCAAACGTACCATGAAGCATGTTTGCAGCACCCGGCAAATAGGCAGCACTGGCACCAAGGCCCGGCAATGAAGGTAAGTCCTGCTCCGAGTGGCGCAGGAGCATAATGGGGTGGATGAGGGGCAGAGAGGACCTGGGAGGAGGTGGGGTCCACATCCCACATTTTTTCACATTGGAGGAGAAATCCAATGACCAAGAAAGGCGGTATATAAATACTGTATATTATTATATTATCCTCATCAGACGTCGTTCCCTATCCTCCCTCCCAGGCCTCCAGACCCAACACAGGGCTTCGTAGGTCAGCGCCGCTGATTTAGTGGCGCTGACCCAACTAGCCCCATAGCAGAAGCTGGGGTGTTACTTGGGGTATGGGGACAAACGTCCCCAGTCTGCTCCTCTCCAGTATTGAATACAGCATGAATTGAATTTGAATACAGCACTGCATTTCTTGCTAGATGGGGCAGCCTCATTTCTAGGTGGGGTCTCAAATACATGAATGGGAAGTCATTGACTTCCTCTGACCAAATACACTTATATAATGGGCCATATAAAAACCCCTGGGTAAGTGACACAACTCTGGAGTGTTCGAAGCCTGAAACCTGGCTTCCCTCCCAATAGGGTTTTGCACTCCAATAGATTGTGTATGTTCCTCTCTTGGGATAGGTTCCCTCTCCTTTTCCACCAAATAGAATTGGCTGGGAAAGAATACAAATGATTTGCAGATAATCAGGGACACAGCTTGAGTGTAGTTGAGTGTAGAAGTTTGTGACATCTACTTTTTCCAATACTTAAGGGTTAAATCACTTTTCACTCAGGTATTGTGGTTTGCAGGCAAAGGTGCTGGCTAACCTGTTACAGAGACTGTGAGTACAAAGAAGAACAACTACTCATGTAAACTCTTGTTTCTTTGAGTGCAACGGTGGTCCTGGATTAGTGACCCAAAGTGATTTGGTAGTGGCAGACGTGATTTCAGGAAATGCAATAGTACTCCATATTCTACCCACTTGACCTTCACAATTCACTCAAGATTTTCCTTGGCTCAGAGTGGATTTTTCATTATCACAGTAACCCAGGTGCTTACATAAGTGATCCTGGGGGAGAAAATCCCTCTGTCATTATGAGAGTTAGCAGAAGAGGGTGCTTAAAGAGGGTAAGAGGTAACTTAGAGTAATCCTGAAAAAATATCTACCCTAAGTTATCTATTACTCTTTTAAGACTGCAATCCTGTGCATGTTTCCTGGGAGTAAGCTCCATTGAACGTAATGGGACTTTTAAAGTAGCATGGATAGGCTTACCATATCCAAAGGGGGACAGGGTGCCTACACCTTTAACCATTGTAAAAAGAGGGAATTTGGGCAGGTGCAGCTCATAATGGAAGGGTGCAACAAGCTGCACCTGCCCAAATACCCTCTTTTTACAATGGTTAAAGGTGTAGGCACCCTGTCCCCCTTTGGATATGGTAAGCCTAAGCATGGAGATTGCATGGAGTAGCATGGAGCTTTAAAGTAAGGGGACTTACTTCTGAGTAGACAAGCATAGGCTTGTGCTTTGAGTCACTGTGTTCCATTACTCTTTTTAAGCAACATGTTATGCTTACAATCGTAGCTAAAAGGCTTCCTGCCAGGAGCACTTAAAAATGGTAAGGGATGATGTGGGTAAGCCCCTCAAATCATATACATAAGTAACCCTGTTCTATCTGCTCTCCACATAAACATACCAGTAGATACAAAAAGTGCAGACAGCCTTACCTCTCTCAGTCAATAACCTCGCTGTAGACAGAGCAAGCAGCAGAACCTTGTCCTCTTCCTCTTTCCAGAACTGGAAAATTGTACTGTTCCTTTTCTACCTTCTTAGGATCCCAGAGCAACTTAGATAATCTTCTGGTTTCCAAGGTTCACGGGTAAACAAGCCATGTGTAAAATTCTAATTCCAGCTGAAGTAAAAATTTATTCAAAACTGTCGTGGTTTTACAAAGATCCCCACGTACAGATAAGAAACAATTAAAACCTGAAGCTAAAAATATTCCGACGTTTCGCTCCTAAAACAAGAAACATTTTCTAGGAATAAATCCAAAGATTAAAGGTGTTAGCCATACGAGTCACACTGCAGTTCTTTTATACCTGGAAAGTGCAGGAACTTATGGCTAACACCTTTAATCTTTGGATTTATTCCTAGAAAATGTTTCTTGTTTTAGAAGCGAAACGTCGGAATATTTTTAGCTTCAGGTTTTAATTGTTTCTTATCTGTACGTGGGGATCTTTGTAAAACCATGACAGTTTTGAATAAATTTTTACTTCAGCTGGAATTAGAATTTTACACATGGCTTGTTTACCCGTGAACCTTGGAAACCAGAAGATAATAGCGGGCCATGAAAGCCTCAGATCTAAAATCAACTTAGATAAAATCAAACGTTCCTCTTCCATTGGGAAATCATTACACTAGACACAGGGGTGGGGTGGGGTGGGGTGGGGGCAGGGACAGGATATGTTTTGCTTGCTTCTTTTCTCCTCCTGTCAGGGCAGTTGGTGTTTCTGTGGCCACTGTGAGTGGGAAGGGACACAGTCCAAGCTTCAAGAGGCACCAGCAGATGGAGGTAGCAACAGTAGTTCTTCACCCGCCGTGCTGGCTTTTCTTTCTTTTCCTCCTCCTCCACCTCACAGGGTTGTTGGTGATTCATGAATCTTTTATATGTCTGTCTCTAAGGCAAAGGTGGCCAACCTTCCAGGTCCGCCATTAGGCCTCTGTATTCTTAAGAGTTGTGTAGAAGACAGAATCTTGGCAGCTGCAAGTGCTGATGGTGCTGCTAAAGCAGCTGCCCCTGCTGAAATGTCCTCACCTAGACAATCATTAAAGGGCCAGGAGCATTCATGTTGAAAGATTGGCCACCCCTGGTCTAAGGTCAAGAATAGACCCCAGACCAAAACAGAGTTTGAACAATAGATATGTTCGTAGGTTATCACGACGCGACCAAATCTCCGAATTAAAAATCCGCATATTGCCGGGTAAACTCTGTCGTTGTAAGACTTATTTATTCAAATAAACAAGATGTTAAAAAAAAACTTAACGTTTCACTCCAAACATCTGGGGCATCATCAGAAGATAAAACAGTCGCAATTGAAGAACATTTATACTTCAACCCCTTGAGAACCAGGATGTAATTCAAATGTAATTACTGTCAGCTGTCAAACCCATGACTGCTTCTACTCACAATCCTTTCAGGTGAAAAAATCCTATTCTAATTAAAACAATCCAACACAACTTACAACCAAACATGTATACATTTCTCCACATGAGCCAGCAGTACTGACAGGAAACACACTAACCAATCTCCCCCTCCCCATGTTTCACCCCACCCTCCAGTCATAGACAGCCTAGGAGCCTCACATTACCGAAATCCAAACAGACATAGAAACATCAGTTCTAGTGATATTATATAGTCCTACTGTTCATTCTCAGACTCTACAAGAGACAACTACTTTGCAACAACTCTGTAATTAACTTTTGTTCCTAATTTTTAAATCTTTCAGGACTGGTGTCAACCAACTGCTACTCACTTTTAAAGACCCTTCCTTCTTAATAACAGAATTAATATGTTTATAAATTTCTATAGATTCTCTATGGAGTCTTGGTAGATACTGATTGGTCTTAACTATTACTTTAGCCTAGGCTTACCAGATCTCCAACCGGGACAGAGTGCTAGACCTTTAGGAGAAGGAATGTGGGCAGGTGTAGCTTGTTAAGTCCTAGAGCACAATCCTAGGCATGTCTACTCAGAAGCAAGCCCCACTGAACACAATGGAGCTTGCTTCTGAGTAGACATGCCTAGGATTGTGCTCTAAGGTTTAACAAGCTACACCTGCCCGCATTCCATCTCCTAAAGGTCTAGCACTCTGTCCCGGTTGGAGATCTGGTAAGCCTACCATCATCAGACAAGTCACCTACTGTCCAACCTTATACAAACCTTTTGTGGGCGGAGCGTGTGCTTTGCTCGCGTGTGCTGTTGCAAACATGTCATAAAGCACGTTGCAACAGTGCACTTACAGGAAGTGCCGGCAGCAGGAAGGTCAGAACCTTTCTGTTGGTGCGAGCAGATAGAGCTACGTCCACTGGAGCCAGCAAGTCTGGAGTAGGGGCAGGTGGAGGGTGGGGAGGGGTGAAACTAGGCAGGGAGGGCACAGGGAGGCTGCATGGGAGGTGGATCCATCACGGAGGACGTGCACCGTATCCTAACCCCTTTGGCAGCAGCCTCCCCGCCCCCTTTCTCTCAGACTTGCGCTAGCAAAATTGCTAACGCCGGTCCGAGGAGACCCATTGCAGGGCGGGAGGCTTATGCGAGGGTAAAGGGATTTAAAAACCCTTTTCCCTGCCGAAGCTTTTCGTCCCACCCCCCACCCCCACCCCCGCTTGGATGCAGCAGTTGCCATTTTGACGCCGCTGCTCCAGCAGGGGGGAATGAATAGAATTGGGCTGCTAATCACATAAGAGTTCTGGGATTTGTTCTGACAAATTGTATTGTTGGCTATTGCTGTGGCCTTCCCACTACCTTCTTCTCCATATGATATTCAACTAAGGTTTTCTTTCCCGCACAAGCATCCAGACTTCCTATATGGCTAACAGCAAGATTCCTTTCAAAACAGTTCTTCCTTCCCTTGGCCTCCTATATCCTGGATAAACCATTTCACTTTGATCGGTGGTGGTATTATTATTAATTAATATTTTTGGTTTCTTATCCAGTGGTGTTAAGAGATCTGTACAGCAGAGAACGACCATTTCACAGTACTGGATCAGAGAACTATTCAGCAGTAATTTTGCAGAGTTGCCACACACACCGATATCCTCACAACTCTGCCCTTGCGGTGCTTTGCTTCCCCCTCCCCCCCACCCAGTTTTCAGCACAGACAATAGTAATAATGTTTTTTGGCAAGCCACAGAACCTTCAAGAGTGGGAGGAAATCAGTCATAATTTTGAAAATATGAAATTTTAAGGCTGTGTGGCTACATTTTAATTTATGCTATATTGTGATGATGGGCCTTCAGAATTCTTACAGCTCCAGCAAATTATTATACAGATGGGCTATTCTGTGCTTAAATCTGAATATGCATTGCCAATATGGTCTTCACAATCAATGCTGCTTTCTTTCTTTTCTTTTTTTTAATCTCCTCGCTTTTCCTTCTGGAATGAAGCCGATTTAAGTGTTTCTTGAATATTTTTTCTCAGCTAAACTAAAAAGGATTAGGAATGTTAATATTCTGTAACCATTCTTCTCAAGAAATACCAGATGAAGAAATTTCCTGGTACTAGCAGGAAAAAAGTATTCTGCAACACTTGCTGATAAATAATGTATTATTAAAAATGAGACAACAGCCTTGTTTTTTAAGGCTCTTCTGTAAGGCATATTTAAATCCTTGAACAAAAGTTGAAAGTACTGCCTTTTCATAAAACTGATTGTATCTGGCTATTCATTTAAAATAAGCAACTGTGTAGTGTAGAACATAAAAGTAATAGCAATACAAGTTGCATCCAATTTAGTTCAATAAATACATTATTGCCTTTTTTGTGTTAACTTTTTTTTTCTCACCAGGCTGTTGAGTTGTTTATGCTGTCCTAATGCAGCTAAAGCTGAACGTTTAATTAGAATGTGATTCTTAGCACACGACTGGTTGTTTTTACTTCCCTCTTAGTTCACTTTTTTATATTTTACCAACACGGTTTTCACTGATGATTCACACAAATCATGAAATAAGAATAATTTAACTTGCAAATCTTACAGTATATTTTTGTGTGTGTTTACATCTTTAGGCAGATTAGAATTAGAAACAAATGTATGAGCAAGGGTCTGCAAACCTTTAAATGTAAATTAGCAGGGGAAATATCCTAGCTACCATCTCTGCATAGTTGTACCTTGTACTATAAAAATCACTCTTAATAAAATTTCATATTATTTTACACTAAATTGGAGGAAAAATGAAACTGGGAAAACATAGATGTTTAAAGAAGCCTAACAATAGATATTTAAAGAAATTTGCAAATCTTAATTACAAATGAGGCTTAACTCTCATGTCTAAGGGAAAATGCTGTCTTTAGTTGATTATGGTACAGCAGGGGTTCTCAACCCCTTCCCAGCCAAGTACCACGTCTGGCGCCACTCTCCTGCTGAGTACCACCGAAATGACTGGTGATGACATCATCTACAGTTACTTCCAGGTTTTCAGGTTTTTGGAGGCCAGAAAACGCAGGTAGGAGGCTCTGGATGGGTGAGTGGGTCCTTCTCAGCATTCCTGAGAGGCTCAGTCAAAGGCAGGAGCCTCTCGTGAGCAAAAACACGCTGCCAAAAGCACTGCATTGGAGCGGGATTCCAGTGTTCCAAGTACCACCAGCAGTCGGCCAAAGTGCTCACTGGTGGCACTAGTACCACTGGTTGAGAAATGCTGTGGTACAGTTTAATGCTGCTACAAAATTCAGTACTGTACATATGGACTTCAGACAACATTCACAATCCTGAAAGAAAAGCTGGCGATGGAACAGCATTCCGTCACCGGGAGATGTCACGAATGTGCTGTAAAGCATGTTTGCGACGACTCGGGAGCAAGGAAGGCCCGCGCAGAGGCCAGCCTCCCTTGCTCCGTCGCCGGAGCCCCATGCGGCTGCCACACAAGGTAAGTTGGGTGCGGGGGTATTTTGGCGGGCGAGGGAGGGGGGCCATTGGCCTAGCTGGTCCAGGAGGTGGCGGGGGATGGCCTCGGCCATATCCCCGTCCCTGCTAGGCCGTTACACGGCCTCCTCTACTTCTGAGGAGGCCAATCTGAGGAGACCGATCGGGTCGGCCTGGCTTTACACCCGGGGAAGGGTGTATCCCCTTCCCTGAGTAGACCTCTAGCCTGGTGGCAGAACGCCTGCCAGGGCCCAGGATCCGGCGGGCGGCCATGGGCTGCCGGCCGGATCCTTGCGCTGGATTGCGCTGCCCGACCCTTGTAGCGCAATCCTGTGTAACCTTACACCAGTGTAACAGTAGATGCACCGGTGTAAGTGCACTTACGCCAGTGTAAGTGCATTTACACCGGTGCATCTACTGTTACACCGGTGCACCTACTGTTACACCGGTGCAAGGTTACACAGGATTGCACTGTGAAACATTTTGAATTTTTTGAATTGTTGAAAAACATGAAGTGAAATTATTGTTGATTAATTATTTTAATGTAACCATGCTGGCCAGGCTCTACCCTCCATGAAATGAGAGTAGTCTCAGCCTTGCAATGCCACAAGGGACTCTGGGTTAGGCTCTTGCTTCAAGTGTAGGTGAGCTGCTAGGTCAGAAGCTGTCTCACAGTAGCCTGGCTGCCTCATTTTGCATGGTCTATGCACAGGAAAAATCCCAACTTGAAACTGCTAATACAGTACTGGAATTTGTTGCTAGACCTGTAACCCTACAGGAACTGATTTGTGCTAGTATTGATCACTGACCTTTCCTTCTCATTTTGACTTTCTGAGCCCTAACTCTTGCCCTGATTCTGAAGTTCTTGGTATCTATTCTAGCGTTTAAGTTTGTACTGTGGTACTATCATGTTTAGGGTAGTCATCTGGGATGTAGACAATTAGTACAAATGAGTTCCTAGTGAGTCTGATGACTGTGTTGAGTTAGAAAAGGAGAACTTGGCTCATTTAAAAATCGAAATCGTGGCTTGTAATTATTTAAAAACCCATTGAAGCCAGTGGGACTTTCTCACAAGTAGATTTGCAAAGGATTGCTGCCTAAACCTTACTACTGATTATGAGGTGATTCTATTTTTTTCTAACCAAGGCTAAACTTTACAAGCTAAGGGAAGGTAGTTGGGTTGTTTTTTTTTGTTTTTTGTTTTGTACAGCTGCCAAGCTAGTTGTACAGCTGCCAAGCCTTCAGTATTAGAAAGAAAAGGGAGCTCTCCCTCGTGCTTGGAGTTTTCACTTTCAGATTGCTGAAAAGCAGGTGCAAAGCCATATATTGTTGGAGCAGCAGAAGTAGGGACAGTAGTACACAGCAGCCTGCCCTTCTCAGCATGTTTTGATGCACTTTCAGACTCTGAGAAGAAAGGAACAGAGAATTCATGAGAGGTGCCACATTTTCCTGGCACAAGCAAGTAGTTGGGGATCCTTCTACCTCACTTCCCCAGATTTTGTAGTAGGTGCCAGAAAAACAGAAAGCAGTTAGTAAGCAAACCCTCAAATTAGTGCGCTTTATTTGAATATTAGGAAGCAATTTGCGTATCATATAAATTGGGCCGCCTGGATTTGGGGGAACTAGGACAGGCCAGGCCTGCTTCCACACCTGTGAGGGCAGTGGCATTTTTAAAGATGATGTCATTAAAAGGACACATTTAGCAGATGAAGGATTAAGACCTTTCTCCCTGGGGTATAAAATACACGCGCCCCTTTCTGCTGGCCCCTTCGACTAAACATTATGATGGAAAATATGTCTAATATTTATCAATTCATTGTGGCACATTTCAAATTTAGAATTGGCTGTGCCATTTTGATTGAAACCCCTCCTTTGTCCTGGAAGAATGCCTTCTGTTCAAGCCTCTCACAGTCATTGACTTTAGTGCTTCTGTATTATTCCATTAGAGGAAATCTTTGTATGTGTTGTATGATGCATACAGAGTAGAAGACACTTAGCAGTACCCATTTGTATTGGTTGTACAATCTGGAAGTATGTCACAGAAATTAATCCAAGCATCTAGTTCTAATTCCACCCCAAAGAACAGCTTTTTTAGACTATGAAATACTTTGTTAGAGAATGTCACTTACATCAGTGGGCAGTGCCTGAGAATATTTACATTAGTTTCTGTGCTTATTATTCCCTTAACAGAAATATGAGGGAAAATTGCCTTCCAACTCTAAAGGTTGTACAACACATAACAAAGTAAATTTACTCAGCCCTTCATTATCTGCATCCAATTTCCCATTGTGTATTTATGTCTGTGAATTGGGATGTTTTTGTTGAGGTGGGTTCTGCATTTGATTGTTAAGCTCCATCCATATTGTCTTTCATTCTTCTAAGGCAAAATAAGATTCTATATAATTGAATCCTGATATTCCTATGAAAGTCAAATAAAATCTCAGGGTCACCTCACTTAGGGCATCCTCTTGACCTGCTATTCTGCCCTGGACCCCAATATAAGTTATGCAGTGAGATTGGGAGTGGGTCTTGTGTTTTCATGGCTCTTCTCTTGCATCTTCACCATGTGTACTCAAACTGGAAATAACACTTTTATATTGATGGATTGCCATAACTTTATAATCACAGGTTCAAGGAGATCCCAAACGCAAACAAATGCAGTATATTTTGGTTTAGGTATAACATTCTAGATGCAGTGGGGGGGGGGGGCGTGCAAGAGTGCAGATGACCATGTATGAAAGCCAAAGACCTGTTCCCAGACTCACAGCGCAAGGTCTGGGAGGAAAGGTAGGATATGGCGTCTGACGAGGATGCTGATCAACCATCTCCTCTCTGCCCTCCCCCTGCCCATTACACCCCTCCCCACCCTCCCCCCGCTCAGCCTCAGCACCGCTTGGAGTGTGACTTATCCACTCCACGGCACTGGTCTCCAGTGTCTTTGGCAGGGGCAGTGCTTTACGACATCTTTGCGACACCCTAGGCTGGTGCTGAGGCTTCAGCACCGGCACTAGCCAAGGACAGGATTGTGCCGTCACTGTATCTTATAGGTTTTAATGGATGACTGCTACCTACAACATCCAAACACAATTATAGTAATACTAGCACTCAGGGCACTTTCCTTGGAAGGAAAGCTATGGCAAATTTAGATAGCATAATAAAAAGCCGAGATATCACCATGCCAACAAAAGTTTGTATAGTCAGGGCGATGGTGTTCCCAGTAGCAATGTATGGTTGCGAGAGTTGCACCATAAGGAAGGCTGAGCGCCGAAGAATAGATGCTTTTGAACTGTGGTGCTGGAGAAGACTCCTGAGAGTCCCTTGGACTGCTAGGAGATCAAATCAGTCAATCCTAAATGAAATCAACCCTGACTGTTCCCTGGAAGGACAGATACTAAGGCTGAAACTCAAATATTTTGGCCACCTAATGCGAAGAGAGGACTCTCTGGAGAAGACTCTGATGCTGGGAAAAATTGAAGGCAAAAGGGGAAGGGGAAGGCAAGGATGAGATGGTTAGACAGCATCACCGATGCAACGAACATGAAAATGAGCGAACTCAGGAAGATAGTGGAGGATAGGAAGGCCTGGCGGGATATGGTTCATGGGATCACGAAGGGTCGGACACAACTTAACGACTGAACAACAACAACAAAGCACTCAGGGGCGGCATGTACCCCTGTGCTACCTGAATCCCCTGCCTACTGTTGTCTCTGGGCATGCACACGAGTTCTGTTCCCATGGAGGGTGGGTGGGCAAAATGAGCAGAGTTGCTTCTGTTCTCCTTATTTACAAAGACTGCACCATGCAGACTCTCCACTTGGCACCTCTTCTGTTTGAAATTAACAGGCGCAGAGGATTCTGGCAACCCAAACAGAAGAGGTGCAGGCTGGGAAGGCTCATCATGGCTTTGTAGGTAAAGGGAATGGGGGGCAGGCTCAAAATCTCCTGTCCCTGCCTACTTTGTGCTTCAAAAGCACCAAGCTGGAGAGGGTGGTGGACCACTAGTGTTGCTGCAGGGGGGGCAGAGCTCTAAGTTCCGCCGCAGTCCGACCCTCCGTTACACGGGTGCACAAAGTGGCCCCGCCCCCTCACCTTCGCAACCATTCAAGTTGGTGAAAGCAACGCACAGGGTCTCTTGTGCGTTGCTTTCACCGACTTGAATGGTTCCGAAGGAGAGGGGGCGGGGCCACTTTGTGCACCCATGTAACGGAGGGTCGGACCGCGGCGGAACTTAGAGCTCTGCCCCCCCTGCAGCGATGCCGCTGTGGTGGACAGACAGGCGAGGGGCTTCTCTGTTCACCCCCCCCTCCAAGGGTGCTGCTTCATGCCACCGTTTCAAGTCACCGCATGGTTGGGCTTCCCCTTTTGCCACTTGCCGAATTGTCACATCATAAGGGAAAACTGACATGTGTGAAGTGGCCCTCAAACTCTGAAAAATGTTTTTCAAGAACCTTCATAAGTGACTGTTGCCCACAGTACTGCAGACTAGAACCATTATACACAGTATGTGGTGTTTGAATTAAAGGATGAGTTTTGTTATTTATATTTTCATCAAAACTAAAAACATTCATCTTGATCTCTGCCCATTTTCAAACCTAAGGTTAATTTAGCTCTTTCAATCAAAATGATACATTTTGATACATCATCCTGATCCTAAGTACCTTGGTTTGCTGATTCCTTTGGGACACATAACTGTTATCTCTTTCAGATGGAATGGAAGGGCCTTAGGAATAGTGGCTCTTTCTAGATGGATTAAGTCTTGTGCTTTTGAACAAAGAGATCTGGGGAGACTTGCAGGTCCTAAAGCTATCAAAAGTCATTCCATTGCACTTGTATCAGCTGCCTAACAAAATATAAAACAGCAGACCAGTGAGTAAATCTGTAAAAGCCTTGATGGTCCTGTTCTGCTTGAGTTTTCAAAACCTTCAGTGAGTAATTTCTCTTACTTTGAAAATGCACCTTTGGAAGTTTACTGTTTTTTTATTTTTATTTTATTGGAATTGAAACTGATTTTTTTTATTGGAACTTGAACTATGACACAATGTTATGGTCCAATATATTACAGTACCTTGTGTGCACAGAATACTGATCAAACAGGAACAAGTAGTGAGAGTACTATGGCTAGAGGTGGGAGAAAATATTTGTGTTTTTTTTGCAGATTTCGGTGTTTAACCAAAATGAAATAGCGCCAGCGATTTAGCTCGCGCAAGTCAAAGTAGACACATTGTCGCGAATATCCTTACCTCAAGGAGACCTCCAGCCTGCTAGATTCCCACACAGGATGCAATGCATCCTGTGCTGGTTCTGCTGCACCACTGTGTGGGAACTTAGGTACATGGCTTGGATCCAAAGGTGCTTTGTGCACAAGGTGGGCTTCCCAGTGTTTGCTTGCATAGGGTGGGCTGGTTGCAGCTGATTCCTCCTCCTCATAGCACACACACACACCCCGTGTTACCTGTCATGCTGTTCTGGACAACCTTCAGCAAAAACTTGGGGAGGGGGCAGTGGGTTGCAACAGGTAGGGAATTGGCAAGAATAATGGAGCCTGCACTGTGCAAATGGAAGCGCTTTCTGACCCAAGCTCCTCTCTTTTTAGTTTTGTCCTTTTGGTTATTTTGGTGAAACTGCAAATAAAGAACACCTAGACTATTTGAGAGAGAGAAAAATTCTTCCTTGGAGCTTGTCTTGCAGGATGTTTCCATGGATATGATATGCCTTAGGGACGTGGTAAAGATATAGGAGGCTAGTGGTCAGGACTTCAGTATCCCCGAGGAGAAATAAAAGCTAACAAGATCAACTGATATAAGGCCTTTGTATGGTTGCTGGAAGGCAATGCATATTGTATGTTTTTGCTTTGGGTTAGCTTGTTTCATTGTTTGAAAAAAAAACTGCCTTCTTACAGAAGCAAAAGAAAATCGTATTATGATACTAAAAGTGTCCATAGATGATTTAGCAAACATGAGATGAAGTACAGTACTTAAATAGTTTGCAAATACAAATGGAGTAATTTGTATTCTTTGTGTTGGTAGAACTCCCTAGTAATCCCTTTGAAAGGAAGGTGATGAATTGCTCTGTTCAATTCAGCAAGTTGTGTCCTACAAGTTGGAATGCTCTCTTTGGAGAAGTTTACCTGGCCGCTTCATTGATCCCAAGTTACTATTGTCAAGTAAAGAACTTCTATTTAGGACCACATTTCTTGATCACTGAGCTTGTGGAAATCCTACTAGTATTCTCCATTGTGATGATGTTTTAATTCTGCTGTTAGGTTTTAAAATACTGTACTTAACTCTATTCCATCTGACTTCTTAATAGTTTGATCACTTGGAAAATACTGAAGTTTGTAAAATTGTTTACCCAAGACCCAGAAACATTCTTCAGTTTGTGGTTATTGAATTATTTGTGATCACTTTGATGCAGCCTTGTTTGCTATTCCTTACAATGCCTATGTGTTTCATTGTAATTGGATCTCAAAGTAAAGAGAAGGGGTTATTGAGTTTTTTCTTTGACTTTCTTTTTAAATCACTTTATTTACCTTCTGTATTTTTGTTTTTCTAGGTTGTATGAGGATTTTTTTTTAACCTACTGGATGTTTTCCTTCTATTTTTTTGTTGTTAGCTTTTATCCAAAAATTAAAAACAAACAGTTTGAAACACTGGCTTGATTTCAGAAATTGTTTTTTTTAGTGGTTGCTGCTCTGAGTGTGACTGAATTGTTGTGGACTGTTTTGGTTTTTTTATGTATTGATGCATTTTGGAGTGTGATTCATGCATTTTAAAAATAAGTAATTTTCTTTTCTTTTTGGTCTTGGAATTCGAGTTTGACTTCAGGGATCCAGTCCAGGGCTCCTGAGCTGTAGCCACACTGTTTATGCAGCAGCTGCAGATAGTTTGGAGCCAAATTCCAAATCTCCTTTTATACAGACATGCAAAGAGGGGAAAAGGAAAAGTTCTGTTAGTCAGAGCAACCACAACTTTATGCATCAGTATAATTCATTAGAATTTCTGCCTAAATATGTGCCAAACTTATGTCCCAAACTTTAAAGACATAAATATGTTCCAAACTTCATATGGAAACGTAAATGTAGAGAAAATTTAAGAAATGCTTAATTGGAGTCTGCACAGTTTATTATGTACTAGTAATGGCTCTAGTCCCCACTAAGCCCTTTCATCCTTCATACATGTGCATTATAACAAAGAGCGATATGTTTAACGCATACATATATGAATGTCATCAATAGAAGTTTCAGTTGCTCCACTTTGCCTGTGATGTTGTGTCTACTACTTTGATAGAAAGCAAAAATGTTGGTTGTATTGAAAGGCTATCAGGGAATACAGTGCATTCATGGAAAGGGAAATAGATTGAACACCAGATGGAACAGTGGTTCAGTGATCCAAAAGCTAAACTGAAGTGGTGTGAGCAGGGTCCCTATTTTATAAACATTCGGAATTAAATAAATAAACAAGACAGAGGGAAGAAAGAGAACAGGTTTCAAACTGGGAGAAAAATTATTTAGGCAAAATGAAATACTGGGTGGAATGGGATAAAATGTGTTGGTGTAGGACAAGTTTCTAGATGTTAATCATAAATTAGTAACAGCTGAGGTCCAATACACAAGTTGCTTTTAAACAAAAAGGAATTATGATAAATGATTTTTCAACATCAGTTTGACACAGTGAATATGTAGTCTGAATTTGTCTCCATATCCAGAGCCCATGAGAAGGGGGTAAATTGTATCCAGACCCAGGGTCAAAAAGGGACCCCAGAAGTTTCCTGAGATCTCAGCTGGCCTCATGGAGAGTGAAAATCAGAGGCGGGACCAACTGGGAGGCCAGGTCTACCGGGCAGGTAGACATGGGTGCTTGCCACATCAGGAAGCCTGGTAGACCTGGGCACCAGAGACTTTTCTGGCCATTCCCCCCACCTTTGAGAAGGGGCCCAAAAGAAACTTTGTTACCCGTGATAAAATTCTCAGAGGCCCTGTCTATATCATCAATAGTTGATATTTGCCATAACAGAGCAAATCCTACTTTTATTGCATAGTAAATCCCAGATTTCACTATGATAATGTATTTAAAAAAGATGATGTACAATTATCATACTAAAGTAAATTTGTGCGAGGTTTACCATGTTCAAAAAGTAGCATGTGATGAGAGGGAAAAAAATTAAGACCAAGAAAATACCGTATTTTCCCGAGTATAAGACGCACCTGATTATAAGATGCACCCTTAAAGTTTGGTGCTATTAAAAAATGTAATTAAATCACTGGCATTAAATTGCAACAGCCTGATTATAAGACACACCCGTAGTTTAAAAACTTAAATTAGGAGAAAAAAGTGAGTCTCCTACTCACCAATACGGTATATCTGAAAAGAAATGACCTCACGTTTAATGAGACTCCATGAACTACAACGGGAGAAGCTGAAGTACAGCATCTCCTCCAGTTTATTTGGGAACTCAGTAGGAGAGGACATAGACAGTCTTCCCTTGTCGCTATCAACAACCTATTGCAGAAATGGTGACAAGAATAATATATTTTTAGTTAGGTACATTGCTGGAAGACTTGTCAAAGGTTGGCCTCATTCATACATCACTGAACCTCCTGAGACACAGACATAAATAGTAAGTCAGTGCTTATAAAATTTCATATTCTGTTTAAATAATTATTCTGTGCAGAACCTCTTGACTTTAATAATGTTGTTTCCACAAATTAAAAATGACACTAGTTGCTATATAAAATGTAAAGCTTGTCAGGTTTTTGACAAACAGTCTTCCATATACAGTATTTGTTTCTCTCCTAATGCCACATCTACATTTTCAACCTATCTTAACCTCTAAAGTTTTGTTTCCTTTGCAAAAACTATCGATTTGAATAGTTTTTTTCCCATTAATGCTATGAAGAATGCACCATTTGTGCAAAAATAGTCAATAAGCAACAATTTGAGTAGTCGATTTGAAATAGTTGTTTCAAATATTGCTATCAACAGTGGAAACACTTTGTATGAGCTAGTGCAGTGTTTCTCAAAGTTCTCCCCATAAAGCAGGGAGAGATGTGAGTAGTTGTGGGGGCAAGGCCAGCGGCTGCAGCGATCCAAAACCAGAAGTGATCTAAAATTGCCATTTTTCGGGGATCCGAAGATCAGGGAGGCCTGCAGGGGGTCGCGCAGGCCTTCCCGCACCCCCCAAGCCCCGGTAAGTACCATTACCGAAAACCCATTTGTGAGGACCTTTTCAGCGTCGGCGATCCCTGGGATCGCCACCGCTGCTGCTATGCTGTCCCCAACCCTTAAGGGAGCAGGGGACCGTTTTTATTCTCAATGGTGGGTCATGACCTACCACTTTGAGAATCACTGAGCTAGTGGGATCTGTAGGCAGTTTTTTAAAGCAACATATGGCTTATTTTTATATAAAATGAGTATATAATTTGTGAGCAGTTAAAATATTGTACTTAGTACATTTTATTTTTAGCAGGGAAAAGTTATGAACTAATTATTGTTTTCTCATTTTGGATGACTAAATTTAGCTCAATCAAGATTGTTCTTTATGCCTATGCTATTCATATTATAAAAATATACTGTGTATGGCAAAATATACTTGTGTTTTAAAAATTCTTTCTTAAGAAAATGTTGCTCCTAAAAAAATATTTCCCAGTTTGTAGTATTCTCATTTTTTTATTATTTATTATTCAGTTTATTTATATCCAGATTAGTTTCAAACCTTTTACCATTAGTATTTTTTAAAGGTCATCATTTTTAAAGGGTTCATGTTTATACTTATACAGCAAGTCCTCACTTAAAGTTGTTGATAGGTTCTTCTTGGAAACTGCAACTTTAAGTGAAACTAATAATGAAACCAATTTTATCATAGGCTAATTGATAAATGTTCCTATGGCATTTCCCCAACAACTTTAAAACAAAATGACTTTAAATGAAACAACTTTAAGTGAGGACTTACTGTATATCCGATAAGATTGCTTCTCATTCGAATTACTTCATGGATTTTCCTGATGGGCCACACAGACATCCACTTAATCTCAATGAATTGAATGGATCTAAAGGTAAAGGAACACAGGATTACAGCTAGGTATGATGCAGGAGTGAACTGCACACACACAGAGTCATGTTTGTTTTTGTTTCAGCCGTTCCCATTGAACTACTTGTTAAACTGAGCAGCACCTTGTCTCTGACTGTTCACAGTAGTCTATAGAAAACTCATTTTTGTACAACAAAAAACAAAAACAAAACAAAAACCCTCTGTACGAGTCTGAGAAGAAAGAAAGAAACAAGAGGCTAACAGATTATAGAAGAAAAATGAAATGTAGACTGAGGACAAGCAGAAAGATCCAATCAGAGCGGAACTGTAAGAAAGTACAGGGAAAGTACAGTAATCACAGGGGCCTTCCCAGCCACATTTATTTGTCCAGCACCTGTCTTTATCAAACCAAGGACCTTGCAATAACGAAGGGTCAAAGAAATACTCCGAGGCCTAATCACTAGTTTACTACCAACCTGTGGGAAAGAGATGGTTACTGTAACTGTAGGCCTGATTACAGCCATAGCCGTTTCTACTCTAAGTGAAGCCCTTTACTCCTGAAATTGGTTTTACTTTAATTTTTGTATATGTCAGTTACCCCCCTTTCCCTTTTACATAAAGCTTGTTACTTCCACTCTATCTGATATGTGCCACTAAATTGTAAAAGCGTTTGGGGTATGGGCTAAGTTCTCTGTTCTGGAGATGTAACACAACTTGCTCACAGGATCTTTCATTCCTTGGTTAGAAGAAAGGAAAACTACTACAGGGAAAGCACCACATGGCCTCTGCAGTTACTTTCTCTGAACCCTGTACCTTCTCGTAGATCTTCTCTGACTGGATCTGTCTCCTTTTACTTGATCTACATCCCATTTTTCTCTCATACAATCTGTAAGTCTATTGTTTCTTACTTTCTCCTCAAACTCTTTTTTTTTTTTTTACACAAAATGATTTTTGCCCACCATCCCACTGTTGATATGATATAATATAATCTGGAGTAATATTGGGCCACCTTTATTGATTACTATATATAATGCTACAGCTGGTGCTGTAGTGCTCCTCCCCCCTTTGATGTAGGCACCTACCCTCCCACTTGGATGTCACCCCCCGACTCCAGCCTGAGGTTATCTTCCAATGACAACAGCTTTTCAGCATCAACCCCTAGAAAGGGGGTCAAGGAAGCCACATTGCTCTGCCTACCCCAAGCTGACAGCCTTTGATAGACTTTGCAATTCAAACCAAAGGGGTCATCAGCCTGTATCCCTGAGGCAGATCAGTTCTGGTTCCTTTTCTTACTCTTGCTTATCTCGGTGCACAACAAAGCACTAAGCTTACCAGTGATGGCTGCCCATGCTACAACACCATGCTTCAAGAGCATTTCAGGGTAGGTGAAAAAACTGCCCACCAAAGAACCGGGCCCTAAATGACAATCAGCTAGCCTTGAACTACTGTATATTGTGGGTGGGCAGGATGGGGTCAGCAAGTTCCTAAATGCAGAGTGCTGAGAGGCATGGCTGCTCTGAATTAACAGCTGCAGTCCCCACCCCCAACTGACACAAGCACCGAATGGGGTGCCATCATTAAGTTGCCTTGTGCAGGGGTGTGGCAAAGGATACCCCAACCTCAAAACCCTTGGCAAAGGACAGCATTCTATAGGCCAGTGCTTCTCAAAGTGTCTGCTGTTGCAGACCCACACTTTTTTCCCAATGTGCTGCAGGTGGGCAGTGGCGTTTCCACGGTAGGGGCCGCACCGTAAGTCGTGCCCCGTCCTAGTACCATGGTAACGAACTGGAGCGAGGAGGCCCCGCCCCCTCGCCGGTGGAGCCATTCCGCGCTGCGAAGGCGACGAGCAGGGAGTCTCCTGTTACCATGGTACTAGGACGGGGCACGACTTATGGCGCGGCCCCTACCGTAGAAACGCCACTGCAGGTGGGTGGGCAGGATTGACGGACATTGGCTTACCTGGTCTTTCCCACTTCCTTTTATATATCTCAGAGCCTCTTGTGCCAGCGTAAGCTGTCCATAGGATTGTGCTGTAAGTGGGCTACACCTGTATATATACAAAATCTGATTTTAAAATGACTTTACATAACATTGTTTGTGATAACTAAGTATATGTGTTGCACTTAGCCTTTAAAAAAATCTTTTTTTTATTTTTTTTCTTGCATAATTTGATTAAGACATGATCTAGTGAATGCCAGTGTTATACATTTTGCAACCTGATCTCTCTCATATGGCTTAGCCTTGTATTGCTCAGTTCATGTCTGACGAAATAGGGACTCAGGAGGTACACTGACATTTTGCTGCTACCACTTCCGCTGACCATTTCCAAAGCTGCAAGTGACAAATTACTCTGAGAACTGATAGAAGAATAAGTGACAAGACACATCATCAATTTAAACCACTTGCCATCTTATTATTAGTTCAGTTGTCAAGCATTTGTCCTAAAGCTTGTGGCAATGAGCAGGAAGGCAGAAAAGTTTATTTCTGAACAAGCTGCAGATGTGAATTTCCTGCATGCAGAATTTCTCACACTGCTAAATAGCTCTGGCTAACAAACAGTTTGTTTTAACAACCTTTCTTACTGTGGTAGAGGTTAGCTTCCACCCTGTCAATTAAAAGTGATATGTTGCTATAATACCAGCCAATATATTTGTGTATATTTAAAGGCCCAGAAATATCCGCTGAAATGTTCTGAGATGTTCAAAGTTAATGTTCACCCCAAACATTATTATGCTCAAGGAAGACTAACTATTTACATGAATAATTTCATATGACATAACGTTTTTCCTGACCATCTTTAAGAGGTGGTGAAAAAAAACAATCAAATTTAAGAGTACCCTAGTTTGGCATCAGTTTATTTTTATCATCTTTGCTTTGATATTTTTGATTTGCTATTTTTATCATCATATCAGTGTGTATGTAACCTTCTGAGTTACACAAAATTCGTTGTCAAATTCATCGTTCAACAATAGCTGTTATTAAAAGCAAGAAAAACAGATGTTTCTGAATTTGGCGGCAGCATAAAGCCTTCATTCACAGATTGTGTCATTGTTAAAGTGAGGATGAGTGAAAAGAAATCATGCAGACTTAGGGTAGAACTACATATACATGCATAACAAGGGGATGATTCTGAGTAGAGTTTCCCCTGACTCCTGCCTTTCCACTCCAAATTGTCCTGCTTCCTGCTGATTTTTCCCTAGATAAGTCCTTTTCAGAGGTCCAAATGACCATGTGGAGCAGGGAGTAGAATTGTGTGTCTTGCCCCCACTTTTGACCTTCATCCGTTCAGTTGAAGGTCGGCCCCTAGAGACTGTGTGAATCCAACAGCATGCATAAAGGGCAGAGTCCGGGCATTGGGCGAGTCCCAGTTCAAACCCATGGAACCTTTTGAACCTAGCAAAAATGAACGTGCTTTACTCTACACTCATTAGTGACAGAAGAGATTTGTATAGCCTTCTTAAAAAGACTAGATATGAGCTCCTGCTTCTTTTCCCACCCCAGGCTTTAGGATTATATTATTCATTTTTTTTAAGTACTGGTCCTTCTTGTTTCAAAATTATCATCTAGTACATTTCAGGATACAAATCACTCTTCCTTTCCTTCTTTTGTCTCTGGTCATCTCTGCCCCCAGGAGAATAGGGAAACATTTGAGTTTTATTTTGCATGTTCATATTTTTATTCCATTTATGAGCTAAGTGTCTGGAATGTATCAGTGTGCCAGTTATCACCTCGCCCCATGAAAATACACCAAGCAGAGATAATCCTTAGAAACGAGGGGCTTTAAAATAGCAAACATTTTCATCTATTGAAAACACTTGCAACTGGCAGCTCAATTCTGTCCTTATAGAAAATGTGCTGAAATGGCTAAACTCATTTGTCAGAACAGTACTAATTATTTTCACTCATGTAGTCCAATTCATCAGCAGTCATGAGACCCTCCTTTTGTGGACGCATTTACACTGTAAAGCACAGCAGCCTTGAGAGAAGAGAACTCCCACTTTGTAATATAGCTAACAAAACCAATGTTTTCTTACTTCTAAATGAACACTGAGGCCATTTACAGGTGTAACATCATGATTTATCAAGTTTTCCTATGACAGCACTCTTTGTGCCCTATTCTTATCATTTGCTTGCTGATTTAAGGGCTTATAGAATCAGGAAATAAGAATATGTAGAGAATAACACTATCAAGGTATCCTTGATCTTGGGATGTGACTTCAGAGTAAGGGCTACTGGATCTTTTTGTGGTCAAGGAAGACTGAGCTATGGTTAGTTAGATGAACCGCCCAACCCTATCTAAATCCCTGAGTGGCGATGCAGTGGTGTCAATGCGGCTACTGCTGTATCCCGCAAGGGATTTTCAGCTGCTGGAGGTCTCCAGCAGCTACTATGTGTCAACTCCCTGCGCCAGCTCGATCGCTGCATTGACCTGGGTAGGCGGTTCAGGCCCAGGAAGGGGGTAGGGATTTGGCATGTGCCACTGCCAATCCCACCCCCCTCCTGGGCCTGATCCACCCTCTTACCCACCTCAAACACTGCCCTGTTCTGCCCACCCCTCCCCCGTCATGCCCACCCTCTTCAACCCCCTTCCCTTCTCCCTCCAACCCCTTACGTGGACTTACCTGCTCTGGAAGGTCTTTATGGATCCGCTGGTGTGTGGGAGGCTTCTCCAGTTTCCCCACCAGTGGGCGTGCAGCGTACCGGCAGAGGCTGCTTTGCAGGCGCCATGAAGCAGCCTCCGTCAGCTCAATGCTAATTACTCCAGAGGGGGAGGGGGATTGGATTGGGCTATAAGAGTGCATACTGTAGTTGTCAGGTCCTAAATTGTGTAGATATATTTTTATTATCATATGTAAATTCCCTGGGATTCTTCCAAATTGAGCCAAATAGAATTCACCAAATAAATAAAACAATACATTAATTATGAAGACCATAAAAAACTATCTGAGAGTGTGCTAGTTAAATGGATGGGCACTGAGCACAGCACTTAGCAACCAGTACCCATTGGGGCGCGCTGCATCGTATCTAGAGAGGTCCCTGCACCAGCGCAGCTGGAACACTCCTCGGGGGAAGGGGACGTTTGTCCCCTTACCCTGTGTAGAGTCTCAGCCACCCCAATGGGTCTACTCAAATGTGCATCAGCTATTTTGCTAGCACTAATTCAAGAGAGCCGTGTAATGGCAGCCAGGCCCTGGAAGGGGGATAGGATTTTGACGGAGTCGCCGTTGCCAATCCCTCCCCCTTCCTGGGCCGGGCCAACCAATCACCCTCCTCCCAGAACACCCCGTTCTGCCCTTCCCATGCCTCTCTGCCGGCTGGTGGGGACCATACCTTCCCCAGCGGGTGCAGTTTTGTTTCCAGCGTGGAGGAGCGACGTCCGATACACTTACTCCCAGGGTGCCGCAAACGTGTTTTATGGAGTGCTGCTCCACCAGTCTTGTGCGTAGACATGATTGTGCTGTCAGAGAGGAACACATCCATTTCTCGTCACTCTGTAATAAAAATCCTTGATTTTCCCCTGTATTTCTATCAATTGACCTGGAAGCAAATATCAAAACCTTGGCCAGGTAATCTTTATTTTTGTCAATTGGTAACTATAGTGTCATAGCAAGAAAAGTCATCTGAAAAATAAAAAAGGAATATATTTGGTATAGGAGAAGCAACATGATACTTCAGGCTAGGTAATTCATGCATCTTTCCATCCCTTGTTGACCTCACTTTATTCTTGTCAGTTAGTTATGCACAAGAATCAGCACAATGTCAGTTTGGAGTGACTTACAGAGACAACCAGAGACTTTACAGCCAATGATGTCAGCCTTTAGGCTTATACCTTAACTTATTTATTATTTATTTATTTATTTAAAGAGTGTATTCCCCATCTTTCTCACACTGTCAGGGCACTCAAGGCAGCTTACAATTCTATAAAAACAAAACAAATATAAATTTTAAAACGTTAAAACAGTAGAGCCCAATGGACCACTTAAACTGATTAAAATTGTGATTCATTAAAAACACTAGCCCATTACGTCAGCGATTGAAGGTTATGATAAATAAAAAGGTCTTTAGGCCCCGCTGAAAGGTTTCCAGGGAGGGAGCCGTTCTTAATTCCGTTCTTAATATATATATTTGTTTGTTTCCAAACTATGCCATGTGAATACATACAGAGGATATGAATACATATGTAGGGTATACTGCATAGCTATGTTGTGCTACACTCATGTAACTCCCCCTCCACCACTGGAAACCTGACCCCAGAAAACACGAGGCAGTCTTTGAACTAGGATGCTGTGTAGCCAACCGGCCTTACAATGACCAGTGGCAGCATTATGACTGTGCAGTGGGGTCACAGTAGGTATTGGCAAAGCCTTGTGGCTGGTTGTAGGCCAAATGAGATGCAGTGGGCTTGCAAGTCTTATGTGCCCTGACATATCCCATCACAGGTGCTTCTGGAGTTCTCCAGATCTTCATACATTGGTTTTGGAAGGTTTCACAGAAAGCTTATGGATTGTTCCATTGATGAATTCATTATTATTTGTGGGAGAAATAACATCTAGCATCAGGAATCATTCAATATATTCTGCATTTAAAAGCCATTTATGAAGTATAGATATCCGCTCACTTTCCATGCTGTGCTAATAAAAGTAAAAGTAATGACTTTCAAAATGATAAAAATATTGACTCAGCACTCAGAACTTCCAATATTTTCTTCAAATGGTGTCAAGGTCCATTTTTTTTTACTCTGTGCTGACTACTTTATTTGCAAACTGTCCAATTTGCATATAGGTATAATGAGTGTGGCTGAGTTCAGAAGGAAACTGTACTAATATTGATTTTTGATATTATTAGTTGTTGAAGCTGCAGATTTGCTCTGAGTATTTTTTTTCCTTCTCAAAAACCGTCTTTCTGCCCTGATGATCAAAGTATATAGGTTTAAAAAGCTCATTATACCCAAGAAATGTGTAATGATACTGTTATCCATTCAGTACTAAATATAATTACTAAGCAATCTTGTCTTCAAGAAGTCAGCAAATATATGTAACAAAACTGGAGAAAGATAAAAGGAGCTGTTTGTACAATCATATGCAAAGACTCATACTATGTCGGCATGTTAGCTGAAAGAGCATAGCAGAATGGGTGGATAGTGAAAAGTCTGAAAAGTCACTTGATGCCCACTAGTCCAAAGAATTTGCTGCACATGTACAATAATTTCCCATAACCTGAAATTATCTACCTTACAAACCAGGATGTTTGTTGGAATGGACCTAATTTAAGCTGAAGACATTACTCCATGTTTTCCATACTATTAGGCTCAAAACTTGAAATACACATAAAAAGCAGCCCATTGTTGTATGACTGTACATAGCACAGAGGCTAAAGAATGTAGAAAGCAGTACCATATATACCCTGAGTCTGAGAACGTATGGCAGGTATATGCCATTTTTCCTCCAATCTCTACATTACAGAATGCAAGAGGAATCCATAAAGGAAATTACCCGTGCACCCCCCAAATAATCACGCGGCCATACAAGAAAAAATAGTTCCAGACAGATATCTAAGGCAGCATCCCACGAGAAGTGTCCTATGTTTCTCTGTGGCAAAGAGTAAAGGAGATTGGTTTCAAGCCAAAATGAGAGAGATTCAGTTACAATAGAGTTAAGATCCATAACCACATGAGTTTCCTTCTGACCTCAGTCTTAAAAAAAGTCACAGGAGTATTCTGGTGCCTTCTAAGCATTCGGCATTGAATAACAGAGAAACATTAAACCAGGGGTGGCCAACCTTTCAACCTGAATGCTCCTGTACCTTTAGTGGTTGCATTGGTGAGGGCATTTCAGCAGGTGCAGCTGTTTTAGCAGCACCATCAGCAGTTGCAGCTGCCAAGATTCTGTCTTCTACACAACTCTTAAGAACACAGAGGCCCTAACGGTGGAAGGTTGGCCACCCCTGCATTAAACTATCTGGAATGTATGAATTCCTAATATTCTAAGAGAATTTTTTTGGACAGGAAATAATGTCACTTGAATAGACAAGGGAACAAAAGCATGCTGTCCTTCAGAAGCATAGAATGTTAGAGTTGGAAGGGACCTTGGTGGTCATCCAGCCCAACTTCCTGTTCAGTACAAGCAACGACTGCAGCATCTAAAGAGGAAGAGCCCACAACTGCATGGCAGACTGTTCCAGTGACAGATAGCTCTAACAGTTAGAAAATTCTTCCTTGTGTCTAGCCTAAATCTACTTCCCTATTATTTCAACCTTTTGGCTGTAGTCATGCCCTCAGGAGCCACAGAAATTAAGTCCTCCCCTTCTTCTGCATGAGATACTTGAAGATGGCTATCATCTCTCCCCTTACTCTTCTCTTCTCCAGGCTAGATATACCAATCTTGTTCCTCATAGGACTTGGCTTCCAAGTCCTCCCCAAGTACATTGAGTACATTCTCCCATCCCCTGTAAGCCATGTGAAATTGAGATGAAAAGGAGGACTCTATTTATGCCAACAGGGAGTGCAGCAGGCCTGGAAGTCTTCAGGCCTAGCACAAAATTATAGCTGCATTAATTTCAAGTTGGACAGGGACTTGTATGACCTGGAATCCTATTTGAAATGAATGACCAAGATAAGAATTCTGAATGATTACAGAATTTGGAGGTAATTCTATTTTCAGCATTTAAAAAGAAGTACATGATTGTGCCGCAGAGCAGGTAATAATGGAATCCATAAAAAGAGAGGTAAATTTTGATTTAATCCTCAAACATGCCAAGGTTCTACTGAATTATGCAAGCATTAAACTTCTTGGAAACAGTGCCCAAAATGCTTTCCAATGCAACATACATGTAAGTGGCAAACTGCCTAGAAAAGAAAAGACAAACATCTCACAAGTATGAGAGTTGATTAAAAATAAGCTAAAAGGAAGTGGACAGGTAAATCAGTGAAAAAAAATAATGACTTACATTCTTAAACATAGTTATTATAGGAAGCATAAATTAGATTAAAAATATACCCATTTTCCACAGTTCATGCTTCTTGTATTAGCCATCTTTACTGAGCATTTTTTGAGTTTTACAGAGTAAAGCCCATGACACACCAAGCGCATTTTCCGTGCGGAGCGCACGGCACTGAGGCTGCGTTGCCGCACGCAAGTGAACTGGATGGGATGTAACCATGTCCCACCAGCTCACAGCCGTGCCGGTGCCGTGAGGGTTGCAGGAGGAGGAGGAGGAGGAGCGAGCGAGCGACGAGCTGGGGGGGGGAGAAGAGGCCAGGACTAGCTGAGGCTTTTACATAGGGAAAAGCAGGATGTCTTTTTCGTGCTCCCAGTAAAAGAAGAGGCAGCATTTCTGGAACAGGAAGGGGAATGTATGGGGCAGCGGTGAGACGAGGTGTTGTGGAAGGGGTGGTATCGGTACTAACTGCTTCTCGAAGGGTTTGAGATGGGGAGTGAAATAAAATAAGTCCACGTGTAAATTTCTGGATTGTCAAAAACCCAAGTGACAAAGGTTTGAAAATAGCGCTCGTAGTTACTCCAAGTGGGGGAAAAATGGCTGCTTTACCAAAACATTTTGCCCCTCTTTCCCTTTGATTGACATTGGCTTCCTTCCCTTTGATTGGCTCCGGCTTCTCTGTGTCCCGCCCCCAGGGGGCTAGAATACGGACCGAACGTGAAAAATGTTCCCAGAGCTGGACATTGCCCAGCGGAGGCGCCGACGCGTCCGTGGCTTCCGGCTGCTCCCGGCGGCCAGAACGAAGGTATGTCAAACAAAACAAATGCACGCACAGCCCAGACGCACCTCTGCGCCGCACAGAGAACGTGCTTGCCGCTTGGTGTGTCACGGGCTTAATTATTACTGTCACTTGTGAAAATTGTCCCTTACTGATATTGTGTTACTTTAAATAATATTCTGTCTAAATCAGCCAGACAAAAAAAATATGTATTGCTTTCATAACATGTTTATCATTTACACTTGAGAAAACTTGGTATGTTAAAAAAATAACAGGAGAAATCCCTCATGAACAATGAGAAACAGAAGAAACATCCCCTGGAGTTCTTGTAAATGCTGCTATTTTTATCGTTCTCAAAACTTTACCATCATCTGGCAGGCAAAAGCAGTGTTTGTGAACTGGAAATCAAATGGATAGAATATAAAGGTTGCATAAATTGAATGCTTCTGTCCCATGCCATACAGTGGGAGTAAACTGTAGCAGAAAGATCTTACTCTGTCAGGTCCTGCCCATCTCTCGGTCGTGCCAGCAAGTGGATCAAGACATAAGAGGGAAGTGATGCAACTAGTGAAGAAGATCCACACTGCTGGCCATGTTGTGCTGGTTGTACGCATGTTTGCACATGTGTACATGCAGACACAGACACACATGCAATTGCCCTGTGTTCTCATTTCTGCTGGGTACAAACTGGCCCCTGCCATATCAGCCCATCTTTTACGTCACCCTTCTATGCTGTGTACAGTATTACTGAAGATTATGATGTTTTTTCTTCTGTGGTAAATACTGGCTTTCCCCATGTTAGGATACATTCAAAGACCATGCTCACCAACCAAGGATGATATGATGCAATCACTTTGCCCATACTATACTGTCTCCAAAAGTAATGTACAAGTTAGTAGGAGTAGGCAAAAATGAGAATAGGCAAATATTTTCATATTAAAAACCAACAAACGTCAAAATATATACTCCTTTATGCCAGCAGCAGGTAGTGGAGTAGACAGGGAGAAAGAACTACACTCACACAGCATCTGGAATAAAACAAGCCGTAACATTATTGGGTACAGTTTCACAGAAATTTGGCATGGCATAAGGCAAGAATCCAATTTTTGACAGTCTGCCTGCTGTCAGAATGCAATCCCCAGCCCACCTGCTGCAGAACATGTTGGGGAGGGAACATACATGAAGTAGGTTTTCTTTGTATGCCAGGTGCAAGGGAGTGGCAACAGGATACAGGTATCTTGTTGTCTTGAGTACTCCCTGATGCATCTGGTGGGGCCACTGGACGAGAAGCGCCTTTGTCCTGATTCAGAAAGGCTCTTCTTATGTTCTTATGAACCTTGTCACCATCATGGAGATGTATGTGGCTCGTATGTCAGCCTGCAGGGCTGGTGCTGGTCCAAGAACCCATACTTCTGTTGTAGGGGAGCTCATTCCCCCCCCCCCTACAAATCTCTTAATAGTGGATCCTGTCTGATGTCTCAGCACCACATAAAGCCATCAGTTTAGCTTGCCAGGCTCTTTATAATTACTGTTCAAACCCTGTTGTCCCATATACAATTATTGAATATTTTCACAGTCATTTATGCTACCATCTGTTTGACTGTATAGTCATATCAATCAAAACCATACTTCTGGTACTGTTTCTATAAACAAAGTAGCATACTTTCTGTTTAATAATAAATCTTATGAACCATAAATTTGGATGGATGAGAGTTTTTCGACAATGCAGTACAATGTATTAGTGGGTGTACGGAAGAGCTAATTATCTGATCATTGGACTCTATTCTGTCCAGTTTATGTAGATCCTACATAATGTTAAGGAACACATAGGTTCAATCCTATGCATGTTTACTCAAACGTAACTCACTTATTTTTAATTGAGCTTCTTCCCAATTAAGTATGCATAGGATTGTGGCCCTGGTTGCCTAAAAGCAACATTTCTGTGATTAGGTGATGGGTTCATTCTCTTTTTTTGTTATCATAAAGCATTAAGACTGCATTCCACCATTTACCATGGAAACAGTAAGAACCTGCTATTTCATAACTTAACAATTTACCACTAAACTATTAGCAAAATCCATTACAGTATTCCTGCTGCATGTATTGCGCTAAATGTTTTCTCCTTGCTCTCTGTGAAATATATTTTATCATCCTAAATTACAATTACACAGGAAATGAATTCCATCCTTAGGGTATTTTGTGTATGTGTACTGGGACATTATTTCACTTGCCAGAAAGAAAAGGAAGAATGTTCTACCCCACTGTGGAGGGGGTCAGAGGATGGGGGCTACAGCACCACCTGGAACTACTGACAAACTATATTGCAGTATTCACATCATTGATGACAGTTCTCTGCTGTGCACAACTAACTAAATAAATATTTGTCTATCAATTCAGATAGTGTGTTTGTGCATATATCTATTAGAATAAAGTGGAAAGAGTGCATGTAACAATAGTTGTTTATATGAAGCAGTGAGTACCAGGTATGGCTAGTCTTTGGAAATTTACTTACAGCCAAATCCACCGTAACTCCCCATGTGGTGATGCAGCAGCACCAACACGATGTTTGCTGTATCCCGCAGGGGAGTTTCGGCATATTGAGGCCCAGCAAGGGCGTTAGGATTGAGCTGGCACTGCCGCCGCCAAACCTGCCCCTTTCCCGGGTCTGATACGCCCTCCACCCCCCATCTCCTTCTCATTCCGCTCCCGCCAGTGATTACATTTGGAAAACTCAATTTAAAACATGTTGAAAACAGATGACATTGAGAATATCTTTCTGATAAATTTATACTGATTCACTTCCAATTCAGGTTTGTTTCATTGTGGTTTTTTCACCCTGTATTTCAGTTTCATTGAATGTGGAAGGCACCATTCATCAAAACTGAAACAGGTTCCAAGTGAAATGCTGCAGGTTCAGCCATGCTTGTTTGTTGCTGCTGTCATTATTATTTCTAATAGTGCTTTCTTCTTCATTCTCCTTAAGCCACAGAATGTGGACAAACCCAAAAGTAATATCAATTACATATTAAGAAACAAACAAAATGATTAATTTTTGCTGCTTCATTTATTCTCAGTTGTTATGTATTCTGTTGGCTTTCTATTGTGAAAAATCAGCCACCTACTGTGAAATGTTCAGAATGTTAGCTCTATCTCTTTGAAACCAGGGGCTGTATTATTCAGTATTTAATCTAATTAATTCCATGAGATCATGATATGATAATGTAGTTACAACTTCTAGGAGCTTGTGCTACAAGGTCATCACACTTAAAAGCCAATTCCTGATTGGTATGCATTACTTGTATTTAATGCATTGCATTTTATTTGTGGTTACCAGAATATCTGATGCAATTATAAGTTATAGGATAGCAGATCAGAACAAAATTTGTTCATTATTTCAATTAGCATACATTTTCATGTGCAATGATTCATGTGTAATCTGTAAAGCACCCAACTGCTTCCCTTCTTTCTGATTAATATACTTTACCACACTCCTGGCAATTTTGCAACAGTGTAGCTGACAAAAGTAAAAGTATGTAATGGTATAACAGCCAGAATAATCTTAAAGAAACATTATAAATCACTATTGCCTATTTTGATGTTCTCGTATAGGTATTATATTTTTTTCTTATTTTTCTACTGCTTTCCCATTTTTCATTCCATTTTTAGGAACCCCTAATACCTTATGAAAACAGTTCTACAAATACAAGTCTCCTTGGGGTAAGGGAACATTTGTCCCCTTGCCCCGGGATAAGCCCCAGCAGCAGCAGTGGGTCATCTTTGAAGTGCTTCTTGTTAACGTTCAGAGCCTCTCTAGCACTGAGGCTGATTGCTAAAAGCATTCAGACATTGTGCTATAAGCAGCACTGCTTATAGCAGCTCCTGTTTTGTTTAAGGAAGACCCGTGCATGCTTGGCGCCAGCACTACACAGAAGAAGGTCATGGGCGCTGGGGGCACAAATCCTGGATCCTCAGATAAGTGAATCCGCGGATACCGGATCTGCAGATACAGCCCCCCCATACTATTACAGTGCAATCCTATGCATGTCAACTCAGAAATATGTTCCATTGAGTGTAGTGGTATTTACTCCCAGGTAAGTGTGTGTAGGCTTGCAGGCTAACTGCCCAATCCTATCCTCCACCATGCTGAAGCATGTAAGTGTGCCATGCTGTGGTGGGAGGGCAAGCAGGAGGACTGCAAGAGATACAAGAAACTTTTCCTTTAACTCTGCATAGGCCCCAAAATGGTCTATGGGTCTCCTTGAACCTATGCCAGCTATATAGTTGGTGTAAGTTCAAGATGGGGATGGGTGGGCAGAAAAATGGGGGATAAGATTCAGTGTGTCAACAGCCACCGGATCCACCCCTTCCCTCCTCCAAAATGCCCCAGATTCCTTCCCCGAAACAGCCCATTAATCCCCCTCCCACCTACTGCCCACCCCCAACGTACCTTCTCTGGTGGTAGCTGGGTGCTCTGGTGGTACATGTGAGTGGTCGCCAGCCATTTGTGCTGGTGGCTCCATTGTGCATGTCATTGCTGTTTCTGCAGCACAGAGAAGGCCTTCTGCTGATGGAACATTAGTTCTGTCAGCAGTAGGAGCCCATAGAGTTGGATTGGACCCTTATTTAACTGTTTTTCCAGTTCATGGTGGTAAGGAACAGTTCGCTGTGGCAAGGAGCAATCCTGCATGAGTTCTAAAGTTACATTGTTCACAGAAGTAGACTGTCATGTAATCAGTTTTTTTACAAACAAGCAACTAGATGAGAATTTGCGTCTTTTCTTTAAGCACATTAAATTTATTCCATAGTTATATTAGGAGTTGCATTATAATGCTGCATGTGTTGTAACTTTATAACTTGATTTGGGCTTCTTTCCTCAAATCTGTAAATTTTGTAAAGCCATGAAAAGGTAAAATCTGGATCCAGATCTGAAATATTATTAAACGTTTTTATTAAAATTAGAAATTATATTGCAAGGATAATTATTCTACCATAGTTGTAGTAGAAATATGAGAGTGCAGTATAAGGATAAACATGGGAGACTTAATGGAAAATATTTTTCTATTCATCACACAATACAATAGATGTAATTTGCCATTCTGTTATTACCTTGACAAAAATAAATAAAGGAAGGAATTTACAAGCAATGACCAACCAACTAAGCCCTTGAGCTGACAGAATCATTAAAAATGTTAACATAATTTTATTGAATTTTTAATTTGCCGATGCAGGTAATTAAAGTCAATTATGCCTGTCTAAGTCTTCTCAACAGATGCAGAATTTGGAAGGAGCGGTGCACAGAGGTTCAAAATGCCAGTTGGCAGAATTTATAATGGCACTAAGTACAGCTGTAGGGTAGATGTCTCCCCAGTGGAGTTTTCTTAGCTGGCCTGTGGGTTTTAAAAGCTAATTGGAGGAAGCAAAATTAAATGGATGCAACTGCATACAATAACATTGTTCCATAATTGTCATGACTAAAGCATTTAATCAGAAGATTCTGTCAGTTTAATTGAACTTTAATTTTAAGCAATCAGAAAGGTACTCTTATAAAAATAATAATATTGTACTATTGCAAACAAATATTGAGCAAACTTAACTCAGCTAGACGTAGTAGATTACTACTACTACTACTAAAGTAAAGACATTCACCCTTAAGTGCTGATTCTCATAGAAAGAACTCATAATACTGTATTGAACCAGCTAATTACATTGCAAATTCTTGCCCCCCCCCATAGAAGATTTTGCGTCATTTTCATATGACAGAGCTGCTGCAGTTTCTTCTCTTGATTCCTAGCAATGTGATTTATTACTGCCACCTTCAAACACCTCTTTTATAACTGAATATTCTGGAAGCCTAGAAGATTAAAATTTCTTAGCTTGCAATCCTATACACATGTACCAGGGAGTAAATCCCATTGACTTCAGTGGGACTTCATATGACAGAGCTGCTGCAGTTTCTTCTCTTGATTCCTAGCAATGTGATTTATTACTGCCACCTTCAAACACCTCTTTTATAACTGAATATTCTGGAAGCCTAGAAGATTAAAATTTCTTAGCTTGCAATCCTATACACATGTACCAGGGAGTAAATCCCATTGACTTCAGTGGGACTTACATGTGAGTAAACATGCATAGGATCATGTGGTTAATCAACGTCTACCAATACATGGTTATATGAAAAAGATCTCGGTTTTCCTATTGCTGTAGCCAGTCTTTTGAACACCCAGAAACTGTTATATAAATTCTAAAGAATGCATTCACAAATATTAAATAATTTGATAGGGGGAAAATGAGATATTGAGAATTCACAGCCCGATCCTGCTTAAATCCCCACGTGGCGATGCAGCAGCACCAGTGGACATTTGTTCTTTTGCCTGGGGTAAGCCTCAGTAGCCGCAACTTGGACCTGCACCAGTGATATTGCTGCTGCAAAGTCCACCTTGCTCCGTGCTGGCAGATTTATTTATTTTTTATTCTTTCACATTTTTATACCGCCCTTCCTCCAAGGAGCTCAGAGTGGTGTACATATTTCCTCCCCTCCTTTTGTCCTCACAACAACCCTGTGAGGTAGGTGGGGCTGAGAGATAGTGACTGGACCAAGGTCACCCAGGAAGCTTCGTGGCTGAGCGGGGATTTGAACCTGGATCTTCCAGGTCTAAGTCCGACTCCCAAACCACTACACCATCCTGGCAGATCAGGCCCGGGAATGGGGTATGGATACGGTGCGCACCAGCGCAGCTGATCCCTCCCCCCACCCAGGCCCAGTCTGTCCACCCTGCCCCATTGCATCCCCATTCCGCCCCTGGCCCGTTCAGCCTCCTCCCCTGCCCTCCCCCTGCACTGGATTTACCTGCTCCGGTGGGTCTCCCAATTACCACCAGCAGCGTCACTAGGGTGCGCGCCGCCCTGTGCGAGGGCGCACGCGCCGCCCTGTGCGAGGGCGCACGCGCCGCCCTGTGCGAGGGCGCACGCGCCGCCCTGTGCGAGGGCGCATGCGCCGCCCTAATGACCCCCGTGCCGCCCGACAGCCGCCCGGCGAGGATGTCTCCGGAGCCGACAGCAGTGGAGCCTCCGCTGCTGCCGGCTCCGGAGACATCCTCGCCGGCCGGCTGTCTTGGGCAGGAGGAGGCCTCGGAGCGTCCGCCCTCGGAGGAGCTCCAAGGCCTTCTGAGGGAGGCCCGATGCGTGACGACATATTTATAAGGTTTCGCGCATGCGCAGTACGTTTCTGAGGGCACATTTGCCCTCAAACGTTCTGCGCATACGCTAAACCTTGTAAATATGACGTCGCGCATTGGGGTTCCTTCAGAAGGCCTTGGAGCTCCGCCGAGGCGTCGCTGGAACGCGGCAGGAAGGGAGGACCGCCTGCGCGCGACGCGCGGGTGCCCATTGCGCGCGTCGCCCCAGGCGGTCCGCCCTTCCCGCCACGCTCCAGCGATGCCTCTGATTACCACCAGCACAACCACCTTCCTGCCAGCACGCTTGGGCCTTGTGTTGTCACAAGCACTTTACGTTCCACTGGCACAGGCTTTTGTTAGGATTGGGCTGTTAGGGTGATATATGATGGTGTACTATCAAAAACAGTCTCTTGATTTAATTAGTAATCTCAGCAGTGGGATCTCTGCAACTATTTTTGATAAATTTGTCTAAGCAGAATGATCAGCTTACAATAATGATGTAAGGATAGGAAAAGTATTAAGGTAATAATTGTTATAGCCTGTGTTTAGATGGCAAATAACCTGTCTTTGTGGCTTGAGTTTACAGTACTATTTATTTACACAGACTTATTATACAGTTGCTCTTAACCTTTTTAGGCTTTGCTAACCTGATCATTTGAAATTTAAATCTTAAATGAAATTAATTTAATCCAAGGTCAAAAGGAGTGATTTCAATTGCATTAAAGAATCATACTATTTAAAGATGCATTGGCAAAATTGTAAATATCCTCTTTTTCTTTGTTTACTATACATTGCCTTGTAGATACTTAATTGAAAGGCCTCTGATTGTCAGCACACCACCGTGCTTCATGAATGATAAAAAGTAGACAAGATGTTTAAAAAATCAGTATAGTCATAATTTTTTGTGTGCGTGCTTGCGTGCGTACATGCGTGTACACAGCTTGCAGAAAGGTGTAGTATATGTTTTATGTAAATAAATAAATAAATCCTCTGAGAGGACAGATCTATGTAACTACATAATTGTAGGAAGTCCTATTGGTCCCTGGGCCACAATTACTCCTGTTACATTTGGATGATGGGATGTATAATAACTACATTGTTGATATGACAGTGATTATAAATCTTTGTATAGCTTTTGTATGTAAATTGCTTAACACAGATTAATAGTGTCTACTCTGATTTTCAGTAATAGCTACCAGGTTAATGTCACTGTCACAACTTTGCTAAAATAATTATTTGCTATGGACCTGTATCTATAGGACTGTGTGCTACAGGCCCTACAGGCTACAGTAACAATTAAAATTGCTCCTACATCTACATCTGCTGCATCCAGAGCACAGAGCAGGCAGCTGGGAGTTCATCTGGGGGGACAGGAACGTTTGTTCCCTTCCCCCAGTGTAAGCCCCAGCTGCCTGAATGGATCTCCTCAGATGTGCGCCAGCTATTTTACTGGTGCAAATCCAGGAGGCCCATGTAATGGCAGCCAGTCCCAGGAAGGGGAATAGGATTTGGCGGAGCACGCTGCCACCAATCCCTCCCCCAGCCCAAGCCAGGCCGCCCAATCCCATCCCTTGGAATGTCCCATTCCACCCTCCCCATGCCCCTCCGCAGCCTGGCGGAGAACGTACCTGTTTCAGCAGGCGCAGCTCCATATCTGGGCTAAGTAGAACGGCTGATGCCCTGGCAGAGGCTTTTTGCTTCTGAAATACCAACAGATGCCAAAACTTCCTCTGTTCCTTATCTATACCAAGGGACTTGCTTTAACTTCTGCAGCATCTTTAGGTATTGCTTAAAAGGTGTGCCTCATTGTCTTTGGTTTATGGGGCATAAAACGTATTCATCACAACATTTAGGAAAAACTCTCATCTCATCTAAGAATGCATGATGGACTGATGGGGATAGTACTATTCAGAAGGAGGTGGCCTGAAAACGAATATTTGGCTGTGACCTTTCCCAACGATAATTTCCAGGGATCTAATTCAGCTCCTCTTTTCCTGCAGCTTTCATTTCTATAGACGTTAGTTGCTTGAGATTTATTCAACAAATACAGCTTTCATGACCCTCCGAGGAAGCCTTCCAAAGGAAACCACAGTATTGATATTGCAGTAAATGTGTGAGCACTTCTCAATAGCTTACACTTAATGTCAAAGACTCTAAGGATTAGTGATATTTTTCTCTCTAAATTAAGGAGACGTTGATGGTTTTCCTTTAGGAATAACCAGGCCATGATGAAATGTGTGATTTCTATGCCTTCAAATCTCCTGCAACAAATTGATTGGCATAAGAGTCGTTTTATTTGGAGTTTCCTTACACAATTGTATCTTATTAGTGTGCATTTTTGGCCATACTTAATAGCACTTTCAAAGCCCTTCACAATGCATTACTTTTTATATTACTGACTTGAGTGCCACTTACGCACACTGTGTCTGAGCAGCAAGAACATTGAAAATGCACATGCTTTCTGAGAACTCCCCTTCCCCTTTGATGTGCTAACAACTGAACCTGAGCATGATGCTGGCAGTGTTGAATTTTCCTGTAAAGCTGGAACTTAGTGCAGAAACTGAGACACAAGCCCAAAGGTGCTATTAAAAATGACTTTTTTATCTACATGATTCCGTTAAAGACACTTTTCAAAGCACCTTTAGGCTAAACACTCTTGTTTTGTGCAATTTACCATAGTATTGTAACCCTCTTATCTCTTCCAGAATTTGTGGTCCACGTTTTCAAATCAAAAAGAAATAAATATTGTTTGCAGTACATTACTCATACTTTGAGATGGTCTGGAATACAAATATACGACATCAGATTCTGATATTTAGTAAATGTACATTTATGTAAAGAGATATAGGGGGAAATTCTAATGGGGAAGCATCTAATTTGCATATTATGCAAATGTTTCCAACTGTCACTTAGAAGCTCTCCTCCCTGTTCCTGCCAGTGGGTAGGGTCACCGAGTCTATCAGGGGGCCAAGAGGTGCACTGGTTGAGGCTTCCACCAGGGTTCCAGATAGTCCCAGTCCTCACTGCAGTGTCCCTTGGGCTCATCTACTGCTATGCAAAGAGGTGATTGACTTGCCACCTCACTGGACTCCTGCAACCATCCCCCATCCACTGATGAGAATTACATTACTTGGCTCTGCAAGCAGCAGAGCTTGCAGCTCCTTGTATTCTCCCTCTTTGGTCTTCCACTCCCCCCCCCACCTCGCTCCCTTGTTCTTCATTCTGCCTCCTCCAAATCCCTTCTTACTCACCTCTTGGACCCACTCTCTTTTCCCCTCTGTCTTCTACATTTCTGTTGCTCCCTTCCTTCTGCACCTGGCTCCTTTCTCATGTTCCTCCTCTACCATCACTTGATTTCAATCTGTCTTCTCCTTCTGAGAGGGCTTCCACTTTTTTGAAAGTAAGTCTGTCCATCTCAATGAGCTCAAAGCCTCAATTGAGGCAGCTGTTGCCATCCTTTCTGTGCCTACACGTAGACACCTTTTTAAAAAAAGAACAGCCAAATATCTGGCCTGGATTGAACCTAAAGGGAACCAGATCAGAAGGTTATTTTTCTGTGGGAAGACCTGACTGTTCTGGTCATATGGCAAGCCTGGGAAAGATCCATTCTTCCAACAGAACTCTGTTCCATCAGCAAAATGGAAGTTCGGATCCAATTACTCCTAGCTTTGTATATACAAATTCCACATTTGCCTATAGTGTATGCAGAAGCCACTGGCTGCAGAGACCAAGAAGCATTTATTTTTTTTCATGTTGTCCCGAGTATAAAACACACTTTTTTTTTACCCTAATCTAACTTTTTTAACTAGGAGTGCGTCATATACTCGCACTGTTGCAAAAATTGAGAGACATTGCTGGAAGAAGTGGAGGCTAAGAGGAGACGAGTTGTCTTCAAAGCAGCTAATTGAAGTGATTATTGGGTGATTATCGCTGCTAGCTGAGCTTTGCTTTGCAGTGCAGCTCCGTTTGCAACTCGAGATGCAGCGGGCTCCTTCTCTGCCCTTTTCTTTATAAAAACAAGAACGCACACACACACACCTCCCGTGTACAGGCTGTAACCCTTTCCAGGCTGCAAAAAGTTGTTACGTCTTTGCAGCGCCTACTTTTCAGTTCCGTGTTTGTTTTTAGTGGAGATAGGCAGAGATGCAGCAGGCTCCTTCTCTGCCCTGCAGGGCTTTTCTTTGTAAAAACAAGAGCGCGCGCGTGCACGCACGCACGCACACACGCACACACGCACACACACACACCCCTCTACCTCTCCCCTGTACAGGCTGTAACCCTTTCCAGTCTGCAATAAGTTGTTAATTTCCATTCTCTGCTCTGCTGGGTTTTGTATCCTCTTGTAAAGCAAGATCACATACACTTTCATCCCCCCTCCCCAGGCAATGAATGGTTTAGGCTGCAATCCTGTGCACACTTTCCTAAGAGTAAGCTCCATTGAGAACAGTGGGACTTGCTTCTGAGTAGACATGCACAGGATTGCACTGTTTGTTTAAATCACTGGCATATATTTAATGCCAGTGATTTAATTAAAGTTTTTTTAATAGCACCAAACTGTAAGGGTGCGACTTATAATCAGGTGCGTCTTATACTCGGGACAATATGGTATTTTCTTTTTGGCTCTAAGAAAGCATGTCTTTATATTTAAGGGCCTTCTGCATATACTGGACAAAACGTGGTAATTATTAGTTAGATGACAATGAGAGAGACACCAATATTTATGCCACTTATCTGGATGTGTCTGCATTCAATATACAGGTATAGGTAAATTGTATGCACCTCTTATGTGTGTGTTCTGCATCAGACATAATTTTAAGTAATAAAGTTTAGAGGTGGGGACTCTATGTATAGATTATAGATACATTTTATTATAGAAATTAATAATGTAATTGGTATATTAAATTAATACTTTAATTGTAATAAATATTTTTCAACCTACAATGTAACAGAAAGTGATATTGCCAAAATTAGAAGCAATGGACTGTGTTAAAGAAGAAAAAAATGTTGTTTTTAGAATGACCTATATGATGTACAATGGCTTCCTTTTTACACTGTATATTTTAGGGTCATTAGTGTATAAGTGCGAAGAGAGATTGAAACAAATTAATTTACAGTTCCTTTCTTTTTACACTGAATATTCAGATCCCATTACTATATCCATGGGAAGTGAGGATTTTGTTTTTACAGAGTAACTTAGTAAAAATGCTGTTGGAGACAGGAGTTATGTAGTAACTTTAGTTTAAAACATGTACGCACACGCGCACACGCACACACACACCTTCAGCTGTTTAGCATGTAAGCCTTGAGGGAATGGTATTCTCTCAGTGTGTGCATAACTTCCATTAATGCTAATTAAGCAAAAAAGATCAAGGTGCAGGGCTTTTGGGGGAGATTAAAGAGCGGCAGAGTTGAGCTGATAGCCCATGGTGCGGCTGCATGCTATTAACCCCAGTCAGTCATTAATCTCTGGAAAATGTCTTACACTGAAAGCATTACTGCTGTTATAACAGGAAAAAAGGGAAGTTCTGTAGCTAAGTAACTGCTGCAGTTTATTTTGATTTTCAAGGGCCTGTTTAGAAGACTATTGCTATAAAATTGGTTACCAGAATAGCTTCAACGAAGTGTGGGCATTAAAGAAGAGCTGAGTCCCTCCAGAGTGGTAGTTTATTTGGCTCTATGAATAAAAGCCCCAAGACAAGGACCAAGAACAGGACCATTCTAATTTAAATAGGTTTGATTTTACTATTGAACTGTATCTTTTCCCATCCAGTGTGCATCTTTGGCATCAATTACAAAAAAGGTATCCTATGCTCTGTTAAAATTAGGAATCATAAAGGTTGTATAGATGCTGTGTGATGTGGCTTCTGGATGTCTAGTTTTAGAAGATGCATTACTGCTAGTGATGAGTATGTGTATTGTAATACTGTGTGGTAGATAAGACTGCTAAAAATCTGCTGAATCAGGAGGTGCCCCTATACAGTATGCCGGAAATGTGGAGAATCTGTATGTTTGTATGTATATTTAGAATTGCATGATTCCCTTTCCCTATCAGAACATGACACAACAGCAGCAATATTTCGCTCTCAGGGTACCTCTAGCCATCAGGGAGCTGTGCAATTCATAAAAAAGAAAAGGCTGGAATAGGCTCAGTGGGGCTTAATGTAAATAAATATGCATAAGATCAGAGCCTAGCTGGATCAGGCCAAAGGCCCATCTAGTTCAGCTTCCTGTATCTCACAATAGCCCCACCAGATGCCTCAGGGAGCACACAAGACAACAAGATACCTATATCCTGTCGCCACTCCCTTGCACCTGGCATTAAGAAATAACCTACTTCTAAAACGAGGATGTTGCATATACCTATCATGGCTTGTAACCTGTGATGGACTTTTCCTTCATAAATGTGTCTGATCCCCTTTTAAAGGCATCCAGGCCAGGTGCCATCACCACATCCTGTGGCAAGGAGTTCCTTCCTGTGGCAAGGAGAATTGCTTCTAGCTTTGCAGGTAGAGTAATTTTATCCGGACCTACAATTTTGTCAACATTGTGTGTTATGTGTGATAGGCCTGCAGCCCAATCCTATCAAATCCCCCCCCCCCCACTAATGCAGCCATACCAGCAGCACATGCACTGCACCCTGTGGGGGCAGCCCCTGAGATCTTCTCTGGGTAAGAAAACATTTGTTCTTTTACCTGGCGGTAAGCCTCCGCTACCACCACCAAGAAGGCCCTATTCCTCGCCGCCATCCCACTCACCTCCATCAATGGCAACATTGTTAAAATAACCTCCTCTGATGACCTCAGAGGTTGGGTCAGATTATATGGAAGGAGGTGGTCCCTCAAATGCCCTGGTCCAGAGCCATTTATCATCTTATATCCATATCTTTCTGGCTTGTGACTCATCTGTGGAATTAAACTGTGTTTATGGACTTGATTGATAATCTTCCATTAGAGACTGAGAGGGGGCAATTACTTTCTTTTGATTCTATTAGATCTTTTCATTGGCCTGTTGACTTTGGGACAAAGACATGAGCTGTTCTCTTTATGGCTCTAAAGGTATAGAGAGGCTCATCATCCATTTTCCTCTCAAACCTGTAAATGAGGCTATTGGGGCAAGAACAAAATGTGTACTTTTGGTATACTCAACCATCAGTACACCAATGGCACTGACCTCTGTCTCCCCATTTCATCAGACCTAAATCCTGTTAGTTAGGTCTTAGTTAGGCTTTACTGGATTTAGGCCAGCAGATTAAATTCAGATGCAAGAGGTAATGATTATCCATTCATTGCTGTCAAGGAAAACAAGGATATCTGTCAGTGGTGGCATTCATACTTCTCTGGCTCATACTTGCTGTTGTGGGATATTCCTGGATTCATCTTTGCCTCCTCCAATTCTAATTTTCATTAGTTGGCACTGCAGAGCTTCTTCTTACTAATTTTGTCTGGTGAAATTCTACCCCTTACAGAAGACATAGACTACCTAGTAACCATAATTTATAGCATGATAATATAATCTATTAAACCGCTGAACCGTAAGCTGTCAATCGAAAGGTTGGCAGTTCGATTCCCGCGACGGGGTGAGTGCTCGTTGCTTGGCCAGCTCCTGCCAACCTAGCAGTTCCAAAGCATGTCAATGCGAGTAGATAAATAGGTACCGCTTGCAGGAAGGTAAACAGCGCTCCGTGTTCCAGCTGCATGCTACGTGCTGCGGCAAGGAGAGTCATGCCGGCCACATGACCACGGAGGCGTCTTTGGACAACGCTGGCTCTTCGGCTTTGAAATGGGGATGAGCACCACACCCTAGAGTCGGACACGACTGGACTTAATTGTCAGGGGATACCTTTACTTTTTTAATCTTGATGCACAACTGTTGTGGTGCATTCTACCTAGTATTGCCCTGGACAATACTTTGGGGCACTTTAGTTGATGCAGAACATAAACTGAGTTCCTGGTACCATATAACACCAGTGTGATCGGTATTAGCGACCGCTAATGTTTTTAACAGAATTTCTGATCTATAAAACCTTTCGCACTATATATGAGGAGTTACCTCCTCTCTTTTAAACCCTACTACAATCTCTAAAATTAATAACAGGTACTAGTCCTAAACTTTGAGAAAGCATGTGCTAATAATAAAAAGAAATAAAATGTGTAATGAAAATATTAATGCTTAATAACTACAAGCCAAGATTGATTTCACCCTGTTTTTGCCTCTCTTGATTTTTGATTCCCGTTGTTTTGGTATGGGGTCTATATTCAGTTATGTTAAAATAGCTTTCCAGCTTCCAATGAGAACAAATACACTTTCCATATGATGCTGTCACCTCCCCAAACCTGCATTCTTTATAAATAGAGATCATTCCTAGAATTGGCTGCTGCATAATATCTTGTCATATTTTAACTTACAACGAAGCTCGTCTTCGTCTATTCATTTTCTTTTTACTTTGTGCTTTATGTAATGAAAAGAAATAGACAAAATGAAATATGAGTTTGGGGTTTTTTTTGCCCAAATCTCCAATCTATCCATTACATTCAAGATTTATAGACTCAGCATTGTACTGTGTGATTCCTCAGGGAAGTATAAGGCAAACAGAAGATAGCCAGCTCATCCTAACTCCAGCACTTTGTACTTTGCACAAATTCTTAGAAGATCAAACAGTATCCAAGAGTGATAGGGCACTGATGCACATGCAAAGGAGCTGCTAAGCGGCTTTGAGATGTATTTTAAAATCCACAAATGGGAATTTAAATCCAGTGCTAACTTCTGTGTCCAAAAATACTTTTCTGTAATGCAGTCTGAACATATTCATGTTAACCATTAACAAATAAGGCTTTGGTTTAACATTTGCAGCAATTCACAGATCTAGTCACTTTTTTTTTTTAAAAAAGTGAAGTATATTATAGAAAATGTATGTGAGAATGTTTTCCTTAGCTGATTCTTTCTTTCCAGATTCAGGGCTTCAAAGACAAATTAGAAATAAGCAGATTTTGCCCATTCTTTTTCATTACTGTTCTGCAGATTGGCTCTGCCCTGTTTAAATTTTTCTTCCGACCAATTGTATGCGGAGAATTTACAGCTGCTAGATTTGTCCAGATCCAAATTGTAGACCAGTTCTTTTCATTTCCATTCTTGCACTTACATTTCTCTCTTATATAGGCTGACCATATCCAAAAAGGGACAGGATGTCTGTACCATGAACCATTGGAATTTGGGCAGGTGCAGCTCATCCTGGAAGGGTGCAACAAGCTACACCTGCCCAAATTCCCTCTTCTTACAATGGTTAAAGGTATAGGCACCCTGTCCCTTTTTGGATATGGTCAGCCTACTCTTATATGAAGTGCTATTGCTGAAGCATGGTGAGTGAGAGCAAGTGGGGAGGAATTACCATGAAACAAGTTGAAGTGCCATTTTAGTGCCTCCAACCTGCTAGTTGGTGTCATTTTTAAAAAAAAATGAGGAAGGGAAGGCTTGTCATGGTAGCAATTTTCTTTAGGTGTGAAAATGTCTCAAGCTTGCACTGCACATTGCAAACTATAGGGGGAAATAAAGGAGAGAGAAAAAGAAAGAAATCAGGGCGAACAGCCATGCTGAGTATTACTTCTCAGTTCTAAGAATGCCAGGCTTACAACGAGCATTAAAAGTCATCCATCAAATCTCTCTAATAAGAAAATATCTCAAGCACAGGTCCAGCCCACTCATCCCATTTCCAGTTCTAGCTATCGCTCAAGCTTCACCCAAGCTTCATGTCTAACCCAAAAATCTTAGCTGGAAGGTGGGAGGGAACATCTTAACACCAGTAGAGCATCACTGAGGGGGACACGGGGACACACCAACGTACTTTTTCCTTGACTCCTTAACCGGCCATATGTATTCATTTAAAAATGCATGCTGTTGCTTTAATTTGCATCAAACGCATTTCTGCTATTTTGTAGCAATTTCCTTAATTAGGTTTTTCAGGGTGTGGGATTTCTATTTTCTTGCAACTACTGAGAAACGAATGACTAATCACCATGTTTTTTACTATCTAGTTAGGTAGTTTTGATTTACACAGTTGCTCTAACATAATTGGAATACTGAGATTTCAGTACTGAGTGTAATTAAAGAACTTTTAAGTTGCCCTTCTTGGATACACAGTAGGGCTTTATAACTTGAAAAATACTTCAGGAACACTGAGTTTTTCTAATGTTTTCTGTGGACAAATGCTTCTGAATGGCTGCTATTGCTGTTATGACCATTGTCCTGTACACTTCAGAAAACAGCTTTGTGGAATTATCATTGAAGTATTTTTAATGCAGTCTTTGAATAATTGTGTCTGGTGTTCATACACACATTTTGATATAGCAATGACGTGATTGAAACAATTGCAATGACAACATGAAAATACTTGAAACATGGGGTCACCTGCTCTGGCGGGTATCCAGTGTTCATCTTTGTGTGAACCCAGCCACTTGCATAACCAGTCCATGCACACTGGTGCTGTTGCATTTGCAATAGCCATAAGGCTGTTTGCACCGGCAAAACACATTTAAACAGCCAGTAGAATTGGGCCAAAAGATGGATGGGGACTACTTGCTTAAGGCTGTAATCCTATATACACTTCCCTGGGAGTGAGCACCATTTAATACAATAGGATTTACTTCTGAGTAGACATGCGTAGGATTATGTTGTTGGGCTATCTAGTGGGTTTGTGGCTGGGATTGGATTTCAGCTTGCACTTTTCAAATTACAACTTAGCCACTATACATCACTTGCCATTTCTAATATGCATTTAGTATATAATTAAAAATGGGAGACAGAAAGTTACTATTGATACAGTTGTGGCTTCACTTGCATGCTGCCGACAGTGCAATAGGTAAAGAACTTGATTTAAGAGATTGACAACAGGTACAAGCATATCTCAGCCTGTTTAATTGCTCATTGATAGTGTTTTGTTAGGAACTTTTTGGGTATAATGATAATCAATAAAAAAAAAACCCTGTAGTGTTTTCAGCTATCTGTGAAGATTTCAAGAGTTACAGCAAGCTATTATCTGTATCTGTCCACCAGGATGATATACTGAATTGCTTAATGCAAATCTTTTAATTAAAGCCATTGCTTTTCTGTTACACAATGATGTGTCTGTTTCTAACCTTGAAGAATGGAGACAGAATACAGATATGGCCTGCCTAGGCATGAAGTAGTTGTCTTGTAAAGTCTCCAGTTCAAAAGACAGCTTTTCAGTGCATATCTGTTTCTTATTTCTTTGCAGGAAAATACCCACAATCCTATCCTAACCATATGAAAGTATTTATTTCAAAGTATAATCAGGATTTCAGTGTTAGAGATCATTGCTAATGTTTTATGTGGATGATCCCTCATCTTTAATCAAAACAATTTATCTGAGGACAAGTATACTCAAAGCATGGTCCTTTATTGGATAATTTGAGTGGCATGTCTAATTTAGATTAATGAAGATGGCATTAGAACCTTTAAAGTGGCCTTCCATTGCCCAGAGGGTGTGAAACCATCTGACTTCATATTCCATTTAAGTCTGACAGCATCTGTACCAGTTAAAATAATATATGATGTGACATAGCATTTCTGCAACTTGAAGGTAAAGAGCAGATGCAATATTATATAGACTGTAGTGACTCTGAAGCACTACATCTGTCTTTCAGCTCATTGCTTGGGAGATTCCCCCCCACCCCCAATAAATTAAAAATCAGACAACTTTTCTTAATTTGTAAATACTTTAATAAGCCCACCATATTGTTTGCTGTTGACATTGTATGATAACACAATCCTATGCATGTCTAATCAGAAGTAAGCCCCATGTAAGTGTGTATATGATTTTAAACACCGTCTGGTAGGCTGCCTGATTGCCTGTGGGTCTTCTCAGACCTGTTTCGACCATTTGCTGATGTACGTCCGAAGAGAGAATAGGGGCTAGAAGGGTTCAAAAAGAGGGGATATGAGCATGGTACAAGTGACTGCTGCCAGGATCCATTCCCCCCTTCCCTTCCCCCACCCCAAAACTCCCCCTTCATGCCCATGACATACCTCTGCTGCCAACTTACTGGTGCTGACAGTCACTGCTGTTGTGGGTGAAATAACAAAGGATTATCCCAGGTTCTCCTGAAGGGCTATAAACTCTCAAGACAGGAGACAGCCTTTAAATCAAACCCCAAATTTATTTTAAGCAATTGCTTGGAGCACACCAGTCAACAAACCTTATCAGAGAGCTATGGAGTAATGTGCACACCCTACATCTGTTTTGCACCTTAATTTATAAAATTTTCAATACCTCATTACCATTAAATCATCCCCTTCATTACGTATCATTACGACTGCACAGTGCATCTGTTTTCTAAATTCTTATACATGCGTCGAACAAATCCCACTAATGTATTGTGTAGAAAGTATCATGGCCAGATACAATATTACGAGACACGGAGGTTGTTTAAGGACAGCGTATCAGATGTATTCAATTTCCTCCATGTCGGGTTTGATTGATTCTTTCCTGCATTTTTTGCTATTTTACCCGTGTTCGTTTTGGAGCGCCTAACATCGCCAAACTTGATTTTCTGACCTAGTAAATGTCTTATGATTTAAGACGAAACGTTGGTCTACAGAGCCCTCATATGTAATATTACGTTTACGTTGGCTTGAAAAATAAACCAATTCTACATGGCTTTTTTACCCTTGAATCCTGTGTCTCGTAAAATCCCACTAACTTTCTATTCTCCTATGTTATGTGGTTGAATCTTACTAACTCACTAGCTTTCGTTTCTCTTGTCAGTGGTTGTGCCATAAATTAGGAACTCCTGAGAGTCCCTTGGACTGCTAGGTGATCAAATCAGTCAATCCTAAATGAAATCAACCCTGACTGTTCCCTGGAAGGACAGGTACTGAGTCTGAAGCTCAAATATTTTGGCCACCTAATGCGAAGAGAGGACTCTCTGGAGAAGACTCTGATGCTGGGAAAGATTGAAGGCAAAAGGAGAAGGGGAAGGCAAAGGATGAGATGGTTAGACAGCATCACCGATGCAACGAACATGAAAATGAGCGAACTCAGGAAGATAGTGGAGGACAGGAAGGCCTGGCGGGATATGGTTCATGGGATCACGAAGGGTCGGACATGACTTAACGACTGAACAACAACAATCTAGTCACACGGCACAATCCTGCAGGGGGCGCCGGAACGAGCGTTCTGTCGCCATGAAACGTCACGAACCGAACGTGCCATAAAGCACGTTCGCGATGACTCGAGAGCAGGAAAGACCGGCGGAGAGGCCGGCCTCCCCTGCTACGAGTATCCTTACACAGGATTGCGCTGATAGACAGATAAGTGCTCAAACTGATAATAAAACACATATACATATAATTAAATCCTTTATGCCTCTTTGTTCTAAAGAGGACCTCAGTTTTTAAGTTCTCAAATATACAAAGAAAAGACACTTAACACATTATTAATAAATAAAATTAAAAAACTTAACAACTTTAATTATAACCCTAATATAATAATACAATACAATAAAATGCTGTTAACTGGGCAAGTTCAGGATCACAGTGCCATCCTATTCTGAACCTACAATTTCTTTGGCGCTGCAACTACTTTCGGGCCACCGGAGGGCACCTTGTGCTGCCAGAATGTAAGTTCTGGCAGCGTAGGGCAACCATAAGATTGGGCCTTTTGGATACAATAATTGAACTGATAATTCACATGCTGTATTTGATCATTTAGCTGTATCATTTCATGCAATTTCGGTGGCATTCCATCTCAAAAATTCACCTCCAGATGCTTTGTTTTTGTTGTTTGCATGGTTTTCATTCCGTTTAGACTGGGTCTTAATGACCCAGTTTATTTTAAAATATGTACATGAACTTATATTATCCAAAAACATTTCAAGGCTGAAACAATTATATTACAGCTACTTGTCTTGTGACTATCTGCAATAAAATACTGTAGCATTAACAAGATGTGTGCAAGAATGAATTGTACAGCGGTTGGAATGTTAACGTGTGTGGTGTGAGCGACCAGAATGATTCGTGGGCTGGAGCACCTTCCTTATGAGGAAAGGCTACAGCGTCTGGGGCTTTTCAGCCTAGAAAAAAGGTGCCTGAGGGGGGACATGATTGAGACTTATAAAATTATGCATGGGATGGAGAGAGTGGATAGAGGGAAATTCTTCTCCCTCTCGCACAACACCAGAACCACGGGACATGCACTAAAATTGAGTGGAGGGAGAGTTAGAACAGACAAAAGAAAATATTTCTTTACCCAGCGTGTGATTCATCTGTGGAACTCCTTGCCACAAGATGTGGTGATGGCATCTGGCCTAGATGCCTTTAAAAGGGGTTTGGACAGATTCATGGAGGAAAAGACCATCACAGGTTACAAGCCATAAGCAACCTCCTGGTTTTAGAAGTGGGTTTTCTCTGTGCCAGGTGCAAGGGAGTGGCGACTGGACACAGGTATCTTGTTGTCTTGTGTGCTCCCTGAGGCATCTGGTGGGGTCACTGTGTGACACAGGAAGCTAGACTAGATGGGCTTTTGGCCTGATCCAGCAGGGCTCTTCTTATGTTCTTATGTGTGAGAGAGGATGTGTGAGAATAAGTTAGTGTATGAATGAATGGAGAATGCATGAGCAAATGAGAGAGAAAATGTATTTGATAAGTGTGAAAAGGAGGAAAAGACAAGAAGATCTAGTGAATGATTATATTATAACACAAAAACACATAACAAAAAAATCTACCTGGTTAAATAAACAATAAAATCTACCATGCCAGATTTTGAAATGACTCCCAGAAGTTTCAGAACAGAATTTGGAATTGGCAGAAATACACTATTAACCCTGCATTTCAGTTTTGAAATGTTTTAGTCTCATGTATCTATTGTACCATAATGAGAAGAGTGAAAGTTAGTTATGGGAGGAATACGATTGCTAGAAGAGTACAGCAGTCCACTTCTTCATTTTGATTGCAGCTGCAAAAGCTAGTTAGTTCACATAGTAGAATGAATAGCAAACTAGGAAGGAAGGAAAGAAGAAGATTGGTGGAAAGGTGAAGTGTATGGACAGAAATTTGAGGTAAAAACAAAGGAGGAAGCTAAGAGGACAGAATGAGGTGCGGGAAAGAGAGAACAATTTGAAATTGAAAGAGAATGAATAACAGCAGCATGAGGGAGAACGACAGAATGGTCCCAATAAAAACTTACGAGGAGCCTGCTCCTCATGATGTGTGTACGGAGGACTATATGGAAAACTCTGTGTGTGTGTGTGTGTGTGTGTGTGTGTGTGTGTGTGTGTGTGTGTGTGTGTTAAGTACTTATAGATTTTTCCCATGTACAAAATGATAATTTAGCATATTGTTTGCTATTACAGTAATAATATAATATACAGTATTTATATACTGCCTTTCTTGATCATTGGATTTCTCCTCCGATTTTAATTCAAGGCGGTGTACATGGCTTTCTAAAACCCATGGGATTTTTACAATACAATAACATTCTAATCTTTTGTTGAACCCTTCATTCTAGATGTTGCTTTCACAGTCCATCTCTCTCTCTCTCTCTCTCTCTCTCTCTCTGGCGTTCACCTCCCCACACTTCAGCTTACAGGCAACCTTGACTGCCACTCAAGTGCTGCTTAAAAAAATTAATGTTTAAAATTATTGGAAATCTGTGACTTTAGTTCAATGTTGCACTAAACAGTATTCTGACAAAGGCCTATGAAAGCATAATGATATTTTCAACTAATTTCATGCTGATTTTAATATTGCAAAAGAGAAACACTTTGGTGCAAACAAAATACTAAGCTACTTGCCATTCACTTTCAAGGCATTTGACTATTGAGAAGTTGGCATCAGCTCTTGTGCTGTCATGATGCAACTTAAAGCATGTGCAATTATTAGCAGAGTGGTTAGCATTTTGATGACTTCTGATTTTTTTTTTTAAATTTGACCTTCGTTGCTTCTTGAAGTCTAAGGACTTTAGGATGAGCAAGCACAAGTGGTCATCAGAGAGATTCTTGATGCATGCTTGTTGGATAATTCAGGGACATGCTGCATATTATAGTATGTGGACCCTTGGGAATTTCTCCAAAGGATCTGTAAATTTTATTGTGAAGTCAAAACATCTGTTCAAACAAATTTCCCAGAGGACATGCAGTCCAAAGTATTGGTAAAGTATAGGGGGGAAAGACACTTATTTCCACAGAGAAACGGATATCTGTTCTGAATGCAAATGCAAGTCTATTATTAGCTGAAAATGAACTTCTGACAATAATCTTTGCTATTAAAGTATCTCTCCCTTTGTGCAAAATACGTTGGTTGAAACCTTTTTGAGTCTGAAAGATTGGTATGTGGGAGGAAGGGGTTATGTAGTCTATAATGAAGAACGTGAACAATATGTGGAAAAGTAAGTAGTAGAATGTACACAGCCAGCATAGAAATGAAATTAACATAAATCTTGACGGTGGATCTGTTTGCCTCTATAAATTTATAGCCCTCTACAAAGATGATTCCTGTCAATATTCAGGCCCAAGTCAACATAAACTGCTAATCATTTCCAGACCAAGTCCTATATTCTCTGCAGTGGTGGACTGTCCCAACCATCCTCTTTGAGCGTGTGCCCTGATATCCAATCCAGAATAATAATCACCAACATGTTGATGGGGAGGCCGCTGCAATTCCCTCAAAATCAATGTAGCTTCTCATTACAATAGAGAAAAGCTCACATTAACTTTCTAGAACTGTTGGCCATCTTCAAAGCATCTGTCTTACCATCTTTGAAGGGTCATGTAGTACAGCTCAAAATGGACTATAACAGCCATTTACAGTACTACATAAACAGGGTGACACACAGCATAGAAATACCTTTACTCCTTCTGGTGCACAATTTTGGATTGGTGTGTTCAACATTCATCACCTTACTGCCATTCATCTAGCTGGGTATCCAACAATCTGGCAGTCGTCCTCAGGAGAGTGGAAGACAAAGAGGTTGCCCAGAAATGGAACCTTGACATTGAGATCTTCTCAATCTATAATTTATCACTTTGGGTTTTTGGCCTTTTGGTGAATCTGTTTGCCATGAGTCACACCACCAAGTGCAGGGAATTCCATGTTGAAAGATGCCCCCTTCATAAGGGATGTGTTTCTGGTCCCATGGGAAGAGGACATGTTTTCTGCATTTCCCCTGCTTTCTTGATAGTGGCCATGGTTATCAACAGGATTTATGCACACTATATCCATTTCTGGCTAGGAGTGGGCTGGATTGGGCAGCTATTTTTTGTTGTTGTTCAGTCGTTAATTCGTGTCCGACCCTTCGTGATCCCATGAACCACATCCCGCCAGGCCTTCCTGTCCTCCACTATCTTCCTGAGTTCGCTCATTTTCATGTTCGTTGCATCGGTGATGCTGTCTAACCATCTCATCCTTTGCCTTCCCCTTCTCCTTTTGCCTTCAATCTTTCCTAGCATCAGAGTCCTCTCCAGAGAGTCCTCTCTTTGCATTGGGTGGCCAAAATATTTGAGCTTCAGCCTCAGTACCTGTTCTTCCAGGGAACAGTCAGGGTTGATTTCATTTAGGATTGACTGATTTCATCTCCTAGCAGTCCAAGGGACTCTCGGGAGTCTTCTCCAGCACCACAGTTCAAAAGCATCTATTCTTCGGCGCTCAGCCTTCCTTATGGTCCAACTCTCACAACCATACATTGCTACTGGGAACACCATGGCCCTGACTATACGAACTTTTGTTGGCATGGTGATATCTCTGCTTTTTATTATGCTGTCTAAGTTTGCCATAGCTTTCCTTCCAAGGAGTAAGCGTCTTTTAATTTCGTGGCTGCTGTCTCCGTCTGCAGTGATCTTGGAGCCCAAGAAAGTAAAATCTGTTACTGCTTCCATTTCTGCCCCTTCTATTTTCCAGGAATTGATGGGACCAGATCCCATGATCTTAGTTTTATTAATGTTGAGTTTCAAGCCAACTTTTGCACTCTCCTCTTTCACTCTCATCAAGAGGCTCTTTAGTTATTCTTCACTTTCTGCCATTAGGGTGGTGTCGTCTGCATATCTGAGGTTGTTGATATTTCTCCCGGCAATCTTGATTCCGGCTTGCGATTCATTCAGCCCTGCATTTCTCATAATGTACTCTGCATATAAGTTAAATAAGCAGGGTGACAATATACAGCCTTGCCGTACTCCCTTCCCAATTTTGAAGCAATCGGTTGTTCCATGGCCGGTTCGTACTGTTGCTTCTTGGCCCACATACAGGTTTCTCAGGAGACGGGTAAGGTGGTCTGGTACCCCCATCTCTTTAAGAATTTGCCACAGTTTATTGTGATCCACACAATCAAAGGCTTTTGCGTAGTCAATGAAGCAGAAGTAGGTGTTTTTTGGGAACTCTCGTGCTTTCTCCATGATCCAGCGCATGTTGGCAATTTGATCTCTAGTTCCTCTGCCTCTTCGAAACCCAGCTTGTACGTCCGGTAGTTCTCGGTCCACGTACTGCTGAAGCCTAGCTTGTAGGATTTTGAGCATAACCTTGCTAGCATGTGAAATGAGTGCAATTGTGCGGTAGTTTGAACACTCTTTGGCATTGCCCTTCTTTGGAATTGGAACGTAAACTGACCTTTTCCAATCCTTTGCCACTGCTGAGTTTTCCAAATTTGTTGGCATATTGAGTGCAGCACTTTCACAGCATCATCATTTAGGATTTTAAGTAGCTCAGCTGGGATAATATAATCTCCGCTAGCTTTGTTGTTAGTAATGCTACCTAAGGCCCACTTGGCTTCACTCTCTAGGATGGCCGGCTCTGGGTCAGTGACCACACCAGCGTGGTCATCAGGAACATTAAGATCTTTCTTGTATAGTTCTTCTGTGTATTCTTGCCATCTCTTCTTAATCTCTTCTGCTTCTGTTAGGTCCCTGCCTTTTTTGTCCTTTATAATGCCCATCTTTGCACAAAATGTTCCCTTGATATCTCCAATTTTCTTGAAGAGATCTCTAGTCCTCCCCATTCTGTTGTTTTCCTCGATTTCCTTGCATTGTTCATTTAAGAAGGCCTTCTTATCTCTCCTTGCTATTCTCTGGAAATCTGTATTCAGTTGGTTATATCTTTCCCTTTCACCCTTGCTTTTCGCATTTACCTGGCATAAATCCGAGGAGGCCCATTGGGCCTTTCCTGGTTTACACCGGGTGAAGGGGACGAACGTCCCCTTTCGCCGAGTAGACCTCTGGGCCACTGCAGAGTGACTCAGAACGGGCATAGAATCCGGTGCGCCCGCTGGATACTTACGTTGGATTGCGCTGTGAATCTTCATTCTAACTTCCACTTCACATGAGACAGAGGGGGAAAAATAGTATGGGGAGATGATAGTTTCCTATTTTTTTTTTTAAATCCCTTTTCCTCCATATACTTTTCTTCTACATTTGGATTTTCTACTGTGTCAAAAAAAATTTGGGTTCACGTAGGGTTTGAATCCCACCTCTCATATCAATGTTCAGCATTTAAACTTTAAACTACAGATACTTTCCCCAATATAAACACAGTTGTTTAAATTCTACTGTGTAAAAAAAAAAAAAAGGGTTCCCGTAGGGTTTGAATCCCACCTCTCATATCAATGTTCAGCATTTAAACTACAGATATTTCCCCCAATGTAAACACAGTTGTTTAAATTATGTTAAAATATTTAAATATTTTAAATAGGTCACTAGGTCACCTTAGGCAAGCCACTCCTCAGCTCTCTAGCTGCATTAAAACAACATCAAGATAGTATACATGAAGAACTTTGCACATTCAGAAATTTGCTATAAAATGCTACAAAGTTGTAAGAATATTCTGTAGCAACTTAAAACATCTTTATTATAGTCTACAATTGGTGTTCCTGTTTAATCCCACTCTTCCTATACTGTAAAGTTCTGCTTCTTCTTCAGCAGGATGTGTTTTCTAATGCTAATTTTCAGGCAGAGTTCTGCACTGAACATAAGTCTGGCTCTCTATATTCATGTGTACACATATTTAGAGAAATATGCACACATCTGTAGGGCCTTAGCTCCTCCCCCCCCCCTTGAACATGTAGAATCCACCAAATGTTAGCACAAGTCATGGTCCTGTGAGATGTATCAAAAAGCTGAAAGTTGAGTTCATTGGTTGTAGAATAATTAGAGGAATAAAAACAGGTGACTATATTAATCTGTCATTTTTATCACTAAGAGCTTTTCAGCAAAGAATAACAACATGCTTTTTTTTTTGCCTGTTACCTTTTCTGTTTCTCATCTGTGATATGACGTTTTCCCTCGAGAATACAATTTGTCACAGACTTGCATAACAGAAAGAATACGACAGTTGATTGTATTGCCTACTGTCTTATCTGTAAAGGATTTTGCTGCATTCATTTATTTACCTTCACTGTGTTGCTGCTTTTTAAAGTGATAGGCTGCATAATATGATAAGAAAAAAAAATGTGGATGAATTGGGACTCGTGTTTCTTGGTTCAACAGCTGTAATGTTAAAAAAAGACACTGTAGTCAATAAAATATGGACAACTTCTTAATTTATTCAGATATGTCAGGATGTAGGTTGGATTACCACTAGAGAAATAATATGGAAATGAAACAACAAAAAAGAAAGAGTACTTCAAAATGCTATCATCTTACTTTTAAGAAGAGTAATATACCAATCCTTCAAAGAAATATTTAAATATTTTTAACATAATTTAAACAACTGTGTTTACATTGGGGAAAATATCTGCAGTTTAAACGCTGCACATTGATATGTGTATGGCATTTCCATTTTCAATGTGGGTATGCTCTTTCTCTGCCTGCCACTCCAGAATGAATTAAAATGATTTTTATTCCTCACAACATTTTATGACTATAGAAGATCTCTACTTCTAAACAAGTCAGCAGCTACAGATTACAAATGTTTGCAACCAAGAGCAAACCATTAAAGTTCTGGGGTGGTTTAATAACTGCTCCCTTAGTGCTGCTGGGGTACTGAGAGTGAATCAACCCAATCTCCTCCCCCCTCCGGCATTTTAGCTTGCCGGCCATCCAGGAAGGTAAAAATTTGGCCTCTCCTTTCTCTCCCCCTCTAGCAAACAGATTTCCTTGGTGGCCCTTGCATCATTGCAGGGTCCTCTAAGACAGTTCAATTGTGGATGAGGAGGATGAGAAAAAGCAGTGAGCAAGATGCACTCCTTCTGCATTCGGCTACTGGGCACAAGGATGGCTTCTGCACTGCCTGAGTTCTCCCACAATTTTGCTGCCCCCCTGCCCACCCACATGCCTGCTCCAAGGGGAGAACAAATGAGCAGGCAGGTGAGTACCCCTCAGTTGATAGGGGGGAAAATAGCTCCTCCATCCTCCTTCCCTTTCCAGAAGCATGGCACGCAGCCTCCCTCCTCCATGCCACTTCTGTTTCAAATGAACAGAAGCAATGCATGCTGGGAACCCACTAGAGGGAGAAGGGAGCTGTAGCTGCAGCAATTCTTCTTTGACTTGCTCTCAACAAATTGGAAGAGGATCAGTGCACCCAATGGTGCAGCAAGCTGGAGAGGACAGTGGACAGATGCAGAGGCGAAACTAGGGCGGAGCAAGCGGAGCACCGGCTTCGGGCGCCACCTCCCGAAGGGCGCCCCGCTCCGCCCCGCCCGCGAGTCGGACTCGAGTCTCCGAGTCCGACTCGAGTCTCCGGCCCCCTCAATCGGGAGAGCCGGCTCGGGGACGTCTTCCCCGGCCGGCTGCCCGGGGCATTCTGAAGGCCCGCGCGAGAACGGTATTTATACCGTTCTTTTTGCGCATGCTCAGACTGTTACTGAGGGGAAAAGGCTGCCCTTTTCCCCTCAGTAACAGTCTGAGCATGCACAAAAAGAATGGAATAAATACCGTTCTCGCGCGGGCCTTCAGAAGGCCCCGGGCAGCCGGCCGGGGAAGACGTCCCCAGCCGGCTCTCCCGATTGAGGGGGGGTCGCCCCCTCCTGGAGCGCGCCACCGCCCCCTCCCGGAGTGCGCCGCCCACCCCCTCCGGAGCGATATTGAATTATAGGGGTGCCAACCCCCCCGTTGCTCCGGGCGCCAACGGGGGTAGCGACGTCTCTGGACAGATGGGCTGGGGGCTTCTCCATTCACTGCCTTCCAACTTTGCTGCTTCATGCAACCATTTCAGGTTGCTTCATGGTAAGGGCAGCTCTGGCTGGATACTTCAGGGTCCAGTTGGATGGGCCATTAGGAGCCCATGGACCTTAGCGGGGGCCGAGGCTGCCTGACCCCTGACACCACCCATATTTCTGGTGTTGTATTTTGCAATACAGATGCTAAAACCAGTTACAAATAAACATTAAAGCACGTTGCGATGATGTGGAGGCCAGTCCCGCTGGCATGGAGGCCAGCGCCAGCAGGCCTCTACTGGCGAAGGAACAGCACCCGCTGGGGCAGGTGAGCTCTGTGCTGGGTGGTGGAGAGTTGGGGACGAGGTGTTTCGGGGTGGGGAGAGGGCGGGAAGGAGAGCAGATGAGGCCTGGGGGTGGGTTTGGCAGAGGATGTCTCCGCTGAATCCTATTTCCTTTCCCAGGCTTGAAAGCCCAATATGGGGCTGCTCAGAGTTGCACCAATCATTTAGCTGGCATGCCTCTGAGTAGCCCCATGGGGGCTGCTGGGGCTCTACAAAAGGGAAGGGGAAGATTGTCCCCTTCCCTAGATGAAACATTCAGCCCCACACTGGATACAGTGGAGCCTGCCCAGGTGCCACTGCGTCCCAGTGTGGGGCTTTGGATAGGATTGGGCTGTTAGTTATTATTGTTATACTGTGCATGTAGTCTTTCCCTGTAAAGGCATTGTTGTTTTTTCTTTCGTAGAACCTAATATTTCACTTTTATATAGAAATCTCAATGGAATAAACTTGTTTTGTTTGCAAAATGTGTTAACATTCCAAAATTCTCCTTTCTTGCTTGAATACAAATGGAACGGAACCCAAGGCATAACAGAATAAAACTGAGGGAATCCATTCATCCCTAGATTATACAAGAACACGTTGCAGCATAAGAAAGACAATGAAGATTGAGCTCATTTGGGTGACCTCGAGCTTAACTGCCCACTGAGGCTTACTTCACTTTCACATTTTGCCTTAACAACATGGGAGATTCTTTCCTGTGTCTTCTTCTCACACCATTCTAGAAATGTATGCATCTTAAAACTATGTTAACGGGGCCAATGCTATCTTTCTTTCCAGTCTGAACACCATCCAGCTGAGAAGGTGACATTCAGACTGGAAACAGAAACACAGAATTTACACAATCTGGTTAATACCGAAATGATGCTTGTTTAGCATCACTTAGGGAAAAAGCAGCGGTGGGATAATGTGTTATATTCATACAGTACTGTACCCATACATGTTTACTTGGGAAGAAAGTCCCATTTTGTTCAGTGGGGCTTGCTCCTTAGTAAACGTGCTTAGGACTGCAGCCTTTGCACCTGATCAGATAACACTTCTGTGCATGGTCCATAGCAGATTGTGGGCTTGTGTGCTACCTTCCTTATTGCCCACAACCTGGCATAGAATGTAACGGCATCTCTCTGACTTGTGTTTTACCCCACTAGGGGAAAAAAAATAGGGGGGTGCTGTTTAGTGAAAAAGCAAACAGAGAGGAAAGGGATAAGAGACACTTCAGTTGCAGATTGCAGCAGCATTTGTGTGTGTGTGTGTGTGTGTGTGTGTGTGTGTGTGTGTGTGTGTGTGTGTGTGTGTGTGTGTGTTTGTGTTTAAGTGGGGGGCAGGGAACTACCCACTTGGGTGTCTGTAAAATGTCAAACTTCTCCTGGATTTTCTAGGTTACAGCAATACATTAAACTTAAAAAAGAAAAACCCACCTTTTCTCCAAAAGCCAATAATATCTTGCATGAAGTACAATTCTAATGTGCTTTCCTGTTTCTTTTGGCTTGTGCTATGGCTTGTGCTATGCTTCTGAGCCCAGACATATATATATGTCCATTTATTTATTTATTTTTCACATTTTTATACCGCCCGTCCTCCAAGGAGCTCAGAGCGATGTACATATTTCCTCCCCTCCTTTTTGTCCCCACAACAACCCTGTGAGGTAGGTGGGGCTGAGAGATAGTGACTGGCCCAAGGTCACCCAGGAAGCGAAAAATCTCATCCACCCAGTTAAATTGAACCTGGGAAAACTCAAAGACTGTTAGGATAATAGGCACACTGATTTAACTTGCTTGAAATCCACAAGTTGCAAGAGAAGCATTCCAATTCCTGAGGATAGTTTGGGGTTTATCAGGATAAGTCTGATTGGCATAATCCAGCACGATAATTCTAGCACACAACCCCTATGCTGGTTGATACCTCATGCTTGATGCATCATCCAATTAAAACTTTTATTTAGTATTATAATAATCCACCTGCTATCTGTGAGTTCTGATGCAACCTGGACACATTACAGGCGTATTGATTACAGTCGAACCTTTTTATCCACTTTTTTTAAATCCACGAATTTGACTCAACACAGGTGACAAAACTGTAGAAGATGGAGTCCGACCGCGCCACATTATACATTTTTTCGACATTGTTGGGGGGCCTGCCAGCCGCTTCCCGGCATGTTGAAACTGCTGAAAAAAGAAAAATGCAACTGGGAGTCTCTGGCACCATCTACAGGTTGCTTCCGGTAGCGTGTGGTGTTTTTTTTTTTCAGTCAGTTTAAACAAACTCAGGAGGAGGGAATCGGCAAAGATGCTGGAAAAAAATTAATGTGGCACTGCTCCCCACCCCGTTTTTCATATAATACTATTTTTTTTAATCCACTGGGGTTCCGGGAACAGAACCCCAGTGGATAAAAAGGTCCAACTATATTGTCAATAGTTCCAGAATATCCAGCTGCAGGGAGTCGGACTTAGACCTGGATGATCCAGGTTCAAATCCCCGCTCAGCCACGAAGCTTCCTGGGTGACCTTGGGCCAGTCACTATCTCTCAGCCCCACCTACCTCACAGGGTTGTTGTGAGGACAAAGGAGGGGCGGAAATATGTACACCACTCTGAGCTCCTTGGAGGAAGGGCGGTATAAAAATGTGAAAAAATAAAATAAATAAATAAATAATATTCTTCATAAAGCGCAGACATTTTGCATTTCCTGGTTCAGCAGAGATGGCTGGCTTACAGATGAGGCTGACTGAATTGCTCACTTTGAGTGCTGAGCTGCAAACTGATGAGGGCTGCCCTGCACTCTGTATCTGCCTACTGCCCCCCCCCCCGGCCCATCACCCAAGAAGCCACTTCAGTTGGCTTTCTGATCTTCCTGCTTGCTGAAAGTTGAGTGGGAAGAGGATCAGGGCAGTAGTAGCTCACCTCTTCCTCCAGTAGCACTGGGGGAAATAAAATAAAAGACCATGTGCTGTCACTGCCACTGCCTCCTCAACAACCCAGCTGCTTTTGAAAGCAGCCAGGTGAGCGAGACAGAGTGTCGCCAGCACCCGTCCCCTGACCTTCTGCTTTGGTACTGCCTCCTTCCTTCACATGGTCCTGTTTGAAATAAACAGGTTGAGCGGAACATGCTGGGAGCACTCCCTGCTTTTCTAAGCAGCCAGATGAGCAAGGAGAAGGAGCTGGAGGCAGAAGTGGTGGTGAAAGCAGTGGGGGGGGGGGAAGAGGGCTGTTTTCAGGGGGGGTTGCATGCTAGCCAGGGTGGCGGATCTGCCCTAATTCAGGCAGCAGCTCCACTTAGTCTACTCTTGCTAGCAGGGTTCTGATTTCTTGACCTCTAGTAAATAGCATATAATGTTTTCAAGTAGCTTAAGTTGCTGTTTAGTAGCTTTTTTCTGTGCTTAATGTCTACCATTTAAAACCACACACATGCGCGCGCGTGTGTGTGTGCGCGCGCGCACATACACACACAGAGTGTTTAAATACTCCCATGTACCGTAATTCTGACCCTGGGTCCTCTACAACTTGTAACATTGCCTTACATGTAAGGATTAAGGAGTGATGTGTTGAACATATTTCTTGGAAAAAGACAGATATGTAATAGTATATCCTAGCACATCATGACATTTTCCCAGTGAATGACTCACATCTTAAATTTGTATATAATACATAGGTATACTAGTTGCATCTATATTTACCACTATGTCTTGGGGCTAAACTACACATTTTGCTGAATACATAATGTGGCCTGATGGCTTTTAAAATTTCTTTTATAAATAGCATTTGGGAGTGCTACAAAATGTGGCCAGTCAATAGAATTTCCCCCCAGTAAAAACAGTGTGCAGTAGCGGAAACTGAAATCAGAACCATATTAGGGGTAATGTGTTAAAGACTACCTACCCCCTATGGTTTTCCCACATTTTGCGCGCGCGCACACACACACACACACACACACACACACACACACACACACACACACACACACACACCTGTGTTATTTATAAAGAAGTTTAACAACCATCTAGCCACATTATGCATTTAGCAGAATGTATAGTTTGGCCCTTAACTAAAATTAAACAAAAATGAACTATGAATTCGAATCCGATTACATGCAAGTGCCATCCATGATTTTCATAGGTCTCAATCCTACAGAAATGTACAAGTCTCTTTCATTTCACTACCAGTCACAGAGTTATCTGAATGAAAATAAACAATATGCAGTGGCACCCTTTTAAGATTTTGTTGATCAAAACTTTAGGTTGGTTGGTTCTCATTCTGCTGTTGCCCCTTTCATTTCTGTCTCAGAAAAAGGCAATTCAGAAAAGAGAATGAAAATGTGTTTTTGAGCGTTTAATACTTCTCAAGTAATGAGTTGTTCAGAAGTTCTCATTAGACATCATTATCCTCAATTCATAATTCTAAATGGATTCTAAATCAATTTTAAATTGTTTGGTTGTGTACAAAAGCACTATCTTGGCCTCCAAGATCACAAACAGAATTCTAACATGTATCCATAAGTATGCAGAATTATATTTACTTGTGTTAAAAACGGTTGTGGTGCCTTTGTTAACGTCTGTATCTCTTCCGAACCTGGTACACAAGAAAGCCATGTTCATTCTAAGCTTCTCTCTCGGGTTCAGCATGTGTGTGTTAGAGGGTAAAAGGAGACCCACCCTTTGTTCCACATTCTAGCACAGTATATTAGTTCTGCTTTTCTGTGAAAAGTTCTGCTCCATACACACTAGCTAGCCCCATGCAGGCATTAAGGGCCAAATTAAATGTGTGTCTAAAAGCGCAATATGACCCAATGCACAAGATTTTTTTTATTATTATTAATAGATCATATGTGCCACAACACAGTGAAATCACAATGGGTGTAGGGGGCTTTAGTACTTTGCCCCTACTCACTCACTCACTCACACACACTCTTAATTACACCTTAAATATCCTTCTATTGACTTTCAGTGGAAGAGTAACATGCAAGAGGACTGCAATTGAGATCAAACCTGTAGCAGGGGAAAAGTCTAAAATCCTGCAGCCCCCTCCACACAGTTTCACTAGGTTTCATGGGGAACACATACTATTAATTAAAAAAAAAATACCACCTTCAGGACACATTGTGCATTTAGGCACACATCTAATTTGGCCCTGAGCACATGCAGAGAGGGTGGGAGAAATATGCCTATTTTCCCCATTCCTGACCTTGATGTACCCTCCTGAAGTTCTGAACAAAACCTACATGCATACAAGTTGCATGTGTGTAACCTCTGCAAACTGGGCAAGCTTTATAAAAACACCTTTTAAGTAGTGGCATTCTTACATTTAGCAGGAAGAAAACAACTGTCACTAGTCATCCCAGCATCGGCTGCATCAGCACCCCTGTGTGCTCCTGGCCAGCCCTGGATCGGATTGGGCTGTAACATAGTGACAAATTTCAGCTAGCCATGTTATAGTAAGGATAGTAATAGTAAAGATGCAATCCCGCTGCCTGCAGGTTTTTCTCTCTTATAAGAGAAAAGGGATGTATAGTGAGGTAAGCTGTGTGTTCCTACCTGTTTTGTTGTGATATGATGTTCCAAAGGTAACAGCTTGCTGCCTGTCCTGGAAAATGAATAGGTTCCGTTTTTCATTTATTGTATCTGGATGCTTGGAAATTAAGAAGCTAAAGTTCTCTTTACTTTTCTGGGAGACCAATCCTATCCAACTTTCCAACGCTGATGCAGCTGCAATGCAGCTCTGAGGTAAGGGAACAAATGTTCCCTTACATTGAGGAGGCCTCCGTTACTGTCGTTCCCCCCCACCCCCACCACACACACACACATAGCAGGATGCAGCATGTGCCCCGTTGGCACATGCTGGAAAGTTGGATAGAATTGGGCCCTGGGTTATTTAAACCAAAAGCATTGAAGATTAGTAATAGCAGATATTATTCAGTATACATGTAAGAATACTGTTATTGCAGAAAGCAACATCTCTGGGAGAGCATGAAGATGAAATGGCTTTTTGTAGAGGGAAGCAAATGTGCAGACAAAGCAGTGAGTGAGCAACCATGGAAATTGTTTAAATACCAATGATTTGTTGCAGAAGTGTGACTTTAAAGTCAGTGCGCAGCCAGAAACAAGAAAATTAAAGCATGTTTCTCATATAAATTCTTCTGCTTTGATCAGTTGCAGTATGCTGAAATTTGCAAGTTAGATATGTTGATCTTCAAAAGAAGAAAATTTGGCCCAATGGAAAGATGAATGCAAAAGGGGAAAAAAATAGGGTAATGTTCCTTGGAAAGGGTAATAAGATGTCTTTGATGTGCATTTTTTTTTCTGTAGCAATTTTAATGCTTCCCAACTAAATCCTTTGTGGGCTCTTAAAATACACAGAACCAAATAACAATGTGTATTAAGCTGATTTCTGCTGGGCATTAAAATATATCTCTCTGCTGTGTGATGTAGCTCATACATGAGGCTGTTTCTTACAACGCAATAGAAATGATACTGCACTTTAAAATGTATTCCTACTTCTTTTCCCACCTGTACTGAATAGACACCTCTCAAAAATATTTCCTCTGGACAAGAGGAGGAAATAAGAACTTCTCCCCACCCCCATCCTGGCTGGTAACTCTGTGTCATTACATAAAGTGATTCCCTTCCTTTGAGAATTGCTATTTTATATTCATATGGGAGATTTACGAAACATGAAGGACAACTATTTGGTAAAGTCTGGAGCAGCATCAGTATTCATACATTCATAGGCAAGTGCGGAATATGTTGCCTTTGCAGCTTTGGGTCAGTGGCATCCCTAGGGGGGTACCTGAGTTGGTGGGCCAGTCCCATGTCATCGTTGTGCGTGCGGTCACTGCAGCCTCCCCACCAGAGGCCCTTTTCTGATTGTCTTAAGAAGGCTGCTGTAAGGCAGTTACCACTGGCAGAATACTCGTTCCACCGATGTTACTGCCCAATAGGATTGGGCTGTTCAGAGACTTATGGAGCCCCCCCCCACAAAAACAACTATGAGGAACTTCATTAGTATTATCACTATTTTCATTAGTATTATCAAAGCTCCTTTTTTGATCCCCTCAGAATTATTCACATTGTTTGCTGATGCTCCCCAATTAGCATTTCAGGTTTACTTTTAGATGAAAATAAGTGGCACCTCTTAAGCCATGGTCACCTCTCTCTTTTAGGTGAGCTGCAGAGGCTTTATGGTGATTGCTAGTACTGTTTACTTTTACTTTGTTTACTACAGGGACTTCAGACAGTGACAACAAACTGCGATTAGCTAATGGCTTGCTCAGAGGAGATGTGATTTGTTTGTCTAGCTATAATTTAAAACCAAAGGTCAAGTATTGTCCCAGCATCTTTTGGGCTTAAAGTTTATATTCTGTTTCATGTTTGCCTTCTTACTCCAGTCATTTCTGTAGTCACTAGTGCTGTTAAAAATGTTTTGCTATAATCCTGTACCAGCTAAAGAATGGCTATGTACTATCCAATACATACTATCAGTCTGATAATTGATCTTCCACTACTTCCTAATTTCCTTTAGTGCCGAAAGGACAGCAGAATAAGAGAGCATAATAGCCTGGTTTCAGGCTATAAGGCAGAAGCTAATTCAAAATAGAATTATGACTTGGTAAATACCAGTGGATACTTTGTACAACGGAGAACACCCCCCCCCCCCATGCCATATAAGTTCCTTAGCTAAAACAGTTTCTCATGAAGCACAGGGAGCTACTACTGGGTTGGAAGTACTGCACACTAAAGTCCTCTGCATTATCCTCCTCTATCATCCCATTTTCAGCCCAGTCCTAACAGGGCATTATGCTGCCGGAAATAGCGTTCTGGCAGCATAAGGCCCTTTACGGCTCTTACAAAGCGCAACACGCCATATAGTGCAGCCGGTCTGCTACCACAAGTGGAGAGCAACCAGGTCCATGTGTCAGCAGACAGAAAAAGAGCCCCAGCGCCGGTAAGTCAGCATGGGATCAGGAGGGAGGAGGAGTGGGCAGAACAAGGTGGGAAGGAGGAGGAACAGTGAGGAGACTAGTGCGGGGAGGAGGGCAGATAAAGGCCAGGAAGGGGGTGGTATTGGCAGCAGCACCGCAATATCCTATCCCCCTTCCCAGCCTCGATCCACCTTTCCGGGTTCACTCAGACTTGCATCAGCTATATAGCTGGCATAAGTCTGAGTAAACCCAGCAGGGCAGCAAAGGCTTATGCTGGGGCAAGGGGACACATGTTCCCTTACCTGAAAGATTTACCTGAAACTTTCCTGCGGGATGCAGCACATACCCCATTGGCATGGCTGCATTGCCGCACAGTGAGTTAGATAGGATTGGGCTGCTCGTCTATAAACCCAGATCCCATAGTTCTCACACAACAGCTGTTGATGTCAGAAGAGAAGGTTACAAGCATTTATCGTTTGGACATACTGAGGTCGTGGAATTGCCAAATAGGACACTCTCAGTGTCTGGTTCTGAACACTTTAGTTCTTCCAACTACTGATCTTTACATGATTTGAAAAAGAAACAGTGTACATTTCCATAGGCCACATAAAAATAAGCCTTCCTTAAAATATAAGAAGTCCACAACAAAGTAGTTTAAATTGCTACTGTTTCTGCAGAGAATGCCTTTTGTATATAAAACCTTATATTTGCCTCGTCTGATCATATTTAATAGGAACATTGGCAAAATCTGCAAATCATTTGCAATCTAAAGATATATTAAGGACTTAATATTTCTTCCCCACCAGTTAAATCACCTTTTGAGGTAAAGCCACTATGACGTTAGTGAATTTTCCCAAAAAATGTTGACCTGTAATCTCATTGCATATCTGGTAGTAAATGCACACACACACACACACACACACACACACACACACACACACACACACACACGGTCTTGTCCTGTCTCATATGAAACCATCCTAAAAGGCTGCACTCCTAAATATTCGTATGAGGAAGTAAATCCTATTGAACATGGTGAAACGTGCATCTAAGTAAGCATGAATAGGATAGTGCTGCCAGTTATTTTAGAGTAATTCCATTGCTCTTTGAAACAAAAAGCATCATGTCTGAAATCTTCCTAACATTGTTAATCTTAATTAGTATTTCAACTCACTAGCTGCTGACAGCACTCTGACTTTGTAATACCAAGAACATTATTTAATGAAATACCCAGAATACAGCAATGTAATTGTTGTTTATTCTATTGTGATCTGTGACTTTGTGTATAAACAGGCAATTGTGCACATATTTGCAATCATGCTGAATTATGGCACATCATCAAAGTAGCAGGAGATATGGCAAGAGTGTTAGGGGTCTCTGTAACTCTGTCCCACTGCAGTCTTCTAAGACTTCTCAGGTTGATAGCTTTTGCTTTATCTTTCTGTTGTTCTGAAATTTAAGTATTTGATTTTGCCTTCTGGGCAAACATAAAGTCCAATCATAGAATCAAATTAGATAAACATTTCACTCCATTTCAGTTCTTGGTACCTTAAATGAAGTGTGTTAATAAAGCATTAAATTAACATGTTATATGATCAATTTCTAATACTTGCTTAACAGCCCAATCCTATTCCTCCTCCCCCCCCTGCCGCCAATACAGCACTAAAATGGCTACTGCTGCATCCTGTGTGGGGGCTGGTTGCAGAAGTCTCCTCTAGGTAATGGAACATTCATTCTTTTACCCGGGAGTAAGCCCGTATAGTGTGGAGGGGTCTCCTCAACCTGCACAAGCAAATTAATTGGTGCAGGTCTGCTTGAACCCATGCTGCGGGATCGGATCCGGAAAAGGGGCTAGGATAAGGCAGCTGCCACTGCCCGAACCTACCCCCTTCCTGGACCTAATCCACACATCTCCCACCTCGTCATCGCTGTATTACGCCCTCCTCTGCCCCGTCCAACCCTCCTCCCACCCCGTCCTGCGTCTCCCATCAACTTACCAGCCTTGGTGGGTCCAAGTAGATCTACTGGCGGGCGCGAATGGATGCAGGAGACAGGTTTATAAAGAGGAATACAAAAAATAGTACCAACAATATGGTTGAATCCTCCTGCAATAATGACAAGTAAGCAAGTGTAAAGAAATCAAGTGGCAAATATTGATTTGCTAGGCCTAAGATACAAAACCATGCCTAAGATACAAAACTAGGTTTCTAATACAGGACTAAAATACGATTTGACACTTTCCACTAGGAATCTAGAAGTTCAACTTTCTCATTCTTGCAAACTCATTAGGCTTGAGTTTGCTGCAATAAAAGCTCCCGGGTCACAATCCAGAAGACTGATAAACTCCACATATAAGCTTTTGACCTCACCCCATAGCAGTATGTACAAGTATTTAAAGCAGATGGAAAGTTGCTTTTGAAAGTTGGGAAGTTTCAAAAACAATTTCAGATGCAGCCTGTGGAGCAGGGTGGTTCAAAGAAAAAAAAAGTCAGCCATATGATTGGGTGTGCACAATCCCTTAGGCATGCATAACAGAGCCCTCTGGATTGTGGACCTATCTTTGGTTGGCTTATATTGCTTTTCAGAAAGAGAATTGTTAATATTTAGCTTCCCATGACCCAAGGAGACTGTGTTGTATGTACTTAATAATAATAATAATAATAATAATTAATTTGTTCATTTAATTTTGCCTTTTTATTGAGAATGGAGTAACACATTATATTTTCTGGCAGCAAATGATAGAGTTGTTTGTTTTTCCCCCTGTATTTTTTATGAAAAAGGTATTTCCTACATTCCTTTATGAAAAGTTTCTCCATAAAAAATATACCGGTAGTTGTTTAGGGAGAGAAGCTTGATAACAGATAGCATTCTAGTGATTGTACTAGGTCACTGTTTTTCAACCTTGGGGTCGGGACCCCAATGGAGTTGTGAAGCCTCATTTGTGGGGTCACGGCAACTTACAGGAACCAAAATGGCCACTGAAGGGTAATGCTGGGGGGCGGTGGGGATCCTGCTGAGGAGGGCTTCCACAGGGATTTCATCCCCCTCCCTCTTTTGATTTGCTGGGGGGCGGTAGAGAACCGCAGCTCAGCTCTCCTGTTCTGAAATGACCTCGCCACTGGTAGTGCAGGCCAGGCGACCTGGGCAGAATAAGGCTGCTGGTGCCAGGGTGAGGGGTGGCGACAGAGGCGGGGGTGGGCAGTTTGGGTCTCAGGAGGGGCAGGATCAATGGTGGATCCCCAGACTCATACTTTATTTTGGGGGGTCGTGGCACGAAAAAGATTGAAGACAACTGTACTAGGTGATGTGTCTGGCACCAGGGGGATCAAAACAGGGAACCTGGCAACAGGGCCCTGTGCCTTACTTCTCTGCCAGCAGAGCACCTCAGGCAAGGGGGCTATTGATTTTGCCTTTGCTGTGCTGCAGCACCATGCAGGTAATAGCGATATGGTGAATTGCGCTCTGCCTTTGTTTTATGCTCCAAGAGAGATTCCTAAAATACGCCATTTAGAAAGAGTGATATTCCCTGTCTCTCTGCTGTGTAACACGTTAATAACCCTATTGATTTCCAACTTTCTCACAAACCTATAATTGCTGTTGCAGGATAGTGTACCATTAATGGTAGCATCATAACAACAGAAAATATGATGGAAGTTACTTACATATACAGTCCTACGTTCAAATCTATTCTTAAGTAAAGTCATTTGATGTATACCAGATATGCCATTTGTTTCTATTACTGACTAAAACCTCTTCAAATTCATTTTTCATTATATATAGTAAATACTTTTCATCTTAAAGAAAAAAAATTAGGCATATTAGTCTTCATCAAGAACCTAAAACACTCAAAATAGCCTTAATAAATGGGAAAAAATGGAGCAAGTTATCCATAAGCCTTGGTTTATCTAACAATGGACTTAGATGATCTTAGATTCTGACGCTTTCTGAGGTAGAGAATTCCCCTTGATATCTCCTGCCAAGGTATGACTCCTGGGCTTTCACTTGTAGGTTCATCATTTTGACAGGCAACATTTCTGGAAAAAAAAAATCTTTTCAGGCTGAATACAACTTATGAGCCTAAGCATGGGTCATGCCTCAGGGGGGTCTGCTCTCCACTCATGGCCACCACAGAACTTCTTTCCTTCTCCCTTGTTGGCAGATGACTGCTTCTCCCTGGCACAAAGTGAGTGACTCTTCACTTTCCTCACAGAAACAGGGGAAATGCTCACTTCATGCTGGCATGAGATTCATGATGGTGACCTAGCGATAGTGGTTGTCCATGACATCTGCAACTCTCTTCAGTGTCTCTGAAGAATGTAAGATACATATGCTGAAATGTGCTGGGTTTATACACAGATATGTTTTCTGTAGTAAATTTACACCCTTAAAGTTTGTCTCCCCATCTTCTGTTTCACTTGATGCTGGGCAAGATAGATGAGAATCTTCCCCTTTCTCGAATTCTCTGTGCAAGGCAAAGAAATCCAGAGAACATGGAGTGTAGAATGCTTGGAATGCTTTTTGCTGGGCTATGAAAAGAAGCAGAAAAGGTACAAGTGTTTCCCTTGTGCTTCTCTGCCTCTCTTCAAGTGCAAAGAAGAGGCAAGACCTGTCACTCCCTTGAGTCCTCTAGGAAATGAAGAAAAAAAAATCTTGGGGGAAGGGCTGGGGTTTGTCTCTGTGCTCAGCTTTGAAAAGAGACAGAGAAACACATGTTATCCTGATTCTTTTTAGGAATGGGACAAGCTATAAGTAGACATAAAGGAGGTTCTGATATGTGCTTGCCTCTCTCAACTTTAGCAAAAGTATGTTTTTTGTCAAGTTAGAGTACTTTTGATTGATTTGACTTAATTGCATTTCTGGAATAAAATGCAATTAATTAGCACTCTGAGACCAGTTGTTCTGCCCCAGTGATTAAATGAGTGCAGCTGTTCAAAGCTGGCTTACCTGTCTGTCTGTCTGTAGGTAGCTAGCGTTATTAGCTACCTAGGCCAATAGTCACTTATCACAGTGTCCTACATGAGAAGCATTTGAAGGCAAAGGTACAGTGTTTGAGATGATTTCAGTCTAACCGAACTGACATATTTTGATCACATTAAAGAGTCCCTGCAATTATAGGCTAGAAAATACACACTATGACTTATGCATGCAGCTTAATAAGAAAGATGTCTGTTTTTAGGAGATGTAGTTTCTAGCCTTGATGCAAAGCAGAGTTTCCCCTTTTAGTGAGAGTCTATGGTATTGTTGTGCATTTGCTTGAAGAGAATATATATGTGATTGTATTCCAAAAAAAGCAGCAAATTATGTGTGGAGCGAAAACTTTCATGGCATGATACAATCTTGCAAGACAGGGGATTTATGGGTATAAAAGCCATATAAAAATAGTATATAGCCAGTAAAATGCAGTTAAGAACAAGTTAAAACACAGATATCTAGGGATTCCAAAACAACTATAAAAGTTAGAAAGTTAGAACCACAGGATAATTTCAGCACAAGAAAGAAGTTGGATCTCGTTGCCTGTTATCAAGGGAGTGACAGATAAAATTGCCCGGATATTTGCACAGTGTGAGATTAAGACCTACTCTGAAATTAGAACAAATGCTTCGTAAACCCAAAGATCCGAGCCCCCCCCCTTTCCAACCCTGGTGTGTACAATGTACCCTGCTCATGTGGCAGATGTTATATTGGTGTTACCAAGTGTTCGATTTAAGACCAGAATTGCTAAACATGAGAGAGCGGTCCGGCTGCAGCACCCTGACCAGTCTTCTCTTGCAGAACACGCTGTGTCAACTGGTCATAAAATGTTGTTTGAGAACGCCCTGTGTCAACTGGTCATAAAATGTTGTTTGAGAACGCCAAATGTATTAATAATGACTCTTAACAACAGAACACGCCTGAACTTGGAAGCGGTTGAAATAAACAAAAGAAGATCGCAAAAATTGATTAATAGGCAACAAGATTTAATATTTGTGGATAAGATATGGTTTCCAATTTTAAACAAAGACCTGGCTGAGGGCACTTTAAGAAAATCATTGCAGACGACTGCCTCCGGAGGTGACTCGCAGTCAATGCAATAGATGTCCTAAGTATTTGCCCTGTTGTTCTGGTGCTAATTGTTTTCTGTGGTTTTTGCCTGCTTTCTGTATTTAAACAGCTGTGTTTTTAGTTGTAGTTTGATGTCATCTGCACAGCCTTGCTGGTCTGTACCTAGAAAATGTCCTGAGGACAGAACGAAACGTCGGTGTCTGTTATTAGCCTGTGATTTTAAGAAATTATCCTGTGGTTCTAACTTTCTAACTTTTATAGTTGTTTTGGAATCCCTGGATATCTGTGTTTTAACTTGTTCTTAATTGCATTTTACTGGCTATATACTATTTTTACATGGCTTTTATACCTATAAATCCTCTGTCTTGCAAAATTATGTGTGTTTATAGCTTTTCACTGGTTTCCTTAGAGGAGGGGGGTGGTATCAGTGGTGTTCCTATACCCCCTGTGAGGTGGGCCCGCCGACGCGACACCCACCATGTGATGCCACGTGCCCCACTCCCTGGGGGCGTGACATCATTTTCACACAACAATGCTGAAATTCAGCGGTGGCGCGGCATCAAAACACACCCCTGGCACTTTCAGGCCCATTTCAGAACCAAACAGCCCCCCCGGGTGGAAGGATCTTGCGGCCGAAGACGTCTCCAAGAGAACGAAAAGCGACGGAGGGGGCGACGGATCTGGAGGCAAGTACGCACACCCCGTTGCTTGGTGCCCCGTCACCTTGCCCCCCCAACGACACCTTTTTTGGTATCTACAGCAGTGTGATTAAATTATGACTGTTAAAAATACAGGCAAATAAATAGTTGATGTTCACTTGCAACTCATCAAATGGTTAATTGGACTTCTTTGTATCTTACAGGATCCTACTGCAAAACACTGCCCTCATCAGAAGTGGGGAATACTCTATCCCAGGGGTTCTCAACCTTTGGAGGCCCGTGTACCCCCTACGCGGGCCTCCGGTTCCCTGCATACGCCCTGACGTAAGCCACCCCACGTACCCCCATTACCCCCCAAGTACTCCCCACATTCCCCACCTTAAAATTTATTTTTCACGGGTTGCAGCACAGGCGTTGGACAAGGCTGTAGCCATTTTTTCCAGGTTGCAGTGTGAGCGGGAGGACCCGCCAGCGCCGCAACCCAGGAAAAATGCAGCCCTCCCAATGTCCCCCATAGCTCCCCCTACCTGGTCTCCTGGCCGCCGCCATCTTGAATCTCGCGAAATTAGAGAACACACAAGACAACAAGACCCCACTCAAACTCTATCCTGTTGCCACTTCCTTGAATCTGGCATTCAGAGACAGCCTACTTATGAAACCAGGAGTTTGCATATACCCATCATGGCTTGTAACCATTGATGGACCTTTCATCCATAAATCTGTCCAACCCCCCTTTTAAAAGCATCCAGGCCAGGTGACATCACCATATCCTGTTGCATGGAGTTCCACAGATTAATTACATGCTGGGGTAAATAAAAACAATTAATGTGTCTGTTCTAACTCTCCCATCACTCAGTTTTAGTGTATGTTGTCTCCTGGTTCTGGTGTTGTGCAAGAGGGAAAATAACATCCCTCTATCCATACCATGCATAATTTTACATGTCTTCTCAATTAAACTGATATTGTGAGAGTGCTTCCACTCTGTGTTGTCTGTTCACCTTAATTCGCACAACCCATCTTCCTAATCTAATGAGGTACAGAAACTGTAACTATGGCTGACAACCATTCTCTCTCTCTTTTTTAAGCCAGAATTATCTCTAGCCTGGGGAAGTAGTTGCTTAGCTGGGGCAAAAGAAATCATGACACTTACTCTATGCTTCATATAATCATGAGCTTCATTGCTCTGGCTATTGAGCATGTGAATGTTTTACAGCAAGTATATTATTAAAAGTCATAATATGAGTCACTTCTGAAACTAAGGAAGGGTGGACGTAGCCAGCACTTCAGCAGGGAAACAACTGGAATCTTCATTCAGAGTGCTCAGCTATTAAGAAGACTGCAATACAAGTTTAACTAAGGAATTTAAATAGGGAAGTGGGATAAACATACAGAACTATCTACGACCCACTTTTGGGCAACAGTCAAGACGTCTACTGTATTGGTAGTAAAGGGCAGCGATAGGTATAAGCCTGGCTGCTTGAAGTTTTAATGTAGTGATGCACTAAAAGAAGAATAGCCACTAAGAGGAAGGAGGCTCCCAGGTGATGAGATTCAAATAACGTGTTAAACTGTGACACACTAACATCACGTAGCTTTTTATTCCTGTTAGTGGCTACTGTAATAACTTTCAACAGCAAGGCTATTATACAACTATTGTTGTTGTAAGTGCCTCCATCTCTAGGCAGGGTCATTGTGAGAGGGATGCACCTCTCAAGTATCTGGATCCTCCAGGGTCTAGGGGTAAAAGAAGTGGCTTGCTGACTGACCAACAGAGACCCAATCTGTCCTCAGAGTTCAGTGGTGGGGTAGCTTGTTCAGAGACTGCCTTATCATCAGCCCTGGGTGCCTTATGTAGCAATAAGCCCTCCACTTGGAGATCCACCCTTTCTGAACCATCTCTCCCCTAACTCCACTACCTGCTTTACCTGGCCCTGCCCTAGGCAATGTTGCCCCAGAGTGAGAGGCCGTGAGTAGTTGGGGAGGATGTCCCTGCCTATTCATTCTAGGCATGTACTCGCAAGAATTCAAAGGAGGCCAGAAGTTGTCTCCATCATTGTGCCCTGGTGGCCCAAGGAACAGTGGGTGGGCTTAGTGCATATCTGGGCTTTAGCAGCATGACATTGCTCCCCAGCCAGGGGGTTGATGGGGCATCTGGAGCCCCTAGGTGTTGCAGAGAGTTCAGAAGCGGACAGTTGTGTTGACCTCTACTATTAGTAGAGTCTCTCAGTTATTGCCAAAAAATAATGGAAGGGCAATCACTATCAGCCCTCCTTCCTGTTCCACTACTCCTCCTTTCTAGTGAGTGTGAAGTTTCTCAGAGTTTTTTCATTTGTTACTTTCATTCCCTTGATCAACCACCCCACTCCCAAGTCAATGCTAAGCTTAATCACTGGGGCCATGAAAATAGTCTACAGCTCCTCTACAAACCCATGTTTGTGTTTTCCACTTGGGATTGTTGAAGCTGCTTCTTTTTACAAGCTGTGCTAGCACCTTATAGGAGTTAGAACTGCTGTTGGAGGGCTCCTTCTCTAGTTTGTGTTAGTAGAACTAAGGTGGGTGGAAGTCGGGTCACAAGGAGACCCTGTATCAGACAAAACACATATTTGTGAAATGTATGAATGTAAAAGATGGATGTTTGGGCCAGTCACTGTTGTGTAAGGTTTGCAAACCAATTATGGTTGTTGGTTCACTGAAACTAGAGTTGATAAATAGTGTTCTATGAAAGGCTAATTGCCTGCTGGTAAGTTGCTTATTAAGTAAGGCATGGTCTGGCAAAGGAATTGCTACTTATGCAAAAGTCTGGAACCCATTTTTTATTATTTTAGACATATCCTGTGTGATAAGGTATTATCCAGGTAGAGTCCTTCTCCATGTTGGATGACAATGTGTATAACTAATATTGTCCTTTGAGACTAGTTTGCATGCAGTTGGTGGTATTGCACTGTTCATCGACTGCTAAAGATAAGAATGAGTGATGATGCCCTATATTTTAATGGAAATTTTAGAGTACGTGCAGCAGTAGGGCGCAGTCTTCAGCAAAGAAAAACGAGCTGACTTGGAGGCAAGAGAGGTCATCAAGAAAGATAAAGAAATAGGACATCTACTCCAGGCGAGGCAAAGCTTTTTAAAGGATATTATGGTAATGAGCAAGAACCAATTTAATTTTTATAATGCCACTCCATTTAACTTTAAAATACAAGGTCAAGGTACTGTGTTTTTCATAATGATTAAAGATTTAGAATACTCTTTTTGTTTGAACCCTCATACATTTATGTGGTAAGGACTGAATGTGGCAAGGAATGGGCTGGAATCAGAAACTCCTCCTACATATAAATTAAAGAAGGAAATCTGATGAACATGTTCCTATTTATCTTGACATGAGGATTTATTTTCTTAAGAAGTCACCCATTTAAAGTTAATTTGATCCCAGAACAGTAATAGATCTTGTTTTACATAAAATCTATAAAAACTACATCTAACATATATCTAGCACCTGAAAATAGTTCCCTCCACAATAAAATTCCAGAGCTCCCTTCTTACAGGAACCTAATTTACACATTAGACATAAGACTTATATCGCCCACCAGGTTTCTGAACTGTCAGTGTTATAAAAAGTAAGATAGATAGTACCTGAAAAACAAAATTTTTACAAGGCGACTTTATTTTTTAATGAGAAGAAATGGATGGAATACAGTATTCTCTTTCTGAAGAGGAAAAAAAAGTACACTGAAAATGTTCTATGTGGAATCTATTCTATGAAATAATACTTTGGATAAACCCTTTTTTCCAGGGGAAGAAATAACCCAGATTCCTTAGCTCCATATTTCTTTTTAAACAGAAGTACATTTTTAACTTGTATCAACATATCTCTGATTTTATCATCATCATCATCATCATCATTAGCTACATGCACCATTCTACAAGACAAGGCACACATTTTTGTTAGATCTTTCATTGACAACCAGCAAGCAAGCAAGCAGTTGGCTTAAATTTATATGCTAAGTACAGCAGCTTCAAACATGAGCATCAGGAATATATGTATTCCTAATACCTATTCCTAAATCATAATCCGTTTTCAATCCTATCCTTGTGGTATGCCAGCATACTGCAAGTTCTGCTGCCATAGCAGCTGCTCCGCCGGTCTTCATAGCGCTCCTGCCAACTGGGAGGATCCACGCTGCCAGCGGCGATGTTCAGACCGGCCATCGGCAGGATTCTGCTGAGGTGGTGGTGGTGGATTGGGGACAGATCAGGGCAGATCTCAGTGGCATCGATGCCTGCTGTATCCTAACCCCTGTCCTGGGCCTGACATACCCCCGGTAGCCTCCTCAGATCTATCCCAGAGCTATCCCTTGTGTCTGTCTGTCTGTCTGTCTGTCTGTCTGTCTGTCTGTCTGTCTGTCTGTCTGAAGGTCTAGGCTGTATGCCAGCAAAAGAGCTGGCATAGACCTGAAGAGCCCCATAGGAGGCAGTGGCTGTGGAGGTAAATAAAGTTTTTATTTTCTTGCCTTTCCCAGCCAGCCTGGTCCCCTGCTATCACACAGGATATGGCAGCGGCTGCAATTGTGTCCCTACATCCTGTACCCCATCAGGGAATAGGATTGGGCACTTAGTCATGACTAACTTCCTTAGGAATGACTAACTGTAATATCCTATACGTGTTTACTTGGAGGTAAACCCACTGACTATAATGGGACTTACTCCCTAGAAAGTGTGTATAGGATTGTAGCCTAAATGTAAACAACCCCATACAAAGGGAAAGAATTGTATTTTGCAACAGAAATGGCTTATAGATGTTTCTTAGCATAATGGTGCTGACTTCTTCAGAACCTTAGTGAAGGTTGTCTCCCCTGTTCAACAGTGTAATTTCTTAGATGTTCACTTCTGAGAGAATGCCAACACAATTACTGAGATTCAACATTCTGTGTGCCATGCACACTTGGAGACTTTTCAGCTTCTCCCTCCTGGTGACAACCTCTCATATTCCCATAAAGACACAGCTGAAAGTCATCATCTGGAACAAAACTCAAAGGCATAAGGAACTGTCACAAGAAGTAAAGATTAGCCACTTCCCTCTTTAGGTGTGGAGGAGCTTTAACTGTGTACACAAGTCTCTCTGAATCCAGGTCATTTTTTTTTCTTACTCTGTGACCACAATACAGTACTATACACTTATTTTGGAGTAAAGTCCCACTGAATTCCATGAGGCATCCTTCTGAGTGCACATACATAAGATTACAACCTACTGTGTATTATATGCACCAATGGTAGCACACGGAGCTTCCCCTTGAGATTCACCAGTGCTTGACTTTGTTCCTAAATGCTGTAAGATTGCATTTTTCAGACTGCATTTTGTTAGTCAAGGTTAAGTTGATCTACTACATTTTAGTTTTATTTAGTGTTTTATAATTAATCAGTATTTTTTTCCTACTTGTTTCATTTGCTACTTAAAAAAAATATTGTTACCACAACCATTGGGCTGGAGCTGTTTTAAACATGTTTTTACAAATCTATATATTGTGCTAATAAGGAATGGCCAAATTAGGTGCCGCCATATCTGCTATAGGGTCAGGGGTCAGCTGTTGGACTTCAAGGCCAGCCAGCCAACTAGCCATGGGAACCAATAAAAGCTGAACAGTTTAAATCCCATTTATTTCAGTGGTAAAGTTGAGCATCTGATTAAATCTATCCCACTTAAATTAATGGGACTAAAAAAAGCTTGGGTTGGGTCATGTACTAGGCTGTTAACAGAGAAAAAAAAGTGTTCATCTTTGCCCAATGTACCTTTTTAATACTTTTGCTGAAGTATTATCAAATATGCTTAGCAAGCATGTTTCTTATCATCCAGTTCTTTTTCGGATTCCAAATAGTCTCAATGAACTATTTCCCTGAAGTGTAACTTGTGCTTTGAGTCAGATAATGTACATGGAAAGAAATTGTATTTTCTGTGCACAATCTACATGTATACTAAGTGTGGTGTCTAGTATCTCCAGACTGACTTGGACAGTTTAGATTGCAGTTGGACCTCGGTATTCGTGGGGGTTCCATTCCGGACCCCCCAGGGATAATGGCGTCCACTTTAGAAACTTTTTAAAAGTGAAAAAAACACCCAAATTGCCATTCCTACCTTCGCGCAGGCAAACCGCATGGTTTCCAAGGGTCTGAAGGACTTTTTCAAGCTGTAGTAACTTTGAGATGATACACAGTGATGAACATTTTTGTTCTTCTTTGTACTTAATTATTTTAAAGTAAAATTTGAAAACAAAAGGGCATCTCATCTGTTTGTATGTTAAAACTTTTTATTTGCTATTATCTTATAAATTCTAGGTTTCCCTTTATTTAAAAAAGTAGCAAATTTAAACTTCTTAGTGAATTAAGAGTCCTCTTATCTCTAGTTTGCAGGTAATTGTTTCTGTCCTTAATAGACCCCAGTGCAGTTTCCTTGTCATCCTGGAGTCAAAGTTACTTCCATAAGGCATTTAGCATATTAAACAGATTGGAGACTGACAAGCTACAGTGTTCTTAATAAAGAAGTAATCAACGTTTAGAGCACGTCAACCATGTAAAGTCAAAATACTTAAGAGGGCCTGGAGGCTAGCTATCATAGAGCCAAGTACCTGTTTAAAATGTCCCAAAGTGATAAATGAAGCAAAATGATTAATATACAGATAACGTTTTTTTGTCCTGTTAAAAAGCTATATTTATTTCACATTTTTCATTGCAGTAGGCATTTGATTATCTGCCTGGTGGTTTCGGAAATGATCCATTTTCTTGCATTTACATTTTTGTTTGCTTTGGCTTGACCTTTAAAAAAAAAAAAGCTTGCATGCAAGAAGGGGTTTATTTGTGTGGTTTCTTTTTCTTTTCTTTTCTTTGAAAGCAAAGTAGTGTCACTAAAGTTGTTGCCCTTTTCACTTTCATAAACTACCACATTTTTCTTACACAGTTTAAGAATGCACTGAAGTGAATCCTTCTTAAAAGTTGCAGTAGTGTTTTGAACGGTCCTATCAGAGTTGAGTTTTTGGGATTGCCTTTCCAGTTTTGTGTGACAGATTGTCAAGAGCACTTAAACATAAGATGATGTGTGCTGCAGCTCCTATGACTCTTATAAAATGCAGGATGGCAGCAAAATAATGTTAGTGTTTAGTGGCATGTCTTGGTGTTGTTATTCCTGATTGGATTTAATTTAATCTTGGACTTAAAAAAGAAGCCATAACTTGTGTCATATGTAAGGTGCCCATATCCACAAAGGGACAAGGTGCCTATACCTTTATCCATTGGAATTTGGGCAGGTGCAGCTCATCATGGAAGGGTGCCACAAGCTACACCTGCCCAAATTCCCTCTTCTTACAATGGTTTAAAGGCATAGGCACCTTGTCCCTTTTGGGATATGGGCACCCTAGTCATATGCCTTTGATGAGTTCTAACAAAATAAAAACAAAGTGTTTTGGATAGGAATTGTTATACTGTATTACGTCAATCATATTGTAAATATAAAATAACCTTTATTGAGGTTTTTAAAACTTTGACCAATGTGTCACATAAATTATTTCACATGAAGTACAGTAACTCTAAATGGACAGATTAAGATCCCAAGTACAAATTTAATATATTTCTGCATGACTATAACCCAAACACATGAGAATGTTAAGAAGCAGAAGCTACTGAGTTCTTTTAAAAAGACATAAGGATGACTGCTGTGCTCAAAATGTGTACTCAGTAAATAGAACTGGAATAGTAACTGTGAACTTGGACCTCTACCATGAACTCACTAGATGTCCTTTTGGTGAATCAGTTTCTCTTAGCCTTAGCATGCCTTCTCCTCCTCCTGGGGCTAACGTACAGGGTTGTTGTAAGGATTACTGCGATAATCGATTGTGTCAAGAAAGATAGAAATTTGTTTTGTGTTAAACTCCATTTTGATAGGCTAGGAACCATTTTAAGCAGCTGGAAAATTGCTTCATCATGCTGCACTAAGAGAAGAGGCTTATCCACAGGAATACCAGGATGGCCACCTGTGTGTCTGTGTTGATATGTTTTTTTCAAGTCTGAAGAGAAGAACTGAGTGCTAATTAGAAAATGGCTTACAGCTGAGATTTTCCACTTGGGAGGGGGTGAGTGATGTTGCATCAGTGACATCATTGTTCTGGAAGGTTCAGAGAGCCCAGGCTCTAGATTAGCCAAGTCAGGGTGGCAAGGTAGCCTCTTCAGGTATATAACTCTGCTGCTAAGATCTATCAGGGTTCTTTTGCCTTCTCTTATCTCTATATGAGATGCTGTCAGTATTCCAGCAGTATTCCTTCTGCAGTATTACTAGGAATACTAGTAATACTGCAGAAGGGGAGGTGCACACTTCGTTCAAGCTAGGAGCTATACTCTACAGCAGGGTTTCTCAACATAGTCGGTGCGGCGTACCACCTACATGGCTGCCGCCACGCTGAGTACCACTGGAAATATGTGGCAATGTCGTCATCGCCACTTACTCTCCACACTGGAGCTCAGAAAACACAAGGTAAGAGCTTCCAAACATGGGAAGTCCATGCACTTGAGCTCTACCACCTCGGCAGAGCTCAAGCTGCCGCTTTTAGGGCTCCGCCATGGTGCGGTGTGGCCGCCATCTTGCCGGCCAGGGTTTCAAGTACCACCGACCGATGGCTTCCATACCACTAGTGGTATGCGTACCACCGATTGAGAACCCCTGCCCTACAGGTGAGAGATAGTCTAGTAAGACTTAGGAGTTAGCTTTTTTGTTTTATTTGCTGTGTATGCTTTTGTTTGCAACTTGTAACTATATTATATGTTTTAAGTTCTATATAACCAAAACCTTAATTCTATTTGAATAAATTTATTGAATTTGTGTTGTCTGTGAGAAGGAACTGATCTACCTAAATCCAGTCTTGTCCATCTTGCCCACAGTTATCCTTGCTAACTGGGCAAAGAGGCACCTTTCAAAATGGTGTCCTCTTATTTAGCAGGGGAAGAGCAACTGTCCCTCTTCACTCCAGTATGGTGTCTTTTCCAGTGGCTGTTGCTGGTGTCTCTTCTGTATTATTTATTTATTTATTTATTGTGAGCCCTTTGAGGACAGGGAACCATTTATTGATTTATTTTACTGTGTATACTGCTTTGTGAACTACTCCTGTTGAAAAGTGGTACTGTATGTATAAATATTCTTAATAACAACAACAACAACAGTCATCTTTGAGTATTTGACCAAGGACTTGGGGGCAAGGAGCATTGTGTTTTGCATTGCTCTGAAATCCTAAGGACTGGAGGTGCCTATAGTACTTCAATTTCCCCTTGATTGGAGGACTGGCAGGTAAAAAGGAGTGGTGGTAGCCTACTTTTGGGTATCAGTGGGTCTGGGAGCAAACTAAACATGACTGACAGCGCAGTCCTACCCAGCTACTCCAGTGGTACAGCAGTGGTGGAGGGAGAACGGGAGGCTTTGGGAGGGAAAGGGAATTTCAGTCCCCTTTAAAGGGGGATGTGATTTAAATCCGCTTTCCCTTTCAAAGCCTCTCGTTCTGCCCTACACCACTGCTGCACCACTGGAGGAGCTGGGTAGGATTGCGCTGTGGGACTGGCTGTGCCCTGGATATTGGGTTCAATGAGTGTCATCCCTGAGGCAGCATGACAGATTGTTTATTGTTTGATTAAAAAAAATGTATTGTGTTTTGTGCTTTAAACAGCAAATGCCTCTTAGTAAGTGGAAAGGTGATATACAAATGCCCTGATAAATAAATAATAATTTTTCCATATATTGAAGAATCAAAAGTGTAATATAAATGCTAAGCTTACACTTATTACATAAGTGCTTACACTTATTCAGTCATACACACACACACACACACACACACACACACACACACACACACACACACACACACTTTAGATGCATAATTAGATTAATGTCCAAATGATGTCATCCTACACTTTTAGGAACGCAGTGCTTTTAGGAATAGAGTTTTATACATTACAAAAACAACAGATTCTCATCTTGCAGAATTGTAAGGTGTCACTGGCTCCATTTATATTCCTGGAATTATGTTTCTTTTTATGCAAATAGAGATGCTTGATAAACCTAACGTTCAGGCTTGCATCTCCATCCTCCTCCTCTCCTCTCCTCTATGATTAATCTAAAGCTCTCAGCCCACCCCTCCACAGGTGTGTCAGAATCCTGAAGCAAAGAGCATCCAGATACTTAAGCAGGTTAGAGCTGTTTGAAATTGACTTGCAGTCTCATAATCAGTTTGCCATTAGAACTACTTGATCTTCTACAGCAGTTCTCAATCTTCTTGGCACCACAACCCACCTCGTCCTCCGTGGTGGGCCGTGATGCTGGAATGACTTACCAAGAGGGTGGGGAGGCCTCTTCCGGCGACCCACACTACTGGCTTCTGCAGGTCTCAGAATGGCCCGCAGAAACTTCAGAAAGCCACTTTCATTTTTAAGAAGCAAACTGGAAGTGGCGGCCTGAGACTTCTGCAGGCCATTCTGAAGCCAGTAGAGTAGGTCGCCGGCCTGGTGCAACCAGGAAGAGGCCTCCCCACCCTCCCGGTGAGTAATTCAGCTTCTGGATTGGCTCCGATTTGGAATGGCTTACTGCTTCACAGACCTCTTGTTGAACAAATTTTGCAGGTATAAATTGATTCCCACATTAGTTAAATAGACCAACTTTGATAAAATTGAGTTATAGTACTGTATATAGTTTACCTTCCATAGCTGTTTGTACATCATAACTTTATTCCTTAGTCTAATATTTTATACTTCCCTAAGCCAAATGTCAACGGATTGCAAATGCTGTTGCTTCCAAAGCTAAACAATCGTAACACTAGTAGAGGATGCAAGTATTATGGGTTTGCAAGCCATGTATTTTAATATATAAACCGCAGGAGGTTACTGATAAAGCAAATAAAATCCCTAACTGGGCACACGTAATAGTAAGCACACTAGAGATCTTCTGTCAGAATCAGCAAAGTCCAGCGTTGAAAGGGACCGACGTTTCAACCTCCTAGCCGAGGTCTTTGTCAAGGTGTTAACAGCAGAGCTGCGAAGATGGTACTGAAGATAGACAAAGACCTCGGCTAGGAGGTTGAAACATCGGTCCCTTTCAACCCTGGACTTTGCATCTCTAGTGTGCTTACTATTACGTGTGCCCAGTTAGGGATTTTATTTGCTTTATCAGTAACCTCCTGCAATTTATATATTAAAATGCATGGCTTGCAAACCCATAATACTTGCATCCTCTACTATTATATCCAGCCATGAAAGCTTCCATTCTAAAATCGTAACACTAGTTGTTACAAACTTATTATAAGCCTCTTACTATATGTTCTTTTTTTTACATAGCCATGCAACTGTCCCAGAAGAAGAATATTGTTCCAGAGGTATATAATAATTAAGAATAGCTCTCCTGCACCTGAATCAAAAGAATTATTCAAAACACTTTGAATGTTGCCCAGGATAGATTTACTCATTTTGTTGTTTGTTACAGCTGAAGCTAAGTCAATATGAGCAAAACAGTCTGGCAGGAGGCCCAGTCCTTTTTGTCATTAATTGTACAGATTAGGAGCATAAAGTTATTGCTTTACTGAAATTCTGTGCACTGACATTCATCTTATGGCCACTATGTTGAAGGTCCTTGGTATCATGAGCAGTATGACACCACCATGCTATCAAACACCTTTATTATTATTAATCTGTGGCACAGTAGCAGGGCTGGCCCAAGACCTCCTGAGGTGGCATGCCAAATGCTGCCCCCCCTTTCACAATGATGTGCCAGTCTCTGCTCCTCCCACTCTCCAAAGTGCTCAGCTGAGTTCTAGCTCAGCACTCTCCTCCTCTTCACATTAACTCTTCCTCTCTATCCCTTCTTCCCTCTCCTATCCAGAGAGTGGATGGGAAAGGAGGAGCAATGGAGACAAGTAGGTGAACAGAGATGGGTGCCCCCCCCCCAATTTGCTGCCTGAGATGACCGCTTCATAAATGGGCCAGCCCTGCACAGTCAGGAAAAAACCAAACCTCACCCAATTTCCCTGGTGAACTACTGAACAGCTTCCATGTGGAGAAGTGAGGTAAAACCAGGGGTGCAGTTAAGGGAGAGCAGAGCTTCAGGACTTCTCTTGCAATAGGAATGGTGATGTCATCCACAGGAGTTCTGAGGTGCTGCCTTTGAAGCTTGATTCAAAGGATTTTAGCCAAGAAGAAGCATTGGGCTTAGCAGCGAGTAAACAGAAATTTGCCAAGGTGCATGTATTAATGTCTCTAGGGCTAGGCCATTGTCTTTCTCAAGAACTACCTGAGAGACAACATGAAGCTCATGTTATATAAAGACTGCAATCCTATGCAAATTTATTTATTTATTTATTTATTAAAAAAAATATATCCTGCCTTTTCCTATGCCAAGGCAAATGCCCAAGGTGTTATCTAGGAGTAAAACCCTAGTGAACGTAGTGGGTCTGAGAAACAAATGCCAAGGCTAACTCCCCAATATACACTGTAATGTTTTTAATTCCACATTTCAGTTTTTATACATTTGTTTTAAACTATTGCAATGCACTCCAAGAAATGAAATATAGTAAGTTCCAAAGCAAGAATAAGTGATAGAAGAAGATAACATACAAATGAAGAAATGTTAGTTTGATTTTTTTTTCAGTCTTTGGTTGTGGCTATGGGGGTGTCACGATGAGCTCTTGCTCTTCAAAATGTACTACTACACCACTGGGTTAAACACTTCCAAACAACAGCCATGGCATGCCCACTGGCCTTTTGTTTCCATCTTTTTGTCATATAGGAGCAGGATTTTGCGACGTTTCCATAACATGAAAGGATACAGTGACATCTCTCATGCCTGTCAAAAGCCATTTTTAATATTAGTGGTGCATGACAAATACTTCATGCCCAGTGTGAAATTTCTTTGGATTAAAAATGTATAAAGTTTCTATCCTGCTTTAAAAAGTAGGATATGAATGTGGGAGTTCAAAAAATGCTTTTACATAAATAGTAGGTGTATAATTTTTCAGGACTGAAAACACAGCTGAGTCCTGGGATCTTTCTCAGCATTGTAAAATCCAGGCCTTTTAAAGTAGCCCTAACCAGAACTTGTAGCATGTTATTTTGAGGAAACCACAGGGTCATGACAGCTTATCAGTGACTTCCTGGTCTCCCTTCCAGCACAAAAACTGACTGTTCCTGCTTAGCTTCTGGCAATCTTCAGGTAGTTCAACCTCGGGACCACACCTCTCCTTATAGAGTTACAGTGCAATCCGAAACAACTTTCCAGCGCCGGTGCAGCCACAATGCAGCCCCCAGGTAAGGGAACCAATGTTCCCTCACCTTGAAGAGGTCTCCATGACTAGCCATGCCAACAGCTACACAAGCACTGAAAAGTTGGTTAGGATTGTGCTGTTAGTTTTGTAATAGTTGTGAGGAATACTACTACTAATACTACTACTACTACTCATTATAAGAAATTAGTATAATAGGAACATAAGAAATCAGTATAATAGTAACAATTTGAACATAAAAGGGATGATTTTTCACCTAAATGTGGATGAAATCTACCCTAAACTTCTGGGGCTGGAGCGAATGTTCCCCGCGCTGGAAGCTGTTGCAAATGTGCCTACTTTAGAGTAAGGGAGGCTGGCGCAAGGCTGGCCTCCATCACTCCGCCGCCAGGATGACCATGCGGACGCCGGAGGCAGGTAAGGCTCCTGCCAGCACCCACATGGGTGGTCTGGGTGGCGAGGGAGCCCTTGTGGAGGGATGCTATAGAAGAATTCCCATTTCTGAAAGGTTATGCCCATGTGGTTCTGGGGATGTGGAAACAACTGAGCACGTTTTGTTTCATTGTGTGTTTTACCTGGGGATACGTGACAAGTTCATTTCCCCCATGACCAGGATGTTCTTGGGCTTATCAGATGTTGAGATGGCTAAGGGAGCTCCTTATGGGAAACCATGGTTAACAATGAGTGCAAGTTTTTCGGCTGCTGCTTGTAAAACGCATAAGGGCATTGTCAGCATTGAGGAGAATATTAACGTCTAGCCATTCCCAAGCCCTTTGTTTTTTTGGCACTAATGTTTATTTTTTTAAATTTTTAAATTTTGGGTTTTAGTTTTAACATAGTTATGTAATAATGTATGCAATGTTGTTTTGTAACTGTTGCTGGTCTTTGACCGTATAAATAAATATTGATTGATGGGAGAGGGGCCATTGGGCGAGCCAGCCCAGGAGGGGGCAGGGATGGCATTGGCCATATCCCTGGCGGAAATCTGAGGAAGTCGATTGGGCCTGCCCCAATTTTCAACCGGGGAAGGGGACAAACGTCCCCTTCCTCGAGAAGACCTCTGGGCCGCAGCAGCCTTGGGCCACCGGCCGGATCTCTACACAGGATTTCGCTGTCAGTGCCATCGTAATCGAAAGGGATACAGTAGGAAGACATTAATTACCTGTATGTACCTTGTTAGGCAGGCCAGCGGGTGGCACAGTGGGTTAAACCGCTTAACCATGAGCTGTCGATCGAAAGGTCGGCAGTTCGAATCTGCGATGGGGTGAGCTCTCGTTGCTTGGCCAGCTCCTGCCAACCTAGCAGTTCCAAAGCATGTTAATGTGAGTAGATAAATAGGTACCACTTGCGGGAAGGTAAACAGTGCTCTGTGTTCCAGCCGCATGCTACGCGCTGCGGCAAGGAGAGTCATGCCGGCCACATGACCACGGAGGCGTCTTCGGACAACGCTGGCTCTTCGGCTTTGAAATGAGGGTGAGCACCACACCCTAGAGTCAGACACGACTGGACTTAATTGTCAGGGGTCACCTTTACCTTTACCTTGTTAGGCTTGAAGGATAACTTTTTCATATTGCAAGGAGGCCGATAGGGCTGGCCTGGTTTACACCCGGGGAAGGGTACAAACGTCCCCTTCCCCAAGTAGACCTCCGGCTCGCCGCACAGCGGGTCGTGGCATTGTATGGGATCCAGCGGGCGGCCCTGGGCTTACCCTTACAGTGGATTTGGCTCTGTGACATTAAGATCTCAACTACACTGCAATATTGATGTTGATCCTGAATAGTGCAGTATTACTGTATTAATACAGGAAAAGTCCAAACACATAGTTATGCAAATGAATTGAAGTGTAGACACTGATGTCTTATCTGAGATTGCAGGTTTCCAGAACCTCTGCATGATACATTTAAGTTGCTTTATGATCTCCATATGTATCATAAATTTTAAAAAATGCAATGAGAGCTGATATATTCAAAAGAAAGTTCTGCCAGCAATATTCCAGAGTTCTGCCAGCAAATGCATCTGACAGACATTAAATGCTTGTTTTCATTATTTCATTATGTTGTTACAGGGATTTTCAATAAAAGTAAATTATCTTTGAGCATGCTTAGCTGATAGCATAAACAGATAAAAGATCAATTTGATTGATTCTAGAAATGTTTTCTCATTATGCTTAACAGTAGAATATTGTGTCATTCAGTGGCAACAGGAAATGAGATTCATGGAACTGTTCAGAAATATATGCATGGGTTAACTGTGTGATAAGAGAGAACTTGAGAGAGGTTGTATTATTTTAACAGTCATCATGAATTTTGGTGACATCTACTCAGCAACACAAGATGATTTTTCTACATTAGTATTTTATTTCTAATCATAAAAATATCTTCTCTCTTTTTGGACAGTGTGCCAAAATAATATATGCAATTTTATTCATGGAAATTGATGTTCTAATACAGTAAGCAGAAACCTATGTACTAAGACGTGTTAGGAATTAAAACGTTAATGCTTAATCAATGGATTTAATCGATTAATTTGTTAATCCCAGATTAAAACATTTAAATTAGCTCGTTTAAGCAATTTGCATCATTGTCTGTATGTCTATAGATTCAAGTAATTATTTTAAAGTTGTTTTCCAATTATATGTGGTGCTCTTCCACAAAAAATACTGTTCTAATCTGCCCTATAATACCAATGTATTTTTATTTTAATTGTTCAATTAACAGTATACTGATTATCATATTTGACAAATGAGGTTTGTGTGGATGTGTGATTCTGCTTTCCTTCCAACTCATTAATATGTATGCCTTTTTCACACATACTTAATGCAAAAGCATATCTCCTCTTGTTTTCACATGTTGATAGCAACTGCTCTAAAGTTCTAGCTTGTGTCTGTATAGTTTAACATATGTTATTCATTATGCATACACATGATAGGTTAAGATTAGAATTCAGCACGATCCAAAGTCCCTTGGAGCTCTGAGACTTGCATGGAGGTCTGAGTGCCCCAAACTGGCCCTTGTCTATGTTGGGAGATGTGATGTTATCATATTGGGATAGGTATGCCAAGCATTTCCTATTCACAGAAGAGAATGGTAACAGTCTGCATACTCGGACTCCTCTCCCCCCTCCCCCTAGTCTTGAAACTACTGGACAACTGTGGAAATTGACCATAGAAGACATGTGAAGACCTAAGTATGCCTAAAGAGTATGTCTAAAGTATGCCTAAAGACCTAAATATGCCTATATGTTCAGGCTGCAATCCTATACACACTTACCATTGAACAAAATGGGGACTTACTTCTGAGTAAACATGTCTAGGATTGTACTCTCAAAATCTTAAATAGTAGAATAGAATTAAATTGAGGCAAAATCTTACTGCTTTATGAGATTCCAAATGAGCAATATTATTTTAGAATGAAATATGTACAACTCTATAAATGGCGGCATGAATAGCTTTCATTATGCCTTCTTCCTGTTTTACAATGACTATTAATGATAGCGCTAATGCTCCATATGCACTAGTGTGCAGGTAGGTGTAAGATAAGGGCATCAGGGCATTGTTTGTATATGCTTCCAAGGGACAGGGAATTCTTTGTGCAAGTGCAACAAAAAAACTGCATGGAATTGTCCTTTACAAGCCTGCTATGCTTCACTGAGAGATTATATGTTTATATGAATCAGAATGCCATCTGCAGTTACAGTACATTAGTTAAAATAAAATTACAAGGACTATCAATCCTGTTTTCAGTATAAACTGATCACCATCTGCGATCAGGAAGACTTTTCCTCCTTCTACTCCATCTATGTAATGGTATGTAATTAAGTGGATTATGGAAGATTTATTTCCCTATAAATCAACCAGTGATATTTACTCTTAGTAACTATTAACATCACTGAACCAATATTTTGTTTGTTTTCCATAGTGTGGTAAATGGTTCCTTTTAAAGGTTACGATTTTGACCACTTTAATTCATTGTGGCTAACTTTAATTCTATGAGATGGAGCTGAGATACTTTTGTGCCAGCATCTATCTGATCCCCCCCCAAGCCCATGTTGCTTAAGGAGCACCTGCAATGTTCAAGCTGTTTTATGTGACTTTCAATGGAGCAATACTTTTGTCACACACTCTTAGTGCTGGAGCATCCTAGAAGTTATTTTGACCACAAATGTCAGTGCAAGTGTACACTAGTCATAAATATTAGTAAGATAAGGAATTCTTGAATTCTGTGTATTTTAAAATACCATTTATTGGAATGCTGTGCTTGTCTGCCCCTTTCCCAGACATAATATAATATAGGCTAATTACTGGAGGTCTGGGTTATAAAGATACCAATACCAAACAACGATTCAAATACACCCCAGCTTTTATAGTTCTTATGTCGACAAAGCCCCAGATAGAAATTAACAGCCCAATCCAACCTAAATCCCCACGTGGTGATGCAGTGGCACTGGTGCGAGCTATGCTGCATCCCATGTGAGATTTTTGGCTGTTGGGGTAAGGAGACGCTTGTCCCCTTGCCCCAGGGTAAGCCCCAGAAGCTGCAATGGGTCAACTCATACCTGCGCCAGTGATGGGATATTGTGGCCCAAGTTCATGTTGATCCATGCAGGTGGATCAGGCCCAGGAAGGAGGTCAGGATTCGGCACGCCACGCCATCCCTGAACCTGTCCCCTCCCTGGCCTGATCTGCCCTGCCCCAACCCCACTGGCGTCGTTGGAGCGTGGCGGGGGGGCGGACCGCCAGGGGGTGACGCGCGCGTATCACGCGCAAAGGGGTGACGCGCGCAACCCTGTGCGTCACCATCCGGACACCGGACGCTACGAGGCCGGGGAGCTGGCCTTGGAGCTTCCGACCCCGCTGGCGCTCCAGGGCCTTCTGAAGGCCCGATGGCTCAAAACGTAAAGTTTTAAGTTTTTCGCGCATGCGCAGTACTTTTCTGAGGGCAAATGGGCAGCCCTTTGCCCTCAGAAAATGTACTGCGCATGAGCGAAAAACTTAAAACTTTACGTTTTGAGCCATCAGGTCTTCAGAAGGCCCTGGAGTGCCGGCGGGGCAGGACGCTCCGAAGCCGGCTCCCCGGCCTCAAGTTCGGCTGGGGGGGTTCACCCAAGGGCGGGGGGTGACGCGCACCCCCCTGCCCTTGGGTGACACGCGTCTAGTGACGCTACTGCCCATCCCGCCTCGTACACAGTGCTTACCTGCTCTGAACCCCTCCATTGCTGGCATTTATGGGAATGCTCCAGCCTCTCCATTGCTGGCATTCATGGAAATACTCCAGCCTTCCCATTGGTGCTCCAGCTCTCTGCACTGCCACAAAGTGCTTTATGGCTGCTTTTGCATCAGCCTGCATCGGCGGAACGTGTGTTCCGCTGGCACAGGCCTTCGTTAGGATTGGGCCGTAAGTCAATTAATGATTGTCAATGTCTATCATTGCAATTGGTATAAATCTTGCCTAATCTATGAAGGGTCAGCTACTGCTGATATAGTACTCTAGAAATTTTCTCTAAAGTAAATGCATAAGGAATACAGTGGTACCTCAGTATCAGTGGGGTTCTGTTCCTTCCTTCCTTCCCCCCCCCCCGAGAATCCGCGCTAGGAAGGTTGTTTAAAGTAGAAAAAAGCCCACAAATCCCCATTTTTACTTTTGCGCAGGCAAACCGTGCCGTTTCCAATCCTCTAGGACTTTTTCAAGCTGAATGACCCACTTCCAGGTCATGCAAAGGTTCTTCTCTCCTCCCAGGCTCATCCCAGAATGCATCCTGGGGCAAGGCTGGTAGGAGAGAGGGGCTTTCGCTTGACCCGGAAGTGGGTCATTCAGCTTGAAAAAGTCCTGCAGAGGACTGGAAACAACATGGTTTGCCTGTGCAAAGGTAAAAAGGGGGATTTGGGGGCTTTTTTCTACTTTTTTTCTACAACCTTCCTAACGTGGACGCTGTGGATCCAGGAGCTGCAGTGAGACAAATCTGCAGATCCCGGATAGAGAGGATCCACTGTATATAGAGAGTTGCCAAAAAAACTATTTCCAGATGTGATTGGGAATGACAATGCCGATGATGATATCGCTTTTTAACAAAGCGGTTTACATAACAAACTAATCCTATCCAACTTACACCACTGGTGTAACCAGCAGGGGGGGGGGGCAGGGCGGGAGGCTTTGGAGGAGAGGGGAGATTTAAATCCCCTTTGAATCTCCCTTTGGAGGAGATTTGAATCCCCTTTCTGTTCTGGGGCCTCCCGTTCTCTGCACTGTTGGTTATACCAGTGGTGTAAGTTGAATAGGATTGTGCTGTAAATCAATAAATGGTCCATTATCCCAGAAGGGCTCACAATCTAAAACGATGCAGGAAAAAAACACCATCAAACAGCCATAGGGGAAAAAAAGATGCTATGTTGGAGTGAATAGAGAAAGTTGTTCTTTCCCTACTAAATATAAGAGGACCACAATTTTAAAAGATGCATCTTTCCTTAATTATCCCATTTATTTTTGAATTTATTATACTTGTCTTCATCCAAAGATAACAATAAAACATAGACTGTGACAGGAACACTTTCTACTGCATCCTGTCATATGTCATAGAGTCAAATGTTAAAAGCTTACAATTTTCCTGTTGTATCTCAAAATCTGTTCAGTGTAAACTTTTAAAAAGTACTGCAGTCCAAGCGAAGCAGCTCCATTCACCTTAAGGTTAGTCAATCCAGGTGCAAACAACCTTGATATCACATCTCTATATCTGATCATGTTACACCATAGCTAACATGAGAGAATACTTCCCAAAACTAACTTCTCATTATAGATAAATGAAGAAAACAAGGACAACCGAGGAGATAATGTTCAGTCGGGTCTGACTCTACACGACCCTGTGGACCATTCTTATTAGATCCCAAACTATCATCGCTTCTAGATTACATAGGTTGTAACTATTCCTTTCTAATTTTTAAAGACTGGTACTATGAATAGAAGTATGAAAGTGAAGGTATAATAGTCCTGTACATTATGAAAGACAATTATGTCATTTATTTAAAAATAGTGACTCTAAGTCTAAGGGCCCGGTCCAGCCCAACTCCTCCGCAAGTCAGGCATAATTGTATCCTAAGTTCAGCATAAGTTAGGCGTAAGTTATGCCTGACTTATGACTGAGTTAGGCCAACACCACCCCAGGATCCAGGCAACACTTACCTCCCAGGCAGGCAGGCTCTCCAGGCTAGGCTTCTGGCTTGTGCATGTGCAGGCCTCTGTCTGCATGTGTCAGCGTCCATCCATGGAAGCTGCCGCAGTGTCTGTCGCAGCCCGGTCGCAAAGGGGCCGGCCGCAGGCATGGGGGTTGCGCCAGTCATGTAGTGGGCGCAGAGCAGGTGACAGGTGAGCGAGGTGCCTGAGCCAGCTGCCACAGGGCACCCTGTGCAGTAGCCACCTGCTGCAGGGGAGAGTGGCCGTCCCATCCCTCCTGCAGAAGGTGATGCCACCCCCAAGCCACGTTGAGGCCGCACATGGGAGTCGTGGGGGGTGAGCGGGGGAGGGAAGGGAAGGAAGGGGGTGGGAACGTCACACACAAGGGGGGTCTCATGATGTCTGGAACCGCCTCTGACATGACACACCCGTGCACCGCCTGAAGCCCTGGGCCTCCGGGGCCGGGGCAATGCCCACAAAGAAGGCATCCCGGCGTGCTTTCTGCTCTGTGCCCCGGCCAAGACCGAGAGATGCCTTGGGCTTGTCTGCTGCGAGTGAGAAGGGCTTACGCAGCTCATCACGCCCGCAGATGGGGCGACGTCGGCGTGTCGCAGCAGGTGCTCTGGCGGGGTGGGGGGTTGCCAGCTTCCATCATCAGGGAGTGGCAGGGGAGGCAGACACACAGACAGGCAGACGGTGGGTGCTTGGGTGCTGGGGAGGGGCACGGGTGGGTCAGAAACAGACAGACAACAAGGCTGGTGGGAGAGGGATACAGGGAAAGGTGTCTGCAGAGACCAATAGGGACACAGGGGTCACTTCGCAGATGAAGGCGATGCAGAAACGGGTGCCTCTTATGCAGACGGACTTTGGGTGGAAGCCACACTGACACGGACGGACCTTGGGCGGAACGGACGCCGTTGATGGGCGGACCGTGGGTGGAACGGACACCATGACAGGCGGACTGTGGGCAGGTGAGAGCCCCGGTTGCCGAAAGGGCTCTCCACGGACGTGGCGGATGCGAGCGGATCCAGTATGGGTGCCGTGTCGCCTCTCATTGTTTGCCTGCCTGAGAGGCCCCCCAACTCCCCACTGTCCTCTGAACCCTGAGGGTCTGGCAGCCCCCCTGCTGTGGTCTCCCTGGGAAGGAAGTGGCAGTCCTTGGATGGGATTCATGCAGGGTCTTGTGTGCTGGGGGCTGTCTATGTGTGGGGGGGCAATGCTTGTGTAACATTGGGCACAAGGGGGCTCTGCCCGAGGGGCATCTTTATTGTTCTGGAACGGTAGCAGAGATGGCCAGGCGAGGCTGCCAGGGGTAGTCACAGCAGCCAATCTGAAAGCAGCAGCAGCAGCACACCTGCCCCATGGACCTGGAGACGCAGGCTCTTCCCCTGTGGAACCACAGCCTGCTCCATAGAAAGGGGAGGGACAGCAAGTATGACAGCCAGGGAGGTGGAGCAGCAGCAGCTGAGGAGGGTTGCAGGGCTGGCTCCCTGACCTCTGGCAGCATCGAGGCAGACGACAGTGGGGCACCCTGCCTGCAGCCCCAGGGGTGCTCCCAGGAAGGTAGGTGGTAGTGGACGTTCCTGGGGAGACAAAAAACAAGGGGGAGTTACATGTCAGCCGGTGTGTGGTAGCAGTTGTTAACAGGCTAGTCACATTTACACAAACACATATATTGCTGCTCACATGGCAACAGGCAGCTATCAGAGGACACATTGGTAAAGAGGCAGCTATCATATATATGTGTGCTGACAGGCAGAAGTACTACATAAAGGCAAACACAGGCAGGAGTCATAGATATTGGCATGAACAGGCAGAAGTCCTACATTATGGCATACACAGGCAGAAGTACTACATCATGGCTTACACAAGTAGAAGTCCTACATATAGGCATGAACAGGCTGATGTCAAACATATATTGGCATGAACAGGCAGAAGTCATAACACATGTCATCCCAGACCCTGCTCTTACCTGCTGGTGTTGTTGCCTGTGGGGTGGGGGAGAGAGGCTGGGAGAAAGACATGGGTTAGCAAACACTTACATGGAGACAGCTGCCCAGGCACAGCTGTAAACAGGTTGGCCACAGCCAGAACAGCCCTCTCTGCCCTAGAGGGGGGCAGAGAGGAGAAGAGAAGAGAGAAGTGGGGTGTTTGTGAATTTTGCCCTCCACCAACAAAGTCCCACTTTGTGGCTGCTGGGGGACAGGACCCCACGCCACGTGCTCAGAGAGAGAGAGGGAGAATGAAGGCCTGGGGCTGGGCTTTTGTGGGAAAGAGGCTGGGTGCGGCTGAGTGTTGATAGGGTAACTATCTGTGTCCGGTTCCAGAGTTGTGTGGCAGCTATTCCGTCCTAACTCAGGCATAACTCAGGAGTAGGGTGTTAGAACTTTTCAGGAGAGGGCTGGAGTGTGTAAGGTAAAATGGCTCCTATGGGTCTCCTCAAATTTGTGACCACCTTTTTGGTCGTCCTAAATTTTGGTCTGTTTCTGTGCTCGAGGGGGCGTGTCAGAGCTCTCCAGTGTCTGGAACCGGACCCAAATTCGTAACCGCCCCCGACACACCCACTTTTAGGCCGAACTTAGGACGGAATAGCTCTTAGGCCGAACTTAGGACGGAATTGGTCAACTTTCCTAAACCCGTCCTATGTCCGTCACAATTGCAGCACAAATTCGGCCTCAACGTCACAATTCCGTCCTAACTTCGGCCTAAGGCATTTAGGCTGCTTTTGTGACGGAATTGTGCCGCTGAGGCCTTAGGCTGGACCGGGCTGCCCGTATCCTTAGCAAATATTGCATAATATTCTCTAGAACAGCATAGTAGCATTATTCCACTCTGCAGCAGGATTTACTGCCCAATCTTATTGAGGGCTTAAGGGGGTGGATTTTGCAATTCACTGCCATAAGTCCTCTTACAGCATCATAAAACGCATGCTGCAGTCATGTGCTGTGGGATTGCCGGCGGAAATGACCGGAGGCCCTGTACATGTGCCTGCGGCTCCTGGAGGCCGCACTGGAGCAGGTAAGATGGCAGCGGGGGTAATTCGTATATGGGAGGGGAGGATTGGGGCAGGTGACTGGAGAGGGCAGGGGCATTTCAAGGGAGGAAGCGGTGGATCTCAGCAGCACTAGTACATGCAGGATCTTAATTCCCATATTCCCAGCCCAACATGCCCCCTGCCCCTCGGACATATGCCAGCAAAGTAACTGGCATTGGTCCAAGGAGATTCAATTACGGCCAGGTGGCCTACAAAGAGGTAAGTAAAAAATATTATTTACTGACCTCTCTCAGGCCGTCTGGTCCCCGTCCCCCCGCGTGCAGCGCACGATCTGGCAGTGCATCACAGAGGATGGTGAGGGATAGATTGGAGCACTAGTGGATATTAACTTTCATATATAAACTCTTATATGTGTAAGGTGTTTATAGGTTTTGTGTGGAGATGTGCTTTGTACAGTCTGCTTCTGCTTTTAAAGATTTAAAACCCTCCTCTTCCTTCTAGCTCCCATATTGCTTTGAATATTAATATGAGCCACGGTATAATTTAGAAAATGTATACTAGCCTAATATACTTGTTACAAAGAAATTGCCCTGAGCTGGGAAGTATTTAATGCTAAATGATTTGATCATTATGAATTCACTTGATACAGTAACCGGATTAATTATGATAAACGTAGTCAGTGCTGGTGTTTAGGTGCTACCCATTTTCATAGATTTTTCTTTGTAATTGGACATTAAAGCAATGCATGGGCAAATAACCTAGTCCTGTGAACAGTTTTCAGTTCACTTGAAAATTCTTTGCAATTGAAGGCAGATTTGTTAATGTGTTTCCCCCTCTTTTTTAAAGTATTATAGAGGATTGTGTTAATGAAAGAATATTGTAGCAATATTTTTCCTTCTAATGGCTGGGTTTTCCTTACAAACAACTGCATTACAAAACACAGAAATATTAGAGAATCCTAGCATATCACTATATATTTTTTTAATTCTGTGGGTTTACAGTATGGCCTTTGTCAGACAAAGAGGGGAAGGTAATGGGGAAGGAATGGCTTCACTCTTCCCCCCTCCCCGCCGCCTTCCCGTCTCCCATTCCGGCATGGCTGGGAAGGCAGAGGCCTTCCCGCCGGCTTCTCCAGCAGCGTGCTGATCAGCGTGCTGTCGGGGAGTCTTTTGCGACTGGCACAGACTGCTTTACGCTTAGGATTGTGTTCTGAGTTTACTATCTTGCAATATAAACACAATGGTATGAATCACAATTTACTGCTCCATTTACAGTAAGTACTGTACTTGTGCAAGGACCCTTCTGCTCACACAAATCTTCTGTTCATAGAAGGAGCTTTTATGATTGGAGTGGCAAGGCCATCTTTTTTTTTTCTTTTCTGTTGAAGCAAAACAAAAAAGCTACGGTTCTTTATTTGTAACATAAATAAAAGCTATGGCATACTAGCAAACTATTATGCATTCTTACCAATCTACAATCTAAGTTGTGAAGGCAGAGGAATGTATAGCAGGCTGTCTCTGGTAATTGAAGTGGGCAAGCAGATTCCTATGGGAAGAAGCAGTTCTCCAAGATACCTAGGCCAAGTCCCAAACCATTTATGGCTTAAAAGGTGATAACTTGAACTTTTGATAATTTGAACCTGATCCCAAAACAAACTGGAAACCAGTGCATATGAAACAAAATGGGAGTCACATGCTCCCAAGCATGGGCCTCCACAAAGACTCTCACAGCCGTATTCGGTACCAGTTGAAATTACCAAATACTTTTCAACAGCATCCCCATGTAGGCTACTGTTGCTGGGGGGTCCACCTCTCCCTCATCACAAGGGGGGGTTCAATATCCTGGGGGGGGATCCCATCCACGAGAAAGAGGCTGGACTCACCTGGGATTGTTCAGTTGAGGTTTATTGGGAAACAAGTGTCCAATGCCAACTAGATCACCTGGTCAATCCCTTTGCCCTAGGTCCAACCTCACTACCATGCCCTATAATTTCTTCATGCTGGGTCCTGCCAGTCACAGGGTGGCTTAAGTAGAGGCTCAGTGATTCCAAACTTCCTCGAGGGCTTGGGGTTTTTGAAGGGTCAGATTAACTTCTTGCTGTATGTGAATTATGGGGTCTGCCTCCTCTGGAACGTTCCAGCCCGGAGGTAGGGACCTCACAAAGGGGGTCCCCCCATGTCTTCTTCCCTGGGATATGGATTCACCCCGCTGCTGGTTGATGCTGGCTAAACTAGAATGGGAGGGGGAAACTAGGTGACGGGTCCAGTGGGTTCCCACTGCTTGTAGCACCACAGAAATGGGACTCCCTTGCACCCTTTGAGGCTCCTACCTGTTCCCCCGTGCTCCTTTCCTCCACCACCCTCTCTATCTTCCATCCGTCCGTCTGCCACTCCTACTGATCTGTCCCAGACCTTTCCTTGTTTCCCTTACACATTCCTTCATCTTCCTGCACTTCCTCTCCTCCTCTGTTTTGTTCTCCCCTCCTTCTGATGTTCTCACTCCTCTCTCTCTCTCTTTCTACTTTCCTGCTTTCTCCTCTTCTGACTCTGACCCTCCTTATAAGGTCAATACAAGCTGAACGGCCTCATCACCTCAGCACTAGCTAGCTATTGACTGGGTCAGCACCAGCTTCTCTGTGCTTGGCAGTGCTGGCCGATGATGACATCGGCTGGCCTCCCTCACAGCACATCACTTGGGGTAACTGCTTCTGTGAGCCCTCACCCTGTCATGGCTGGCTGAGTCAGCTCACAGGTACATTGCAGTAATTCAGCTTAAATGTTAAGTTGCAGTGGTTAGGTATGCCTTCAACAGGGAGGGATGCAGTTGGCACCCCAGCTGAAACTGTACAAAGTGCTCCTGGTCCCAGCCACCATCAGGCTGCCCTGGAGCACATTGAAACTACAAACCTGATTCAGGTGAGTTCAACCTCATCCAGAAACAGGCTTTACATCCAGTCCTAGATCAGTTTTCCTACTAACCAGCTAGTCCTCTGTTTTGTTTGAGTTGAGCCTCTGTTTGATAGTTCACATCCAGTCCATCAATCCAGGACCTCTACTCCTTCCTGGGATTTGATGAAAAGGGTGGAACAGATGCCATCAGCATACACCATAATTCAACCCTCTGGACACATCCAGAAGACCAAGTGAAATTATAATTCCATATAGCAGTATTACCACTTTAATCAGCAAGAGTTGGTTGTGAGAGAGGCACTCATAAGGAAGTGATATGACAATAGCAATTGATTGTAAACATAGTGATATTTTGCTACCACCATATGGAAATGTTCTCCCAGATACCACACTAGTTGTTTGTATCCATGGTAGAAATTAACGCTGCTGGGATTATTCCACCAATATTATCTCTATGTCAAAAATAGTCATGTATACAGTACGAGTCCCTTATCAATGATTGTACTATGGTTTGTTTGTTTTTAAATTGTATGTTGATTGCCACTTCGGGAACCATTATGGTACTAGGCTTAAAATAAATAAATAATAAATATATTACAATGAATTTGCTTCACATACTCATATTCACATATGAGTTCACATACTCGTATTCTGGCTGGCCATGAAAGTTTTAGATTCAATAAATATATTTCCTCTCTATCCCCAACATTTTCTCCACTGGCGGCAGTATCTGCATTTAAACCTTTTGCTTCTGTATTGTTTGAAAGTAGTTGTCACTGCTGCCCCCTAGTCCACCAATACTTATGCTTTACTGAGCTGACTCTTCCAGAGACAGCATTTTTTGACAGGAGGCACTGTTTTTTGAAGTGTCAATTCAGCAAGGCAAAGGACTAATGAACTAGCATCAGCAAAGAGGAAACTGCAGCGAAGATATTTTAAAAACTGCAAACTCTTTTGAAGACTCAAAGTAACAAAGACATGGAGGCAATTGCTGGACCTAACTTCTTGCCTCATGCTGTTAACACATAAAAAGAGGAAGACTACTTCCAAGCGCAAGAAGCTATAGCAAATGTTGGCCTTTCCCAATGTTTACTATACATTCCTGTCTGCTTTCCTTTGACATATATTGTTTGATGACCTTGACCAGGAGCAAACCCTTCAAAACGTTCTCCTTGCACGAGAGATGCAGGTTTCATTGCTCATTCTAATTTACTGTAGATTGACTTTGCAAATTTTATGTACTCGTACCAGAATCGAAGGTAAGACCGTGTAAACATCTAGATTGTAGAATAAGATTCTATATCCTATTTGTAAATTCTGTATGTAAACAAAGTTGCATATATTGCTAGGGAAATTGCTGGCTTCCAGTTAATCCAGTAACTAAGCTTGTTACTGGCAGTGCTTTTTAAAGCACATGTAACATGTGCACATGAGGGAAATAGCAGGGAGTTTATGGTTCTCTGGCAAGGTTGCACTGTGACCAAGGTTCCCTATCCTTATTCTGCAAGGTTCGAAAGCTGCTTGATAGATGGAGAAAAATGAAAAGGTTGATAGATGGAGAAAAATGAAAAGGTTATTTCTGAATTTGAGATTTAAGATTAACTTTATATAGCCATTCATTAGTTTGTTCTTTTTCATTCGCCTAAATAGATGGTAGATAAATATTTCTTCTATTAGCAAGAAAGAGAACTTGGAGAAAGTTTGGAGGAAACTATGGCTTCTTCGACTAGTCAAAGATAAATAATCCTAAACTTTGTATCACAGATACATTTCCTATTTCACTTGCTTCCGAACTGGTAATACTTTGTAGGCTATGAACTATGGTGGTTCTCTGTGGGGGTTTGCATCTGTTCAGTTTGCACAGACTGAAATTTGCATCCGGGACTATCTGACCAAAGGCATATTCATGTTTTTCTTATATCACTTGCAGTCATGATGCAATCTATGTTGAACTTAGTCTTTGTCCAGGCTTTTACAGTACAAATGGCAGCCATAAAACAAAACAAATCTTATCACTTTGTGGCAATTGGAAGCTCAGTATATGCTTGGCCCTTTTGCAAGACCAAATTTTTATGATGGCAAGACTGAATAATCATGGACAGAAAACAACGCTACTGTGAAACCACCAAGTCACAAGATATGGATATAAGTCAAATCACTTATCTGTATAGGTGTCCCACGCAACCACGGAAAATGTAGCAAATACATATCTGTACACCAATAAATGCGTGTATAAGCACCTGCATGTTAAAACAGTGTAATCAGGCTATGACAGCGGTTGTCAAACTGGTGAGTCATCACCCACCAGGAGAACAGGATGCTTCCCCTAGGTGGGGAAAGCATGCTGGCGACGGTGATCCCGGGGATTGCTGCTGCTGGGAAAAATGTGAGGAAAGGTGGTTTTATACTTACAGGGGCCTCCGGAGGATGCGAGGAGGCATGCAGACCCCTCCTCAGGGCTCCCCGAGCTTCACATCGCTGATCTGCAGCGATTTACAACCACCTCCGGTTTTAGTGAGAACCGGAAGTGGTTGTAAATTGCTGCAGAGTGGCAATCTATGGCTTGGTGAGGCCTGCAAAGGGGTCTGCATGCCTCCCCGCATCCTCCGGAGGCCCCTGTAAGTATAAAAACCCCTTTCCTCACATTTTTCCCCTGGCGGCGGTGATTCCCAGGATCGCCACTATCCCCACCCTCACAGGCACTCAAAGTTCTCCCTGCCTCACGGGGAGAACTTTGAGAAACACTGGGCTATGAATAACTGATACAAAAATGTTACAAACCAATGCATGAGGTAAGCACCTTTAGAATGTGGCAGAGACTGTGTGGAGTACATATGAGAAACTGTTTTGCGTTTGGCCATAAATTGTTTAAATCAGGCCTAAATGATGTGACAAATACATAGCATAGCATTAAACTCATTTTTAAAAGGAATAAAGAGGCTAGTCTAATAAAAGGAACCTATTTGTCATTGGAAAATAGGAAAATATGCTTGGTGCCTTTTTTGTCTTATGCTTACATCTTAGTGTGTTTGACTTATGACTGAGTAGAAGGACATTGCTCTCCATTTTTATCAGATTATATGATATCTTGTAGGACCTCCAGGATGGCATTGGGAGACAGCAAGCTGTTGTCAGAACACTGAACTTAGCTGGAGAGGATATTATTGAGCAATCGTCAACAGCAGATGCCAGTGTATTGAAGGAAAAGCTGGGTAGCCTGAATTTTCGGTGGCAGGAAGTCTGCAGACAGCTGGCAGAGAAAAAAAAGAGGTAGGTTAAGTCATAGCAATTATATTTTATTTCTGATATTTCAAGTTGAATTATAATAATATGGCCATAAAGGCTTTCCAATTTTTTTATTATAAAGTTTTAGAAGTTTGATATTTGTTTGTAATAGTACCTTATGCTAACCTTATCTGTTAGCCTTATCTATGCAATATTATTTTTTTATTTTGTTATGATTGTCCCATAGTACAATATTTACATCTTATGTGTTTTTGCTTGTATGCTAAATGGAATGTAGTTGGTTCTTTTGTTTTATAACCATGTTATATTTTGCTGAGTTTTATGTTTTATTTTTATGCATTTTTAAAATTTTGACAAAACTATACATAAAACAAATACAATATTTTGTACTTGCTTTTTTAAAAATATCTAGCAAAATAAATAGACAGTTATAGAAATAAAAATACTGTGTCACAAATGACATATTTTCCTTGCTTCAGAAATTCTATGTACCTATGTGAAAGCACATTTACTGATCACTGAGTATTTCTGAACCCAGGAAAACTTGCTAATGATCTTGAGGGTGCAACCCTATGCTTACTGACTTGCAAGCAAGCAGGCCCCACTGAATCCAATGGAACTTTTGAATAAAAAGATTGAGTTGCAAGTACTTTTCCATAGTTTATAATATTTGCCTACTTTGGGGTAACTTTCAAAACCAGATTGGCATAATTCCCCATTGTTGGCACAATTGTCATTGATAGACATTTCAAGTTCAAATATTTTTCTTCTGTTTCTTCTGTTTCCTCTGAATTGTAATAGTAAAAAGAAGCAACACAATAAAAGCATTTCAATACAGGCAAAGTACTGGTCTAAAATTTACATGATAATGCTGCTTTAAAATACAAATAATTGATTTGGAATTTTTGTCAGGCTGGCATTCTTGTTGTTGTTGTTGTTGTTGTTGATAAATTACTATAATTTTTTTAAGAGAAAGGTGCTCTTGTTATTTTGCCTAGAAAGTTTGAAGTGCAATTACTGTTTTACAAGTAAGAGAAAATAGGATGGATTTTCTTTGCAGTTTATCAGGCGTTTTTCTTCTTTTGCTAATGTTAGACAAGCCAGAAGAAAGACCTTTGCTTGAAGCACAAACTACTTTGGCCGGGACTCAAAAGTTAATTTCAGAGCTGAGGAACTACAATTAAGTTTGTAGCAATGATAACAGTTACTTGGCAAAGAAAGTTGGCAAAATGATGCATTTATTGAAAAATTGATTAGTACAGATTCCATTTTTTATTATTATTCCAGACTAGTTGGATAAGGAGAACATGTGAAGAGTCACAGTGTAGTATTTTTAGAGTGGCTATTTTCCACATGGGCGCTGCTACTAATATAGCTAGCGGAAACACATAGCATTTTGTGAAACTGTTTAGTTGTAACAGCCAGCCAAGAGGTGAGGTGATTTTGTGTTTTTAACAATGTACCTGCATCCAGTAAGAAATCATCCAGTGACACACATTTGAGGGGTGACACGGCAGAGAAGCCCGCTCAGTCTTGGCCGCTTTCTGTCGCTCCATCTCGGCTCAGCTTGCTTGGCTTCGAGCTGAGTCAGAGCAGCAGAAAGTGGCTGAGCAAGACTGACACCCCTCCCTGAGGAGCATGTCACCCCTGCTCTCCACTTTCTGCTGCTCCAACTCCGCTTGCTCAGAGATGAGCAGGCCGAGTCGGAGAGGCTGCCAAGCTGAAAGTAATTGGCGATCAGATCGCCACCAATTACTTCCACGTCTGCGCACTCGGTGGATGACGCCAGAGTCACTGCCCCGGGTGCCCAGATGGACAGCAACACCATTGATCTGTATCCTATGTTCTACTTTTTGAAAGTGAGTGGAACACGGGGTGGCAGTAGGTGAGATTTTGTGGATTGTTTCCTTCTCCATTATTTCCTAGGAGAGTTTACTCCTTCCCATGCCAACAGAGTTGGCATGGCATCAGAAATGTGTCCATTGTCTGAAGGGTGTGTGTGTCTAAGATACGGCATACATTGACTACTCCTCATCCTCCTATGTCTCTCATTATGTACCAAAGTCCTCTCTGTTTTGGCCTCTTGGTGAGGCTCCTGAGGTACATTGGCGCAGCATTGTGTTGGCATTATTTGGCGGTAGGACCATTGTTGTTTGTCCATGGATGCCAGCACACCGGTCTGAGCAGTGTATGCCATGTTGTATCTTGAATATAGAATTGGGCTGTAAAGCTTCTTGTTTTATATTGGGTTGTAACGGTTTTCTTATTTAATAACGAAATGTTTTAAAAAAAGATCCTTGATGTATTCCTGTTCCTAGAATGTATGCTTCCTGAAAAGCGCTGACCCTGATGATCATTTAACTCTTGAATATTGTCAAATGCTCACCCCTTTCCTTGTGGTGAGATAATCTAGAAGCAGTGCTACCTGGGCTTTGGCTTCCTTTTGAAGGAAGGATCGTTGGAACCTTATGGTATCTTTGTAATATGTGATTTATTTACAAATATACAAGAAGCATCAGGTGGAAGTGAATAGCATTCACTCCTTTTTTTTCTAATATATTTAATTTTTATTAATAAACTACAAAACAAAAACAAAACAAAACAATACAACATACTACGAAAGATTACAGCAAGCGCGAAGCAGTAAATCCTACTTGTATACTATTATCTATTTTCTACTTCTAATATCCAACTAAGCCTATATCTCTAATATACTATTCATTAAATTCACACTTCATCACTCCTTCTCTCTCTCTCTCTCTCTTAAAGAATCTATAAGTGGTATCCAAATATTCATAAAAAGATTAACTAACTTTTCTTTTATCATCCAAAAATCTTAATTCCCACTTCAAATATTTTAATATATAAAGCCACCCCATTTTTCTCCAAATGTGTTAAAATAAAAACCTTCAAATGTTTCTTTAAAAAAAAAACCTATATCCCCTTTTTATATAAAATTCTTAAAAACAAATCACATCTTACTTAAGTCTTTTCAAATAATAAAACATTATTTTTCTTTTATTCACAAAAGGGTTAACTAACCTTTCCTTTATCATCTAAAAGTCTTAACTTCCACTTCAAATTTTTAAATTTATTAAGTCACCCCATTTTTGTCTTCAAATTTGTTAATTCATCATCAAAAATTTTCCATCACTCTTAATATAAGTTCCTTAAAAACAAGTCATATCTATTTGTTTCTTAATAATAAAACATTTTTGACAGTTTGCCATTACCCCTTCCATCCCTCCCCTTCCTCCTTCCTCTTCTTCCTCTTCTTCTTCCTCTTCTTCTTCCTCTTCCTCTTCTTCTTCTTCCTCTCCTTCCTCTTCTTCATCTTTGAATCTTTCCCAAAAGTCCCTTGTTTTTTAAATTGTATCCACTTTGCAATCTTTTCCACAGGATCATTCACGTCTTCTATATTCCTCTCCCGAAAGACAATCTTCAACATTTTTAGTAAAGTACTCTGCTGCTCTATCTCAAGTCTTGGTTTAACTCTTGCTACAGTGTCTTCCAATAAATCTTTCTCTTTATCGGGAGCAAGGGGGGCCGACGTAGAATCTTTTAATTCATCATCCTTTTCCTTCCCTGCTTGTTTCAGTTCTGCAATCATATTCTGAAGATTTTCCTCCAAAATTGTCATCTTTTCATCGAATCTTTGTTCCCATTTCTTAAAACAAGACAATATTGTAGTCATGTTGCGATTTTTTCACCAGATGCCAATCTCTCTTCTCTTAAAAAAAAAGAAGAGGCAATATAAAAAACTTCTGCGGTCGACGACGTGAAACAGAAGGATTAATTGCCAGGATCCATGAACTCTAACACGGAAGGGCTCATATTCTTTTAGCAAAAATGTCAGGAATGTCAACAAAGTCCCGGACAATTTTCTCTTGCCGAAATAGTCTATTAAAAAAAAACCTTCTTACTGTTTTAATCTTCCATAAGTACAAAACAAAAAAATAATTCAATAAAACTCACCACTATTGTAACGTTAATTTCGTCTTTCCAACTTTCACTTTCGAATGTTCAGTTCGCCTTATCGCAACATATTATTTTTAGCGTTAACTCTTATCTCGGCTAATTTCTTCAACTCATAAATCATTTCTACGCCTCTTGCTTAAGCAAAGCAAAGCATGTCAGAGGTGGCTTGGCTTATCTTCATCTGTGGACGGAGCTTCGATGGTAGTCCAATTCTTCCTCACCGACAACCCAAACCTTCAGAGCCTTTGCCTTGAAGTGTCAGAATGAGGGCGATTGAAAGAAATGTGGTTTATCTCTTCGTACTCCCTTTTAATCCAGGGGTAGAGTAATTAAGTCCATCAGATGTACTCCGTCAATACAGAGCGATCGGCGGAGTTGTCAGCCAGCCATGTCCTCCCAGCCGGAAGTCGTGAATAGCATTCACTCCTGTCAGGTCAGATATCAGATCAGATTCCAGGGCAGGGGGACCTCCTGACAGCACCCCAAAGTCCCTTCAAAATGCTTTAGCTCAGGCTCTTTTTTCTCTCATTGTCTGTCTTTGTGTGATCTAGAAGCTGGAAACAGCAATTTCTTTTCACTCACACCTTAAATCAGTCCATTCCCTGAAGCTGGAGGACTTATCTCTTCCAAGCTCCTGTGCCTTCCCACATTCAGATGTTCTAAAGAGGTCTCTTGGTATCTCTTCCATTAAGGAACATCAACTGGCCGTTAAGGGACAACAGATAGGCATTCCTCAACTATTGCTCGGTAATCTCCCTTACACAAGACAAGGCATTCATAACAATATTTAATCCCGTAAACAATGTGCAATCTGTGTCTATTATCACTGGCCATGACAATTTTAACTCATAACAATATTTTCGTTGGGCACAGTTGTTAAGTACTCGGAAAGAATACTTTCATCATAACGATGCCCTATGGGAACCAAGTACTGTATCAGGTTAAGATTTTGAATTTTGCCCATGTACTTTCAGAAATTCCACAAATAAGAAACTAGAAACTATGATATTTAATGCCACTTAAATGCCACTGATTGAAGTTTAAAATGTGGTCAAATGAATGTACATTACTTTGTCTAATTTAATACTCCAGCAGCTCAAGATGAAATGGTACCGTTTAGGATTTCTGTTCAGCTCTTTCTCCCACACACCCACTTGCATATATGTGAACACTTTCCACCTTCCATAGATAAATACAGTATATAGCTATAACATGTTCTTCCAGAATTTAAATCTAGTGTATCATTTAACAAACTTGGTACATTGGCAAGTTTCCATCTTTCCCTCCCTTTCTTCCTCCAGAGAAGATGTATGTCACCTTTGTGAGAGAACCAGCTGCCACTGGCTGAAAGCCTGGGGACATGAATTCATTTAAAACTGGTTATATTTGATTACCGTGTTGGTCAGGTAATTACTCTTCCTAATAAATTGCAGAACTAAAAAGACAAGGTTAAAAGTTACAACCACTCACTAATGACCACTAAAATCCCCATTTGAAAATCGCTTTGATGTGTTATGGGTGTTTTAGATCTGAGAAAACCTCAAGGAGGGGGGGGGGAGAGAGAGAGAGAGAGAGAGAGAGAGAGAGAGAGAGAGAGAGAGAGAGAGAGAGAGAGAATGGATGCAGGAGGCAATCTGTAGCACAGAAATTGACATATCATGGCTACAGTGAGATCTAGGAAATATAAATTGGGCTATCCTTCCCTTCTCCATATAAGAAATAGAGCAGGTTTTTTTTTTAACTTGATAAGCAGTATAGTATATAAGCAGTATATTATCAGTAGATTCGGCACCGCTGGATCGCACTGCGGGGCTTTGAGTAGGAGTTTGAATAAGAGTGTGCCAGAGAATAGTGAAGCAACAGATTAATTTGGTGAAACACAGTAGAGTTCTCATTCCAAAATGTTGGCAGACTCTATAGCAGTGGTTCCCAAACTGGGAGGTGCGGCTCCCCGAAACCAGCCAGGGAAGCCATGGAGTGCCACAGAATCGTCTCAGAAAACAGTGCAATGCCAATTGGCAGGCATCAACATAATGTAATGGGGAACCACAGTCAATGGACGCCAATGGTCAAGGTCGAGAAAGTTTGGGAAACACTGTTCTATAGCATTAAGAAGTCATGCCTGGTTACGATCAACTTCTCTGCCTCCTTATACCTAAACCAGGATTTAGGATTTGCCACTTGATGGGGTAGGTCTCTTCAGTGCCACAATGGATGACTCACTGGAGTACTTGAAGAAGACCAAGGTTGACAGCAAAATCATTTTGAAGGAGCAGTGAAGAATGTGTTATTTGCACAATGGATCAGGTTATAATTTCTGAACTTTATAAAAACTAATGGGTCAAGCTTGCTCACAAGTCTCGGCAACTAGGAAACCTTTTCTTACTGTTTATAGTCTGCCTTCTCCTTGCGATTCCTTTGCTGTTGCCTTGTCCCATCCTCAACATCGCAGGAGTGGGGTACGACACCTTCTTTCAACTATAAGCTGTTTTGTGTGTGTGCATGTGCTCACAGTACAATGTGAGCATTATTTGACTGTATAATGCACAGCAATGTATTTTTCATTTCATTTCTAAATTATATGTAAATTCCTCACCATGCTCACTGTTATTCCATTTACTGAAAATGTATTAGAAGAATTTGTAATGCAAGTCACTACTGATCCAATATTTCAAACAGAAGCCACAGCGTGTTCTTGTGTAAATGCATTGAATGTACTCTACAAATAAAATATCTAGCACTTAATTGCAGATGGAGAGTTTTAAATACACCATTTATTACTGTTACTACCACATGTTGGAATAAATTGTAGCAAATCATTAAATCTATAGGTAAACAAAAATATAGCACTTCAGATTTTAAATGCTAGAATAAAACATATTTAACATTGCTGTCAAAAGGACAGCCTTGGAAACTTATAACTATTTGGATATCTTATCATCAGAGGATGTGGATCAAGTCTCTGACTCCAAGTCTCGAGTCAAGTCCCATGCCTCTGGGTCCAAGTTTCAAGTCAAGTCCCGAGTCTTTTGTTGCGAGCTGCAAGTCCCTATCTATTTAATGGGGGAAACAGGTTTAAACCTGAATGAAATTTGACTTGTAAAAAGCTCCAAGTCTCGAGTCTAGTCTTTCGAGTCTTTTACAATTGCCAAGTCAAGTCCGAGTCAAGTCATTGATGCAACTCGAGTCAATCGACTCAAGTCTACATCACTGCTTATTATATACTACTTCTTTGTACTGTTTTTGTTTTTCTCCTTCTGGAAATGGGTACAGTGCCCACAATATGTGATTAATGTCCCCGTAAATCTGTGGCATTTCAGTCCTAAATATTTGCAGCAATATAATGCAATGTGATTAACTGCGCACATAGAGTGGAGTTCAGACTTGCATAGATGTAAGAAAACTCACTCAAGGGATCTTCCCTGCTTCCTTCTTCTCCATTTTAGCTCACTAAAAAGATTCTTCTAAGAATCAGGAGACCCTTGAGAATAGTGTGAGATGTAGCACTGGGACTGGGGGGGGGGTCAAATTGCCAAAAATCAAGTAGAGGTTCCAACCCAAACAAAAGTAGTGTGGAACCTTGTATCTGTACCCCCTCAAGAGCAGGGGTGTCAAAATCATACAGCAGGCCGAAGTTAGCATTCATGGTGCCTGCTGAGGGCCGGAAGTGACGTCATTAAAAAGACGTCACTTCCTGCTGGCGGAAGTGTCAGTAATTAAGATGACCAGAAATAAACAATTTGTTCTCGCCTAGGAACTCATTAGCTGCATATGACAGAAGAGAAAATATGCAAATCTTGATCATATTTTCAAGATATGGGAGAGGCCAATTATCACACAAGCTGCCCTTTCAGTAACACCACTTCTGCCGCAGAGTGTTCCCTCTAATATTTTCCCTACCATGCAGAGCAGTTAATGACCTGAGAAGCACATAACCACTGTCATCTTAAAATGGGCAATGGGCAGTCTGATCTCTAGGCAATAAGTGAGGTACTGCTCATGAATCACAACTATAGCGATCAGATGCCATGTTTATGTAGAATTATCATACACGACACACAGTATTTCACGACCATTTGGCTCCACTATTCCAAATTGACAAAAAATATCCTCCATCTACTGAATCCTAGGTATTCTGTTAAAATGGTAAGAGACCCTCTGAAAACACAGATTTACAGCACAAGCCTATTCATGTCTTCTCAAAAGTAAGTCCCATTGACACGGGCAGCCCAATCGTATGCTGGCTTCCACCAGCAGAAGGAGCATGTGTGCTGTCGTAACAGTGCCATAAGACATGTTGTGGTAGCATGGAAGCATGTGGCGCCAGCGGAAAGGCCTGTGCCAGGCTGCCAGTACCAGATCCCAATGGAGCCCCTGCCAGAGCAGGTGAGTTCCTGCTGGGCTGTGGAGGGGCAGAGGGAGGGTGGAACAGGGTGGGATGGGGACATCACAGGGCAGGGAGAGGGTGGGGAGGAAGGCAGATCAGGACCAGGAGGGGGAGGTCTTGGTGGAGGAGGCCTCCGTCGAATCCTATCCCCCTTCCTGGGCTTGAAAGCCTGACACAGAGCTGCCCGGATTTGCGCCAGCCATTTGGCTGGCACACATCTGAGTAGCCCAGAGGCTGCTGGGGTAAGGGGACAAACATCCCCTTACCTTGAGGAGACTGCGAGCCGTGTGCTGGATATAGCGGAGCTTGCCCCAGTGCCACTGCATCCCAGTGTGGGGCTTTGGTTACTCCGATACTCCTATTAAACTGTGTATAGGATTGCAGCCTTAGACTCTAAATCAGGGTCTGTTACCAGAAATTCCAGCCCTATCTGGGCATGCCAATGGTTGATGAAGCTGGGAGTGGAACCTTATTAATCTTCCTTAAGCTGTTGTGTCTTTCTGGGTGGTACTAGTAAAAAAGATATATTACCATATTGTGACTTTATGAGGTTCTCTCTTTCTGCTTCCCAATCCGAACTAAGTCTAATTTCATAAACCTGCCCCTTTTTTCCCAAGCTAAAACACCCATAATCATTTTGGTAGCCCTTCTTTGCACCTCTGTACAAGGTATAGGGTTCTTTGTACCTTTTTCTAAGATATTCTTTGGCGATGGGGCAAACAGAAGTGCACTCTTATCTACATACATAGCACACATGCCTGCATCACTTCTATCAGTGATCTGCATTCATGTCTGGCTATCAGCATCACTTCTGTCAGTCAGCGATCTTCCCACATATCCTGGCTTCTCTCCAATGTTAGAGAACAACAGAAAGAGAGAAGAGCCCATAAGAGCTGCCAACTTCTTTCAGTGTTCCTATTACAACTTTGGAGCTCATCAGCTGAGAGCAGATAATGACCTGATAATTGAGAGAGCCCAATTATCTTCGTCTTCGGACAACGCTGGCTCTTCGGCTTTGAAATGGAGATGAGCACCACACCCTAGAGTCGGACACGACTGGACTTAATTGTCAGGGGATACCTTTACCTTTTAATTATCACAAGGCCGGATAAATAAGGAGCTTCCATGGGTCTGATGAGGCCCACAGGCCTGATGTTTTGACAGCCCTACTCTAGAGGCTTTGGGGTTGTTAAGACTCCCAGGAGTAGACCTGTGCCTAGACATTGACCAGTGTGCCTCTGCCTAATTTCTTAGAATTCCCCCTCTCACTGTAGCCTACTATACCACTTTCCACACCATTTTTTTAAAATCCCCCGTAACCATCAGCAGCAACTTTCAGCCATTTTGCAGTGGGGAAAAAACAGGAAAGATCCCTTGTGTGAGATTAACTTCACTCACACAAGTCTGAACTGTTATTTAATGCTCTGTTACAAACATGTTTATCCTGCTGCCTTTCCACTTAAAACAAGCTTAGCTTATTTTGTAAAAATACACAATAACATTTGCATGTATGGGAGAAGAGACAGCAGATAAAATACCAGTAACTAAAGTTTTAAATTGACTTACAAATTGTTGTTTGATATATATTAGTGCTACAACTGGTATTGTATCACTCTGATATGTCACGCTCATTTTATTTTTTACCCCATTTTTACTCTGGAAATTTGCCCTCTAAACATAATAACAATAATGGTAGTAGAAGGCATTTTATAGCAGTTTTTGAGTGTTACACATTCATTCATTACAACAACCCTGTAACATAACCTACTATTATTACCCATCTACCCCAACTGGAAATGATGTAGAGTAGTGGTTGAACTAATAGAGATTTTCTTACTGATTTCATGGCTGAGATGTGATTCAAAACATGGGATTTATCACTTCCTATTTAATATTCTAAGCCTGCAATCCTGTTTAGGCTTACCTGGGGATAAGCCCTATGAACACAGTGGAACTTCCTAGTGAGAAGCATACATAGGCTGATGACATAAGCCCTAATGCTACATCAGTTCTAAGTCCCCTTTGCCACCATCTAGTTATGCTTCCATTTTAATTACGTTACCTTTAGTTTAACTGCTCTGGAGTAAGCGGATTAGAGACTGTAGTCATTTGATGTACCTATACAGAACAAATGCTTCTAGGCTAACAGAACATTTACTTCTAGCTGAACTGCACTTCTTTTAGACTGCAATCCTACTATACAGTTTACCAGTTAGTAAGTCCCATTGAACACAGTGGAACATACTTCTGAGTAAACATGTATAGGATTCCCATCAGTAAGTTTCTCTGGGGCTTCTCTGCTATAAAGAGTGACTGATTTTCCTAGAAGTTTTAAAGTCTGGACTTTTTGTATGAAAGCAAAATTCTAATACTTAAGGTTCTCAGTTCCTTTACAATTTATGTAAAGTTCAATGGTGCAGTAATTTTGACATGTGCTGAGAAAGGAATCAATACTAGAACTCTCAAATCAGTGGCGTGTATTCTTTAAAGTGCTGTAAATTAAACTTGGTGAAAAAGCCTCTTAATGTGGCCACTTAAAATATAACTAGAGGGTTTAAAGAGAGAATGTCATTATCATGTATTAGATATATCTTGGAGATTTTCCAAAGCACACTAGAGATTTATCAAGATGTTCTAGAAACTAAGAATCATTATTGGATTCCTTTTTTAGAAGTATATTTAAGAACATAAGAAGAGCCCTGCTGGATCAGGCCAAAGGCCCATCTAGTGCAGCTTCCTGTATCACACAGTGGCCCCACCAGATGCCTCAGGGAGCACAAAAGACAAAATACCTGTATCCTGTTGCCACTCCCTTGTGCCTGGCATACAGAGAAAACCTACTTCTAAAAACCAGAGGTTGCTTATGGCTTCTAACTTGTGATGGACTTTTCCTCCATGAATCTATCCAAACCCCTTTTAAAGGAATCTAGGCCAGGTGCCATCACCACATCCTGTGGCAAGGAGTTTCACAGATTGATTACACGCTGGGTGAAGAAATATTTTCTTTTGTCTGTTCTAACTCTCCCTCCACTCAATTTTAGTGCATGTCCCCTGGTTCTTGTGTTGTGCAAGAGGGAAAAGTACTTCCCTCTATCCTCTCCATATCATGCATAATTTTATACGTCTCAATCATGTCCGTCCGTCCCCCCAGGTGTCTTTTTTTCTAGACTGAAGAGAACCAAACGCTGTAGACTTTCCTCATAAGGGAGGTGCTCCAGCCCACTAATCATTTTGGTCACTCTTCTCTGCACCTTTTCCAATTCAACTATGAAAGGGACCCTACATTTTACGTTAGTCAGGGTGGGGAACTTCCCAAAGCTTGGTCAGACAAATTGTGGGATAACACAGCTCTCTTGCTCACAAAGCTTGAAAGTTTCCCTGTGGTGTGTCTTCTGCCAGTAGCTTAGGGACTGCACAGTTCCCGTGAGCCTCAAAAACTGCCTTGGGAGACTTCTGCACAGGTATGTGTGATTATTGTCCATGACCAAGAAGCAAGGAAACCCTTTTTATTTTTAATCAGTATGTTTCACTGTTCAATGAAAGGTTTTCTTTCATCCAGGGGTGTAGTCAAGGGGGAGTGGAGCCTTAGGCCTTCTGTAGCAACAGCAATAATAGCAGCAGCAGGAGCTCTCAGCTGCTGCTTTTGGAACTTTTTTCAAAGAACTTGAACCAAGAAGACACAACACACTCAGTGGGGGGGGGGGAGGAAAAAATGACTTCATAGTTTGCTGTTTTCTAGTTGTTCAATATTGCAGTTTGGAAGTGCATCAATTAAAAAAATATGTTTAACTTAGTAAATAAATCATGACATTTAGAGTAGGTTTCAAGATTTTCTGACATGCAGCTCTGGAAAACAAGTTTGACCCTACTTTGGTTAGGAAGAGATGTTTCCTAAAAATTTGAAATACAGGTGTCCCCGCTTAACCATGGGGATATGTTCTAAAATCCCCGTCGTAAAGTGAAGCTGTCATTAAGTGGGTCTTGCTGTGCTTTGAAGTTTAGCACTGTGCTTAAAGCCCCAGCATTAAACATCCAAGCTTTTATCTTGACCATTATCTGTTTGGATTTAGATAAGGACTTTGAAGTTCAGCACAGACCTCCCTGCACCTCAAAACGGCTCCAGATCGCAACCTACTTCTGGTTTTCGGACGAAACCGGAAGTGGGTTGCGATTGCAATCTGGAGCCGTTGAAGTGTGGAGAGGCCAACGGAGGGGTCTGCAGGTTTTTCGCCCCCTGGAGGCCTGGCAAGACTCCCAGATAGGGCTAAAACCCCACTTTTTTCCCCTGGCGACAGCGGCGCGATCCTGGAAGCGTCGGCGCTGTCACCGCAGGTCGCCATTCCCCTTAAGGGAGTAGATACCCATTGTTCCCAGTTATGACACCCCAGTTTGGGAACCTCTGGTCTAAGGGGGAAATAATGCATTTTAGGACATCTTTATCTCGCAAAAGTCTATTGTGGGAAATTATTAGAGTTGCCTTGCTTGTCTGGATAGAATGCATGTACTTACGTAGATCCACACACAAATGTTGCAGCCCTTTTTTCTCATGTTACTTGCTTGCTGTGGGGCACAATTGGAGTCTTTTGACCATAACAGACTGAGAGAGGGGGGTTGGTAAAAATAATTGTGAAGGAGCAGAATGGGGAGGCCACCGCTACACTCGTCTTGGGTATCTCGTTTTTCATAAAGATGTAACCACCCATCTTTTTATGGACAACCTAACTACCCTAAGAAAGATCTTCGTTAAATTAGTATGAAAGTATAGTTATTGTGTCTCATCCTGAAGCATATTCGTTTGTTATGTATGTATATGACAACTCGCCAGACCTTTATTTAATATGCAATTGAATCATACATAGCAATGTAATTTGTTTGCATTTCCCAATAAAATATATGTAAATTTATTCTGGCTTGATCAAAACTACTTCTGAACAGCAGAAAATATTACTTGGGAATCACCCTGTTAATTTTATTCTTTTCTTTTTATCACTACAGACTTGAGGAAGAACATAATCTTCTGACGGAACTTCAATACGACTTCAACAAATTTATTTTATGGTTAGATGAAGCAAGCAGTGTCACTGGTATTCCTCTCGAGCCAGGAAATGAGTACCAGTTAAAAGACACTCTTCAGAAAGTAAAGGTAGTCAGGTTTTGTTATTTTAAGTTTGAACACCATATTATCTTCCTATTTCATGTTACCTCTGTCTGGTTTCTCCCCACCTTCTCCTTAAGTTTAAAAACACGTTGATCTTTACTGTGCTCAAAATAAGTTTCATTAGCAAAGAAACTGTAGTGATAAATCATGTGGAAGATAACAGTTGATATTTTTTGAGTTATGATGGGGATGTGATGTCACAATGTAGAAATAAGTATGTTTTGCTATTTAATGTTGAGCTTTTGAAAAATAGCCCTGGTTGTCCTGAAAATTTTGAGTGAACCAAAGTCCAGATTTGCAGCAGTTGGTATCTGCTGACAGCTTTGCAAAAAAAAAAAAAAGTGAATAGGAAATCCTGAGGTGTTTTTCATTTGGGAGATATTTCAATTCCTAGACTCAAATGAAAACTGCAGGAGGCAAATGTAAAAAGGTGCACATTCAAGCTGCATCTGCTTTATAGCAAGTTAATTATCATGTGCATTAAACATAAATGGAAATGATCTTGCATAAAAATTTAGAAAGACCCCTTTGGTACCTCTCAGTCTTGAATTTAGCTAACCAGCTAGCTATTTGGGGTTTTTATACTGTGGGTTGCTTTGTTCATAGTGTTCATCATACCATAACATAGTGGTTTACCAAGAACACTGTCCAGAATGCTAGAGAGCCCCCAACTTATAATGTCTCAGGTCCAATTTAGACATGATGCGAGTCATGAGTAACTAAAAATGTTCCATGCAGTTTCTTTCTCATTTAAATATGCCTATCAAGTGTGCCAGACCATATGCAAGCAGCATTCGAATGCCTACCAGTACTGATGCTTTGCAGATGTGCGAACACTACCTTATTCCCAGAGTTGTACCTGTGATAAGACCTGGTGTACTTTAGTGATGAAGAGTCTGAGCCTGGTTTGAATCTTACCCTCTTCCATGAACTAACTAGGTAGCCTTAGACAAGCCACTCTCTCTTGGCCTCAGTTCTCCAGATGTAACATAAGGATAATAATATTTACCTTCCTTACAGGGTTGTATGGGTACGCCAAGATTATACATGTGCAGCCCTTTGCACACTGAGAAAGCTCTATACAAATGTTTGTTATTTATTTATTAGAACATTTAGACAAGATGGAATATGCTGTTTGGTAAATGCCCCACTTGTGGCTTAGGTCATGTCTAAAGAGCCTCATACATATTAACTGATGAATTAATTCAAAACAAGTATCACTCACCCCCCACTGTGCTAGCATCACTAAGAATGTGGATTAAGTAGACAGATGCAGAAGCTTGGGAAAGTGTATTCTTTCATGCTGTTGTTATAATACAGTTGTTAAGGGTAACTAATGTTACCTTTGCAGTAAACCTGATGAATTATAACTAGTAACCTGATGAATAACTAGTATGTTCCAATAGGAGTTGGAAAGAACCCAACATTAATGTCATGCCCTGAGTCAGTACAACCTTATGTATGACTTTAGACACTGGGAATGCTAGGGAGCACAGTAACTTTACCAGGCATTTCATGTGTGCCAACAATTCATGCTAAAATGATGATGTGGACAGGCCCTAATTTGCATGATGTTTCTTCATCTCCATAGCTCTAAGAAATATAGACGGAAGGACTTGGATTAAAACATACCCATTACCTATTGTTTGATCTTACACACACACACACACACACACACACACACACACACACACACACACCAATCCAGTGCTATTAATCTAGTACTGAAATTACCTGTTTTATTTTTTCACTTTATTCTAGAAGTTTTAACGTTGTGTGACACAAAATTATTGCCTGGATCCTAACTGTAAAACTGCAGATTCTTGCCAATGCTTAAATGCAGCAAAACACTCCAGAAATAATTGAGTGCTGAGTTGAGTAATTTGAAGAAGGGCTAAAAATTCTTCAACATTTTCCTGTTCAAGTGGAACTTTTTTTTAAAGACCTTTCTCTGCTGTGTCTTGGACCTGTCACAACATAGCTGAATAAGTGGTACTAAAAAAGAGCCCAATGAAATGTCCTTGTTCTGATTCCTTCCTAGTCGAGGATTGGCAAGATCTACTCAGATGAAACGTCAAAGAGTAAATAAGGACCGCTAACTGCTTTACACTTACGGTCCTCTGACTCACCTTAGCAAAGTTTGATACACCAGTTTGGAGCATTATTTACAGCACAATCCTAACCAACTTTCCAGCACTGGTGCAGCTGCAATGCAGCCCCGATATAAGGGAACAAATGTTCCCTCACCTTGAAGAGGCCTCCATGACTGCCCCCCACACACACACTGCAAAATGCAGTGTATGCCCTGTTGGCACGGCTGCATCGGCGTTGGAAAGTTGGTTAGGATTGCGCTGCGAGTAGTAAACCTAAATATATCACAACAAGATGAAGGGTTCACAAAATGGCAAGGTTGTTGTTGAACTTTGAAAAAATTAAGTATCTTTCTTCCTGACCTGAAGCTGTCACATCTCAAATGGGCTCTAGTTATACAAGAACATGAATGAAGATGCACAGTCAAATATGCAACCCATTGAAAATAATGCTGTGTGGATGAACAATGCATACGCATCCAATTTAGGCCCATGGATTCAAAGTCAGTAAGGGATGTGCATGTAGAAGCTTTCTTCCATGGATGAACCTCCTTCTCTAAATTTGATTGCATTTGGGTTGAAACAGAAGATATATATGTACGGATTCCATGTTGTAATGGTCTTCAGGTTACAACAGAATATGCATTCAAATACACATGCGTAATATGACATTTTGAAAACGGAAAACATATATACATTATCTGAGTAATTCTTTTAACCAATATGTAAGATAGGTTATATTGTTATGCTGTGTCACAGAGGGAGGTCTGAGGCTGAAACAGTAGTGCTCTCTCTCAGGAAAGACTTGAATCAAGGTTTTCCCAGCTTGATGCATTACACCAGAGGAAACCTATAAAATTTTCAACAGTGAAGATGCATATTTTGTATCCACAAAATTGCTGATCGCTAGAAGCAACAGCTTCTGATATGTGACCAAACTGTGTCAAAAATGACACAAAGGATATAACTGTACACAGTATATGCAGAAACTCAAGCAGAACTGAAGGGGAACCCTGAAGCATACCACTGGGTTGTTTTTTTCTGGAGAATCTATCATTGCTACTGGTGGAGCAATGAAATGAAATCATGATATGTTATGGCCTCGTCTCAGGCAATAAGGTCAGTTAACCATGCTTCTGTTTTATACCTGTGGAACACCACGTGGCTAGGTTCTTGGGATCTCTAGATGTTGATAGTTGGCTACTTTCTTTCTCCAGAGATTTTAACCACTCCTTGTCCACTATGGTTTTGAAATTTTGGTGAGCATTTCATACATCTCGGAGAAGTCTTCCTAATGTAGAGGCAGGACTGACTTTCTTCTTTTCCTGAGGCATTGCAGCCTAGAACAAAAGCTGTGGATATTTTGTGCTGAATTGAGCTCTTAAGTCCAGTTACTTCAGCTGATAAACTAATCAATAGAGGTGAAGATAAGGGAGTTGAAAATTCTACTACAGTTCATTTTAACTGTTGCATTTGTCTGTTCCAGTTAAGAGTAGAAGAACTGCCTCCTCACAAGGGAATACTGAAACGATTAAATGAAGCTGGAGGAAAAGCACTTGGTACTGCATCACTGAGCCCTGAAGTAAAACATAAGCTTGACAGTAGACTCAAAGAGGCTAACCATCGCTGGATAAAGGTTAGGCATATTAACAACTATGTTGTAGCATATATCTGTAATCTGTTACAAGTGTTTCCAGTATTTTTCGGCAGCCTTTTCCCCCCTTCTTCTCTCAGCATGCTTGCCCCGACTTATCTGTACTTCTTCAGAACCTGAGAAAAAAACTCACCTGAACTGGCCAGATGAGGGGACCTAACCTTCTTGCTGTCCCTTTAGGGAGTCATTTCACTCCCCTGTGTGATCTGTTGCTGCTGCCTTGGTGTCAGCCTCTTTCATGTTGTATTTCTGCAGCTACTTTTTTGTCGCTTCTTATTCCAGCTGCAGTCTGTATCCTACTGAGTTTGATAGCAAGACTCCAAATGGCTTTAACAATGCTTTACACATCCCAAGCTGGTAGTAGAGGTCGACAAAGTAGAGAGCTGTAGCACACATCTATACAGTACCCGGGTGTAGATGGTGAGATATTGAATTGCCCATGTCCAAACAGTGCACCATTTCTACCTAGGGTTGCCAGCCCCTCCTAATTTGGCTCGGAATCTCCTGGAATCAGCATCAATCTCCAGGTGACTACTGAAAATAATCCTGGATATTTTAATAGGGCTTCCAGGAATGTCCAACCTTACATCATGCTGAGAAAAAAATCTTCAGGAATAACTTCAGTCAGAGTTGGCAACCCTACCTCTAGCACACAACTGTCAGAGCTCTCACAGCTGCCACACAACTTTTTCAGCTCTGCTTTCTCTCCCTTAACCTTAAATTTGGTTGGCCAGAAGTGCCATTTGTTCCAGTGTTGCATTGTGTTGTCAGGAAAAGGGACTCCTGGGAGAAGGATTGCGGACCAGACAGCATAGTGGTTAGTGCACATGAACCACTTCCTGCTCCCTGCTTTCACTTTACTAGACTAACAGCTGAATGGGGGGGGGGGACTTTGGTAGTTTGTATCCACTGCCACCATCCCAGGCTACAGAGACCAAGCAGAGGTGAACTGTCTGGGGGAAAAAAACCTCTCTCGCAGGATAGCACTGAACACGAGGGTTTCTAATTAAAAATCAAACACACAGTAGCATCTGTAGGGCGAAGAGATATGACAATCCACCAAATTACACATGAATGTGGACCATGCAGACCAAGGGTCGAAATGTAACTAGTTTATTAAAAGTCCAAAGGAAAAGAGAATTAGCAAAATGAGAAAAGTAAGTTAGGTAGTAAAAGTACAAGCAGACTGGTCGAAAATGCCCAACCTTGGCTGGAAAGCCCAAAGAAACGGGTGCAGTAACCACATACGTGCAGTAACCAGTAATTCCCAGAAGATGGAGCTGGGGTGCTATTCAAAAGCTCACAACTCACACACACACACACACACACTCTCTCTCTCTCTCTCTCTCTCTCTCTCTCTCTCTCTCTCTCTCACTCACACACACACACACACACACACACACACACACACACAGGTCCTAGGTCACAGGTCACAGGCATTAAACCCAGGGAAGTTTGCACACTGGTTGGAGTCACTAAGCAATAAAAAAAATCATAATCACTATCTAACTAGATGTTACCTAGCTTAAGCTACTTATTATTATTATTATTATTATTATTATTATTATTATTATTATTACTACAGAAAAGTTCACAAAGCGGTTTACAGACACAAATCAAATGATTAAATGGCTCACTGTCCCAAAATTACGTTGCTCAAGGAATCCCCAGCCATTGCACTTGCTGGTGAGCAAATGTGTGCTCCTCTCTGAGCTCCCAAGGATTGGATCACTCAGGTGATTGGCAGAGAACAATCCCCACTATCTGCTTTTAACCATGTCATCAAGTTACCTGATTGAATGAGTGGAACCAGAAATGATGGGCGCCCTCCCGGCGCGTGGGGGCAGGGCCTGTGTCGCGTCATGTCGGTGCGCCCCCCCCCCCCCGCCAGTTTTGAACTCATTTTGGAGCCGAACAGGCTCCAGGGAGGGCTGATCTCACGCGGCGCTTCGCAACGGTAAGTGCTCCGTGGGCGCCCCCACCTGCCCGAGCACCTGGAGCTCCTGCTCCACGCGCTCCACCCAACTTCCGCCGCTGAGTGGAACACACCTGGTTTCTCCATCCCACCCACTAGACCTAGACGGACAACTTTTGCTGCCCAATCACTAGGAACGTGCCACCCCTGGAGGGAGGGGTAGCCATTCCCAAACACGAGGAGAAGCCTAATCCACAAACCCATGTGCTCTCCCTCTAGTAGTGGAATCCCACACAGATAACTCATAGAGGCTGCCTGCAAAACGATGACTCAGCAGCGTTTTATGCTGCTGAACCTGCGTATGTGCTTCTGAGGAGTTAAAAGTATCCCAAAATACGGAAGAATAGGCAAAAATGGAGGGAAGAGTATTCTTCACATGTGTGAAGGAGAGTGGTAAAGCATTTTGCCCTTTCTTACAAGCCGTCTCCAGTCACTTAGGTGCTTATAGCCCATAAGAGATCCAGCACAAGTGCATCGATGAATCTGCTCCAAAACATTACAATAGCATTTCCTTTTATTATTTTCAAATTTATTGGAAATAATGATTTGCTGCAATTGATTGCAACTTTGATTTTTAAAGTCCAAATCAGAGGCGAAACAAGGGTGGAGCAAAGGCAAGTAGTTTTGCAAGACTCCGTTACACTGGAGTCAGCGGCCCCTCCCCCTTGCTGTTGGAGCCATTCTGGCAGCAAAGGCAACACGCAGGACACTCCCCTGTTGCTGCTGGAATGGCTCCAACAGCAAGGGGGAGGGGCCGCTGACTCCAGTGTAACAGAGTCTTGCAGAACTACTTGCCTCCGCTCCACCCTTGTTTCGCCTCTGGTCCAAATTAAACTTTATTGGCTAACTAACCCTAAAAGTCAACTTTTGCAGCCATAAAACCCCACAACAACTAACAATTAGAAATATAGAAAAGATATAAAAGGATTCAACAGCCAATTTTTTTTGGGGGGGGGGGTTGTGTGTGTTTTCATATTTGACTTGTATTTGCATACTTGGCATTTGCTTTTAAATGTTTGGATCACTTCGTGCTGACCTTGAGGAGAGATGTGATTTTTTTTCCCTGTAGCACAGCAATAATTTTGAAATAATGATTCTCCAACAATTAAGTAGAAGATATGCTGTACTACTATCTCAGATTACTGGTTAAAAATCAAAGCTTATTTACCTAGTAGGTTATCAAAGCTGTGTCTGTTAGTGGGACAAGGAACGAAATGGATTACGTAATTTGAATGTTACCCTACCCTTCAGAAGTAACATAAAACTGGCATTTCTCAGGAATTAAAATATTAGTAATACAAATATATAGTTGAGGGTTGATGCTTCTCACAGTGTATGTAAAAGTGTAATTTGGGGCACTGTTCTGTTATATATAATTTATTAAAATCAGAAGGCAGCTATTACACAGTTAAAATTCTGTCGAATGCAATCAGAAGTTCTGACAAGGAGATGGCTAAAATATACCATATTAAAACCGCAATCCTGGGGACCTTAAGAACAGCAGAGCGATTAGTCGTCGCAAACGTGCTGTAAAGGGCAAGGCCGGCCTCCCTTACTCCGTCGTCAGACCAGTCAAGCTGCTGTGTGGGCAGTTTGGTGGGCGAGGGAGGGGGGCCATTGGCCTAGCTGGCCTGGGAGGGGGCAGGGGATGGCTCCCGCCATATCCCCATCCCCGCCAGGCTGACTAGGCTGTTACACGGCCTCTTCTGACTTCCGCCAGCTATTTAGCTGGCAGAAATCCGAGGAGACCTATCGGGCCGGCCCCGATTTACACCCGGGGAAGGGGACGAGTGTCCCCTTCTCCAAAGAGACCTCTGGCCCGCCATATGATGGGCAGCCTCAGGCTCAGGATCTGGCGGGCGGCCCTGGTCTGCCGGTCAGATCCTTACACGGGATTGCACTATAAGAAAGAGAACATGTCCATGTGGAATTAACATAATAGATTGTTGACTGTTATTTCCCTTTCCCCTCCAATATATGCTTTGAAGAAATATAATTGCACCTTTCAACAGCAACTCTAAAATGTTAGAGGATCAAAGAAAAACAATATGAATGTTGCAAAATGATTCTTTACTAGCATGGTACTTATATAGGAATTGTGCTGCATACGCACAGAAAATAAGAGCCATTCTGAAGGATTTTTAATGTGCGTTGAAACAGAAGTCATTATCAGAGTTGATATTTGTAATTTTTTAAAAGTTTGATGGGTATGTATTGCTTTTCTTGTTTTTGGCAAAATGGCATTAATAAAATTGAGTCTACAATTTTAGACACAGGTGAAACCAAAGAAAGATGAAAGGATGTGTTCAAACTTGTAAAATCTGCACAGTATCATTTATTATACCTTGCCCCAAGACAAATGTGTTGTGTGAAAACAGTGCTATCGTTATGAATTGTTTTAATGATTCAAGTACTGAAGTGCTCTATTACAGACTATATTACTTAAAGTTAAGATTCTTTATTTTTCATAGTTCAAAGAACCGAATAGCTACACTTCTGCTGCTGTAGCAATGTAAACTTGGCTCCTTGTGCTTCAGAACACAGTAAAGGGACATCAGGCATTGGCTGTTGTGATAGATGCAGCCCTTGTCATATACCACCTGCCAGGACACATACGAGATCTGTAATGTGTTTTTGCCGTTTATTGTGCAATAAATGCATTGATAGATTAGGCCTGCAGCCAGCGAACCATGGAATCAGAGGTTTGCTGGAACAAGTTTATTACTCTTTGAACTTATTCTTGGTCCAATATCGGGTAAAAGGGATGAGCTAGATTATGTGAAGGTACTCAGGGTGCCAGAAGCAGCATTCTCCTTATTTATCCACCTTTATCCTAGAGAAGTACTGTATTGGTCTGAGTATAAGACTCACTTTTTTCTCCTAATTTAAGTTTTTAAACTAGGGGTGCGTCTTATAATCAGGCTGTTGCAATTTAATGCCAGTGATTTACCGTATTTATCGGCGTATAAAACACACTGGCGTATAAGACGCACCTTCCTTTTGGCCCTGGGTTTCAAGAAAAAAAGATGTAAAGCATTTTTGGGCCACTTGGCCACTTACTGCTTGGCTGCTTAATTAGCTAATTTACATAAATTGCACAAAAATACCAGGATCTCTTTTAAAACACACAGCAATAAGACACATGAACAAAATGCACCAGAACATAAATTCCAAGTACAAAAAAACCCCAGACTCAACTCTTTTTCCCCCCAACCCACCCATGCACAGTTTCCAAAGTAAAAACATTTACCCCAAGTAAAAAAAACCCAGACTCAACTCTTTTCCCCCACCCCACCCATGCACAGTTTCCAAAGTAAAAAACATTTACCCCAAGTAAAAAAAAAAACCCAGACTCAACACTTTTCCCCCACCCCACCCATGCACAGTTTCCAAAGTAAACTACATAAAAGTACAAAAAAAAACCCAGACTCAACTCTTACCCCACCCCACTTATGCAGTTTCCAAAGCCTCCCCAACTAGGCCCAGTTCAGAAGCTTACCAAAGCTGCATTCAATCCGAGGAGAGCTGGAAAGACTAGGCCCTCTGCAGCTCAGCTGAACTGAACTGAGCACAGCGCCCTCTGCTGGCTGCTGAGAAGTTCAACTCATGCACGTGCATAAATTAAACCCGACAAACAGCTGTAGATCGGATAGATTAGTTAGGGAAGAAAGCACAAGGGAGCTCTCCAGCTCCGGAAAAACGCGGTAAGCCCGAAAATGCTTTAAAACAGGCAAGGGGGGGAAAGGGATTTTTTAGTATTGGCGTATAAAACGCACCCTACTATTTTGGGTCACAAATGTAGACAAAAAAGTGCGTCTTATACGCCAATAAATACGGTAATTAAAAAATTTTAATAGCACCAAACTTTAAGGGTGCGTCTTATAATCAGGTGCGTCTTATACTCGGGACAATACGGTAGATTCTGTTGGTTGTAAAGATTATTCTGGATTCCTTCTTTTGCCCTTGTTCATCTGCTTCCTTTCATTAGGAGTAATTACTAGGCATTGAAGAGACTATTTCACTATTTACTGCCAGAGCAAATCAATTTGTTGTACCTTCGCAACAAAAGAATGGTACTGGAGTGACATGTCTGCAATTTGTGAGCCTTTTTGTAGCTCCGTGGAAAGCATAAGCCTTTCTCTTTAACCAGTCACAAAGAATTCAAACGTTTCTGGAAAGAGATTATATCAATTCAGAGTGTACAAGCCTATATGGTTTAAGCTGATCATTGGTAATATACATATAGAATCTTGGCATAATAAGTTGAATGTATTGTATAAAACAGAATGTAATACAGAAAATGTTATGTATAAAACAGTGTTTTCAGTCTTCTGAGTGTTCAGCTGCCTATGTTGTGGGAGGCCAGTGATCATGGATCACTTGCTGTGGATTTTTTTTTTTAAACCTTCAAAACTGCTGAATGGAACTGCTAAACTGATCAGGGAGATGATGCTTTGTGAGAGGGTGTACCTTCTCTTTCACTGTTGGCCTGATCAATTCCCGTGCCCTCACCAAGCGGTTTTTAGCTCCATTGGGAAAAACAAACAAACATGTCATGCCTAGTTTGACTCTAAGTCAAAAATTTTCTGGGTTTTATAATTGGAGTCACATTTCAATCTTGCACTACAAAAGGTTGTATTTCTGAGTATGTAAAGAACTAAATGTCTACCAAGGAGTCTACCCCCATGTTTCATCATGACAATGGGTACACCTCCTGATTTCCTATCCAGATGGGTAACTTATGCAGGGATATAGCATGCAGACTCCTCTAAGGGCAGTAAATTCTGTTGTGTCTCTACATTGAGAATAAATAATACAATCCCCTTGATCAGAGGTTCCCAAACCTTTTTGCCCCCTTGTGTTTGCGGGGGGGGGGGTTGGCTGCGGTGGCAGCGCTTCTGGGATTGTGCTGCCGCCGCTAGGGAACAAAGTGTTTTTTCACTTCTCTGAGGGGTGTTCCGGTCCTCCGGGGGGTGCAGGGAGCCTGTGGACCCCTCTGCAGGCCCCTCCCTGTACCTCAGAACAGCTCTCAGATGCCATCGCGACGTACTTCCGGTTTTGTTGGAAAACCTTTTTCCCTCATCACCTGCTAGGTATCCTGTGGCTTGTTAGGCGATGCGAGGGGGGAGCAACTACAGCACAAAGCAGAACAGTCTTCTATCCCCTGCCCACTTCCGGGCAAGAAACAGAAAGTGTGTTCTCCTTCATGCCACATGTGCAGCCACTGCATAGAGGACAATTCTTCCTAGAACTGGCTGCTGTTTCTCTCTCTCCCCCCCACCCCCAATCTCCCAGTAAGAGTCTCATGGCTTACATTGCATCAGAGGCAGGGAATCCAGGGATTTTACAATGGCCAGCACCCAAGGAAAATGGGCTGCTACTCCCCTCTCCAAAGCCTAGTAAGCCACGGGATGCTTACCAGGCAATGTAGCTAGGTAGGATATGGGCAGGTATGAGCGGAAGCCCTGCCAGCATGGGCCCTTGGACCATGCCCAACTAGGTCCAACTTGCGCCACTAACTCTGTTCCTATTTATAAATGCAGCGCAAACTATCAAGTGGTCATTTTGGGGGGGGGGGACACTGTATAAGAAAATGCCTGTTTCAACTTGCAATTTTCATTTAGTGGTAAATTATATCTTTGTGCTATTTGCTGTTCCTGATGGATGTTCTAGATGAAATATAAACTCTCTCTAGCATGCACACACTGGGGGAACCCAACCAAAAACTGGCACACACATTTTTCTTAAAAAAAAGATACTTCAGCTATACCTGTCTTTCCTGACCTTGTGACTTTGTGTCCAAAACCACTAGCATTTTAAGTAACCCACAACCCTTTTGGGAAGTAAAATATCAGTTTAAAGAAAAACAACCACCTAATGAACTTTTCAACTTAACTGCTACCGTTTTAGAAAATAAAAATCCTTTGCCTGAGTGACATCAACACATTTGTAACAAAATCGCTATAATCTTAAGTAGCCTTCAGGGTGAGTTTATTTTTAACAGACTTTGACTATGTTCTTTAGCCTGCTATTAGCTGTTTTACTCACAATTATACAATCTGCCTATTTTAATATTCATTACCATTGCCTGAAAGGGAGCTGCTTTCTACTATGGTATCAATCTCAGTTCTGCACTTACAGTGCAGTCCTATGCATGTCTACTCATCTGTAAGCCCCATTGAGTACAATGTAACAATGGAGTGTCATTTCCACTCAGTTGTCGTTGTTGTTTTCCCCATCAGATGACTATCATGAACTGATCAAGCTATAAGTAAAAGTTATAGTGGAACTGGCAAAGGTACAGAAGAGAGCAACCAAAATTATTAGTGGGCTGGGGCATCTCCCTTATGAGGAAAGGCTACAGCATTTGCGCCTGAGGGGGGACATGATTGAGGGCCCATCCATATCCAACTTTCCAGCACCGATGCAGCTGCAGTGCAGCCCCGAGGTAAAAGAACAAATGTTCCCTTACCTTGAGGAGGCCTCTGTGACTGCCATCACCACCGCAGGATGCAGCGCACACCCTGTTGGCACAGCTGCATCAGCGCTGGAAAGTTGGATAGGATTGGGTCTTGAGACATAAAATTATGCATGTGATTGATAGAGTGGATAGAGGGAAGTTCTTTTCCCTCTCACTCAAAACCAGAACCAGGCAACATCTACTAAAATTGACTGGTGGGAGAGTTAGAACAGACAAAAGGAAATATTTATTTACCCGGTGTGCAATTAATCTGTGGAATTCCTTGCCACAGGATGGGGTGATGGCACCTGGCCCAGATGCCTTTACAAGGAGATTGGCCACATTTATGGAGGAAAGGTTTTAGAGGTAGCTTATATCTGAATGCAAGGGAATGGCAACAGTATACAAGTATCTTGCTGCCTGTGTGCTCCCAGAGTTAACTGGTGGTGGGCCACTTGATATGCAAGAAGCTGGACTAGATGGGCCTTTGGCCTGATCCAGTAAGGCTCTTCTTATGTTCTTAAGCATGCAAATACAGACTAAGGCAGTGGTTCCCAAACTTTTCTGGCTCACAACGCCCTGCAGCTTCTTCTTCCTGGCTCACGACGCTCCCGGTAGCTCCTCCTACCTGTTCTCCTGGGCGCCGCCATCTTGACTCTCACGAAATCTCACGAGATCCAAGATGGTGGTGCTCAATTCTCACAAGATTTGGAAGCTGCCATCTTGGATCTTTCAAGATTTCGTGAGATCCAAAATGGCAGCACCTAGGAGAACAGGTCGGAGGAGCTACTGGGGACATCTCACGACGCCTCTGTAACTGTGTCGCAACGCACAGTTTGGGAACCACTCGACTAAGGTGTACTGGCAGAAATCAAAATTTAATTAACTTGTCGGGAACATAGTCTGATAGGCAGGTTGCTAACTCAATAGAATACAAAAATGAAACGTACTCACATCAGTAGGGATAAAGAAGTGATATTTCATGGAGAAGGGCATACGAAAGACTGGCTTCTTGTTCTCTCCGTTATCAGGTGAAGTGTTGCCAGTAAACAACAAAAATCCAGGTGAGGGTGATGAATGGTGAGCCACTGTCAATAAGTAGTGACATTTAGTGAGGGTGAATTTTTACTTTTCTTGATAATGTTTGGATAATCCCAGAGGGGAAAAATGTGTGTTAGCTTCATGTGAATTTCAGAAAAGCACCAATCAAAGTTTGGATACTGGTGGGCCAACTTTAGCTGAATCTAAATATGTTAGATGTATTGGTGTTCATCTGGCCTCCTGACCTGGAGTGATATAAACAACCCCCATGTCTTAGCCCTAGAAGTCTAGAGATGCTTCTGGAGAATAGACTTGGAATTCTAGATAGCAGGAGCACCCAGAAATGTTTTTCAACGACCAACTCAGTGCATCAAGAAAAGAGTGTTTGCCTTACTGGCACAATTCCAGGCAGAGCCGTAGCAGCAGCGAGTGCTGCCTGGAGCACTCGCTGCTGCACCGCCCCAAAGGGGCGGCGCTGTTCCGGGGGGGTGGCGCCGCTCCGGGGGGACGACCCGGCTTCCGCGGGCGCTCCGAGGCCTTCTCCCCCGGCCTCGGAGCCGGAGAAAGCCCCGGAGTGCCCACCTTGACCGGTGGCCGGGGCTTTCTGAAGGCCGACTGCCGCGCCACACTGTTTATCTTTGTTTTGCACATGCGCAAAACATTTTAACGTTTTGCACATGTGCAAAACAAAGATAAACAGCGCAGCACGGCAGTCGGCCTTCAGAAAGCCCTGGCCACCGGTCAAGGTGGACGCTCCGGGGCTTTCTCCGGCTCCGATGAGGGGGAGAAGGCCTCGGAGCGCCCGCCGGCATCACCTGGCGGGCGCGCTCGCTCCACGGAAAGACTGGAGCGAGCAGAGCAGCGCCGCCCGGGGCCGAGGTGCCGCCTGGAGCCGCTGCTCCGCTCGCTCCAGTCTATCCATGCCTCTGATTCCAGGTACCCCTGTGTTTTGTGCACCGTGGCTACGATGCTGGTGCACCATTAAATGCGAAGTACCCTCTTCCAGACCAACAAATTAGTTCAGTGATTTCAATTCTGCATCTTCAGTTGTGATAGAAAAGCTGTTGAAAACAAATGCAGACTCAAGTACTAGTATTGTCCAAATATAGATTTCTAAGAACGTATCTACTAGTATTGTATTTGCCTAGTGACTCCTAGTCTCTGCTAGAGGGTGAGTCACCATGTTCTTTTGGAACCAGCTTCAAACTGCCCTACAGTCCATTCTTTGCAGTAGTGTAATCTTGAGGTTAAAAGGAGATTAATGTCAGCTGCCAAGTCCTAATCTGAAAAAGAGGCTTGGAGCTTTCTCGTTTGATGAAATTAGATTTATCTTGGGGCAAAAGGAGAATGTAATGGCTTTTGGCTCTATGGAAGCAGAAATGGATGATGGAATATAATAGTTGTAGCTGTAAAAGGGAAACCAAAATCTCATGTCATAACCTAGAATTCAAATTTTGCTTCTCTGTTCAATTATATCATTTTGGGTGCCATTTTGTTAAGTAAAAAGGAAATCCTAGTACCTACAATAAAATTATGACCATTTAGCCATGCAAGATTAAGGGACTGAAGATTGCTGTAGCATAATTGCAAGGCAGCAATAATAATGAACATTCTTGTGAAGAACTGGGACAATTTATATAAAATTAAGACCTTCAGCTATTACCAAATATAGATTTTAAATCTTTTGAATTATTCAAATTCTACAATGTCAATTAACATACCTTAATTAATTCTTGAACTAACATGCTAAAGTTCAAATTTTTCAAACGTTTTTGATTAATACATGGCATACAACTTTACCTGAAGTAGTTTTTTATGTTAAAATGGATATTAATAATTTTATACGAATAATATAAAAAGGAGGGAAAGAGTGTGTATATAGTAATGATAATTGCAATTCAGATGTATATTTTTAAATTGCTACAAATTAAGTAGTGCTTCTAGATCAGGGGTTCTCAACTCCTTCGTGGCCGATTACCACCTCCGGTGCCACTCTCCTGCTGCGTACCACCGGAAGTGACTGGCGATGATATTATTACCAGTTACTTCCGGGTTTTCAGGTTTTTGACCAGAAAACGCAGATAGGAGGCTCTGGGCAGGTGGGAGGGCCCTTCTCAGCATTCCCGAGAGGCTCAGCCAAAGGCAGGAGCCTCTTGTGAGCGAAAATGCACTGCCGAAAATGCCATGTCGGAGCGGGGTTCTGGTGGTCTGAGTACCACCAGCAGTCAGCTGAAGTACCCCTGGTGGTACTACTACCACTGGTTGAGAAACCCCTATTCTAAATAATACTGTTATTTGGGAAGCATAAAACAGCTGAGATTTAACATTCAATTGATACTAATGTGACCATCACTGCAAACAAGTGTCTGCAAATTTAATCTTGTGAGATTATTCATTCATCTTTAAATTAGAACCCTTTCATCTGTTAGGGAGTTGGCCATGACATCTTATTTTCCAGCCTGCTGGCACCATATAAATACCTTTTATAGTAAAGAGGTTTCATCTCTTGGAGACAGGTGAATGGTTTCTTCTGCTGGAAAAGGGGGGAATCATAATTTTTCTAGGCAGAGCAGTCGGTGGAAGAATCCTTTTCATATAGTAAATTCCTCCACCCAGATGATTTGCAGCTATCAATAAATACACAGGAGCAGAGGCAGTTCAGGTTTCAAAAGAAAACACTTTACTCACAGTTTACAATCATATGCATCTTTTGAAGTATTTGAGGTTTCTACAGCTTGAGGAACAGGGAACCCTGAATGCTGTTCTCTTTGCATAGTAAAGGGACGCTTTTGAGCAGTGGCTGCCTGCCATTCAGAGTCAGAGCTCAGAAACCTGGCTGCCGCTCCTTCAATAGTCAGAAATAGAAACATGTGGGAGAAGTGGGGAAGAACATTTACGTAAAAGACAAACTCGCTACAGGTACCACAAAGGACATCTGGAGAGAATATGCTGACCTCCAGAATCCTGCAGGTGGCATTGCACCTATATCCCAACTTCCTCAAGATCCCTTCTGACAATTTTTGGGTTGGGAACATGTTTCAAGTGGAGAGTACACTCCAGCAGCAGTTTCCATGATTTGGGAACACTTTGTAGATTTTACCTTTATAGTAAAAGTCATTTTAACATAAACGACTTTTACATATAGTAAAAGTCGTTTTAACATAAAACATTAAAAAATATGTTTTAAGCTTTGTTTTTAAAACAACTTGCTTTTAATCCTTATCTGGTTTTTAATTAGTTTAAAAAAAACCACGTATTACTATTTTTTGAATTTTTCTACATGGCTTTTATTCCCAGATATAAACCTAGGACTCTGTACATTACTGCTGGCCTTGATAGTTTAAGATTGTTTTTACTGTGTAGATCTTCCATAATCATGGAAATTTCAGTAGCAAAGTATCCTAGAAGAGCCAGTTTGTATGATCCAGCAAAGTTGATCCTGTTTAAGGATCTTCACCTACTGACTCTGTCTTGCGCCTTTTGGCTTTTTCCAGCCTCTCCAAATTAGTACATTCCACTGATTGTTTCAAAACATGAGTGAATACAGTGTTTATCTCAAAATGTTTATTTTAGCTGTTTGTTCTCATCAGTAACACTGCCTTAGACCTTGAAAGCTTCTCAGCACACCAGAGTTTGGCAATGGGCAGCCCAATCCTACTTAAGGATCCGCCGAGCAGCCGAGGCCGCCCGCCGGATCCTGCTCTCCACCGCGGGCAACGGTGGCTGGGGCCGGTAGGCCTCCTCGGATTTCCGCCAGCTATTTTGCTGGCAGGACGCCATGTAATGACCCCGCCACCCGCCGGAGACCGGGGTATGGCGGACGCCATGCCCCCGCCCGGGGCAGCAGGGCCTATGGCCGCCCTTCTGGCTCCACCATCCCTCCTCCGCCTCCGCCGTCCCTCCCCCTGTCTGCCGAGCCGCCTCCCACTGGATCCAGACCTACCTGGGTTCAGCTTCGGGCCGAGGGCTCTGACAGCCGAGCTGGGAAGCCCGGCCTTGCACCGGCCTTCCCAGCTCTAAAGTAGTCCGCAAACGTGCCTTATGACACGTTTGCGACATAGCTTAAGCAGGATTGTGCCGTAAAAATGTTAACAAAGCTTAAGCTAATACTGTGTGAAATTAGACCAAGTTATGTACAGATATCAACTAATGGCCCAATCTTATGGGCCCAATACGCTGGCGGATCTCATGATATGCTGTCACACCGGCCTCGCCACCATTCTATGGCCTGCTAATCACAGTGTGGCAGCTGGGAAGTTTCTTCCCACCAGCAACGGGCCGCAGATCACCCGCTGGAGCAGGTAAGGTGGCAGCGAAGGCTGTTCAGGGAAGGATTGTGGGCGGTTCGGGGGCAGAAACCAAGGCAGGCCATGGGTGGTTCGAAAGTGCAAGGGAGATTATTTTCGCAGCAGTGTCACGTGCTAAGATCTTATTCCCCCTTTTCCCACCCTGACATGCCTCCTTTACAAAAAGATGTCAATATAAAAACCTGTGGATATCAGACATAAAATGCAACGTCTTGCTCAAATTGCAGATAGCATTATCAAGCCCTATAGTAGCAGGAAAGATACAACTTTTACCCGTTAGTCTCTAGTTATTTTAAGATTGTTGCTGGCCATGAAAACTTGAAATCGTATGTAGTTTCCTTTTCCTTTAATGATTGTGTACCTTTTCCCTTTTATGTTCTAATGCAATTGGAAATAAGCAAACAAAAACATGTTTTGAGAGTAGTCATTCATCATTACGTTGACATTTGGAAATTATGCTAACTTGAACTCAGTTCATATTAGATTTTAGATGTTAGATTTTACCAAAAACAGAAGATCAGTATATGTGTCCAAGCATAAAGAAAAATGTTGCCTCTTAAAATGAGACTAATTTTTAAAATACATTAAGATCCTTTTTGCTTTCTCTACTCCTACTTACAAAATTCCCTAAGGAATGCAAGAATTTTTTTGTCAACATCCATATTGGGTTTTTCTTTGATTGTCCGGTATTTAAGACTTGCTATTATCAAGTCAAAGGCCAATGATATTTTCCTCTAATAATATTGAAGTACAAAGGGCATATTGGTAAATAAATGTCTAGGTCAGGGGTGGCCAACCTTTCAGCCTGAATGCTCCTGGCCCTTTAATGGTTGCATAGGTGAGGGCATTTCAGCAGGTGCAGCTGCTTTAGCAGCACCATCAGCACTTGCAGGTGCCACGATTCTGTCTTCTACACAGCTCTTAAGAACGCAGAGGCCCTCGTGGTGGAAGATTGGCCACCCCTGGTCTAGGTCTTCCACAGTGTCCTTGTCACATGAACAGATTCTCACTTGGTAAGGTTTATTGCTGCCATCTCCCATCTACTGATTTCAACTGAAAGTAACTTAGGCTGCAATCCTATATGCATTTATATTGTGCTCAGTTGGAAAGGGGTACAAATCCTTGCATTTTGTATATTTCCCCCCCTTTTTTTAACCCTTCCAAACAAAGTTGCCTAGTCATGAGTCAGACTGAAGCAGTATCTTCAAGTGGCAGGCTGGAGGAGGCAGTGAACTCACAAGGGATGCCTTACACCTTGCACCTGCCTACTGCCTCCCCAGGCCTGCTGCCTACGCAACTGCTTCACCCCGTGCTCTGGTCCCCTTCTTGCTTGTTGAGAGCAAGAAATGCAAAAGATTGGGGCTGTGACAACTTGCCTCTTCTTCCAGTGCTGCTCCCACAAGCAATCATCACAACAGTGGTGATGGGGCAAAAAGCTACAAGGCACTGTAACAATCCAGTTCTGATAGCAGGTTCACGGTACCTCTGCCTCCTCCTTGCTTGCCCAGCAGCAGCCAGGCAAGCAAGAAGGGGGACTCTACTACCAGCATGCTCTGCCCAGTCTGTCTGAAGACACAGCTGTCAGAAATGAGTGGGAGGCAGTGGAAGTAAAGGTAAGGAGGCAAGGGAGTCAGGATTCATTCACTGTGCTGCCCTTCCCTCCCTTCTCCTTGCCCACCTGGCTGGTTCTGTAGACCAGCAGTTCTCAGTTTTTTCAATCTCTGGAGCCCTTTATACTCTTAAAGGGAGTCTTGGGGTGCCCTGCTGGTGCATGTGCTGAGTCTCGGGGAGCCCCAGAGGTCCGATGCATGCACAGAATGGCACAGTGCTGAGCAGATGGCGGCCACTTATGGTGTGCTCATGGAGCCCCTAAAAGGGTCTCTGGGAGATTGGCATGTCCCTGTCAATTGGGCACTCCAGCCCACCAGACCAGGTCAAAGGGCAAGTAGAGGAGTTCAGGTGGTTATAACTCATCCAAACAGATAAACCCATAGCATCATCAGCCCTAGGTTATACACAGATGCCTGTGCATGTTGCCTGGTCCATAGGTAAGAAAGAGTAGGGGAAAAGGACTCACCTATCTGTAGCAGGGATTTGTTTTATTTGCTGCTTGCATTTTAAGCTCCTTGTCCAACAACAACAAAAGAACCCTTCTTGTCATTCCTGTCTGTTTGCTTGCTTTGATTCTTGGCAGCCCTTCCTTTTTGTTTTGGTCCTCCAGCCTTCAAACACTGTCTATGTTTTACTGATTACCAACCTGGGCTCAGTTAATTAGGGAGAGAGTGGGGTGCCAAGCCTACAAGACCATGCTATTTCCCTAATGTTTGGGTTCAAGGGTTACCCACTTCCTAGCCAAGGGATACCCACACACTAGGAGCTCTTTGAGTATCCTGAGAGATGGGCTTTTCCAAAGTGGCCTCTTTTCTGTCTGGATGTCCTAGCCTTGTAGGTTGCAGTAGAATACTACCAATCCCCCATCAACCCCAGTCTGACCAGTATGAGGAAGTGGGACATGGAGAGCAAGGGAGAAAGAGCTGTTGCTAACTGCTAGGCACTGTGTTTGTCTTGCCCTTCACCCTATCCTCCACCACAGGAACTACTTCTGAGTAGACTTGAGTAGGATTGAACTGTTAATCATAAAACAAATTTTCCCTGACTATGAGCAATTATATTTAAGAAGTACTGTACCACTCTTTCCACATTGTATTTGTACATATTTTAGACAAAGAAGCAATCCAGGAAGCTTTAGGAACTCTCCTAGTTTTAGTTTATATTAGTATAGTCCTTATCTTCTGAGAAATGTCAGTTTTATGTACTTTCAGAAGTACCGTATATTATCACATTCAGAGCGCAATCCTGTGTAACCTTGCACCGGTGTAACAGTAGATGCACCGTTGTAAATGCACTTATGCCAGTGTATATTATTGTACTTATTGCACTTACACCGGTGCATCTGGTGTTACACTGGTACAAGGTTACACAGGATTGCGCTGTCAGTGAGATTACCTAACCTGTTCCTCTTAAAACATTTTTATATAATTCAACCAAGAAACAAAAGTTGTTTGAGATGTTTCTGGTCCATCTATCAGGCATAGTTTGGATAATCTATTTGTAAATCTAATTTTTCGAACCAGTAGTTTATCTTTGAGACATTTTAAAAAGCAGTATTCATCATTTCAACCTCTAGCAGACAATTAGTAGCCAATTAGTCTTCTTTATAAGACTAATATGTTTCTTCAACGCAGTTTTAGAAAAGTTGTTAATATAAGCAAGTGATGTTTTGAAACACCACCCCTCCCCCAAAACTTAGCAGGAGTATTGATTAGCGGTTAGCCCTTAGTTAGCCTGGAACAGTTTGATTGATGGGATTACTGCTGCTGTTTCTTTTGTATCATAGAGAGATTAAAAATTAAATAGTTGCTTTGGGGCAAAGATTTTCAGCAGGGGAAATGGTATGCAGGTAAGAAGTTACACACCTGCTACCCTCTCAGCATTACCCCAGTTTGGACAGGGCCCCTGCTATTGGGAGGGGGGGCAAATAAGTCCCTAACTAGACAACAGCATATTTAATGTCCTGTCTAGTTTGATCCTAAATCTCATTAAAATCAGTGCCATTGAGATATACTTTGTTTTCTCTTAATTGCACCCATTATTATTATTACGTTATTAAACATTTTGAGATGTAATCCTGGTTAATATTTATACTCATATTTTGAACAGAAGACAATTTGTTTGCATGTTCCTATGTGTGTGATAGAGTTGCTGCTGAATTACAGAATTAATTTCTGACATTTTTCAGGTATCCAAAGATCTGCCTGAGAAACAGAAAGAAACTGAGCACCTGCTAAATAATTTGATCCAGTTTGAGCAACAGTTACGTCAGCTACAATTGTGGCTTTCTCCTATCAAAGATCAATTGGAACTTTACAACAAAGTGGGCCAACCTGGAGCTTTTGACATTAAGGTATTTTTTCTAAAATTGTTACCATTTACTTGTTACAGGAGAAATATTTAGATTATGAGTTTTCTTCATAGCTAACAGTTCTTACTGTTAGCCCTGCCATAACACTTTCTTCAGCTCCATTTCTCAGGTTTCTCTTCTCCCCCCCATCCGATAGCACATTCATCTCTCTGCCCCCCATCTCTGTTACCCCAGTTTTATTCGGTTTCCCTACCCAGAGATTTCTCTGCAGCCTCATGCTCATATACCTCTTCTTTTTCTCTGCACTGTTTGTGTCACTACCATCAGTTTCTCTCCATTCTAGCTCTGTTATCCCCTTTTTCTCTCTTTGATTTTTCTAGATCCCCATCCTTCAGCAGTTATCTTTCCTTTCCCTATAGATCTGTCTCTGCATACTATATTATCCTTTTTTTACACACACACACACACACACACACACACACACACACACACACACACACACACACACACCTCCGCACCCTCAGTCCTCTTCTTTTCCTTTAGTTTTGCTTTTGATCTCTTTTTGTCCTGTCCCCCTTTCCTAATTTTATCTCTACTCTACCTCTCCTTGCTGCTTTTGGCAGCAACCACATGTATGGCTTTCACTTTCCACTGAAGGAGTCTCAGGTAGGAGTTGGTCATGCAGGCTGACTGGCTGCAACAGGCTGACAAAGGTGACATCAACTCCGCTATCCATTTCTGAATGCAGGTGCAATGCAGATTAACAGTGCAATCGTATCCAATTTACGCCACCATTGTAACCAGCAGTGCAGCGAGAACAGGAGGCCCCAGAACGGAGAGGGGATTTGAATCCCCTCCAAAAGGGGACTTCAAAGAGGATTTGAATCTCCTTTCCGTTCTGGGGCCTCCTGTTCTCGCTGCGCCACTGGTTACAACGGTGGCATAAGTTGGATAGGATTGCACCCTTAATGTTGTAGATATTATTTTATGCACAATGTTACTGTTGATGGGCTTAGGTGTTAGAGCCTAGATGTTACAAACAATATGTAGAAAAGGGCCACAAACAACGAGTATTTTTGAATTTCCCTCAAGGAGCTACAAATAGATAAAGTGTTTACAAGTAACTACTTCCAAGCAACTCTCCCCCCTTCCAGTTTACAATGTTCCAGTGCCAGATTATCCTTGACCTAGGAGCTATAGCCTAGGAGCGATTGGAAGGACAGTTCCTTTAATCTTAGACCCAAATTGGGACCATGCTTGGGAAAGATGGGATAGAAACGTATGAAATAAATGGGGGCAGAACTAAACTCTGTAGGGCAGTTTTAGCCAAATTTAAGCAATGAAGTGCTTTCGATTTCAATCTGAGAGCAAATCTCTTCTTTTCCCCCTTCAAAATCAATGGGTTTTGAAATGTTTAGCACATGGGTGGGGCATACATTGGCAACAGGAGATAGGGTTAAGCTGCAAATACAACTTAATTATTTCTGGAAGCAATTAATTTGAAACCTGAGCAAAGACTGAAAGAAAACAAACAAGCACACATTTTAAACTTGGAAAAGTCCTGTTTGTCCATGTGGTACAAAGAATTATTTTGTCTATAGAAAGTTTTTTTTTTCTTCCTGGCAGCTATAAATAAAATATACTTCTACTGACCTACAAGGGCTTTCTATAAAACAGAATAAACATAACCGCATATAGCTGCAAATGCTCACTGAAAAGTATGTACTGTAAATCACCTTTATTATCTGGTCCTTGTCGTAACAAGTATGATTATAGTCACTGAACACAAAGTAAGGTGTGGATCTCTGCAGGGTGAGCATTAAACCTAAGAAAAAGATAATTGCACCATGTTCACAGGCAGAATTAGTTTTGTGTAGGTTAACTCCTGTAGCTCAGCATTTAGAGATATAATCATGGTGGGAAAGGTTGGGGTATTTTTGTTCAGATAGTGAAATAAAAATGTGAATTGCTGCTCATAACTAGACTGAAGAAAAGAAATGTTCCATCAGAGATTCTCCATGGATGAAAGTGACCAGGTTATGTTATTGCATGACCCCTGGATAAAATAGCAATCTAATCAATATATTTAATGTTCATAGTTTCTCTGTGTTATTAGCACCTGAGTCCTAAACACATTTACTTGGCAGTGAATCCATTTAAATTTAGTGCATTTAATTTGACTTCAGTCATACCTCATGACCATTTATATGTGCTAGATACTGTGTCAAGATACAGTATACCTATCAAAAGTAGTATTGTAAGTAGATGGGGTAAAACTAACCTGTTTAAACAGTTTAACCCCATTTTCCCTATTAGTGGGTGAACAGTCCAATGCTTGATAAATTCTGCTTCACAATGATAAGAAGAGCCCACATCAAAGAATCAAAAAGCGACGTCACTGAACATTTGGCCACCAGAAGCCCGTTGCTCCAGTGGTGATTTTTCTGACACCTCCTTCTTAAAACCCGAATAATTTCAGGAACTTAACAATTACTCCAGAGGAAAAAAAAAAGTTAATTATGCAAAAAGGCTTATAAAGAAAATGTGTGGGAAGTGCTGTGGTTATTGTGACGTGAGCAATATGGAGTCCTGCAAGAAATCTGTTGGAACAGCTGATGCGATTATTTTTTTAAAAAAAAAAATTAATAAGTAATTATACTTTGTTAAGGCGGCTTAGGTATTTTAGGAATAAGTTCACCACTGTATAGCTAAACTGTGGTAAAGTCTTGATCAATGATATTTATTTGTGGTAGAATGCAGTGGTTTGAGACCTACAGATTTAAAATAAGCTATTTTGCCCCATAATAATTTCTACTTGGTAACCATTTGTCAGTGATAATATGAAGATAAGCTCTTCTCTTTGATAAGTTACTGATATGAGCATCAAGGGAAGCATCTATCATGTTAATATGCTAATTACTGTAAAGTGCTATTTATCACAATACACTTAATTGAAAGCATTACCTTTACAGAAAGAGATAAGAATGCAAACTCGGGGAGTATAACTCCAAATAAAATATGAAGAGAAACAAATTAATCCACATTCCAGAACTGGCTTAGCAACAGTTGAAATGGTACCCCCCCCCCCCAGGTATTTGTACTTATTTATTTATCTGGATATTTATATCCTGTTTTTCTGCCTCAAAGGAAACCCTCAAGGTGGCTTACAATATTTAAAGGGCAGAACTACAATAGTAAAATCATAAAAATCATATAAAAGTAATCCCAAACGCCAACAAACAAATAAAAACCCTGAACTGGGAAAATGAATTAGTACCACAAAAATATAAATAGGAGTATAAATCTTGTAAAGAACAAATTATTTATTTACCCTGTGTGTAATCAATCTGTGGAACTCCTTGTCACAGGATGTTGTGATGGCACCTGGCCTAAACACCTTTAAAAGGAGATTAAATAGATTTATGGAGGAAAAGTCTATCACAAGTTACAAATCATGATGAGTGTATGCAACCTCTGAGTTTTAGTGGTAACCTCTCTCTGAATGCCAGATGCAAAGGAGTGGCAACAGGATGCAGGGATCTTGTTGTCTTGTGTGCTCCCTGCGGCATCTGGTGGGGCCACTGTGGGATACAGGAAGCTGGACTAGATGGGCCCTTGGCCTGATCCAGCAGGGCTCTTCTTATGTAACAACAAAAAATATTGATTAATCAGTTAAATACTGCAGAATGATCAAGAAGAATGCAAATACTGTGTAGAAGAAAGTCCTTTAGGTCTGGCTACCAGTAAGCGATGAGATATTTTAGCAAGAACCGTTTCACATGGAGTGACATTCATAGAAGCCTGATTGAATGGGGCCCATTCAACTTGCTTAAGAGCCTCACAAAGAAATAATAGAAGAGAAATAGTTTGACAATTAAGACAAAAAGGATACAAGGTTTGTTTGTTTTTTAAGTAAACTATAGCTTTTTAGATACCAGGGATAAATGCCAGAAGAAGGAAAAAAAAAAAAGATTAAGCATAAAAACCGAATGCAGAAGATTAGTGAACAGAGAGACGAAAAAGCCAAGAGGGTTGAAGGGTAAGAAACAAGTCTAGTTTCAGAAGAGAAAGAAATAACATTCATTCTCAGAAGACGAAACAGAGACAAAGAAAGAAAATGTAGCTAGGGAGCACAAGAAAAGCAAGATAAAGGAACAGTAGAAGGTAGAGGCAAAGGCATAATTGTGGGATTAGGAGCAGCCATTGTTTTACACCTTACAGATAAAGTAGGAGGCACACAGGAGGTCTTTCTCATTAAGAGAAAAGAATGATTGAATAGAAGGAACACAGGATGAGAGAAGGAATTGAGAGTAGAAAAAGGTGTCAAAATTAGATAATGAAGGTGCTGAAGATAAGTTAATGAAGAAAGAGCAGAGATGAAACCAGTGGAGTCACTAGGGCGCGCGCCGCCCCAAAGCGCGGACGCGCGTGTCACCCTAATGACTCTTGGTGCGGCTGTGAGGGCGTGCCCCGATTTGGGGGGGGCGACCCGACGGGATGCTGCCCTGGGTGCCCCCCGGCTCTCCCCCCCCCATTGCAGCCGGCTCTGCTCCAAGGCCTTCTCACAGCCTCGGAGGCCCCGAGGCTGGGAGAAGGCCTTGGAGCGACCTCCCCGGCCGATGAGCCAGGGCCTTCTAACGAAGGCCCACTGCGTCACAACGTTATTTATAACGTTTTCCGCACATGTGCAGGCCATTCCTGAGGGGAAAGGTCTGCCCTTTTCCCTCAGGAACGGTCTGCGCATGCACGAAAAACGTTATAAATAACGTTGTGACGCAGTGGGCCTTCGTCAGAAGACCCTGGCGCGTCGGCCAGGGAGGTCACTCCAAGGCCTTCTCCCGGCCTCGGAGCGGAGCCTCCGGAGGGCGGCGCGCGCGTGGCAGTCCGCCCGTGTGCATCACCCTTCAGCAGACCACTCCACGCGCTTCGCGATAGCGACGCGCCTGGATGAAACATAAGCTTTTCTTTGGAGAGGAAAGAGGCCAAGTACAGTAAGCATGAATTTGTAGTGCATAAGGTCATGCTGGGACCTAAAGGATCTTTGCCAGATTTTAGCAAGACTGAAATAATGCTAACTGGAATCACATTTCAGGGTTTGTTTGTTTTTGGTCTTTTGTTCAGATTTAAACAAAGCTGTTCACTCATTAGTTTACACCAGTGCAATGAAAAATCATCAGTGCCTGAATCTCTTCCAGCTTTTAAAATTCTTTAGTTTCATCAGTTTGGGATGTTGACAAAAAAATGAAATGGAAGTTTTTCTCTGCTTTTCAGACAGAGATGGTGAGGTGTTTCGGAAAATGAGTTTGTAAAAGTTTGACGCTTGATTTGTGTTGGCTTAAATAAAAAATGTTTAAGAGCACAATCCTATGCACGTCTACTTGGAAGTAAGCACCATTGATTTCAGTGAAACTTACTCCTGTGTAAATAAGTACAGGATTGTAGCCCAAGGGCCCAATTCTAACCGGCTAGCACCTCTGGAACGAGTGTTCCGGTGACGCTAGGCTCTTTCCAGCTGTCGCAAAAGGCGACATGCTGGAGCATGCAGACGGGCCACTGCTGGAAGCAGCAAGTGGTTGGTTCCATGCAGCAGCAGACTCCGGATGCCCCAGGTAGGATCACGCAGGGGGTGGGAGGGTGGAACGGGGTGGGGAAGGCTGCAACGAGGCAGCGATGGGAATGAGGGCAGATCAGGATCAGGAAAGGGTTCAGTGGCAGTGGCATCTGCCAAATCCAAGCCCCCTTTCTGGGCTTGACCCGCCTTCATGGGTCCATGCAGACTTGTGCCAGCAATATTGCTGGTGCAGGTCCGAGTAGACCCACCGGGCAGGCAGGGGCCTTCCCCAGTGCAAGGGAACAATGTTCCCTTACCCCAAGGGGGGCTCCAGAGGCCAACCCCCCCCCACGGGATGCAGCAAACACCACATTTGTGCTGCGATATTGCCACGGGGGGAGTTATGGTGGATTGAACTGTAAGTCATTGAATAATTTGAGTGAAGCAGGTGTATGTAGGTTTGATCAGTCTCTTGGATGGAGAGAAAAAAGTATATAAAAATAAATAATAATAATTGGAAATTTTGTTTCTTTTTAACTTGAGCTTTTCCTTGCTTTTCTTTAATTGCCAGAACACTGTTTGATTTCAAAAGAAAGCTAACATCTTCTTTCTCTTTCATCAGATTCCCCAAAGGGTTGCTTAGGATATATTAATAAGGAGTCAGTTTGAGAAGCATGTAATTTATGAATAGTGTACTGCAGTTTAACCAGTTTATGATATTTTTTCCTCTGTGGGGGGCTTTAACAAAATCAGTAGATAGCAATTGACATTGCTGTTCTAAATCCCTTACATCCTACACTATATCTTTGGAGGGGGACGGTCTTATAAGAGACCAAAAAAATGACACGTCCTTTCAGAAAGACTTCTAAAGAATCTGATAAAGTAAAATGATCACCTTCTGATGGTGTGTTTGAGAGAGTGTGCAGTATGGACATATAAAAATAAGGTAACATAATAGTGCTATATGTAACTGCCATCTTGAGCTCTTATTGTTATTATTAATTCCTCTAAAAATGGAGAGTGAAGGGGCCAGGCAAAGCAAAGGGCAGGTTCGATTTGCCTTGCTTCAGGCCGCACCGTGCCACGGGGTGTGTGCCACGGGGCCTTAACGGTCTCCGGGATTTTCGTGTACCACTACATCGTAATGGAAAGGGATAGGGTAACATAATTAACAGCGATGGAAAGGGAAATCTTCAAAGTTTTTTACAGACCTTACAAATGCTGGATGTGTCCACCCTTTGTGCCACGAATCTAATCTAATTCGGCCCACACTCGCACCAGTGTTGCCTGGTCCACCTGAGTGATAGCCATGGTAATGCTTAATCCTTACTGACAGGAACTCCCCCTACTGACCAAGGATGTGTCGCTGTGCATATAGAAAACTTGGAGACAGTTTCTATCACCATGTGCTGTGTTTCTGTATCCCTCACCGTTACGGTGTTATGGCTCACCGAAATCCTGGAGACCATTATGACTCACCCTGTATGTTCAGTGAACTGCTCCTTAACAGCATTTTGCTATACTTAAAGAAAGGCAAGTGAAAGTGCCAATCCTTCTAAGCAATCATTTTACTAAGAAATTACTTTTGAACAAGAAAAACTAACAACACATACAGTAAAGGAAAAAAAATAAAGTTTCCTCATGTTGTCTCTTAATTGACTTTGTGCAGATGCATGCCAGCTGCATATCCTTTTTGAAGGCATTTTTGTCAAGAAACGTTTATAGCAAAGGCAGAAAAGTGATGCAGCATTTTAAAACTTATTTTTCTGCATGTATAACTAACTATATTTCAGACAACTAGCATCTAAAAGCAATTAATATTTTTGTGTGCGTATGTGGAGGAGGGCACTTCTGATTTAATGATGGAAAGAAGACTATATGACTGTGAATTACACTTAGTGCTTCATTAGTGCTCTGCCGAATGTTCATGGGGTCAATTTCAGGTTCCAGCTTAAGGAAGGGGACCCCCCCCCAAAAAAGAAGCCACCATTCTCTATTTAAAATATTTGTATCCTTCCTTTCCACCTGTTACCAGGACACTCAAGGTGGCTCACAACCATACAATTTTGAAGATACGACAACAAAAAATAAGATGCAATACAAATCAATTTTGCACCAAAGAATGCACGGCCCAATCCCTCCCCCTCTATTAACTAGTAAAGGAGGCAATCTTTAGAGCTTATCAGCATTGGTCCTCTCTTCTGGGTGAGGGCTGTGGACTGTTCTGTAGATAATTGCCACTTTAAAAGAAGTGATCTGCAGCAGGAATTGTGTACCTTCCCTTCTTTTGCAAAACTTCTTCCAAGAAAGCAAAAGGAATGCAGGATGTTAGAATGGTATAATGGTTCTGGTATTAGAAGGGCAGCCCAATCCTATTGTAAAGATCCTGAGCTCCACCACGGGCAGCCTGCAGCAGACTCCCCACGGCGGAAAGTCTACTTGGGGAAGGGGACACTTGTCCCCTTCCCTGAGTGTAATAGCTACTCGGGCCGATAGGCCTCCTTGGATTTCCGCCACCCTAGCTTAGAATAGGATTGCGCTCTTAGACCTGGAAGATCTAGGTTCAAATCCATGCTCAGCTATGAAGCTTCCTGGGTGACTTTGGGTCAATCACTATCTCTCAGCCTAACTTACCTCATTAGGTTGTTGTATACCACGTATACCATGTATACCACCCTGAGCTCCTTGAAGGAAGGGTGGTATAACTGTGAAGGAAATGTATAGAACACAGTGGTTCTTGAGTTTAAAGATGATTCAAGGATATCAGGGATTACAAAGACAAAGCAGTCATAAATTGAACAATGGACAACAGTCTAGCAAACTGTGATTAACTGCACAATCCTGTGCAAGTTGCAGCGGCCAGCCGCTGCATCCGGCACAGGATGCGGGCCGTGCCGGTGCAGCCAGGGCTCACCTCGGGGGAAGGGAAAATTTGTCCCCTTCCCCCGGTGTAAGCACTGGAAGCCCAAATGGGCTTCCTCAGATGCGCACCAGCTCTTTAGGTGGTGCACATCCAAGGAGGCCGTGTACGGCCGACCTGGCCTGGGAAGGGGCATTGGATATCAGCACAATCCAGCACCGATATCCCCGCCCCCTCCCAAGCCAGGCCGACCAACGGCCCCTCCCCCACCACCCCTGCCCTCCCTCCCTGTTCCCGTGAAACAGTTTAGGATGGCTGTGAGTTAGCCCAAAGGCCCCGAAAGGAATTACAAAACATAGTCTTAAGAGAGAGGGGAGATCTACTTAGAATCTTTATTCCATTTTGAACATTTTAGCATGGCCATGGGTCCCAGCATTAAGCGGATTGGAATCAGATTAGCTGGAACACCGGGCAAAGGACTGAGCATAGTCTTATAACTATACATTTTACATATTCATGAAGGGAGGTACAATCCAAAATTACAATAGGACAAACAGTTTACGTGCCATTAGAGACAAAACCCAAGCAAAATCCCTCCTCCCCTTGGAATGCGTCCTTTGTCTTTAGCTAACCCTAACAAACAGGACGAGGGTCTGTGTGATGTTCCTGTAACAGGATTTCTCAGGCAAAGCCAAAGCGTGCCCCCTTATGGCATGAGTTACGGATGTTTTCACATAGGGGCCTGTTATCTGGGTACACACTCTTCCTGCATCCATCTCCTTTGTCCTTTTCACCAACAGGAAAGGGGGAGTCAAGAATGCACTTTCAGCAAACTTGTAATTCCAAATGGAAAGGGTTCACCCATAAGTCAAAAAATGGAGTGAGGCCTAGCTTGACTAGAAGCCTGTTAAAAGAAGAAAAAAGGGAAAAGTTTCCACTTTAAAACTGGACGGGAACATCCCCACACCCTCCTGCCGACTGGCCTAGGAATTACCTATGTTGGCTGGCGCAGGCCCTTGGTGACGGCCGTGTGAGCAGAGCCAGCCTCCGCGCTGGAACCGCTTACACTCGAGTCACCACAAAAGTGCCTTATGAGGCAAGAGCTCCACTGGCCTAAAGTTACCGTGGATCGGGCTGCCCGATTGCTACTTTTTGCTTTTAAATTTCTCTTCAAGTATGTGAAGTTACAGAACCCAAGATGCACATTAAAGCCATCTGTCTTATATAGTAATGTTATGGTGTATGCATTGTTGGAAAGATAGAAGCAAATTAAATGTTCTGAAAACTTGCAGGAGAAAAAAAGTTGTACACATTTTAGCATTCGTGAAATGCTTTCATGTAAGAATAAGACATTTTATGTGGCATTTCCAAATGTTTTGAAAACTTGCAGCATATCAGAAAAGAAACTAGGATCAGCATAACATTAACAGCAAGGCTGTCTATGAACCTTTGAATGTCACCCAGCAGTAATTTTTTTTTCCTTTGAAATGACTGAAAACAAAAGGAATCTTTAAGGACACAATGAGGAATTATACACATTGCAATACTGAATCAAAATGTCAGCATTGGACCCAAATTTAGATCAAGATAATTGATTCTGAAATATGACCTCTTGGGAACTTCACTCATGCGCTCAAGAAACTTTTCCAACAAATGAAAACAATGAAAAGTTACCGTATTTTTCGCTCCATAACAAGCACCGGACCTTAAGACGCACTTAGGTTTTAGAGGAAGAAAACAAGAAAAAATATATATGCTGAACCAAATGGTGAACTAAATTGTCCCCTTTCAGAAGAATGTTTTAAAAAGAAGGGGGAAAGAGCTAAATGCAGCCAGCCGTCCTAATTATGACACTTAAAGTAAGCTCCCCCACCTCAGTCTCCCAGCCCCTGTTGAAAATATTTTTAAAAAGTGCAAAGAAGAGAGGAGAAAACAGAGAGAGAGAGAGAGAGAGAGAGAGAGAGAGAGAGAGAGAGAGAGAGAGAGAGAGAGAGAGAGAGAGAGTTTAATCTCATGTTAAGCTGCTGTGCAAAAAGACATGCCAGCATCTCTCTCTTTTTCTTTTCTCCAAGCTGTCTTTTCCCTCTCCTACTTCCCAAGATCAGCTCCTTTCCCCCCTCCCCTTTATGCCTTCTTGTCTAGGTGTTTAGCCATGCATTTGGAAGAGGGGAGAAACACACACACAACAGAAGCAGGGCAAACCTCACACTGCAAAGAGGGGCACCTCTCCTTCAGCTCATGTTCTGCTTTAACGTAAAAACGGCATTCTGAAGAAGTTGCAGAAGCTGCAGAGCAAATGTCTGAGCTGTTCTCTGCACAAATGGAGCCTCTTTTGCAGAGGGAGAACAGCTAACTTAATGAGCAAGGGTTTTGCAGAGCAAAACGGCTGGGACATGAGGGGGGAGGGCAGATTGTTAATTAGCTGAGTCCAGGAGACGCTAATGCTCCTCTACAGACACACACACAAATCTCTTGAAAATCACAATGTACTCGTAATGCAAGACCTTGCTCGTTTATCAAGTCAAAATGAATGAAAAAGCCAGGAAAATGATGTGCCCTCCAATTATTGCTTTCTTTTCCCCACCACTTCCCAGGAAACAGACACTTTTCATTCTCATTCTCATTCTCATTCTCTTCTCTCTCTCGCTCTCTCTCTCTCTCTCTCTCTCTCTCTCTCTCTCACACACACACACACACACACACACACACACACACACACACACACACACACACACACACACACAGTCAACCTAACAGTGGGCATACACACTGTAAGGGGTCCCTGTTTCCCTAACTTTAGCTTTTATGGATACCAGCTGGGTGAAAAAGAGGGTACAAGATCCTTTCACTGTCTGTGCTCCAGGTCTCCCAGTGCCAAATGAGGAGATCAGCACAATCAGAACTAAGGCAGGAAACTATAGCCTTTCTTTTCCACCTCTTGAAGAAACAAGGGAAACTATTGGAGACATTAGCTGTAAGAGAGATGGTGACAGCTCTTGTTAGCCATCAGGATAGTTGCTTTGGAAATTGCTTTGTGTGGAGACTTCAGGATTTCACTGTTCTTCCAGCTGTCATACCTTCCAGGCATTCAGTGCACTTTTGCCTCCTCAGTGATTTCCATGACAAGGTGGAAACTAAGGAACCATATTTTTTTTCTGTTGGAATGAGTTACAGGGGAAAGGAGAGTCGCCAAGAAAATAGTTCTCTTGGGAGAGTATATAGCCTGACACTCACTGTGACAGGCTAAGTAGCTTCCTCATGAGTAGACCAACTTTTGAGTAAAGGTGCCCAGACCGACAGTTGTCATCTATGACTCTCCTATAAATTATAGTATTCTTTACTACTTGTGGGTTCAGTAATCTGCCATACCTGTCATCTAGCTTCCATTAGGGTATTCTTATGGTCAGGGATCGGACAGGCACACGGGGACACACAATGGAGAACTTTATTGTTTATTTTATAACTTTTATTATTTATAACATTATTTGCAGGAAATCTGTCTATCTACAACTTAGGTGGCCAACCCCCAGCACGGGTGCCACTTAGTGGCACGCCGAGCCTTTTGAAGTGGCACGCGCCGCCATTTCTGCCCAAGTCGAGCACTGAAGTCCCTCTCTCTTTCTCAACCCCAGCGCACCTTTCCAAGCCTGTGGCACTACAGGAGGTCTCTGTATGATGGCCGGAAAGTGCATTCTGCCATTGGCGCACTAGTTCCAGTGGTAGAGCCCACCAATAGGATTGGGCCGTTTTAAAGATGCATATATTACATAAATGAAGGATAAATTATCTCTGTGTGTGAAAGTTACTGAGATGAGTAGGATTGTGGCATGTTTTGTGTATGAATTAATGTCATGAAAAGGGGTGAGAGAAGCTTATGGCTCTCTTAGAAATACATGAGGTTACCTGGCACTACAAAAGTTAGGAAGCTTTCTAGATGTCTATAGGAGCCCCATCTCTTCCCCTTCACAAGCTATTCCAGGGTGCTGAATGTTAACAAAGGGAGTGGCAGTGCACTGCTCACTTGTGCAGTCTTCTCCCAGACTCCATTACCTCTGCTTCAAGCTCCTGTGAGTGTGATACTAGATTTTGCTCTTGGACAGTGAATGATATTCACTCATGTCTACTTACTGTACTTATGGATTAGACTTACAAAAAATATAAATACTTGAAAATGTTATCTAAAGTAAGAGTTGAGAATCATAAGCACATTTTAAAATATAGTCAGTATTGTATAGTCTTAGTTTAGTGTCCAGTGGTTTGTCCTTCCATGGCTTACGGGAAATTAGATATAAATTATTTTAATTTTACAAGGTATCTTGGGGAATGTTAACCTATGTCAAGGAAATAGGATCAAAATGAAATGGTGACAGAAAGAAAAATTAAACTTGTTCTAAACAGAATGAGCAAGAGTATGACCTGTTAGGTTGAAAATGTACACTGTCATTTGAAAATGGAAATTATGAAGTACTTGACAAAACAGGACAGAAAAATACAACAAGGCAGAAGGCTTTGGGACATCAAGGATAGTTTTACTGTTCTCTTTGGGCACACGTAGGATTTTTGAAAAATGGAAAATGTCAGGCAGACATCAAGGACAACTGTTATTGACAACAGGATGAAGTAGTACCTTGCAAAGATTTAGAATGACATTGAACTGGGTACATAAAAAGCAGAATGTATTTTCAGATCTCCATCAATGAAATGATTTTGTTGAATTCTGAGACAGTGAACACCTTGCTGTACAATTTTGTCTGCTGTCAAACTTCTACTGTACAGTTTTTGCTGCTGTCAAACAAATGATGACTGAGACCAGATAAAAAATAAAGATGGAGAGTCACTGGATAGCCGGTGGCAAAACAGAAAGGAAGCATTTGAAAAAGCTGCCAAGTTCTGATCAAACTGCAGAAGTATAAAGAAGAAATTGGCGCAGTGGGTTAAACCGCTGAACCATGAGCTGTCAATCGAAAGGGCGGCAGTTCGAATCCGCAACGGGGTGAGCTCTCGTTGCTTGGCCCAGCTCCTGCCAACCTAGAAGTTCCAAAGCATGTTAATGCGAGTAGATAAATAGGTACCGCTTGCGGGAAGGTAAACAGCGTTCTGTGTTCCAGCCGCATGCTACGTGCTGCGGCAAGGAGAGTCATGCCGGCCACATGACCACGGAGGCGTCTTCGGACAACGCTGTCTCTACAGCTTTGAAATGAGGATGAGCACCACACCCTAGAGTTGGACACGACTGGACTTAATTGTCAGGGGTTACCTTTACCTAACTCATGAAACACTATATTGTCGTTTTTATTTTTTGAAAAATTCATGAACAAGCTCCATCTTGTCAACGGCTATGATCATCATGCCTTTTTCCATTACTATTTCACCAGTAAATGAAAATCCCTATAGGCCTTCACTCATAAGTACATCCCCTTAAAATGAATTCTATTTATTTACATGGCTCAGGTAACAGGGTGTTGGAAAAGATACCTGAGGATTAAAGTTTTATACTTGCCATACGAAAGTGAGGATGTTACACACCACTGGTCTCACATAACCTTACTGTTTTTTCCTATGTATTTTCACAATCTATCAATAGTTTATTTGCTAGTAAGTTGTTGGATATATAAAAGAATGACCCAAAAATGTACTCAGTCAAAACAAAGCTCACATTTCTGTCTGTAATACTTTTCCTTAATACTTTCATCAAGGAATCTAATCAGGGAGTTGAACCATTAAAAATTTGGCCTCAACTCAGATTCATCTTATTTGTTAGCTTTCTGGTTCAGTTTTGGTTCAAACTTTAACAGCCCAATCTAACCTAAATCCCCACATGGCGATGTAGTGACACAGGCTATGCTTCATCCTGCGGGGGATTTTTGGCTGCTGGAAGTCTCGGGGTACATTTGTCCCCTTGCCCCACAACCACAATGGGTTAACTTAGACCTGCTCCAGTGATATCGCTGGCGCATATCCATGTTAATCTGTGCAGGCAGATCAGGCCCAGGAAGGGCCTTAGGATTCAGAGTGTGCCAGTGCCGCCGATCCAACCACCCTGCCCCCATATTCTCTCTGTTCCGTCCTGCCCTTTTCAGTCGCCTCCTTGCCCTCCCCCAGCCCCCACGCTTGACTTACCTGCTCCAGTGGGCCTCTGTTGCTATTGTTAGATAAATGAAATTAACCTCTTCAACCTCAAGTTCTTGTCCAGCCTTCACAAACCAAACACAGCAACTCAGAAGAATTTCTTTGTTTATTTTTTAAGAACAAGTTGTTCTGACACACACATGCTAGATGTAAACTCGTGCGTGTGTCTACAGAGGAATTCAAACGTTTCTTATAGCCGCTTTTCACTTAGCTGTTACATATTCACACATACAGTTTACATAGTCAAAGACACATCAACGCAGTATTATAGAAAACCCTTCCTCCTAATAAATATTCACCTGAAACTCAATCTTTCTTCTATCCCTAAAGTTCTGATTACCTGGCTACATTCCTAAGCCTTTCTATCCCCATCCTAGTAAATCATTCCTGAGATAGAACAATACTGTGATGTGAGGGCACCTTCCTGTGGGACCCCTCTTGTCTCTTTCTTTTCCTGCTTCAGCTTTTCCTTACAAGGAAAAACTGCCAGATACAAAGTTTAGGACACATACAAAGATTCCTACAAGTCTAACAAAGCAACTATATACAATAAAGAAATGAATCGGCCAGGGCTTTCTGAAGGCGGCCGACTGCAGCGCCGCGCTATTTATCCTTTTTTCGTTCTGCGCATGTGCGAAAAAAGGATAAATAGTGCGGCGGCGCAGTCGGCCGCCTTCAGAAAGCCCTGGCCGCCGGTCGTGGTGGACGCTCCAGGGCTTTCTCCGGTTCCGAGGCCGGGGGAGAAGGCCTGGACCGCCTGCCCACGTCACTGGGCTGGCGTGCGCTCTGTGGAAAGACTGGAGCGAGCGGAGCAGCGTCGTCCGATGCCGCCCGGAGCCGCCCAGAGCCACTGCTCCGCTCGCTCTAGTCTTTCCACGCCTCTGCGGCTCAGGCTCACTATAATAAAAACATTAAACCTAAATTCCTTCCACACTATGCTGGTGCCAGCAAGAAGGCTCCAGCTTTTCCACCGGTGCACCTTGCGCTGCTGCAAAGCACTTTTCAGCTCTTTTGCGGCAGCACAAACTGGCGGAACGTATGTTCTCCCGGCAAAGGCCCTTGATAAGATTGGGCCATAACTTATAAAAATGGTTCTGTAACTGGTTCAGACACTTCGAAATGATTTTGATGCATTTCATGAAGAATAATATAACACCCTTTTGCTTGCCATGTAGCTCTGGAAGATAAATACAAGAATGATTTATCTTGAGGGGGGAAAAGTAACACAAGAGGATTTTTTAAAGTAAAATAAAGCATTAATCATACAATTGGAAGCTGAGTACCTGGTTACTGAACAATTTCTTTTGAACTCCTTACTACTGGTGTTTTAGGGGTTTCATTCAGGTACAAGGCAGCAAGGAGATTTTAAGGTTCTGGTTTTGTCCTGTTTCACTGTGAAAAAACACACACCTTTCTGAACTGGGGCTTGGGTTTAGGTTCTGTTCAGTTTCCTGATATAATCAAATTATGAATAAAAGTCTGCAAACTTTCAGGTACAGTTTTAATGCATGGAGTATTTTAAATACTGAACTGCTTGTAAACAAATGGATTTGAAGAATGTAGTGTGAGAACACAGGAGGGAGGGAGGAAGGAAGGAAGGACTGAATCAACGGTTTCAGAGTTATGAAACATTTGTTATGTAAGTTTCTGTAATAAACCTTGTTAGATCTCTACCTTCTGTGACTGACAGCCCAGTCCTAACCAACTTTCCAGAGCTGATGCAGCCATGCCAATGGATTGTGTGCTGCATCCTGTGGTGGAGGGGCAGTCATGGAGGCCTCCTCGAGACAAGGGAATTTTTTTTCTCTCTCTCTCTTACCTCAGGGCTATAATGAAGCTGCATCGGTGCTGGAAAGTGGGTTAAGATTGGGCTGTCAGTCGCCTGACACACCATGGTATGCTACAATTCCACTATCATTCATGCTGTAGAATTCAGGATAGATTTTGGAACAGAACAGAAGGCTAAGATGCTGACATTCAAGCCTGTTTTAGGACATTAGCAAAATGTTGCAGTACTATTTCATAAACTACTATTGTAAATATTTCTGATGCTACAAATATTTGTGGTGCGGGAATCCTCGTTAGATTTTAGGGGTAAAAATTTAAAATGGCATAGTTTTGACTAATGTTTTATGGGTTTGGCTAATGCAAAATCTGTTGCCTGCCTCTTTTGCAACAATCTGTAAAATAGTGTATCTTAGTATAAAACATAAAATAAGGCATCAACAGACTTGTGCAGATGTGGTTACAGGAAAACAAAAACAAGCTTTATTTGAAAAATGAAATATAAAACCTACTGTGTGCTGCCCGTATATTCTATCCATGATTTCTCAGTGTCATCCACTGAATTTAGTGGACAGTAGTTTTGTGCTTGTGTTTGTATGAAAGACTTTATAGTGGAATAACTGGCTGGGATATGTAACATTCCATCCCAGTCCTTAACTTGTGAACTGCCCTTACAACTGCTGTGGCAGAACTCTCCTGTTCTGTGTCTGAGTTTTGAGGTCATTCCCAGGGTTATCCACAATGAGGGTGCCCTGGTAAAGTTGTGTTGCTTCTTTTTTTCTAACACTAAGAAGACAGTTTTCCTCCCCTGATGCTGACAAGTAACAAATGTACATCCAATTAGCATAATACTAAATTGCTCATGAATCTCAAAGCCTCTTTGGCTATGGAAGCCCTGCAGGGAAGTAATATAAAGACTGTCTCCTGGAACCTAGCAACCTTTCCCATTCTCAGCAAAATCAGCTACTGTATGTGGAGTGGTTCGTTTTAAAATATTTGTTATCTTCTGAATTTTGACTATGTTCTGTAACATTGGTTCACTGAGACCTTTATGGATGACTGGCTATATCACTATTTATTTTACTACTTTTATTTCATACTCTCCCTCGTTGTTGTTTTGCCGAACTATCCCCATTACTACTCTAAAGAAGAAACTACTCTAAAGAAGAAACTAATCTACAGGGTGTACAGCTTCCCAGGGAGCCTTCAAACTTAGAGGTTTTATTGCTCATGGTAGACCTAACTATGCTGTGTATTTTTATTTTTCAGGAAATTGAAGCAGCCGTGAAAGCTAAACAGCCGGATGTGGAAGGGATTTTGTCTAAAGGGCGTCATTTATACAAGGAAAAACCAGCCACTCAACCAGTAACGGTAATGAAGCAACTTTAGTAATATCCATTAATGCATAATGGGAATTATGCTCCCCCTGTTGTACACTTGTCCTTGACGTGAGCCGTCTGAAATCTGTGAAAGAACTTGAAGTCTTTCTGAGATACTACAGGGACTTAAATGTTATGCTTTCAGCTGGAACTATTTATTCAAAGCTGGGGACTGAGCATTTATCTGACTTTGGGATTCTTCCATCTGATCAAAAAGTAGTTCTGTTCAAAACATAAGCCACAATCCTGCCATCTGACTACAGAAGCTGGGAAATATTAAATCCATATCGTGCAGCTAGGCCACATTCCTTTGCTCCCACTTTCTCTTGTTTCTTCATTTATCAATTTATATCCTGCCTTTCCACTTTTATAAAGGCTTACAAGGTGGCTCACATTTGGTTTACAACATAATACAGGTATCCCCTGCATAACGACTGCATAATCTCTCTCCCATTAAGGGGAGAGAGGAAGAAAAGGTTTGATTTGGAGGGAAGAAAAGGTTTGATTTGTGGAGGGAGAAATATAAGGCACTGGGCTAGCAAAGGGAGGAAGGGTGAGGATGAAGCGAAAGACTCTTCCTGAAATTGACCAGGTTTGGAACAGAGGTAAAATTTAGTATTGTCTAAACCGCTGAACCATGAGCTGTCGATCGAAAGGTCGGCAGTTCGAATCCACGACGGGGTGAGCTCTCGTTACTTGGCCAGCTCCTGCCAACCTAGCAGTTCCAAAGCATGTTAATGTGAGTAGATAAATAGGTACCGCTTGCGGGAAGGTAAACAGCGCTCCGTGTTCCAGCCGCATGCTACGCGCTGCGGCAAGGAGAGTCATGCCGGCCACATGACCACGGAGGCGTCTTCGGACAACGCTGGCTCTTCAGCTTTGAAATGGGGATGAGCACCACACCCTAGAGTCGGACACGACTGGACTTAATTGTCAGGGGTCACCTTTACCTTTAACCCTATGGAGAGAATGCAAACATTTATTTCAATGTTTAATATTAGAAGTGTTTTGGGTCTTTATTTAGAAGTTTGGGGATGTTTTTGTGACCAGAAATATGCCGTAGGAACTTAACTCTTGTTTATGTATATCAATTAGCCTATAGTAAAATTGGTTTCGTTATATGTCGTTTCACTTAAAGTTGCAGTTTCCAACGAACCTATCAATAATGTTAGTGAGGACTTACTGTAGTAAGTTGTGAAGTATTGGAAACTTCATTTTCCACTGTGTTGTACTTTTTTTTAATTACACACTGCTGTTTGTTTAATTAACCACACTGTGAAGCTAATTTTTGCTTCAGTGACGGTTGACAGATAGCAACAAAACTGCACACCTCTGAAGTCATTGATGTAGAATTACTTTCTTGATGCTTGATATTCACATATTCAGATTGCTGTGGGGCCTTCACAGACTGATATGGTGTTGCTTACTCTGCAGTTGCTCTTCATGTGTAAATTCCTTTATCCTGACATAGTTAAAAGTCCTGCGAACAATTTTGGTTGCAAAGGATCATAAGAGAGGTTCACAATATTGCAAAGAGTGCCTGAATATTATTACTTTTTTCTTAATGTGTCACATGTGGCTAGCCAATGTACCTGAAACTAAAAGTCTCAAGTTGGGCTGAACCAAAGGAAGGGGGGTATTTTTCTGTGAAAACTCTAGTGCCCTGCCTTTCGGTGGTCTTGCAGAATTGCTTTGTAAAAATGTTTTGGACATGTGATGCTGATCCAAGAAGCAGTGCCTTCATTCTCAATTGGCTTTGTGACAGCATCACATAACTTACCATAAGATAACAGTTGGGTGTTTGGTGGCTACTGTTTGGGATCCTCTGTGTGTAAGAATTTGAGAGGCCCTGCAGAGCTCCTTTTCAGGCTGCACAAAATGCTGTATCCAGCTCCACCTAGTAGAAATTTTTTAAAGGATCTTCTTTGTAGTTCTAAGCCCATTCGTCTTCTTTGGGTATGATGTCTACATGCCTTCATTCATTACAGTTAAATGACTGAAGCTTTCATTCACTTTATACAACATGTTTTAAATGCACAACAGCCTGGTATTCTATATGGATTTATTTCTGAAAGAAATATTCATTATAGATAGATACTGTACAGATTTCTCACAATTAAAAGATGCTTGTAGGAGATTCAACATTGTCAGAAGCTGAAGAAGTACGTTGTCTTTATTAATCTGCACTGTACAGAAAGCAACACAATACAATACCTGAACATTATAATCCAAATGGTTTATTTAGTGTTACTCTTTTGTCAGATGGTAAACTCTACGGTAGTTTCTTTTCAGTTTTTACTTTGTATGTTTGAAAAGTCTCAGTAAATCAGTTTGGATGTGATAGAAATTGAACAAATCATTACTGCTTCACACATGAGGCAAAGCATGTTTAGATCTTGTAATTTTTTATATCTACTTTTTTGGTGTATTTTTTTAATTGGAAACACCATTATTCCTAGAATCCATGAAACCATTATCAAGATTCCCCCCCCCCCCCCGGATTCCTGAAATGTCAGACAGTGTTAAAAATTATAAGTTCTGAACACTAGCTATTGACAGGTTCTCTTTGGAAATAATCATATGTTTGATAACAGTGTCTGTGGGAATATTATTTTTCCCTTTCTTGCCTCTAATGGTGCTTATTATCGGTATTGAATTTTAAAAATACTGTATACAATATGGCTGTGACTTCTGATACATTTTTCCAGTGCATTTTGTCCCGTTACGTTCAATATTATCTCTGCCTTTGCAGTCCTTGGAGGCTATATCTGCTTCCATTAAATGCCATGCTTTAAAGAACTGATGCTAAGGCCAGGCAGAATTGTATCTTATGTTTTTGAAAGATGTTTGAGTCCTACTGGGTTCTTCTCCTGGCTCACACACTTCCTGGCACAGAGCAACCCAGATCAGCTAGTGCCCAGTGGGTGGGGTGTTTTGAATTTTCCAGTGGTCTGTTGACATATGAATAGCAACAGGGCTGCAGATAACATTGTCTTATCCCAGTTCTTTATGAAATGATTAATATACCTGTCTTCTTCTTTCAGAGAAAAATAGAAGATTTGAATACTGACTGGAAGACAGTAAACCATTTAATACAAGTGTTAAAAGGAAAACCAGTGTCCGGAGCCCCAGGAATTGTATCTTCTGGTGTTGGTAAGTACTCTGATGTTTCAATAATCTTTCCAAGTTTATACATAAAAGCTAAAAAGAGAATACATTGGAGAGGGAACTGATGCTGTGTAAACTATAAACTGGGTCTTTTGATATTTCTTTTGACTCTTCAGCAGAGCAGCTGAGGACATATCCATTTTACAGATTTATATTGGTCTGATACCAGTTTAATAGCTGTGGCCACCCCAAAACATTAATGGAAAGTGTAGACTGATGAGTGCATTGGAAAATTTCCCATTGGAGATATTTAGCACACTTCTTCATTCCTAGGCTTCCCTCCAGCGAAAGAATGTATATTAAACCAGTCCTACTTGGTCTTTATGGCAAGACAAAGTAATGGCATACTTTAATGTATCTGATATAATATCACTGACTCTGACCACATGAAGAGATGTGTAAACTGGATACAGTAATAGCAAAATGTCATGCTACATGTGCAGAATAAAAGTTAAAATATTAATTGGAATTCTTTTTTCAGTGTGAGGTAGCTGTTCAGTAATGGCCTGCTTTCAGTTCTATCTTGTTGTTGTGTGTACTGTACTTCAGTTACACATAATTTTTCTATTAAAAAAAGGTTGCCATTGTAAAACGTCATAGTAGCCCCTTGCATGCTATATTTTACAGGTCTCCCTGAGAGATTACTATTGTAAACCAAACCGGCTTTATTTCTGAATTTCTTTTACTTGAGTGAGATGTGAAGATGTGAGAGTGAGATGTGAAGGAAGCGTGGCTAGATTTGAGGTTTACATCATTAAGAGGAAATACGATAGGTTTTCTTGAGACACAGAGAGAATGCTACAGCTGTTCTTCATGTCCCTTAACAGTAGTGTGCCCAAAGATACAATAAACAAATTATTTTCCTTGCTGGCACAATTTACATGGATGAATGGTATTTCAATGAGCATGCTTCTTTAATACTCATACCGACAGTGAGCTTTAGTGCTTTCAGAGCTTTTTTTTAGAGCTTTCAGCTGGGTTATCCCTTTGTATAGGTTGTCCTTTTGACAAGACATTTAGGTAGTAGGTTGTGACAGCAGACAAGGTTCAGACAAGGAAAAATTGGGGCTTTATGCTCAGTCAGAGGCAAGCCAATCTTGGGGCTTTATTCCCCCAATCTTGGGGAAAAATTGGGGCTTTATGCTCAGTCAGAGGCAAGGAACTTGGAATGACTAGAGGAAGACCTTGTCAGTTACCAGGAGTTGAAGAGAGGAACTATCCAGCAAGAGTTGCCCAGTTGTCTGCTCTGTGTCCACTTAAGAAATAGATGGATCTGGATAGCAAGGATGTTGCATCAGCAACAAGCAATCCAAGAGTGACCTTGTGTTCTATCCAGAAACTTCTTTGATATTTGTGGGGACATCTCCTGAACTTGGACTGTTGTCAACTCCCCATACTCCTCTCAAGATGGTAGCTCTGCCTCCCCTGGGGGTGGGGGGGAGGACGGGACTTGGACAGCCATTGGGGGGTTGCAGCAGCAGGAAATCAGACAAGCTCCTAGCTGAATCAATTTATCACTGTGATATTGATAAATTGATAAATCCCAATTTAGGGATTAAGGGACAATGGGTACAACAACAGAAAAAGCTAGGGTATCCTGATCTTTTCACCAGGTTACTTCAACCTTTTTCATGATAGCCTTGATGTCAGGTGGCAGCTCTCTACCTCAGGAATAGTCCAGGCTAAGGCCTTCTGGGTTATCCAAGAGCCCAAGACACCTGCTGGCACAGTGTCATCCCCCTGGTTTGTGGCAGGGCAAGGCTGGCTGCAGTTCCAGGACAGCCCCTTGGTCCGCCTCAAGCTAGGAAATAGCTCAGGTGTATTGCTCTCACTAACACCCCTGGCCATGCTTTTGCCTGTTCTCTCTGCCGGGTCTCTCTTTAGCCAGTTATAGTCTTCCCAGTAGTCTGTCTCTTCACCCCAGTTCCTCTAATCCTCCTTTCCGGCTTATCCAGCTTCCGCTTAATCCTTTCAGTTCATTTTTCTCCTCTTCCAACCTGATCTTCTAGCCACCTTCTTGAACGTCCTTCTACCACTCCCTTTCTGCTTCCCTCCAGCCTGAGGCTCAGCTTTAATGGTTGGCCCTGGCCGCAACTTCTCCCTCACAGTTGAATATCATCAGCTGCTTTCTCCCATGCCTGGGAGTGTCCCACATTACCCAGGGAGAGGCTTGTGTCAAAGTCCTGGAATCAGGGTTTGTGACAAACCGTTTTTTCTGATGTCACCAAATCTTGCAAGAACTATACAGAATTCACTTCTGCATTACATCTTCAGTGAACATTAGTAAGAAATTCATATGTGAGACAGCATCAGCCATCATGGATCCATAAAGTACCATAATTATGGAACATAATATGTGACAATCCAGAAAACTCTCAGTGTTGAAACAAATCAGTATTGGAATTTAAAACTATATGAATTGCTAAATAAGTTCTCAAATTTTCATGGCTGGACGACGCATACACAGTTAAAATATCTGGGTTTAAGGACCATGGTCGTACGTTAAAAGCATCCATATTCCAACCTTTTGTCCAGTATGCTCTGGACTTCCTCAGGGAATGTGTGAGAACTCTATGTGAGGCCTCTCACACATTCCCTGAGGAAATCCAGAGTATACTGGATAAACATTGGAATATGAATGTTTTTAACGTATGACCATGGTCCTTAAACCCAGATATTTTAATTGTATATATATAAATTGCAATCATCCAGAAAAATAATGAGCCAAATTAAGCTAGAATTGGTGGGATTAGCCAATCCCTAGTGATGCAGGTGGGCCCCCATATCCACTGATTCGCTATCCACGGTTTCAGTTATCCACGGATCGTGGGGACCCCCCCCCCCAGGCTTTTACTTTTTTCCCCAGTAAGCTTCATTTCTTCCTTAAAGAAACAGGAGAAGCAGCCTTTGGCTGCTTATTACAGGCAAGCAGAACGAGACTAAGTACTAGAGAGGCTCTGCAAGGTTAGGACTTGGTCTCGTTCTACTTGCCTGCAATGGAGACTACTTCTCTGTTTGTTTTAAGGAAGAAACAAAACTTGCTGAACGAAAATAAGAGCTGGGGGGGAGGCAAGCATGCCTGCCTGCAGGGGAGGCAGGGTGGGGGGCCCCTCAGGAAACCATGGAGGGTGTGTTCGCTCTTATCCACGGTTTCAAGTATCCACGGAGGGGCCTGGAACATATCCCCAGCGGATATGGGGGCCCACCTGTATTTGTGTTGGAAATTCATCTTCTGCATAATACTTCTAAAAGTGTTGTAGATAGTGACATTGAGGAAATCGCAATCCTAGAGGAGAGACTTTCTGATTATTGTATGGGAAGACAAGTTCCTTCTTATCACATGAACCATCTTTAGCAAATATCAGTGTAGCACAGAGCTGAATTTAGTAGTTTGATTTGGAGAATTTTCAAGGTCAGGACCCAGTTTCAAGGGAAGTTTTATTTTCAACACAGTTGACACCAGACACAAGCTGAAAGACAAACTCACCTAATAAAAAGACAAAGAGTTCAGACTAACACGGCTACTCTTTTGGAATCCATCTAATAAAGCTTTCAGATTCAATTTACTCTCTGCATATAGCTTGAGGAATCTCTGGAGGTCATTCACAGCATGTGCTTCAACACCAACAGGGAGAAATAATGAAAAGAGCTTGGATAAAAAGCTGACACGATGCCTTCACAACTGCATGAATAAAAGTATAATAAGCTAGTTCATGGACTAAATTCTCAGTGTTTTAAAAGGTGTTCTGTCTCCATCTCTGACTGTAGAGCATCTTAATGCATGGAATGTTATAGCTCTAGCTTTGTGAATAAACATAAAAATAAAGTATGCAAGTCAGAAGTCTGATTTAGACCAACAAAAAGTAGGGTACTACTTCATATTTGACTTAGCCTCTTCCAATTCACTCAAAATGCATTTGATTAACTGCTGCAGTGCTTGTGGTTTTTATATGGAATATTTGTAGTATTTTGCTAATGTTTACAAAACTGAGAAATGTTTGGCTTTGAACACTTACAACCGCAATCTAGAAGCAATTTCTCCCAGCAAAGTGCTTCATGCAACTAACAGTCCAATCCTAACTAAACTCCAGTGCAGCGATGCAGCGGTGCCAGCGCAGGCTACGCTGCATCCTGTGGGGGAACTTAGCATGCTGGAGGTCTCCTCAGGGTAAGGGGACATTTGTCCCCTTGCCCCAGGGTAAGCCCCAGTAGTGGAAATGGGTCGACTCAGACCTGTTCCAGCGATATTGCTGGAGCAAGTCCGTGTTGATCCATGTCGGTGGATCAGGCCCAGGAGGGAGGTGAGGATACAATGCACTCCAGCACCGCCAATCCCACCTCCCTCCCAGGCCTGACCCACTCTCCCCCACCCTGTTCCACCCCCCTGCACAGACGTTCCTGGTCCGGCAGGCATCCCTACGTCCACTGGCACCAAAAGGAGGACTTTCTGGTCTTTCCCCCAGCGCTCCTAGTACTAATGTTGTCGCAAAGTGATTTATGCTGCTTTTGCGACAGAGTGCGCCAGCAGAACGTGACTTCCACCAGCACAGGGGGTGAATAGGATTGGGCCATAACTGCCCCAAGTGGGCAATAGATGGGCAGAAACATTGCCATCTGCTTAACATTGCAAGACTCATATAGGAATGTGCACCTCATTGACACAGTGCAGTGTGATAGGCATCAGATGGGATAACACACTTGGATGTGTGTTACAGCATAGGTGCACCACCATCTGAACTGTGCAATAAGTTCTCTATTTAGGAAGTAGAAGCTAAGCTGATCTAGCTTATATACCCAATGAGGCTTTTGATTTGTTCATTTCTGTTGACAGCAAGTTACCTAGAGTTGTTGTTGTTCAATCGTTAAGTCGTGTCCGACCCTTTGTGACCCCATGAACCATATCACGCCAGACCGTCCTGTCCTCCACTGCCTCCCGAAGTTTGCTCAAATTCATTTTCATTGCATCAGTGATACTATCTACCCATCTCATCCTCTGCCTTCCCCTTCTCCTTTTGCCTTCAATCTTTCCCGGCATAAGAGTCTTTTCCAATGAGTCCTCTCTTCGCATTAGGTGACCAAAGTATTTGAGCTTCAGCCTCAGTACCTGTCCTTCCAGGGAACAGTCAGAGTTGATTTCATTTAGGATTGACTGATTTGATCTCCTAGCAGTCCAAGGGACTCTCAGGAGTCTTCTCCAGCACCACAATTCGAAGGCATCTATTCTTCAGCACTCAGCCTTCCTTATGGTCTAACTCTCGCAACCATACATTGCTACTGGGAACACCATCGCCTTGATGGTGGCATGGTTTTTTGTTGGCATGGTGATATCTCTGCTTTTTATTATGCTATCTAAATTTGCCATAGCTTTCCTTCCAAGGAGTAAGTGTCTTTTAATTTCATGGCTGCAGTCTCCGTCTGCGGTGATCTTGGAACCCAAAAAAGTAAAGTCTGTTACTGCTTCCATTTCTACCCCTTCTATTTGCCCGGAATTGATGGGACCAGATGCCATGATCTTAGTTTTATTAATGTTGAGTTTCAGGCCAGCTTTTGCACTCTCCTCTTTCACCCTTATCAAGATGCTCTTTAGTTCTTCTTCACTTTCTGCCATTAGGGTGGTATCATCTGCATATCTGAGGTTGTTGATATTTCTTCCGGCAATCTTGATTCCGGCTTGCTGAAAATATTCTAGACTACAGCATTCATAGAAAAGACAGAGCCACAAGATTTCCAATTGTAAATAAAAGGGGTTTTAGTTATCTGAAACTATGAGGGTGACAAAGAGTCAGTTCAGATGTCCTATGGAAGCTTTATTTAATGTAACTAGGTCTGCAATCCTATACACCAGAGATTCCCAAACTGGGAATTGTGATGCCCCAGCCCAGCGGGAACCAGTCATTACTCCCTTAAGAGGGTTGGCAACGTCACAATGGCAGCAACCACACTTCTTGGATCTTGCCACCGAGAAAAAGGGGAATTTCCACTTACCTGGGGGTCACGCTGGCTCTCCAGAGGGTCTGGGGCGGTGCAGCCCCCTCTGCGGGCCTCCTTGCACCATAGAACGGCTCCCTGACGCAATTACAACCCACTTTCAGGCATAGGTCTGAAAAACGAAAGTGGGTCGTGATTGTGTCATGGAGCCGTTCTGAGGTGTGAGGAGGCTCACAGAGGGGGCCATGGGCCACCACACCCTCTGGAGGGCCGGCATGACCCCCCAGGTAAGTAGAACCCCCCCTTTTTCTCAGCGGCGGTGCAATCCCAGAAGTACCATTGCCGCCGTCGCCCCCGCAACTACTTATAGTGGTCCCAACTTTCATGTAAAGTTTGGGAACCAACTCCTATAACACTTCCCTGGGAACTTCTCAGTTATAATGCACAGGACTGCACTATAAGATTTGTTGGATTGGCTGAACCAAGGCCTTCAACTAACCATGATTTATTTCAACCTTCAACTAACCATGATTTATTTTCGGAAAATAAACCGGGACTAAACCATGATCTGAACCTATAGTTTGAAATTGGCTTGTTAACCAGAGTTTGCCTTAACTGTGGTCCAATATTACATATGAACAAAAAATCCTTGCTTACTCCTTTCTTGTTTCAGCAGCTCTGCCCTTGCAGTAGTGGCATCTATACAGACACCAGCCTAGATCAGCAGCAAAACTCACTGGTGCTAGGAGCCAAACCATGCTTGCCTTCTTTGTCTGCCTAACAATAGCTTTGCTTACATATCTCCAGCCTGCATGCATGAGCAGGCAGCTTTGCTGCTTAACCATCCCACTTGCCAAACAAACAAATGCAAAGGAATAAATGGCATCTCGTCTTGAATCTTATTCCTTCAAACTCCCCAAATTTGATAAGACAGTATGATTTGTGAATAAAGTTGTTTAAAGAGCTTCAGAAAGCTTCCCTTATAACATTAACATCAGATTACTTTTAATGTATCTATTGTGGGGAATTGGCAAGAAACAGTTTTTTTTTCTGAGAAAGGAGAGGGGAGTAGAATTGTATTTTGTACTTCTCAATCAGCTGTACCGAGAGCAAGTAGAAATATCTGAAAAGGCTAGGTTTCAGCTTACAACATCCCTTACTTCTCCTGACTGATGGCTTAGAGTATAGCTGACAACGCCCAACCATAAGATAGGGTGAAACAGCTGCTTCAGACAACAGGCTGGAGGTGGCAGTGAGCTATGGTGCCCCATTGGGATTCATCCTCTCAGTTTGTTGAGTTTTTGCAAATAGCTGGGTGGTGGCTGCTGCTGCTACTGAATTACTCACATGCCTGGCCTCCTTCGTACTGGGCCAGGCATTGATCCTTTCTTGCTCAGACCCGGGACAGCTGAGATAGAGGGAATGCCCAGACCCAGCAGCAGTACCTGCTGTCATTGCTTCCCCCCCCTCCTTTCCCGGCAATGCCTCACCCTCCCTTCATATACTTCCTTTTCTGAATGATTCTTGGGCATTTTAAGTCAAGAAGCAGAGTAGAAGACAAATTTAATGAAGACAGAAGCAAAGACAAAGGAGTGTGGAAGCTGGAGGAGGAGCGGGAAGATGGTGGAAAGTGAGGAGAATGAGAAAGAAGGTGGTAGAGGTGGAGAGGAGGAGGAAAGAATGTAGAGTGGAATGAGTTGTATGGTGGCATGGGTTCTAACTCATTCACACACACACACACACACACACACACACACACACACACACACACACACACACAAAATATGAAGGGCTACAAATAAGGACCTTGGTTAGGGAACCAGGGAGGATAGGTGATGGGGTGGAGCCAAAACACATGATGTGATGGAACAAGCCAGATTTGGTAATCATCTGAGGCGCCAATCTTGACTTCTAACGCAAACCACAATTAAAGTAAGCCATGACTCCATGTAACACCTGAACCAGTTCAAATAAAGGGATTCTGCAGTTTTAGAGTCTGACATATATGCCTCACTGAAGTCATATTTGCAATTTTGCAAAAATGTAGTTTTATAGACCTATTCTTCAGGCTCTGTGGTTGGTGTTATAGTTTCAAAGAAAATGATATTGGCTTCTTTTTGAGGGCCCCAATATCTCCTACAGATAGGATTAAAATGGCTTTTATTTTTATTTTACAATTTGCTAATTAAAAATGTGCCTGAAACTTTTTTTAAAAAATTGTGGATGTTATACAGTACTTTCTATTTTGAAAAGAAACTAGCTGGCATTGAATATTTCCCATTTAGGGGCTAAGCAAGTAATTTGTACAAATAAAATCAACTATCCAGACCTGATTAAATTAGAACATCTAGAAACATTCTCTCTCTCTCTCTCTCTCTCTCTCTCTCTCTCTCTCTCTCTCTCTCTCCCTCTCTCTCTCTCTCTCTCCCTCCCTACTATTTGGTATTGATATCAAAGTAAATCCGTACACTGAACCCATGACATATTGTTCTCAGGCAAAAGTTCTTTTTTCAGTTGTGAGATGATCAATCATCTTGAACATGGCCCCTAGGAAAGTTTACAGGGAACACCACAATAATAGTAACTTATTATAGGAGGCTGAAATTTGAGATAGTTTATCTTTCAGAAAGGTTTTGAATGGAGCAATAAGTCCAAGCAGAGTGAACTTTATTAAGGATACCCCAGATTACAGAGATAAAGCATACATTTCAATCAGTTTCAGGGCTACCAGCCCCCACTGAAGTCATAGCTGTAGCTGCGTTACAGATAGAGCAGTCAATTGAACTTGTACAAAGCCAGTTCTTGGATTATTTCTGTACCATTTTATCTTTGACACTTCCCTCATCAATGTTTTAACCATGAATATGTATCACATATTCAAGAAAACGTGGCTGTTATTTCCTTTGCTGAGCTTTCAGTAATTGGAATCGAGATTATGGGTTTTAAGTTCATATACATTTTATGTATTCAGAGACACACTTTTAAGCGACAGTGCAAGAGACTGAAATAAAGAATTATTTCAGTGTGGGAAAACTGCTTTATTCTATATCTGAACAACAGATCCTGAATGTGTGTATTCTTCTCTCCAAGCATCCTTTAATGCACTCAGGATCATATCTAACAGCGATCTGTATGTGGACACATGATTCCATGCAAGGGTGGATTGCCATGCAAAATGTTTATTTTAGTTTAGCAGTTCTCAGAACCACTAAATTGAAACTGATAAGAAAACAAGAAGGGAAAGAAAGACCACGTCTTCAAGTTGACCTTCATGCTTCTTTTCCTAGTTCTGTTCAATGCATATTTACATGCAGAGCTGCCCTTTACTTTCAGATTTGTGGAGCGTGTCGTGTGCCCACCATACTTTGACTCTTGGGATTCAAGTTTACAATACTTTTAGTATTTTAAATCACTTGCATCTTCTGTGTCATGCTGATATTGGGTAATCCATGCATAGTCATTGTTTTTGGAGCCCAGAATAGTAGCGGATATGATTTCTTCCTCTTGTTTACTTTAGCAACATGTATGTATTCTATTCACTACTGCTTTAAAGTAAGCTGGTAAGGATATTTCTTATATTTATTTAGTACCATCTGTGTACATGGCACTTTTCAAGTAATGAGAAGACCAATCCTTGTTCTAAACTGCTCATAATCTAAAAAAAAAAAAAAAGGACAAGGGCGATAACAGAGGAAGGGATAGCAAGCAGAAGCAGGATAAACTGAAGAAGAAGAATCCTACAAGAAGGGGGGGGGGCTTGATGGAATTGCCCTCCTTTCTTGCTACTCTCAGTCAGTGGTGACTCTGTCTGTTCCTGCCACACAATTAATCCTAGTCACAGCCAGCTCACAGAATCCTAACAAGAATATGCCATATATGAGAGTGTTGTATGTTACTCAAGACAGAAAAGGGAATCACATTCCTATGAGACAGTTTCTTATAGTGGAGGAGGGTCGTTCAGTGGTCTGGTCTGGACCAAACCTCAGGGTAAAAATTTAAGTCAATAAAATGTTCTTGGTAATTTGTGAATTGATTATACAAAGGAATTGACACACTCTACTATTTAAATTGTGTAGATATTCCCAACATTCTGCTCCTTCGGAGTTGTGAATTATATAGGTTGTATTGCTTAGGAGTGTGCATAAATATCCTTCTGTCTCCCCTCCGCCCACAGAAGCCATGTGCATATGAAGATAGCATAGCAAGTTTAACTATGATCAGCTGCCATAAAAACACATAACAGCTGACATAACATAACATTAAATCAGGGCTTGAATGGTGCTTTTTTCAAAAAGAAAAAAGGGGTAGGTTTGGGTTTAGTAATTTCCTCAGCTATTCTTAAGACTCTCATTTATGTTCTTACCTGCAAGTGGTTAGTCTTTCAGGCTTTTACTGTAACAGGAACTGTTCCCTGTGGAGCTAACGTGTTGTGCTGGGAAACAGCTGTCAGAAGTTACCCCTATTCGTCTTCTACCTTTATCTCTGCGGTAGGATATGTCATGGCTGCATTTCAGTCAGTGTTCTTTGACCCAGAAAGGCGAGTTCAAACTAAAAGCAAAATACACTGGGTACATTTGTCATGCTCATGTTTTGTTCCAGTCTGTGTTAGGTGTATGTGGAGGGGGGTCTTCTTTGGTTGTATGCACAGATATATTAAAATGTAAAAAACCAAAACAAAACTGCAAGAATAATGCTAACATGTAGTTCTAAACCTTCTGAGTTGCAAATTTATTACAGACTCAATTTTAAAGCCCGATTCTCTCTAACTTTAGAGCGGTGAAGCGCACGCTCCACCGCTCTAAAGTGTCGCAAATGCGCCGTAAAGCGTGTTCGCAATGACTCAGGAGTAAGGGCCGTCTGCGTGGAGGCCAGCAGCCCTCACTCCCCCAGCAGACAGTCCCTGTGTCCGCTGGTACAGGTAGGTCCTGCACCAACCAGTGCAGGGGCGGGGGGAGGGCGGGCGGGCGGGCAGGGGCATGAAGGGAGGGAGACCATTGGCCGAACTGGGCCAAAAGAGGATGGGGATATCGGCAGCGTGCTCCGCCAATATCCTCAGCCCTTTTCTGGCCCGGTTTGGCCTTACTCCCCCACCTCACATGCACACCAGCTTCAGAGCTGGCGTACATCCGAGGAGGCCCATAGGCATACTTGGGGAAGGGGATGAATGTCCTATTCTCCCAGGTGTTCCTGGACTGCACCAGTGCAGCCTGGGAACGGTCTCAGGATTCCACGGCCGGCCCTGGAAAGTTGTGCAGGATTGCGCTGTTAGTCACATTGCAAACAGCTAAACTCTGTTCTCACTTAGCTCATTTAATGCTGTATTCTCATAGTTTCTGTGCACTGCTGAAGTGTCTTTTAGAATTGGAACAGAGAAAAGTTAACATAATTATGTTTCCTATAAGAGAGTTTTGTTCAGTTTCTGAAAATATTTTATTTCTGTATATTATGTGCTTTTCAGGCACGCAGTAACATATGCACACAGAGGCAATCTATTTAATGTGCTGGGACCCTGTGCAGTGGGCAGTGGCAAAGCTCAATGGTTCAGTGGGGAAGGAAGGGTGAAGGTGCAACAACAAGAACTTTATTGTAGGTATTATTTTACAACTGCAGGGGAGGGGAATAAAAATATAAAGCAATTCAATTGGAAAAAAGAGGAATTCAGTGTCTCCAAGCCATTCATGCAACTAGGCTCTAAAAATAAGCAGTTGCTATGTACAGAAGAAAAAGAGAAACCAAGAGGAAATCCTTAAAAGGGAAAAGGGGCATGTGATGGTACAAGTATGGAAGAGAAAAGGAAGATGAGAGAAATTAGAATTGTTTCCCTGAGGGACCTGTGGCTAGAGAACAAGGAGTTTTGCTGGAGTGGGAAAGGAAGCCGAGAGGAGAAGAGCTAGGGGAGCAAAGGAAATAAGCGAGAAGGGTTCCTGAGGTCCAGGCTGCGGCAAAAGGCCATGGCTGAATTATGGTTTTCTGTAGCCTGAACCAAGGGCTACAGGCAAGAGATGAGCCCTTCTGCAGGCCTTGAAATCAGTTCATTTCCTTGCAGTGAGGGAACTGGTCTCTCCCACCAAATAATCCCGCTCAACTTGGGTGAGGGAGCCTGCAGCCACCCCCCTTCCTCTTTGTGTTCTTGGAGGATCACTTAAGTGAGTGTGTTTTTGATGGAGACCTGAGGCTGATCTCAGAGTCCTAATTAACCATCAGGCTGCTGCATTTTGAATCAAATGATGCGCTCTTCCAAACAATGCTATAGAAGCTATGGTCTTTAGGCAATGTTTCCAACCCCCAAGTTTCTCTGGGTTCAGGTGTTGTGGCAGCTTTACTTCTACACAACACCCAGTAACATGTAGAACAGTTAGGCATGTGGGTGGATTTTGAGTTTGCTGTGTATAGAACACTTACATTTAGAAAGGTATTTTGCAGATGAACATAAGGAGTTCTGAAAAGCATCAACGAATGTATGAATTGTAGAAAAGAAGTTAAATTAAAGCTAACTCCTGTGCACAGGTTTGCCATGGGTGTTGGTTGCAAGATAGCCCTACGCTCTTCTCCCTAAACGTTTATAGTCTCATCTTCAGGTGGACAGAAATTCTATCAAATGGGACAGATCTCACCTCCTTCCATAGCGACCAAAACCTCTTCTTAAAAAGGAATGGAGAGAGAGTTTATCTTCTGTGGACATGCTAGTTCAATTAACACTCAGAAGGGCTGAACTAATTTAAGACCAACTCATGTTGTCAAGACTCTCACTGTTGGGAGGGGCAGTGACAGCTTCTGTTGAAGCTAGAATTGGTAGATAGGTTATCAGGGGTTCTCAACCCTTTCCCGGCCAAGTACCACCTCTGGCGTCACTCTCCTACTGCGTACCACTGGAAGTGACTGGTGATGACATCATCGCCAGTTACTTCTGGGTTTTCAGGTTTTCTGCAGCCAGAAAATGCTGGTAGGAGGATCTGTGCGGATGGGAGGGCCCTTTTCAACGTTCCCCAGAAGCTCGGCCAAAGGCAAGAGCCTTTCGGCTGCGAAAACATGCCACCAAAAGCACCGCATCAGAGCGGGGTTCCAGTGGTCTGGCGGTCCAAGTACCACCAGCAGTCGCCCAAAGTACCACTGGTGGTATTAGTACCACTGGTTGAGAACCCCTAACATTATTTATGTGATTAAAAGGTCTAGTCAGCAAGATGGGCCATTTAGGTAAGACAAAGTTAAATGTCCTGGCAAGAGTTCATTTGTACAGTACTGGATAACCACCTTTAGTGATTTCCAGACTTGGGGGTACAGTGTAAAAGAAAGAGTCTTTACATTACATCTTACCCCCGAGTCTTTGCTGATCCTTCCCAGTGTGAATCTTCATTGGGCCAACAGACTCCAGCTCTGTCCCCTTAGTTTAGTACTTCAGTTCAAAACTGAATGAGAACATCCATTTGCCCACTTCAGTATTCAGTGTATGCACTCCCTTATGATGAGGAAGAAAGTTCATGTGACAGCAGCAGGTATGTACATCACGAAGATTGACACATCTCAGGTGATAGAGTTTTGATAGTTGCTATAGTTAACTATGTGGGAGAAGACTGATGCTGGGAAAGATTGAAGGCAAAAGGAGAAGGGGAAGGCAAAGGATGAGATGGTTAGACAGCATCACCGATGCAACGAACATGAAAATGAGCGAACTCAGGAAGATAGTGGAGGACAGGAAGGCCTGGCGGGATATGGTTCATGGGATCACAAAGGGTCGGACACGACTTAACGACTGAACAACAACAAATAGTTAACTAAAAAGTCCAGCATTTCTGACAAACAAATGTTTGATGAGAGTGCTCCTCAAACATGGAATCACCATTAAAGCACAGTGTCAACAACTTTAAAAATTGCAGCTACAAATCTTGCTGTTTATCTTAGAAATAAATTATGTCCACATATACTGAAAAATCTAGAAATCAGCATCAATATGTATTTTGTCTGTGTACCACCACCCCGGACAGGATATAACAGATTCATTCATACCCTAAATCTGCCTCCTCCCCTTCTTGCTCATTCCTTGACATCAAGGTATAAAACACCTCATTATTAGTCATAAGACTTGCTTCAAAACAATCTGACCTCTATCTTTAAGGGGGTTAATCTAATGGTAAAATGAAATGAGATGACATTTTGGAATTGCTACCCGAAATTGTGACTGATGTGTGAAATGAAAAAATTCTCTGTTGTGGAAAGGGAATGACAGTCATTGTGCAGGCAATCTTATCTCTTTTTCTTTCCGTGAAGGCATAGGCACAAAAATTCACCATAGGTAACTTCTCTTGGACACAATAAAAAATGATGAGATTCTCAAGTGCATTCTGTATTTCTAACTAGAATTAAGAACTACTGAAATTAAATTAAAGAAAAGAGTTTCCAAACCAACGATACTAGTTTGAAGTAAATACATACGGTTAATTTTGTATTCGTTCAGGTTTTACAACTATAAAGCCTCGTTCTCCAAAGGCGTTTCTAGTGCATGATGCAACAAATTAGATGGGATTTGGTTTAATGAAGCAATGTTAAAATGCACACACATCTCCCAGAAAATCTGCAAGATGCTTCCTGTCTTATTTTCTACAACTTCCTCCTCAAAATCTGCCTTTTCCATGAAGCCTCTGGCACTACCCTGTAGTTCCTTTATCCTACTGCAACTCAGCCTAAGTATCTCTCCCTTTCCTCTGCCATCTCCCTTGTGTCTATTTTTAGAAATGTGAGCCCCTTGGGGAGAGAGAGATCTTCTTCCTTTCTATTGTAAAGTGCCATGTACGTTGATGACACTACATAAATAAACAAATAGTGAAGATTGACTCTTCCCGTGTACCATTTTTAAGCCAAAATTGCCTTCCTGATTTCCTCCTGAAGCAGCAATTTGAGGAATTTTTTTTTAATATATGTCAGGATAGTGCTTGAGCACATAGAATTAAATATACTGATATTTCTTATAATCCAAAATGCCTATTGTAGGCTGTGGAAGTTGCCACAAATGACATCCATGAGCTTTCAGTTCACATGTTGTGGTCATCAAGGAAGTACCCTTTTTTTTTTCTTAGAAGAAAGCACACCTATCAACAAAAAGCCTTTCCTTATGTGGGTGATCTACTCATCTTCCATGTGTATAAACATGTGGAACATTTGCATTTTACTGTCGCATGCCACTTGGGACAGCTAAAACCGAGTTGCAAACATTAATCTATGTGTTTAGATTAGCACATGCGGTGGCATGTTGTTCCCTGTTATGTGTCTTGCTGTAAGTCTGGGGGTGGGGGTGGAACTGGAGCTTCCAGCAACTAAGCTCTGGCATCTGACCTTACCTTTTGTACCACCAGGCCCTGGCTCAACAGATTAGACTCTGTGGAGCAAGAGCATCTCTAGACTGCAACACTGGACTGAGCACTATCCACTGACCATGCAATCCAATGAGGATGCATCAGGCCACCAAGCTAACCCTTGGTGTTCAAATCATCAAAATCATTCAGCAGCTTGTTGTATTGCCTTGCCATGTCTCACCTCATTTCATCCTGCCTTGTTTTGCCCCACCCTGCCTTGCCTCAGCTAACCTAGCCTTGTCTACATTGGTACCTAACCACCAGCCCAGCTCTAACCATGTCTTCTGTCTCTGGCCGTCAGTTTTGTCTGCTTGAGCCACAGGTTGCATGTGCTCAGTGCTTCAGGGACCAAATCAATCAAGGGGTCCTTGCACAAGCAGCATTCTCCTTCTGGTCACAGAAGGTGCTTCTGCTGATGGGGGCACCCCTACACTGAAACCCTGGACACTACCCAATGTTACTAAGTTTGGGGCAAATAATTCACAATCTAGGACTGGTAATGAGGCATTTCTTTTGTCTTCTGGATGTATTTTCACCTGTCTCAGGAGTGGGTTCTGCTACTGATGTTTCAATGTAATAGAATTTGTTGTGGAAAAAAAATACTAAATATTTCAATCAGTCTTCCCCAGTGATATGAAAATAATTTCATACATTTATGTTTCTGCATTCAGGGACCATTTTCATTTCCACTTGAGCTTTCTAATGCTAGACAGGGAAATCAATATCAAGCTGCTGCGCTATAGGGACAAGGGTTACTTCAGTGGCATGTGTCGTTCACATATTTTGAGGCTGAACACCTGCATTAAGTGCTCTAAATAAGTTGTTATAGTTTTGGTTCTTCTGTGACCTCGTAGGGAAGTCACCTTGTTGCACGTAGCAACAATGGCATTAATAGCCTATGTTTTGTTTCCTTGTGTACTTAGTTATTTCACTATTTCACAGTTCAAAAGCTTTCTTTATTCATTTCTGCAGTAGGATAAAGGAACTGAATGACTTCATTCATTTCTGAGTAACTATAATCTCCCACTCCTGGCTGTAAGCCCTAACCCCAAATTAAAGTGATTAAGGCTTCCTGTTTCTTTCCTATGCATTTAAATCGAATAAAGGTCAGTAGCAATGTCTGGTACGACATATCTATTGCTTGGACTTGGTTTATTAATGTAGACAAGCTACAGGCCTTATAAAATTGGGCCAAGGATCCATGTAGACCAGAACTTTGAATCCTGATAAACAATGACCCTTCCAGAGTTATCATACAAACGTTTGTGCCAGTCTTGATAACCCAAGACTCTTTTAACATATCAGGGTTTGAACATATAACTGAATACTGTATAGCACTAAACTAAAATGGGATTGAAACAGTCTTGGGCTGCAATCCCACTTTCCTGGGAGTAGTTGAATAGAATGGGACTTCCTTCTGAGTAGCCATGATAGGGTTGCCCTGGTTGATGATATACAACAGGAACTAGACATCAGGAGTGCATCCCTGTTGCTTTTGCTATACCTCTCAACCGTCTCAGTGCATCAGTGCATTATGTGATGGGGCTGGAAGGCAACAATTTATGATGGCTCCACTCCTACCTGTCAAGCAGATTTTAGAAACTAATGCTGGGGACTGCTGCTTGACTCATTGGCCTTTGTGTCCCACAGGTTTCCATCTTGTCCCCCATGCTCTTTAACATCTACATGAAGCTAGGAGAGCTTGTTAGCAGTGCAGTGTCATCAGTATGCTGATGACAAACTGATACTGATGACACTCAGCTCTACCTCCCATTTCCATCTGGGACCAGGGAGGCTGTGGATGTTCTGAGCCAGTTTCTGTGAAGGACTGGATGTGAGCTAATCAATTGATGTTTACTCAAGGCAAGACACAGGGGCTGTTAGTCAGCAGGTAAGCTGATTCTGGGATGAAGTCTACAACCTGAGGTGTTTGAGGCTAGAGAATTTCAAAACATCCCATGGGGCTTGAGCATGGACAGTGCAACTTGCTGCATCAACTTCTTAAATGCCTGCTGTTAGAAGAAATCTCAGTTGAACAACCTAATGAATAATCCTGCTGTTCCTGACTTTCCTAGATGTTATTGAGAGGTGGAATTGTGGGAAAAACAATCTGGCCATGCATCAATAATAGTACTTTTTGATGTAATCCACATAATACATACCAGTGGATTAAAAAGAAAAAAGAAAATCCTTAGTTTCCATCATTGAAGTAGACACTATAAAAATGAATTTGCTAACCCTTGTATTGAAGAAATTAACGGAATTGATTTATCTTTGTCTCTTTTTTATTAATACTACAGCATTTTTTCCCCTTTTCAGTAACTTCTCCTGGTCAAACTGTTACTGTGGTTACGCAAACTGTGGTAACCAAGGAAACCACCATCTCCAAACAAGAAATGCCATCTTCTTTGCTTCTAGAAGTGCCAGCTCTGGCTGAATTCAATAAGGCATGGGCAGACCTCACTGACTGGCTCTCTCTATTGGATCGAGTGATAAAATCTCAAATAGTGACTGTGGGTGATCTTGATGAAATCAATGACATGATCATCAAACAAAAGGTATGTGGAATATCTAGATAGTGATTTTCTTTGCCTGACAGAAAAAGCTGATACAAATGCAACCATTTCTTTTGTTGCCAAGAAGAAACAAAAGAAAATAAATATTGACATATTTTGCACACATGTTCTGCACAAATCAAGTTTAAATGCAAATCTATCATCATGAGATATTTTAAAACATCTGTCCCAATCCCCAGCAGATTTAAAATGTATATAATGATTGTGTGTAGTTTCAAAATACATAAGAAGGGAAATCAGTGGGATCAATCTGTGTATTGCCTTTACAATTAGCCACTTACTTGGATATTTAGATGCCAAAATACTACATTCTCAAAAGACAGTAAATGCATTCAGTACATGATGCAGGCAGAATACGCGAACATGTTCTCACCTTTTTATGTTGGAATATTTCTCTAAGAACATTCTGAGAGGCTTGTATCCTGCTGTCATCCTTTTATGAAAAGCTCCTCAATCCCCTTAAAGAAAAGAGCATCTCATTAATGCAAGTGTTTTGTCAGCAAACTGTTTAAGTGCTACTTATCTTTGAAAACACACAAAAATATGGAAATACATACACATGGACAAAAACAAAACTTTAACTTCAGCAACTCTGGTGCAATAAAAGTAATTTGTTTATTATATAGCCTGAAAGTAATTACCTGCCTCCTACATTTAACAGTGTTCAATATAAAAGATCCAGCTTGCGTGAGCAAAACGCTAAGTGTTATACTTCCATTCCACTGAGAGTTTGTGGACTGAATGAGCTTCTCTTTGTTATACAACATTCTAGTATCCTTTCAATGAAAAGTCTAATTTATTCATTTAAAAATGTGTTGAACTGTTTGCTCCTTTAATTTTATGTGTAATAAACAGAAGGTAGATAGGCAAAATATGTTACTTAATTAAGAGCTAGACCTTACCTGTAGGAGACTGATGACCGTTTTAAGTTGTTCTATGACTAACAGTGCAATCCTATGCATGTCTGCTCTGAAGTTCAATGGGACTCCCAGGTAAGTATGCATAGGATTGCAGTCTAAGAATCTCAAGAACCAGCTACCACAACTTGGAGCCAGTTTGTTATCAATTGCTGTCCCTTTCTGTGAAGTGCAACAAATTCAAATGTAGATACTATTATTTAAATATGAAAAACCGTTCCCTAAACTGTCCAAATGGAAAAGAAGTCGTCATAAGTATCCTATCTGTCAGGTTATTGTAACCTGGGAATTCACAAGCATGAACAGAAAAAACTATGCAGGGCAAAAATGCTGTGTCATAGTGATTAAACAAAAGATGAGACCATGCTTATAGTAAATGGTTAACAAGGTAGTAGAAAAAAAGTGCTGTGTCATGCTGACTAGGATGCAATGTTTGAATCTGATTGGTTAGCAACTATATAAAGGTAAAGCACCCAGGACCAGTATCTGAGGCTTCTTCTCTGTGCTGTTACTCTGTACAAACTTGCTGATGAAAGACTGCTATGCTTATCTGCTGTATATACTTGTAAATAGACTTTGGTGGTGGAAACTACCGTGTCTGTGTCATTCTTCGCTGTGGACAAGGACTGGGAGGCTGCACGCCATAAATTTCCTGCGTACTCTGACAGGTTATGGGCCCAGCCCAGCCATAAATCAGTGCCTGGTGATTTCCAGATCCTGCTGAAGGTCCGGCGAAGAGGTCAGCGTCCTTGAGCCCAGGAGGGGTAGTGGACGGCTTGAACAGCAGAATGCAGTCTGTCGTGGGAGCAGGTGGAGGATTTCCTCTCACCCGGCTTAATGAGACAAATTACCTGTCATGGAGCCTCAAGATGGAAATGTTTCTGCGCAGAGAGGATCTCTGGACAGTGGTGAGTGACCCTCCAGATGACCCAACAGCAGCTGAAAAGAGACTCATTGAAAAGGCTCTGGCTAGCATCATTTTGTGCTTAGAAGACAGTCAGCTATTTCATGTGCGTGGGCTGACGTCTGCTGCAGAGTGTTGGGGTGCATTGCGAACTATTCATATAAGAGAAACTTCAAGCAGCAAAGTTTTTCTTACAAGAAAGTTGTACAAGGCACAGTTGAAGCCAGGAGTTAAAGTGTCAGATCATCTTCAATACATGAGAAAAATCTTTCTTGAACTAGAAGAAAGAGGGTTAAATTTTCCTCAAGCCCATCAGGTGTATATAGTTCTAAGTTCTCTTGATCAATCATGGGATTTGATAGTTGCAAGCCTTGAATCAATGAAAGAAGAGGAGCTTACGATGGCTTATTTGACTACAAGATTGCTACAGGAAGAGCAAAAAAGAGATGAAAGATCCCATGTCCGAGGGAGGAATGATAGTGATTTATTGCATAAGCAGAAAGAAACAGCATTCCAAGGAGACAGTCAAGAGCAAGAAAAAGTCTACACGGTGAGACGGTGTTTCCGATGTGGCTCTACTAATCATCTCCAGAGAGACTGTAAAGTGAGAAAAGCAAGAACCCCCTTCAAAGGAAATGCAACACGACAACAAAGAAGAGACCACACACATGTTTCTGTGGTGGAAGCAGCAGGAAGAAATACCAGAGACATTTGGCTGTTGGACAGTGGTGCTAGTGAGCACATTGTGAATGATCCAGAACTATTTTCTACCCTTGGACCAGCAGCCAGAGAACACGTATGTCTTGCAAATGGGCATTGTTCAAAAATTAGGGGACAGGGATCTATTTATGTACCCTGTATTGGTGAGACATTCTCTGGGGTGTTGTGTGTTCCTGACCTAGAGTATAATTTATTAAGTGTGTCATGTTTAGATAATGCTGGCTATACAACTGAATTTTCAGGGGGCAAATGTCAAATTATAAGAGGTGACAAAGTGTGTGCACAAGGTATACTACAGAACAAACTTTATGTTATGCAAACTCAAGTTGAGAGAATCACAGCTCAGACAGCATTTTCAAACAAGCCAGATCATGATGGGTGTGTGCACCTATTGCATAGAAGATTGGGGCATGCAAGTTTTAAAGTGCTAGAAAAAATGCCAGAACATGCAATAGGGCTGAATGTAAAAGCATGTAAAAACTTTCTGGACTGTGCAACTTGCAAAGTTGCAAAGTCAAAGGTTTTCCCTGTAAAAAAGAAAAGTGAAAGGATATCTGAGAGAGTTTTTCAGCTGGTGCATTCTGATTTAATTGGCCCTTTAGCGCAATCTGTTGGTGGTGCTAAATATGTGCTTTGTATCGTGGACGATTTTTCTAGATTTGGATTTTGTTTTTTACTAAAAAGCAAAACTGAAGTATTTGAACAATTCAAGAATTGGGTTTCTTGGGCACAAAAACGTTATGGGCAAAAGGTATCCCAGGTTCAGACTGACAGGGGTACAGAATACACCAATTCTAAATTCCAGCAGTGGCTGAAGAAAATGGGGATTACCCACAGAAAAACAAACCCATACACACCAGCAGAAAATGGCGTTGCAGAACGTAGAAATGGTGTATTACAGACCATGAAAGATTCTCTGCTGTCTGACTCAGGAATGAGTCAGGGGTACTGGGGAGAGGCCATTTTGACTGCCAATTATTTAGTCAACAGGCTGTGGAGTTCAGCAATAAATGATACTCCCTATTTCAAACTTTATGGAAAAAAACCATCTCTGTCACATTTAAGAGTTTTTGGTTGTAGTGCGTGGGTACACATTCCAAAGGCACTCAGAAGAAAGGGGCAAGCAAAAGCCAGGAAAATGAAATTCATAGGCTATGAAGCTGGTTCAAAGGCATATCGTTTTACTGATGGTAGTAAAAATGTTGTAATTTCTCGGTCAGCAAACTTTTCAGAGCATGAGAATTGGGGGAGGATACATGCCAACTCAGAAGTTTTTCTTCCTCTCAGTCAAGGTTCCTTGCAGAAGGAAAAGTCGTTGCCACAGCAACAAATTGCCCCATGTGTTGATAAGTTAGAGAGCACATTAACTCATGAGGTCCCGGTAAAGGAAGAACCTGCTACTTTGCGTAGGTCAGAAAGAGTGACTAAAGGAATTCCCCCTGATAGATTTACAGCAGGGGAGGTGAGAGTGTGTCATGTTAATTATGAACCTCAAAGTTATCAAGAAGTCTTACAATTGCCTAAGGCAGAGCAGGAGAAGTGGAAAGAAGCAATGAATGAAGAAATGAGGGCAATGGACAAGCACAATGTATTTACCCCTGTAAAATTACCAGAAGGGCAAAAGGCTGTTGGATGTAGATGGGTGTATAAAAAGAAAATGCTAGTAAATGGTGAATTGAAGTATAAAGCAAGACTAGTTGCCCAAGGGTTTGCTCAAAAGAAAAACATTCATTATGATGAAGTCTTTGCACCCACAGTGAGAGGAGAAACAGTGAGATTAGCATTAGCTTTAGCAGCTGCAAAAGAATATAAGGTGAATCATTTTGATATTACCACTGCATATCTGAATGCAAAGTTGGAAGAATGTGTTTTTATGAAGTTGCCTCCTGGTTTTGAAGTAACTGGATCAGAGACAGTATATAAGCTTAACAAAGCCATATATGGATTAAAACAATCAGCTAGAAATTGGAACCAATGTTTAGATTTAGCCTTAAAGAAAATGGGTTTTAAAAACAGCCTAGCTGATCCATGTCTGTATGTACAGAATTATGAAAAGGAACAAATCATTCTTCTTATATTTGTCGACGATATCTGTTTTTTGGCAAAAAACCAGTCACAAATTGACAAATTTGCAAAACAACTGGGACAGAAGTTCCAATTGAAAGACTTAGGAGAAATCAAAAATTACTTAGGAGTTGAGATAAAGAAACTACAGGATAAGGGATATATCCTGAGTCAAAGTAAGAAAATAGAGCAACTTTTAAAGGAGTTTGAAATGGACAATTGCAAAAGCGTGCAGACTCCAATGATAACAGACTTTCAGAAAGTAGAAGAAGAAAATGAAAATCTATGTGACCAGGAATTATACCAGTCAGCTATTGGAAGCTTGTTATATCTAGCGCAATGGTCAAGGCCAGACATTGCAAATGCAGTAAATATTTTGAGCAGATACACTTCAAAACCCACTCAGAGGCATTGGTTGGGAGTAAAAAGAATATTTCGTTATTTAAAGGGAACAATAGATCAATGTCTAATATTGCAACCTTGTGATTCACCAGAACTGAAATGGTATGATCTGAAATGTTATGTTGACAGTGACTGGGGTAATAATATGCAAGACAGACGGTCAATTTCTGGTCTAGTAATAATGTTTGGAGGTGCATTGATAGGTTGGAAAGCAAGAAAACAACCATCTATAGCAGTATCAACATCAGAGGCAGAATTCGCAGCTTTGTCTGAAATGTGTTTAGAGGCCACCTGGTATAAACAACTACTTGAAAATATTGGTTTTGAAATGAAACATCCCATCTCTGTATTTGAAGATAGCCAAACATGTATTCAAATGGCAACATGTGAAAGGGTAAAAAGTAGAAGTAAACAGGTAGACATCAAGTACTGTCATGTAAGAGAAGCCATAAAAGAAAGGTTAATAGAATTAATGTATTGCCCATCAGAAGACAATTTGGCTGATCTCATGACAAAACCATTGTGTGCACAAAGACATGCAAAACTTACAAGAGAACTTGGTTTGGTTCCTGTAAGTTCTGTTCAGCTGTAAATTGGAGGGGTGTCAGGTTATTGTAACCTGGGAATTCACAAGCATGAACAGAAAAAACTATGCAGGGCAAAAATGCTGTGTCATAGTGATTAAACAAAAGATGAGACCATGCTTATAGTAAATGGTTAACAAGGTAGTAGAAAAAAAGTGCTGTGTCATGCTGACTAGGATGCAATGTTTGAATCTGATTGGTTAGCAACTATATAAAGGTAAAGCACCCAGGACCAGTATCTGAGGCTTCTTCTCTGTGCTGTTACTCTGTACAAACTTGCTGATGAAAGACTGCTATGCTTATCTGCTGTATATACTTGTAAATAGACTTTGGTGGTGGAAACTACCGTGTCTGTGTCATTCTTCGCTGTGGACAAGGACTGGGAGGCTGCACGCCATAAATTTCCTGCGTACTCTGACACTATCCTTCACCACAAACACATAACATTATTCCATCAGTATCCTAGTAATTATTTTCAACCAGTTCCTTTATCTTGTGTCAGAAGATCATACTGACAGAGCAATCCTGTGTATGATACAGCGGCCAGGCTAAAGGGCCGGCTGCCGTATCCTCTCCAGGTCCACCAGGGGAGAGAGGGCTGCTGGCCTCTGCTCCAGCGGCCCTTACTCTCTGGGTGCCGTAAATGCACTTTACGGTGCGTTTACGACACCCAGTGCCAGGGGAGCGCACGCTCCCCTGGCGCTTCATTACACTGGATTGTACTGTAAGTTTTACATAATTGTGATGGGGGAAAGTGTAATGATATTATCTCTTGCATGAACTTTATTTAAAATTTACCTCAGTGGATTAGGATTCTTCAAATGGTGAGAGTAATAAAAGTATAAGGATGCTTTTTTAATAGTATATAATAATGTATATAATCTGATCTCAGGCCCGGTGCAGATATCATTCTGTTGATCATTCAACCATGGTTAATGCTGACTACGGTAGGGCTTCACACCCACTTCGAATCCTCATTAAGGTGGGAACTAGGCATCCCACCACCCACTCCCAATCATCAAAATCAACTTCAGTATTCTGTCTACACTGAGTCTCAGGACTGCCTCCTACAGAACAGCAGGAAGGTCAATATATCTCAGCCACAGCAAGTATTGCATCTTTTGGTTACAAATAGAAAGGTCAAGGCATGCTAAGTATTGTACTATCTAAAAGTCTCTTCCTGCCTGTAGTGATTTTTATGGGAAATAGGAGATAAACCATATTACTTGGTGTAAAAATATTCCTGTTATCATGCAGATCCTCACACATCTTTATAAATATATGCATATTTTCATAAATGTGTCATATTTGTAGAGGAAATTTCTTCAGTGGCTTAAAAAAATCCAAAATTTGTACTGCATGTATGCATGGCAAAGGTAATTGGGGATAGGGACACTGGCTGTAGAGGCCTAGCTATATATCTATTGTGAGAAAACAACTGTACAACTTGAAGAATCAATCATTCACAATAGTTTGTATTTCAGAAAAATCATCCAAGCAATTGTCAGAAAAGTGGGGAAAGGCAATTATATGAAATTTGCTCATCGTGACTTTGGTTGATATCTAAATATAAGACCAAAGGTTTTGACAGTAGTTCCTGGTATTCAAAGGAACTACTGTACTTAATCTTGACCCTCAACTTATTTCCTTGGTTTTTCTTCCGTTAGACTGTCCATCCAACTAGCACAATATTGGGCACTTTATGCATCAATCAATCAATCAGTCAATCAGTCAATCTTGTGTATTGCAAAATAATCTTTCACTTATAAGGCAACTTTCACTTATAAGGCATCACACCAATTACTTTCTAAGGTTTTAACACAAAGAGGCATGTGGTCTCCTTTTGTGGATTTCAAATTTTCAAGAAGCATTTTGACTGAACATGAGCTAACGTTAATGTTTGGAATCTAAAGTTTGTAAAGTTAAATTATCGTCCACATTTTAGTTATGGTTGATTTCTTTTCTTCATGTAACTTTGAGTAAAAATTAGAATTGTTTTCAACTTGTATAATTAATTCAAAAAGAAAATCTGTGGATCTTATTCCCATGGGATTCAGCTTTGAAGCCCAAGCTAGTTAAATATTCCCAGATTTCCAGTTCCCAAGTTCCCGTCTCCATCGTGCAAGCTTGTTTGTATATCAGATTTGATCATTCTGTAAGAGCTTGTCATTGTGCCCCCCCACACTCAAAGGATAATGTAGATTACCTTCTCAAAATAGCCTGAAACTGTACAATATGTAAATGTAGCAATTATTTCGCTTCCATCCAGAGAAATACTCTTTCTTAAAATAATTATTCTCTGAGATACTCATTATAGCAATGTTTCTCAAACTGGTGGGTCATGACCCACCAGGGGAACCGTATGCTGTTCCCTGCTACTTTAAGGGGTGGGAACAGCATGGCGGCGGTGGAGATCCCAGGGATCGCTGCAGTCGGGGAAAAAGTTTAAAAATGCAGTTTTTGCACTTACCGGGGGTCCTGCAACCCTCCGAACAGTGTGGGGAGGCCCGTGGCCACTTCTGCAGGCCTCCTTGAGGTTTTTCTGCAGTGATTATGACCACTTCTGGTTTTCATTTGAAAACCGGAAGTGGTCATAACTGCTGCGGAGCAGCAATCTAAACCTCAAGGAGGCCTGCGGATGGGGCTGTGCGTCTCCCCGTATCGTCCAGAGGGCTCCAGGACCCTCAGTAAGTGCAAAATGTACCTTTTTCCTTTTTCCAGTAATCCTCAGGATCGCTCCTGCCCTTGCCCCTGCTCCCGCAAACATTTAGTTATCCCCGCCTCATGGGGAGAACGTTGAGAAACAGTGCATTATAGCATTCTATCACATGTAGAAAAATGTAGAGAATTTTGGAAAAGCTATTATTTTCTTTGAAATATTTTTTTTATTTTTATTTACAGTATTTTTACCCCGCCTTTCTCCCCGAAGGGACCCAATAGCAGTTAGCATTGTGTTTGAGACGTGGACACAGCCTTCATACATGCAATGAGTTTTGCAAAATCAAAGAATCTATACTTATGTGTTTGAAAACTACTTGATCTTAGCAACAGTAGATTGATGCAGCTGTAGAGTTTCTCAACCTGGGAACAAAGAGCTAAAACAAAATTCTCCAGGTACTTGAAAAGCAGACCTCATTGCACAACAATGCTCTGGGGAGATTCAAATAAATGGCTTCTTGTTCTGCTGCATTTTTACAGAGAGCGAAAGTTTAAGATACTTCACCATGTCTGAGCCTTAGCACACAAAAAAAAGTGATTTCTGCAGATTTTGGAGAGGGAAATGGTTTTGTTATATTTGTTACTGTTCATAGGAGTCAAAATTTAGGGAAGAATTGTCATATTTTGAATCATCTCCTAGTGAAGAAAAGTTTTTTATTGTTCCTTTTTGCTTGCGAAACATCTCTATAGTGTACATATTTCTTAATTTTCTTTTTTGTTTCAGAATTATAAAAAGTAATTGTATAGCTTATTTTCCATGTAATGTGCAGAGCAGAAAAGCCTAGTCCAAATGTAAACAAAGAATGCAAGCCAAAACTACCAGGAGAAATATATATATTTCTAAAGATAATGGGGGAGGGGGGGAGGCACGTAAAAAAGACATTCCCAGGAAAACAAGATTTCAGCAATAAAAGAATACAGAATGAATAACCTAGCATTTTCCTAATGCTAGGATTAGGATTTGGAAGATAGTGTTCTTTTATGTGGGGGAATATACATAATGTAAAACGTTCCTTTTCACAATTCTGCCCTTAAAGGAAGCAGGAACTACAATGGGGTGTTGAATGTTTGCAGCAGTTTCCCAAAGCACCAACTTCTCTCCTGAAGACATATCAAGACAATTGAGGTTCTGTTGGACCAAGGAGGTGGTAGTCAACTTGTTCTGGATGGTTGCACTCCGCACCCCCCCCCCCAGAATTAGGTTCATAGCTTGAAGGTGCTAATAAATTCAGCTTTGTCCAGTTAGAGATTCAAGTGGCATCCGTGATATACAGCAGCTCTCACCAAGAACGGTTGGTACGCAATCTATAGAGCCTGCCAGACAGAGTTATCCATGATCTGGTAACCTTTAGACCGGGCTATTGTAATGTGTTACATGTGAGACTGCCTTTGAAGACTTCTCAGAAACTTCAGTTAGTACAAATGCAATGACTGGGTTGATAACTAGGACAAGATACAGGTAACATATCTCACCCGTGCTTGAAGACTTAAAACTGAGTGCCGGTACATCTGCAGACACAATTTGCAGTGCTGGTTGTTACCTATAAATAGTAAACCCTAAGTTGCTTGAGTCCTAACTATCTGAAACACCATGTTTGCCACCACATGAGTCTGCTTGGCACCTATGTCCATCACTCTCCAGGTCCTCCTGCCCTCTTCCAGGTCCCCCTGCTGTCCAAGGTTAGGGTCAGGTCGTGAAAGAAGAGGGCATCTCTGGTTATGATGCTCGGGATCTAGAATGCCATCCCAGAGAAGCACCAGCCTTGATGTCTTTTCAGCACCAGACAAATACGTCTTTATTAGTCCAAGCTTTCCAGCGTGTCAAACTAGCTTTGATTGTTCTGTTTCTGCTAAATTTTATTGTCGGATGATAGCTGCTGCTCTGGATATTTTATGATTTTGTTCACTCTGTTTTTATTGTATTGTGTTTGGTTCTTGATTGTATGTTGCTGGACAGCTAACACATTTACCAAACAAATGAATAGTCATCCACATAACACCAGGAGGTTAGAGCACTCAGATCTGGCCCTACTCTTAAGTAGTATATACAGGCGCAAATATTTCCCAAGGTCCCAGACCATTTAGGGCTTAAAGAAAATGAAATCTGCATTTTGAAATTTGCCCCTAAACTGAATGGAATTTAGTGTAGTTCTTTAAGCACAAATTATATGCACCATCTCTGGCCAACCCCAGTTGGCTGCCATATTCTGGACCACATACTTGAAAGGTCTATTCCAGATGGCATATGCTGCAATTTAGGGGGCATTACAGCAAGCTAGTTTATATGCTGGCAAAGCATGCATTGCAGTGGTCAAGTCTCTGTCTCCTAAGAGTGGGTTCAGTTGACAAACAGGTTGAAATTAGTAAAAGGTGTTTATGGCCACATTTGTCACCACCAAATCAAGCACCAGCGTTGGGTCTAGGAAGCCTCCCAAACTGGACCAGATCCTTAAGGAGGACTGTGATCCCATACAGAACAAGTTGTCCAGTTACTCCTGGTCAAATGGCTACCTACCACCAACAGTTGCATCTTATTAGGATTAAATTACACAAAAGCTTTTCATCATAGATAAATACTTAGGAAAAGATTCATTTGCTCAATTTCTTTGTGTCAGGCAGCTGCTATTAAAGGTACAAAAGGAAGGCTGGAGGGGGGGAGGGGAACGAACCCTGGCACCATCAAAGGCAACAGAGCTTTGAAAGCTGGAGTTTCATAGAGCATTAGATTTCCAAGTCCAACAGCACAGTCCTATCCAGCTCCTCCACTGGTGCAGCCAGTGCGGGAAATCAGAACAGGAGGCTTTGGAAGGGAAAGGGGATTTAAATCCCCTTCCCCTTACAAAGCCTCCCGTTCTGCCCTCCCCCACTGTCTGCACCAGTGGGGGAGCTGGATAGGATTGTTCTGCAAACCACAGAGGTCTCCTGTACCCCAAAGTGTAGGATTGTGTACTGTGCAGGTGGAAATACATGTAATCCATTTCAGCATGATGTGTGTTCTGAAGAATACACACGTTGCGACAGGAATATAGATATCTCTTCTTGCCCACCTCCCCTTTGCTTGAAACCTGGAAACATGTTTGGGTGGGGGGATTATTTTTCTTACTGACACTGTGTTTTGTGTGAAAGCACCTTACACATGAACACCATATTGATCTATTATTAATATAGTTGTGTACTGTGGAAATATTGCACAAAGTGTACCTAGGTATGCTTTTTCCAAATGAAGTGCCTTTTCTGGCTTATATGCTCCCATTTTTGGTTAACAAAATGCAAACGTAGCATTCTACTGTTCTTTTGTTTTTCTTTCAAGCAAGGAATATTCACTTGTCTTTTTCCATTTGTTTGCTATTGTCTAAACATGTAATTTACCTTTGCACATTAAAATATTCCATTTATCTATAGCAGAATATTTGTGCAGTACAAGAATATGCATCATCAGTTTATATTTATGCAGACCTAAGGCTCAGGTTTTTGAAATAATGTATTACTTGCAGAAATGTATTTTAAAATGTAGTCTAGATGGGAGAAAATGGGATCTTTGTTATCTGTTTTCTGAGGCAGGATTATTTCTAAATCCCCAACTAGGAACAGATAATAAAGCTAGGAGAACCCCCAAGGTGAAAACATAGATGAACTGATTCTTTACTCGGGAGAGAACAGAAGAGAAAATTGTTTAAAATTTACCCTTTTCTCCCACAAAAGATTGGTTTATAACAAAGGTATAAATAATCCAGTTTTGTGAAGCATCGATGCTAAGCTTTTCTCTGATGTCAGTTCCTATAAAATCACTTTAAAAATCTGTCAGAAACATAATCAGAAATGCCCTTTGATCTAGTTTGCTGCTTCACGCCTGTTCCTGTTGGATATAAAAATGCACTAGGTGCAATAAGTGTAAAGAAGAAAGGACCGTATCTCAAAATAATTGCTGAAAGCTCACGACTCTTTTTTATAGGTTTGAAAATCAGCTCAGTACCTCTTCTAATTTTTCCCTAATTACTTGAAAATAAAGAATGGTAGGACCTTCTAGTTAGTATTAAATGGTGGTGCCGTCAGTTATGCATATTAGGTTCCTAGTGCTCTAAACTTGCATTTTCTAAGCAAAATTGTAACAACTTCCTTTACTGAAAGACCAGGAAAATAACCACCATCTTCTGAAATAAACAACTACTTGAAGTATTTTTACTTATTTGTGTTAATTCTTTTCCCCACGCATTATATCTCAGCATAACACTATATAAATAAATCTCGTCCCTTCCTTCACTTGCTCTTTCACCCTTCCCTCATATGTTCCTGTTCAGCAGTGATCCTCCTAGGCTAAAGAAAAGGAGAATGGGGGGGGCAGGGGAGTGGGATGGATCTCTCCATAGTTTGTACAGATCGCGAAAATCAGAAGTGGTCAAAAATCACTTTTTTTGGCAATCTGAAGATCGGAGAGGCCTGTAGAGGGTTGCGTAGGCCTCCCCAACCCCCCCCCCCAAGCCTCAGTAAGTTTTTAAAAATCCATTTTTGGGCGCTTTTTCGGCAACGGTGATCCCCGGGATCGCCACCGCTGCTAGCCCCACCCATGCAAGCACTCAAAGTTCTCCAGCCTTACAGGGAGACCACTGGTATAGATGATCTCAAAGCTTCAGCAGTGCCTCAGCAAAGCCACTGTCTGTCTTCACCAGCACTGTTACTGTACGTCTTGTGGACTGCTATAGAATAATAGAATAATTGACTTTATCAGTCCCAACCAAGGAGCAAGTTGCTTATATACAGGATCCACACCAAACTCATAAGTGTGTTTTCAGTGGTGCTCATGTTCAGTCCATAATGTTTGAATTATCCCTAGATATGTTATTAGTAGATATGCGAAATTCTAAAACAAGTCACAGCAATCCACCTAATTTTTTTCATGTAGATGAAATCAGTCCTACAGGAAAAAATCCAGCTGTTGCACTTCTAATTTCCATCCATAGCCAGTTAATTTTAACATAAATGCAACAAATGTTCTTATCTTTCACATTAGGCGAGCCCTGTGTTGAATCTTTCTGGCTGTTACGGAACTAGCATTGGTAATCTTCTGTTAAATTGCGCCACTGAGTTGTATATGCACTTAATGTGATTTTCAGTGTGGTTTATGGGTCCACAAAATAAATCTATCTTCTATCTATAATAAAATTATTATCTTCATGAGTGCACTTTAACAGGACAAATCATTTTCAGTGCACTATACACAATCATGCACTAATATATAAAAACAAGAGGTATTGTCCTTGAAAAAATATAATAAGCTATTTTAGGGTTTTTGTTGATTGTTTTTGGATGCTTGGCTGTCTCAACTATCTGTCACTAGCAATATGATATATAGATTAGCTTAGCTGAAACCTTAGCTGAAACAGCAATTAATAGTAGCAACAACAACAAAAAATTCCCTGCAAGCGTGGCAGAGTTGGCCAGTTGCCCCCACTTGTAAAGAAATCTCATTCTTATTGAAAGAAGCCACACAGTTGCACTAATGCACCAAATCCTAGGAAACTTGGCCTTGTGCTATGTGCCCGGAATCTGCAATGAGCCAGAAACCCAATCTCTTCGCAACGCAGCATCATTACAACCAATGTGAAGTCCCAACATAACTTGCCTGGCTGCAAGTCTTGATTGTCTCCTAGATATGGTAGTGTTGAGTGCAAGCAAGATGAGGAACTTTGCTCATCAATAAGCAGAGCCACATAACCAAGCTGTAACATGATTTTAAAAAATAAGTATCAAGGGAGCAATCACATTATTAGTCCATTTCCCTGTACATTTCTCCTGTTTCTGGCTTCCTTGCCAGGCCTTTCAGCCATGGTTATCTGGTTGTGCTTGTCGCACACCTTGCATGCTGGATTTCCTAGACAGGGCCTCCCATGGAGATGGGACCCAGCAATAACGCAAGAAAACTAGTTATTCCAGAAACGTGGCTCATGTGGTTGACCTTGTCCACGTTAGCAGCAGTGTGTCATGAATGGGCTGGAAAACCTAATAGCAGCCACTTGAAGTTCTTATTTTAAAGAATCCAACAAATGATTGACAGCGGTAAAGAACTGTAACGTATCCAGTACTGGCCCATCCAAGCAGCCACTTGATGCAAGTTCTATTCATGGCAGATTGTGAGAGGTCTGAGGGGGAAGCGGATTCGGGGTGCCTTCCCCCCCAAGTCTGCTGCCACCACCACCTTCCAACTTGCCACCAATTCAGACTGCACTAATCTGCTTTCCGCTCACTCAAACAAGAAGCAGATCATCCCCCTCCTTTCCGTACTGTTCATGAGAGTTCCCGCTCTCCCTGTAAATGAAATCGGAAGTCCCAAGCTTGTGCCACCCCTTAACATATCTTCACAAATTTGTTTTAATTGATAAGAATTGGAAGCCGAATTCTGTTCCACCAAACCTCAAGAGGCTGGTTTCTGTCTCAGCATGTTTCCTTGAGTTGACCAGATATAGAACCCCAAATAATGCATGGGGCTCATTCACAAGAGAACGAACATGAAAAATGATATACATATGCATAAAAGATGGGAATCGCTCCTTCAGGTAGATTCAATCAAGAATGAAATGCTATTCTATGCAAACATCTCCCATGCTGGTTCAGAGCTAATGGAGCATAGGATATACAGACATAGCAGTAGTCAAGGGAGAGAGAAGATGTGCTACTTTTCCTCAACTCTGTTTAATAAACATTTTAATAAAAAAAATTAACTGACACTGTAAACGTAATTTAGTATTTGGTCCCCATGCAAATAATATCAGTTTGCACTTTGTAGATTATAATAAGACAGAAATGATGTGTTTGTACAATTTTGGGAGCAGAAAATACATGCAAACACATCTCCCCTCCACCACAGTTCATGCCACATAATTTAAGGCTGCAATCCTATACTTACTAACCTGAGAGAAGGTTCCGTTGAACTCATTGGGACTTACTTCTGAGTAGACATGCACAGGATTGGGCTGTCAGTAAATTATAGTAAAGGAAAATAAAACCCTATATAATGTGGGATTGGAGGTTGAGGGGTAACATTTATTCTGTGTATTTTATCCTGCATTTTATTCTGTGTATTTATTACTTGTTCGGTAAATTGTGAGTTCAAACCTTTTGCAGTCTGTGTATGTGTAAGTTCTGGAAATTGATACTCCTCGATATACACTTTTGTGTGTATTATTTATTTTGTGGGTATGTGTGATGTGTGATGCCTGTTATAGATTATTTGTTGCTTCGAATTGAGGGTCACTACATTTATTTTGTGTTAGGAAAATAAAAATAAAAATCCCTCTTTCTATCAGAATTAAACTGTCACATTTGTGCAAATGAGAGTGGCATTTAAAGACAACAAGGTAATGAGCTTGTTTTAAAAAGCAGTATGTTCTCTGCTGAGTTTTCTGTATTGGTGGGGTTCTCAGTTGGAAAGAACAAGTACATCGCAATGTATGACCTAACAATGTGGGAATGGGCAACATAATACTTTTTGTGTAAGTTGAATAAATAGGATGCAGCTGTCATTAGAACATAAGACATTTTGTAATAATTCTTAAGAAGGGAATAGCAGTACAAGAAGTCATACATGCCAATAAAGAATCCTCAGATTTTTTTTCCTGAAATATCTTTGGATTTAGAATACCACAAATTACCCTGACAAGTGTTGCATAATTGGAAAGGCCTTGCCAGGGTTGGTTCTAGGGGTCCCCCTACTTGGGTGAGACCCAGGAGAATTACTCTGGCGCCATCACTTGAAGGCACAGAAGTGATCACAGGGTCAGCAGAGGGCCTTTTTGAGGCTACTGGGCCCTTAGCAGCTGCCAACTACCAACACCAGCCCTGACATCTGTACAGTGGACCCTTGCTTTACAAAGGTAATCCGTTCAGGAGACACCATTATCTTGTGAAAATATTGTACGGTGAACTCAATTACACATTGATTTTGGTAATTCGTTCCAAGACCTCAGAAGTTGAAGTTTCTACCACAGAACTAAGCTATTTCACTCTCTAAAACAGGGGTGGGGAACCTATTTGGGGTGGGGGGCCATTTTCCCATGGGAAAAATTGGCTGCAGGCTGGCCAGTAGGCCGTCCGAAATTTTTGCTCCCCCCACCGTAAATTTGCCCCCCCCGCAAATTTACAGGACTCACCCACCGCCCGCCGCTCGCTCGCCCACCCACCTACCTCTCGCTCAGCTCCCTCCCTCTCACCCACCCACCGCTCGCTCTCGCTCACCCAGCCCCCTCCCTCCACTCTCCAACTTACCAGGCTCCGGGCCGCCGCTGCCGCCACCGCCGCCTTCCCACACCGCCTCCTTTTCAAAACGGCCTTTCTGTACATGCGCAGATCGCCGCTGGGCTCAGCGGTGATCTGCGCAGGTACAGAAAGGCCACTTTCAGAAGGAGTAGGCACCGAGGTGACGCGTCACCTCGGCGCCTCCTCCTTTTAAAATCGGCCTTCCTGGACCTGCGCAGAGCGCAGCTGAGGCCAAGATTGCCCTCTTGGCCGGCATCGCACTCTGCGCAGGTCAAGGAATGCCGATTTTAAAAGGAAGCGGTGCAGGAAGGCGGCGGCAGCGTGCCGGATCCGGCTGGTCCAGTGAGGGCCAGAGGTTCCCCACCCCTGCTCTAAAAGATGATTTAAGAGGTGCCTACTTTCCTCTTTAGGGGCCATGGTTATCTGTTTACACAATGTTGTAATTATAAAACACAAATTACATGGATGTAGCCATCCCTCAATACACAAAGCCACGATGTTAAAAATGCTGCTATTGGCTGAGACACTACCTAACACTTGTATTCGCATTGCTGATTAGCTTATCTATTACCTATGAGGACATCAAACATGAGCCAATTGTAAAGTGAATAACTTATTGTATAGTGAACCTTGTTTTATGACATTGTAAAGTGGTTTGATTGTAAAGTGAACCCATTGTAAAGCGAGGCTCCACTGTAGTATATGAGACATATCCCAGTGCTTTCTACCTCTCCCTATACCAATGGTTTCTGAACTTACAGTCCTCACGACACCACCACCCCTCCGCCAGCACCGGTCACAGAATCCGGAAGTAAGTGCCAATGACATGTGACACAATGACATCATTATCATTGGCATTTAATTCCAGGTTCCGCTGTCTAAGAAGAACTGAAAATCGTAGTAAAAGAGATCAGGGCGGGCCCAAAACGTGACACGCAGTCGGCGGAGGAGAACCTTTGCTCTGCAGGCTTCTGCATCATGTCACAGTCCCGCTGCTAAGTGGCTTGGCCGGTGTGGTTTTTGCAACGCACCATGGAGTGCGTCACAACACACACTTTGGAAATCGCTGCCTTATACTTATGTCCTACAAAGACATGTGTTCATTTAATTAAGAAAAAAATAATCCTAAAACATTACAAAATGTAAGAGCCAAACTCATACTATAGAACTTTCCTATTTTTCTTCTGTGTAGTATACCATATCAAAACTATTGGAACATCCTTTAGGAACAAGAAATAGCTTTCACTCTTCAGACCACATATTCCTCAGGAAATCCTATATCACTTTTATTATGAAGTAGGAAAAATGACCACAGCGAATGCTTTCAAAATACTTTTTTCGCAATTTAATAATGAATAGGTCCAACAGCAGGGGTTTGCTGTGAATCTCCCCCCCCCCCCCAAAAAAAAATCCTTCCCTTTCCCCTTATTTAAAACCTGAAATAACAACCTGGGGAAATAAACTAGAACTGATTTTAGGTTATTCTGTAGGAACTTGGTAGAAAAAAATACTTATAGAGGGATAATGATATTCCTTCAATCTTGTACTCAATGCTTCGTGTCTCTGTATTAAAATCATTATTCATTTTCATGTGTTAAGGTCCTTCCTTATATATTTTCACAGTTTTCAGCTCATTGAACTAAATTTGAATGTATTGCTTTACATCAGTGTGAGAAAGTTAAGAATTTAATTGAGCTTTATATGGGGAGTGATAAAAGAGCCCGTTTTTAAGCAACCCTGAAAAGAAAGCCCTTGTTGAAGTCTACCTTGGAAGCTTCTAATACTCAGAGTAAATTACTTACTTTAGTTTCTATGGGTTATTTTTTTTAAAAAGTGGAAGGTATCTTCAGTGTGTTCAAGCAGGGAGTAAGACAAAGATCAAAAATTTGAATGTTAAGGGCAGATAAGGAATAGAAAATGATTTTTGGCGAAACAAAGAAAACTTCCCATTCCAGCAAGCTGTCATTCCAAAACAGAGAAGTATTTCTGGTTGGCACTCTTCCAGGATTCTAAGGAGATGATTTTCAAAAATGTAACAAATTTCAAAATTCTGGTCCCAACCTCCCAGTATGGTCATTTAGTTAGGCTGCCTTTGTTATAGTAACACAGAATAACAAGAAGTCCAGATGCACCGTTTCCAGTCCTGTTGTTAATTCAAGGCTCTGTTCTCCCTGCAGAGCAGTTTTCACTATATTTACAGTGCAGTCCTATCCAACTTACACCACCGGTGTAACCAGCGGGGGAGGGCAGGGGCAGTTATAAGACCGCACAAGTGAAACAAAAGCATTTCTGGGTCGACGAAGAAGCTTGGAGCTTCTCTTTGGATATGCAGCTGAGGTTTCCTGGACTTGATTGGGTTAAAATGTGTCCTTCCAGGAGCACAGAAAAGCCTTGATTGCACCCTAATCAGAGAAGTTCCTGGGGTACAAAAGTCATGGCAGGGTGTGTGCTGCACCCCTGCTCCGGTCATTGATGGAGAGGCTTCCTGAAGTAGGAGTCTGCAAAGATTGTCCAGGTAGTCTGAACACTGGGCAACTTGAAACCTTAATTTATCATGCAGTGGGACTTGTTTTTGCAAAGAAATTCTATCAGGATGAGGCACCCAAATTTGCAAGATCTTGGAGGACAGGAAACACATGGATGCCCTGCAGCAGCTACAGCCTTTCTTCTCCTTAACGGCCCCTATCTGGTCCCGCGGTATGATTTCCCCAGAATTCCCAAATGTCAGTGTGTTCAACATATGTAAGGGATATAACCACCAAAGAGATATAACCACCTTCCAAAAAATTAATACACCTGTAGCAGAGGTGTTGCATCTGCCACTCATTGGATTTTAAGGTTAAGCAAATTAGTCCATTCATTCCTATGGAAAGGATAGACCTGACAACACAAGATTTCAAACAAACACATAGTTGTGTTTTACACACAGCTCCTGTGGTTTAGGGGTGTTTAGGGGTATGTCTCAGCTAAGTGTACCCCAAATTTCAAGTCCGTTCCTCCAAGGGTTTTTTTAATATTTTTTTTATAGCTCTTGACAGTTCGTTTGCAAAGACAGTTTGTGCTGTGGGCTTGAAATACCCACTCAGCAACGCTAGCAATAAAGGCTGTTACTCCACCCTCCCCCACATAGCTGGAGGCTAGTTCCTGACCCTTGAATGCACTTCTTGCTGGAAAAATACCATGTCACCAGGGTGGGCTCAGCCAGGGGTGGGGAAATAACCCCCGCCCAGAAATAAAAAGCTACACTGAGCTGCCTGCAAATATCAGTATATAATGAATGACCTTGCAGATGCTTGCAAAAAAAAAGCCAGAGTTTCATTTCTAATTCCAGTGAGGAGGGGGTACCCTGCAACCAATTCCTATGCCTCATTTTCCCTAAAAACAGTGATCTTTGCTCATCTGGGGGGGTCAGTGGGGTGACCCTAGAACTCTGAAAAAAACTTTGAAAACTAGGTTCACCTGTTTGATTTCCTAAAAAAAATTCCAGAAAAATTGGGGGAAGCCCTTTTTTTTAACTCTTTACTTTCGGGCGTTGCTATAAACACTCAACGGGACCAAATCACATGACCTCCCCTAAGAGTTCAGCATAATGTCATCCTCTGAAGTCCTGCCTAGCTCCTGAGATTGCCAGAAACCAAAATGGAATTAGGATGGACTGCACACATGTTGGGGGAAAGGGGACATTATAACACATCCCAGCTGCTTTTCCAACCATAAGTAAAAGATACAGGGAACCCATCTTTTCCTCCATGGGCAAAGAAAGATTTTGGGAATTATTTTGAGGGGACTCATTTCATTGCTAGTATTTCTGCTCATTTGCAAAAATTACTAGAAATATCAACAATAACATTGAACATAATGGAACATTAGCAGTGCTTCTCTTCACTTTTCTCTACATTGGTGCCTTAATCTCTCTGAAAGCAGCTGACTCAAGGCACTTGTCATCAAGAGCACTTTTTTTAAACCTGACTCCATCTGCTTTTCCTTGCCGATTCAGTCACCTTGAGATGGGTTGCTTGCATTGTAGAAGGGTTGGTAAGAAAGCACACACAGACTAACATTTGTCAATATGAGGAGATAACGGATAAAAACAGAAACACTCTAGGTATTGATTGCCCTAAACATCCAACTAACTGGCAGAAGAATATTTCAGGCCCAAAAGAGATGTAACATTAATCACCTTGTTTGCCTTGCATGTTTGTTTTTAATATAAATAGCCATAGGGGTCCTTGGTCCGACTGGAAACATAGCAGCGGAAGGGCTTTATCCTTTTGTCTCAACCATGGTCCCAATCCCAGTCAGGGGCCATAGCAACTGCTGTTTTCTCCAGGAGGCTGGTCCACACGTGCTTGTTCATCACTTCATCACTGCGGCATCAAGTGGTGACTTGCATGCATGAATGATTTATCACAGATCAAATACCTCAAATAGAACTTTTGTGTCATCCCACATTAACATACACGCAATGCTTTTCAGTAGAGTTGGTTCACACCTGCTGCTTTAAGTCATTTTAAGTAAACCGTGTGTGTGTGTGTGTGTGAGAGAGAGAGAGAGAGAGAGAGAGAATGTTTTTGAACACAATTGATTTTGATAATATATTGGGAAATATCAAACAATGTTTATAGGTGTTGATGGTATATATAATCATGATACTTATGCAAAATATCATGATTATACGATATAAACATAAACACCGATGATGATACTTATCTTCTATAAGGCCATATGCCCACTTTTTCTGTATGAAGTTCTTAGTTCACACTCTTATTCAATGGACCTTTAACTGTTTTATGTTTGTCAGAAGTGTCTTTTTTCTCTCTCCATATCTTCTCTCAGCTAGCAGAATCCATCATGACATCTGATTTCCAACGGGTAAGCTGCAGTAACCATGACCCCATTAGTTGACATTTTACCATATGTTCACAAATAGTGTGAACATTACCCTTTCTTCCTAGTATCCTTCTGTTCTGTGTTTGTGTTTGACTACTAGATGATGCTGAAGGTGACTTCTGAGATTAATCAGTCTGATGCTGCTGACATATATAATGCTTAGTGTACATCAGCATGTACCAAGGGGGAAGGGAAGAGGCACAGCACAAATAGACTCCTGGGGCCTTTTATTTAGAACTACAGTATATAATATAAAAGGGAGACCAGTCTCACTTTAATTGAGGCCAAGTTTGGGGGAGAGTATGACTTGCTGGAAAAGGTTTGTTTGAACCATCTTATAAATAGCCATAGGTTTGTTTGCTTTGTTTGAATCATCATAGTACACCTCTCATTTTCTTTACTTAACCTCAGTACTATATCTCTGTATGTTCAAGAATAAACATTGCAGATGCAAATCTTCTATCTTTTTCTGTAGCTTCTACTTCTACCTGCTCTAACTTGTTCACTCACATTGACTAATATTAGACGATTCCTAATATTTACAAGATACATGAAATTTCTGCAGTGGGTAATTATATCCAGATCATTATGTCATATCACTCTCACAAAATCACTTGTATTATATAGTACCAAGTCTCAGTCTCGTAGTAGCTGTTTCTCAGTTTCCCACCCCCCCTGGCATGCCTTTCTGACATGAGAAGACATGCCTTTAAAGGGAACAGGGAAAGTGCCTAGAGTGGCTTAGCGCACAGTACCAGTACTATCCCTAAGTAGCAACTAATTTTCACAGTGACTGCCAGCGGTCCTCAAACAATTAATCTTTGCCTCTCTTGTTCTATAATTCTAACACTGACATCCAAGATGGATAGCTCCAATAATCACATTTCATGGTGTGGTGAGGATCAAACTTTTCCAGCCATTAATGTAGTTTGCTTAACAACCAAAGCAGCTCCAGCAAGTCAAGTCTTCTGATATTTACTAGCTCTAGGCAGCTGGAAATGTATCCCAGTGCTAAGAATGCCACTATACTAGTGCAATCCTATCCAACTTACACCACCGGTGTAACCAGCGGTGCAGCGAGAACGGGAAGCCCCAGAAAGGTAAGGGGATTCAAATCCCCTCCAAAGGGGGATTCAAAGGGGATTTAAATCTCTCCTCCCATCCAAAGCCTCCCGCCCTGCCCTCCACTGGTTACACCAGTGGTGTAAGTTGGATAGGATTTCGCTATAAATGTAGAGATAGTGCCCAAAACCAAATTGTTGTTGATGATGATGATGATGACGTCAAGCATTTGTGTAGTACTTTCTGAGTGTGCAAAGTACTTCACATGTATTAACTTGATGTTATCCTTACAACAGCCCTGTAAAGTAAATAAGTATTATCTCTATTTGCAGCTGAGATGCTGAGGTTGAGGGGGAGTGGCTTGCTTAAGGCCACCTAGGGAGTTCATGGCAGACATGAGATTCAAATCAGGAAGGTCCTGATTCGCAACCCAGTCCCTTAGGCTGCAGTCCTATATGCATACTGTACTTACATAGGGGTGGGTTCCATTGAACCAACTCAAGACCTCCTAGTGCCTGAAGCAGCATGCTAGATGCTGCCCCCCCCTTTACCTGGCGATGTGCCAGCCTGTGCTTCTCTCACTACCTTCCATTGGAAAAGGAAGAGGGGGACAGAGTGGAGGAAGATGTGTGGAGGAGAGGAGAGAAGTGGGCTAGAGCATCTTCTCCACATTTCCTCTCCCACTGCCTCCCCCTCTTCTTTTTCCAGTCCAGGTCGAAGGAGATGGAGGCAAGTGGGTGGGGTTGGGGACCCACCATCAACCTGCTGCCAGAGGCAACCACCTCAGTTGGCCCAAAGGATGAGCCGCCTCTGTACACCAGCACACCATTTGATTTCTCACAACTTCTTCCCACAATAAAACATTGCCTTGCAATTCCTTTCAGAATGTCACAGCATTAACCAGAAGATATAATAGTATTAGTTTTTGCTAAATGCATTGGGGGGTAAAATAAGTTCTAAAAATCTTCATTTGGTCAAGGCAGAGCTTCATAGATCCAACAATAAGTCAGAGATCCTAACCCAAAATAATTTTCCACTAAATAGAATGTTTGGTGATATTCAACCCCCTTCTCTATACTAACACCCAAATCCTGTCCCCTACCATTGGCACCAATGCAGCTACGCTAGTGGAGTATCCTGGATCCAATGGTGGGGGGAGGGATCAGGAATCCTGCCAGAGGTAAGTAAAAATAGTTTTACTTACTCTGCATAGGCTTCTTGGTGGCCAGTTAGTATCCTTGGACCCACATTAGCTATATAGCTGGCATAAGTTTGAGGAGAGAAAGGGGGCAGGGCGGGATGAAAAATGGGGGATAGGATCTGGTGTGTGCATTTGCCACCAAAATCCTCCCCCTCTGGCCTGCTCCCTGCCCCCTGCACTCCTTCCTCCCTGCCCCGGAATGCTCCCAAACCTCCCCTGCTGTCAACTTGCCAGTGCCTGCGGTGCCCCCTGGAGCTGCTGCCATCAACCGCAGTTCTCACCATTTGTGGCAGCGGCCCGGCAGTGTATGACAACGGCCCAGTTTTTGCACTGCCATAAAGGACCTTGCACTGCCAGAATGCTAGTTCCAACATCACAAGGCCTCAACAGGTTTGGGGACTAAGTATAAGTCTAAGAGCATGGGTTTGACATGGCCGGGGGATCCCCTGACTGAATCCAGCCCAGCATTGCCCCCTAGTGGGTGTCATCTCTCAAGGATGTTTGCTGAAGAGCAGGGTGCATGTGGCGGAGGAGATAAGGTGCTACAGACTGGCTGTAGAGAAATTATTTTGACGCATTCTGCATGTCTTACGCTCTAAATTGATAAGACTCTACATACAGTGCCTTAGGAATGTGTTATCCTGTGTCTTTATCCCTGCTTCCTTGGAAGGAAAGTTCTTACTCTTGCCCTTTTTTCTTAGAAATGAGATTTGCAGTGCAATTCTATGCATGTCTACTCAGAAGTAAGTTCCACTGAATTCAGTGGTACTTACTCCCAAGTAAGTGTGTATAGGATTGCAGCCTTGTTGTGGTATATCTGCCAGATCACTTGTTTGCTTTGTTTCTGCTTCTGCAAAAACCACCACCACCACCACCAAACAATTTTCTTATGTGTCAAAGCTTTCTCTGATTATTCAGTAATTAGTTAATGTGCTCTTTGTATTATGGCTGCAGCTTTAGTTGTATATTTTATAGTTGTATATTGAATCTTCTACTGTTTTATAGGATTTTTTTAAAAAAAAAACTTTAAAACATAATGTTATATGTCACTGGAGAAGCATTTTACTGAAAAGGCAACCAGTATATGAAATAAATAAATGCACATTGGACTGCTGCTGTCCACCTGTGCCACTGCCTTCATCCAGGACTAGTGTTTCATTTCTGGCCAGGCACCCACAGTTCAGTGTTATTGTCGGATCATCCTGAGTCCATAAGGCAGCTGTCATGCTTTCATAGCATGGGAAAAGGCTTATCCTATACTCCTCATTTCTTATCTGGTGCAAAAGCTCTGAACCAAGAGCATGGTGAACTGTCATGTGTTTGCATGCTGTGTATCAAGGCACTACTTTTTCTCTGGAATGATCAAGTCAAGATGGAAAATGGGTCACTTGTCTGTCAGTTCTGCCTAGATATCTTCCAACCACGTAATTCTGTTAACGTAAGACACAGAATTCTCCAGTGCATCTGGAAGTCCAAATGGCCAGTTAGCTCTTGTGAGGTGACAAGATGAGAATGTGACATAGGGGTTTCTTGATTCTGCAACCTGTCACATATGTTTACACAGAAGCGGGGGACTTTTTCGATCCATCTAAAATAGAGGTGAGATCATGATTTACTTGCCACTGTAAAAAGCACCCACAAGGTTCTTTCTGCTTAAAAGAATCTAATCTTTCCACAGCATCAATCCCCATTTGAGTTCCAAAACTGAACTGTTCGCTGAAGTGACGCTTTGGGTGCACATCCCCATCAAAACCACCTACGGGCAGCCTGGTTGTCATATTGCAATAATAAGTCTGCTTCCTCATATGGCTTCCAAATGCCCCCCTTTTGTTGGAACAGAATAAACTTGGCTGCCTTGTAAAATTACATAATCGTCACTACTCTAGAAGCTGATATTTCAGCTAGATAGCTTGTGAAGCCTGAAGATGCTGCTATAAGTGGATACAGCTGTAAATCAGTAATAAAAACATTCTTTTTTTTTCTTATAGGAATTGACTGAAGCTTAGGGAGGAAGAGTGTGTTTCCTGTTACTATTTTTGTTCTACAGAAACATTCATTTAGCAGTGCTTCTGGATAACTAATTGCTCTATTTTTTCAGTTTTGTTAAAGGATATGGTTTCTATTTATAATGATTTCCTGGAGGGAGAATTGTGAGCGTATCTAATAAAATGGAACTGTGCACTGACTACAACAAAAAAATACTTCTTATGAAAAGGAAATGTAATGGCTTGAAATCAGTAAAATACAGTATTTTGTAATTTAATTCTGAAATCTTTTGCATATGTAGATGAAGTTTCTTCTCTAGCACATTTTACTCAATGCAAGAAAATAAATACAAATCATATTTCAATATAATACTTTAGCTGTGCATTTTTTTTGTTATGCAGCTGTATTGTAGGTGTGAAATACCTATATTTCCAGATATTCTCTTAATGTTCTCCAAGCAGATCTAATTGCATTCTTTGCAGGCAGGGACGTCAGCTGATAGGGGGCGGGGGGCCCCAGGGCGTAGGGCGCAGGGCTCAGGGGGTGGGGCGGCGGGCTCCTTAAATTTGGTGGGTTTTTTTTGCATTTTTCCACTTTTTTCTGTTTTCGGGGGGTTTTAAGTGTTAAAAGGGCATGTGTAAGTGTACGTGTGCTTTCCCGGCACTTATCTGGAATATGGGGCGCTTCCAGGACGTTCCAGCGACGATCTTCTTCCTGCGTCCGGGCACAGCTTCAAGAACGTCCCTGGAAACTTCGTGGTTCTGCGCCTGCGCAAACTCCGGAAACCGCTGCTGGGGGCGTTACGGAGTCCGCACCCGGGCGCAGGGAAAAGCTGTGCCCCGGCGCAGGAAGAAGATCGTCGCTGGAACGTCTTGGAAGCGCCCCATGTTCCAGATAAGTGCCGGGAAAGCACACATACACTTACACATGCCCTTTTAACACTTAAACACCCCCCCCCCCGAAAACATTAAAAAAAACCCTAAAAAAACCTGTCAAAATAGGTTTCGAAAACTTTTTAAACAGAAAAATTTGGAAGGTTTTTATTTTAATACATTTGGAGAAAAATGGGGTGGCTTTATATATTAAAATATTTGAAGCGGGAATTAAGATTTTTAGATGATAAAGGAAAAGTTAGTTAATCTTTTTGTGAATATTTGGATACCACTTATAGATTCTTTAAGAGAGAGAGAGAGAAGGAGTGATGAAGTGTGAATTTAATGAATAGTATATTAGAGATATAGGCTTAGTTAGATATTATAAGTAGAAAATATATAACAGTATGCAAGTAGGATTTACAGCTTCGCGCTTGCTGTAATGTTTCGTAGTATGTTGTATTGTTTTGTTGTATTGTTTTGTTTTGTAGTTTATTAATAAAAATTAAATATATGACAAAAAAATAGGTTTCGAAACCAAAACCTAAATTTTTTGACAGTTTTATTGGGGGGCGTCGGGCCCCCCCCTCGGGGGCGCCTGGCGATGCCTCTGTTTGCAGGTGCTTTAATATAGGGTGTCAGGTTTAGATAATCAAACAGCATCTGACAATACAGTACTTAAAACCCCTTTAAAAAATCTCCAGGCTGAAACAGCTTTAAAATTCCTTACAATCCAATCCTATTCAAGCTGAATGCTGGTGAAATGCACATTCCGCCAGCATAGACTGCCTTCAGCAGTCGTAAAAGCCACTCAGGCAGCGCGCAAACTCACACGCAGCAGGAGCGCAAGCGGTAAGGCCAGAGCCTTCCCACGCCCACCAGAGGACCCGGCAAGGCAGGTAGAATGGCAGGGGAGGTAGGATGGGGTGGGAGAGGCTGCAATGGGGCCAGGGGGGGAGGCAGAATAGGGTGGCAACAGGGCAAGGAAAGGGAGGATAGACTCCGGGAACAGGCGGGTTCAGTAGCAATGGCAGCCACCAAATCCTAGTCCCCTTCACTGCAGCCTCCCCACCCTTTTTCTCTCCTTGGATTTAAGCTAGCAAACTTGCTAGCATAGGACCAAGGAGACCCATTGCAGGCCATGAGACATACGCAAGGATAAGGGGATTATACATCCCCTTTCCCTGCGGAAGCCTCTCGGTCCCGCCCTCCCGCACAGGATGCAGCGGCTGCCATTTTGGCACCACTGCACTAGCGTGTGTGTGTGTGTGTGTGTGTGTGTGTGTGTGTGTGTGTGTGTGTGTGTGTGTGAAGGATAGGTTTGGACTCTCAGTTCCATAACTGGAAAACAAGTACACAATTGTACTAACTAATGCCCTACTTCTTATAGTATAGGAAAAATAAATGTTGTAAACTGCTTTTCATTCAAGAAGTGCTATCTTAATGATTAAGAAAAATGATTGCAATAATCAGTGATCAGTCTACCATAACTATCCATTGGCATTCTGAAAGAAAGTAAATTAGGGGATGGCCAAACCCAGGCTGCAAAACGCCACAAAAGACTAGAAGTAGATTTTGTCGTACACTGATTGCATAGAAAAACATACTTTTGTTAAATTAATTAGATACAATGCCTCAGCAAACCCATGTTATATAATGCAATGATGACTGGTTTTAATAATATTTTGTCAGATTTTCAGCCCAATTCTATTAATTTACCTCCTGCCGATGCAACGGTGCCAAAATGGCTACCATTGCATCCTGTGGTGGGGGGCTGTTGCGGAGTTCTCCTCTGGATATGGGAACAATCATTCCCTTACTCAGAGGTAAGTCTCCACAGGACAGAGAACCTGTACTTCGACCTGCACTAGCTAAATAGCTGGCACAGGTCTATGTGGACCTGCGCTGTGGGATCAGGTCCAGGAAGGGGGTTAGGATTCGATGGCTGCCACTGCCACCAAACCTGCCCCCTTCCTGGACCCGATCTACTCATCCCCTTCCTGCCCCGTTCCACCCTCTCCTACCCCTGCTCTGCCCACCCCTGCTCTGCCCACCTCTCCTGCTGACTTACAGCTCTGGTGAGTGGCAGGAGAAGCGACAACGCAGGCGGGAAGGTGCAGGCCTTCCCAGCGGCACTCCCGGCAGCGCGCTGTCGGAGCTCCTTTTATGACTGGCGCTGACTGCTTTACAGCAGTCAGTGCCAGCGGAACAGGACGACAGTAAGTGATTGGGCTCTTTGTTAACTTTATTATTATTGCATTGTGACTCCTAGTGTGACTTGTCTTCAGTAGTTTTTTTAGAGTATGAGGCAAGCCCTCATCAGGGGTGTGAAACCCCTTGAGGCGAGTAATATAATAGTTCTTTAATAGTTAGCATCTGGAGGAAGTTGGATTCTTATTGCTACCACCAGCCAAGTCGTAGACTGATTGAATGCCCCCTAGCAGAACATGCTTTCATTTGTCCACACCAGATTTTGCAGAGGTGACTGCTCAATGTCTTGCTCATCATCCCAGCCTGATATGAGAAGAGCTGCTGCATTTTTGTCTTGCATGTTTCCTTGCATTTTTGCTTTACGTGTGGTTTTAGGAAAGGGTGGAGATGTGTGGTTGCATATACCAGCATTGGATTTGTGCCCCAACACACAGACCTATTATATAACAGCCGGCTGCATTTACATAAATCTGTGCAAGAAGGGGGAACATACATTTACAATAAGATTAAAAGGAGGTTTTGACTTGAAGATTGACAAACACTGTGTCAAGCTATTGATTTTGGGGAAAAAATGAAACTGTAAATATCATGCTTTAATATTAATTATTGTATCCGTGAAAAAGTAGTTTTATATACAATAAAAACAAATATCACTATGGAAATAGAAGAACTGGTGCATAAGTTGAATATATATGATTAATATTAGAATATTTTGGCCCGTCTTTTCAAATGTTAGAATATTGTGCAGTCTTTTTCAAACTGCATTTGCCCATAACTGTTAATATTTCCTTTACTAAAGATATTTTGCATGAAGCCCTTATTCCGTATCCACTTAGCTTTGGAATTGTTCACTTTTTTCTTCCTTAACCGATTCATAGTATGCACACAGTTGCTGACTTCAGCAATTTGTTCCATATCTCAGCCACACTTTTGTGTAAAGAAACTATAAAAGTTAGGAACCTGAAAATTGGATTTCCCCTGAACAGTCACTAACCATAAATGTGGAAAATGTCTTAAAAGTCAGTGACATTCCTTTTACATTAAAAAAAAAAAAGCAGCTATTACATACAGGAAGTGATTGTGTAACAAACATCTTTTCATGATTCTGGCACTTCTAAAGATGGATTTATTTGAATGTATATAGGTTGTAGAAGATAGAGTGACCAGAAACAGAAAAAGGGCATTTCTTAAAAAAAGTAAAAATTAAAGTTTGACTACAACTATAAGGTTTGAATAGGGAACGTTCATCATTTTACTAATGACTTTTTCTAGGACAGAATTGTAAAAGAATTGCACTCGGATTACCATAACCATAAAACTTTTGTCTTTCTTTTTTTAAGAAAAGCATGTCCTTGCTTGATATCCTTAATATCAAGTCGACCGTGTTTGTCACCTGCTGCTCCTTCTATCCTCTCCAACCAGTGTAACACATTAATAATTTGTGCATAAAAGTAATGTTTCTGATAATAGAACTGATTAATCATTGAATAGCTATTGTGATTGCCTGGTAGAGTGAGAGCCAGAGGCGTATCAGCAGCGAGTGTTGCCTGGAGCACTTGCTGCTGTGCCGCCCCAAAGGGGCGGCGGCGCTCCGGGGGGCGGCACCGCTCCGGGGGGGGCGGGGGGCGACCTGGCTTACGCGGGCGCTCCGAGGCCTTCTCCCCCGGCCTCGGAGCCGGAGAAAGCCCCGGAGCATCCACCACGACCGGTGGCCAGGGCTTTCTGAAGGCGGCCGACTGCTGCGCCGCGCTATTTATCCTTGTTGTTTTGCACATGCGCAGAACGTTAACGGGGGAGAAGGCCTCGGAGTGCCCGCCCGCGTCACCGGGAGGGTGCGCGCGCTCCGTGGAAAGACTGGAGCGAGCGGAGCAGCGCCGCCCAGGGCTGAGGGGCCGCCCGGAGCCGCTGCTCCGCTCGCTCCAGTCTTTCCACGCCTCTGGTGAAAGCACAATCATATGCATATCTACTTAGAAGTAAGTCCCATTGTGTGCAATGTGGTCTAACTCCCTGGAAAGGCTGTATAGGATTGCAGCCTGAGAGATATAGAATAGTTGAGTTTTGTATGGTTAGAAAGCATGCAGAGCATTTTATGCAACTACAGCCCAATCCTATGCAGGATTGGGCTGCCGGACGGAGCATTTTGCGAAAGTGGAACTATATTCCACTGTCGCACAATGGCCACCAGCAGCACGCAGAGCGCTTAGTTGGCGGCAATTTTGGGAGCACTGCCCGAAGAGACGGCAGCGCTTCCCATCTGTCGCTGGACCCCAATGCAGCCACCAGAGCAAGTAAGGTAGTGGCAGGGGTGGGGAAAGATCAAAACTGGGTGGGAAGGCGGAGGAACGGGGCAGGGAGGCTGCAGAAGGGGGTGGATCTGGTGGTGATAGCATGTGCCAAATCGTATTCCCTCTACCAGCAGCCTTCCCACCCCCTTTCTCTCCTTGAACTTGCGCCAGCTAAAGAGTTGGCAGAGGTCTGAGGAGACCCATTGCAGAGCAAGAGGCTTACAGAGGGGTATGGAGTTTTTTCCCATTCGAAACCTCCCACCCCACCCCCTTAGGATATGATTGGGCTCCTAATGAAATATATCCTTTTAACCTATATTTTACATATTGTGGAACCTGGGAGTCACATTTGTTCTCAAATTACTGGTAGTTTGAATCTGAACTAAGGCACAACTTGCTGAATGGCATCCATAATGCCAGGATACTGATATTCACCCTTTCCATTTAAATAGCTGACTGGTTTCCTGCTGTGCATAGTGCTGGAATATTGCACAATCACATTGTTCATTCAAATAGTGAACCAGCTAGCTAATATATCTAATACTAGGCTGTTGTGCATTCTTCCTCATTATGTACAGTAGGCTAAATTCTACAGCATCTTGCACAAGTCCTTGGGGGGCAGTAGCTGTTCAGAAACAGTTTGCCAAACTTGGGACACTTATTTGTAATTATGAATATGTGTGTTTCATCCTAAAAAAAAATAAAATACTGGAATGGATATTCATTGCAACAGTAATTCCTCATGATTGCTGTGAGAAAATTAAATACCCAGTTGGCTATAGAGGTGTGTCATTGTATATGCACTTTTAGTTTGTTTTCCTTTTTTCACCAAAGCACACAGAAGTGACTCCTATTGTAGATACTGGTCTGGTCCATTCGTTCAAAGAGACAGGTAATGCATACGTTTGAATATAAAACAACTGATATATACGAAAAAAATGTCTTTTTAGGCAACACTACAGGACTTGGAACAAAGGCGCCCACAGTTGGAGGAGTTAATAACAGCAGCACAGAATATGAAAAACAAAACTAGCAATCAAGAGGCTCGAACAGTCATTACTGATCGGAGTAAGTACTTTATTTTCTATGCTTAGTTTTTTGAGCCTGTCTGAATACTGGATCTTCTTATGTAGAATATGCAATTTTAAACAAATTACAGTACAATACAAAGTTAGGCACAATTAACCACATTGAAGGCAGTGGGCTTAAACATGCCTGGCTATGCTGTATTGTATTGTATATTTTAATACCATATATTTATGGTATTAAAATGGTATATTTTATCTTTTATACCAGTGGTTCTCAAACATTTCGGCGCGGCGTACCACCTCTGGAGCCGCCGTTGCACTGCGTACTACTGGAAGTAAGTGGTGATGACGTAATCGCCACTTACTTCCACGTTTTTGGCTGCAATGGAGCCCTGAAAACTACAGTAACGAGGTCACTGGCTCCTACCCGATCCTGCTTGCCCAAGGTGAGTTGTGGCACAGGATAGCAGCAGCAGTGTTGGCCCAGGGATGAGGCAAGGTGAGGCAGGCTGCCACAGCGGCAGATGACTGCTGCCAGCCACCCACCTGCCACTTCCACTGCCACCTCATCTTGCCTCCACTTCCTCCTTGACCTTCACACTGCTATCCTGTTTACAAATAGAGTGGCAGAGCCAGCCGGAAGAAGGACGTTGAGCAAAGCTTCACGCAACGTCCTTCTTCCAGCTAATTTGTAAACAGGGCAGCAGAGCCAGGACCATAGAGAAGATAGAAAGCAACTGCAGGTGGGCTTCAGGACCTGTCCCTAGTACTGCTGCCAAATAATGTGGCAGCAGAGCTGAAGGAGTTTGTTGCTGCCATCCTGTTGTCACAGGGGTTGTCTATGTTGCCATTCCACTGCTGCTGATGCTTCTCCACTTGATTAGGCAGGGAGGATATGGCCAACTGAGAGGAGAAGGAAGTGTTGGCGGTGGCAGCAAAAGTTGCACACTTATGTGTGTGTCAAGAGAAAAGGGGGGAATTTTGTGTGTGTGTGTGTGTGTGCGCGCACTGCAGGGGTCATGCAGGGGTGCTGGTGTGTACACGCTTGTGCATGCACACTGACAAAAGGGAGCACTAGAATTTTGGGGTTGGGGCAACACATCTGCTACTGTTTCAAGCAGTGGATCAGCTCACGCTGCCCCTAGGTAGCCTAAGAGATGGGAATGCTAGCAGAATAGAGGTGGGGGTCTGCTTGAGATGGGTTTTGCTTACATATATTGTGCTCACGATAGTTTTGAGCAAGTGTGTCTATACAGCTGAGTGCCCCAGCATCGAATATTCAGCCCATCTCTATATGCATATATTGTGACTCTGAAGGAATTCAGGATTATGTCACCCAGTATGTACTTCATATTTTAAGGTGTGTGCTGTTTTAAAATGACAGGCTAGAAATGTTGTCATTCCTTGCTAGGCTGGATGCAATCTAACAGCTGAACGAAAGAATTTGCATGGAGACAAATGATGAGTGTCCCTGAAATGCAGCCATAGGAAGCTCTGACTCTGGTCAAAGAGAGAAAGGGGTACTTCCCTTCAAACCACTCATGGAGAAGGAGAGCCCCCCCCCCCCATCACTTTTCCCATATGAATGGGAAAGTAGCTGGTAGAACCCATTTTGATCAGAAAAAATGGCCTAAGTAAAAAGGATTAAGCAGCCCTTCCTTCTGCTGCTATGTTGTTTTACAGACCCCCCCCCCCCCGGCAGCATTTCAGTAGAGGAAAAAAAACTGTCATGACACCAATCACACATCACCTAGCAGTTCATCTATTTTGAACTGAGTTCTATGCATTATTGAATTTCTTATAATAGTGAAAATGAAACAAAAGATTTGAAAAAGCATAATAGGCAGAGTTAGGGTATTTGACTGATTTTCATGCAAGTAATGTGGTATCATCAAGAGATGTTTTCAAAAGTAATTAATAGCTGCATTTTGTTTATAATTGAAAATCCATACTGTTATGACTCTCTGCCTCTCAATTTAATGAAATATTCCCAGAGCATTTGATTTTTGGAGGCCTCGGTTGATGAAAGTTCTGTTAGGGTTAGCAATTTTTCTTTGTCATGCATTAATTTCCAAACAGCAATCACAAGAATATTTTGTCTGTTTTGGAAGCTTAATAGAATCATATGATAACTGTGTTTAAGTGACATTTTTTTAAGGAAAGGCTAATCTATTTATCTAAATGATGCTATAATTTAGATGTGCGAGTTATTTTTTCTTAATATGTACCAAAGACTATTACAGGAACTATTTATTAAGAATAACAAGCTGGATAACAACTGAAGTAACTAGACATAATTCATCAATACTGCATTTCCTATATGAGAATGATTGGTGACAATATTAATCATAAATTGAGTCCTAACAAACCGACAAGAGATTTGCTTCCTTTACATTAGCTCTGCTTGGCTAGACCTTTAGCAAAGTAGTAGTAGTAGTAGTAGTAGTAGTAGTAGTAGTAGTAGTAGTAGTAGTAGTAGTAGTAGTAGTAGTAGTAGTAAAATTGGTCTATGGAAATTCTGTAAGCTATTGTTTCCTTTAAAGAGAGTTTTCATAATTTGTTACTGTTTTCTTCTATGTATCACTCCTTCATACAAACTTTATATGGGGAGTAGTTATGCACTTGGAAGAGGGTAGACTGGTGATACAAAGTGGAGCGGTGTTAACTTTATGGAGATGAGAGTGTTTATCCACAGGGTAATCAGTTCTTTGGGGGGGGGGGGGAAAAGGCTCTAGGATAGGCTTAACAGATCTCCAACCGGGACAGAGTGCTAGACCTTTAGGAGAAGGAATGTGGGCAGGTGTAGCTTGTTAAACCTTAGAGCACAATCCTAGGCACGTCTACTCAGAAGCAAGCCCCATTGTGTTCAGTGGGGCTTGCTTCTGAGTAGACATGCCTAGGATTGTGCTCTAGGACTTAACAAGCTACAGCTGACCACATTCCTTCTCCTAAAGGTCTAGCACTCTGACCCAGTTGGAGATCTGGTAAGCCTACTCTAGGATGATCGAGGGAGAGAGAAATTCAGTGATTAACTGTGCAATCCTGTCTACTGAAGGACCAGCAGAGCGCATGTTCTGCCGGTCTAGGGTGTCGCAAACATGCCGTAAGGCACATTTGTGGCACCCGACACTGTATCAGTGAACAGCTCTTTTTAGTCTGAAGCCTAGTCCTTCCCCCACCCCCTTCCATCTCCCAGGGGGTTTACACAGATATTTGCCAGCCCTTGCAGCCCCTTCTTCTTCCTTGATCCCGTGGCTGTCTTCCTTCCACTTGTGATCTGGGATTCCCTTCAGCTCTCATCCTTTCACCTGCTTCTGTGCTGCCCACCACCACCACTTGCTTTCCCCCTCACTCTTCTCCTGTTTCTGCTCTTTCTCTTCGTAGGCTCTGTTCGCTCGCCCTCTGTACGGGTTCCTGCTATCCTCTTTCTCTGCCTCTCCCTTCCTTGCTCTTGTGCTTCTGCCTGCTTCCTTTCCTTCTCTCTCTCTCTCTCTGCTTTGTCCATCCTTGGTCCTCTCAGCCACTCTTCTCCCAGCTGTTTTGTGTCTCCTCCAACCTCTGTCAGCCTCTCCTTTCCCACTTTGTCCTGCCTCTTCCACTCAGCCGTGTTCTTCTTCCATGCCGTGCCCAGTACATTCTCTTTCCTCCTTTCTGACTCTTTTCCCAACTTTTTTCCCATTCTCTCTTCACCTCATGTCTCTTCCCTTTCAGTCTCTCCTGCCTGCCTTTCTCATCCCAATCCCCCACCTCCCCCTTTCTGTCCTCTCTGCTCTTCTTTTAAACCTTCCTGCCTCCCAGCTGTCTCATCCCAAATCTCCCCAGCTGTGCTGCATCTGGCACTGACAATGAAGTCTCACCCACCATCTCTCAAGAGCCAGCTGACTCCACACTTCCAGGCAAAGCTATGGATGCCACAAAATACTTAAAGTAGGGGGAATGGAGGTGTTTGCTTTAGTGATGGGGTGACTGCATAGCTGTGGAGGGGGCAGGTGGATCTCAAACCTGTGCCAGTGATTTTGCTGAAACAAATTCAAATGGATCCTGTAGGTGGATCGAGGCTGGGAAGGGGGATAGGATATTGGCAGAGCTGCTGCCGCTGATAACCTCCCCTTCCTGCCTTCAACACACCCCAGTCCCTGCCCTAGTCCCTGCTCTGTTCCACCGAACTCCCACCCCCTGCCCGCTCTAATTTACTGGTGCTGGGGCTCCTGCAGAGGCCACCGTTGCCTAGCCACCACTCACCATTTGCAGTGGTGGCCAGTCTGTGCTCTATGGCACATCACATATTGTGACAGCCATAAAGCACGCTGCACCACCAGAATGTGCATTATGGTGATGCAGCGGCACCATAAGGTTGGGCAGTTAATCTTAATTTATACATTAAATTATAGAAATGTTTTTGTCTAGAAAAATCTGTGGTAGGTAAAGTTATCCTTATTTTTTAATATTTATAGTATATTATATTAAATTATATTCTTTACAAAGGTAAGCCCTGCTTTATAATGTGTACGTTAAAGAAATGTCTTGAAAAAAATGCAGTATACTTTTAAAGTCCTTGTTGAGAAGTTATAAAAGGCTGTTTTCCTTCATGATATTAAGACAAAAACATTTTGCTTTCATTCTGAACTCATGAACATTAAACCATGAACTCAGTTGTAAAATTCTACTACAAAATCCTGAGAACTGAATAAACAATGCATCTCTTTTCCTAGTTCAGTAATACTCTACCATAAGAAAGAAATCCACTTTTATATTAATGAATTATACACCCCCCCATCTCTGTGTGTTCATATTAGAACTCACTGTAGTTCACTCATTTGCTAACCGCTCCATGTGGACTTACCCAGTTGGTTCTGGGGATGCAGCCTCCTTAGAGGAAGTAGCACCTGACCTGGAACTTTCATGTATATGCCCAGCAATTCCTCGTGGTGATTTACAGAAACATGGCAGCACATATGTGAGCCACCAGAGGCATATAAACTATGCCAGGAAGCAGTGGTCATATCTCTAACTCAACATGGCTACATCCCCAGGGTTGCTCCTAGAAGAGTAATTTATTAATGCCTGAACTTACATTGGAATGGTGTATGAAATACTGATGTGAATCAATGCTTGTACTGATATAACTACTGTAGGATTGCACCCTAAGTCATGTCCCCACAGCTGCTGTGCTCTGTAGTCCTATCCACCATGCTTAAAGCATCTGACTATAGCAACACATACTGCATTTGAGAAGAGATCCTCCCTGTGGCTGAGCACTGGGTTCCCAGCATCTCTAATCACAGGATCTCTCCCCAACAAATAGCATCTGTTGTTTCAACAGACAAATACTATTTTCATGGTGGGCAGGAGGCAGGGCTACTGAGCATAGGAGCAGAGCTTGTTAGTACACTCTCAAACATTGTGAAATCATAAAGACTCTTCATGATTCCCTAACATCTGAGGTGGGCTCTAATCATGCTATTCTAACCAAAATATTTTCTTTGAAATTAATTTTTAAAGACAGTCTTCTAAAATGTACCCACACCTATTTAAATAACTTAGTACATAAAACTGCTGTGGTTTTCATCCGAATATATTTTGTAGCAATATACTAGAAGTGGGTGTTAAAGAGCTTTGGTTCAAACACACTGCAAAGCATTTGAGTGTGTGTGTGTCTTGATCTGGCAATATAGTAATAAAAAATACTTTTATTGAAAACCTTGCTTTATCTGACAGTTTTATAGCAAAATCTTCAGCCTATCATTCATTTCCTCCAAAGGATATATGAAGCCTCCACTGTGAATTACAGCAGTGCTGTTCATCACAATATCTTAATAAAATAAGTATCACTGCTGTCACAATCACAGCCATATGGCTTTCTCACAGCTGCTGAAAGTCTAAGTACTCTGAAAAGATACACGTGCAAACTTGTATAACTCAGAAACAAAGGAAACTTGGACTTTATAGTTTTCTCACAAGATTCTTGTGAGAAATCTCATCAGATTATTCATCTGGTCATTCTGGTAAATTCATACTTTGGTCAGCATTGATGTATTTAAATAGAATATCCATGAATTTAGCTCAATAAAGTATTTTCATTACTATATTGTGCTACTGGGTGTGCTCTGAGACATGTGTAACATGTGCACACAGGAGAAATCTATTGCATAAGCAGGCAAGAGAATAAAAAATAAAATGTAATGCATTGTATGCTACAACTCACACAACTAGGCTCTGAACGTCAACAAATTCTAGATAGAATGAAAGAGAAACAGGAGACCCTTACAAGAAGGCATAAATGCTTAATGAAAAGCTACACTAACAGCCCAATCCTACCTAAATTCCTGCATAGCAATGCAGTGGTGCTGGCACGGCTTCCGCTGCATCCCATGGGAGATTTTTGGCTGCAGGAGGTCTCCTTGGGTTAAAGGGACATTTGCACCTTTGCCCGGGGTAAACCCAGCAGCTGCAACAGGTCAACAAGTCTGCATTACTCTGTGCAGGTGGATCAGGCCCAGGAATGGAGTTTGGATTCGCTAAACCCACTCCCTCCCAGGTCCAATTTGCTCACCCCTGTCCCATCTCCTCCCCATTCTGCCCTCCCCCTGCCCCGTTCAATGCTCTCTCTCGCCTTGTTTCACCCCTGTACTGGGCTTACCTGCTCCAGCGGGCCTTCGTTGTTCTGCCAGCGTACGTGGGAAGGCTCTGGCCTTCTCGTTGGCGCACTGGCTCCCTGCGTCGCCACAAAGCGCTTTTGCAGCAGCCAGCGCCGGCAGGACATATGTTCTGCCAGCTCTGCCTTTCAATGCGATTAGGCCATGAGTCATAATGTCCTATGCTTCCTAACCAAAAAAACATTAATTACATAATTGAAGGTTTTCAGTTGTAATTTGTATGGGTAAGATGCATAGGTCTCCCTACCTTTGGTTCTGTATACTATATACAAAGTCAGTATTTAGACTTTTAGAATTCTTACCCTATTTCATTCTCATTATCTGTGATGCAGGCCACTGTTATACCTGCTTTACAGATGCTGGGATTTGAGGCTGAGAGGTAATGGCTTGGCCAACCTACCTCAGTGTCTCTTTAGGGATTTGTGCTGAAGGCCCCAGTTCCAGACTGAACACACTATCTGCTGTAGTACATTGGCTGTCAGTGTCAAAAAGTGCCTGTTAACCCTTAGTCCTGCTATGGTTATAACAAATGACAAAATATTTCAGTAATGCAGTTCTTTAAAGGACAAAATTTATTCTTCCAAAGAGATTTGCCTTGCAATGCAAATATTTCCGTATGGCGAGTGATGAATAGTGCCAGGTGCTGTGGCTGACGTGTCCTTCATCACTTTGGTCTCATAGGTGTATAGATTCCAAACTGTGTTGACTGTAATATTTTTGTATGTGAATTGTATATTTTCCAGTGCCTATTCAATCTTAAGTGGTATGTATATAAATATCAGACTTTGAAAAATGAAAAGCATCTTATTATTATAGCTACTGATGTTGTTAAGCTGATACGACATCAAGTACTGGCTTTGCAGAGAGTGTTCCTGTAAGTGGCAAATGCTACTCAATGTTTAGTGTTGGATGTCTGCATTGGTGAGATCTTTTATAAGTTTACAAAAAATAATAATAAACCTTTGAATTTGTTTTAGCAAACTAAACTGTATGAGAAATTATTCTACGCTGCCTCTAATGCCTCTACATTAAGCTTGGGTTTAAATGGGCCACAATGTATTAATCATATACAAAGGCTTGCAGGGGTCCTAACTGTCCATTAGGGGCAGGTTCCCTTCTTTGGGTGAGACAGTCAGCTACTGTCTGTTCCCCCAATAGGTGTCCCATTCTGGCTCTAAGCTAATGATAGCCATTGAAATCACAGTGTATCAACACCAACTCGTTTAAAGGGAGCTTGAAGAAAGTATGGAAGCCAACCAGCCTTTGGGGTTGATTTTACAATCCATGGACAAGGTGTTCCCAGACAGGCTTCGACTTTCCTGCTGATGCTTCGGCAGCTTTATGGCTGCCTTACACGGAACTTTAAACACTGCTTTAAACGCGGAACACGCATTTATTACATTACATTTATTCCAATAAAGCATATAAGGCATATTGCCCACTGGTTTGGTTGTGAAAAATCCTTAGTGTGTAAAGGTCTGAAAAGATCTTGATAATACAATAGATTATCAAACCTCTCCTGAGGGATGTGAAGTTGACCGCATTCCAAGCACACATGTCTCTTACAGCCTGCAATTTTATGTCCGATTGTAAGGGTTTTAAATTATTTCCTGTTTAATTGTCCAGGACCCCCCATAGGTGCATCTGTCAATTTGTGGGTGTATCTGATGGTGCGGCATATATGTGGTTTTCAGCATGTGTACATGCAGCAAAGTAACATGCATGTACAATGGTCACACATGACAGTCTACACAGAACTTGTGTACAATTTCTCATTCTTCAGTGTTTGTTAGGTATGACTTTTGATATATTTGAAGCAATTTTATGATTTTCACTTCACGTGACTTTCTAGGGACGAGGAAAGTCCATATAAGCTAAATGAAAATACAAATGCTATAGTACCGTACTTCAAGAGAAAAGAATGAGAAGTAACTTGGTAGCGAGCCTAGAATCAGCCGCCTGACAATGTACAGCTAGAGCGATCAGGAAATGCAGTGTAAACATGGAACTGTGGCAGATAGCAATAAGGGTCATAGCAGTGAAAAATCCTTAAATTCATTGGCTCTGCACTTCATTAGGTAGGTAATGAATTTCACACTGTTCCAGCATTAAGCTTCCAGGCTGACCGTAATATTTTTGCATCAGTAAGTACAAAAGTATTGTAAGTGCCTCAGTAGAGCTGCTTTATTTTAATAATGCTAATAACATTCTGTTTATGTTCAAAGAAAATGGAACACAAATTATTTCCATGTCCCATTTCTAAATGCACGACTGGTGAAAGATTATCTTTAAATATGTTTTTGTTGGCACAGTGATTAAAGGTGACTTCATCCATGAACAGTAGCTAAATTCCTAATTAGAAACTCTGTTCATTCAAACAGCTTGTTTAAGAATTCAGTCAAAGTTCAAACATAAGTATGAGCAGAACACTGGACTAAGAATAAATAATTACATACGTCATCACCTCTAGTTAATAACAGTGTGAAGAGTGGGCAAAAATCAATGAGTTGTTTCCTTATAACACTTTAAAAAAATTGAAAACAAAAATGTGTGTATCTTTTAATAATTAAATAACCTATGCTGTTTACCGGTAATTCAGCCACAGTATTTTTGGTGGTGGTTGGTTTTTTTAGCTGAAGGGCCAGATAGTACTAGACCTAAACATTTTTAGCAGAGAACCAAGAGCTTCCCAATGGCTTGTTCAGTACCCTTAGGTTGGGGGGGGGGAGTGGTTGAATCATTCTATATGTTTAAAAATGGAGAGAAGTACCGAAGAACAGAGAAAACGACTGAGAACCACACCAGGTGCTGAATAGTGACAGTCTAGGAAAGAGCAAAAAGCCACATTTTGTGAGATAATTGGTGTTACACCTGAGCCCACCCACCAGGCCAACCAAGTGGTCACCTCAGGAAGCAGACTGTATATATTTATATTTTATTGATATATTAAAACATAAAAACAATACATATTTCATAAAGTTATAGCAAGCACGAAGCAATACATCCTACTAGCATACTATTCACTATTTTCTACATATAATATCCAACTAAGCCAAAATAACACCCACGTTCTATTCATTAAATCCGCATATCATCACATCGTTCTTCTCTCTCTCTCTTAAAAAATCGATAAATGGTTTCCAGTTATTCACGAAAAGGTTAACTGATTTTTCCTTAATTAAAATTGTAAGTTTATCCATTTCAGCATAGTCCAAAACTTTCAGCCACCAATCTTCCAGCGAAGGTATCTCCGAATTCTTCCAATATTGTGCATATAAAATTCTTGCTGCAGCTATCATATATAAAAACAAAATTTGAAATTTTTCGCCTACATGATCATCCCTCATACCCAACAAAAAGGTTTCCGGTTTCATTTGAACCTTAATCTTTAAAATCAACTCAATCTGTTTATGAATATCCCATCTAATGTTACTTCCACTGCCACCCCTCTTCCTTTGTCATCTGCAAATATTAATTCTGGCTTCAAATATTTTTTAACATATAAAACCACCCCGTTCTTCTTCTTGATGTTTGTTGAAAAAATTCTTCTCCCAAATTTTTCTGTATCAAAAATTTTGTATCTCCCTTTTTTATTTGGGTTTCTTGAAGGCATATCACATCTTGATTAAGTTTTTTCAAATAATGGAATACTCTTTTTCTTTTTTGCGGAGCATTAGCTCCATTAATATTCCATGATAAAAATTTGTAATCCATCTTTACTGTTCACAGCTTGCCATTGCACTGTCCATCCCTTCATCTTCTTCTTCTTCTCTTCCATCCTTGAATCTTCCCAGGAACTCTTTTGCTTTCTGAATTGTATCCAATCTATAGGTTTTTCCATGAAGTTTAACAATCACGCCTTCTAATTTTCCCCACCTAAAGACAATCTTCTGTTTCTTCAGCACCTCCACCAGGAATGCATAACTTTTCTCAGGAAGCAGATTGGTTGGGATGTCCATCTACGTTCAGATATAGAGCAGCAGGAGTTGAGAGGTGCAGCTAATAAGACTTGTTCACCACTCTGGCTGCAGATTCCAGTTTCCTATGGTCAACTAGCAGCGTACCTTTATTCATTAAAAAGCCCTCAAGATAGAAGAGCCTTCTCCTTGGCAAGATGTAATGTCTTGCCTTCAGAGCTCTTGTATGGGAGATTTAAGGGGATTCTGCTTGAGCAGAGAAACTGCAGGTGTGTTCTGGGTGGTGTGGAGTCCATCCAGCCCATGATATTACATTGTCCCTTTTATAAAGATCTTCGAATGGCATTTTTGGATCCGATTTTGATTAATAGGGGAGGGGTTGGGAAGATCTAGGAAAACTTTGGTATATTTTATCGGATGTGAGGGATGGAAAAATGGAGAAGGTCGCTTTGTTTTTAAAGCTGGTTGCCAAGAGACGTTTGGCGAACTATCATAGTGCTTAGATTGTATGTTAGGGCAAGATGCTGTTTTGTTTTCTGTGGTGGTGGTTGTGTATGTTTTTATTTGTTTATGCCAATAAAGGTTCTATCTATCTATCTATCTATCTATCTATCTATCTATCTATCTATCTATCTATCTATCACTTGCTTACCTCCACTGCTGCTCCTCCTTTCACTTCCTTGGTTGGAAAAGGAAGAGTGGGACAGAGAGGAAGAGGAAATACTGGTTAACCACCACTTCTGCTCATGGCGCTCTTGTCCAGCCCCACCAGCACACAAGACAAAGGTGGGCAATCTCAGGCACTTGATTAGTGCTGGCATTTTCAGAGGTGGAGCTTTACCAACTATTACTTGACATTTGAGGCTTGTCGCGTCCGTGTGCTTTGGTGTCTAATCCCCACCCATCCTCCCTTTGCACAGTCTGAGATTAGTTGGTTGCCCTTGGAACTGGATAGGGATTTTTTTGCTATCTACGTACTTGTTTGGCCTGGGTGGACAGTTTTTTAATCTACCCCAGACTGTTTCATTTGAGTTTGGTATTTTCCCCCAAACTATTTTGGTCACTAATGGCACGTTTTGTGAGGGCCAGGGAGGCACGAATAGGGATTTCAGTGTGCACCCTGAGGTAAGCAAAGTTAGTAGATGAACCAGGACTGATCCCTAGAGGGTGTCTGCCTCAGGGATACTGACTGGTGATCCTTTGGGCTTGGTTGCAAAGTTAAACTCAAAGAGGCTTTCAAGCTTGGGGTAGACAGTGCAGTCCAGCTGCCTCAACCCTTTGGAGTTAGTATGGAGAAGCTCGGACAATCAATTGACAGGCCACAGTTTTGACTCGGGATGAGAATGCCTGAAAGGGGAATAGACTTTTTTCGCTGCCTCCCCCAGGTTAGATGCCTGCATTGCTGGGGGGGGGGGGAGTTATGAGGTCTGACCCACTGTAGGATTTCTTAAATTTTGATTGACTTTCAATAAAGTGGCCCAATTTATATTGCAAGCCTCTGGTCTCGTATGTTTTTGGGGGCGTGCAATGTGGAGAAAGAGTGTGCTGAACTGGACCATTGAAGTACAGGAACAGAGGAACAGAGGCTGACACATCATTAGGTGGGGAGGCAGCATTTGGCATGGTGCTTCTGGAATCAGGAGGGTCTTGGGCCAGGCCTGCACCTGAGGAACATTTTTAAGCTAAAGCACAGTGGGCTTCAGCATTCCTTTAAAATAAAATGTTTTCTAGCACATGTTCAAGTCCTCTTCTCTTTCCTCTATTTTCATGCCATGTCACTGACTGCTTTTGCAACTCTCCTCAATTGAAAATACATCTGCCATGAAGAAGAGTCTGTTGTTGCCTTGGCCTTTTGGGAGTGTGCATGGGGCTTTGAATCCTGGCCATTACACTTTTCTAAGGACAAAAAGGACACTTTAAGGACAAAAAGGACAAAAATCACGGACAAATGTAGATAAATCTCTAGAAAATAGATTCTTTTTAAAATATGGAAAAACTGGTAATGTAGGGTTTTTTTTATTTATTTAAAGAATTTATACCCCGCCTTTCTCCAGAGGGCACTCAAGGCGGTTTTGATATACACTGTTCAGTAATTGCTAATACCATGATTGGTGCATATACCTATAATGCTTGCAGCCTCCTGAGTCTGTCACAAAGCTTTATAACTTCCTGGCATATTATACTCTGAATGAGATTTAATTGCATGCTTTTAGCAGTTGGTCTTTCTGGTTATTTGATTAGCTCTTTCAATGAGTGCTGATTCACACAACCCTTTAGTAGGATTTGTGGTAAAGATTGAATCCCTTCTGAAGTGATTATTTGATGTCTTCTCCACAACCAATCTGGCAGCCCATCCGTGGAAAACTGAATGAATTTTCTGATCCATCTTGTCACATCTTGGGTGACCATCTGGTTGCATGACAAAACAAAACGTGCCAAGTGATTGGCTCATAGGCTATGGGTCGGTTCACATCCTAAATTGCTTCACACAACTGTGCATGCAGGTACATAATCATGAGCAGAAAGGTTAATATGATCTGGCATGTATATCCATGGTTGTGGCTATGTTTTTCCCAGCAATTACAAATCTAGATATTGTATCTCCACATATACAGCCTGATTCATGTTAACCTTTTTCTACATGGTTACCGGTATACATGAACGTGATTGCATGGAAGAATTTGGCACTGTGAATCAGCTTTACAAGCCTCAGAAACAAGCAGCTGCTGCAAGATAGCCTTTCTACCAGTAAAATGAAACACTTGACTTTGTTGCAGCAAAAGGGGTATTTATGGGGCATACTCACATGGAATAAGAAGGGGGGAAATGAACATTATTTAACATTAAGGACTAAGTAGTTCCTTGATCCTTTTTCTACTCATTATTTGTGTATGTTTAAGCATTTCACCCACCCGCTGCCACCGTGTCACCCCCCACTGTCACCACGTCACCCCCACCCACCGCTGTCTCCGCGTCACCCAACACTGTCGCCACGTCACCCCCTGCTGCCGCCCGGGCCCGGTACGAGCCGGGACAGGGTGACGATGCATCTTCTTCGGTCAGCAGCCTGGCCGCTTCTGACTAGGCCAAAAGCGGCGTTTTTGCACATGCACACAACGCCGCTTGAAGCCTCTTGCCCTCAGTGCCATTGTATGCATGTGCCAAAACGCCACTTTTGGCCTAGTCAGAAGCGGCCGAGCTGCCGGCCGGTGAAGACGCGTTGTCACCCTCTCCCGGCTCGTACCGGGCGGCAGCAGGGGGTGACAGTGAGGCGGGCGAGCAGTTCGCACAGACGGGGGGGCGGGTGATGTGCCAGGTGATGTCGGGCTTGTCACCTTTGGCGCGTCACCCCCTCCCACCGCGTCCCCCCCCGGCGGCCCGCCCCCTGCCACACATCAGTGACGCCACTGGGTCCGCGTGGCAGTAAACATTGGTCACCCACCGGCCAAGGTAAGACCGTGAAGGGGGGCAGGAAGGAGGCACAGAGGGGATGGAGTGGGGCAGGGGTAGGTAGGATCCGGAGGCAACAGGGGTGGGGATGAGGACAGATCAGTCCCAGAAAAAGAGCAGGTTCAGCGGCAATGGTGTCTGCCAAATCCTAACCCCCTTCCTGGGCCTGATCCACCTTTGCAGTACTACTCTGACTTGCACTGGCACAGGTCCAAGTTGACCCACTGGGCCAGCAGGGGCTTACTCCAGGGAAAGGGGACAAGTGTTCCCCCGAGTAGGCCTCTCAAGGGATACAGTGTTGGTGCTGATGCATCGCCACATGGGGAGTTAAGTAGGATTGAGCTGTTAGTTTCCATCTCTCTCTGTTGCCATAATGTTTATCCCTCAATAAACTATTGTACAGCGTTATCTTAAACATGTTAACAGTACTCAGAATGGAATCCCACTGAGTTCAATGAATCTTACTTTATTGTAAATATATTATTGCAGCTTTAATTTTTATCTATGGTTGTTTAAAAATGTACCTTTTAAAAGTTATGTGAGTTTGACTCTATATTTGGGGTTACTATCCAATTCATGAGAAGAAAAAGTCTTCTTTAAAAATTCATCGAAAAGAAGCTAGATTTTTGCAAACAGTTTTTAAAAACATGTATATAGTGTTCTGGTTACTTAGATAAGAATGAGAAAATGTTCTAAAATTAGAACGAAAATATGCTTAACATGCTTGAAAAAGAATTGAACATTGAAAAGCTTGAGAAAAGAGAAGAAATATTGAGGGCAAAAATCACATTAAAAGGATTAATGCTGACAAAATTGAAGCAGAATTAATGTATTTCTGGTACAAATAATGGCTGCGTGGTGTGCAATGTCTGCAATACTAACTTTTCTGTACATTTATTTTAGTAGTTTTCTGCAATGTTTTTGTTGTTGATTAATGTACTTATATTTAACTAATACCAGCTGTAATAATTATTATATATAGTGTCTCCAAGTTCATATTAAAATCAAATTAAAAATCCATCTTAAACCATATTTTAACTAGAAGCACTTAAGGAGAAGGAAAACTAACACAGTTTCACATCCTTAAATGTACAGGTAAAAAGCTACATGGCATGCTGATGGCTCCTCAAAGTAGTGGACTTGGGTACTCAAAGCTCTACTGTTGGCCAACCCCCCCCCCAAGACCCTTCCACTAGCTCTGCTCCCCTAGTTTATTGTATTTTATTTATTTAAAATATTTGTATCCTGGCTTTCCACTCCTGCAAGGGAGGTACTCTACTCAGGGCAGCTCACAACATTAAAGGAATGTAAAAATACAATAAAATAGAAGTGCCTGGATCCAGCACATGTTGCATAACATTGCCATACTTGCTGATGCCACTGGCAAGTGAGATGAGACTGCTACTGCATAGTCGCTGGTGGCCATGCACACTCGCTAGCGGCAAAGACACCATCCATCAGTGCCAGGTAAGGCAGTGCTGGGGGTGGGCAGTGGGAGGGATGAGGGAGGGAGAGGAAGGAACAGGGGCATATCAGGGTAGGGAGAGGTTGGGAGGGGTGGAATCAGCAGCACTCGCATGTGGCCATATCCTATTTCCCTTCCCTCTCCCTTTCCCTCTTCCTCACTCTCCTCAGTTTTGTGCCAGCCAAGGAGACCCATAGGGAGAGCAGAGACTTTCCCCAAGGTAATGGAACAAAAGTCCCCCTATCCTGAGTACTCTGTAACTGCCCCCCACCATAAGATGCAGCGCGCACCTCCTTGGGGCACAAGCACCGGCAGGAGGGGATTTGGATAGGATTGGGACCTTAGGCTGAAATCCCATACACATGTTCCTGGGAGTAAGTGCCATTGAATTCAATTAGGCTTACTTCTGAGTAGACATGCATAAGTTTGTGTGATCAGTTGCCTAAGAGCCAATAACCCAGGTTGTTTGCAAAGGTTCATTCAGAGACTGGAGCTTGTTAGAGAACACTAACGTCGCTGCAGGGGGGGGTGGAGGTCTTAAGTTCTGCCACGGTCCGACCCTCCGTTACACGGGTGCACGAAGCGGCCCCGCCCCCTCGCCTTTGGAACCATTCAAGTCGGTGAAGGCGTGTAATGGAGGGTCGGACCGCGGCGGAACTTAGAGCTCCGCCCCCTGTAGCGACGCCGCTGTTAGAGAGAATCCAAATCATTTTCTTTAAAAGCACTAGCACTAGCAAAGCAGCAGTACTGGCTATGTCTAGCCTGAAGGTCATTCTTTTATGGGTCATGATTCTCATAGGAATATTACTTCTCTACATTGCCAAGTATTGGATCACAGGTCAATTTATTGTATGATACTGTCGAAACACAATATTAGCTAGCTGTTTTGCGTGAAGATGTCTAGCTCATAACAAGTTTTTTCCCCTCATAATACTAAGTCAAATACTTAAGAAAGAAGCCACGAAAATAGAGGTTAGAGACCAGAGTGACACCATTGGGGTAATCAATTAGTCTGTTAAAGTACTTGAAGTGTTGGTGTTTGCCTTGACACAAACAGTGCTAGTTATAGCACAGTATTCAGATCTTATTAGTTTACCCTTTCGATCCATCCCTTTTAAAAGTGTTACCGGTAATTGGTTTTGCTTATGAATCAGTTTTAACAGAGAAAGAGTAGTCCAGGTAGTTAACACGAGGGCTTTGTTTTCACCGTTGAAGAGAACTGTATTATGTTTATCCATAAATGTACAGTACAGCAGGGCAAAAACAGGAGAAAAAAATAGGTCTCAAGTTAGCAGGTTTACTTGCTGATCCTGTCCTTTTCTGACTGTTGAATCAATGGTAACCATATTGCAACACAGTTATCCAGTGTTTGGCTTTTAAATGTAATTTGCTCCAATGTCAGTACTTCCTGACTAACCTGATGAGGCATCTCAGGAGGACACAAAACAAATTGAATAGCAACTTGGAAATTGGCAAACCTTCTCTACTAAAGTGAACCCGAAAGTGCTGGTTGCTGGAACTGATCTGGTCTTTGGACTTGTCACATTACAATGACTCTGGCCCCAAACCTAAGATTTGGCTACAGAACTGAGAACTATCCTTACAGCTCAATCCTAACCAAGTTTCCAGCGCCGGTGCAGCCGCAATGCAGCTCCGAGGTAAGGTTCCCTCACCTTGAAGAGGCCTCCATGACTGCCCCTGCACTGCAGAATGAACTGCAGTTGGCACGGCTACGCCAGCGCTGGAAAATTGGTTAGGATTGTGCTGTTATTTATTTTTTGTTTGCCTTCTGCTTAGGGGCATAGATTTGTAAGGTTCAAGGGATTCCTGTATCAAAGATATCTGGTGTGTCACACTCTGCATGTGGTTATGATGTGAAATGTCTGTGGTTAGCAATAATATATACCCCGTATTTATCGGCGTATAAAACGCACCAGCGTATAAGACGCACCTTTCTTTTGGCCCTGGGTTTCAAGAAAAAAAAAAAGATTTAAAGCATTTTTGGGCCACTTACCGCTTGGCTGCTTAATTAGCTAATTTACATAAAATGCACAAAAATACCAGGATCTCTTTTAAAACACACAGCAATAAGACACATGAACAAAATGCACCAGAACATAAATCCCAAGTACAAAAAAAAAACCCAGACTCAGCTCTTTTCCCCCACCCCACCCCTGCACAGTTTCCAAAGTAAACAACATACAACAACATTTTTTTGCAGTTTCCAAAGCCTCCCCAACTAGGCCCAGTTCAGAAGCTTACCGAAGCTGCATTCAATCCGAGGAGAGCTGGGAAGACCACGCCCTCTGCAGCTCAGCTGAACTTAACTGAGGAGCACAGCGCCCTCTGCTGGCTGCTGAGAAGCTCAACTCATGCACGTGCATAAATTAAACCCTACAAACAGCTGTAGATCGGATAGATTAGTTAGGGAAGAAAGCACAAGGGAGCTCTCCGGCTCTGGAAAAACGCAGTTAGCCCGAAAATGCTTTAAAACGGGCAAGGGGGGAAACGGATTTTTTAGTATTGGCGTATAAAACGCACCCTACTATTTTGGGTCACAAATGAAGACAAAAAAGTGAGTCTTATACACCAATAAATACAGTATTGTGCGGCCTCTTGGCAGGCATCTCCACACATCCACGTTCAGTACAACTACAGAGTTTGTGCTAAGTGCAAGTTAGATATTCCTAAAATATTTATTTGTAGAAGTAATTGTTGAGCAGATCATATCATGACTGGTAACGAACAAGTTGCATATCTATATTACAAAAAAAGATCAAGTACAGCACTATGGCGCAAATCATTTGCTCATCTTATCTGTCCCATTGCACTGCAAAACCCTTCTGTCTCCATAAAGAATGCTGTTACTTTTTTAAAAAAGTGTGGGAAAGGCGCTATTAAATTCTCTCTTTATTTTTCAAAAGCTAGAAAAATCCCTTTCTGGAATAATGAACGTGCACAGTAGTGGCACCTTTTATTCTTCACTTTTTCAAAGTTCTGTATGGTGTCCCCAGGATTGAACTCTTCATGCTCTCAAATAAGGGTCACTGGACAGGGAAAGAACTCATTTTTCCCTTCACTGAATACCATATGCTCATTGTAACATTGGAGATTTTATGAGGCTAAGTCACAACCCTAGCCAGGGCTCCTAGTCAAGCTGCAAAATTTCTTCTCTGCTATGCTCCTGTTATTGAGCGAAGGGCTGTTCTTTTTCACAAACTGTGTGCCCTCCTCTAGCTGAGGCCAGGCAGGCAAGGGAAAGGGTTTATAAACTGATAAATCCCTCCACACAAAACTCAGTCTTGTGGATATGATAGAATCATTTTTTTTAAAAAAATCAACAAAAAGAAATCCTTACCCCATATTGCTCTTTTTAAAAGATTTTGCAAATCCTATTCTATGCAGCTGTACAAGAAGTCTGCCAGTAATGTCCTTTGCACAGTGGCATCAGGATTGAAATTGGGATTCAGGGAAGAATGGGGCGGTGATGGGGGCAGGGTGGAGGGCTGATCAGACCTGGGAGGGGGGCAGGATCAATGGCGGCAGCACATTCCAAATCCAGAGCCCCCTTCCGGGTCTGATCCGCCTACACAAAACAATACAGTCTTGCACCAGCAATTGAGCTGGTGCAGGTCCGAGTTGCCCCATAGCAGTTACTGGGACATACCTGGAGCAAGGGGACAAATGTCCCCTTACCCTGAGGAGAACTCCACCACCTGAAAATCCCCTACGGATGCAGAGGAAGAAGCCACACCGGCACCACTGCATCGCCGCACAGGGATTTAGGTAGGATTGGGCTGTTTGGTACATAGATCACAGAAGCATAATGAAGCATTTATTTTCCCTTGCTTCTTACAGAACAGTTAAGTAGAGAAGATGAATGGATGGGAAGGAAACAAATTCTGAGCTGGCATAAGGAATAACTTTGTTTTCTAGTACATTGGCTAACTAATACAGAGGCATATTATTTTTTCTATACTTAGCTGAAAAGAATTATTTCGTACTTCAAAAGCTATTTTTGGTGTCCATATTAAAAAGGAAATATCAATTATCATGTGTAAAAATAATGTGATGAATAGATGTTTTATGCATTGTGCTTTTGGGTTACTCTAATAAATCAGTGATGCCAGAATTGTATAAAGGTCTCCTTTAACTCTTCTCTAATGAACCTTCTCTGACTGTGTCAGTATTTTATTTGTCATCTGTAGTATTTAATTAGTGGAGAACTGGATCAGGATGGCCAGATAAATTATTTTCAGATCATGTTGTAGTTCCCTTTTTTCCTTTTCTGAGCCAACTGAGGCGCACAGCATACTGAATTGTTTAGCATGCATTTAAATAGTAGGCTTATTTTAAATAATCGTGATTCTGTTATCTCTAAATTGTAATCTTTGACGTGTAAGTCCAACATAACCACTATTAATTTTATTTTGGGTATAGTTCAATAACATCTAAAACATTGAACTAAATAATTGCAATGCAGCCACTCCAATGCCTATATGAATCCCTTTGTGCACATGAAGCTCTATTTATACTAGAGTTTCCTTCCATAAGCAGGGGGATGTTTGGCATGTCTGGTGGGATATCATTTTGTGTCAATGGACAATTCTTCTTCAATGAACAGCATACGGTGCCTTTGCTTTAAGAACATAAGAACATAAGAAGAGCCCTGCTGGATCAGGCCAAAAGCCCATCTAGTCCAGCTTCCTGTGTCACACAGTGGCCCCACCAGATGCCTCAGGGAGCACACAGCCAACAAGATAACCTGTGTCCAGTTGCCACTCCCTTGCACCTGGCACAGAGAAAACCCACTTCTAAAACCAGGAGGTTGCTTATGGCTTGTAACCTGTGATGGTCTTTTCCTCCATGAATCTGTCCAAACCCCTTTTAAAGGCATCTAGGCCAGATGCCATCACCACATCCTGTGGCAAGGAGTTCCACAGATGAATTACACGCTGGGTAAAGAAATATTTTCTTTTGTCTGTTCTAACTCTCCCTCCACTCAATTTTAGTGCATGTCCCCTGGTTCTGGTGTTGTGCGAGAGGGAGAAGAATTTCCCTCTATCCACTCTCTCCATCCCATGCATAATTTTATGTCTCAATCATGTCCCCCCTCAGGCGCCTTTTTCTAGGCTGAAAAGCCCCAGACGCTGTAGCCTTTCCTCATAAGGGAGGTGCTCCAGCCCACGAATCATTCTGGTCACTCTTTTCTGCACCTTTTCCAATTCAACTATATCCTTTTTGAGGTGTGGTGACCAGAACTGGACACAATACTCCAGATGTGGCCTTACCATCGATTTGTACAAAGGCAGAATGATATTGGCCGTTTTATTCTCAATCCCTTTTTTAATGATCCTGAGCATGGAATTGGCCTTCTTCACAGCCGCCGCACACTGGGTCGACACTTTCATCGACCTGTCCACCAGCACCCCAAGATCTCTCTCTTGATCCGTCACAGACAACTCAGAACCCATTAGCGTATATGTGAAATTTTGGTTTCTTGCCCCAATGTGCATCACTTTCCACTTACTTACATTGAAGCGCATCTGCCATTTTGCTGCCCATTCTCCCAGTTTGGAGAGATCCTTCTGGAGCTCTTCACAATCCCTGCTGGTCTTCACCACCCGGAAAAGTTTAGTGTCATCTGCAAACTTGGCCACCTCACTGCCTATCCCCGACTCCAGGTCATTTATGAATTATAGATACCTATAAGCTGTATCTATTTCATGCACTATAGCAGTAATTTGTCATTACTATACAGTGCCAAAATTATATAGTGGTGATATATATTTATAATTAGTTCATAATTGCAAATGGAAGTGGTATTGCTAACAAAGAGATGAGAGAAGGAAGAAATTATATATTTTGGTGTGTGTGTGTGTGTGTGTGTGTGTGTGTGTGTGTGTGTGTGTGTGTGTGTGTGTGTGAGAGAGAGAGAGAGAGAGAGAGAGAGAGAGAGAGAGAGATCAACAAGCCTTCAGGGCAGTTCACACAACTTATTGTTGGAAATGGAGAATTGATGAGTTCGCATAGTTCTTCATGGCTAACTCAGGACTAAAGTAGATGTGATCTGGAGGTTCCATGATACCGTAGAAACTCCCAATGTATTTTTCCTTTTTCAAAAAGCAGCCATGGAGGAGGTGATTTGGAGAAGAGCTCCAGCACAGTGGGGAGGAGGGGGCTTTAACCCTTTGCCCCTGCATTAATTCATTGTCTTAAATCATTTCCCTAAAACCGCTCTTAGTGGTGGAGGCAAAAATGTACAGACATAATTTATGTGACCCCCTCCACAGTTAATAACCTCGGGGGCAATTTGGATTGACATTGTGGCATAACATTGTGGCATAACCCTTTTGCTTGAAAAAAAGGGCAGTGTGTTTGTTTGAAATGTATTGCTAGAACTGCTATTATAAAGCAAAAAACCAAAAAAGGTACATGTTGTTATACATTGGCTTGAGTGAAAGCAAAAAAAAAAAAAAGTATGAGTTCTGTAACCTCTTGAGCCAGCACTGACAGAAAAGACTGTCTCACTGCCCAATGCTATCCCCTACCACATTATACCATGCAGCCACACCCACAGAGACTGCATTTCATGCTATGGTGGGGGAAAGATCGAAGACAAGTAAACATATTAATTAAAATATATTTTAAAAGTAAATATTTTTTACTTACCCCTTGGTAGGCTGCTCGATGCTTATTGGTCCTCTCGGACACATGCCAGTCATTTTGCTGGTGTAAGTCCAAGGAGAGAAAAAGGAAGGGGGGATTTCATAAAGAGGGGATAAGATCTGGCACCTGCCAGTGCTGCTGAGATCCATCTCCTCTCTCCCCGTCCTTGCCCTCCCCCAATCCTTCCTGATACCCCCACCCCATCCACAACAAGCCCCCTCCGGCAACTTGGATGGAGCCACTGCTGCGTGTGCTGCACCACGGCCCATTTGCAGCAGTGGCCCAGAAGCGCACGAGGGCAGCTTGGCTTTTGCACTACCATAAAGGATCTTGTGCTGCCAGAACACAGTGCAAGGCCCCAATAGGATTGGGGCTTCGGTGTAGTACCACTGTAGTATCAGAGATTGTGTTATAGCACAAGAAACATTGTGAATAAAGAAGATACAGGCTGTAGCATATAGACTGTAGGTTCAAATCCCCGCTCAGCCATGAAGCTTCCTGGGTGACCTTGGGCCAGTCACTATCTCTCAGCCCCACCTAGCTCACAGGGTTGTTGTGAGGACAAAAGGAGGGGGAGGAAATATGTACACCACTCTGAGCTCCTTGGAGGAAGGGCGGTATAAAAATGTGAAAATAAATAAATAAATAAAATATATGCCTGAAGATCTGAAGGACGGCAGTTCAAGACGGCCGGAAGTGTCTGTGTCTCAGCCTAACCTACCTCACAGGGCTGTTGTGAGGTCAAAAGGAGGAGAGGAACTATGTACACCTCTCTGAGCTCCTTGGAGGAAGGGCGGTATAAAAATGTGAAAAATAAAAATAAAAAATAATAGTAGGTCATGAAAAGGTCCTGGAAAGAGCTTGTGCCAAGTCTTGCACAAGAGCTTCCATGAATATAAGAACTTTTCTGGATTTGGGGGTTTCTCTTCTGACACAATGTCAGAAGTTAGAAACACTGAAACACTCAGAAACACTGAGTTAGAAACTGAGTTAGAAACAGCCCTTCATGAACAGGGGAGGCTTTCCGCTAGTGGAATTACTGTACACTTATGAATACATCACTGCTTTTTTTTACAAGATGTGGGATATACGGGAAAGGATGCCATGTAGAATTCTATTACAGCCAAAAACACGATTAAAAACCATTTCCAATCGCTGCAAACAGGTCCTAGCAAGTAGTAACTGCGAGCAGGAGCAAAATACATATAAAATCGGTCTTTCGCATATTACAGCCTTGGATTTTAAATGTATTTTGCTCCTGCTCGCAGTTACTACTTGCTAGGACCTGTTTGCAGCGATTGGAAATTGTTTTTAATCGTGTTTTTGACTGTAATAGAATTCTACATGGCATCCTTTCCCGTATATCCCACATCTTGTAAAATTACCGCTGGCCATGAAAGCTTTCGCTCTAAATTCACTGCTTTTTTGCAATTTAATCTTCAGATATTCAGTATATCCAAGAGCCAATCTTTTCAACCCCTTTCCCCCAGCACTGAAGTTGGGAATACCATGCCTTTGCAGGAGGGCCTTATCTGTGGGCCTCGCTGGAGGACAGGCTCTTGGGCTCCTAGGGGAGCAGGTCCTTTAGGCCCTAAGCTGTCGAGGTTCTCAGCCATTGGAAGGTAATCAACCGAACTGGAATGTGAGGTGCAGCCCCCAGCAGCAGGCCTGCTTCGGTTTCTCCTGACACCCCTCACCCCAGACGCTCTTCTTCATCACGGCTATTATGACAGCTGAATCGCCAGTCTTGTTGAAAGGGGTTGGGATCCTCTTTCTCGAGTCACAGGAACCCAATCCTCCCTCTTGATGACAGTCGCTGAATGTCGCCGAGGTCGGGTCCTCTCTGCTGGTGGCTTTTAAATGTTTTACGCCTGGCCTGAGATGTGTGTGTGTAGGGTTTTCTCTATAAATATTCACATTTGGTTTTGTCTTTGTGTCTCACCAGTTGAAAAGATACAGAACCAGTGGGATGAAGTACAGGGCCACCTTCAGAATCGAAGGCAGCAGTTACATGAAATGTTAAAGGATTCAACACAGTGGTTGGAAGCCAAGCAAGAAGCTGAGCAAGTTCTGGAATGTGCCAAAGCCAGGCTTGAGTCATGGAAAGAGATTTCTTACACTGTGGAAGGACTGAAGAAACAGAACACTGAACTCAAGGTAACTGCTGGAAAATGGAAAACAATATTTTAGAGACAATAAAAATGGAGAAATATTACTAGAAGCAAGTTCCTACGCTCAGAAAAAAAAGAAAAGGCTCCATCCTAGCATCCATTCCATCTCTTTCTCCTAACCAATGATATGGTTTGGCCTTCTTACATTTGCTGCTTTCATTCCCTGCTACATCAATCGGTCCAGAGGTTCTATTGGCACATTGACCAATACCCCATTGTACCCCATTGGCACAGCTGCATCGGCACTGGGAAGTTGGTTAGGAAGGATTGGGCTGTAAGTAAGTCTCTTTATAACTCCAAAAGCTAAGGCCTAACCGCGCAGTCCTGTGTAAAGAAGCCCCCGGGGGGGGTGCACTCCGCCGGGGCAGGGTGTCACAAAAGTACTGTAAAGCACTTCCGCAACACACGGCGATTAAGGGACGCCGGTGCAGCGGCTGGCAGCCCTTCCCTCGGTTCTCCCCCGGCCCTGCGCCCACCAGTTGGGGCAGGGGAGGGCGGACCGGGCGTGCATGGAGGGCTGCCATTGGCTGCCCCCCCGGGCCTGGAGAGGGTGGGGAATATTGGTGGCAAGATCCGCCATATCCTATGCCCTCTCCAGGCCCAGCGTGGCCTTACCCGGCAGGCGTCAATGTATATGATAGGATACAGCGTCCGGCCCTTTAGGCCAAGTGCCGTATCTTACACAGGATTGGGCTGCCTCTTGCGTATTATTAATGAGATGGTTGAGCCTAACCACCTGGAACCTAAGCATGCACTTTCAGAAATGTACTCATTTCCCTGAAAGAAGCAGTACAATTTGAAGCACTGATTTTTAAGATCCCCCCAACACCCACTAATCTATAATGCAGCCTTGCAGAATTTTAAAGAAATTCCTCCCCAAAGCCCCAACAATGTCTCATAGTATAATGCAGCCACAACAATCTTTTTAACCATAATGCAAAAGCCCAAACAGTATTTATTTATTTATTTATTTCTGTATTCGGTTAATTGTTGGTGTGGAGTAGTTAAGGGGAAGAAGGCAGCAACGGGGTTTTTAACTTTTTAACACCCCCCCCCCCACCTTTGTTGTGTTTTAAGTCTGTGTCTTGCTTTTAACCAAAGGTCTGCTTTTGTGATTTAACTAGCAGAGAAGCAGAGAAGCCAACTGAATGGTAGAGAGGCTTCACCAATTAGGACCAGCCTGCCACCTACCACCAGTGATCATGCAAAGTACCACCTTTGTTTGTATGACCAAAGAACCCCTGAACTAGTTTGTTTATTTATTATGTCAAATTTTAAAGCCTCTCTGTCTCTTTATTATAACTCCAAAAGATATGTTCAAAAAAGGTCTCTTTAAAGAGAGAGATGTTGCAGTTTCCTAAAGTAGAGTTTTGGCAGGCCTCTCTTGGGAACATGTCATAAGATGCTATCACAGATTAAAAAAGGCCTTAGTCCTCATCCAGCGTAGATAGCAATGGAAGGAGAGTTACACACCCACACATCCACGTACCTTTTTAAAGAAGATCTTGTCATTTCTATTTTGATGCCTGGCCCTTTTGTTACCAGCAGTGCTTATTAAAACTCATGAAACATGCACACTTGGGGGGGGGAGAGAACAGTTGTGGAGAACATCGCCATTGGCAAAGCCACATTGAAAATGTTTTTTTTTCCCCATAAGTGAATGATGTACCGTTATACATCAGATCAAGTGTTTGTTACACAAAACAATGCATCTCCCACAACATAACAAAAATTATACTGGCTGTGAAATTGTAATGTAATAGAGAAACATATTAGTTAATGTAGTAGAATCATTTTACTTAAAAGATTGCCTAAAGTTCTCAAGCACACATTTGGTTGTTTAACATGGATTAACCAAATGCTGTGGGAGGGGGGAATGGGGGTGGTGTTTTAGTCCCTTTGAAAGTTTTCCACATGACCCACTTAAAAAAATGAAGTGTCATTTTGTATGTTTCTGGAGGTTTTAGGAAGGATTAAGTATCCTAATTGACATTGATAGGTCAGCTGGCAATTTTAATCCAACTTTGATAGATTTGACTTTAAATCCCAATTATGGCATTTAAAGGGAAGTGTAGGGAAGGTCCCCTTTTAGGTTTTCAGTACAGTGCTTTTTTAAAAATAAAAACCACTATCAGTTGACTGACTTGGTTCCTATCACCCCATCCTTTCCATATGCATTTAATTTGTCCTAAGGAAATCCACAACCATTCTTAAAGGCAAGGAACATTTTTCTTTCTTTCTTAGAAGCAACTTTAAAGCATGTTGCTCAGGAAATTGAGTCAGTCACTTCTCTATGCATGGCGAAAGTTTGTAAATGATGGCCACATTCTTTTTAAGTACCACATGTCCCAATTCTATCCCCCTCCAGTTTATGCTATGCAGCCATGCTGCCGGAGTACACTACACACTACGTGCTAAGAGGTGTGTGTGTGTGTGTGTGTGTGTGTGTGTGTGTGTGTGTGTGTCACTAGACAGCCTAGGAGAAGTAAGTAAAAATATTACCGTACTTACCTCTCTGCAGGCCATCTGGCTGTGAATGGGTCTCCTTGGACCTACAGCAGGTATTGAGCTGACAGTCTGAGGAGCCTCATTGGGGGGGGGGATGAAAAAATGGGGATAGGATCTTGACATACACTAGAGCTGCCAAGCCCCCTACCCGCCTTGATCCTCCCCTGAACCACCCACAGACCACCCCTGCTGCCATCAGACCTGCTCTGGTGCAGCATCTGGGATCCACTGGAGGGCGTGCAGAGCCTCCAGCCATTTGCACCAGCAGCTTCAGAGTGCATAGTGGCAGTGCACCTTTCACACCACTGTAACATGACTTACAGCAGCAGATTGCAATATCTGCTGCCATAGGCCCTGTGTAGGATTGGGCTGACAGGGACATGTTTCTTGTAACTACCTATGGAAAGAGAAGAGAGGAAGTCTCAATATCCATCCTAGTTCACAGTCCACTATTGAATGTTGGTCTTCCATTTCCAGTCTGTACATGGTGGCATTACGTACTACCAACAGTTCCAGACAATGTCAAGCCGTTGTTTAATTTTGTTGTTGTTGGTTTCCCCTCCTCATTCCCCTCAGTTCAAAGAAATTCTTCTCTGGAGTAGCAGCATTCTTTTTTTATTTTCATCCTTCAAAAGAGAAATCTCCCTTTGTCAGCCTTATGATACTTATTGTGTCAAATCCTGCATAAAAGCCTCTCAGATGTGATGGTATTAGCAGTTTTGTGCTTGACTGAGCTAGACATATGTGAAATCAAAAGGAACTCAAATCATGCTGAACTCAGTTGATTTAGATTTCTATTATAAGCTAGCATTTGAATGGAAGGATCTAATAATAAATCAGGACTTCAAGAAAAATGCTTTCATATTTTCTGTGTTATAATAAGCAGCTGTATTTGGTACCCTGCTCCTGATACATTTACAACGCATAGGGAATTACTTTATCTGTGTTTGCCACTTTTAATAGAGTTACTGTTCCTTACAGTGAGCCAGATGCTGGCTGACTTTTTTTGCATAAGATGACATGTAGAAAGATGCAGCTGGGAGATCTTTTTGGTGCTGAAACTAATTTCCCCCCTCTGATCCTCATGGCTTAATTTGTAAGAGGACTCACCAGAGTCCAGTCCTTGCATCTATTTTCAATTTTAGGACTTAAACCTAGTAAATAAATAGTGAGAGTGTCCTTGAACCAGGTGCAGAGTATATTTTTTCAACCCACTGAATAACACCGGTGATTCCACACAGATCAGAAATTAGGGGAAGAGCATCCAGACAAGCCTGAGCCCCAGCACCTCTTTTCAGTTAACTTCTGAAACATATTCAGGATAACATATCCAGGTTAACGTGTTCTATTAATATCTGAATTTATCATTACCAATTTTTGAGTCATGAGCAGCCCAATCCTGTCTAGCAGGACGTGGCGGCATGCATAAGGTGCCTGCCGCATCCTATCCAGGATTGGGCCTGTCCTGGCACAGCTGGGGACCTCTTCACGGTAAAGGGATGTTTTTTCCTGTACCCCGAGTAATGCACTAGCCACCCTGACGGGGCTACTCGGATATATGCCAGCTATTTTGCTGGAGCACATTCGAGAGCCCCGTGTAACAGCGGCCAGGCCTGGGAAGGGGGAGTAGGATTCGGCGGAGGAGTCTCCCCCTTCCCAGGCCTGGCCGACCAATCCCACTTACCCCTGGAACACCCTGTTTTGCTCTCCCCCTGTTCCTCTGCCGCCTGGCAGGGGACTCACCTTTCCACCATGGCCGCACTCCGTCCCGTGGTGCCGGAGGAGCAGCACAAGCCGCTTTGTCGGTGCCTTAAGGCACATTTGCAACACCCTAGACCAGTGGAGTGGTTGCTCCGCCGGTCTATACTTGCACAGGATTGCGCTGTACATTTTCATATATGTTATCCTGAATATATTTGGCAATTTGTGTTTGACATCATTTAATAATAATAGTTAATATTTATAAACCTCTTTCTGAGTGAGCAATGTGCTTCACATATATTATTTTTGATGTCCTTACAGAGGTAAGATTTGAACAGAGAGGTCCTGCTTTGCATCTGACTCTCTTAAGCACTACGCTATACCAGTTCTTCATATATCAAAGTAGATATTTGGTACCGTACATCCATATTCACAGTTTGGATGTTGTTGTTGATGATAATGATGATAAATGTGCATTTTGGCATATGTCAATTGTTCAGGTTGCTTCAAATGCATTATCACAACTCTGTAATGTAGGTCAATATTGTTATTGCACATTGGGTGCTATTCTGATAGAATAATAGTTTATCTAAGATTCTTTAGTACGTTTATAGCTGATGTTCAGTATTTCTTAATCCTGAAAAGAGAAGTGGAGACATTTACTACATTGTCAGCCCAATCCTGTGTAACTCTTGCACACCGGTGTAACAGTAGATCCCCTGGTGTAAGAGCACTTATGCCAGTGGAACTTGCATTACGCTGACGGATGCGGGACGGACACCGGCGTAACCCCCCTCTGACGCCGCACAGGCACAGTTCGGATGCAGGACGGATGCCGGTGCAACTCCGCCGGCACAGGGGGCATTCCAGGGGCATTCAGATGCCCCCATAATGCCCCCCTGTGCCGGCGGAGTTGCGCCGGCATCCGTCCTGCATCCGAACTTTGCCTATGCGGCATCAGAGGGGGGTTACGCCAGTGCCCGTCCTGCGTCCGTCGGCGTAAGGCAAGTTACACTGGCGTAAGTGCTCTTATACCAAGGGATCTACTATTACACTGGTTCAAGAGTTACACAGGATTGCGCCCTGTGTGTTTCTGCTTGCACTCTTAAACTTTTATAGGGAATGTGGCCAGAAAATGGCTGCATAAATTGTAATCTGCAAATGGTTAGATGTCAGCCTGACACATACAAGTGGATAATTTATATAAAAAATATCTCCTCTCAAACTGGTCTGATTCCATCTACAAAAGTTTTTCCGTGCTTTTAAATTTATTATAATAGAGTTTGCAATATGCCATTATAGATCTTGTTAAATATTAGAAGAGCAGCACATTCCCCACAAAAACATGAACCACTAATCAACCAGTTAATCTTTTGACCAATGGAAGCAGAATGCATTATTAAAACATTAACAAACAGTTTATTAAAGAGGCTTTATACTATACATTAATATAAATTAATGCTGAAATTGACACATTCTGAATTGACTGGCACCATATGTGTACATACATATTGTTGTGTTGGGATTCCTGTGCATTGTTTATTTTATTCTACTAAGTAATATCCTAGGATAGAAAGAGAGCCTCTGTCTCATTTTCTTACTTGTTTTTAATTAAGGACCCTAATTACCCATACTGTTCCATTGAAATTACTGCAACTGTTTTCTAATTAAAGAAAATGTAAATAAATATGAGCAGAATGATGTGTGCATATCTTTAATTCCTTGACCCTTTTTAAAAAGTCAGAACATTTAAGAAATGAAAGAGATAAAATAAGAATACTCTAAAATATGTCACAATGAAATTAAGGTAATGGAATGCTTTTAAAGGGAGAAAGAGAGAAACCAAACACAGAGAAACCATAATTAGTTAAGAGATAAATGGGCCCTGAAAATAAAGAGTGAGGAAAAAGAGAAAAAGTATGTCATTAGTTTAATTATAAAAATTCATTACATGAAGTCATGTAAGACTGAAAATAATGGGACTCTAATAGGTTGGCTGATAAAACACTCCTTGCATCACTTTGGTCTCCGTCTCGGTGAAAAGGAATGCAAGTGATGACTGAGGATGTGTGCTCCTCAAAGTTATTGAAAAGATTGTTTCCTTGGAGAAAGAATCCTGTATCCCCCTTTTAATGTTCTAACTGATACTGTTGTTTAGTAATGTCAGGGATTTAATAGATAAGTTTTGAAGTTAATGGTGAGAAGCACCACTTTTTAAATAGTCCTGTAATGGGTTTGTCAGTGGGCCTGTTAAATGATGTTCTTCAGGGGGGATTACAAGGTCATTTAAATTCACCCAGCACTGGAAAAAAAATACACATTTCCCAAGTAAAAGTTTATAGGCCATTACTTCACCGTGTTCTACCAATAAAACATGTAGCATTCCCCCCACCCCCGGTTACGTTAGATCCCAACGGAGGTTGTCTATTCAGTTCTCCTTACTTTCTGTGTAATATCTTGGAAAGGGGAGGGGGATGCTGAAATAGATTTGATATTTGAAGAAGATGTCTGTGTAAAGTGTTTAGGTAATGTTAGTGACTGTAAGTGATATGAGTGATCAGTGTGCCCTTGGGAGAGTAGGGAGATGTTTGGAAGGGTTAAGTTGAAACTTCTTATCCGAAGAAGATTCTGTAACAGGTGTCTTTAATTGTTACCTTGTGGATGTACTGGGCATGTCATAGGCTATTGAATAGCTTCTGGAGAATAGCTTTTGAGGGTTAGGAGTGAAGAAAGGTATTAAAGTAAGAGTAAGCTCTTTATGTTCTTTATTCAGCCAGCTCTGCAACAAGCAGCTATGCTATTTATTGGAACACCAATTGGACTTAGAATTCAGTAAATTCAGTAAAGCATGTAACTTTAAGTACCGGTACTTAGATAATATTTATTATTTTCTGTGTTGCCTTTGCTAGTATGTAACCTTTTCTGAAAGTCCTCCTGTAATTGCCTCCTTTGAGTGTAGAGGGACTTCTGTAAGATATTAATTTACTTTGTTGTTTAAATAATAAACTCCTTTAAGTTAAATGAACTGCATTGGTTGATGTTGTGGATGTGGGGGAGACTTGTCTCAGAGAACCTGAAAGATTATTGAAAAGTCTCTTGTTCCTGGAGAACAGTTTCTGTTATTAAATTATTCTGGAGCTATCTGTTTGGCAGTGCTGAGCTGTGAGTAGCAGGGAGGTGCAGATCAGAGATAGCTGGAGGGAGAAAGAAGTAAATGCACTTGTGTGGTAGAGAGCAAGTGGACCATGGATTTGCAAATGAGCTGTTAAGTGAAGAGCTGGTGGGACTGACCAGGCTCAAGTGCAAACACCATGACAACACCATGACACTTTTTTTTTTAAAGAAAGTTTTGGTTTGAGATTTTTTTTTAAAAAAAAAAACATGCATGAAATAATGAGTGAATGAATGATAAGCATTATGTCAGGACTGTACATAGTCATAAATGTATTAGCTCCAACGGCTGGTAAGACCATTAGTCTGGCCAAATATGATTCTTATGGCCATGATTAGGGGCAGGAGAAAATGTTGATAATGAAATAAAAACATGTAACGCAGTTTTCTGTGCAAAGGTAACAGAAAAAGTAACATTTTTTGCAGAGAGCATTGTGCATTGCGCGAAGCATTTTGTTAGAATGATTAGATGGCTGGGTTTTTTTAAAAAAATTGTTTTTCCCTGTAGATGTGTTTTATTTTACACAGACCTGACAGTTGGGGGTGGGTAGGAACTTGAGGCAAATATTTTCTAATGTTTTCCTTAATACTGTATTAGTGAGATGACACTGCAATAATATTTATATGTATGTAGCAATAAACTGCTGATCATAGATATTAGCACTATTATTTGACTTCCATTGTTACAGATGGGGATATCAACGTGTTTATGGGATTATACTGACAACTAGATTTTATTTATTTTCACATTTTTATACCGCCCTTCCTCCAAGCAGCTCAGAGTGGTGTACATATTTCCTCCCCTCCTTTTTTGTCCTCACAACAACCCTGTGAGGTAGGTGGGGCTGAGAGATAGTGACTGTCCCAAGGTCACCCAGGAAGCTTCGTGGCTGAGCGGGGATTTGAACCTGGATCTTCCAGGTCTAAGTCCGACTCCCAAACCACTACACCATCCTGGCTAATTTTCACTTAATCTGAAATGTTCCAATAGCATCGTTCTGATCTATGTGAGATAAAGCTGGTCAAGATATTCAAATACAGCATCATGATTTTGAACATCCTTTTAAAAGCACTCCATAAACACTGGGGAAAAGTAAAATTATTCAAATGGGAATTCATTATACTTTTCATCTGTATTATAGTATAATTTTGTATGCATAATTTTGTATGCATGTTTAGTACTGCTCCAGTAGGTGGCGCTCATTACATAACCTAATGGATAAAACAATAAAAACATGAAATGTATGCAAATGGCCAAGTTTTATTATCTTTTGTTTTACACAATTGTTCTACTTTGTATTTGTCTTGTCTTTCCCTCTGTGACTCTCTAGCATACAGATAAATATAGGCAGTTCAGCAGTAAAGTTTTTTTAGATTGTGAGCCCTTTTGTGACAGGGAGCCATTTAATCATTTGATTTTGTCTGTAAACCACTTTGTGAAGTTTTTGTTGAAAAGCAGTATATAAATACTGTTAATAATAATAATAAAGTCAACAAGTTATTAATAGGGGGCAGGGAAAGTTAAATATAGTTAGTTAATATAGTTATGTAGTTAAATATAACTACATTACAGACTTTCTGCCCAATCCTATTTGCAAATGTGCTGTAAAGCCGGAGACTTCCCACGCACGCTGGCAGACATTGGGAAGCCCTCTGAAGCAGGAAAGCCCACGCAGAGGGAGGGAGACGGTGGGGGTTGAACGGGGCAGGGTGGGCAGACGGGGGAGCGGTGGGTGGAATGGGATGGGGTCGGGTAAGAGGATGGATCAGGCCCGAGCAGGGGCAAGTTCAGCAGCGGCACACACCGAATTCCGACCCCCTTCCTGGGCCTGATCCCACCTGCATGAATCAACGCAGACTTAGCGATATTGTTGGCATAGGTCTGAGTTGACCTGTTGCGACTGCTGGGGCTTACCCCAAGGAGACCTCCAGCAGCCAAAAATCCCCCGTGGGATGCAGCAGAAGATGCACCGCTGCATTATCGCGTGGGAATTTAGGTGGGATTGGGCTGATAGGGTTGCACTGCACTGCATTTGTGGTATCTGCAGTGAGCAGGGGGCTTGGACTAGAAGACCTACAAGATCCCTTCCAATTCCAACATTCTATGATTCACTACACATTCTACTCCCATTTCTTCCCCCATAGGTGAAAATAGCAATGGGCAGCCCAATCCTGTCTAGGACCGCCACAGCATGCAAAAGCACACTGCACCGGATCCTAGATAGGATCAGGTCAGTGCCAGTGAAGCTGGAGGCCTCTTCATGGGAGGAAAGGGACATTCGCCCTTTTCCCCCGGGTAATGCCCCAGCTTCCCCTATGGGTCTCTTCAGATATGCGCCAGCAAAGTGGCCACTGCAAATCTGAGGACCCGTATAGGGCTCACCAGGCCTGGGACGGGGAATAAGATTTGGTGAAGCTCGTCGCTGAGGATCCCTCCTCCTCCCTGGTCAGGCGGACCAATCACCCCTTCCTGTTCTATCCACGCCCACACAGCGCAGGACTTACCTGTGTCCATCGACGGTGTCCTCTGTCCGGCGGAGAGTGAGCGGTGCCGGCATCTTTGCCAACGCCACTTACTCTCCGGGTGTCGGAAACATGCCTTATGACCCATTTGCAACACCCAGGAGCAGCGGAGCAGCCGGTGGAGCCCGACAGGATTCCGCTGTGAGGGTGCAGCCTTTATTGGACAAATAGGGAAAGGATTAAGCAGCTCTTCCCTGGCAACCAATTCTCCACTCAAGGTTTCAGCCTCTGTTTCCTTGACAAAATATCTGGAGTGTGGGAGCACTTGTGTAACTACATGCAATGTGTAGTTTTGCTCTCAGCCTGGTGTAATACTAATTCCATCTCCCCAAGGTCTCTTCATAGAACTTCATAGTTTTATGAAGGTGATAAGAGATTTCCAACATAGAATTGTAAGCACCCTCATCAATTCCAGCCAATTCCAATGACTTTGAGGAAGTGTGTATGTAGGAATTTGGCAGAAGTGTGTAGTTGTGGATAACCCCCAAAGAATTTATCCATTGGTTTACGAATATATCCTTCTACATCTTTTTGTGATTAGTTCTGTCAACTCTTTTCTTTAATATAATTTTATCCTATAACAAAACAATCCTAAATGCATTAATTGAACTCCATCCAATTAGTATGGCTTTCCATTAATTTCAGTAGAAGGGGGAATTTCTACATGCTTAAAAGAATGCACAAGTGGATTGTTCTTTCATTGATGTAAATGGGGAAGCCTACTCACACAAGCGTTTTGTGTAGTTTGGGGGAAAAATAGGCTCTAACAAGCAAAGATGTTTCAGGTATTATCTGAAACTGAAAAGGTAATGTTTCTTTAAAATGTTAAGACATACTGTATTTTATATCTATGTTCAGTTTGTATGCTTGGTGGTATACATTTGCAACAAAACTTATTTTTTTTGCTCTTCCAGCAATTTGCAAAAGAACTACGACAATGGCATATAAATGTGGATGTAGCAAATGATTTGGCACTGAAGCTGCTTCGGGATTACTCAACAGATGACACCAGAAAAGTAGAACTGATGACCAATAACATTAACGATGCTTGGGCCACCATTAATAAGAGGTAGGACATGACATCTAGTATCATTACGATTGTTAAAATTAATTGAATGGTAGGACTATTTTTCTTCATGACAATTTAAGAATTTTCAGGAAGTAATAAAAGTGAAGGGCTTAAGAAGGGTCAGCGCAACCGTTTTCTCAAATGTGTTTTCTCTATAACTTTCCAATGACTTGACTGAAGGTATTCCTTTGAAAGAAAACTTTCTTTTTTACATGTGCTTTCATCCATTAGTAATTTTTATAATTTTATTTAATGATGATTTCCAATGTATGTTAAGAGTTTCTGCTCATGAGTCTAATCATTCGTATTGCAATATGTTAAATAGATCCATGGTTGTCCTGTTTTCTGAGATTGCACTAGTATGGCTATTAGTAAACCCCATCTAAAACAATTGTATTATTTGTTTATGGATTGCATTACCCTAAGAATTTTGTACGGTTATCAGTATTGTAAGGTGCATATGGAAATGACAGTCCTGTTATATTGAAATGTGGTTCATGTAAGGTTAGAAACACTATCATATGTCCATAAGAAAAATCTATGTATGATGATCTGACAGCCCAATCCTATCACTTGCCAGTGCAACGGGGCCAAACGGCCCATCCACCAGGAGAAGGGAAGGGGCCAGAGGTCTCGGGGTAAGGGGACATTTGTCCCCTTACCCTGAGTAAAGCCCCAGTGTCCCCAATGGGTCTCCTTGGATCCATGCCAGCTATTTACCTGGCGTAATTCCAGGAGGCCTGTGTAGGGACAGAAGGCCTGGGAAAGGGGATAGAATTTGGCTGCCTCCAATCCCTCCCCCACCTGGACCCAATCCGCCCTCCCCCTGCCCCATTACACCCCCATTATGCCCTCCCCCGCCCCTGCACTGCTCCAGGTGGCCCTTACCTGCTCCGGCGCACATTGGGGCCTGCACTGGTGCAGGCAGAACAGCACAGGCCCTCCTGTCGGCACTGCTTACCTGCGGGGGTGTTGTGAACGTGCTTTACGGCATGTTCACAACACCCTGGGCCGGCGCACTCTATCTCGCAGGTAGGATTTCACCCTGAGATTAGGTTCTTGATTAAATGTTTTTAAAAAGTTAGGTATAGGCTTACTGTCCGTCCCGGAAAAACTGGGACTGCCCCGGTTTCCAAAGCCTGGTTCTGGCCAGCCATGCCCGGAGCCGGACCAGTCCTGGTTTTCCGAGTCTGCTGCCGCACCGCCACCACTTCCACGATTTAAATTTTTTTGGCGGCACCATCTTGGATCTCGCGAAATCTCGTGAGATCCAAGATGGCGCTGCCAAAACATTTTTAAATCATGAAAGCAGTGGCGGCAGCAGTCGACCCATGCGGGGGAGTCCTGTATGGCCCGATGCAGCTGGCTAGCCAGGAATCAGACGGCAACAGGAGCAGCAGGAAGGAAGGCAAGCAAACTGGCAAAAATGGTGGGGGTGAAAAGTCGTGAAAGGGGGTGAAAATAATTATGAAAACTTCGTTTTACAAAAAAACAGTTTTACAAAAAAATGTAAAAAAAATGCATACCAATGCAAAAAATCTTAAAAAAATGCATACCACACCTTTCAGATCCAAGAAGGGGGCCCCAAGGCCATAACACAAAATAGTACAGATAACATTTCAAAATAAAAGCAAATCCACAATACAATATAATCAATAAAGCAATTCAACAAACAAACCAGATTACAAAGAAGGAAAACCTGAAATACTGGGAGACCTGTTCAATCAAAAAAGTGTATATAGAAGTCCCAGAAATTGTGAATGACATGCAGAACTTGGAAGTAGAAATTGAATTTGAAACCAGGTTGTTTTGAAGGTGAAAGTTACTACAGATCTAAGGTCACTATAGAAGCTTTTGAAAACAGCTGTAGCAGCTGAATCCCTTCATGCCTCCTTTATCCCTCATGTTTAAGGGTGTGTCCCGTCCCCATCTCCTCCCCCCCCCCCAGTTTGTGTACAAGGTAGATTTTGGTGATATGCCTCAAAGTTTTTACTTATCACATTTCTTTCCTGTCATCCCTTAAAAGCTATGGGTGGCATATGTGCCTCTCTTTTCCTAAAAACAGCCCTGGGAGGCAGATTAGGCTGAGGTCTAATGTTTGGCCAAAAGTCAACCAATAAGCCTTGTGGCTGAGTGGGGTTTGGAATCATATCAATCTTTTCAAGTCCTAAGATATACATTTTAGACCATGCTTTCTGGCCTTCCACTAACCTGGATTCATTTGGAGGGTACCAGAGATCATATTTGCTCAGTGGTGGCACTGCAATTGTCAGAATTCCTATGCTTTCTGCCTTTATGCAGCCTTAAAAATGTTAATGTTCTCATTCCATAAGGGTTGTAATGATGGATGGATGGATGGATGGATGGATGGTCTTGCTTGGCACTGCACTTGTCAGAATTCCTATGCTTTCTGCCTTTATGCAGCCTCAAAAATGTTAATGTTCTCATTCCATAAGGGCTGTAATAATGGATGGATGGATGGTCTTGCTAATTTTATACTATAAGTTGAATTCTGTTTGGTTTGGTTTAATATTGCATTGTATTTGGAGGGAGCTATTCCCACTTTTAAATGTACACCACCCTGTGAAATTATATATCAAAGATGAGATATGAGTACAATAAATAAATGGGTTTGCAGATGTAATATAAGAAAAAGTGACTGATTTACAAGAGGTATTGACTTTTATATTTTTTAGAAAATGTGAGCACTGGTATTCACTCCATCTGGGTTACTTTCTGATTAATGAGAGGGAACCCCCAATTTATTCAGCTTTCAGACTGATGTGACTTCTCTTGGAAGTGGATTTTTGCTACACTCACCTATTCCTTATTGACTCTAGCATCTGTTCATCCATTCAGTAAGCACTTGATAGCTCTGGAATGCAGACGCTTCTTCTTGTGAATATTTCCAAAAGGGCCAGAGTGCTGTTAGTTTCTTAACCCAAATTGAAAAATTTTATCTTACGAAGATGCAACTGGCTTGGTAGGGTACAAGCCCAGCTAATGCTTTGTCTATTTCTCCATATGGCATTTCAGCCATTTAGATTGGGAAAGACGTGTGATTATGTTTTTTAAACCAATGCAGGCAAATGTTTTGCAGGAAAGTCAGTGAGTGTGTGGAGATTCCCAGAAGCAGCTTGCTATTATTCCACTCTCTTGCTAGGAAATTGTAGATTGCAGGCTCTTCAAATAGAAAGCTTTACAGATACATTCCCCTGAGTATCTGTAAAGTAGTTAGGACTTTGCTTATTCAGGATAAGTAACTACATTTACACACCTTTATTATCTAGAATGAAATAAAACTTGAAAAACTGCTTTGCACCCCAAAGACAGAATTTTCATACTGCATTTATTTAACTTCATTAACATGTATTGGAAGAGGGAAAATGATATGTTTTATTACCTTAGATTTGTTTTCATTAAATAAGAAAGAGGGATTCATTTATAAAATCAAATATAACGCCATTCTGTGATGGGAAATAAGGTCCAAATAAAGAAATCACCTTATATCTGGACTAGAGGCAAGAGGAATGATGATGCTGACTCAAAGGATCCTTGTCCTAATATTCACTACTATACTGAGAAATCCTTGCTTTTATTTGTTTTAGGGATGAGGCTAGGAAGACGTACTATGGATCAAGTGGATTCACAATCTAGGGATATTTGAAAGAGGTGGTTGGGATGTGAGGTTGCTACATCTTGTAGACATTTTCCATGCTCTTATCCTGTCTCCTGGATTACTCATTCTCCTCAATGATCAAGGCAGGCAGCACCACTTTATGCTAAATTACCAAGAGTTATAGTATAATTTACCAGCACTGGAGGAGGCTCAGGAGTTGCTGCTGCACCTGTCTAGCACTGATTTCTATGCTAGTATCTGGGGCAGACGCTCAAATAGGATGAGTCATGGCCTTTGTGTTTCATATTCTTCAGTCAAACTGATTGACTGCATGCTTATATAATGTCTGATAAACCAGAACCACTCCCTGCCGTGACAATCTTCTGAACAATATTGGTTCCTCTTCACTGGAATTCCATCATAGCCATACACAAAACTTTGGGCAGAAGTTATGAAGACAGAGTTAAATTTCGTTTACCAAACTTACCAGCACCAGCGGAGGCTTTGGGAGTCACTGTTGCATGTGCTGTGCCACTACCCATTTTTGGCAGTGGCCCAGAACAGAAGCACGTAATGGCGGCCTCGTTTTTGTGCCACTGTAAAGGGTCTTGCGCTGCCAGAATGCTACTTCCTTCCAGCAGCACAAGGCCCTGATAGATTGGTGCCTTAGTCTCTTGATTTGGCACTTGCTACTGGCAGCACTCATATCTCATAGGTTATGACTATATGAGTGTTTTATCCTTTGAATTTCTCTGAACTGGAAAATGTTTCATTTATATATGTTATTATTGCATTGAGCTTATCTGTTGCTTTTGAAAACATTTTTTTAAATAGTGCCATATATGAGGGAAAATCTGTTATATTATTATGCATGTCACAGTGAAGCCTCTAACACCAGTTGACTGAGTGGTGTGATGTCATGGAGTGTTCATGAACATTCAGAGAATAAAACTGTCAGAATGTCTGTGGTGTTCCTGAGAGAGAAGGACATGCCACCAGATTTTCTGAGAGTAAAGTCTTACATAGGCCCTAAGGACAGCATGGTGTAGCAGTTGAAATTTTGTACTAAGAGTAGAGAGAACCTCATTCAGCCATGAAGCTCATTGGATGACTGAGGGGCACTCCCACTTTCTCAGCCTATCCTACTTTACAGGATTGCTGGAAGGATAATAAGGTGGGGCCCCATGTGTGTCAACTCTCAACCTAAGCTCCATGGAGTTGGGCAGGATATAAATCTGATAAACAAACAGGGATTGACGTGGCTTTGTGAAGTTGACTGAGGATGGGGAAAAGACCCCAAGAGGTACGGAAGCTAAGAGTGTAGGCTGCAGACTGAGAAAGAGGCACTTGAGGGAAGGATAGGTGTGAGTGAGAGACTCGGGTTGTATGTAAAGGGAATTCTGCCACTTGAGACTAGTTTTTGACTGTCATTTCAACATCGTGACTTGGCAACCCTACAGGGTAATGAGGCCAAGAAGCAGTGAAGCATGTCAGATGGGAGCTGTATTTCCCATATTTATTTGAAGTAACTAGCACATTCTTTGGCAGCCGGTTTCTAGTGTGCTTTATATTGACTTAAATTGATTTACACTAAACTAGCAGCCAGAGCAACTACAGCGTGTCAATAAGGTGTGCTGTGCTTGACAGACCATGGCTGAAGAAACAAGGAACCACCAAACACCAGAAAATATTAGAAGTTGCCTGTGGCTATAGTTCAGCCCAAACAAGTGTTTCGGTCGGTATGAGAACATCTGCCAAATTGTATTTTGTTGAGCTTAGCTAGATTTGCAACTGATTGCTGTGTATTTACCCTTTACCCTACCATTTTGTTTTATAACACTGAACCATAATGAAAATGACATTCTAACTCCTGTAATTGCCAAGTTTGTTAGTGTTTGATGGGTGCTTCCCTTTTTGCTCATTTTTGTAGTAGCTAGAAATATGCACTAGAGGCACATGCTCTAATTACTTGAGCAACGGCCAGGATGGCTTGTAAACATGTGTCTTCATCTTCTTTTTAGAAGCATTTACTGCCACCAAAATAACTATATTTTACATTAAGCACAGGTAGCAGGGGACTATGTGGTCTGTGTTGCCTGAATTAACAGCAGCAAATCAACTGTCTGAACTGGCTAAACTTGTAAAGAGAAGGCCAGGATGATGGAAATATTCTGGATGTTAAATTGTTACTGGATTGTTCTCTGTCTTCTTCATTTTTAAACACTAATTCCTTCCACTGTTTCTTTCCTCATCTGAGTACACCTATAATATTGAAGGAAAGGACGTGCATCTTAAGTCAGACATCTCAATAAGTACACAAATGCTATTGACCTATTTACTGGACTGTGCAACAATTCAGTGCAATCCTATGCATGTTTAGTAAAGGTATCCCCTGACAATTAAGTCCAGTCGTGTCCGACTCTAGGGTGTGGTGCTCATCTCCATTTCAAAGCCGAAGAGCCAGCGTTGTCCGAAGACGCCTCCGTGGTCATGTGGCCGGCATGATTCTCCTTGCCGCAGCGCGTAGCATGCAGCTGGAACACGGAGCGCTGTTTACCTTCCCGCAAGCGGTACCTATTTATCTACTCGCATTGACATGCTTTGGAAATGCTAGGTTGGCAGGAGCTGGCCAAGCAACGAGTGCTCACCCCGTCGCGGGAATCGAACTGCTGACCTTTCGATCGACAGCTTATGGTTCAGCAGTTTAACCACTCAGAAGTAAATCAAGTGTGTTCAATGGGGCTTACTCCCAGGTAAGTATGTATAGGATTGCAGCCGGAGTTTCTTAAAGTCATACAAGTGGAAACTTATGCTGAATAGTAATTATTTTATTCTAAATAATGTAATGCATGATACTAAATGCAGGCTGCTCACTGTTCCATACCCATTTCCATGGACAGCACATCAGCCCTGTCCAGGTCCTTTGTTCTAACCGTTTACACCTGAACCCTTAGAATACTTGTGAGCATTCCATTACAGTTAACAGCTACGCCAGAGCTCCAGGATTTCTAACATCTCAGCACTTTCTGTGATATCACAGCACTTCCACCTATTGCTAAGGAAGGCTTTCAGGTGGACAACTGACAGCATCTGTTTACCTCAATTTTGGTCCTTTATCATTTAACTGTTCTGGCAAAACAGGGAAAAACATTGCTATGCAAATTTGCATATTCTGTGGTGTAATTTGGCATATATTTCATATCACTATCCCAGTGGCAAGTACCCTAGTGTTTGCATTTAGGGATTCAGAAATAAAGTCCCAATTCCATTCATTCAAAGCTGGACTGCCAGGAAATACATTCTTGCTCCCACTAGTCTAGAACCAGCAGTTCCTACAAAACAACCTACCCCCATACTACAGTCTTAGTTTACAGGCTTAGTTGGGAGCGCTGCTGCCTTCAAAGCCCGAAGACCGGTGAACTTGACAAGCTCGAGACACGCTGCCAGCAAAAAACTGTGAAAGCCTCCAGGAGGAGAGATGAGAGCTTCCAGCTGCGTTGGTTGAGTGTGGGAGGCGCCAGCCAGCAGAATTGCCAGACTGTAAAAAGGATACCACCTGGAAAGTAGCCATTCATGAAAGATTGGACATTTGTATATATTGTAAAAAAAAACCCAAGGGTGGTTAGGACAACCTGCCCATGTACAACCGCCTTGGATTAAATTCGGAGGAGAAATCCAATGACCAAGAAAGGCAGTATATAAATACTGTATATTATTATATTATTATTAATTAATGGTTTGACATAAATGAAAATAAAGGTGGAAAATGAAGGTTATATCCTTTTTATAATCAAGGTGATTTTCTATATAAATATGCTGCCTTATTAATGTGCTCCAAGTAAAGCTATATGTTCTCTATAGTAAGTGACAAATGCAAGGGTTGATGGTTATCAAGGTATTTGCTAAGGGCTACCGAGAGACACTGAGGTTGGACCTTCCTGTAGCTGAGACATCCCTACTGCTGAGAATAGTTTGTTCCTGATGTTCAGCACCAGTGGGTATCAGCATGATAAAGCATTGTACAACACTTATTCCTGGTGCTTGCAGAAGCATGTTTTCAAAGTTCCTTTGCAATGACAGTGAAGCATGCCAATAAAAAATTTAAAAGGCGCATCTGCTAAAACCTGCTGAATTACTTGGATATCCTCCAAAACTGTGTCAGTGGTAAATAACATTTGGGAATGTTATTCAAAAACTGGAAGTACACAAACCCAAATGCACTTAGACAGAACTGCTCCCTCACAAACTCTGCACATTCAAAGTTACGAATACCTAGCAAGAACAACAAACCTTTATGAATTAGGGATGAATTAAATACAGATTAATTAAATACAGATAGTAAAGGAATGGTTATCATCAGATAATGAGAACCACCATGGAGAGAATGTTAGACATTGACTGAGGAGATCTGGGTTTAAAGATCCCTTACGGTATCACGGTAGCCATGAAGCTCATTATATGTTCATTGGCAAGTCCTTTATCTCGCAGCGTATCCTGCCTCACAAGGTTGTTGTGAAGATAAAATAGGATAATTGCTTGCATTAAGTGCTGCTGCCAGATTGTTGGGGGTTATAGGGCCCTGGGGTGCCTGTAGTGCCTCCCCATATCCCTGATGGTGCATTCTGAGGGTACTGTACTGTACTGAGGGCTCTGGGACCGGTCCAGCCTGGTGAGTCCTCTGATGATTGTGGGCTCTTGGCATGTGCTCTACCTGACCACCTCTGATGGTACCCCTGCTTGCATGCCACTACAAACTCCTTTGAAGAAAACTGGGATCCAAAATTATAACTACATGAGATGTGTAATTTACTTTGTTGGTACCCATGGTCACAGCTATTTCCTTCTTTCTTCTTCTGTCCTGTTGTTGGTTTTATTCTTAAATATTTCATCATAGTTTTCTTATTTTGATGTTAGCTGCCTATAGGATTTGTTAGCAGAAAGGCAGGATATAATTGTTTTGCTAACTAAACTCAGCAGAATGAAAATAAGTTAACTTTGGCCTAAATATTTGCACCAGAAAACATCCCTGTCATGCTGAACAAATGTCATCTTTGGTTATATTCTCTTGCCAATCTGTTGGTGCATTATATCCTATCCACTTGTTTACCAGTGCACCCAGTCTTCAGGACTGGCTCCATGTTTTTGTGAATCCTTGAACAAATGCAGTGAGCTAGGAGCTAGTCTCATTATACACTTGTGCCTCCCCCATTGAAAGCATATCACTCACTACATTCTATGGTCTTTTAAAAACCTTTCCTACCTTTCCTACTAGTCTCCTATACTCTATGGTTCTATGGAAAGCAGATTAAAAGAAAAAGTAAGGATTTCAGTTGAATGGAAGTGATGGGTTTTGCTGGGAGATGGGCTTTTGCTACATCTCTGACTCTAGTGAAATTGCATAGCTCACTTTCATGTTCCTTACAGCTCAATCCTATTCTGGGCCGGCCCACAGCGTGCACTGCTGCTGGCACAGCCTCTACTGCATGCTGTGGGCCAACCAGGAACCAGGCAGCAACAGAGAGGTAAATAAACATTTTTACTTATCTACTCTGCCATGCCATGGTCCCCAATGGGCCTACTCAGATCTGTGCCAGCTCTTTGGCTAGTGTAAATCCAAGTGGGTCCAGGGGGACCATGTTGAGGCCAGGCCAGGGGCACAGGATTTAAGTGACACTGTTGCCATCAATATCCACCCCAGCCAGCCCCAATCCCCACCCCAATCTTCCCCGCAATGCCCCCAACAACGTACCTGCTCTGGTGGGAACTGGGCACTTCATTGGTGCGCTCCCAGGGCTATTTGTGTTGGTGGCCCATCACTGGGGCTGCTGCACCAGCTGGTGGCCCATCACTGGGGCTACTGTGTCAGCTGGTGGCTCATCACTGGGACTGCTACACCAGCAGCCCAAGCCTTGTGCTCACTGAACATGAGTTCTGCCAGCACAAGGCCCGATAGGACTGGGCCATTATTCCACTTTCCTTGCTCATTTTCCAACCACCAGAAGAGAAACAAGGATGGATTAATGTTTACAGCAGATTTTGGTCTCATCAGTAGGTTCTTCCAATATCCATGGGCCCTGGATCCCTGTGCCAACCACGGAGTCATTAGAAAATTGTTCATTTCAGGGATATCTGTTTGCACTTCATTTGACTGTGGACGTAGCTGAAAGGCTATGCTAAACTTTGTCTTTGCCAAGATTTAAACTGATCTATTAAATTTCAGTAGAAAAACACAACAAAGTATAACTCAGATTTCCCTCAGCAATCCTGCCACACAGCATGTAAAATTATATAGCATATGGACTGATTAGTGTTCAGAAATTGATGGTGGACAGCTGGAATGTAAAATACTTGCAGCAGCAGAACACATTCAAACATAGTTATAATAGTAGTCAATGAAATAGAAATGCTATAGAAGGAATGTTCTATGCGCTACAATGTACCAGCTACATTATTAAACATTTGAGTGGCACAGCTAAACTTTGGAAAGAACAACTTGTGAAAGATTTTCAAATGGCACTCTTTGGCATACAAATAAATATTATTATTATTATTTATATACCGCTTTTCAACAAAAAGTTCACAAAGCGGTTTACAGACAAAATCAAATGATTAAATGGCTCCCTGTCTCAAAAGGGCTCACAATCTAAAAAAGATTCAGAAGAACACCAGCAAACAGCCACCATGAAAGACTGCTGGGGTGAAAGGGGTGCAGTTACTCTCCCCCTGCTAAATATAAGAGGAGCACCAATTGAAAAAGTGCCTCTTGCCCAGTTAGCAGGGGAGTGATCTTATGAAAGGATGAACATCCAAAGTACAGTCGGACTTTTTTTAATCCTCTGGGGTTCTTTTCCTGGAACCACAGTGGATAAGAAAATCAGTGTTTATATGAAATCCTGGGGGAGGGGGTCGGGAGCGGTGCCACATTACCTTTTTCTACAAACTTCGCCACTTCGAGTTTGTTTAAACTGACTGAAAAAACAAAAGCCACTACTGGAAGCAACCTGTAAATGGCGCCAGAGACTCCCGGCTGCATTTTTCAGTGATTTGGACATGCGCAGGAGGCTGGAAGTGGCTGGCAGGCCCTCGACAACACTGAAAAAAGAGGTAATGTAGGGCGGTTGAACTCCCTCTTCCACAGCTACCTTGCCTACTGAGTAGCAAACATGTCTGTCTAGGTCCAAGGGGTGGATCATGGTAACTTAATGAGATCATCAAAACTAAAGTTATATACTGTATTTCTCAGTCCACAAACAGTGTTCATTGTTCTCTGCCAGTTGCCTGAGTGACCTATTCGTTGGGAACTCAGAGAAGAGCACCCAGTTTCTCATTTGCAGTGCAATGATTAGGAATTTCTTGGACAAATGTAAGTAGCTTGCAAATAGGGACTTTATTTCTAGCTAGATCTAGCTAGCTAAGCTGCAGTGACATCACCAGATGGTCAATATGGACATGGACATCACCAGATGGTCAATACCGAAACCAGATAGATTATGTGCTTTGCAGCCAAAGATGGAGAATCTCTATACAGTCAGTAAAAACAAGACCTGGAGCTGACTGTGGCTCAGATCATGAGCTTCTTATTGCAAAATTCAGGCTTAAACTGAAGAATGTAGGGAACACCACTAGACCAGTCAGATATGACCTAAACCATATCCCTTATGAGTATACAGTGGAGGTGAAGAATAGATTTAGGGCATTAGACCTGGTAGACAGAGTGCCTGAAGAACTATGGATGGAAGTTCGTAACATTGTACAGGAGGCAGCAACTAAAACCATCCCAAAGAAAAAGAAATACAAGAAAGCAAAGTGGCTGTCAGATGAGGCTTTACAAATAGCTGTGGAAAGAAGGAATGCAAAAAGCAAAGGTGAAAGGGAAAGATATAAACAACTGAATGCAGATTTCCAGAGAATAGCAAGGAGAGATAAGAAGGCCTTCTTAAATGAACAATGCAAGGAAATCGAGGAAAACAACAGAATGGGGAGGACTAGAGATCTCTTCAAGAAAATTGGAGATATCAAGGGAACGTTTTGTGCAAAGATGGGCATGATAAAGGACAAAAAAGGCAGAGACCAAACAGAAGCAGAAGAGATTAAGAACAGATGGCAAGAATACACAGAAGAACTATACAAGAAAGATCTTAATGTTCCTGATGACCACGCTGGTGTGGTCACTGACCCAGAGCCGGCCATCCTAGAGAGTGAAGTCAAGTGGGCCTTAGGTAGCATCACTAACAACAAAGCTAGCGGAGATGATAATATCCCAGCTGAGCTACTTAAAATCCTAAATGATGATGCTGTGAAAGTGCTGCACTCAATATGCCAACAAATTTGGAAAACTCAGCAGTGGCCAAAGGATTGGAAAAGGTCAGTTTATGTTCCAATTCCAAAGAAGGGCAGTGCCAAAGAGTGCTCAAACTATCGCACAATTGCACTCATTTCACATGCTAGCAAGGTTATGCTCAAAATCCTACAAGCTAGGCTTCAGCAGTACGTGGACCGAGAACTACCGGACGTACAAGCTGGGTTTCAAAGAGGCAGAGGAACTAGAGATCAAATTGCCAACATGCGCTGGATCATGGAGAAAGCCCGAGAGTTCCAAAAAACCACCTACTTCTGCTTCATTGACTACGCAAAAGCCTTTGATTGTGTGGATCACAACAAACTGTGGCAAATTCTTAAAGAGATGGGGGTACCAGACCACCTGACCTGTCTCCTGAGAAACCTGTATGCGGGTCAAGAAGCAATAGTTCGGACCGGCCATGGAACAACCGACTGGTTCAAAATTGGGAAGGGAGTACGGCAAGGCTGTATATTGTCACCCTGCCTATTTAACTTATATGCAGAGTAGATTATGAGAAATGCAGGGCTGAATGAATCGCAAGCCGGAATAAAGATTGCCGGGAGAAATATCAACAACCTCAGATATGCAGACGATACCACCCTAATGGCAGAAAGTGAAGAAGAACTAAAGAGCCTCTTGATGAAGGTGAAAGAGGAGAGTGCAAAAGTTGGCTTGAAACTCAACATTAATAAAACTAAGATCATGGCATCTGGGTCCATCAATTCCTGGCAAATAGAAGGGGCAGAAATGGAAGCAGTAACAGATTTTACTTTTCTGGGCTCCAAGATCACTGCAGACAGAGACAGCAGCCATGAAATTAAAAGACACTTACTCCTTGGAAGGAAAGCTATGGCAAACTTAGACAGCATAATAAAAAGCAGAGATATCACCATGCCAACAAAAGTTCGCATAGTCAGGGCGATGGTGTTCCCCGTAGCAATGTATGGTTGCGAGAGTTGGACCCTAAGGAAGGCTGAGCGCCGAAGAATAGATGCTTTTGAACTGTGGTGCTGGAGAAGACTCCTGAGAGTCCCTTGGACTGCTAGGAGATCAAATCAGTCAATCCTAAATGAAATCAATCCTGACTGTTCCCTGGAAGGACAGATACTAATGCTGAAACTCAAATATTTTGGCCACCTAATGCGAAGAGAGGACTCTCTGGAGAAGACTCTGATGCTGGGAAAAATTGAAGGCAAAAGGAGAAGGGGAAGGCAAAGGATGAGATGGTTAGACAGCATCACCGATGCAACGAACATGAAAATGAGCGAACTCAGGAAGATAGTGGAGGACAGGAAGGCCTGGCGGGATATGGTTCATGGGATCACGAAGGGTCGGACACGACTTAACGACTGAACAACAACAACAAGCTGCAGTGGCTTAGTGGTTAAGCGCGGAATTGCAGACCAGAAGGTTGGTAGGACAGCAGTTCGAGACCTGAGTGCCGCAGCTCCTGCCAACTTAGCAGTTGAAATTGCAAGTAGATAAATAGGTACCCCTGTGGCGGGGAGGTAACAGCATTCCGTTAGTCACGCCGGCCACATGACCACGGAAGTGTCTTCGGACAGCGCTGGCTCTTTGACCAGAAACAGGGATGAGCACCCGTACCCTAGATTTGGACACGACTGGCTTTCAAGCAGGGGATACCTTTATTTTTACCTTAGCATCTAAGGCTTAGATCATGTTTAAGGACTTTATTTTTGCTTTACTGCTAAATGCTTTTGCTTTTGCTGCTAAATGATTCTAGCCAGTGTGCAAAGTTACCCATGTTTAAGGAGCATGGATGGAGGGACCGTGGACTGAAAGGTTTGAGTAGCATCCTAGATCCGTTTGCTAGACTTTAATGGTTACTGCATCCATTTGATGAAAACTTTTATTTGTGCATTCCAGCTAAACTCAGGTGTTTTCCAGAAGCTTGTTGGTAGTTTTACTACACACCTTTCTTTCTCCCATTTTAAGTCCCTTTTCTTTGGGATTTTTAATAAACTAGTTACATTTAGTTTTCCTGGTCTATGTTCATGGGTAAGTCAGTGGATTCTCATATCTCTTCTCCTTGCAGATGCTACTGTGGGTTTGATTTTTCATAAGAACCCCTGGTATTTATTTATTTATTTATTTACTTACAATATTTCTATCCCGCCTTTCTCTCCGAAGGGACCCAAGGCAGCTTACAGCAAAAAGAGAAATACATACAAAAAATACAATATAAAAACAATCACAGTTTAAAACAATAACAATTAATAAAAATTAATAAAAACAATATCTAAAAATTGATTTAGAAAGATCATGGCACAATTAAAACAGGAGCATAAAAACAGCAGCACCCCCCACCTGTACCAGCAAGATGTTAAAAAAGGCAGAGGCTCAGAAGGCTTCTTTGAACAAGAAGGTTTTTAGGCCTTGCCGGAAAGTGTCCAAGGAGGGAACGGTTCGTAAGTCAAAGGGGAGGGAATTCCATAGGGTAGGTGCCACTACTGAGAAGGCCCTGTTTCTGGCCGCCGCCCCTCACACCTCCCTGGGCGACGGCACCCGCAAGAGGGCCTTCTCTGATGGTCTAAGGAGACATGCCGGACTATATAGAAGTAGGCGGTCTCTCAAATATCCTGGCCCCAAGCCGTATAGGGCTTTAAAGGTCAAAACCATCACTTTGAATTGGGCCCAGAAACAAATCGCAGCCGGTGCAGCTGTCGGAGGAGCGGCCCGACGGAGTTGAACCGCCTACCTCCAGTGACCACACGGGCCGCCGCATTCTGCACTAATTGCAGTTTCCGAACCATCTTCAAGGGCAGCCCCACGTAGCGCGTGTTACAATAATCTAGTTGCGATGTCACCGTGGCATGGACCACCGTGGTCAGGTCTGCACGGTCCAAGTACGGTCGCAGCTGGCGCACCAGCCGAAGCTGGGGAAAGGCTCCTCTGGCCACAGCCGCCACCTGGGAATCCAGGAGCAGCTGCGGATCGAGGCGGACCCCCAAACTGCAGACCTGCTCCTTCAGAGGGAGTGCAACCCCCTTTAGAGCAGGATGATACTCTAGTACCTGCATCGTGGATTTCCGGACCAGGAGAACCTCTGTCTTGTCTGGGTTTAGTTTCAGCTTATTAGCCCTCATCCAGGTCCCCACTGCCTCCAGGCAGCGCTCCAGAACCTCAACAGCCATCCTGGAATCAGGTGGAAAGGAGAGATGGAGCTGGGTGTCATCAGCATATTGATAGCACCCAAATCCAAATTCCCGGATGACCTCTCCCAGCGGTTTCATGTAGATGTTAAATAGCATGGGGGACAAGATGGAACCCTGTGGCACCCCACACCTTTAGTGGTATTTAGTGGTCTCCTGGGCACTCTGCTTGATTTCTGTAGCCTAGTGTGGTGGCAGCAGATACAAACTACCAAGGTTTCCCCCCCATTTAGCTGCTGGTCCAATAAAGGGAAATTGGGGAGCAGGAAGAGGTTGTGCATGTTAACCACTAGGCGCTAGTCCCCTTGGTCAGCCAGCCTTAAGATGCTTTCCCCTGCCACCTTAAGGGGCGGGGACAGCATGGCAGCGGCGGCGATCCCAGGGATCGCTGCCACCAGCGCAAAAAAGTGTAAAAATGCAATTTTTACACTCACCGAGGGATCCGGACAACTTCCAGGGGGTGCGGGGAGGCCTGCAGAGGGGTTCGTAGCCGTCAGGACCCATGGTGAGTGTGAAATGGACACTTTTTCCCACAAAGACTCAACTTTCTCCCTGTCTCCACTTTTCTATTGTATTAAATTGTAAACCTGCAAGTAGGACCTTGTGGTTTTTATCTTTTAAAAAGCAATTGGTTATGTAGCTGCTGTAGATGCACAATAAATATTGCTGCTGCTGTTCTGATCATAGAGTTTGAGAAAATGTGGTTACAGATGCAAAGCTTTTTTTTAGTCCAAAAATCCAGAACCTGTCCATGAGAAGCCACAATCTCAGTTATTAACTCTGAAGGCTTATTCTTAGTGGTTTTTGTTACAAACAAGGAATTGCACATATATCCAAGGAATTTCAATTGCATTGACTCGTGTGTGTGTGTGTGTGTGTGTGTGTGTGTGTGTGTGTGTGTGTGTGTGTGTGTGTGTGTGTGTGTGTGTGTGTGTAAAATGAAATGTGTGGGCAATACATCTGCCTTATTATGGCTTTTTTTACAAGCACGTTTACCTCAGATGGGTAACTTAAATGAAAATAGTTATTGTTTCAGTTAACAAGTTAAACTGCAGCATCCATCACATCACGTTCTTTACCACTGTGGGATTGTAAATGTAAACTTATGTCCTAGAAGAGGAGCAAATCTGTAATTTTCAGCTAATTGGAAGAAGCAGACCTGACTCCAGTACTGTCAGCATGATTTCAGTCTGGTGATATGATGATGATTATTATGTCAAATGCAATCAAGAATGCAAGGCTTGAGCTGACAAGAGGCTTAGTTGTTTTTAAAAATTCATGTTTTCATGTAATGTTTGGTCTCCTATTATGTGATAGTCACAGCTGGGTATAAAAGAATACTCTAAATATGCCATTTAACTCGTTCTGAAATGGCAGAAGAAATTGGGCATTATTTGACATTTTAATATAGTATTTTGCTTCCTGGGAAAAAGCAATGGCTTAATTTTGTTCTTCTTGTGCTTACACCGACACCTGCCCCCCTCTACTTTTTCTTTTACTGCACAGAATCATAGGTTCAGAAGTGACCAATAATAAATTGCAATGTCCACTCGCTTCTCATTGTAAGTTGGGATCAGTCCCGCCACAGATCTGTATACTCACATTCCAGACTACAGTACAGGGATGTATCTAAGTAACTAGGTCACGAGTGCGAGTCTGAGTGTGAGTCAGTGTCAAAAATTTTGGGCAAGTACGAGTCAAGTGCGAGTCATTTTTGCACGAGTGCGAGTCGAGTACAAGTAAGGCCAAAAACCACGAGTCACGAGTCGAATCACTTTGGGGAAAATAGGTTTTTCCCCTGAAAATGGGGTGGGTGGGTGTCTGTGTGTGGGGACCTCTGAGACTTTTAAAGCACCCACTTGGCTCCCCTTATGCCCTTTCCCTCACCTCTCAGTCTTGTCACCACCCATCTGGTTTGGGAAAAACAAGCGTGTCTACATTCAAACCATTTATTATTCCTTCCCTGCCCCTGCCCCTTGCTGAGCCGAGCATCCCTTGGGCTCGGAGTTTTGGTCAATGAGGAGGAACTGCTGCGGCAGCTTCGCCTTCCCTCACTCCTCCCCACCCCTCACGCTCAGAGTTGTGGCCAATGGCAAACAGACAGCAACAAAAGGGGGGGACTCAGAGCCAGGCTTGCTTTCCCACCCCCTTGAAAACCCTTCCTCCCTGCTGCCCTCCTCCTCCGAGGTCTCCACTGCACCTGCCTGCCTGCCTGTGTTGATGCCGGCCATTAAAGGAAAATGACTTGGAAATGGCAAGTCGTTACCCCCACTAGTGCGAGTCAAGTGCGAGTCCCATGGTTCACGAGTGCGAGTGCGAGTCAGTGGGTCAAGAGTACGAGTACAAGTACGAGTCAGGGAAAAAGTGGCTAAGTCACATTTGTGTGTCAAGTCATTTGACTCGAGTCCCCATCCTTGCTACAGTATACCATAAAGAGAACAGGAGCATCGCACACTGAAGGCTGATTCATTGTTCCCATCTCCATGGATAGATATAGAGAGATACAGCTGCATGAAAATCATGGAAATTGCATAGAAGTTACTGCTGAGTTAATGACTTAGTCAAGCAGCAAGGAGTGAAGAGCCTTCAACAATCCATAATAGTGTAGTAGGGAGTGGTCAACAAAATGATCTTAGGTGCGAAAAGATTGTGGTACAATTACAAGCATGTCCCTATTTTCATCTGTGGACATGTTGGAGAGTATCAGGGCCATCCTTTCTAGGTGCACCTCCTCTCTCTCTCTCTCTCTCTCTCTCTCTCTCTCTCTCTCTCTCTCTCATAAAATAAAACCTCCAAAATGGTGGCCACAGTGAACCTGCCCTATCAGCTAAAACAGAATAGACAGCAATTGAGTTCCCTCAACAAAGATGGCTGCATTATCCTTGAAGGAAAAAAAGAAGGGGAAAATTGAATTTCAATTATGTTCAGAAGAAGAGGAGTAAGGTGCAGCACCCTGCTGGTCTTCCCCCCACCCCACCCCAAGTACAGGGCCCAGGACAGCTGCCCCAGCTGACTTACCCAAGGGATGGGCCTGGCTATGAGAATGCATTCCATTTCTGACTCCTCAACCAAACATAATACATGCAAGAATATACTGATGTGAGAGATATAAAGCATGACTAGCGTACCGAAAGAGGGATACTCATATGAACAATATTCCAATAAACTTTTAGATGACATGACTGTAAATAAATCTCTAGATATAGCACCTATCACCATTTTTCAGATGCTTATCGAAAAAAAAAATCTTACTGTACTATTACTACTCAGCATTACACAATTCATTCAGCTGAATCCTAACAACTCTTTAAAATATGAAGACTGGGAACAGTGCCCTGTTCTCCTGCCTAATAGCAAGGAATACTGATGCAAGGCCACCAAGCTCAGGCCCTAGAGATGGCAATTTTAAATGAAAACTCTGCTAACAGTTTAATACTGTCCTTTGTGGGTCTTAATTGGTCTCATGTAATGCCATCAGCGCATTTTACTCTTATAAAATTTAGTTGTTTTGCAGTAATTAAGAGTAAGAAAGCAAGTGCCTTTAAAACCTAATTATTTTGATAATCAGTTTACGCTTAAGTGCCTTTGGAAGCCAAGATTTTATCTTAAATGAATTTTACCCAAGTAATTAATATACCATTTTTGACACCACTGTAGACTACTGTAAAATCTCATGTGTGATGTGAAATGCAGTAAAGAATACAAAACTCCTTTTTCTCAGTATGCCAGCATTTTTTCTTCCCCCTATAGATGAAAAACAAGGGAACTGCTTTAATTTTTATGCACATTATATTGTGTAGTTTTTTTGTGTAAACTGTAGCTATGCCCTCTGGTTTATATGTTGCCAGTGCAGCTCTCAGTCCATCTGGGAACTGAACTGGAACCTTATTCCCTGAGCCGCCGCCACTCCCTCTCCTTCATTCTAGCCTTGTCAGATCTCTTTCTGCTCTTTGTTTCTGCTATTGCATACTTGTTTCTGTCCCACACTGTCTTGTTTGGACTTTTTTTGTGGAAATGACCTCAACTTAGCTATGCCTCTGTGCCTTTCCTCAAGTAGGTGCATTGGTCTGGCTAACTCACTCAGGCCGCTGGGTGCAGGGCCACTCAAATGAATTTTATCAGGGGGTACAAAGTTTCTTTTTGACCCCTTCCCTTCATGTGAATTTGGCTCCTGGGCCCCCTTTTTTGCTCCAGGCCCCCCTTTTGACAGATTTTGACCCTGGGCCCAGGTATGGTTGTACCCCCTCTTAACCCCCCCCCCCTCAGAGGCCCTGACTGGGTGTGACAAATCCTAATTCTGAGGAGAAACATCCAAAAACTTGCAAAAGTATAGAAGTTGGACAGCTTCATCTATGTTGCCTTTAAAAATATTCTGTATTAAACAGGGATATTGGAAAGCAATCCCTGTTGCTTCAAAAAGGGAAGCAATGTGTTATCTCTGCTCCTGTTTCCCAGGAGCAGATTTTATCTCAGTCTTTTGCTGTTGTAGAATTTCTCTGCAGCTTTGTGTATATGGAAGGAAGTGGGGCAATCCTGGGCCATCCTTTGGCCTCAACCAGAGGAAAAGAGGGTTGCGCACATACAGTTCATTGTCCTCTGTAGTTCCAAATCCTAGTACTGTAGTTCTGAATTCTAGTTCTCTCCCTAACAGAAGAAAGCCACAGATTTCCATGGACACCTCCTTTTGCTTTTTATGGGTAGCATTCCAGCCAAAACCACTTCCTGCCTCCCTTGTCTTGCTCATTCCTGGGGGTACCTCATAATTTTGAATGCTATTAATGACGAGATAAGGAGTTGGTTTCTCCACCTCTTGCTTTTTCCTAGCTGTTTTCTGTAGATATACCGACTTCTTATGTTTGATTATAAAGAATTTATGAATGTGCCTCATATTGTATGGGCCTGTGCTATATGCATCTCTCATACTTATAGATTACCCCTCTCTAGATCAAGGGTTCCCAACCTGTGGTCCGCAAGACTCTGCCAGGTGGTCCGCGAGGCCTCTGGAGCCACACGTGCACAGCAGTGACTTCCGGACCGCCCGGCTCTTCCGTGAGCTCGGGTGGCCCTGAGACGAGTGGGGCCTCGGTCTGGCAGGTGACAGAAGCACCGCCCAAGTCTTCGGCCCCCGCAGTGTGGCTGCCAACCAGAGGCAGAGCCGCTGAAGTGGCCCACCTGTCCACCGTTGGTCCGAATCACTGGGAAATCCAGGCAATCCGTGTGACATCATCATGTCGCTACTGGATTCCTTCTGTGTTGCCGGAGTCTGCAGCAGCTCAGCGAACTGCCGCAGTGGTCTTTGGTCACCCAAATGTTGGGAACCACTGGTCTAGATCCAACAGGTTCTCCTGCTGTGAAATTGCTTGCTAACCATAGACAAAGGCTGCGTGGATGGTAAGCAGACAGAATACAAAAGCCCTTTTTCCTCTTGTAAGGATTAACTCTTCAGTGCATGGCCTACCATTTACAATCAGCACTGGCCTCAAAGAAAGCATATTGTACAGTAACAGACATACTTTTGTCCTCATCTACAGGATGAGGCTCATGTCGAGCTTGGGGGCATGTCATGCTCGGAGGGGGTGCACTGCCGCCGCAGCACCACAGAAATTCAGCGCCACCACAACAGCAGTGCACCCCCTCCGAGCTCGACACCCCTGCACCTGGGGGTCCCACGGCCCCCCACCCACCCTAACGATGCCTCTGTTCATGTCATCCAATATGTAAAAAAGTGGCATTTCAAATACTTCTCTTTATTTTAAAATCTTGTAAATATTTGCAAAATTTTACACATCTTGCATCTGTACTGCTTAATTTAGTATAAGAATTACTTTACAAATTCTGGCATACATTTATCTTCATATCTATATATTGGCTGTAATACTGTTGGAATGAGGATGCATAAAAATAAAGTATTTGGTTACTCTTGGTCTGTAAATTGAATATCGTGTTTATGTGATCATCCTTCACTAACTGAGGACATTTTCATCAGTTGTTAGTGAAGAATATGCCAAATCCTGCTCAGTTATACTGTTGCAATTCAAGGAAACCATAATGTGTTTGAGTACTACACTAATTAAGATGCTTTCACAGTGACAGAACGTATCCCTTTTTAATTTTCTTAAAGTTCACAGTCAGAAAAAGGAAAAGAAAGATTACCCTGTAAGCTTCTTAGTCTGGAACTTGTTTTCTTAATTAAAAATGCATTATTCTTACTAAGGTGTTAAGATGTTTTCTGACTCCTCTGACTATCTTAAGAAAGCTTGGATAGATAGCTGTTGTTATTTCACATAGTTTCTATACCTACAAATAGCCCCACTCCTAATGAATCATGCAAGAAACGTTATAGCACTCTTTTTTATTGGTTATGCCTAAATAGGTAGTTTATTATCAGGTTGAAACAAAAAGTAATTGCTGCTGCTGGGTAAATGTTCACAGGGTGTGCACCGTCCCAAGCTTTTATAAAATTAAAATGTTAACAGCACAATCCTGTGCATGTCTACCCAGAAGCTATATCCCCTCTAAGGGGTCTGTCCTGGTGCACAGACCCTTTCTTGTGTGCAACATCACAACTATGTCACAACGCCATCCCTGGACACTCTGCAATGATGTCACGCATCATCGCTGAACTTCCGGGTTGCTGAGCTCCATGCTGCACGGAGCTTGGCCTGGAGCTACAAGGAAACACTGCTCAGAAGTAGGACCTGTTGAGTTCAATGTGACTTACTCCCAGGTAAGTGTGTATAGAATTGCACCCTAGGTTTCATGGCTTTTTATCAGCGTATATGATTCATGTACCAAAGTCTTGCAGTTCTTCCCTTCTCTTTTGTTTCCTTTTTTTGCTTCTCATGCCTCCTACCATACTGTTCTCTTTTCCTGGTTAAATCTCACAGAGTTGCATCTCTGAAAACAGAGCCATCTCTTTCACATAATTTATTGTCAATGCCTCGTATAACAAGCTACCATAACATAATGGTTCTGAACACACTGTAGCTGCTGCTACCTTCTGGGTCTCAAGATGTTTTGTTTCGTTGCTTCTCTGCTCTATATTGTCGCCCCCCCCAGTGTTTTTTTATTGTTTTTAACTTATTTTATGTATTGTTTTAAATTATGTGTATTTATCTTGTTGTAAACCGCCTTGGGCATTTGCCTTGGCATAGGATAAGGCGGGGTATAATTTTTTTTAAATAAATACCTGGTTTAGAAGCAGAAGTCAAAAAGTACATAGCATACTTGTTTTTCCAAAGTGAATTGCTATTACTACCCCTAATAACCAGGGGCGTTGCTGGAGCGTGGCGGGGTGGGCAGGGCACCCCCGGGTGACGTGCGCCATGGGGTGACGTGCGCACCCCGCGCACGTCACCTCCGTGACGCGCGACATCCTTCGGACGCTCCGAGGCCGGCCCGGGAGCCGGCCTCGGAACGTCCGACCCCGTCGGCGCTCCAGGGCCTTCTCAAAGAAGGCCCAGGCAGCGCGTCCATCCGGGTATTTCGGAGCGTCCGAAGGATGTCGCGCGTCACGGAGGTGGCGTGCGCGGGGTGCGCACGTCACCCAGGGGTGCCCCGCCCACCCCGCCACGCTCCCCTCAAAACGGGTCTGCGCATGCGCGAAAATCCGGGAAATACCCAGATGGACGCGCTGCCTGGGCCTTCTTTCAGAAGGCCCTGGAGCGCCGACGGGGTCGGACGCTCTGAGGCTGGCTCCCGGGCCGGCCTCGGAGCGTCCAGAGGGCGACGCGGGGGGGAACCGGGTCGCCCCCCCGAGCCGCGATATGGTAGCATCACTAGGGTGACACGCGCCCCCTGCCCCAGGGTGACGCGCGTCCTAGTGACGCTACTGCTAATAACCAGAATGCAGTCAGTGTATATGTGGCAGTGAGAGCTTGGCCTTTCCATTCCTTTTAAATTCTTCACACTTGGCAGCTCTCAGTGGTGGCCAGGGAAGGTGGTTTGCTCTAGTAGGAACTGCTTGCTAACTGAAGAGGAGGAGAATTCCCACCCTTACTAGTAGCAGTTGGGAGGGAGGCGTTGCCTTGGTAAGCGATGTGCAAGCACGTGATCACACTCCCACTGCATGTGTGGATGTGTGCGTGAAAACCGACCTGTACTCTGAGGTCAATCCGACCCATACTCTGAGGTCAATCCGACCCATACTCTGAGGTTATCAGGGGGAGCCCTGTTAACCGTGCCACCATTGATGGAAGTGAGGGGGATGGAATAGGGCCTTCTCGGCTGTGGCGCCCCAATTAAGGAATTCCCTCCCCCTGGAATTAAGAACGACTCCCTCTCTAGAGACCTTTCGGCGGGGCCTTAAGACGTTTTTATTTAGGACAGCTTTTGATGTCTGACATGGTGGGCTGACCTTTTAACCTTTTAACAAATGGCTTTTAACATATGTCAACTCAGGTGACCCACTGGGGTTGTTTATTTTAAATTGTTTTAATTAATTATTTTAATGTTTATATATGTATTTTAAATGTGTTGTAAGCCGCCTTGAGTGCCCTCGGGAGAAAGGCGGGGTATAAATGCTTTAAATAAATAAAATAAATAAATAAAACACATATACCAGCATTCTGCACAAAGGCCAAGAAGCCAGTCCCCAATTGTGTGCTTGTCAAGGCTGACTGAAGTGCTGCTGCTGCTGCTACTGTCAGCTTCTGATTGCCACCTGTGAGAGTAAAACTTGCTCTCCCTCCTCAGTTGTCCCACAGCTGTGGTCAATGGTTCCTGCTAGTGAATAGCTTCACTGGCCATCAGTGTACTCTATCAGGGCTTGCTGATTCAAGGCCTATATATATATATAGTCAAGATAATTGTCCAAAATGAAGTAGTATCATTCAATAAAACAAAAACATTCATTGTGTTCTAAGAACGGTAACTGGAAATGGGAAAGATGTAAACAGGAATAATTTGGCCAGTATCTAGCAGTGCCATTCCAAATTCAAATTCATATGATTACGATCAGTGGCCTGTTACTTACAAAAAAACATACCCGTTTTATTTGTGAAGTAATTGGCATTTATGTTTACATTTTTACATACAAATAATGGGGTGGCCAAGATGACTAGATGTTGTGTATATTGTGTGCTTGTAATGTTGAATGTTATGCTTAAAGCTACTTAAGACATTATCTCAAGCTGTCAGAAATGATGGACATTTTGATGTGGGTTGCCTTCTTTGCTTTATTAAAAGCTAATCTCTTATAATACAGCTAAGATATAAGACTAAATAAGAATATTGTATTCATTTTTTAAAAGTGTGATGCAATTATGTAGTTGATTATCAATCACTGTTTTATTTCTAAGTGAAAAGGAACAGATCTATTTGTCATTCTTATAAAATGTAGTATTGAGTATACTCTTCTTTACTGGCTTTACCTGACTATTCTACTTTCTGCTTCTTTTGTGGTCAACAGTTAATTTTTCGTGCTAAAGTTAATTTTTGGGTGATGATTCTCTTCATGTCAGATAGTGTTTTCAACTGTGAAATTTATTTTCATGTAACAGGGCTGCAGATTTGTAATTTGGGTTGTGCCTTTGCTCTCTTGTGTGCATAATTTGCTGGGTTTTCACAGTGTTGATTTAACATACCGAATAATTCTGGAGAGTGTTGTAATAGTTAAGTATATATAGTCTCCAGTCAGTGGATGGTGCTAGAATATTCGCTCGGTGTACCAACTGTGACTACTATGTTTTGTTCGAAAGATATGAAAGATCAACTTGCTAGAATAATATTGCTTGCAGTAATGTAATAAAATGTGTTTAAGCAAGTTATTACCGTATTAAGGACATTTGCAGCCCAATCCTATCCCCCACCACGTTATAGCATGCAGCCACACCAGTGGTGTGTATGCTGCATGCTATGGCAAGGGGGCAATTGGACAGCCTGTAGGAGGTAAGTAAAAATACCTTAAAATATTTTTTTACTTACCCCCCCCCCGGTAGGCTGCCTGACCGCCTGTGGGACTCCTCGGACCCATGCCAGGGGCATGTCAGGTTGGAAAATGGGGGATAGTATCCCGTGAAAGTGCTGCCAGATCCACTTCCACCCTCGACACGCCCCCCTCAGTTCCTCCCCCTCCCCCCAGTTACTCCCCTACCTCCCCCCTTCCCACCCACAAACCACCTCCTGTGCCAGCCTATCTGCCCTGGTGCCATCCAGGGTTCACGGGGGTGGGGATCCACCACTGCAGCTGCCTTGCAGCAGTGGCTTCAAGTGGCCTGGCAGCAGTTCAATCTTCACGCCATCACACGGCCTTTTACGCCAGTGAGATGCTAGTCTTGTGGTCATAAAAGACCCATAGGATTGGACTGTTAGTACTACAAATCCCACCATCATATGGAACCACAGATACCACATCTTCCTTTGACAATACCTCAGCCAAGCTGCTCTCAACTGTTCTACCCCAGCTCTGCCAATGGAAGCCCTTCCCATGTTCATGGAACATGGAATAACTTCCATGTTGTTTCATGGGAACAAACAATAGGGAAACAGTATGACTTCCATGGCCTGCCTATAAGGTCCTCGGGGGCATTTGGCAGAGTCTTTTGAAGTTCTGGTCTCAAATATGCAAGAGGAATGAAAGTGAATTGATAATGTATCCATTTATGAAGTAAATAACATATATAAGTTGTTTTCTGAGAGGCCTGTTCTTAGGAAGAGAAGTTCTAGCTCGGGGGTGGCCAACCTTTCAACATGAATGCTCCTGGCCCTTTAATGGTTGTATAGGTGAGGGCATTTCAGCAGGTGCAGCTGCTTTAGCAGCACCATCAGCAATTGCAGCGGCCAAGATTCTGTCTTCTACACAACTCTTAAGAACACAGAGGCCCTAATGGTGGAAGTTTGGCCACCCCTGTTCTAGCTAATAGATATACATAGAGAAGGTACCCTGCAATCGCATTCATATACCGTGATTCCTCTTAGGAAGCAGCCATAATTCCAACTGAATTTGGTTGCTTTACTTACGCACCTGCCTTACTGTATGTCAGCTAGAACACTGTGCTATTACTCTTTTGATTGACTTGCAATAGATCTGTGGCTTGACATCTTGTTCATTCATAATTCGGACTCTTCATTTGTATAGTCGAGGTCGTTGATGTGTGTTTCTGAGGGGGTAGCTATTTGATATCTCTCTGCATCTGTTCCACACATTTCAAGGATGAAGACAAGTGAAAACGGGGGGGGGGGGGTCTCCATTCTCATAGCAGTAACTATATTGCATCAGAGTCTGTGTTCAGCAAAATCTCAGCCCATGATGAATAAACCACTCATTTCTTGAGCCTTGCTGCTTCAGCTCTGCCAGAGTTGTTTATGGCCTAATATGTCCTGCTGATGATAAAGCCATAGCCGGTTTTGCATGATTATTGACCTTCACACATTAACGTGCAGTGTGTTAGAAGATTTGCTTCTTTTGAATGCAGTGCTTGCGTATCAATACAGAAACATATATTGCAAGTATACAGGGGTTAGTGACAATAAACAAAGCCTAATCTAATAAAATTATATTCATGGAAGGAACACTCGGGGCTTGAGCAAAGTCAGTAAAATGTAAAGATTAACGTAGACATGCTCATTTGTTTAAAAGTTAAGGTAGTTCTTTTAATTCCAATTTATAGGGCCAAAATTAAACACTTCTAAATAGCATTGGTATTGACATGAGAGATTTTAAGCATGTGTTTAACTCTTCCATTGAAATCAGCATGACTAAAATGTGCTTTAACTATTGTATCCATGAGTATCAAGATCAGCTACAAAATAGTGATGCTTTGTGCTGCTTTCAGAGCCTTTTAGCTTAGCCTAGCTGATACGTATGTAATCAAAGTGATAAAAGTAATGTCAAGCCTTGCAACATGGAGATACTAGCAGTTACGGTAAATTATACTCACTTGTTAGGGATGAAAAAATATTTTGTGGCTTCTAAATATCAAGGAAGCTTATAGACGGTATCAGTTTCAGAATTTAGAACTTTGATTAAGGAGTTTATTTTCCAAATCCTAAAATTTCTAATGCAGTGTAGCCACTGATCACAAGCATCGAAGCAATTTCCCTTGTATAATATCATTGGAAAATGCCATCACATACCCCTTTTCACCAGCCTTTTCCCTCCCCTTCTCAGTGAAAGGTAAAAAATGAGAACTAACTGGTGGACATAGAAGAAAAAAATAGTGCAAATATTTGTAGTTACTTTTTTTCACCTGACTGGGTGATTGTATTCAAATTCCCTTTTCTGCGTTTACTGAGAACTGCTCACACGTTTTCTACCTCCCTCTCTCTATAAATAAACTATCCTTGTTCTGATTCCTATCGCTATGCTGCATTTGACTATATTTATGCTTTCACAGAGTTAGTGAGCGAGAGGCCGCATTAGAAGCAGCCCTAAGGCTGCTGCAACAATTCTACCTGGATCTGGAAAAGTTCCTTGCCTGGCTCACAGAAGCGGAGACCACTGCCAACGTCCTGCAGGATGCCACCTACAAAGAGAGAATACTAGAGGACGCCCAAGGAGTCCGGGAGCTCATGAAGCAGTGGCAGGTAAGCCAAGTGATTTAAATCACGGAACCATTTTACCCATGAGGAATGAGCCCTTTCAGCCTCTGTTTGATTAGCAGGAAACAAATGATAAAGAACCTAAAACCACTTTTTATGTAAATTCTCATTCAAGGGAGTGATTTTTTTTGCTTAGACAAGTAACATTAAGAATTCAAGGAGTGTTTGCTAATACTGTAGGTATGTATCTATATCTGTATCAATATATATTATATCTGTTAGACACTGACTGAACAGATAATCTTAACACACCAATTGCCTGTAAGAGCATATTGTAGTACTATAAACGTTGTCTAGGTTTTTCAGATATAACTAGCTGAACTAGTTCAGTTTGCTCTATTTCTTTTAAATACTATTCCTTTCTACTCACACATGCTCATGAGATAAAATAAAAATAAAAGAACGCCTCAGTTTGCACTAGAAGCTGATAATTAGGGCTACCATTAGTTTTCCCCACTGGAAGTAAACAAATAGCAAAAGCACCTTCAGAATATCTGACTTTTTTATGAACCCAGCTTATCAACAAAATATTCAGTTATTGGATTCTAAGTGGCACTGTGAGAAAGCTTGTTTTTGTTGTGTACTGTTAAGCTTCTAATGTCAATTTAATGATCTTAAATTGAAGAAGGAAGTATGGAAGAAGGAAGTATGTGTGTATGGAAGGATATATTTCTGATTTGCTAAGTCAGGATGTGTAGACAGACCACAGCACTATACTGTAAAATACTTTTACTGTGTTATTTAGCTACTTCCTGGCAGTACATACGTTAACTTTTAAACCTAAGTAAGAACCCTGGATTGTTCAGCCTACATGGGTTAGTTCATTTCTGAATTGACATTTGCATCTTTTATAGGTACCTGATGGCCAGCTTTGTTGTGGTGTTAATTAACATGTGGTTTGACAGGGCACTTCCTTGTTCTCCCATCACACGTATATGCTGCTATATGAAACAATGTAAATTTGGTATTTCTAATGTTATTAATAAACTCATTTGTACTGCTCATAGAGGAGCTCATAGGACTGTCTACCTCAGAATGATGTATCAATAAGAGATGACTATTTATAAGCCAAGAAGCAAGGCTGAAAATGTGCATGCCGCAACAATAAATATATTGAGATATGCTTCTCAAGTGAAACCTAAGTGGTACTGAAAGTTAAATTTCAAGAACACAAATAAATCCTTTAATTGTGTTCTCTGATTCTTTCAGACAAAAAGGACAAGAATTTTAGGGAAGAAGCGTATGAGGGTATTGTTTTGGTTTGTGCTAAGCCATTTCAGAGAGAGCCTGCTTAATTATTCTACAGATGATGAAATGCATCTTTGCCTAACATCCAAAGGGAGAACTTGCATGTCTTTCTCATAGGACTTGTAGTACGTGTAGAATTACCCTTTTGGATGTTCTAGTGGAGGTGAGCACGCGGATCTGCAAGTCAGTTGCCAGACATTACAACTTTCTGTAATGTCTCAAGCTATCCCAAGAAGAGGGTTCAATTGACTTCATAATAATCCTGTTCATACTAATTTTCTCTGAAGTTGAGCTATGTATACTCAGTCGCAGCAGAAGAAATGATATCAAGGCACAGACTCGCAGCCTAAGCTTTCTTTCTGTCATTAAATATCTGCACCAGAACTTCTTAATGACCTTGGCTTTATGCTTGAGGAAGTTACCCATGTTTACACACACATTTTTGAATTTTAGATACAGTATAGGTTTCCTCACTAGTAGAAAAAATTGCAAGCAGTACACCCTTCATTTTTCAACTATTTACTGTGAGCAGTGGAGGGATAGAGTGGGGAATATAATCTAATGGTACATGTTGTTTTCATGCTGATGTAGTTATATTGTTTTTGTATTATAAATGTAGTGTTTATGAGCATGTGTATGAATGCATCATTTGTCTGAGCTGACAATAACATAAAAGTTGAAGTGATTCACATCTTTACAAAGCTTTCTGAAGATTTCTTCACAAAATATCTAGCACTTCCTCAAAGGAGTTGTGTAATTATGTGTTACATTTTATTGTCTAATTTAAATACATCATGGGCTCCCTAGGAGGCCTGAATTGATACATGCCCATATTAAGAGAATGAAGGTAATGAACTTTACTTTCTGCTTTAATACTTGTGGTGATGTGAAATCTCAGCTGTGTTAATTACCCTTGTGGGTTTGTAGCAATAATTATATGTGACATTGCTTTTTCAGTTCTGTAATATTAGATATAATTCTGAAATTGGCGTAGATTTATCCAGTTATTTTATCAGTATAATCATTATAAATTAAACCTGTAGATCAATTTAATTAGATGTTCATATCTCTCTAAAATTTAACAAAGCAAGATTTCATGTGACAACTATCATTATTTGAGGTGATAACCTGAAAGTACCTCAGTCAGTCTCTCTCTCTCTCTCTCTCTCTCTCTCTCTCTCTCTCTCTCTCTCTCTCTCTCACTGAAAAACAGACATTTTTGCTCCAAAGGAGACATATTTCCACACTATATACTTATTGTGTGGTGAACAACATCAATATGTAGCAGTATTTATTTAGCCCATCTTTGGACTCAGTGGCCATTTCCATTGCATAGTCAATTTTAGAACCTAGAATGGAGGCATAGAGACTAGTGACTATGCTCTAAATGCAATGACATTTAGAATAACGTGGTACAGCTATCCTGTAGCATGATAGCATAGTCCATTCGAAGGGCATAATATTTGTTCTTTAAAGCTTCTAGGGCTTTTAACATATATCCAGTTTTAGTTGTGATAAATTGGTACATGATAAAATGAATGAGATCAAGGGAAGAAGTACTGCATGTTACATAGGAAAGTATGCAGCAAAACTCTGGCAGCTGCTTCCTCTAGGAAAAAGCAACTTTCAGTGGGGTGATTTGCAGCAGAGAAGCAACAGGGGTGCCTAAACCTTTCCCTGCCCACTGTTTTTCCCCAGATGTAATATCTGCACAGATGTTACCAGGCATGCTCTGGGACACATGTAATATGAATACACAGGGGGAATAGAGGAGCTTATAGGACTGTATATCTCAGTGCAAGGACTGTATATGCGTACAAGGATCAAGTGCAGTATCATAACTCAGTGGAATGGCATGTAATAACAAGAAAGACAAGGATATTGATGCAGCGTTTATCGTGAGGCGTTTACAGCAACAGGGAGGGGGAATCAAAAAGATAATGGAATGCAATATATTGTACATACATGCAAAGCTATGTCCTGAACATTAGCAGTAGATTGGCAGACCAAAAGAGAAGGAGGGACTCCTTAAAAGGAGAGGGGGCCACATTACAGCGCAAAATGGAGAAGGGGAGAAGGGGAAACACGACATTGGCATATTAGGGCTATCGGGGATATTATCCAGAGGGAGCTTAAGAACCAGGGGTTCTGTGGTAGTGAGGAGAGTTGGAAGACCAGGGAAGAGAGGGGAAACAAGGCATGATGCTTTCTAATGCTGTGAGACCCTGAATTGAGTCTTCGTAGCCTGGTACCAGGGCTTGCCGGCAAGGAGTTCCTTGGCAGACTGTAAAGCACTTCGTTCTTTTGCAGTGAGGGAGCTTGTCTCTCCCACTGCCCGATTACTCCTGACTGATGTCCCAAGCCTCTGAGAAGGCATTCAGCTGGTAGTGTGGGTCCTCCTTGTTCTTGGAGCCCTTAATAGATTGGTTAAGGAGGAGGAACTGTGTGTGAGAAGCCTGGGACTAATTTCTAGCCTTCCCTCTTAAACAATAAAAGAGCAGTCCTACACTCCAAAGCACACTCACTCCAAACAAAAAGAAGATGGGACACAAACACTAAGCATGTCATCAGTTTGACTGCACAGAAAACACAGAATGGTAGGCGGTTGGGGAGCAATGGCCAAGGTTACCTCTCTGTATCTGCTGGGACGAGGCTTGTGTTGTTGCAGGGATCATGGAGCTAGTTTGCCAAGACGCCACAATCTCCTGATTAAGAGGTGGGTAAAAAGGCTGAAACAGGCTTGAGAAGCAAACCCAGGAAGGGTAAGGCAGTAGCCTTAGCTAGTTTCAGGAAGGAAAACAAGACAAGGGAGCCAAGATTGCTTTCCCAAGGGAAAGCTTTCTGGAAGGCAGCTCAGTGGGTGCTGGGCTGCAGTTTGTGGTAGTACTGTTTTCTTACTTTAAACAGTTCTTTAACAGTTAGAAACACTGCTCTGAATATTGTTGTGAGTACCAGTGACAACACCACCACCAAGATATAAACACATCAGTTGCAGGTCACGCTAACGGGATGGGGCTTTCACTTTTTTTGAGGTGCTAAAAGACACCTTGAAGTGCTACTTGAAGTGCTAAAGACACCTATTTATTTATTTTATTTTTTGCATTTTTATACCACCCTTTCTCCAAGGTGCTCAGAGTGCTGTACATATTTCCTCCCCCTCCTTTTGTCCTCGCAACAACCCTGTGAGGTAGGTGGGGCTGAGAGATAGTGACTGGCCCAAGGTCACCCAGGAAGCTTCGTGGCTGAGCGGGGATTTGAACCTGGATCTTCCAGGTCTAAGTCCGACTCCCAAACCACTACACCATAATGGCAGTTTAGAAAAAAAAAATGTATGTGTGTCCCTCCTCCAGGCTCTACGGTACCAACTCCCAGATACTATTTGTCCAGAGCCTTGTAACTATAGGTAGGCTTTGGCTTCAGTATAATTTTATGCCAATTGATGTATTTCTTAAACAGGAAGCCTTTTCAAGATATCAGCTATATAGTAAATTGTTGTGCCTGCCTTGACTGCCTGAACAACAAATATTTCGTGGGGGGGAACCCTGCTTTCAAAAGTGAGACTATATCGACAGTGTAAACCTTAGGGAAGGTAAAGCTGAGAAGATGAACTGCAATTCTTTGAGTTAGACCTGTAATTTTAGCAGGATGACTGCATAAGATGCTGCTACTGGGTTCTTCACAGGGCCATTTTGTACATATTTTGTTTGTTCAAGGCCCCTTTGTGTACCATTTGCTCTCTGTGATACATAACTGTTTATCGAAAGTGGCACAAAGAAGTGATTAGTACTCTTGCTTTCTTCCTTCAAAGGGTTTTAAGCACTTCTGCTGCCCTCTGTGAGGATGTTTATGTGCTAAAAACATGTGCATATAGTGGATAATCTGCCTTTTAAAAAAATATGTCATGCCCATAACTTGTTAGGGCTAGGGCAGACAGATGAACTTGACAGACAGGTGAGCTGGCAAGTAGTAAGTCCAGACCTGGTCCAAGCCAAAGCAGCGTCTGAAGCAGTGTCCAAACTCTGGCCTCCCTTTATTTTGGGGGAAGTGTGCATCTGCACATGCCCCCCTTCCCCTTTTTTTGCACATGCTGCATCTTCAAAACTGACTACTGGGGAGTATCTTGGAAGTTCTGCTCCCAGAATCCTCCCCACCCAGCCAGTTAAGACGTGGAGAAGGAAGAGAGGAGGTGGAGGGAGGTGACAATCTTATTTCTGGTTACTGGTTAGTAATCAGGAACAGAATTGCAGCGGCCCGCCGCCCGGCCACCCTACCTCCTTCTCAGCTCCATTGCCATGTTCTTCAGCAGTGATACTAAAGGAGGAGGTAAAGCACCAATCCCATTCTCTTCTAATTTGCTTCTCCTTTAGAGCAAGTGAGAAGAAGATGGGGCAGTGGCCAGGCAGGCAAAAGGCTGGGGGAGGCCATGGGTGGGTGCAGGATGCTTCCTGCCAGTTCATCACTTTCCACAGACTGTGACCCGAAGCAGTCACTTCCCCTTGCTTCATTGGTGAGCCACTAGAGTGGGTTGTTGAGAAGCAGAGAAGTAGGCAAAGGCACTTGATGACCATTTGCTCTCTACCTCAGTGACAAAGATATTCAGATGGAAGAGCTCGTCCTGTAAGGTTCCAGGGAGCTTGAAAAGGGGACTTTGGCAGCAGGGCCCAGGAAATTAATTTTTGTGCCACCGGGGCAGAGGGCGCTATTTGCTCCCAATCTTTGCTGCTGTGGAGCGCCATGTGAATAACTACCAGAATGATATACTGTATTTCAACTTATCAGCCAACCTGGCCAGGTGTTTTGGCGAACCAGTATAGCCCTAACTGGCCTTATATAACTGCTGCTTCATTTCCCCAGTCTGAGCAACTTGTCAGATGAAGTAGGTGCTGTAGAGACTCGTATGTATCGCCTTGCCTGGACTGCTGCCTTTTGGAACCTGACTACCTGTCATCTTGTATCAGATCATGCTTTCTGCTTCTGACACTTCGGACTTAAAGTTGGTCCACTTGGGATTTGACTTCTTGCCTGCCTCCGGTTATGCTACACACCTCTAGCTCCTTTGACTGCCGTATTTGGAAATTGACATGTGTCTGTTCTAGAGTGTGGTGTTTGCCTCTGGTCTCTCCAGTGGATTTCTTGCAGGTCTGACCCAGCCGAGCCCTGAGAAGTTCAGAAGCTTTATAGGATCAGTCAAAACTCCATTGGAGTCTCCTGCTTCACAAAGGGTGAAGTACTGCCCTTGGTCCATTGTCAGTGGTGGTGTTTAGGTATAGGCCAACAACTTCCGCTATGTGCACAGAGTAAGTCCTTGTTCTCCATGGTTGCTGTGTACTAGTGGAGTTGCAGAGCTGACCTTGGAAGCATCTACACAGCTACAAAGCTTTAACAGACTGCACGTGTCTCGCTGTGTCGCGTCCTGGAGTCGATTCTGATTGGTCCAACGCGTTGCTCCGTGTCCCACCCCCCACAACACTGAACGCGGCCTCTCATTGGGCAAAGGTCATTCCAGTGTGTTCCGACTTGAATAAATCGAGCTTCTGCCAATGAGAGGCCGTGTTCGATGTTGTGGGGGCGGGACACGGAGCAACAAGTTGGGCCAATCAGAATCGACACGTCGGCTACTCCAGGACGCGACGGGACATGACACGTGCCGTGTAAGGGTGGCTTTATTGAGCATTCTGCCCCTGCTTTCAAATGTGGGAAACCCTGTGTGCCTCAAGGGTGAGGAAAACACCCAGTGCTTCGTTGCTGTTTTGACCATCACTGAAGCATGATGAATGCTTCTCTTTGTCTTTCATCCTTCAGAAAACACTAAGACTTTTTACCTCTATTTTTATCTTTATTCTCTACCTTGGTGTTAGTAGTAGTTAAAATATATGTTGTTGTGTTTTTAAATAGTAGGTTAGTTAATTCTGTCTCACCATATGGTGAACTGGGTCACTTTTAAAAAGTGTCACCACTGTAGGGCAAAAGTGCCCTCCACTAATAGATGATATATGTCTCCTGTTTTGGAGAGAGCCACGTTGTGGATATTTGCATCACTATAAAAAAGATTTCAGGCAGACCAAGAACAGAGAGCTTCATCTCAAATTGATGCTCTGGAAGTCATCCCTCAGGCCCACTGCAGTGATGTTAGTGCCACCTACAAACTTTCCTCCTCCTCCTCCAAGCAGGAAAGTCAGAATGCTCGCTCTCAGCCCAATCCTACCTAACTGCGCAGCAATGCAGTGGTACCGGTACGACTGCCACTGTATCCCACGGGGGAGCTTTGGCCCCTGGAAGCCTCCTTGGGGTAAGGGGACATTAGTTTCCTTGCCCCGGGGTAAGCCCTAGCAGCCACTATAGGTCAACGTGCACGTGCAGCAGCTCAATCACTGGTGCAAGTCTGAGATGATCTGTGCAAAAGGATCAGACCCGGGAAGGGGGTCAGGATTCAGTGTACGTCACCACTGCCAAACCCACTTGCCTCCCGGGCCTGATCGGCCCCATCACAGCCCCGTTCCGCCCCCCACCCTGTTCAACTCCCTCCCTCCAACTCCTTTTGTGGGTTTACCTGCTCCGGCAGGTGGCTTGTGATCCTCTACCGGACGAGGAACCAAAGAGAGACAGTGGACTGTGTCACATTCTAGACCTATGGGACATCAATCTTTTAATCCAGACCAAGAAATTCCTTATGATATCCATAACAAACATCCTAACACTTTTTTTCTTTGAAAGTGCCTGATTCAGGTTTCAAGTGCAGTGTCAATACAAACTGCTAATAATTTCCAGACCAAATTCTACATTCCCGCAGTGACAGGCTGTCTCAATCAATTTCTTCAAGGATGTGCCCTTCCATCCTGATGCACTTCACAAACCAATAATTGCCAACACATCAGTGTGGGGCTGGGGAGCTCATTGCATCTCCCACAAAATCAGCGAGGCTTGGAAAAACAGGAAAGTTCATATCACCTTTCTAGAGCTGTTGGTCGTCTTCAAAGTGCTAAGAGCATTCCTACCAGCTTTGGTGTGTCATGTGGTACAGATTCTAATGGACAATTCAACAGATTAATACTACAAAAATAAATAGCATTGAAAAAACATTTGCTCTTGAAAGCATTGAAAAATCTTGAAAGCATTGAAAACACAGCATTGAAAAATCTTTGCTCTTGACATGCGTGATTTAGGACTGGTGTGTTCAGCATTACATCACCCCAACTGATCTTCAACTAACCAGGGTATCCAACAATTTGACAGATGCCCTCAGCAGAGCAGAAGACAAAGTGGTTGCCACTAAATGGAGCCTTGACATCGATGTTTTCTGTGGTACCGTTAATTCTCTGATCACCCCTCGGTGGATCTGTTTTTCACCAGAGATTTTGCTGCTGAGCTGGACATGATCTCTGCTCTTTAGGGGTTTTCATTCTAATCCTGTGGGATTGTGGGCTGTTCTAAGCGTTTCCTCCCTTCCCATTAATTGCCAAAGTCCTAACAAGATTTGCAAGTTCAACACTGAATGCATTCTGATAACACTGTGATGGTGGGAAGGGAAAAAAGAAGGAATAGAAATATACAGTCTAGGTTTAAAAAGTTTGAAAATTACTGTTTGCCTTTGTTCAATGGAACAGTTTGCTTTCTTAATTATGTTTGCATGTGACAAGTCAGCACAAAATCAGCAGTAATCCATACCCATTGAAAACCAAAAATACTGCAATTACAGTCTGACTATTTTGAGGTACTCTTACTTTACATGATGACTAAAAAATAATACATTATGCTCATTCTGTAGCATGCTTTAGGAGACTTGCGTGTGTATTTTAAAATTTGACTTTCAAATGCCTTGGAAAAGATGGTTTTATAAGTTAAACTGTGTTAGCTGTATACAAACTGTATGTTTTTGGTTTGTATGGCATTGTCTAGTTGAAGTAAAGCACAGGACTGGGATATAACAATATTGCAATAATAAAAATGACCTTTGGCCTTGAGAGCAATTGTGAAATGCATGTGTTTGTCAACAAACTACAGGGTATGTTTCAAAGCCTTGAGGCCCTTATTTGGGGATAATTGTGTGCCAGACGTTGATGGCTAAAATGCACTGTTCCTGTATTGCCATTCTTTCCTAGGCTGGGCATAGACAGAAGGGCTGGCTGGTGGAATAAGGGCCCAATCCTATGGGCCTGCTACACTGCTGGAACTTGCATTCCGGTGGTACAGCATGCTTTACAGCAGTTGCAAAAGGCGACCTGCCATTCCTGACAGCCAAGTTGCCACTGCAAATGGCAAGTAGCCAAGACCACACACCGGTGGCCTGCAAAGAAGCTGGCGCACAGAAGGGTAGGTAGTGGGTGGGACGGAGCTGGGAGGGGGAGGAACAGGGCGGAGACTGGGATCTGGATGTGTATCGAGACCAGAAAGGGGATGGTATCAACACCAATATCCTATCCCCCTTCCTGGCCTCAGTCTGCCTTCCCAGGTCCACTCAGACTTGCGCCAGCAAAATCTTTGGTACAGGTCCAAGTAGACCCATCGGAGCCTTACCTTCAGGCAAGGGAACATAATAAGATTGGACTGCTGCCATTTTTACTTTTTGGTTACAAATTATTGTGGCTTTTTTGCTTTAAATTGCAATGAAGTTCTTTATGGGTTACTGTTTTAGTTGAATGTGTTGTTAGGGATGTTAACTGATAGAAAGGTAGGGTGCAGAGTTAGGCTTGCAATAAATAAATGGGGTGGGTGGGTTCCAGATCCCCCAAAATTGACCATGTCAGTCAAATTGTAATCAGTTGGTGACCTCAATACTACACCTTCCAAAAATTGGTGATGTTACATGAAGTGCTATTTCTTGAGCTATTGTCAAACATTTAAAGACTCTTACAGTCCAATCCTATTGGATAATTCTGCTGGCAGAATGAGTGTTCCGCCAGAGGAGACTGCCTTATGGCAGTCATACATACATCTCCAGCAGTACGTGAAGCTGTGCACTGCCAGAGCATCAGGAGGGAGGCTGAAGTGGCAGTGGCTCCGTGAAGGCCCCCTGACCCAGCTAAGTCAGTAGGGGGAGATGTGGAACCGGGCAGGGAAGGCGGAATGGAGCGGTGATGGGGCAGGGCAGGTGGCAGGTCAGGGAAGGGAAGCAGGGAAGCAGCTGCTGAATCCAAACCCCCTTCCTGGACCTGATCCTGCGGCCCAGGTCCATGTGGAACTGCACCAGCTATTTCACTGCTGCAGGTCCGAGTAGACCCCTCTGCACCTCAAATGTTCCCTTACCCAGAGGAGACCTCTAGGACTGCCTCCCCTTCAGGCTGCAGTATAAGCCATTTTGGCATAGCTACATTGATGGGAGTGGGAAGCATAGGATTGAGCTGTTAACTATTTAGAATTTATAGTTTGAATCCTTTTGTCTGTTGCTCTAAAAACTTGTGATAATTCTTTGCCGCTCATTGCATTATATTCTAAGTTGCACTGTTTGCAAACTCCTCACATGGCGCAATTCTGCACAAGTTTGTGCAGCCAGCCTAGATGGCTGACCACTGCATCCTGTGTGGATTGTGGCCCATGCTGACATGGGCATGGCCCAGACTCATCTCAGGGGAAGGGAACGTTCCTTTTCCCCCGGTGTAAGTGGCGCGGGCCCCAATGGGCCTCTTCGGTTGCGAGCCAGTTCTTTAGCTGGCGTACAACCGGGGAGTCCGTATGAGGCCAGCCTGGGCTGGGAAGGGGCATAGGATATCTGCGCAACTCAGCGCCAATATTCTCCCAGCCCAGGCCAGCCAATGGCCCCCTCCCTAACTGCGCCAACTAGTGCAAGACTTACCTGCGGTGGCCACCGCAGGTCCGAGTTGGCAGCTGAATGAGCGGCATTGGCCTCTGCACCAGCACTGCTTACTTGCAAGAAGCCTCAAGTGTGCTTTACAGCACGTTTGTGGCTTCTTGGGCCAGCGGAGCACTCGCACCACTGGCCTAGAGATAGGCAGAATCAGGCCGCCCATTTTGGACCCTTGCCACATAGTGCTGAAAAGGATAAAAATGTGGTAGAGAACCTTTCTTATGGCCTCTTATTCTCTGCCCCAGTGCATGACCTCATGCTTCTATCGACACTTTCTACTTGAGCAATTAGGTTTTTAAAAGGAAAAAACCAGATGTTTCTTATGTGCTTTAATAGAGTAGGTTCCTCTCTAGCTGAATTTAGGTTGAAGGATATGCATTTTATGAAAGCTTTTAAAAATGTCCTCATGCTTCTTGCACTCCCAGGAGTGCTAAGGAGTCATTATAACTCCAGAAATTGTTGCTTTGCTTTGCGACTATTGTACTGCTGAAGGGGCTTCCTTATGTTAAGGAAAGGTTTATTCTCAGAATAGCATCTTCATGCATAAAACAGGAGCCCATTTATATCCAGAATTTGCTGGGTTGCAGCCTTGAAATCAGAGCAGTCTTTTACCCAATATTATAAAGCTCTTTCAGGAGGCTGTTTTTTATGCAGACTTTCACTTTTGATGTTTTTTACAGACTTCTGTTAAGAAAACAGCCTTCACCCAAACTACAGATATAAAATTCATGTTCTCCTGAATGTGTCCAGCTTAGCTAATGCATTTGTTACCTTGGGCCACCTAATGTAAAGCCACTAATGGCCCAACCCTATTCGGTTGCCAGGCCTATGTCACAAGAATGCCATTACAACATTGCATGGATGCCGATGCAACGTCCATCATATCCTAAGCTTATCCTGGCAACACCACACCAATGGTGCACTAAGGGCCAAATGCGAAGACTGTCCTGGCAAAGCAACACTGGTGCAGCCCTTCCCAGTAACACCCCCAGCATTCATGGAAACGGCAACACAGCCTGTTATCAGAGACTTAATGCAGCTGAAGGGTGTCCGGGGCAAGGCATATGGTGCCCCTGTCCCCCACGCTCCGAACCCAGAAGTGAGTGGCAATGTCACTGCCCACTCACTTCTGGGATTGGAGCGCCTGGTGTGAGCCTCCACATACCCCTGCTAACTGGGCAAGAGGCCACTTTTTCAATTGGTGCTCCTCTCATATTTAGCAGGGGGAGAGTAACTGCCCCCCTTTCACCCCAGCACAGTGTCTTTTCTGGTGGCTGTTTGCTGGTGGTGTTCTGCATCTTTTTTAGATTGTGAGCCCTTTTGGGACAGGGAGCCATTTAATCATTTGGTTTTGTCTGTAAACCGCTTTGTGAACTTTTTGTTGAAAAGCGGTATATAAATACTGTTAATAATAATAATAATAATACCAGCAAGAGGCTGGAGGCAAGCGGGAGGGCTTTTCCCAGTGCACATTTTTCACACGCTGCAACTCTCCCTGCCGTGCTGAGCCTCCTGCCGCCATTTGGACGCTTGCACGGGGGAAAATTGCGCCCTTCTCAGCGGAGTGCCCAGAGCAGCTGCTCCTCAGTTTCTGCCGTTATTACACCGCTGCCTGTTATCAACAGAGCGGTGTCCTGACAACAGCACGCCATCGCCGTGGCCTCAGCATGTCATCACTGTGACATTGGCACTTATTGATGTGGCATCTGTTTGCCATTGCTGCAAAGTCAGTCTGTTGTCCCGTGAGTGTGTAACTTGGACATGTGAAGTCTTTGTTGAGAAGATCTTAAGATGGGGTGGAAGTCAGGAGGACTGACAGCTGGCACCATTCCAGCCTCCGTCCCTCCATACTTTCACTGGTTGCCTGGAAATGGCTACAGCCAAGTTATATTGCCGTGGAAAAACAAGCCAGGGTATCTGGGTTTTGTACTTGATGGTTTATTTCAAAGTGTTTTTTTTTTTGCCACTCTGTAAAATCAAATAACATATCCTTCCTCCTAGTAAACTGAAAACCATTAAGAAGGCAGGCCAAATAAAAACTAACAAATCCCCACTGTTGCTGCTTGCACTAGAATGATTACAGATTTGACAGTATATGAAGCTAAAAAACCCATGTGTTCTCCTTAACTGTGAGTGATCATTCAATGTGCAGTATATATAGTACTCAGCAGACTCTTTGAAAGTGTCACTCCTGCTAGAACTGTCCATCCATGGGCAACAACAGATTGAACTGCTACTTTTTGTATGAGTCAGAGAAAACAAAGCAATATATTAAGCTATTCTACTACCTTTGGATTACAGAATAATTCAAATTCCCATTTGAAATGTAAAATATCAAGTTTTAACATTTTATTTAGAATAATACCAGAAAATAGCAACTCATTGGTGGTTGTTTTTTGTTGTTGTTTTTTTAGTATAAATCATTTAGGAAAAGAATCCTTTTCTTGCTTTCTATTTTATGACAATGAGAATTATTGCCATAGAGGCTTGTCTAGCAGAGCCGTTGTTAGGGGGGGGCGGTGGGCCCCCAGGCGTCAGGTTGTCAAGCTCTGGAGGAGGTGCACTGCCGTCATGGCGCCGCCGAATTTCGGTGCCACCACGGCGGCAGTGCACACACATACCCAGCTTTTTCACAGCCTTTTTAGGCCTCACGGAGCCTGGGAGGGTGGGAGGATCGGCCCTCCCACCTTCCCAGGCTCCACATGGCCTAAAAAAGGGTGGGTGCACGACCCAGGGGGTGCACGATTCGGGGCGACAACGGCCGCGAAAACGCTGGAGTGGTGGTAGTCTTACCCAGACGCATCCTAGAGAGGCTGCAGCAAGGTTGCACAGGTGCAGCCTCTCTAGCGTCTCGGAAACTGCAAGAAGGATGCGTCCGGGTAAGAACAACAACACCCCAGCGTTTTCGCAGCCGTTGTCACCCCAAATCGTGCACACAGACCCGGGTCGCGCACCCTCCCGGGGGCTTTTTAGATCTAAAACAGGCCTAAAAACCCCGGGGAGGTGCTTTCGCACCGCCATTTTGGGGGTATAGCTACGCTTCTGTTTAGCCTTCCATATTATTATCCTAATATATGTTTCATCCTGCTCTGAAGTTCCATGTATTGTATCAAATGGGATATCTGAGACAATATGAGAAGATGCTCTTAAAAAGATGACAGAATATCTACTTCTAAAATGCTCTGATAGATAACATGCTGGCTTGTTTTTTCACTAGGTTCTTTTTATTTATTTTTAGTTAGGCTTAGGCTGAAATCCTAAATATAATTTAGAGGTAAATTATTTTGAAACCAGTGTCTTCCAGACAAACACGTTTTAGTATCATAGTACAGTACTGAAGTTTGTTGTGATTTTCTCATTTCCAATTAATCTTTTAAACTGGCATTTAGGTTGCCAGGAATATAGATAATAAACCCAGCATATGAGAATCAATCATTTTTCCCATTTAAACAACTTGTATTGTTTTCTGTATTAATTTCAAACTAATTTATCCTGCATTTTCAGTATGATGTCATTCTCACTGTGAATACAAAATAATGAAAAACAATTTAAGAAAACGTGAACCCAGAAAGATAGTTCTTATATGTGGATTTTGCTCAGTAAATGTATGTAATGTTGAGGAAATCTTTCCTTATTGAGTCTGGTTTCTTTTGATGACTTCCTCTATTTTCATTACAGCTTATAACACTGTAAATTAATTTCACATGAAGGGATAAAAATGTTGCTTTTGAAATATTTCTCATTAAATTATGGAAAAATTACAATAAATAATAAAAAAGAATGCCTCTGGTAGCAGATTGCGTTTGTTCAATTATTGCTGTTCCCAGGATGAATAATTGCTCCTAACTTGAAGGCAATGTTATTGCAGTAATATTACTGAAAACAGATGAGATGGAAACTTCAGAATATGGCACAGAAATGAAACTGCAAGTCAAGTCCTTTGAAAATAAAATCTTTGTTTGTGCTGTAGTGGGGGGGGGGAGGGGGGAGGGGGGAGATGTGAATCTCAGTGTGCTAGAATTAAAGCCAGTCACATGTCAGGCTCTATGCTAATTAAGTGGAAAGTTAAATCTGGCTAATTAGTTTATACTGAGCAGACATCTGATAGTGGTACCTGTGAAGTGCAATTTAGAGAGGCATGCTCTTCCAATTTAACTTGATGACACTATCTACTGCTGATATTATACTGAGTGATTATCATTTTGATTATGTATTTTAATTGAAGATGTAGCCTGTGATGGAAAGGTGAGAAATCATTTTGCAAGTCGCTGTACAAATGTCAGAAATATGCCCAGTGTCTTAGTTCAGCTAAATTACTTCACCATTCTCTGTATCTAGATGAAGATGTTTTGTTTTATTTTTGAGCACCGAAATGTTACAAACCATAATGTTAAAAAAAAAGAGAAATGCAAAATGTGAAGGCCGCACTACTCTGCCCTGTTCACTGGTGTAGCTAGGGGGTGCGTGCAGTGCTCCCCGCACTGAGTGACACCAATTTGGGTGTCACAGGGGGGTGGCACCATGGTTAGCGGTATTTCTCACCGCTCATAGCTGAGCTGAATCCGAGCCTTGGCTTCAGTTCACAGGGTGAACCGTGAAAAAAGCTGAAGAATCTAAGGGGGGTGTCACCCTTACCCAGGAGAGGTAGCACCCCCCTTGGCTCATCTGGCCGCTTGCCTGCGCCCTGTGAACCAAAGCCACCCAAGTTGGAAGCAACTCGCACGCCCTCGGCTTGCAGGTGGGAGCCGCCAAGAAAGCCGAAGACAGTGGATGGGCTGTCACTCCTTTGCTGTCTTTGGCTTTTTCACGACTCAGTGACCCGGAAGTAATTGACGTGGCGTGATGACGTATTCACGCCACGCCAGTTACTTCTGGGTCGCTGAGCCGCACCAAGCTGAATGAAGGTAAGCTACGCCGCTAGCTCAGTTGCATATCCAAGGAATACTGGTTCATACGTTACACTTTTGTACCTAGGGTTTATGCCTACGTGAACTGAAAAAGACCTCCTTCCTCCAGGATTCTGAACGTAAACAACAAAACCTGAAATTTGGAACAATTACTTCCCCTGACTGTGTTCAATAGATAATGCCTCCTTTTTGCTATAAATGTTTCAGAAACGGAGCACATGTTGAATGCTTAAAAAAAAACATTCATCTCTAATGGTAGCACAGAAAGGTTTGCTGGCATCCCATCAGAAGGATTAGAGGAGGTATACATTGAATTTGAATTACGTCACTGCCTAAAGTGAAAGCTTAACACCAGCAAATCTTGGATGGTTTCGAGAGAATCAGACTCAGTTGCTGGTTGTAATCCCACCAAACAACAGCTGGATTCATTGTCTGTAGTGATAGCCCACAAGGTGAAGTTGACCTTCCTTGCACCCTCGCTACCTCTACTGTTACCATGTTTCTTTGTGGTAAAGACCACTTCTCTGTTTGATTTCTTGCTAGAGTCAAGCCAGTTCGCCACCACTTGCTGAGATTATGAGCAGCCAATAACACGGCTTTGGTTATCTGGACTCATTTTCTGTCCTCTGAATGTTCCTGCAAGTATTCAGGATTCACTCTCAGGTGCATGTCTTCTGGTCCATTGCACTAATCAGCAAGGCAACTTCTATTGAGCAATAAAAACTCTTAGGGCCAAACCAAGCATGACCCTAAATTAATGCCTTGTATTCCTGGCTTTATTTTTAGAAATAGAGTTTGGTAGGAGGAGTGAAACATGACAAAACCATGCTGGGCATAGGGCTGGCTTTAGTACTTTGCCCCTGCCATGCTTCTAATCTAACCCTAATCACAGTCCCCAATCACAGTAGTAAACAGTACTTTACTACAGTTATCCTACTTTGAGAATAATGAGTTTTAATTCTTCTAGACGATGGTCTTTGACCCTGGAAATTGTGAGTTTATCTCTGCTGGCCATGAAAGTCTTAGATCATATTTTACTCTTTCCTCTGCACCTTTCAAATTAAAATGATAAAGATAGCCAGCTTCCTACTGGAGGAGGTGGGTGGTGGCCTGCAACAGATATTCTGCCCTAAAACTTTCTCAGAGATTTGATTGATGATAAAAAGAGGCAGCAAATTGGTAGAATATTCATGGAAGGGAAGCTGCAGGGAAGGGGGATAGGATCCGGTGCAGGTCTTCCGCGATGGATTCTCCCCCTCTCACAGCCTCCCCATCCAGTTTTGCCCCCTCACCCCCATTCTGCTCTCTTCTCGCCGTCTTACCTTTCCCGGCGTGCGTCTGAAGTGCCATTGGTGGGATTGGGAAGGCACAGGCCTTCCCGCTGGCATTCCCGGCAGCGTGTTGACTAGCACGCTGTTGGAGAGGCTTTTGCGACTGGCTTATGGCAGTCAGCGCAGGAGGTGCACCGCCATTGGGCGGTGCGTTTAGGATTGTGCCCTGAGAGGGGAGGGGGTTCACCCAAGTTATCCTAATGTTTAGGGTAGCCTCTACCAGCTTTTCCTATCTGCTACCTTTAATCATTGGCACAGCTTTTAAACCCAGCTTTGACATAAAATGTATGATTTATTGCAGTCTGAAGACACTATTGGAAACAGATGAATAATATATAGTGGGGTATGTAAACACTTTTGTGGGTGCAGGTGTTTCAATGCTGAAATGCTTACAAAATGTTGTGTTTTGTAAAACGTTTGTTACCTTTACTCCTTGTTGAAATGTCATTTGTATTCACATCATTACTGATTTACTCTTGATAGAAGTTCAAGTAGTACCTTTGAAATCTTCAAAAGCATAAAGCAATATTGATTGAATTCTAAAGAGGATGATGGGGTGGATATGAACTTTAGCTGAAATTGAACTACTGAAAATATTGAACTAGATACTAAGCAGTAGCTAGCTGAAAAGTTGACTTGGAGTAATGGAAGAACTAAACTCTTCATATACTGTTTCTATAACAGTAATTCAGCATACAAATATTGGATGGGTATTTTTTTTTCCTATCCATGTATGAAACTGTCCATCCCTTAAGGTCTTGTAGAAGGGTCCTTCTCCATGTTCCACCACCAACAGCTGACAATGACAAAGAATAGGGCTTTCTCTATGGTGGCACCTTGCATGTCAAACTCCCTACAAGTGGAGATCAGGATGGCTTCCTCTCTTCCGTCATTGTAATGGCAGCTAAAAACTTGTGTCCTTCCCCCACCCGCTGATGCAGTAGTACCAAAATGGCTACCACTGCATACTACAGTGGAGTGACAGTTGCGGAGGTCTCCTCTGGGTAAGGGAACAATCATTCCCTTACCCAAGGGTAAGCCTTCATGGCATAGGAGGGGTCTACTCAGACCTGCGATAGCTAAATAGTTGGTGCAGCTTCGTGTGAACCCGTGCTATGGGATTGGGTCCAGGAAGGAGGCTAGGATTTGGTGGCCGCCACTGTTGCTAAATCTGCCCCTTCCTGGACCCAATCCACACATCTTTGTCGCCCCTTTCTCCCCTGCCCCCATTGCCGCCTCATTTTGCCCTCCCTGCCTCATTCTGCCCTCCCGCTTCCACCTCCTGCCTCCCCCGCCATTTTATATGCTCCTGTGAGCAGTGGGAGAAGCAACAACACGGGCAGGAAGGCACAGGCCTTTTCACCAGCATCCCCAGAAGTGCGCTGAGTAGCACGCTGTCAGAGCGCTTTTTATGACTGCCGCTGACTACTGTAAAGCAGTCAGCGCCAGCAGAGCAACTTACCGATGACGTCCTGTAAGTATAGGATCAGGCTCTTAGTTTCTTTTTAGCTTGCTTAATTCAGTTAAGAATGTTGTCTTTGGACTCTATGTATTCGCTATACAAGCATTACATCTTTGAAAAATTGGAAGTTGCTGTTTTGGTATTCTTGTCTGGACATTTTATTCTATTTCTTTAAATTGGCTGTAAGTCGCCTTGGGATCCTCCTATTTATAGGGGAAACATGGGATAAAAATACTTTTAATAAATAAAAAGGTCAGTTTCTTTCAATAAGGAGTCTTCTATCAAACAGCTTGTGTGAAAATTTCTATAGCAACAGTACTGTGTTGAAAACGAAACTCTGCTGCGTACTTTCATTTTCAGGTTTCAGTTTCAATATATATTTTTCTTAAATGCATGCATTACAGAAGATGGAAGGTTTTTAAAATATTGCTTTGACAGGAGGAATTATTTAGCAAAGCAGTACCATTGACATGTTGGATTGTGAAGTGGTAATGTATGATTTTTGTTCAAATGGACTCAATCACAGCAAGACTATTTTTAATGTAACGGAGATGAAAGTATGCTAGAAAGTAGTGCTGGTTATTCTTTCAAACTATTGTTCCCCTGGGGAAAAACGCGCCCACACTTCTAATACGCAGTGGAAGACGGTTCGAAATTAATAGGCAACGTATTCCTTAATGAGTGACAGTACTTGGAAAAAAAGAAAAGAAAATTGACTTCACACTTTACAGGGCGCAATATAAATGGGCATTGTGCCCCAGCCTGATGCTATTATAGGAACTGTTGTTACCTTAACACAAGCTGTTTTTGAATGGTATGTTTGTGTAAAAGAAAAAAGTCAAATGGTATGTGTTGTTCCCCGTTCCCTTTCCCCAGATGGCATGGTATAGCAATCATAAGACTATAGTTGAGGGATCTGGGGTTTTGACAGAAGAAAGATGGCTTCAAAACCTTGCTTCAAGCTAGTAGGGGACAAGGATGTAAGAATACATTTAACTTAAAAGTAGTTTAAAGGAAGAGCTTTGGAGCAGTTACACATTTCTCAGCATCTTGACAGGATGCAAGTCTTCAGCCATGTTGTCTTTGGTGTAATGAAACATTAGAGTTTGTTCTAAGCTGACAAAGTATTGAGGAAAATTTTGTTTTATCAAATCTTGTGCACATTTTTTTACATTTTTTAGCAATTTGGTAGTAATGAAAGCTCCTATGTTTTATTGACCTCCCAAATGAATGACTCTTGGTCTTTAGAGACAAGTCGAACATAATGGAATCAAATTTAGATTTTTATGTTTTTATAATCATTTTTACAACCTCAACGTCTTTGAGCTTAATTTTGGCATATAAAGATTATTTGGACTATTATATCATTATATAGTAAAATACATTAAGAGAAAATTAGTCGGACCAGACAGATGCCATACCAAGGAACTGTAAATGCTCAGGGAAATGCTCACCAAAAGGCATCTTTTGGCTCTTCTATGTTGTTGTAGAGTCCATTGTAGCCCACAGTTTATTTGTTCTGATCTGGTGCCTTGAAAATTCCAACCAGATCTGTGGAAATATTCCAGATCCAAGACTTCACATAGTGGTTTGTTCTTGAAAAATATTTCACAGTGACACTCCTATACTATATTATATTTCCCATTTTAAAAAATGCTAGCTTTTAAAGTGTAGAATATGACTAAAATAAACATAACTTCTAGAAATATTTATTTTGATCTGCCACTCTTATACTATTATATTACTGCAACAGATGATGGATCAGAGCTGCTTGAATGTATGTGTGATTTTCAAGGTATCCTCCAAAAGCATTGCTTGTTTAACTTCTAAATGTACTTCTAAAAGTAACTCTAATTCCTGTATGTTCCTTCAGTTGATATTTTCTGTTTGTGCAAGTTTGCTTTACATATAAGATATGTAGTATACATTTACAGCAGATATTTTGGTACAGATCATTTTTGTTAGAGAAGTTCGACAATGTAAGCAAATACTGTTGTTTGTAGACAGTCTCTTACGGCACAATCCTGTGTAGGCTTAGAGTGGCGGAGCTGCCATAAAGCGCGTTTGCAACTCGCAGCGAGTAAGGGCCACCTGTGCAGAGGCTGGCAGCCCTCACTCCGCCAGGGTACCGGATCAGCTACAGGTGGGCCAGGTAAGACCTAGGCCGACCGGGGCAGGGGCGGGGATGAGGGCGGGCTGGTGCAGCCATGGGGGTGGCCATTGGCCAGGCCAGGCTGGGAGGGGGCAGGAATATCGGTGGTGCGCTCCACCAATATCCCAAGCCCTCTCCCAGCCCGGGCCAGCCTTACACCCCTGGCTCAAACGTACGCCAGCTTCAGAGCTGGCGTACATTCAAGTAGGCCCATAGGGCCTCGGCTGGCTTGCACCGGGGAAGGGGACATGTATCTCACAAACGTGTAAAAATATTTGTGCCATAAGAATATATGCAAATAGTGCAGGTTAGGGGAATCCGCTCCATGTATTCCATTATAGAGGTCCGAACATCTGAAACACACTCTGAAGACAGTTGATCACATCTAATTTCAAGTCAATTGTGATTGCTTTTCATGCCTTTTTAGCTTTGGGCTCCCCAGACGATGCAGATGAATGTTTTCCAGACATGGTTGATGGGGAAAACAGTTTTACAGCCGAACATGTGGGAGTGTGCAGGAAGTTTGACTGTGTTTTTTTCAAAAATTTGCAAGCATGAATTAGGTTTTGGTATTAATTAAACAAGCGCGTTGTTCCAAAAATGTCTAAATCAATCCTATGTCAAACAAGAGGTCCCTATGCTTAGGCATTTGCTTTTGCGTGAATTATATCATATGTGAGTTAGCAGGCCTGGATATATGAAGCAGTTATTCCTTATTCCAGTTGTAGGAATTTGTGATCATCAGATTCATACATTATTGTCCACACTGATGCATATGAAGGATGGTTTGGACTGTTTGTATATAGAGGAAAACATCTTGTTATGGTGTGTGGCATGCCTTTCCCATCAGTACAGCTAATTCAGTGACATCTGCAGCAGAGACATTTTCCTAGTTATGAGTATGATAATTATGGTGCTATTTGTAAAATTAGAAATGTTGCTGCCATCATCCTCTATTGTAGCTGGCATGATGCAACTATTGTTGCCACTGTCATTCCCGAAAAGGACTCTGCTGAAAACAAGACGAAGGGAAATTCTGTTTTAAAATGTAGTAAAAGTGTTGGTGTAAATAACAATTTATTGTATTGGAAAAATTATTTGTGGTAACAGTTAGAAAATCATATACCAATATATCCTTCCAGCTAAGAGAGTTGTGGTAAAAATAACTATTTGAAAACATAATTGTGTTGGTTCAAAAGTTTGCATTTGAGTTAATCATATACAGTATTTTTCAAGAATTTCACCAGATAGATGTAAATCAGATCGATGCCACAATCCTAAGCATATTGTCTGGAAACTGATTTCAATATAACAGGAATTACTTGCAAACAAGAACCCCACTGTGCCATGCCAAGTGGTAGCCTTGAGCATTTACCTATGAGAACATCTACTGGAGGGTTCTGTGCCATTTTATCTAACTGACAGCGCAATCCTACTCTTCGGCAGCGCTGGCTCTCCAACCTCAATGTTGGCGCTGACTGTCACAAAAGGATTGTAAAGTGGGAGTAAGGCGCACCAGTGGGGAGGCCTACGCCGTCCCGCCAGAGGCATGTAATGGGGCGGGGAGGGGGCAGGATTGGCGGTGGTGGCACACATCGAATCCTATTTCCCCTCCCAGGCCTGGAACCCTGACATGGAGTTTCTCGGTTCTGTGCCAGCTATGTAGCTTGCGCAGATCCGAGTAGCCCCATTGCGCAGGCTGTGGCTTTACCCAAGGTAATGGGACAAATGTAATTTAGCTAGTTGTAATAGACAGGGGTTAGTTTATTGCTTTCACAGTTTGTAGCTTTCTGTTTCTTTGAGTCCCCAGCCTTTTACATTAAGCACATTGCTTACTTTTTACCATAAAGCTGTCATATAAATCTTCTTAATCTGCCTCCTTAGATCAGTTTATACATTCTTTTTCACATAGGTGTACACAAAAAGGAACACAGCGTTATGGTCAGAAAGAATAACTTGCCAGTTACAAGCTGAAGTAAAATGCAAGCAAGCATTTCAGTCTACTCTAACCTATTGGAATAAATTGTCAGTTCAAGACTTCAATCTTTGCATATGATTTGACAATAGAACTCTTTGCAGCTGGAGAACTTCAAGTTCATCAGCAGGACAAAAGTGTACAACTAATATGACAGAATTTCCCAGGTTTATGGTTGCTAGTATAGCAGTAATATCTCTCTGTTAAGACTCTATAAAGTTGGAACATGTATGCTTTTGAACAAACTACCTGCATTTCTCTTCCAGCCTAACAGAATTGGACAGTCTGTACCTAAATAAAGCTATATAGAAAGGCAGTTTGTGACCTCATCCCAAGAAGATTCCGATTTAGTTCAAACATATAGTGTGCGGGTCGATAAAGATGTTATAGGGGTTTAGTGTATACTAGGAGCATAGTATTTTGTTCTTTCCTGGTCCACGCAGAAAATAGTGTTGTGCTCCCAGGCCCAGAGCTTCTAAGTCTCCTATTTGCTACTGCTTTTTGCTCTGTTCCCTTTCTCAACTCTTCCTCCCCAACTCTTGCATTTCCCTGTCTCTGGATGACTTCTTGACCCTGACCAGTCCTCTGGTTCCTGGTGGTCTCTAAGCTATACCATCTTTATCAAACTGAAGCAAAGCCTGCCTGGCTACTCACCTGTTCATTCCCGACTTTGATCTTGTGTCTGTCCAGCTGTGGTTCAGATCTGGTTATCACAAGCTTCATTCTCAGGTTAAGGCTGACCTTAAGACCAGCCTGGTTTTGATAGCAGGTAGACAGATGGCCACCTAATGCGAAGAGAGGACTCATTGGAAAAGACTCTGATGCTGGAAAGGATTGAAGGCAAATGGAGTAGGGGAAGGCAGAGGATGAGATGGGTAGATAGTATCACTGATGCAACGAACATGAATCTGAGCAAACTCCGGGAGGCAGTGGAGGACCGGAAGGCCTGGCGGGATGTGGTTCATGGGATCACGAAGGGTCAGACATGACTTAACGACTGAACAGCAGACAGATGAGTGTAAGGAAGTAAGGCCTCCTTCACATGTAGTGGTGTGGGAGCTCCTACCCTTTGATCCATTCCTGTTCAGAGTGAGAACTCCTTACCTGTGGTCTGCTCCTCTGCTATCTGTTTGAACACCGACAAAACCACATGGACTTTCCCACCTGATCATTGGCCTGCCCATGTGGTGCCAGTATTTGCACTGATACTGAAACCACACAGGGTGTCACCATTGAGAAATGATCCCAGTTCACAGCAGTTGAGTGTGAAAGGACTGCCTTAAAAAGGCAGTCATTCTCAATATTTTTCCACTGCTTCTCAGTTCTACCTGAAGTATCCAAACATTTTCAACTTAATATAAATGAACATTCATATAGGTTTTATTCCCTAGAGAAGATAAAAGCCACAGGATTTGTCTTTAATAACAAAAAACTCAAATTGGTTGTACCGTAAAAGAAAAAAACTTCAGAAGAAGTTTTAAATTCCATTGCCGCATAGCAAAACTTCAAATAATGTAACACAACACAGAAGAACATTTTTTATTTGCAATTCCTGTTTTTATGGACTATATTTTTATATGCTTTATCCATCTGAGGCAAACATGGCTTGAGATCTTTGGGAATTAATGTGATTATTTTACACAATGTTAAATGTTTGTTCTGAGGTTATTTCAAATGAATCCTCCCCATGTATCGATGCATTGAGCAGTGGTCTTACAAATAAGCTCTCATGCCCGAAGTTCCCTTTTTCTCTCAAATATAATACAGCACATAGAAGACAGACTTTTGGGTTAATATTCAAGAACAAACTCAGCAGTTGTGTTTGCCTGATTTAGCCCCTGCTGTGATGATTCCTTTTTTATTAACTTTGCAATTATATTGCACAGCAAACTCAAAGTACCTCAAGCTGAGTCTTTTAGATACTCACTATCTCAATAGTTCATAGGCAGCTTCAGATATTTAGAGAACCTAGAAGGCAGTCAGCCCAAATTTGTTCCTGTGGTACTGAATGCCTGCTTTATAACATTAGACTAACTGAACACAGAATTTATTAAATATGGTATAGTGTCTACAATTGTTTTAAAAGTAGTCACCTTCTGAACAAATTGCATCTCAAAAATTATTCAGCATTTTAAAGGATTTATTCTGTAAGTGGCTTGCTTCCATAAAGGCATACTTTAGTAGTCAATTTGAGTATTTACAGCAAGAGAGTGGTCATAGGACTATAGAAAGCTGCCATATATTGAATCAGACCATTGGTCCATTAAGGTCAGTACCATCAACACAGACCACTAGCAGCTCTCCAAGGTTTCAGACAGGAATTTTTCTCTGCCCTACCTGGAGATGCTAAGGATTGAACCTGGGACCTTCTGCTTGAAAGACATGTGCTCCACCACTGAGCTTACAACCTTTTCCTTCAGGTAGATGTGTCCCTAACGTGTCCAACATTTCTTTTTCTGGTTGTGCTTGCAAGGCACTTTCTCTGTTTGTGCCGTTTTCTTTTTTAGAATTCCTGGAACCCTCAAACTGCTATTAAATTCTTCCCCCAGGCAAAAAAGCAATTGGGGGGGGGGAGCAAATTCAAGGGGAAAATTCCATCATTCATATGTTCACTAGCAATGCTGTTTCCATGACGGGAGTCTGGGTCATAGCTGAGAGGTCCAACAATTTAGCCATGTTAGCTAAATGAAATCTCCGTGTACAGTGGCTGTGTTCTTCTGAATCCCAGATATTGGGGGAAAGCAACAAGGAAGCCATCTTCTTCATACCCTGCTTGTTGAAGTCCAGAGGCAGCTAGCTAGCTTCAGTTTTGTTGGTGTTGATTATTTCACACTAGGCAATCGGTGCCTTCTCGGTCCTTGTATAACAGCCCAATCCTTTCCAGCACTGGCAGTGTGCGCGCCAGGCACGTACTGCATCCTGTGCTGGAGAGGTGCAGGCTGGAGGTCTCAGGGTAAACAGAGAGATGTCTGCTTATGGGGCTACTCAGATCTCCGCCAGCTCTTGAGCTGGCAGAGAGTTGATAAGCCTTGTTCGGGGGGGGGGGGAAGGTCCGGGAGGGAGGATAGGATACAGTGCACTGCAGCAACACTAATCCCACCCCTCCTGGGCCTGATCTACCCCATCTCCACCCCTGCCCATTACGCCCCACCCCTGCTCTCCCCCAGCCCCTGTACTGGCCCGGTGCAGAACTCACCTGCTCCATGGCACAGGGCACTGGACTAGGCAGCGGAATAGCAGCGCAGATCCTGGCACCAGTGCCGCCTACTACGAACGTACTTCATAGCACATTCGTGACACCCAGTGAGGCCGCAGCACTTGCGCTGTTGGGGGATAGGATTGCACCATAAGTCACAATTTTCTCCGTTAAAGATTTACAGGTGGGACCTGTAACAAAATGTTCCCCAGCTTCAAAGAGAACAGTTTCTTGTCAGAACTCCAGCCAGGCTGGAACAGGAGCCTTGCAATGATGTTCAGACTTCACAGGAGGAGGGGAGTTTCAGAAGGGGAAAGAGAAAAAGGACCCATTTTTTTCCTTCCTATTGCTTTGAGGTGTTCCCTTGCTGTGCTACATTGTACTAGAAGGTTGCCCTTGGTGCATTTTATTGCTGTTATTGCACTGAGGTGGCAATAGTATTGGAGGTGGGGAAGGGAAAAGATGTATTTTTTCCTCTCCTTTCACTTGAAATATCTGTTTTATAGTACAGAGATGGGATTTTTTTTTAGTCTAATAGCATGCATTCACCCAAACAGAGTGTGCCCCCCCCATACTTAGCTTGTAAGAGCTTAAGAAGACCAATTTCTTCTCTCCCCTTGCCTTCCATTTTCCTTTTTAAAAGGGAGGGACACACACTGTTAAATACTTTAAAAATGTTTTTTTTTTCTTTTAATTCACAAAACTAATATACCTCTGCTTTTCTAGGGAATCCTCTGAGTATGTAAAAGCCATTACTTTATTTTGGTTAGCCCTCTTCTGCTTCCAATCTGTTAAGCACTCAACCACCTAAGTTTGCTATATTAGGGATGATTATTAAGGATCTGATTCTATTTCAGTTATATTAGTGATATTGTAAAAAAAAGAAAAAGAAAACTACTGCTTGTTGGATAGGGATTAACACCTGAAGGATTTACAATAGGAATTTCAAAATGACAGTACAGGTACCCATCCAACAAAGTGAAAAAAAAAACAGATTGACAAGACCAGACTGCTGGTACCCAGGAACAACCTACTTACAGGATGGACTGAAGAGAGATAATGACAGAATACCACTGGTTGTCCTGTCATTATACCACTGGCTAAAACCACTCCAATATATCATGAATGATGTTCAACCCATCTTGGACAATGACACTTCTCTCCCACAGTCCTTGGGTGGTAGATTTACAGCCTCCTAATAGTAAACAGCTACTCAACACCGGATCACATAAAAGAGACACAACACAAGGACCAGACTCTGAAACAAACCCAAATGCCCATATTCACACAAGCAACATTATTTCAGAACCTAATAACATTAGTCATACCATCAGGGATTGCTTACCTGCTCATCCTCCAACATGATATATGCTATCACCTGTCTTCAGTGCCCTTCTGATGTCTACATAGACAAACAGATCAATCTCTACAGAAAATAATAAATGGACAAGTCTGACATGAAAAATGGCACACTCAGAAGCCCGTGGGAGAGCATTTTGTTTTCCCAGGACACTGTGTTACTGATCTGAAAATCACATTTTTCGATAAAGAAAATATCTTCAAAGGAAGAAGACTCCAGTGTGAGACTTCTGAATTAGAATTTATCAAGATATCTGATGCTGTTCACTCAGGCTTAAATTGAGGAAACGGCTTCCTGTCACATTACAGGCATTAACTTAGTATAGCTAGGAAGATTGTATCACTAATTACTTCTGTTGTGAATTGTCACTGTGTGTTATCTTATACAGTATATACAAAAGCACTACATAGAATTGCCACAGACAATAGCCCTCTTCAGACTGACATTACTTATGCATAGGATGAACATGGAGTTGGGAGGGTGGGGAAAGTGCCCCAGTAAGTTCTACCCCTGCACCAACACATTTGAGAAGTAAGTCCCCTCACAAATTTCAGAATGGCATCCACAGGTAGAAACTCTCCTCTCGTTTGGTTTTTGTTACTGCAGACAAGCAATGAATGCATGGGATCAGGGCTTCACGAGTATATCAGCACAGGGGTGGGACTTACTGGTGCAGTCTCTCCATCTTCCTCACACAATTTGGGACCACGTGGATTTGGGACCACTGAAGAGGGCTTATGCCTTTTGCACTTCTTGGCCATTTGACCTTACTGTTTGAAATTGTTTTCTTCTCTCTATACCTATGTATATACCTGCCAACTGAGAATAAATTTGATATAGCTGATGAAGTGCTAATGGTTAAGGCATTTCTGAAGTTCAGGCTGCAATTCTGTAAAATCTGCTCATTGGCAGCTCTAGACATGGAATGGGGGGGGGGGCTGAATCTAACTTTCCTACCCCCCTCTACATAACTTTTCTCTCCCTCTGCACAACAGGTTGGTGCAATGCTAGCTCCTTAAAAAGGACTGTGTGTGTGTGTGTGTGTGTGTGTGTGTGTGTGTGTGTGTGTGTGTGTGTGTGTAAGTAAGTGTAAGTGTAAGTGTAAGATTGTAAGGTCTAAATTACTAGGAAATACCAAGAGTCACATACAAGCACTCCAGAATTTGTTTCAAGTCATAGTTCCTGACCATGACTGCGTTTTCTGTGTCTGATCTGAATAGTGCATTATTAGTAGAAGCATGAGTTAGAAACATAGGAAGCTGCCTTATACTGAATCAGACCATTAGTCCATCTGTCTCAGTATTGCTAATATTGAGAGGCAGCAGTTCTTCAGGGTTTCAAAGCAAAGTTTTTCTCCACCCTACCCAGAAATTGAGCCTGTGAAATTAGAGTAATTCTTTCAATCTGAAACACTTGATTGGAAACGTGTACAGGACTCTTCCCTGTAATTCAGCACAATCTTGATCAACTTTCCAGTGCCAGTGTAGCCTTGCCAACAGGGCGCACACTGCATTTTGCAGTGCAGTGGCAATCATGGAGGCCTCTTCAGGGTGAGGGAACACTTGTTCCCTTACCTTGGTGCTGCATTGCGGCTGCACCGGCGCTGAAACGTTAGTTAGGATTGCGCTGTAAGGCATTGATTTAAACAATATATTTGAAGTGAAATATATTTCACAGTTTAGAGCAGCGGCTTTCAACCAGTGTATTGTGGCACACTCAGGTGTGCCACGGGGCCAGAGGAGACAGACAGCAACAGCATGGAGGAAGAAGAGGCAACCTGGAACCTTGCGCAGTAGCACAAGTAAAAGAAGCAGCCAGCAAATGGGCTGGAAGCCGCTATTTTGCGTCTCAGTGCAGCACGCTTAGAATAAGCGACCGGAAGCTGCCTCTTTGAGGCTCATGCTGGGTTTAGTGCTGTGCTTGGTATGTACCTGTTTCCCATTCCTACTCTCCTCATCAGAAGCACTGCAGCTCTCGTAGCAACCTCCTGGAGACCTGAGAGCAGAGTGCCTGTTGTTCTGTGTACACAGTGCATGTGAGTGAATCTCATCCCTGAGAGGACCCCTGGGCTTATTAGAATGGATTAAAAATCGGAAGTTAGATGATGACAATGAATCATTTAATGTAATTAAATGATTCATTGTCATGTAATAGTGTAATAATTTAGTTGTGTTAATTAAATTAATGTATTAATTAAATTAATTTAATTGTAATGTAATAATTTAATGTAATCAAATGCCTTGACAATCTTAGAGCTTTGTCAGTGTACCATGAGTTGAAAAAGGTTGAAAATCACTAATTTTGAGTTTTGTACTTTAAATCATTGGTTCCAAGTGGTGGGTCGCGACCCACCATTTGAACCAAAAGCTGCCCCTTGCTCCCTTAAGGGGCAGGGACAGCATAGCAGTGGCAGCAGCAACCCCAGGGATCACTGCTGCAAAAAAACTTTTTAAATGAAATTTCCAGACTTACCAGAGGTCCTGGAGCCCTCTGGAGGGTACGGGGAGGCCTGTGCTACCCTCTGTAAACCCCCCCCCCCTAAGCTTCAGGTTGCCACTATGCAGCGATTTACAACCACTTCTGGTTTCCATGAAAACTGGATGTGGTCATTAATCGCCACATAGTAGCGCTCTGAAGCTTGGGGGGGCTGTGGAGGGTAGCGCTGGCCTCCCCGAACCCTCTGGAGCGCTCCAGAACCCCAAATAAGTCTGGAACTCCTGTGTCTATCCTTTCTCTGCTTAATTGTCTCGAAATCTTAGAAATGATTTTTTTTAACAGACCTTGGCTGTAGGTGAACCGAACATGAGATTCCAAACACTTAGCCACAACCTTGTACAACATACACATGATAAAGTATAAGCATGATGATGATTTTCCCTCATTTATGGAAAAAAAACTTTTTGTACCAGCTGGCTACCAGTTATTCAAGTTTTCAAAGAGGGGCTTTTCCCTATTTAAAATGCTTTGAAGCAAATAATGAAGCTAGTAGCAAATTACTCTTTTCATGGTACTTTTTGTGTGTGCGTCTTAGGGATTGGTGGAGGATGTCACACACATTTTTCTGTTGGTTTGAAAAATCAAATGGCCGAGCAGAATAATTTTGCCTGAAGCAAGAGATTAGAGTCTTACATTTCCAGTGGGTTTAAACTGCAATTGGAATTGTTCGCCTGGTTCTTGAGAATATTGACATTTCTTCCAGCTGCCTATTCCTGAAAGGTTCTAAATGCCCTCAGCTTCCCCAAACTTCATTAAAAAAAAAATGGAGCACTTTTCCAAGGCCCAACAAATATCTATTCTGATTTAATTAAGGGACAAACACTTTCAAGCAACATGACATTGGCCCAGAGCAGTTCTATGTTTAATGTGGTGGCAGTGGCGTGACTCTGAGCTTACTTTGTGTTTCCTTGAATGTAGCTTTTGGGTCAAAGGGAACACTTTTCGTGTATGGCCCAATGGACCCAGGAAGGGGATTAGAATCTCTCCCCCTTCTTGGGCCCGATCCACCAACCACCCTCCTAGAATGTCGTCCTGCCTTTCCATTTCCTGCCGCCTGGCAGGGACGTATTTGTACATACTCGAGTATAAGTCGATCTCATGAATAAGTTGAGAGCAGGTTTTAAACCAAAATCATGGAATTTGCTATGACCCATGGAAATGTCGAGGGTAAAACTTAGGGCTGTATGAATTTCTTTGAATTCTTGAAAATTACCAGTGATTGTTCTGAGGCAGCAACAGAAATTCTCCAAACAGGAAGAAAGAAAACTACAGTATCTTGTTTTGAAGCAGCAGAGAAATGGAGCTATTCCCCAAACAGGAAGAAAGGTGAAGGAGCTTATGGGAATGAGGTGTACAGTACCTTAGCCACCGTATGGCTTAGTGAGGCGTATAGTACTATACTTCCATAGCAGCAGCCCTCACAAAGACTATAACTCCCGTAAGCTCCTTCACCTTTCTTTTTTCCTGTTTGGGGAATAGCTCTGTTTCTGTGTTGCTTCAGAACAAGGTAAAACAGCTCCATTTTTTTACCCACCCCCGTGAGTCCCACTTCTCTGGTTGTCATCTCCCCTCCCCCCCATCTCACCAAGCAGCTGTTCTTAGAAGCCCCATGTATACGTCGACCCAGGTTTTCAGGATCAATTTTAAGGACCTATGCCAGCTATTTTGTTGATATAAATTCGAGGAGAGACAGGGGAAGTGTTGAACTGGGAAAACGGAGATAGGATCCCACAGTGTGTGCTGTTGCTGAGATCCACCCCTTGCCCAGCCCTCTCCACACTCCAAACGTCCCTTGAATTGCCCATGAACTGCTGCCACCTTACCTGCACTGGCACTGCATCCAGGAGCCGCTGTTTCACGTGATTTGCACTGGTGGCCCCGCAACACACAACAGCAGTACACCACTTACGACGCCATAAGCCCTCAATAAGATTGGGCTGTAAAAGCAAAACTGTGTATCTACAGTACTCAGAAGTCCCGTTGTATTCAATGGGGCTTACTCCCAGGAAAGCGTGTATAGGATCGCAATCTTATAATGCAATCCTATGCATATATATTTAGAAGTAAGCCTTACTGCAGCGGTGGGGAACCTCCGGCCCCAGGACCGGATCAGGCCCCTAAGGCCATCCGGTCCGGCCCCCGGAGAGATTGCCAGGAGGCTGCCCAACCAGCCCCTGGAGGCTCCGCCGGGTCCGTGCGTCACCTCCGGAGGCCGGGAGAGGGCCTTTGCATGTCTTCCCCGGCCGCCGCCTCAACCCCTTCTCACCAGGCCGTTGGCCATTTCGCACATGCGTACCACGCCGATGAGGGCAAGCTTTTGCCCTCTTGCCCTCATCGGCATGGTATGCCGGAGGTGACGCGCGGACCCGGCGGCGGCTTCGGATGGTGAGCGCAGAGCCTCCGGAGGCCAATGGGGGGGTGGGGGCAAAAATTAATTAAATAAATAAAAATGGCGCCCGGCCTTATGGCCGGCCCTCAAGCAAATTTCTAATATTTAAAACAGCCCTCGCCAGGGAAAAGGTTCCCCGCCCCTGCCTTACTGAGTTCAATAGTACTCAGTCCCAGGTAAATTTGTATAGCCCCAAACTGCCATGTCAACAAGTGTATAGCCCCAGACTGCCATGTCACAAGTAGATCTTCTGCTGGAGAAGTCTTATGGGTAGCCATTTCAAGTGCCTCAGCTTGTTATTGATGTTATATTGTTGTGTAATCTTGTTAGCTGCCTTGAGACGTGTCCATGATAAGGTGGTATAGAAATCTTTATAATAAATAAAATTTCAAATAGCAACCCTGTAATAAGTACCGTATTGGTCTGAGTATAAGACTCACTTTTTTCTCCTAATTTAAGTTTTTAAACTAGGGATGCGTCTTATAATCAGGCTGTTGCAATTTAATGCCAGTGATTCAATTAAATTTTTTTTAATAGCACCAAACTTTAAGGGTGTGTCTTATAATCAGGTGCGTCTTATACTTGGGACAATATGGTATTAGGAAGGGAACTTTGTAGTGGACACTGTTTTAAAGCCTCTTCCCCCTCTGTATTAGTTATAAGTACTGTAATAGTATTTTCTTGACTTACAATGTCCTCTAGAGAACAGAAGACTTGCAATAGGTTGCAGGCTTCAGGAAAACGACTTTGGATAAGATGCTTATCAATCTGAGACAGAATTGACACTTTTAATGCCAAGTTATGCATGCAGTCTTTCAGAATCTGCTAGATGAGAAATGTGGCCCTACTGACTAATTTGAGCTTTTCACTACTGCATTAGTTTGTCACATATATAACCACTGGCAAAACAATGGGTCATTGCTATGTTAATATTTGTATATCGCAATTATTTTTCCCATAATCATTGCATGTATTTATCACATAAGACTGTACATAATTTTGAGCTGTTTAAGCTGTTCTGAAGGGGCTCTTTGACTGGATTTGGACCATGATCTCGTGGTTAGGGGGACAAGGTTTCTATAGTATAGTATAGTTTCTATAGTCACCATCACATTGCACATTCTTATGGTACCAGGGTTTAGACAGCGAGATTGGCAGAGTCTATTAGCATTCTGTCTAGTCAAGAAAGTCTTTGGATGATAATTTTAAACTATGGAAACTCACATTTAAATATATCTTTCCACTGGCCATGGTCTTTCTGAAGAAATCCATGATATGCCGGGGGGGGGGGGAGCAGAGTCATTAGACTAAGAACAAGAAAAATGCAATAATATTAATTGCCAAAAGAGTGTTAATTTTTGAGAGCAATGCCAATTAGCAACACTGTTCTGTTGTAACGTACACCCTTACTTGCAATTTCATCATTTCAGAAACAATGCAGACTTTAAAAAACGGGACCCTGGAAATTATGCCTGCTTTACAGCGCAATCCTGTGTAACCTTGCACCGGTGTAACAGTAGATGCACCGGTGTAAGTGCACTTATGCCAGTGTAATTGCAGTTACCCCGGTGCATCTGCTGTTACACTGGTGCATCTACTGTTACACCGGTGCAAGGTTACACAAGATAGCGCTGTTATACATTTAAATGCCACCTTTCCAGCAGTGCCAGATGATAAGATCACAGTGTAACAGCTAAAATACAACAAGAAATTCAAAGCCATTTATTAAGGGAACAGCAGCAGGAATAATAGTTCACAAATAACTGTAGCAGAAAACAGCCCGGTCCATTGCAGAGGGCCAAGCCAGATTCACAAAAGCTTTCCTGAAAAGAAAAACCTTAGCAAGCTACCTAAAAATATATTATGACTGTGGCTGGGAAGCCTCCCATGGGAATGACTTCGACCACCTAAGTGCTACTAGGTACCTTTGTAAAATGGTGTGCCCACAGTGGTTTCCTGCAGTCTATATTTAAAGCACCTCAGTTTTATTTATGTTCTCATGTTACCCTTCTGACAGCTTTAATAAACATTTACCATGCCTTAATTAATTGAACATCATGTTGTGAAATGGTGCTAATTATTCTTTTTTCAAGCATTGAACACATTGTCAACAAAATAATAGCACATCAAAATGGCTGACTAATGCTACATTCAACAAAGATTAGAGTAGCTTGAATAATAGTGAAATGAAAATATATTTTAAAAATCTTGTGGAAAGTTCTCCATTCTCTCGTTGAAGGATACGGCCTATCCTTTATCTGAGAGCAGTGAGAAAAGAGATGATTGATGATGATACTTAATATTTATATAGTACTTTCAAGTGTTCAAAATGCTTCACATGTATTATCTTTTTGTTGCCCCTTACAACATTTAAATAAATATTATTATCCCCATATTTCACCTGAGAAACTGAAGCTGACATGGAGTGGCTTGCCTCTCCTGTGGTTGCCATCATCCAGTTCACCAATTTTAGGCAGTCTGATTTCCATATTATGCAAATCTTTGCTAACTGTGCAAATCAAGTGGTGGGTTCCAAATTCCCCCTCCCAGTGCTGATTTGCAGCAAGGAAATGGTCCATTAAACTTTTCTTACACACTGTTGCATGTAACATGTATTTTATTTATTGCAGCATTTCTACCCCACCTTTGCCATAAAATGGTCTCATAAAAATAAAAACTAAAGAAAATAAGGCTGACAGCCCAATCCTATGCATATCTACTCAGAAATAAGTCTCACTGACTTCAATGCGACTTACGTAAGTGCGTATAGGATTGAAACCTAAGGTCCTATATACATTTACCTGGAAGTACGTCCCACTGAACTCAATAGGGATTACTTCTGAGTAGACATGAAGAGAGTTGTGCTGCAGGTCTAGTAAATTAGTCTTCAATTCACTGTGTAGGTGGCAGTATCTTTTATAATATGTTCTTTCTGTTAAACTTGGCAATTGCTTACTATTTTCCTCTATGCAGTTTGGTGCAAACACTTTTAGGTGGCATTTTTATCTCTGACACACTGTTCACAGATGAAAATAGGGACACGCTTGTAACATCCCTGTCCTTATACCAAAGATCAGTTTACATGTCCCACTCCATCCTTTGTTATATACCGTCATTGAAGGCCTCCCCAGCGATTCATTTACCCTGCTCCACCAATTTAAAACCCAAGGGGACAATTATTGTGTTGGGGAAAGAAATACTAGAAAAACATCATTGTCCAATAAACAATGTGTTACCAACAGTTCAGAATTTACCATAGCAGCTGCTGTGTGTAATATAGCAAGATGTGCACTGCATGGTGCCTTCCTGTTCCCATGCCTGCATTTGTCTGTATGTGCGCTAGACAGAGTGCATTCATCCCCCGCTCAGGCTATTATCCTGTGCAGACAAATATGGGAGTCAGTCCCATTGTCAGCTGCTTCTGAGTAAACATGCATAGGATTGTGCTGTCAGAGGTTTAACTTCCGGAGACCTGGGATTGGGCACTGAGTTCTACAAGATAACACCACTAGCAACACAGACAACAGCATTTTAACAAGATATCTTCAAAAGGCATATATACTGTATATAGGGACAAAACAGAGACTGGTTTTCTAGGAAAAAGAATGAGAGAAAAAAAGTCACCATCCCTTGTAAGTAGGGACAGTTCTTGTATGCTTTGATATTACTATTGCAGATTAAAGCAACAACACTAACAGCACAATCTGCAAGCTAGCACAGCTATCCTGTTGATGCTTCCCCCAAGGTCTTCAAGGCAGCCAAATCTGAGCTCTGGAGGGTAAGAAAGTGGGTTCTTATTGGACATACTGTAAAGTGTAAACCCATCATAGATTTGTAATACCTGGACTTCCCAGATTCGTTCAAATCCTTTTGTTTGTCTTCTCCAGGAATGTAAAGTAAGGGCAGGAATTCCTGCTCTTGAAGCTATTTTTTCCCCTGGGGCAGAAGTGAGATCTGCCCATAGACTATAATTGAGGAATTCAGGATTTTAGCATAGCTATGATCTGGCAGCATTATCGCCCCCCTTCCCCCCAGTAGCAGCAAAGACTGGAACTCATGTTATTTCCAGTTTAGGCTTGTTTTGTGTGTTTAATATGTGAATATTTTTTGAGCTTTTAACTATTTTTAGTTTGTATCATTGCCAATACAGTCCATTATATCTATGATGATAGCCCTGCAATGTGGTGCATTTTTAATATTAGAGATAGAGGAATGGAAAGATCCTTAAATGATTTCTGATGATACATCATGGATGCCTTTCTGATTTCTGCATTATAATATGAGCATGCAACTATTAAAATGTAATTTCAGCAAATAATATCTTGCTATAAACTCATATATGAAAATTCTCTCTCTCTCTCTCTCTCTCTCTCTCTCTGACACACACACACACACAATATGCTGTCAGTTTATCTGTGGACCTTTGACTGTGTTTACAATGACAAAAAATCTGTTCAAGTCAAACGCAATGAAACAAGGAGGAAAAATCAGAACATTTCTTTGAATACAACAGAAAGTCAAAAAGCCTGTCCTCATTCATCCCCTCTAAAATATTCTCTCCAGCAGTTCTACAGTTCAGCCCTTCTGGCTGCTTGCTGTAAGAGAAAATCAGTACTAATTGGAAGCAGTGGGATGTGAGTGGAACTAATAGAAGTAGCTGCTCTCCAAATTATCCATCAGGACTTTGTATGGCATTGAAAATAGGCAGCAAGACCTTACCTGAGCAACTGAGAAGAAGCAAATGTTCCTAATGTGAATTATGTTGCTTCTATGTTACTATTGACATAGAAGTGTAATTATTGTCTCCGCTTCTTCCCGGAAGAAAGCAAGAGAGTTCATCAGAATTAACTGAGCCATAATTTTTAATAAGGATCCATGCTATTGCTAGGTATGTATTTAATGTAGTCCAACGTAGCTTCATTCTCCTAACAGGCCATTCAGCCTATACAAAGAAAGGAAGGTAACAAAAGTCTGGTCTTTTGCTTATGTTGGGTGAGCACAGCACAGATCTGGGGAGGAGTTAGCTATTCCGCTCCCATATCCTCTTTAATGGAATCTGATGAGGCTTGTTTAATCCAGGCACCCTCAAGCCCTGAATAGGGAATGGTCAATTGAAGACTAGGTGGACCAATGAGCAAGTATAACCATCACAAAGCTGCTCATACAGCCATGATAAAGCAAAAAGCTCCTTACCCTTTTAGAGGATGTCTGAAGCTGCTTACTAATCTTCTATATTGCCTGTGTGCACCCCTCCAATAAACACACAAGACAAATTTCTTGGAATATAAATTGGGCCACTTCATTGAAAAGCCAATCACATACTTAAGCAACCCTGCAGGGAGCCCAGCCTCATAAATCTCCCTTTTAGTGTGGGCATCTAGCCTGGAGAAGACAGCAAACCACTGTCTATTCCCTTTTTGGACATTCCCACCCTGACTCAAAGCTGCAGCCCATGGCCCAAGCTTCTCTATGCCAGCCCCAAATGGTTGACGAAGCTGGACTACACTGCCTCCCCCAAGCTGGAAAGCCTTTGAAGTTGACTTTGCAATCCAAGCCTGAAGGCTCATCAGCTAGCCTCCCTGAACAAAGAGGCTGTCTGGTTGTTGTTCAGTCATTAAGTCGTGTCTGACCCTTCGTGATCCCATGAACCACATCCCGCCAGGCCTTCCTGTCCTCCACTATCTTCCTGAGTTCGCTCATTTTCATGTTCATTGCATCGGTGATGCTGTCTAACCATCTCATCCTTTGCCTTCCCCTTCTCCTTTTGCCTTCAGTCTTTCCCAGCATCAGAGTATTCTCCAGAGAGTCCTCTCTTCGCATTAGGTGGCCAAAATATTTGAGCTTCAGCCTCAGTACCTGTCCTTCCAGGGAACAGTCAGGGTTGATTTCATTTAGGATTGGCTGATTTGATCTCCTAGCAGTCCAAGGGACTCTCAGGAGTCTTCTCCAGCACCACAGTTCGAAAGCATCTATTCTTCGGCGATCAGTAATAATGGCTCATCCACTGACTTCTGCTTACCTCAGGGGACACACCAAAATTCCTACTCCTGCCTCCTGGCCCTTACAAAACCTGCCACATGGGGAGCTTAACCTAGAGCAGCGGTCACCAAACCGCGGCCCACTGTCCATCTGAAAACAGCGTCTGGGCAAGGCGCAGCTGTGGCGGAACCTTACCGTTCCACCCTGCAGCCTCCTATCTTCACATCCGATCTTTGCAGAAACTCGTGCTGCTGGGCAGCCGCTTCCCCCGGGAAATCTGGGCACAGAGCTGTCTGGGGTGACGTGCAGCAAAAGCGGCTGCCCGGCACGAGTTTCTGCAAAGCTCGGGTGCAAAATTGATCGAAATAAGAAAATTGGTATGGTACCCCCTCAGAGGGGGAAAAGGTAGCCGCTCAACCTGAGTCTAACTAAGGCCATGGATGGAGACAAGGATAGGAAAGGAATACTCAAATTGTAGAGTTGGAGGGAAATAGTAGAGAGACCTATATGACATTTACTTTGGAAAAATAATTTCTTTACCACCATGTCAGAGCAACTTCCAGTCAGTTCTTTCTTTTCATTTAGAGTCTATCCTGCATATCACTCAGTTTGTCAGCAAATTGCATTTGAGATCACAATAGCTTCTAAGATTTTCAGAGATCATTTTGAAATGCTGTTCTTTTAGCTTTGCTTGTCAGCATTTGCTTCTTTTGCTAGAGATTTCTCTCATCCTGTTATCTTTTTAAAAAAACGGTGTTCGAATCCTGGAAACATTTTAACAATATTCATATGCTTATCTGCCCAGGAAAGAGATACAATTTTATCTATCTTTTCTCATCAAGTCATTAACATGAAACTCAGCAATGTAATCATACCCGGCTGGAATTGGGGTCATGCCATAGGCTGGTTGAAAAGGAAGCTTGATGACATGATGATGTATAGCCATTTCACAACGATGCTTTTAACACATAATATCTGCCCCTTAATTACATTTAAAATTTCATTTGAAAAGATTTTATCATTATGGAAATTGCTGTGTAAATGCTCTTGTGATAAGCTGCCTAAAATGTTCTGTTGATGGACTGGAAGGAGAGGCAAAAAAAAAAAAATCTATAGCACTCTTAATGGTAAAGTGTTTTCTTGTTGTTCTACTTGGTCCAGTAAAAATACTCAAGTGATGGTGACACATTTTCCTTTGTTCTTTGGGTGTTGTTATAAAGCTGTCTTGCCTTACTCATGACACTGTTATGTTGCTTCAGTTTGCAGATCTGAATATTTTTCCACACACTCTTGGGTAGACAATCAACACGTTTAAATTTACACTTTACATCTTACAAAGGAGCTTTCTGCTGACATGGATGAATTGGAAATATTAATTCATTAAGAGCCCAATCCTATCCATTTTGCCCCCCTGCTGACACAGCCACGCCAAAAAGGCGCACACTGTATCGGGGGGGGGCAGATTGAGAGGCTTCAGAGGGGAAAGGAATGATTTCCCCTTACCCTTCTGCGTGCTTATCGCTCCACAATGAGTCTCATTGAACCTGTGCCAGCTCTTTAGCTGGTGCAAGTCCAAAGAGAGGAAAAGGGTAGAGAGAGGCTGTTAAAAGAGGGAATAGGATCCAGGGCACACCATTGCTGCCAGATCCAACCCCTCCCACAGCCTCCCTGCCCCCATTCCTCCTCCTTACCTGCCAGGTTTCACCCCCTCCCTGCCCCCACCCCTGCCTTACCTTCTCTTGCGGGCATGGTTGGGTTGGAGCTTTGTCGCCTCTTGCAGCAGCCATTTTACAACAGCGGAAGACTCTTCCACTATCCTAAAGCCCTGCCCCTGATAGCCCCATCCTGGATAGGATTGGGCTACATGTCACGTAGGTTAAGGATTGTTGTATTTACACATTAACATAATGCCATAAACAATTGATATTCCTTTAAGTAGAATGAAAATGTCTTATTTTGCCCCAGCACTGTGACTAGTCTACAATATCTCTTTTCTCCTAATGAAGCATAAGAGGCATCTTGCACTTAGAGGGTTTGCTAGAGGAAAGAACAATAGAATATCAGATACAGCAACCCCAAAATGATAGGCTTTGTTTGTACAGCCTACATGCTGATGTGGGCTACAACTGTATTTTGACTAGTTTCTTTTACAGAGTTTGCTTAGTGCTTGAGAAGAGTGATGGTAGGCACTCTGAAACAGCTTTTCTGATGACCTACTGAAGTCTGTTGTTTGCTTCATTATTATTTCATAGCGCGTTATTTGAGAACTATGGCTATTGTCATTCAGCAATCAGTTTACCTCTTTCCAAGAACCCATCCAAGTAGGAGACAGCCTATGAAGGGAAACTTGCCCAGGGTCCCCTGAAACCTGGAAGCCTGTTAGTTTAAACAATTTTACCCCACTTTTCCCCACAATGTGGTGCCCAAAGTGGCTTACAATAAAATCACAATAAATGACAGACATAATAAAACAATACCAGCAGCATTAAAAAAAACAAAACAAAAGGTAACAGCAATCAAACAGCAGCATGAATGCAACGTAGCACAGCTTATTAGTATGCTTATGGCAGAATAGGTGCAATTCCATGTCGAACGATGCAAAGTAAGTCCTGCCATGAGTCAAAGTGCAGCCACTATCCAACTATATTCTAAGGCAGGGGTTCTCAACCTTTGGAGGCCAGGGTACCCCCTTTTTGTTGTTGTTCAGTCGTTAAGTCGTGTCCGACCCTTTGTGATTCCATGAACCATATCCCGCCAGGCCTTCCTGTCCTCCACTATCTTCCTGAGTTCACTCATTTTCATGTTCGTTGCATTGGTGATGCTGTCTAACCATCTCATCCTTTGCCTTCCCCTTCTCCTTTTGCCTTCAATCTTTCCCAGCTTCAGAGTCTTCTCCAGAGAGTCCTCTCTTCGCATTAGGTGGCCAAAATATGCCTATCATGGTCCAATTTTCTGAAGTACCTCCTTCTAACTAACTGCTAATTAATTGGATCAATCAATTAATTAATTAGGTAATTTAATTGTTAAATTAAAAAGTATTAATTTTAAATGGGAAAAAATTCTTATTTAACTCTCTCTCTCTCTCTCTCTCTCTCTCTCTCTCTCTCTCTCTCTCTCTCTCTCTCTCTCTCTGTGTGAGAAAAAGAGAGAGAGAGAGAGACATGCAAGGATCTCTTTTTTTCTCCAAGTCACACTTCCCAAAATCAACTCCTCTCTCCCCCACCCCACCAAAGTACATATTCCAAAGTATAAAAATAAGCCCAAAACCAAAATCAGAGAGACAGAAGGGCTCCAAAAATAATTACAATTTAAAATCCATGTTAATTAACACTTAGCTGCTGATGGGGCAGATAAGGGGCAGGGCTTTGCGTACCCCCAGAAAGAGAACTGCGTACCCCTAGGGGTACCTGTACCACAGGTTGAGAACCCTTGTTCTAAGGCACTGATATTACCATTGGATATTATTTGAGGCATGTGAAAAAGCTTTTTTTCTACTCAGTCAATATCGATTTTTTCCTTCAATAAAATAGTCTTTTCAGTAGTATTTCATAATACACTTTTGTTACTCATTCCAATGTATATATGATACATTTTGTTGATTATTTTTATGGATATATAACTTCATGGGCAGCCCAATTGTACGTAGGATTAGGCTGCCAGATGTAGTGCTTTGCTGCAATGGAACAGAGTTCTGCTGTCGCAAAATGGCTACCGACTCTGCAAAGAGTGCCCCGTCAGCAGCCATTTTTGAAGTAATGCTGCAAAAGGCAGCAGCGCTCCCCGTCAATTGCTAGACCCCGCTGTGGCCACCAGAGCAAGTAAGGCAGTGACAGTGTTTGTGTTTGGTTCGACTCTCAACTTGCCTCTTCTTCAATTGATCAAATAAACTTTATTATTTATTTAATCAGTGAAGCAGCAAGTTGGAAGTCAAACTAAACCTGAATTCAAACCCCAAAATCAGTTCAAAGCAGAGGCGTGCAGTGCGGGCGTGTGCGGCAGGTGAGGCAACTCCGCCCCCTCGTGGTTCATGGTAAAGCGCCACAGCCTAGCTGGGGGATTTTACACATGCAATATCTGCTTAGTTTTATTTTTAGTTTTAGTTTTAGTTTAGTTGATTAATTTATCTATTAAACTTATTCAAGTTTACATTCCTAATTACATTCTATCTTATATGCAGAGCAATTATTCTAGTCTGACAGCGCAATCCTAACCAAGTTTCCAGTGCCGGTGCAGCTTCAATGCAGCCCCGAGGTAAATGTTCCCTCACCTTGAAGAGGTCTCCATGACAGCCCTTGCACTGCAAAATGTAGTATGCGCCCTGTTAGCACAGCTACACCGGCACTGGAAAGTTGGTTAGGATTGTGCTGTTAGTGTAAGCCCCAACCAGGCCCAGCACCCTACATTTGTGACTCCTCGCAGGATCACACACCCCTGACCCACAAGTCCCAGCAGAACTGGGCCCATTGGGGCGTGACTCTGAGCAGGACCCAACCTGTCAGACCTGTGAGTACTTCTAGGATCACTCCCAGGAAGCTGCTGAGTTCCCACATGAGCTAGCCTGTCAGCCCAGACCCCGGCGCTCTCACCCACCCACCCACCCACCCACCAACCAGCCACACCTGTCATGCCTGGGCGCGCCCAAAGATAAGGGGCATTAAAGATCAGGCCCATGAAAGTGGCATAAAAGGGGAGTCGGGGAGGAAGCAGGACTGATCCTTGTGTGGGAGCACCTGGGGTCATGAGCCTTGTGACTCCCAGGTAACCTGGCCAGCCTCCAGGCATGGTCCCTGTCCACCCTTTCTACAGCTGGCAGCCCTTTATTGACCAGACAATCCCAACTATCACCAATCAGGAGGAGCCTCCCTCCGAGTAAGTCAGGAGTAGCCAACACCCCCTGTCGCTGTCCTAGCTGCTCTTGTTTGGACTCCAGACGTTGGCCTGGGACATCACACACCCTCCAAGGTTTGCCATTTTGCCTGTGCTGGGCTGCTGGATCCGGCTGAAGGTTCCAGTATCACCCCAGAGTTGTCAGACCCAGAAAGGTCTGAGGGATTGAGACGAGCTGCATCCCCCCAGTTATACTGATATGGCTCTTGCATTCAGCACCCCATTGACCTTGCCCAGACGATCCCGCCGCCCCTCGGTGAAGGAACCTGAAAGACTTGCGGGTCGGGGTTACACCCTTATTATTTAAGTTGACCAATAAACGAGCCTGATGTCCCCTGCTTTTCTTTGGTCTGAGTCTCTTCATCTCGACTCAGCAAACCTACCCAAGGCAGGTATGACCACCCAGAACCCCTTTGATGTGCTGCTACCCCCCTGGGGTCCCTCCCAGAGATGTCTTTAGGGGACGGGGTTGGGTCCTCAGGCGGGGGTGGTGTCAAGCGGAAGGGGTGCACTTTCACTGTGCTGCCGCCAAATTTTGGCAGCGGCGCAAAAACACCCCCTCCGGTGTGTTTTTGGCCATTTGTAGGCTTTCCGGAGCCTGGGAGGGTGGGAGGATTGTCAAAAGTGACGTCACACAACCCAGGGCGCGGGGTTTGTGGTGTCATGTGGGGGTTGTTGCATCGACCCCCCCCACGGGCTGTAGCGACGACGCCCCCCCCCACGGGCTGTAGCTACGTCTCTGGTTCCTCCGGCCCCTCTGGGGATGCGACACTGTTCAATTTCTAATCCTCTGTAACAAAGCAAACAAAAAGGAATGGATATATGACTGATCAGCCTCTTGGATGTTGTCAGAAAATAATTAAGGCATGCTGCCAAATGTCACTTTTCATATATACCTTATGGAATAACATGCGATCTGACATCAATTAATTTCTTATCTGATAAAGTATCCTGTAAATCAGTGAGACTCTGATGGGAATAATTTCATAAGTATATGGCAAGAGACCTATTTCTCCTAAGCATACAAAATTCTGAGTCTCTGCTTTGTACAAAGTTGCATTAAACTAAACATGTGGCGAGTCCGGAATATTTCTGTAAACTGTCCAAAACATCTGAGGGTATGAAAAATTGGTGATTGGACAGAGAGAAGTTTGCCACAGCAAAGTATACTGTCAAAGTTGACAATCTGTACAAGGGAAGTCATAACTATTAGGTCAAATATACACTGTAAGACACACATCCATTATATGAGTGTGTATTATATGACAGTGACTTTTACCTTTCATTCTCCCATGGTACATCAGGCTTGTTAATGGGTTTCAGGTGGTCAGGTTTATGTGTAACCATGGTCTGAAAAAGTTATTTGGGTAATGCAGTTTTTATGTTTGGGTTTCCCTAAAGAATTTCCAAGTTATCACAACATCTAGCTAAAAAGACTTTGCTGAGCCTCATTAACCAAGACATGGGATCTTTTTGAAAGGAGCCATTCGATTTCGTACGATTATATCTTTGGCTATTTTGACTTGAGATTAGTCTGAGAAGATTGAAGGTGCAGATATGTTTTTGTCTCTGACTTTATATAAAACATTATATGTTCCAGTAGCATGTATAGTTTGGACTAACAGCGCAATCCTGTGTAACCTTGCACCAGTGTAACAGTAGATGCACTGGTGTAACAGCAGATGCACCGGTGTAAATGCAATTACACTGGCATAAGTGCACTTACACCGGTGCATCTACTGTTACACTGGTGCAAGGTTACACAGGATTACGCTGTTAGAGTGGTAGATTCTGAGGTGGCAATTGAGGTAACCAAGTGCTTTGCTGTGGTCCCAGTGCTTTGCTGTGGGTCAGCCCCAGTTCATATGTTCTCCAGAGTGGTGCTTTATGTGTATGAAGGGAGAGTGAAGTGAGCCCCACCTTCCACTGCAGAGATCATACCCAATGTGCAGTGGGTACTCTATGCCATGGCCTGGTTCATGTGATTCCTGCCCCTCCAAAGTGGGAGGAAAGATTCCATTACCTCCATATGATCATGTCAAGCATCCACAGAATTTCTTTTTCATCTGTGACTGCATCAATGCAGACATGCAACTGCGTCAAAATTCCTCTTTGCTCAGAGTTTTAATCAATGTACATATGTGCTCGTGCTCATCAGTAAGCAGTAAGAGGGGGAAATACATGAACTGAAAACTGGCAAACCGCATGTGTGCCAATTCCAAAATGAATTTTAGAAATTTTTCAAATAGACCGGAAGACAGGCAGAATGAAGTGTGAAGAGATCCAATTCAAAGTACAATAGCAAAATGAAACAGGGGAACATTGATCCGTTGATCTCTACTGCAAATGTTTAGAATTTGCAGGAACTGAAATTGATGTGAGGCAAAACTGCACTGTTTGGGCATTCTTATTTTTACGTATAAGCATTTGCATTAAGCCCAAATGGGGCATTGTTCGTGTAATAATACTGTACAGTACATACAGAGCCTTTGAGTTGGGAGAAGTTGGCAGTAGTTTGCAAATCTAATAAATAAATTGCATTTTTGTTTGCACATCAACCCTTATTCTGACAGCAAAGGATTAAAAAGAATTTGTCTAATAGCCCACTTGCAGTTCTCACCCAGCTAAGAGCTTAATTGAAAATGGCTCGACTTTGGCTGCGTTTGTGTTACGTTCGGCCAATCAGAGCCCGTTGTTTGAGCTTGGGGCGGGACACCAGACGCGTACAGAACGCGAGCAATGTAGCTCCGGCTTTAGTGGGACATGACAGTATAGAATGTCATGATGAGCTCCTGCGCTTACTACTCCCTCACTGGGCATCATTATGCTTAGGCTTACCAGAGTCCCGGAATCGAGGCGTGCGGCGGCCTAGAGAGGATAGACTTACTAAAAGATTCTAGACAAGGAAGCAGCTTTGTTCCCAGTGCATCTTGTTGAGTGCAAGAGATAGTTAGTACAGGACCCCTCACTGCCAAGTCGGCAGCTCCAACCCTCCAGCCCTTCCCTCTAACTTATTGTTTTATATTTGTATATGAGATAATCTTAATGAGCAGGCAGAATACATCTGTAAGTTTGTGGAACTAAAACATTTTTTTTAATTGCAAAGAGTGGGGCAGATAATACACAAAGACCCCATTCAGAGTGTAGGCAGATAGGAATGCTCGTGCCAGGCAGTTAGCTCTCCAAGGAATGTTCCTTTGGCAGTAGCTGCCTTGCTGAAAATGAGGGGAAAACATGAATATTAAAAAAAAAAAAGTTTCTGGCCTGCAATTCCAAAGTGATAAGGGAAGTTGGCTCTTCGACATAAGCTACCAGTTGTGTATTCTGGGTTCTCCTTACTGTTCTCCATTCCTCCTACAGCCATGGCCATGACTGATGTTTTGACATAGTACAAAGTGGCTGTTTATTACTATTGACTGTTGAGGCCTGTGCTCTGAAATGCATTCTGTCAATGGAATGTAACTGAACTTGGCATTTTAAAGCTCTGCTGTTGCAGTAGCTTAGTTTTCCTCGGATCTCTAGGCAGCAAGACCCATGCAGAAGCCTCTGGTTGAAGTTGAAAATGTTACACAGGAAGACATATCATGTCAAGGTTAGAGTTGGCTGGGATCCTGATGGGTTTTTCATTCTCACGGGTGAAATTATATAGGCAGCCCTGGCCTCTTTGGCCATGCCGGAAGATGATACTCTTTAATTCTTTTGTTTGTTTTTAATGTTCTCTTTGTACTCGGACAACACTGTGCCCATATAAAATGAATTATCATGATGAGTGAGGACAGCACTCCCCAGTCAGCATAATATAAGGCACTCATTTTTTGTCTTCAGGAAGGGACAGCAAAAACAAAAGAGGAACAAAAAAACCCCTTTTAAAACATATTCAATATTGATTATTTTATATTTTGAGCAGAATTCTGTGTGAGCGGTCAGTGTGTCAGTCATTCTACAACATTAAGTAATAATCAGTTATTCCCATTTGTGTTTTCCGAATTGAGGAATCTCTGAGTTTATTGGTTTCAGATAGGACCTTTTAAGAAATCACATTGTCAATCTATCTGTAATGTTATGAATTTTTACTGCTAAGTACTTCTGTTGACTTACCTCTGGCATATTTCTCTGACAGCATTTCACATATTTGTTCTCTATTTCCACACAGGAACTTCAGAAAGAAATTGAAACCCATACTGACATCTTCCACAGCCTGGATGAAAATGGACAGAAAATTTTGAGGTCCCTGGAAGGTTCTGATGATGCAGCCTTGTTGCAGAGACGCCTAGATAACATGAACTTCAGATGGACTGAACTTCGGAAAAAATCTCTTAATATTAGGTAGGAGTCAAGCAACAAGGGGAGGGAATACAGGAATTAGCACAGGAGAACGAATTGTCCTTATTCCCCCCAACAGCATATTATTATTATTTTCAAATATTGATAAAGCGAATGGGTTTGCAGTGATTTAAGCAATTTCAAATGTTGAATTACTTTTTTAGAACAGATTAATTTTCTGTTCTATAGAAAATCTGTTTAGAAAAGATTAATTTTCTGATTAATTTTAATATAGAAGAGGTCATAAGATGTGAGGAAATGGATGGGTTTCTATAATCACAACAAGAATGTAGAAAATATAGTGTTATACTGTACAGTCCATTCCTTATCCACATTTGTTCAGTACTAAGTCTCACTGAATTCAGTGAGGCTTATTCCTAAGTCAGCATGCATACGTTTGTAGACTTGGACAATATGGCTGTGATGATCCAAAGCTGAGATAGGCAAAGGTTAATTTTGCATTAATAAGGGCCCTTTTTACACTATACATGGCTTGCCTCTTCCGACATGGGAACCGCTGAAGAGAAAATTTCAAAGGAAATGGCAGCTGCAGCTCCCATTTCTGAAGAGTCAAGTTCTGTATAATGTAAAAAGCAGTTCATGTCTTTGGAAGTAGAAGCTGCATTAAATAACTTGAGAGAAAATTCTGTTTGCTCACATAATTCCTTTACTCCAACGTAAGTGGCTTATCGTAATCGTGAACTTACGTTTTTTGGAATTTTACTGTTGTCCTGTTCTCTACAGAATTATGAATGGGTATTTGTATGGACTGGACAAAGCATAATAATATGGTATCTTAGTCCTAATCCCATTTGCTTGTAAATATTTGGCATTGGTTTTAATAAAATTAAATAGAACTACTTAGACCTATTCTAAGCGTGGGAGGATTTCGGCATTAACGAGCATCCCTTCTGATGGGAGGTGCACGGTCAAGTGTGAAACTAAAAACTAGAAGTAAGAGGACACAAACTATCTTCTGTGTAAAAAGAAGGACCCTCCGGAGAAGCATACAATAAAGGGCACTGTTACAAAAGATCAATTGGAAGAGCATATCTCAAAGGGCTTAATAATTCTCTTCTGAAGTAACCATCCAAGAGTTTTTATAATAGACACTCCAGCACTGCTGCAGTCTTTCTCAGACACACTTTTGCTCAGTTATACCCTGTATGTATGTTGAGGAGAGTTCAGGGGGTGACCAAAGGCAGAAGACTTTTCAAAGTAATAGATGAAATATTAGCTTTTTGGAGCTAAAGCCCTGAGGGAGGTCAGTGTGTGTGATGACAGAAACCATCTTCATAACATTAATCATTAAAAATAAATGAAATATATGAAGCTGAAAAATATTGGTGGCTTGAAAGTAAGAAGAAAATGATTTATTTATTTTTTTCTATAGACTCATATCAGGAAAGGAATATAGCCTTTGGAATCATTTTTTTTTTCACAAGCTTTTCACCCAGGAGTTTAGCAGAATAAAAGAGGCTTGAGAAAAGAAACGCAGCGTGTTAGCCAAACAGAGCCATTTTAATGAAGGTGCTTTTCTACAGTTAACTTGCTGCAGTTTTGATACTGATGACATGAATCAAATCAAAAATAGTAACCGTAGTTTATCATGGTTGCTTTGCCTTCCTGAATTAAACATTAAAGCAACAATCTTGCTCTGTCGAAACAGTAAGTTATAATGAGGGGTTTAGTATAGCCAAAACATGTAGGTGGGAAACAGAGCTAAAGCTTTCATCTTTAATTCTTTTCTTTTTTTAAAGGGGGGGGGAGAGTTTCAATTATCACAGATTACTCTGAGCTAGTTCAGTCTGCCCGTGACGGTAGCATCCAGTTTCATTTCAGAATGGCGTAAATAAGGGTTAAACTAGATGCTACTTGTAAGAGCATGTTGGAAGCTGGGGATTTCGACTCTCCATGTTTTTGCTTTTGCAAAAAGCAGCCAAAGAAGCCTCCCATCTGCACTGGGACTGTTGTGTTGGGTAGGAAGATTTAACCTTTCCCCGATCCCCATTGGGAAGGCTGCTCAGGATGAGAAAGTTTAACTTTTCGTCCCATGTTGTTTCCTTCTGTAAATCCTCTTGCCCAGCTGCTATTTGCCCTGATTGGCAAAGTTTACATAAATACCCTGTGGCTGAAAGCCACAAAAACACGTTTGCAAGGGAGCAGTTTAAACAATTTAGGCAAATTGTATTGACGTAATATGCAGATTAGGGCTACAATCCTATACACCCTTTTCTGAGAGTAAGCCCCACTGAACACAGTGGGACTTGCACTTGAGTAGAAATGCATAGGCTTGCACTGTAGGAGTCCTGAATTTTCTGATTCTGACAACCCTAAGATAGAGTGCTTTCTTACCTGTTTGGACGTTTCCTATTACTGTATTTCAGAGCCACTTGATATGCTGATATCCCCCCAGTGTAAGCCCTGGAGGCCCCAATGGACCTCCTTGGATGTGCACCAGCTCTTTAGCTGGTGCACGTCTGGGGAGGCCGTGTAAGGCCAGCCCGACCCGGGAAGGGGACGTGGATATTGGTGCAGCCCAGTGTTAATATAGGGCTTACCTGGGTCGGGTGGTGCAGAGTCTAGGGGACAGCGGAGTGAGTGGCACCAGCCTCCGCGCTGACACTGCTTACTCTAGAGATGCTGCAAAAGTGCCTTATGGCACTTTCGTGACACCTAAGGCTGGCGGAGCGTGCACTCCGTCGGTGTAACTTTGGGCTGGATTGCGCCCTAAATCATGCTGTCCCACTATGCCCCCATGTGGTGTGCAATGCAGGTTCCACGAGCTTCCAATACCATTCATGCATTGGAGCTAATGCTTTCATAGGGATCTACTTTGATTTGTCTATATACAGGTGACTCAGATTGTGTCATTGTGCGTTGCGTTGTATGCATGTAGTATCAAATGCATGATTGATAGAACTATAGTTGGGGTTGGCATGCCAAGGGAGAACAGAATGGAAAGGTATAGTCTTCGCCACTGTGCCAGAGGATTGGAGGATAGCTAATGTCACGCCAATCTTTAAAAAAGTAAGGAGGGGGGACCCGGGAAACTACAGGCCGGTCAGCCTAACATCTGTTCTAGGGAAGTTGGTGGAAAGTCTCATTAAGGATAAAATCTTAAAACACATAGAAGAACAAGCTTTGCTGAGGGAGAGTCAGCATGGCTTCTGCAAGGGGAAGTCTTGCCTCACAAACCTGTTAGAATTTTTTGAAAAGGTCAACAGGCATGTGGATGCGAGTGAACCCGTGGATATTATATATCTGGATTTTCAGAAGGCGTTTGACACGGTCCCTCATGAAAGGCTCCTGAGAAAACTCCACAGTCAGAGAATAAGAGGGCAGGTCCTCTTGTGGATTAGGAACTGGTTGAAGACCAGGAAACAGCGAGTAGGAGTCAATGGGCAATTTTCACAATGGCGAGAGGTGAAAAGCGGTGTGCCCCAAGGATTGGTCTTGGGACCGGTGCTTTTCAACTTATTCATAAATGACCTGGAGTTGGGGATAAGCAGTGAGGTGGCCAAGTTTGCGGATGACACTAAATGTTTCCGGGTGGTGAAGACCAGCAGGGATTGTGAAGAGCTCCAGAAGGATCTCGCCAAACTGGGAGAATGGGCAGCAAAATGGCAGATGCGCTTCAATGTAAGTAAGTGCAAAGTGATGCACATTGGGGCGAGAAACCAAAATTTCACATATACACTAATGGGTTCTGAGTTGTCTGTGACAGATCAAGAGAGAGATCTTGGGGTGCTGGTGGACAGGTCGATGAAAGTGTCGATCCAGTGTGCGGCGGCTGTGAAGACGGCCAATTCCATGATCGGAATCATTAAAAAAGGAATTGAGAATTAAACGACCAATATCATTATGCCTTTGTACAAATCGATGGTAAGGCCACATCTGGAGTATTGTGTCCAGTTCCGGTCACCACACCTCAAAAAGGATATAGTTGAATTGGAAAAGGTGCAGAAAAGAGCGACCAGATTGATTTGTGGGCTGGAGCACCTCCCTTATGAGGAAAGGCTACAGCGTTTGGGGCTTTTCAGTCTAGAAAAAAGGCGCCTGAGGGGGGACATGATTGAGACGTATAAAATTATGCATGGGATGGAGAGAGTGGATAGAGGGAAATTCTTCTCCCTCTCGCACAACACCAGAACCAGGGGACATGCACTAAAACATGCACTAAAATTGAGTGCATAAAAAAAGAGGGAGAGTTAGAACGGACAAAAAAAAATATTTCTTTACCCAGCGTGTAATTCATCTGTGGAACTCCTTGCTACAGGATGTTGTGATGGCACCTGGCCTAGATGCCTTTAAAAGGGGTTTGGACAGATTCATGGAGGAAAATACCAACATAGGTTACAAGCCATAAGCAACCTCCTGGTTTTAGAAGAAGGTTTTCTCTGTGCCAGGTGCAGGGGAGTGGCAGCAGGAAACAGGATTTATCTTGTTGTCTTGAGTGCTCCCTGAGGCATCTTGTGGGGCCACTGTGTGATACAGGAAGCTGGACTAGATGGGCCTTTGGCCTGATCCAGCAGGGCTCTTCATATGTTCTTATGTTATGACCTCTCATTGTGTGGTGAGTTTGAACTATTGCATGCAGCTTTTAGATAATTTTATTGTTCCTGGAAACGATAAGAGTACCAATTTATGCTTTTCAGGTCTCATTTAGAAGCCAGTTCTGACCAGTGGAGACGACTACACCTTTCTCTTCAGGAACTTCTGGCATGGCTGCAGTTGAAAGAAGATGAGTTAAAGCAACAGTCACCCATTGGTGGAGACCTTCCCACAGTGCAAAAGCAGAATGACACCCATAGGGTACGATCTTTTAAAATAAGTTTTGCAGTTGTTTAACACAAGTTTGGGAATAATTAAAAATAACACTGTGAGAGACCACCAACTGCTCATTAAGGTGAAATGTGTTCATTTCAACAAATCATTGTTTCCAAGTTGGGAGTCAATGTCAGGAACATGCACCCCTTTCCCCTCTTTCCTCCCCTCTCTTGTTCAATTCCTTCTTCCCCACTCTTTCCTTGGTGGTCTCTTAACTGACGTTTAGCGTTAATTCACAACTACTGCTGCATCACTGTGCAGGGGTTTAGTTAGGATTGGGCTGCCTGCCCATGAATTAGGTTAAAATGCTAGCACAGAAAAATAGTAGTTCTAGAAGACATGGGCAAATAAAAGCATACAGTATTTATCAGGAGGCAACAGGAGGATTTCCTTGGGGTCAGAGTTCCACAAACAGAAAAGGCCCATTACTTATGCAAGGTAAAGTGTCAGTGATGTACACAGTGAGTTTGTACTGAAACTCTGACTCAGAGTTTAAGGACCTTGTCTATATGCTCAGCTGAAAATCTAACAACATCATATAACATTCATTTACATCAAAAAGTAGTCATATAAGCCAGGCTCTGACTGAAGTTCTCCTGGAGACCTTCTAGAGGCAGATGGGATTGTAGGGGAACATATATAGGGCAGCAGGAGCTACTGGCCATTGTAAATCTCTGTTCATCCCCTATCTCTTTTAGCTCCTAATCCTTGCTGCTCTTGCCCCTCCTCAACCCCTAGGGATAATTAGCTATTAAAGGAGAGATAAGATAAGCAGAAATAAATAGACAGGTGGCCAGTGTCCCCTGCTCCCCTGTGAGTTTTCCTATGATCCCCATCTCCTTTTTCTTTCTGCTCCTGGGGAGCGTCACAATTCTCCACAATGTAACAGGCCTACAGTTTGATGTGATGAATGTAATGTGTTTCCCAGTACTTGGAAGTTCTGATTTCAATTTTAAAAATCCTGATGCATCTCATCCTTCTTGTTTATCTGCAGAACTCTAATCTTTCTCAGCAAAGAAGCTGATGATAGAGCAGAAATTGGCTACCAAAATGAGATGGCTTCACTGTTTAAACATTTGAGTCGTCAGTGAAGTCTTTCTGTTTCTGAATTTTTAACACTTTTGGTAGCATCCCTCCATAGTCTACTCTAGAACATTCTCCAGTATGAATTTATTGTTTATACAGTTTATAAAGTTTTATCCCATCTGAAAGGTGACTTGGTGGAGTCATTAAGACTGCAAGCCATAAACTGCACATGTTAAATTAGCCTCACTTCAGTCCCATTAAAGTCTCTGGCATTATTTTAGGATCCAGTTGGCTTGCAGATAGCATAAGATATGGATCCCTTGAGGTCTCGTATCAGTGTTAAGTTACCCCTTGGGGTGAGAAATGCTATGGAAATGCATGCTGTCAGAAGTAGTTACAAAGTCTTACCTCTGACTTTATAAAAGCCTTGAACATGCTTCTGTTTTCCATCACACCTACAGAGACCCATGTATCTTGGTCATTCTCTCTCTCTCTCTCTCTCTCTCTCTCTCTCTCTCTCTCTCACACACACACACACACACACGCTGTAGTATTTTTAGAGCAGAGTATGAGACCTGTCTAGTTACAGGCACGTTGGTTCCCTCTGGAACAAAAAGAACAAAAGAGAGTCTTCAAATTTAGGTCATCTTGTCTATTCTTCAAAAGTCTCTTGGGGAGAAAGGGTGAAAAGTAAGAACTGCTTTAAGGTTGCCTGTGACAGATTCTTTATTTGTACTTTGGGGGAGGTTCTCCCCACCCTGTGTTGTATTTCCTGAACAGAGCTTGTGGTGCCCTATAGATTTCCTTTATTGTTGAATAGTGATAGTGCCAAAATAGATAGACAGCCCTTTTAGAATTCCTTCCAAATTCATACAATTTCAATTTAGGCTTCTTAAAAAGATCTGTATTGGCTGACATGTTTTGTGGTCTTTTGAGGCTGCGAGAAAGTGTAAAGTATATTTTGTTATTAATTTATTACATTTGAATTACAGATTTTAACCCTTACATTACAACATGTGAGTTAGATTAAGAGAATAACTTCACAAATCACCCAAAGAGCTTCATAGTGGAGTACGGTTATGAACCTACGCTTCTCACAACCACTCCCAACACTTTGGACACTATATTTTATGTGTTTGGGAATATATATCCTACCTTTTGGCTTCCAAAAGGGCCTCCACGTAGCTCACAATGATGTCATTAAAATGTAACTAATTAAATCATAAAAGCAATATAAAGAAAATACCGTATTGCCCCGAGTATAGGACGTTCCTGATTATAAGCCACACCCTTAAAGTTTGGTGCTATTTTTTAAAAAATAATTTTTAACTTTTTCTAACACATCAGTAGAATAGTAAAACAGTGCAGCTTTAGTACAGTTAAAGGCATAGACACCCTGTCCCTTATTGAATCTGGGCACCCTAGTATAAGTAGCCTTCCCAGATCCAAAGGGGGACAGAGTGCCTACCTTTAACCTTTGGAATTTGGGCAGGTGCAGCTTGTTGCACCCTTCCATGATGATGAGCTGCACCTGCCCAAATTTCAGTGGTTAACAGCACAATCCTATGCATGTCTACTCAGAAGTAAGTCCCATTGCATTCAATGGGGCTTACTCTAGAATTGCAGCCTAAAGGTAGGCACTTTGTCCCCCTTTGGATATGGTAATCCTATGCATGAGCTCTTGCTCTCAACTTTCAAACTGCAGGATCAATAAATATCTTAGTTTCCACAGAGTCCTGGGGCTGGAACTTAAGGGTTAATTTTTTCAAATGCCTCTAAGGCTAGAGGTTGCTAGAGAGATTGTGGCCATTTAGCAAGTGATTAAGAACTGAAAATACAGCTTTTGCAGTTTAAAAAAAGCAAAAGCAAAACACAGCTTTTGCAGTTTAAAAAAAGAAAAAGTGTTTAACCTTTGAAAGAGACTTGGAGAGGCTTGAAAAAGGGAAGCTTTGCAGAAAACTCTAGACAGAAAAGCTAGACTTCGATTGTAGGCCGCACCCCTACTTTAAAGACTTGCCTTAGGGGCAGGCTTACAAGATAGCGTTGCATTCTGGCTCCCCACGCCCCACCCCGGCGATGATCTGGTAAGCCTGCTTAGGGGACAAAAGTGAGTCTTATACTCAGGTCAATACGGTAACTATCAACAATTAAAATTCCATAACAACAAAATTTAACACTAAGCACAAGAACAGCAGGATATGAAGACAAATCAGCAGGCAGACAATCAACACAACTGAAACTGTATGATGCTCCTGGTTGTATTTCGTATAGATAGCAGAAGCAATATTTTGCTTGAACATGGTTTTAGTTGATTTGTGTTTATAAACTCAGTGCATGAGTCTATTTATTCATTGCATTTCTATCTCACCCTTCCTCCAATGAGTTCAGGATAATATACATGGTTCGCTCCCTAGTTTTATCCGCACCACAAACCTGTGAGGTAGATTAGGCTGCTGAGAGATAGTGACGGGCCAAAGGTCAACTAGTGATTTTCATGGCTGGGGGGGGGGGATTTGAACCTAGGTGTCCCTGCTCCTAGTTCAACATTCTAACTGCTACACCACACTGGCTCCCATGAGGTATAGGTATATAATTTTGTCTGTTGGTAAATATGCTGCATACAGCTCCAAAGCTGAACTGTACAATCATTTTATATACTGCTGCTCTATGCTAAAAATTGATGCATCCATTAAAAAAAAGGTGAATGTAGCAACTATGGGAAGTGTCTTTCACGCTCCCCACTACTTCAGGTTGTCAGACGTTTCAAGGGCAGATTTATAAGTTCACTTTCCTTGAGAGCTAAGAGTCCTGGAGACTTATGATACATTTGTAATATCTGTTTATTTGCAGATATGTCGGTTGAACATATCTGCATAAATTAATACCCAAAGCCATAATACCACTCCTGGCCCATAAGCTCCCTAAAGCAGGAACTGCTTTCTTTTTGACTGTGCAGATTCCCACTGTTCCTTTTCTAGGTGCTTGGGCCCAAACCCCACCCTAAGCTTGGAACAACCTGGCTCTTAACATCACATTTACTTCTTGTATAGACTGAGGGAGCACCATGGAATAAGCTGTTTTGCTTTCACACAATACAAAATCAGCACAACGCAAAATGATCTGAGTGTGAATGTGGTTATCTTCATGCCATTCAGTTATGTTGTTTGCCCAGGGCTTTGCTTTCTATGGAAGCGCCCTATTCTGTTTTCCCTTGACAACACTGACAGCGCAACCCTACCCAGCTCCCCCACTGATGCAGCCAGTGGGGGAGGGCAGAACGGGAGACTTCGGAAAGGAAAGGGGATTTAAAATCCCCTTTTAAAGCTTCCTGTTCTGCCCTCCCCCACTGGCTGCATCAGTGGGGGAGCTGGATAGGATTGCACTGTAAACAGTGTTAAGACAAACGTTTTTGTTGTTTTTTTAAGACAAATACTACAAGATAAGGCATTTTAAATCTGGTTCACGACTATGTTCTTATAATTCCAGTAAAAGATATTGTCAAAAGAATATCTAGCTATATTCTCCCAAACAGAATTGATGCTTCTGTAATTAATTTTTTTTAAAGGCTTCCTCTTTTGTTACATTTCATCATTCATTTGGAGGTCGTCAGCTTTCCTAGTTGAAGAGATTTAAAGTCATTCTCAAGAATCTCATGAGAGGCTAGTGAAGGTTTGAATGAGCTAATCAATGTATGCATTATTAAAATGGTGAGCAGAATGCCATTATAGCCCAGGTGTTCCTGACAAATAGAAGGACTTAAATAAAGTAGTTTACTTATTCTTCTGTCAGGTCATATATTATGTGTGTTCGATTTCCTCTATAGTCACCACAAAGTGTGGAAGAAGTTCAAGAATTCAATGAAATTAGCCTGAAATCATTGGTTATAAATTAGACATACATTTAGGCTAATTCTATTATCAATGATAGTCAGCTTTCTTTTGGCATGAATTTATCAGAGCTCTAGGATTATAAATTCTTTTTCTAATCTTAAAAAAAGCCATTCATTGGCACTTAAAGGCATCAATATCAGCCACTGCAGTTGAGTTGAATTAATATATAATTCTGGAAAATATCATGCTATGGAAAAGCAATGCAGCAGGAATTTCCGGTTAAGAGCTGTACTGAGACAACTGGCAACAATGTTTTTAACAGTCTTTTGCTATCTCTGACCTTACATTTTCAGACTGGGATGAAAAGGACTAGGATGAAGTATAAGGATGAAGGGCTTAAGAATTCCAGCAGCCTGTATATAGGTTGAATATTAGGGAAAATATATTCTCTGCAAGAGCAGTTCAGCAGAGGAAAAACACGTAGAGAGTTGTAAAGTCTCTATTTTAAAGGAGGAGACTTGGTAGGTTCTGACAAAGCTACTTTAGGAATAAGATTATGTGCCACAGTGCAGGAACCCCAGATAAGCGTTCTCAGTCCTCTGATTTTTTTTTCCAAGTAAAACGTTTTGAACACTACTTTCAGTACAAGTGAAAAGGAATAGCCAATGACTTCCATATCGTATTTTGAGGGATTCAGGCTCATAGGCACTTCCTTGTAACTGCTCAGTGTCATCCATTTCATATAGTAGTACCCAGATTCAGTGGTGTGCCTGGAATGGCTCCAGGGCGAGTGGGAGGGACCGCATTACACTGGTTTGCAAGGCATGGTGCAGCACCTTGCACCACTTAAGGTGCCTCACTCCCTCCAGGGACACCACTGCCCAGATTAAAAGTGTGAAGAAAGGACATCGCACTGTTTTTCTGTTCTTGAAATAATTATCTGGTTTTAGTTGTACGTCATAAATACAATAATTAACCTGTTTCTGGTAGAAGGTTTGGTTTACCTTCTTCACCAATCATCCTCATTATCATCCTTATGTGAAGTGTAATGCACACAGAAACCAGGGCATTCACATCTTTTGCATAGAATGGTATACATGAGAAAAATGCTAAACATAGAAAAATAGTACTACTTAAAAAACTCAGTATTAATTTTCTCTATTGATTATTCTACCCACTGAGATTTGTGAGATGGAATCCCAAGTTGCTGTCAGGTTAAGAGAGGAAGGACAACAAAAAGAGGTTTGACAGTTAGTCCTAAACACAATATGTAGAAGGCTTCCCAATGGAGTCAGTGTGCTTGGGAGGACATTATGTGAGAGATGCTCCTCCTTTGACATTGTCCAAATAATTATTGGAGTTCTCAATACTAGCTATAACAGAGATAGCGCTCCATGCCTTAGCCAGCAATAGTGAAGTCTTATTTGCCTCACTGGGAACATGCCCTAGATGTCTCCTATGGCTTGAGCCAAGTAAAGTATATGGACATGCTGAGCCCCTGCAACCTACCTTTAAGAAAGTCAGAGAAGCTACAAATGTAGGGAGAATTTGCTTACTCTTTTATCATTGGGCAACAAACCAATGCTACTTATTGGAAATATATTTTTTGTGACAAAGTTGTCAGCAACAGCAAAGTTATGACTATGGATCATTGTGGATTTCCTATTACGTTCTAGGAAATCCTTTGCCTCTCAGGCAGCATTAGCTGTTCCTGTGCAGTTCAACGTAAAGCCAGCTAAGACCTTGTCCCTTCCAGCTAGATTTCAAAGTTTTAAGAAGTCTGATATTAGTCACAGAAGGAGGTCCAGTTTAACAGCAAACAGCTTAATCAGAGCATCTTCCCATTTGTAGCATATGTTCAGTGGCCTCAAGAATATAACACGGTCTTCGTTTTTTCTTGTCTTTTTTTATAAAGGAAAAAATCTTTCTACTCTGAGAATTTTGCAATGGTTTTACCCTCCTTGTTTCTTTCAGTCATTGACCTGTGTGTTCTCCGTTAAGTAGACTGAAATTGACATAGGGAATATTGTACAGAAATGTGACAACTAGCACGCCAATTTACATTTGTTTTGTTTCGTTTCACAGGCCTTTAAGAGGGAACTGAAAACTAAAGAACCTGTTATCTCGAGCACACTTGAGACAGTGCGGATATTCTTAGCCGAACAGCCCTTGGAGGGACTGGAAAAGCTCTACCAGGAGCCTAGAGGTAATTGAATGTAGTGCTGTAATAACATATTGATAGAGGGATAAGCAATGACTAAAAAATCTATAAATTCTTATTGTCAGTGTCAGGACATCTCCATATTTGCAAGCAAAATCTCACTTAGATGGGGACAGGGAGGGTGTGCAAGACATAAGAGCTCAATAAACCTTTTGCCATGTTTTACGTAACTTGCATATTTATAAGTGCAGCCTGAAAGTGGGCAAAACAATTCTGTGTAAATTTACCATGTTCTGTGGACCAATATATTACTCATCAGTTAAGGATTTCTTATATGTTGGGACACAACATTTGCTGACAGGAGAAAACAAAACTAAAACCAAAACAGCTTGTCACTTTTCAGACTTAGAGACAGAGTTCATCTGTTATATTTCAGTGTTGGTGCTACTTCCGTGTGGTCCAGCCATATGCAATTTCAGTAGCATTTGAAAACAACACCTCACATTTATCATCTACTTTGACAATATAAAATCCACCTTATCTGTTTTTTTGTTTGTTTGTTTTGGTTCTCTGCTTTGGAAGGAATTTGTGGGTTTCAATATATGCTAGAGACTGTATTAACAACGCAGTCCTAGGCACATCTACTCAGAAGTAAGACCCATTGAGTTCAATAGGACTTACTCCCAGGTAAATATGTATAGGATTGCAGCCTGAAAGTCCAATCCTATCCGTGCCTTACTCTGGCAGAGCACCGTAAGGCCTGGGCCACTGGTGCAGCACATGCTCAGCTGTTCTGCAGGCTGCTGCCACTTGCGTAAAGCCCCAGAGGCCATGCGAGGGGTGGATCAGGGGATGGTTGGGGTGGATTGGGGCAGGAGAGGTGGGGGCAAATCTTGGTGGCAGCTCCGCATACTGAATTCTATTACCCCATCCAGGTGGAGACCTGCCCCTGAGTCTCCTCAGTCTTATGCCAGCTAAAGAGCTGGTGTAGGTCTGAGGAGACCCACTGGGGATCAGGTGTCCCACAGGGAGGTAGTAAAAATGTATTTTACTTGCCTCTCTTGGGCTGTCTGGTCTCCTGCCTGTCGATAGCATGCAGTGGTTAGTTTAGAGAAATTTTTATTTTTGGGTTCAGAGACCATGGTTAAAATTCTAAAAAGCAAAAATTCTACCTAGCATGCAGTGTGTTCCCCCATCAGCAGCACTACATGCTCTGGGCCAGCAGGTAATAGGATTGGACTGTGAGTAAACTTCCCAACTTTATATTTTTAAAATATGGAGGTATAACCATTTTTTGTTTCCAAGAATCCCTTTTTGTATATTGAAACTGCCTCACACCTTTCAGACTCTGATCCAAGCCTGCACAAAGCCCCATAAACTCCATGTTTTTACAAGATTTTTTATAAAATTCAGACTATTGAGGCACTTCCAATACCCCCCCCCTTTCTAGCACCCTCCATCCTTTTTCTTATCATCTAGCCCAGCGGTTCTCAAACTGGTGGGTTCTGACCCACCAGGAATACCGGAAGACATTGCAACCCCCTTAAGGGGTGTGGCAATGTCGCCGGTGGCACCTTTGGGTGTGGCAATGTTGCCGGAGGGTGCAGTGGGGTGGGCGCAACCCCCTCTGCTGGCTTCCCCGCGCTTCAGATCATCGCTCCAATGCAATCAAGACACACTTCTGGTTTTCATCCGAAACCAGAAGTGGGCCTCAATCGCATCGGAACGACAATCTGAAGCACGGGAGGCCCACAGAGGGGCCCTTCAGAGGACCAGAGCGACCCCTAGTGAGTTTAAAAAACTTTTTCCCTGGCGGTGACACAATCCCGGGACCGCTGCTGCCCCCACCCCGCCCCAGCCAACACTTACAACTTCCCTACCTCGTGGAAATAAATTTGAGAACGGCTGATCTAGCCTATTGAAGACTTCCATAGAACTCAAAAGCTTGCTGTTTGTTACTTGCTCGTAATAAAAAAGTAACTCTACTTTGGGTTTTCCTCTAATGAATCCTCCTACCATTTTTGGATGACATGGAAAGAGATGACTCAGGACCCCAGTTTTGCACTGTGGACATTTTTACACAGTAGGCATTAATAGCACAGGTGTTTTGCGATTAGTGGCCATATTAAATATATCTGATGGATTTCAACCATCCTTTTCCTTTGTGCAGTTAGTCTATGCAATATCTAACAGTTATTGTGTTTCACATTTAGAGTTGCCCCTAGAGGAAAGAGCCCAGAATGTTGCTCGAGTCTTGCGAAGGCAGGCAGAGGAGGTCAAAACAGAATGGGATCAACTGAATCTTCATTCTTCTGACTGGCAAAAAAAGATAGATGAAGCCCTTGAAAGACTGCAAGAACTTCAAGAGGCAATGGATGAGCTGGATCTGAAGCTGCGCCAAGCCGAAGCTATCAAGGGGTCTTGGCAGCCTGTGGGGGATTTGCTGATTGACTCCCTCCAGGATCACCTAGAAAAACTCAAGGTAAGATGATGCTTCTATTCATTGGGGAAAATAAGATTCGATTGTCATTCATCTACTTTTTTTCCTCCAAGAAAGCTAAGTGAGAACAAGTTTCATGATTATGTTTTATTAACAAACACAGAAATCTGAAATTCCTGAGAACTCTATATGAAAATAAAGTTGAAAAATAAAAATAAATAAATAATCTAGTGTCATGTCACATTCAACAAAAAATTAATAGGCCATGAACTTTAGAACTTAGGTTAAACACTAAGAGATTCTAAATACATTCAGATACATTAATCAGTCTTTTTGTGATTAAAAATACTGTCACCTTTTCAAATAAAAAGTATCTTCATTTGCTCTTAATTAAGCATGTTTTTTCCATATAATATAAAAATGGCTGCTACCATTATATGAGTGAAACTATGAGTGGTTAGGAGCTCTTGTATTATCTTTTTGAAAGCCTACTAAATCCTCCTTTGGTGGAAGGCTGTACTATTTTGACCCAATCCTAACCTTACCTTGCACCAGCGGAGCGCACTATTGCAAACATGCTGTAAAGCACATTGGGACAGCACGTCTTTGGGAAACGCCAGCGGGAAGGCCAGTGCCTTCCCGCTGGCGCCAGCACAGTGGAGGATGCTCGTCTGAGCAGGTAAGTCCTGCGCTAGCCAGCGCAGGGGCAGGGGAAGGGCGGGGAGGGGGCAGAACAGGACAGGGCAGTGATGGGGCGGGATGGGCTGATCAGGCCTGGGAGGGGAGGGGGATCAGTGGCACCAACGCACACTGTGTCTTATGCCCCTTCCCGGTCCTGATCCACTGACATGAATTAATGCAGACATTTGCCTGCGATATCGCTGGCGCAGGCCCAAGTTCACCCCTTGCCATGGCCCTTTCCCTGAGGAGACCTCCAGCCTGCTAAATTCTTCTGCAGGATGTAACACAGCCCGTGCTGGTGCCACTGCATTGGCCCAGGGGAATTTAGTTAGGATTAGGCTATTTGTAAGCCTTCTACATGATATACCACTTGCATTCACATCAGCGTTAATGATCAGAGGATAGAGGAGGCAACACTGAGAATGCTAACAGGAAGCGGAGTTTAGCGTTTTCATGTCTGCTTGTTCTGCTGTCCACTTCCTGTTAGCTTTCTCACTGTTGCCTCCTCTAGCAATCCTCTAGCAGCTACAAGTCTAGCGTTTGGTTGTCTACTTCTTGTCTGCTCAGCTGCCTCCTTTTCCCAAAAGCTTACATTTGCAAACGAAGAGAGGTGAGTCAGGAGCATGACAGAATGGGAATTTGAGTAGGATTTGCTAATATCCGTGGTTTCAGGTAACCGTGGCAGCAGCAGAAATATATCACCCGGGGATATGGGGGGGATGCCTGTATCATAAAATAGTTATTTCAGACACCTTTTTCAATTCATTTGAACTTTTTAGCTGTTCACACCTAGATTCAATCTTTCTCAAGTTATTCTACCTCCCTCAATAGGTTCTCCGCTTAATAATATTATTGATCAATAAGTATCAAGTTATCCACTTAATAATCTTATTAAAGAAAGTAGAGCCCCAATCCTATACCCACCCGCACTGACGCAGCCGCACTGCCAGAGCATGCACTGCATCCTGCAAGGGGGGGGGGGGAGTCGCAGAAATCTCCTCCAGGTAAGCCTCCGGAATGGGTCTACTCGGACCTGCAGCAATGAAATTGCTGGCGCAAGTCCAAGTGGACCCAGGCAGACAGATCAAGGCCCAGAAGAGGGATAGGATATTGGCAGCGCTGCTGACAGCACCCCCAGCCCTTGTTTCTTCCCCTGTTCTGCCCACGTCTCCTCCCCCTCCCTGCCTCCCCCCCATCCTCCACGCTTATTTACTGGTGCCAGGGGCATGGAGAATCCGCTGGCAGACCACTGCTGCCGTCGCCACTTGTGGCAGCGGCCCAGCTGCTCCAGACAGCGTGTCGCATTTGTAGCATCCATAAAGGGAGAAAGAGGTAAATCATAAAAAGCAAGAAATATGAAAACATTGTACATCTAAAAAAAAGAATAGGGGAAAAACAGAAAGCTCTGGCAGTTTGAAAACAAAGGATCAGGTTTAGAAAGCAACATTTGTTTGAAAAGAAATTTTACAAACGTAAGGAGAAGTAAGGTGAATGTGAGTGCAAGATTAGAAATTCCAGAAGAAAAATTGTTGCAGAAGTACTGGAGGGGAAAAAAAAACCAGCTAGCAATTTAGCAAGTGAATAAAACCACCTCCGTGGAAAAAAGAATTGTATTTTAAAAAAGCACAAAAGGATGCTAACATACCTCTCCTCCAAAGCAAAGATATTGAGAAGGGGAAAAATATATTCTTCATGTTAAATCCAGTTACTGGGTACAAACAATAATCCAATATAGACTGACATAAAGATGTATGCAAAAAGGAAATTTGCAGGAACAACACTCATGGATGTTTTTGAAACCGAATAAAAAGATATTTGGAAATATATGATAAATTTGGAAAAAAAAATCCAAACAGCCCAATTCTGTCCCCTCCCACATTCTAGTGTTCTCATGTCTGCTTCCCACAACACCAGAACCAGGGGACGTGCACTGAAATTGAATGGAGGGAGAACAGACAAAAGAAAATATTTCATCACCCAGTGTGTAATTAATCTGTGGAACTCCTTACCACAGGATTTGGTGATGGCACCCGGCCTAGATGCCTTTAAAAGGGAATTGGATAGATTCATGAAGGAAAAGTCCATCACAAGTTACAAGCTATAAGCAACCTCCTGGTTTTAGAAGAGGATTTTCTCTGTATGCCAAGTTCAAGGGAGTGGCAACAGGATACAGGTATCTTGTTCTCTTGTGTGCTCCCTGAGGCATCTGGTGGGGCCACTGTGAGATACAAGAAGCTGGACTAGATGGGCCTTTGGCCTGATCCAGCAGGGCTCTTCTTATGTTCTTAGTATGGAGCTGTGCCAATGGAGTGTGAAATGCATGCTGTGGTGGAGGGGTGATCAGTCAGCCTGCAAGAGGTAAGTAAAAATATTTTACTTAGCTCCAGGTAGGCTGCCTGATTGCCTATGGGTCTCCTCGGACCTACGCCAGCCATTTTGCTGGTGCAAGGTCGAGGAGAGCCATGGGCATGTCGGATTGGTAAATGTGGTATAGGATCTGGCAAAAATCACTGCTGCCGGATCCACCCTCGACACACTCCTAGTTCCTCCCCCTCCCCACCAGTTCCTCCCCCTGCCCTCCCTGTCCCTGACCACGAACTGCCCCCACACCAGCCTACCTGCCCTGGCACTGTCCGGGTTTCACAGCGTCAGGGATGCATCGCTGCAGCCACCTTGCAGCAGCAGCCTCAGATGATGTGGAAAACATTATGTGGCCTGATTGTGTGTGTGTGATTCTGGACATTTCAGTTTGTATAATAGATATAATTTAGAATAACAGCATGAAGAGATGGGAGTGTTAGCCAAAATGCCAGTTAATTTGGGGAATAGCTTTAAATATAGCAATTTGGCATGTTCTGGGATCTTTACCTGTGTATACCAGAGTCCAGCTTCACAGAATTCCGTTTTAAATAATATTGAGAACACACGTGGTTACTTTCCAATATTTACTAAATAGTTCAGGCAAGAATCATACAAAAAGAAAATACAGTTCAATATGCATCACTTCAATCATACTCCCAAAGCATAAAAGATCTAGGAACTTAGGTACAGAGATTTAGCAGGGTTCTTGCTAGAGTTCACCTTGGCTTGCAGTGCTGTAGCATTGAATGAAAAGTAGGACTAGCAGTCTGTAGGAATGACTGAGAAGTCAAATTAAGAGTGGGGGGGTATTGGGAGAAGGGGGATAAATAAAATGATTCCCAGGTTCTGAACAAGCTGGGTTCAGGAACCAAATCACTGACTAACTGAGGGGTAATGCAAAGAGAAGGGAGGGGGGGGGGTTGCAAGAGAGAGGGAGGGGGGCAAAAGGGGGGAAGGGGAACAAGGCAGCTCACCAGTACCAGTTCAAACCGCAGGAGGAACAGAAGAGAGGGCTTCCCTGTCTGTCCTGACCTTTTATAGGAAACGGAGCACATGTAAGGAGGATCTCCAGGTACACATACAAACAGGAAACAGGGGTCCTAGAAGGGACACCTCAGTGCATCTCTGGGTAAACCATATGATGGGGAAGAGGGTGATTAGGATTTTGATGGCCCAGTCGTTACTGAGACAAAGCAGAGGCTGGGTTGAGTCATCTCAGGTGTTCCTCTGTATTGTTTCTTCTAGGAACATACTTAGCATCACAGTGGGGGGAGGGGGAGATGCAGAGTTGTTTGTGAGAGCTTGACCACATAGCGAAATGGAGTCTGCTGACAAAGCCAAGTCTCTGGAAAGTCCTCTGTATTGTCTTCTCCCAGAAACGTAGGGGGAGGAATGCAGAATCAGTGGGGGAGGAATGCAGAGTAGAGTCAGTGAGAACTTCTTGGACACATGTTAAAATGGAGTCTGCTTCTCAGGTATTCTTTCCCTCTGGTTCATCTTCTGGCCTTGGGGGAAGTCCTTACAGCATGGCTCCTGGTGTTCCTTGTTACAGTCCTGGTCATGCACATGTTTCAGTTTTGCTCTCAATCCTTTTCAAAAAGTCTCATGGCAATAAATAGTTTTAAAAAGTTATTTCGTAACAGGAGACATCTATAAGCATCTCAGTAAGCATAAACAAAGTTGTTCTCGTGGTTGCAAAAGGTAGAACACAGCAAAAACACTGAAAATTAAGACACAAAGGCATATAATAGTTCAAAGCAGACTGACATAAAGGTGCATGAAAAACATACATAACAAGTAAAGAACGTAACAAAAGCTGCACCAGTTTTGTAGGTATACCATGTTTCTGTATAGCTACATTATAATACATATTGGCTTGTGCAATATACAGGAGGAAAGTAAAGCATCTCTGCTCTGTGGCTTGTCAGTTACAACTGAACTACAGGCTATTACCATTTATCAAGTGAGATGAGTTATGCTGATGTAATTGCCTCCATAAATGCAGGCATTTCTAATCTGTACCCAACCCCATATTGTTCATTTCTGTAGTAGTATAAACAGTGAACATGAACAATATTACTGAGTTTTATGTGGTGGTGCTGGCATACAGGTATGCATGGTATCCTAATGGCACCGTTAGGAGGTTGTGAATTGGCTGGAAAACAGATGCTATCACATCCAACTTTATTTGACAGCACAGATGCTATTGCAGTCTGGTTTTATGTTATTGGTGTTTAGATTGCATTAGAAATTGGTTTTTCATTGGACGCCCATTTTTTTTAATACCAAAGAGATCATATGTATCCTGTAAAAGCACAGAGCTTTTAATAATAGCAAGTAATGTTTGGCTGCTGCTTCATCAGCACTACCATGATCAGTTTTGCCTCGCATTACATCTAAATCCTTTGGAATAATATGAAACCTTGAAAATGCCCTTACTTCAATCCACCAAATAGAACTATTTCTGCTTATAAAGACGTCTTATTTAGTATCGGTGAACTGCTGGTATGAGAACATTTTAATTCAGCTGCAGCTTGTAAACTATAAAGTTGGGTGCCCAGAGTTAATGCAGATACTGGCTTGACTAGATCAACTGTCCACTCTCCAACCACAATCCTTGCCTGAAACTTAATTTAGTTCCCTTGAAGGCACAGTGACTTAAAATTGCCATAATCACCCCCTTAAGTCAGAGAGCTAAATAGCACAGCGGCTCAAAGGATTCCTTCTGAAATATTATAACTTGAATAGCCTTTATTCCTGCTTTTAATCCTAATATTAGCTGTCCATATAAAGCTAAGCTTTTCCTTTAGATGGGCATGGCCTGCTGATTTCAGTGTGAGCTCTACATGCACATATAGGAACAAAATATGACTCTTCAGTGGTAGTGGTCTTTGAAATAGACTTTTATTAGCACGCGGATGAACTGACTTATATATAAGGGTTTTCTGTGTCTTTTTATCTGTTTTCAAAGTTCAGCACTGGACTAAAAAAGGTTTAAAGAAGCCTGCATCATATTGGCTGACTTCTAGAAGTACAAGGAAAATCCCAAACTTAAAAAAGTCTATTTCATTTTGTGCGTGCACTCTGTAGCTATTTACATTCACCTTGATGTGTTATCTTTTGCAACCAGGATTGGCCCTAGGACCAGTTCTGGGCCTCCTTACGTGCATGTGCACACTCCACCACCACTCCCAGCTCACCCTTCCCCACTGGCTTATGTAGGGGCTGGATAGGTGGCAGACTGTCTGCAGGTGGGTGGAGGCAGTTGCTGGTTGACCATCTGCTGCTTCTCCAGTGCTGTGAGCCTGTTTGAAAGAGATTGTGAGCCTGTTTGAAAGAGAGACTCCAGGTGTCTTACCACCATCAGGGCACCTTGGCAGTCCAGAGTGGCCCTACCCAGTCAGGGGAGGAAGTGGGATCTGCCAAATGGATCAGCAGTGGGAGGCCCTGCAGTGAGCCTCCGGGAACAATGGGTGTGGCTACGGCCACGGAGTCAGCTGAAGAAATAGCCTGTCGATCTTCTGAGCAGCAGGCACTCATTGCACCTGCACAAGCACAGGACTTGGAAACAAATATGTTGACCCTTGCATGCCTGCTTGGCTTCTCCTGTAAGCCAGGGCCAACCAATGTAGAGGTGGGCATGGACAATTCACCCGCTGTATGGGATTGCAGGAGCAACCTTCCAAACTGGACCGAGTTAACTGCCAGGAAAGTTATCCATGTTAGTGTATTAGGAGCCAATGCTCCAAGACTTTTTGTCAGGTCCCACAATGTCTAGAGAAATCCTATGGCAAATCCTCAGTTTTCAAAGACCTGACTGACCTGAAACGGCAAAGGGAAACACAGCCTTGACTTCTGCTACTGGCCCCACCCTCAGTGTCTGCTTAACCAATAGCCAGCCTGACTCTAAGCATTATGTACTGGGGTGGGACTGGGCAAAGCTGCCCCCACCTCTAGCATCTGGTGGAACAGCGATATATTTTTTTAAATCATTGTTTTCTAAAAACGTTCTGTTATCTGAGCATATTTTTAAGTTACCGTAAATAGTTGGCGCTGTCATTGTTATGCACACAAGGGACTCATTTGGATGCTTCACCTATCAAGTATGCAGATAGCATGACTATGAACTAACTACCGCACATAAGCAAGTCAGGGAGTGAAACAAAATCAATTTATCAAGCTAACACGGTAATTAGTTTAGTTTGGAAGTATATGAAGTAAGGAGTAGAATGAACACAAGGCTGTCTGGAATACTTGATCCATGATCATTTTGCATTTAATATTCCTCTTTCCTTTCCTATCTTATTTGTTTATGATTTGGAACAAATATTAATAAACTCCAAAGTTATTGTTTGCTTCCTGAATGGGCTTGGCAGTTGTATGCAGAAGACATTGACAATAACTTTGGTAGCTTTCTGGTGAAACTGCAATTTTGTAATTTTGTGTGCTTGCTGGGGCGGGGAGATGGTGGCGGCAGCGATCCGGGGATCACACCACTGCCGTGGACAAAAGGAGTATTTTTAGACTTACCGGGGGTCAGGCCGTCCTCTGGAGGGTGCGGTGGGGCCCGGGGCCCTCACATCGGGCCTCCCCAAGCCTCCAAATAGTTCCTGGAGGTGAATAAAGCCCACTTCCAGTTTTCAGGGAAACCAGGAAGTAAACCAGACAGGACGTAAACCAGAAGAGGGCTTCAATTGCTTCCACTAGCCATTTTGGAGGCTTGGGAACACCTGTGGGGGGGCGTGGGTTGCCCGCAGCCTCCGGAGGACGGCCTGACCCATGGTAAGTCTAAAAGTACCCCTTTTGTCCCTGGCAGTGGCGCGATCCCTGGATTGCTGCCGTCGCCATCGCAGGTCGCCACTCCCCTTAAGGGGGTAGCAACCTGCCCCTTTTCCAAGTGGTTGGTCGCAACCCACTGCTTTGAGAACCCCTGTGTTAGAGCATTGGCTTTTTACTACCAAGCTTAGGAAATGCTCTTGTTTAACAGTTGATTCTGTGGAGATTCATGTTGTTCCTTATTAAAATCTAACCTACCTTTTCTTGATCAGAAAATAGATTCTAATCTTTTGAACATCAGCATACAATGTTTTCTTGCTGATTCTTATTAGATTTGGTTTCGAACTAGAATAGATTTTGAACTATCACAATACAATTCTCCTAATGAGTAATTTGTATTTGGTCTGTAATTTATTACCTGTAGATAGAACTGATATTTCCAATAAGAGGTCTGTGCCCTTTGCTGGCTGCGCAGCAGCTCCTCATAATTTCCAGATGCTCCCTTATGTGCATGTGCACACTCCACCAGCACATTTGGCAACATTGTCAGACCTCCAGGAATGCCAAGCTCCAAACTGCACGTAGCTTGGCTTCAGAGGACTTTAAACTGTGTGACCGCATGGCCACAAAGCTTAAAGGGAACAGTGGATAGTACACCTTAAGGTAAGCATATTCTATCACACTACTGCATGTCAGAGATGTACTTTTGTAGTAGTTACTAAATACTACTCTTGATCTCTGTGGACCAAAAGTATTTATGAAAAAGCAAACAACAGTATGATGCCTGAGTATGTATGTCAAGCATCAGTTGTTTCCTTTAGTCGATTATGTACTGTATATATGAAATTTAGTGACAGTGCACAAGAATTTCTCTGTTAGATATCTCTACCAGAATTAAAGCACATAGGGTGTGTTGACACTCATGGGCAGCCCGATCCTGTCTAAGATGCACCGGGTGGTCGAAATGTCCGACCGCTGCATCCTAGGTAGGATATGGCCTTTGCCAGCATGGCCAGGGATCACCTCGGGGGAAAGGAACGTTCATCCCCTTCCACTAGTGTAAGCCCATGAAGCCCCAATAGGCCTCCTCGGATGCACACCAGTTCTTTAGCTGGCGCACAACTGGGGAGGCCATGTAAGCCTGGCCTGGGAAGGGGCTTGGGATATTGGCACAGCCTGGTGACGATATCCCCATCCCCTGCCAGGCCTGGGCCAGCCAATGGCCCCCTCTCCTACCACCCCGGCCCTCCCTACCCACGTCCTCCAGCTGCCCAGCACAGGGCTTACCTGTGTCCGGTGGAGTCCAGGGGGTCTCCACACCAGTACTGCTTACTCTCTCGGTGCCGCAAAAGTGCCTTACGGCACTTTTGTGACACCTAAGGCCAGTGGAGCACACACTCCGCCGGTTTAAAGATAGGCTGGAGTGTGCCGTTAGACACACTTGTGATACCTTTATAACAAACGTGTTACAGCAGTGGTGTAGCTGGCGGGGAGAGGACCAGCCCCATGGCACTCTGGCGGTTTCCCACCATCTCCATAGGGGGTGCGCAGTGTTTGCCACTTGAAGCATCAAGTGCTGTGAAATAGGCCTTCCTGCCTGCCCTGTACTTCGATTGGGCTCGAAATTGAACCGTTCTGGAAGCGGGGGGTGGTGACGCGCAGGCACAGGGGGTGACGTCATGGCCTGGAGGATGATGTGAGGCATTGCAATGTCTTCCCACGCCAGGCAGCAGCCGGGCTGGCGACGTCACTGTGTTATAGCATTATCTATAAAATAGTGGTTGAAGGAGTATGACATGTACAGTATATGTTCTGTATACCTGATACATGAAATTATGGTACCAGGAAACAGTCTAGAATGTCCAACTCTGAAAAGCCTCATGTGAGAACATTATTTGAAAGAAATATTTGCAATTTTCATCCATCTTCTTCATCATCATCATCATCATCATCATCATCATCATCATCATCATCATCATCATCATCATCATCATCATCCCACTTGTCTGTTCCTATTCAGGGATCCTGGCATACCTGGCAGGCATAAACATAATTTATCCTGTCCTCTTATAATAGGGTGAAGGGGCAGATAAACTGCTTTGTCTCTTGTCACACTGCCATTTGCAGGTGCACAATCACCTTCTACTTCTATGAAAGGACGGTGGGCCTTCCACATATTTATTTTGATAGGACCCTTTTTATCCAGTTGCAAGAGCAACTTCAGGTCACATAATGCAGAGGGAAAATCTGTTTTCATTACTTTCTTTCATGTGTTTGTGCTGTTATGTTCAGGTTGTTACTACCGTATTTTTTTCCCATCTACACATGTTTCTATTTGATTCTCCAAGCAAATATTCTTCCAAGTCTTTTTCAGAAGAAGAAAGCATCTTCATAGTATCTGTACAGTGACCAGCATTCCGCAGCTCACTGTCTCACATGATATGATCAACTCAGATTATGCTCTCATCTTTTCTGAGATAAATTATCTGCAACTCTGCACTGATATTTATAATTTCTTGATGTCTCTTTTCATCTCTGTTCTTTATAAATACTCTTCTTAAACATTTTCATTTCAGTTGGAATCTCTTTCCTCTGACCTATCCATTGTTCCAACCACAGCATGTAGCCATACTGTATTTGTCAAAAGAGTTACTAAAATTGTTCTTCTAGCTCAACATCACAATTGAGTTGTTTCCAGCTCTCGTCAACATCATGGAACAGGTGAAAATTGTCCCCAACCACTACGAATGGATGTTAGGCTTATTCCTAAAATTAACCTCACAGGGAGGGTTTAGAGGTGCCACTCATAAGCTTCTTAGATGGTTCTGCCATAAGCCTCCAATAAGAGCATAAATACAAAATCCAATTTTCTCTGTAACTTGTACTAAGGTATTTGGATAGCAGCAACTGCTTCTGCTGGACATAAACCCTAATTGGCTGTCACTTCTTTTATACATCAGTCCTTCACAAAGTCTTTTCTCTCTCATTTATCTCCTGCCATTTCATCATGTGCATAATTAACTCGCTGGGTCAATGCATACTACACTCCTGAGAAACCAGTATAGTCTTTCTGTATTTGTCAGGCACTTTCCCAGTAGGGATGAGTAGACAAGGTTTGTTGCCATTATCATCATCATGGTATGACATATAGTTCTTTACATTCTTTTAACTCTGCTGGTTTGTGTTTCATTTCTAATGGATTATAACCAATACTTTTCAATAGATGCAATATTGAAAAGGGATCTGAGCCACTTTTCATATACCTGGACTACCTAGCTGGTCTTGAGTAAGCCGTGGTCTCACAGCCCTGGCTCACCTGGAGTACATAGCATTACTCTACCCCATAGAGTTTTCATTAGTATTTAGAAGCTAAGAAGCAAGGCTGTTCCTTTCATTTGTGAAGTGGAGCAAGCAGTGTGTCTCTGTTCCACCACAAAAAACAGAATCTGCATTTGGAGAAGGAAAATCCCTTTTCTCTTCATTGCGATGTGGTTACGAGATTCCTCTTCTTTAGTCCTTTGCTGTCTTGCATTCCAGGAAGCCTTACATAAGCCCCACCTGAACTCAGCACATCCATCTATATTCTCATGGGGTTTCCTGATACTGCAAGGCCCCCTAGGCCTGCAAATGAGAATCCCACTACAGACCACAATTGTTGCTATATAGTCTTTGGTATTCCTCGTGTTGAATCATCCAGATGTTGCCCATGTCTCAGCAGGAATCAAGGGGAATATGGACTGGCCATCCTAGCAGTCCCTTTGTTGGGTTAGACTAAACATTTTATTTATTTACAGTATTTTTATCCCGCCTTTCTCCCCGAAGGGACCCAAGGCGGCTTACAACAAAAAAAGAAAATACAATACAAAAAATAATCACATTTTAAAACAGTAAAAAAAATTAATGAAAATTAATAAAAACGGTATCTAAAAATCGATTAAAAAGATCATAGCACAATTAAAACAGGAGCATAAAAACAGCAGCACCCCCACCTGTAGCAGCAAGATGTAAAAAAAGGCAAGGGCTCAGAAGGCTTCCTTGAACAAGAAGGTTTTTAGGCCTCGCCGGAAAGTGTCCAAGGACGGAGCAGTTTGTAAGTCAAAGGGGAGGGAATTCCATAAGGTTGGTGCCACTACTGAGAAGGCCCTGTTTCTGGCCGCCTCCCCTCGCACTTCCCTGGGCGACGGCACCCGTAAAAGGGCCTTCTCTGATGGTCTAAGGAGACGAGCCGGACTATATAGGAGTAGGCGGTCTCTCAAATATCCTGGCCCCAAGCCGTATAGGGCTTTAAAGGTCAAAACCAGCACTTTGAATTGGGCCCGGAAATGAATCGGCAGCCAGTGCAGCTGTCGGAGGAGCAGCCCGACAGAGTCGAACCGCCTACCTCCAGTGACCACACGGGCCTCCGCATTCTGCACTAATTGCAGTTTCCGAACCGTCTTCAAGGGCAGCCCCACGTAGAGCGCGTTACAATAATCTAGTCGCAATGTCACCGTGGCATGGATCACCGTGGTCACGTCTGCACGATCCAAGTACGGTCGCAGCTGCACGATCCAAGTACAGTCGCCGAAGCTGGGCAAAGGCCCCCCTGGCCACAGCCGCCAGCTGGGAATCCAGGAGCAGCTGCAGATCCAGGCGGACCCCCAAGCTGCGGACCTACTCCTTCAGAGGGAGTGCAACCCCCTTCAGAGTAGGATGATACTCTAGTACCTGCATCGTGGATTTCCGGACCAGGAGAACCTCTGTCTTGTCCGGGTTTAGTTTCAGCTTATTAGCCCTCATCCAGATCCCAACCGCCTCCAGGCAGCACTCCAGAACCTCAACAGCCACCCTGGAATCGGGTGGAAAGGAGAGATGGAGCTGGGTGTCATCAGCATATTGATAGCACCCAACTCCAAATCCCCAGATGACCTCTCCCAGCGGTTTCATGTAGGTGTTAAATAACATGGGGGACAAGATGGAACCCTGCGGCACCCCACACCTCAAAATACAGCCAATCATATATCAACATTTTTTTAACCAGTAAATAATAATGGTAGTGATCATTGCTGTATCTTTAGTTCTGTCTCCCATTCACTAGGAAACCTGATCAGTAGGAAGATGTTGAATACATGTACTTCTTAACAATATCCATGACTGCTCTTTATTGCTCAATTGCTCATAAAAATCCCTTGCCATCTTCTATTGATTGTTATCATACGCTGGTAGACATACTTCAAAGCTGTGTTCTTTGCCTCTTCTTGCCTAACTTGTAGATATCCTTATGGCTTGTTTAAAGTAGTACATTGAAATATGTCATTGGTCTGATATTGGATAAATGTCACATTGAGCACAACACAGACACTCAGTTTCCAACATTAAACCATGAAACCCTTTTAGCATTTCCAAGTTGCTACAGAATTTGATGATGTTAGTGCCTGGTTTTGTAGTGATTCACAGCCGGATAAACTTGAAATGCCAACTCTGTCTGAGAAAGCAGATGTGGACAAGAAAAGGCTTATACCTTTACAGTACTGCGCTGGGTCACAGTTGTCGTATCAGAAAATAATATTGGCTAAAGCTAGATAAATCTGAATGTTTATTGGTGATTTATTATGGGAGGAGGTGTATTTTGAGGGGCTCTAGGATACTGTAGTGCTGGTGGGTGCCATTGTGGGGGACGTATTTGCTTTGGGTTTTTTTTTTTTGGTGTTTTGTTGCTTGAGTCAAGTCCCTGCTAGGGGGATGTATTTGTGGTACAAGGAAGGGGGAGTGGTGCCAGGGGAGATATAGTGGCCAGGGGAGATATAGTGGTGGAAACAGGACAGGCCATTCCAGGAGAAGGAAAGACTATTGTTGGTGGACTGTTCTTCTTTCTGGTCCTTCTCCCTGCCTTTGAACTAACAACAGTGCTTCTAGTCTGAAGCTGCTGCTGTTCAATGCCAGGTCAGTAAATAATAAGAGCACCCTTATTAGCCTTAGCCTTAGATGAGGGTGCTGACCTGTCATGCGTAACTGAAGCCTACAGCCCAACCCTACCTAACTCCTCATGTAGCAATGTAGCAGCGCCAACTGCATCCTGCAGGGGAGTTTTGGCCTTCGGAGGCCTCCTTGGTATAAGACAGAGGTTCCCAAACTTCCAGGCAGAGCTTTCTGTGCTGCAAGTTGCTGCGAGGTCCCCCGACAGCAACTACAGCACTCCAGAGATCGTGCTGGAACTGGGGGGAAAGGGGGCTTTTTTGACTCACATGGGGTTGTGCTCGCCCTCCGGAGGATGCAGGGGAGCCGCAGACCCCTGTGCGGGCCTCCCCGCACCCCAAATTAGCTTCTAAAAGCGATTTAAAACTACTTCCAGTTTTCGCCAGAACCAGGAAATAAAACGGAAGTTTTAAATCGCTTTTAGAAGCTAATCTGGGGTGTGGGGAGGCCCGCACAGGGGTCCGCGGGGCCCCTGCACCCGCCGGAGGGCGAGCACAACCCCTGGTGAGTCAAAAAAGCCCCCTTTTCCCCGGGTCCAGCATGATCTCTGGAGTGGTTTTGCACGTCACAGAATGTTGCCACCCCCCTTAAGGGGGTAGCAACCAATTCTTCCTGACCTCTGGTATAAGGGAACATTTGTTCCCTTGTCCCAGGGAAGGCCAGCAATATTGCTGACACAAGTTCGCATGGACCTGTGAAGGTAGATTGAGCCCAGGAAGGGGTGAGGATTCGGCGGATGCCGCTGCTGCTGAACCCGTCCCTTCCTCGGCCTGATTCACTCTCCTCCCCGCTTCTGTCACCTCGCTGTTCCACACAGCCCCCACCCTGTTTGACCTCCTCCCTGCATGGTCCTACCTGGGGTGACGAAGGTCTGGTATCTGTCGCCATGTGAAGCCAGCCGCTTGCCACTTCCGGCAGCAGCCAGCCTGCATGCTCCGGCGTGTTGCCTTTCACATCAGCCAGAAAGCTTCACAGCTGGAACACTAGTTCTGGCAGCATAACACTCCTTCAGGATTGGGCCATTAATTGAATAAGGTGAGAGATGTGGGTCTCTCCCAGCTTTGTCCTCCATGTTTTTGGGTGATATGGCAGCAGGGGCAGGGAGGCAGGATTTCAGTAGTCTATGGTGAATCCATCCCCCTATCTAGGTGCCCTGTTCAGTAGTTCACTGAATTTAACCGTCTAAGTTTAATGCTGAATAGGTGAGACACAGGATTGGGATTGTGTTAATATACTGTCCACCCTGCTGCCGAACAGTCTCCCTCTCATTTTAGTCGATGATTGCTTTAATCAAATATAAATAAATATTATTACTATTATGATGATTAAAAATACTTGTGTATACCACTTTGAGTTCGCAATGCAATTTACATGTGAAACAAATACATTGCTCTCTGCCTTTCTGCCCCAAATGGGACCCTCAAGGTGGCTGACAGTCACCAGTTTAACAGTTTATTAAAATAACAAATGCAAATATCAGTAACACCAACAACTGTATTGACAGATGGACTATTTGTAATCCCTACTAACGGGTCAAAGAGGCTCCTGTCATCCAGTGCAGCTGTTCTGGGTTGTTTGGGGTTTGCTTCATCTGACCCCTCAGGATGAGGAGAACAACTTGGTGGTCTTAAGGACCACCTTCTTCTATATGAGATGACCTGTCTCCTGAGGTCATATGGGGGAGCACTTCTGTTTGTTTGAAGCTCAACTGCCAGTTTTTGAGGTTTAACTGGCAATAATGAGACGGAGACCCTTCTCTATAGTAGCACCACAGCTATGGAACTTTCTCCTCATTGAGCGGAGAACCGAACCCTCCCTGTTGACCTTCCAGTGAGGGCTTAAAGCTTTTTTTAGTTTTGAACTGCCTTTTCTTTGTTATGATTGTTGGTTTTGTTTTAGCTGCTTACTGCTTTTATCGGTTCTGAATTGTTTTTATATTATACATTTATTATTATTATTTTAATTGCTTTGTTAGCCACCTTGGGCCTTTTTGATAAAGGGCCAAAACACACTTCCCATGACTTATCCATGCTTGCAATAACATAATAATGTCCGCTGACTTGGAAATGTCCCATTCATGTCAGTGGAACATCATCTCAAGTACATGTGCGTAGGATCAGAGCTCAAGAAGAGTTGGAGCACACATAGTCTAAATCAAGACTTCTCAAACTGTGGGTCATAACCCGATGTGGAGGTGGGCCACCTGCCCTCCCTCGCCTCTGTTTGGCTCCAAATTGGAAGCAACTGGAGGCCACACCCAGGTCGCGACTCACCTCCTGCAGCTGCTCCCAGCTTGGACAGCCTCTGGTGGCCTCAGAAGGCCTCCGGAAGTGACTTCCAGCCAGGTCACGTCCGGTTTCGCCGATGCAACTTCCGGTAGCATCGGGAGGCCTCTCTGTTGCCCGCGGAGGCCTCCAGAGATCATCTAGGGCCAGGAGCAGCTGGAGGAGGTGGTTTGTGACGCCACCGCTGGAAGACAAGGTGAATCGTGGCCGTGCCAGGATTGAGAACCCCTGATCTAGATGGTACTAAATCTTTAAAGACCATTTCTTCTATTAGTGGCTTTGACAATATCCTAACATTAGAACAGAGGCAGGGGCTGCCGTCATGTACCTACTACGTTACAGTACAGGTTCCCCTCTTGGCATGGGCTTTCTGGCTTGGCAGGCACTACATATGTCTGGCCCTACAGATATGTGTCAGAAATGCATCACACTGGCATAACAAATGAAGAATTTACTTAAAACGTGAGTGTGATGTGTGCCCACACACTAATCTCAGATACGTCTGTGTGAAATGAATATGCGTGTATAGGTACATCTACTGTAATTATGCCTCATAGTTGATTTAATGGCAAATGTAAGCCTATAATCTGTATATAATTAAGTATACAGTGTTGCAGCCTGCAAAACAACTAAATCTAGGTGCCTTTTGCAAAATCCAAAGAAGTTATTCAAAAGCTTTCAGTGGAAAAAAAAAACTTATAAGAAAGGTATTGAGATGCAAAAAGGACATTCCGAGTTTAAAAGGCCAAACAGTCTTTCACATCCCTGTGATGAAAGAGCACATTCACAATTAAGCTTGGGGTGGGCTGTGTGCAATTCAGTTTTAGAGCCCAGTCGCTGACAAAGGCTTTTTTGGAGGGATTTCAGCTGAACCTTCTGATCTAATCAGGGGCAGGGGCATCAGGAAAAGGCAGGCACTCTTTGATGATCTCTGCACAACCTCAGGCTCCCTGTATGGAGTGGAGACACAGAGACAAAACACTGAACTCTTTTCAACCTATTTTGGAACAGTTTACATTCTCTAAGTTGGAAAGAAGAAGCACCCTTTGCATTTGATCTGTGATTTAGAGAATGCATAAAGTTTTTTTTAATCTATATTTCCTCTTTCAGAACTGGGCAATGTATATAAAAGATTTTGTGTGTTTAATCTAACAGCAAAACATATACGTGTTGAAGGTCACCTAAAACAGTTTGATTTTCTGTATAAGTTGTTATAACCAGCTACACAATTAGCACTTCCTAGTAGTGTTGTATTAGCTTCTGCTCTGGATCTTTGACTCAATTGTATCTACTCTGGCAAAGCCACAGTAGGAACGTGCATTTGGAAAGTAAACCTACTTTCCAGGACAACTCTTTCCAACCCCATTTCTTGGAATGTGTTACTATTAAAGAGGTCTAACAATTGTCCACATGGCAATCAGTTCTAAGCATTTCCAGCACCTGGGACAAGCAACACTTTCACAAACAAGAGCACAAAACCAAATAAAATAATACCATTTCAAAGCATATAACAATAAACGGCAGCAGAAAAGAAAACAATACTGTTATCAGAGTGCATTGAAGACATGGTTTTATTTTACTGTTCTGCATATGAAAAACAATCATTTCTTGGGAGGAATTGGGAATGCAATATTGACCACTCTCCGAAGCGTATTTTCAAAATGCCATGTATTGGGATAGCCCCACAATTTCAATAATACAAATGAGAAATAAAATGTTACAATAGCACTCCATTGAATAATTTGGATAGGGTATCTGAATGCTGCATTTGACTTGTTATCAAGTTGATGCACATGTGGCTAGGGGAAAGAGGGACTAAGAAATGGAAAGTCTGAATTGAGCAGTTACTATTATTTGCTGCAATTGGAGCCAGTGATTTCATATGGGAAACTCCCTGAAGCTGGGAAAGCACACAATGAGCCCATTCTTATTGAAATAAGCTTATTTACTAGTTATTTTTCAGAGCAGCCCAAGGACTCCGACATTTATTTTAAAATGTGGAAAAATACACTCATGCATCAAGAGGAAACAAAATTCTTTCCTTGACATTGATAAGAGCCCACTCCCTTTGGTGTATCCAAAACTTAATATTGATCTTACCCATCGGGCAGCCCAATCCTGCCTAAGGATCCACCGGGCGGGCGAGGCCGCCCGCCGGATCCTGTGCTCTGCTGCGGGCAGTCTCCCGCCCGGCAGAAAGTCTTCTCGGGGAAGGGGACGTTGTCCCCTTTCCCGAGTGTAAAGGGGGCTGGGGCCAATCGGCCTCTTCAGGATTCCGCCAGCTATTTTGCTGGCGGAAGTTGGAGGAGGCCATGTAATGGCCCAGCCATGCGGCAGGGGAAAGATTCGGCCATAGCCATCCCCCTCCCAGAGCAGCTGGGCCTATGGCTGCCCTCCGTTTGCACCCGAACCACCCACCCGCCCGGTGGATCCTTACCTGGGTCCGGCGGCAGTCATCCGGGCACTCGGACGGTGGAGCAAGGGAGGCTGGCCTTGCGCTGACCTTCTCTGCTCACAAGTCATCGTAAAAGTGCCTTACAGCACTTTTACAACGGCTTCGACCGGCGAACCACTCGGTCCGCCGGCAGCCCCAGTGCTAGGATTGCGCTGTAAGTTATGGTCTAAGTATGTTCTGTACTTTGGTGATCAGTAAAATCAACTAAAATGCAAGATCATAATAGGCCAATAAAGTTTTACGTGGTGTAAAACCATGTACCCAAGAGCCATCCCTTGAGTAGAGCAACTGGGGCGGCCACCCTGGGCCTTGCACTTTCATGACCAATATATTGCCATAATGGGTGCCCCCCTGCACTGGTTGAATTGCCCTGCGCCCACACCCTGCCTACACCCTTCTAGGTATGGCTCTGTCCCTAGAATTACAGCCCTATATTCTCTTGTTGAATTGACCAAGTAAAACGTTGTTTCTGAATTGGGTATTTATTTTCATATCTTTTCTGGAGTGATTCTTGAACAAGTTGCTTAGTTCATGTTGGATCCTATTCACAAACCTATTATTAGGGATTTTAATAACCTTCTTCAGCACTGTATGGGAAATTATTCATGTTAATGTACCGATTAAGCATGTGAGGAGCACTGCTCCTTTAAGGAGAGTGATAGGATTCAAGAAGGCTGATCTGTGTTACTGAATTTATCAATACTAAGCAGATCTGAATTAACTTGTACTCACTGTGTTTCACTATCTTATTGGGGTGTTATATTATAAAAAATGGTGTTAGGTAGTAGCAATATTGTGGCAAACCTTTTTACTAATTCTGCATTATCAGGTATTGTGTACAGGGTTTTGTTGTGTTTCTTTACAACCTGACAGATTATTCAAAGCAGTGCTTTCTACTGACCAAACTTTCTGTACCATTAATTACGCCATGTAGCCCTGTGGATTTTTTCTCTCATTAAATACCACCCTGCGTGGGACGATAGTGAGGTAGGAGATGCTTTAATTCTTTTCACCCACCACAGCATTGGTATCTCCTGCAACTGTTTCCCCCCAGGAGAGAAGCTACCATTTCAGCCAATGGGAGCTTCTCTCCCAGGATAAATAGCAGCTGGTGCCTCAATCCAGACTGGGATCACAATGCTTCCTCCCACTAGTGTTGCAGCCCCGATGCTGGAGCAATCAGCATTGGGTCTGCAACAGTGGTGGATGGAAGCATTGTGGTGCTTCAGCTTGTGAGCTATATATGACTGACATGTTACGATAACAACAGTGGCCACATAGAGTACAGGGCCAAATTACATCATTAATGTTGCAATCTATTTTCATATGTGTGTATGAGAGAGAGAGAGCAGGAACACCTGGCAGTTGCTGGTTCCATGTATTTTACTAGGAAAAGGAATACTGTATAAACATGCATGTAACTTACTTTAATAACTGGGCGATTCATCTGTAAGGGTAGGGTTTAGATCAGCGTGGACTAGGTATGACTGTGTGAGAAATAAACCACAGTTTGAAGTTTGAATGGAGATAGGCAGAAAAGGGAGAACTGAGAGTTTCAAGTTGAATTTAGGTAGGCGTGTGTTAAACCGCTGAACCATAAGCTGTCGATCGAAAGGTCGGCAGTTCGATTCCCACGACGGGGTGAGCGCTTGTTGCTTGGCCAGCTCCTGCCAACCTAGCAGTTCCAAAGCATGTCAATGCAAGTAGATAAATAGGTACCGCTTGCGGGAAGGTAAACAGCGCTCCGTGTTCCAGCCGCATGCTACGCACTGTGGCAAGGAGAGTCATGCCGGCCACATGACCACGGAGGCGTCTTCGGACAACGCTGGCTCTTCGGCTTTGAAATGGAGATGAGCACCACACCCTAGAGTCGGACACGACTGGACTTAATTGTCAGGGGTGTAGACATGCAGGAAGCAGGGCTGTACCAGTTGCGCTCTGAGCATCTTCTGCCTCCTATAAGTGTACCTGTTTGCCTCCACTTGCGGTCTGCTTATAAACTTGTACTTAAAACAAACATTACAAAGACATTGTAAAGGGTCTGCCTTATCCAAAGGAAGGAAAACCCTGTAGCAAAACTGCATGTACTTCTCACTACTCAAAAGCAGGGATTATGCAACACTTTTACGCGGGGCCTCTTTCAAAGGGTAGGATAGTTTTTGTTTCATGGCAGTTTGATAGAATCTTGCTGTATGTTTTGTGTTAATCCGTGTTTTACATACCAGAAAGAGAGGCCATCGTCTGCATCATGTGCCCATGTTTAATCCACTCTCTTTTCTATTTGGTCAACCACAAAAAAAGACCTGAGTTGTATTGAAATAGAAATTAAAAGTAGGGAGGAAACACAAAGCTTAGTCCAGTGAAAAACCCATTTCACCTCTGCAAATAAAAGCAGAAAATGAAATCTGTAGCTGTCCTGATGAAAGAAAATTAATATAGAAAATCAAATTATTCAATATCTTCTTAAGTCTATAAGCCAAGCCTGATATTATTTCAGAATATATTGAACTGAATTGCTGTTGCAAGTTTTAAAAGAACATTGACCAAATATTTCACTAATGTTAATTTATGTGGTTGATTGCAGTGTTCTCTGGGGTTGTTTACAGTTAAACTCTGTGCTTTTTCATACATGTTTTCTCATTTATTCATCTCTGTTCTATTTGCCTTGAAACTTTCCACTTAAAATACAGTGTATACCTGGGGCAAACGGAATATGTCCACTTCCACAGCCATTATGATGATGCCACACTAGACATCTCCTCTTTGCCCTGTGGACCCTGGCCACAAATGATATGAGACAAGATTGTTACTGGGTAAAATGGGCCACATTTATTAATTAGTGTTATATAATAATCAACATGCAGTATTGATTGTGTATCTAGAGGAGACATCTATAGTATATTTATTATAGGAGTCTCCTTCCCCCTTTAGTGTGGGCACCTAACCTGAAGAAGACAGGAATCCCACTGTTTCCGCCCAGGTGTTACCACCCTGGCTCAAACCTGAAGTTGCCGCCAGGTAACCTCAGATTTTCCATGTCAACCCCTGGAAAAGGGGGTCCAAGCAGCCAAATTACTCATTGTATCCCAAGTCTGACAGATGGGTCACCAGCCTGCATCACAGAGCCAGGCAACCTCGTCTGATTGCCCCTCTGACTCTTACTTACTTCAGGGTGTGCACCAGATCCCTAATCCTAAACTCTGTCCTGCACTGTACCTGCCAACGAGGCCATCTGGCTAATCTCCAATTTTAGACAGCCTGGGGTAGGCAAACAAAAAACCAACAACTCCCACCAATGGCCAGTCAAGTGAAGAGCAAAAAAGACCTACCTGGCCCTGAAGGCCAACAAGCTACTCTCAGACTGAGACTGCCCAATCAGGTGGGTGGGTTGGCGCCATGTTGCCACCCAATTTTGGAATGCTGGGTGACAAGGCATGCTGTGTGCAATGCTCGCTGCCCGCAGCTGGCCCAAAGGCACCCATTGGGAGCCTGACATCTTGATCTGCCTTGTGTGGGGGCAGGACCTGGTGAAGGATGATCCCGCGTCCAGCTGTTATGCTGTGATGGCAGTCTTTCTAGATTCTTTCTCACCTTTCGATTTTTATTTTACTTGGCCCTCCAGTATTAGCTTTTCTTCAGTATCAGCTCAAGTGCGACAGTGTCTCCCATGGATTTACTGTAGACGGTCATATCAAGATCTCAATACCAGAATAACAATACAATATTGCTGGAATCCCAGGAGATGACTCTTATGTTGTACTGCTAGTTTGCACAGTCCATAGGATTGGGCTCATAAGACAGAGGTTCTCAACCTTTGGAGGCCCAGGTACCTGAGTTTTATTGAAATAGTTGAGTTTCATTGAAATATCATGGTCCAATTTTCTGAAGTACCCCCTGCTAATTAACTGCTAATTAATTTGATTAATCAATTAATTAGGTAATTAATCGTTAAATAAAAAAGTACTACAACAATTTTAAATGTGAAAAAATGCCTTATTTAACTGTGGGTGTGGGTGTGAGGGAGAGACACACATGCAAGGATCTTTTTTTTCTCCAAGTCACTCTTCCCAAAATCAGCTCCTCCCTCCCCACCCCACCAAAATACATTTTCCGAAGTACAAAAATAAGCCCAAAATCCATGTTAATTAACGCTTAATTAGCTGCTGATGAGGCAGATAAGGGGCAGGGCTTGGCGTACCCCCAGAAAGAGGTCCATGTACCCCTAGGGGTACCCGCACCACAGGTTGAGAACCCCTGACATAAGAGATTATTCCATCTTCAACTTCATTACTTAATGTTTTGTTTCTTTACCCAGGTTTACCGAGCAGAAATTGCACCTCTTAAAGAGAATGTGAACAATGTTAATGATCTAGCTCATCAGTTTACCTCATCTGAGATACAGCTTTCCCCATATACTCTCAACCGCTTAGAAGACTTGAATGGAAGATGGAAACTCCTACAGGTAATATTGCATCACTTGTTTTGATTACCATACATTGTAATGAGAATTTGATTTATTTGTAGTCCCATGGAGTAAAGCAAGACACAAATGGAAACTCCCTGGAAGAAGAAAAAATTGAATGATTTATTTTAAAGGTAATAGAGTTTGTCTGCATATTTTCATATGTATTTGAACTTTGCTTTCTTTAGAACGGCATCAAACCTTTTAAGTAGAGTTTTCAATATATTTCCTAATTATACAGTACACAGTTCCTACTATTTTTTCAGCTGGTCATCTAACATTGTCTTAATTGGAAAAGAAAATGTTCTAAAAATCACATGCTCTGAATGGAAAAATAAAATTGACACATGTTCAGCAATACAGTGAAGTTTACTCATGCTTTTTAAACATTTTTTTTCTTAATCAGCATGTACAGCTGCTTAGACCAGATGAAAATAGAAAGCATTTGCTAAAGACCAAATTGAAAGATCAAAGTAAGCATCCAGCTAGGGGTATCTGCATGCAGAAGTAGACTTCCGCGTGTGTATTTGGACCATGCCATTTTTCACTCCATCTAATAGCAAGTTGCTACATGCGAGAAGCCCTGGTCAGGTGATTGGATCTGTTGCTTATGATCTTTTCAGGGACATGTGCAGAAGTGAGCTGGTGGCTACTGCAGACCATCAGTTTGATCCAGCCCATGGTTTTATATAAGAGGAATAAAATATGATTTGTATGTGATTCCCTTCCTTCTCAAAATCTTTTGACTTCCCAGTTTCTTTCTTTGAAGACAATTTATTCCATGCAGAAGCCTGAGCTTTAAGTTTACTTTCACCACTCAAGTCTATTCTCAGTTCTCTTTTAAACAATTCCTGGGAACATTAATTTTAAACACTACCCCTTACAAGCAGTTTAATGATTCCTTATGCAGTGCATGCAGTAAGATCGCATCTGTAGAATCAGATCCAAAATTACGAAGCATTATATTCATGATGGTCACTGGCAGCGTTAGATCAAGCTACTAAGCTCATTAAAAGTTGGTTTTCCTTTTAAAGGATCATTAAGTTTTTCTTATGACATAAAAAGGAACATCACACTCAAACAGGACATAAATATTTTAAAATGTAGGGTAAGAATGAATGTAATATAAGTTGGACTTCAGATAGACAAATTAAGACTACGTATTCTGTGAGAATTGTGTGCAAATATCCTACGTATAAATTGGTACATGAAAATATGCAATAAAAATTGCCACGTGTATTATACCGTGAGTCTATATAATATGGAGTGTGGATTTTCAACAGATGAAAGTTGCTCAGAAAACATACATAGAACCTGATCAGTTGTTGGTTTGTCTGATGCAACATAAAGCTGAATTTTATGCAAATGGAACAGCTATTTGTTACATGTATGTCTGCGCTAGATGCAGCATTGTGCAAGCAAAAAGGACAGATTTTACCATTCATGTTCATATAGAGATATGCTGGCATTTTTGGAGTATAGGACTGGGCTGTAAGAAGCATAAACTTCTACCAACAAGTCTTACTCATCATGAAGCAAACAACCTATTTTAATAAATTCAAGTTTCATCTTCCCAGCAGAGGGAGATTTTCTCTTTAGACACTGAATTTCTTTTTTAGTTCCAAAAGTTAAGAAATTGCTCATGCGTACTCTCTGAGAATGAAAGTTGATGCCAAGGCTACAATTTCCATGGTTCCTTAATGGGTTGTCAATGCATTAATTGATTATATAGCTTGCCTTTTACGTTTGCTCCATGTACAGTACTCTTCTGTGAGCTTAATACTTGGCTGTATTGGGCATCTTCCATGTAGAAATCTGCATGCTGGGTTTTTAGCAATGAGTGAAACCTGTAGGAAAAATTCCGCTCCCAGCTGTTTCCTGGTATTTGAGCAGTGGGTTTGCGCAGAGCATCTATCTCTGTTTGTCGTTTTGAATTCTCTGTTGTTCAGATGTACTTAGCACATCTTACTTAAATTAACTAGATGGGCATTGGGAACTGTGGGTTAAAATGTGTTTAAAACTAGTTGAGGATGAAAGCGGGGGAGGTAAAGTGATTTTAGTCACTTTAGAATAAATGAATACAAAAGATTATTGCATTTCTGCATACATCAGAAGAAAACTGAAAATGTAAAATCTGTAAGGTAACACAATAGTTAATAATTCTAGCAAGTCATACTAACAGGTAACAGGTTCAGTATACTTTTAACTTTCCTGTCTCCTCCCCAAAAGCAATGTTTGCATCCCCCCCCCAAAAAAACCCCTACTCATTGGGATTGGGGGTCTCTCAAGAATGTAATGAGCTCCACTCATGTAAGGTGTCTTGATTTTAGATATGGTAATTCACATTTCACACATTTCACACTCCCCTGCTCCATCCCATCATGTTTGCAAGGTTGTATCAGCACTCAAGAGTGGTTTTCCAAGGGTAAGGGAGGCTGAAGTGTGGAAGAGAGAGCAGGAAGGTATCTTTACATGGATGTTGCTCCATTCTAGATACTACAGCAGCTAGATAATATTTGTAGATAAATCCTTTGGTGTAGCTAGTATGGATTTCTTTGTGCTAAACTTGCGTAAGGAAAAGAGCTGGAGAAGTAGTGAAACATACCATCTCTTCTGGCTATTTTTTTTTCGTTTAAAAAACAAGGGACTGTATTTAACATGATTAAATCCTATTTTCCAATCCTATTTTCTCCACCTGAATCAGTATACATTATCTTCTTCCCTTGGGTTAGTTCCAGTCCTCATCCTGAAAGATGATAGCATTATCCGCAGAAGTGAGCCTTTACAGAATAAAAAATGTGTCTAATTTCTTCAATATAATCTAGATAATATTCTTTCTAGGCTAGAGGAAAGCCCTTCACAGTATCCAACAAATTTAATGTTGCAAGGAAGGGCTAAAGCCCCAGCTAATAAAAGTTCAGAACATAAAACTTATTAAGAGCTGCCTTTCAGCATCGGACCAAAGGCTCATCCAGTTTATTATTCTGTTTCCAAAAATGCCCAACCAAAGGTTCCTGAAGCTCACCAGCAACTCTTATTCAGAGTTGTGCTGTCTCTGAACATGGAGGTTTCATGCCTATCATGCCGAAGAGAAGCCGCATCCTACATGGATTTGTCGACTCTTAATCATCACGTCACTGATAATGAATTCCATATTTGTTATGCATTGCAGGGCTGGCCCACAAATGACATGACCTCATGTGGAGCAACATGTTCGAGGGGGTGACAGAATGAGAGACAAGGAGACCCCATCCCCCTCTCCCCATCCCCTCCATCCTGCCGCAGACAAAGGCACTCCAGTTCATGCTCTGATCCCCTTCCTGCTCACTCAAAATGAGCAGGAAGAAGATCTGGGCAATGACAGCTCCCTTCTTTCTAGGGGAAAACCCAGCCATGGCCACCTCTCCGTCTCCCTGCCCTGGCTACTTAAGAAAGACCAGGAAATGAAGAGGCAGAGCCTCCCACCCCTTCTCTCACCAGAGTCTTCCTACCCTTTTTGGTCACCGAGGTCTTGTTTAAAATGACCTGGAAGAGCAAAGCATGCTGGTTCCTCGCCTGGGTCATTCTAAATAAGACCCAAGCAAGTGAGGAGGCTACATTCAGGGCAGCCGAAAGTCGTAGGTAAGAGAAAGGGGTGGGAGGTGATTCAGCCCTCCTGAGCTTGCTCTCCCCCTCCCTCCACCTGCAGGCAGGTGGGAGGGCAGCCTTGGCTTCCTCCCTACCTGCCATCCAGCTGGATGCATGGGTTTTACTTTTGGGGGGGAGTGGCAGCAGCAGGAGGCTCATGCAGGGCATGCGCATGGGGGAGGCATTATGTGTGGCCGGCTCAGGCTGCTTGGGAGCTCCATCCGAACCTGATGCGCTATGTGAAGAATCACTTCTTTTTCTCTGTTCTTCAACCTATTGGAGACATATGTATTAATTTCTAACTAGCATGAAACATGATTGTTGCCATCCCTACTGCGTTCTTTGTTGCTCCAAAGGGGGAGGCTTCAGTTATGCACAAATATAATGCCTTCTTTCCCTTGGACTGTGCTGTTTGAGCCTTTCTTAGATGTATGCTTCATTGCGGCTGCTTGCAAATATGACCGTTTTACTGTCATAAGGACTTGCCAAATACTTTTTCTCTTCTTTTGGACAACCACAGAACTAGCAGGTGTTTGTTGCTGGTTCCATTTCCTTTTTTAAAGCTAGAGTGTTGCTGACAATCAGGCAACATCAAATGAGCTCATTTGTCCTCCCTGATATCTCAAGTCCTCCCGCTCTGTGTGACTTTAAACACTCCTTCAATGACACAGAGTAAGAATGGGCTGGAGAGCTGCCGTTGGCACCTGCCATAACATAATCACATTTTGTAAACATCTGTGTTGTTCCCCGATTCATCCTTAAGCTGTGTACAGCTGTGTGTTTTCAGTGAACAATGATTTAATTGCATATCCATCTCACGTTACTAATTTAGTTAATTTATTCATAATTAACGGTATTCTATTTTCTGTCAAGGTTTGTGGCAGTGAGAACATCATAAAAATACTATAAGGGCTGCATTACTGAGGGCCCTTTTTATTTGTATAATCACGTTAGTATAAGATAGTGTAATTTGTGTCTAAAGTTAAAAAATATGCATTACTTAGACATTTGTGGGCTTCTATTAGGATTTAATGAGGAACATTTATTCTGAATTCCAAATCAAACTTTGTACCTTTAAAGGTAACTATGGCTGCAATCCTGTATACACACTTTCCTGGGAGTAAGCCCCATTGAGCACAATGGGACTTACTTCTGAGAAGACATGCATAGGATTGTGCTGTATGTCAGGTTATTTTCTTCACCAACCAATGTGTGCCCTAATTTGCATAGTATTAATTTTTACTTACAAAACCCAAGAGGTCAAATTGCTATGCAGTCCCCTAAAATATATGGATTGTGTATGTATAATTTTATTACAAGATATCAGTTACCCAGAATGTGTTTTCAAAGTTTTTCATTTTCATTAGGGTTCATTGGCTCTAAATCCTCAGACACAGAAGGGAACATTTTGTTTAGAGAAACTTTTATTTTCGGGTTCAGAGACCATGGTCAAAATTTAAAAGCAAAATAAGTTTAAAAAACTTTTAAAAGCGCAACATTTCATCAAGGTTTCACTAGACTTTTACAAACTGGCAGCTCAGAGACCTGAAGTACGCCTGATGGTAAGATTCAGCTAGCACTCCACATACACTTAAATAGTGAGACATACAAGCTGAACTCAGCTAAAGCTAATAATTAGCCAGCAAGCACAGTAACACTACACTAAATTTAAGATGGGAGCCGATCCACACCGCAACTTAGGCTGTATGGTGGGGAACATCTTCAACCAGTATTGTGTAGTGCAGTGGTTCTCAACGTGGGGGTCATGGGATGTTGGCTGGAGAAAGAAGTGTCTTGTGCTCTTTTGGGGCTTGTTTACTCACCTTGTGTTATTTTCTGCTTGCCTTTTAGCATCTCTGTAAATATTAGCTCACTCCCCCCCCCAAATGGGGCTGCTTATGAGTACAACTTTTAAAATGTGATTTATTTTAAAAAGTGTGATTTACTAAATAGTGTAACTCAGCGTTTCTCAAAGTTCTCCCTGCGAGGCAGGGACAACTGAGTGTTTGCGGGGGCGGAGCCAGCAGCGGCGGCAATCCAGGGGATCACCACCACCACTGCCAAATTGCCCTAAACTGCCGTTGCGGCACTTACCAGGGTTTGGGGGAATTTGGGGGAGGTCTGCACGACCCTCTGCAGGCCTCCCTGGAAGCACGGGCGTCACTGGAGCGTGGCGGGGGGGCGGGCCGCCTGGGGGTGACGCGCGCCATGGGGTGACGCGTGCACCCCCGCGACACGTGACACCCTCCGGATGCTCCGAGGCCGGCCCGGGAGCCGGCCTCGGAGCGTCCGACCCCGTCGGCGCTCCAGGGCCTTCTGAAAGAAGGCCCATGTAGCGCGTTAATACGGGTATTTTTTTACAATTTTCGCGCATGCGCAGACCGTTTTGAGGGCAAAATGCTCCGAGGTCGGACGCTCCCGGGCCGGCCTCGGAGCGTCCGGAGGGCAACGCGGGGGGGGAGCCGGGTCGCCCCCCCGCGCCGCGATGACAGAGCGTCACTAGGGTGACGCGTGCCCCCCACCCCAGGGCGACGTGCTTCCTAGTGACGCTACTGCCTGGAAGTGCCCGAAGATCGCTGCTTTGCAGCAATCCGAAGATTGGGGAGGCATGTAGAGGGTCACGCAGGCTTCCCCAAAGCTCCCCCAAGCCCCGGTAAGTGCCACAACAGCGGTTTAGGGCAATTTGGCGGTGGCGGTGGCAATCCCCCGGATTGCTACCGCTGCCATGCTGTCCCCGGACCCCGCCCCTGAAGGGAGCAGGGGACAGCTTAGGTTCTCAATGGTGGGTCGCAACCCACAGTTTGAGAACCGCTGGTGTAACTTATTAAAAACAATGACGTACTTCATGCTTACTGACATCACTTCCAGGCCTAGGCCTTAGGGGGGTCCCGACAGTTTGTCATTCTACAAAAGAGGGTCCCGGTGCTAAAACGTTTGGGAACCACTGGTGTAGTGGATACTTTGGTGAAGTTGGACCAGAGAATTATCAGTTCAGATTTCCACTTACCCATGCCATGAAGCTCATTCAGTGGTCTTGGACAAATTACTGTGGCCAGAACTAGACACTATGGTAGAGGTAGTGCTGCTGCCAAAACAGCTGTTCTACGTCCCTTTTCCTGGTAACAGGAAAACAGTTTGCCGGGTGCCAGAAAGCTGCCATTTGAAGAAGAACAAAAACACACTCTTAAAAGCAGCAGCCTTAATATTCTTCTTTGTAATCAAAGGGAAGGCGTTATTTCATATATATTTTTACCTCTAGTTTTTTAACATTTGCTTTTTGCTTTCTTTGTAATCCCATATTTTCTCTAAGACTTGCAGTTTTCTCTGAGTATTTTTCATAAAAGAAGTCAGTTCTTCCCACCCCTTCCACTTCAAATCTCTCAGGGGAAGACTGTGGCAGGTGGAGAGCTGCACCCATCAGAGACAGGCTTTTAGTGGTGGAAGTTTTGTGACTTACAACTTACTTCACACTGCCTTAGGGTCAAATTAAGTGAGAACACAGCCAGTGTCTGAGTAAGTGCATAAAAGCTTTGAAGGAGAAAGAGAGAAAAAAGGATGCCTCCCAGGGTTGTCATGAGCTCTAACTTTTGGAAGTAAAATTTCTTCCAAGATAGTAAATGTTTACCAAGTTTTCTGGGGCAAGAGAAGGCCCTATTACCAAATATAAAGATACTGTTCAGGCAGAAGCACATTTCTTCTGCTGTCACCAATACTACAACCACGTCACCATCAGATCACAGCACATTAATTTAGTGCTGGTGGAGGATTCAATCTAAGTACTGTAGTCATGTTTGGGCTGGAGGAAGGGTTAGATTCTGTCTGCGCTACCATGTATCTGAAAGTGTACAGGAGACAAACAGGAAAGGGAGGGTCTAGGAACTTCTTGTATAGTAATTACTAGGCAACAAGCATGGGTTTTGGGTGAGCCTGATCTATGCTGTTGATACTGTGTTTATGCTCCACTGGGGCCTCCAATGGCTTACCCTGGGAAATAGGAGCATTGATTCACATTGTGACTCGAGGCGCCTGTGATTGTAAGCGGTGAACACTCCATGCCTGCTAGTCAGCAGCAATGGATAACACACCCATCAGGCCTCCTAGACAGGTTGTATGTTTAATCTTCCTCCTTTACCCCATTGCCATGTACTGTCTGCTGGTTAGTTGAAAGATCTTGATTCTGTCTCCTTTCCTTCCTTTCTGCCACTCTGCCTAGGGGCTAAGAAATTAAGGCAGAAGGAGTTCCATTTGATCTGTGCACGCTGTCAATGGCTTTTAACTGCATTTCACAGAGATTCCGATCTATCTTCAGTACCATCATTGCAGCCTTGCTGTAACCACCTTGACAAAGACCTCGGCTAGGAGGTTGAAACGTCGGTCTCTAACAACCCTGGACTTTACTGATTCTAAGAAGATCTCTAGTTTTTAATTGTTTTATCAGTAATCTCATGGCTTTCAAACCCATAATACCTGTGTCCTCTACTAAGGCAGAAGGTTTTGAAGAAAAATGTATTATTCTCATTAGAAAGAGAAAAGGAACCATTTGAGCCATGCAAACCTTTGAAATATATAGTAGTGGTGTTGATATCGTTGTCATGTTACCAATTCTAGTGGGATAGCTGTGTTAGTCAGTTGCATCAAACGCAATGAAGTGTCTTGTGTCAATTTATAGGTTTCACTTTACTAACAAGTTTATTGTGGTGTCATCTTTCATGGGCCCAAGCTCTCTTTGTCAGAAGCATTTGATGAAGTGGACTCTAGGCCACAAAAGCTTATTGCCATATTAAAAATGGGATAAATTTCATCCCACACATACTGTACAGAAACACTTATGGTTATCAGCAGTATGCGCTGTAGGTACATGATGCTTCAGTGAGCTTAATAATGCTGATTCCTGGTGGAAAAAACAGGAGAGCTAGCACAGTTGTAATATACAGACATTAGTCTGCTCAAAAGCCAGTTGTGTCCGACTCTAGGGTGTGGTGCTGATCTTCGTTTCTAAGGCCAAAGACCCAGTGCTGTCCAAAGACGCCTCCATGGTACTTTGGCCGGCATGACTAACGGAACATTGTTACCTTCCCGCCGCAACGGTACCTATTTATCTACTTGCAATTTCTTGCTTTCGAACTGCTAAGTTGGCAGGAGCTGAGACAGGAGACGGGAACTCACTCCATCTCGCGGCACTCGGGTCTCGAACTGCTGTCCTAACAACTTTCCAGTCTGCAGTTCAGCGTCTTAACCACTAAGCCACTGTGGCCCCTAATACAGATATTAGGGCCATAAAATTTCCAGATTTGGATTGTACATACAGCTTCTGTCACATCTTTGTAACACTGAACCCATACAGAATATTTCTAATAACTCTGAAGGTGATTTTGTATTTAAAATCCCTCTCTGAGTATGAAAGGGGGAAAGAGTTGATATGCTTTGCATTTACAAGGTTCAAGAGCAAATTATTTCCTTCCAGACCTGTCTATTTCTAAAACACTATATACAGTATATATTTTTTCCAACGTACGTTACAGATCTATAAAAATATGTGAGAAAGAGAAACAGATGATTCATGCCTCAGAATTTGGATTTCAACTCAGGGAATGGATTCTGTGTTTTGGGAGATGAGTCTCTCACATCCACCTATTATTGAATAGTACTCCTCTTATACTTAGCAAGGGAGAGCAACTGCCCCTGTTCACCCCCAGCACAGCATATTTTCTGGGGGCTGTTTCCTGGTGTCTCTTTTGGATCTTTTTTTAGGTTGTGAGTCCTTTTCATTTCTTTTGCTATGTAAATTGCATTGTGAACTTGTTTGTTGAGAAGTGGTATATAAATATTCATAATAAGAGTAGTACTCCTTTGTCGGCAGTCTCTTACCCCAAGTTTACAGCCCAGTGACAAATAGGATCAAGTCATATGAAAACAAGAATACACCCACATTTTGAAATCCTGTCAAACTTTACACAGATTGGTTTTGCAACTATAGTCAGCTACTTCTAGAAACATCAGGATAGCATCACATAAACAGGCCACGTAAGTAATGAGGCTTAACATAAAGCATTAACAGGTGCATCATAAAGCATTACATAAAGCTGGTGTATGGTTAGTCAAGCCTCATGACAAGGGGGTTGGATTAGATGGCCTTTAAATCCACTCCAAAGGGACAAGTTGTAGTATATTTGGGGGTGTACATTTGTAGTACATTGGGGGTATAGTAGTTCCCCCAAGCAATATGGGGGTAGACATGTGTTGCCAAATCAAAGGAGGAAGTATTATTATTAACTAATTACTATTATTAACAGTATTTATATACTGCTTTTCAACAAAAAGTTCACAAAGCGGTTTACAGACAAAATCAAATGATTAAATGGCTCCCTGTCCCAAAAGGGCTCACAATCTTAAAAAGATGCAGACCACCACCAGCAAACAGCCACCAGAAAAGACACTGTGCTGGGGTGAAAGGGGTCAGTTACTCTCCCCTTGCTAAATATAAGAGGAGCACCAATTGAAAAAGTGCCTCTTGCCCTTGCTCAAGTATCTGCTGTGAGTTTTAAACCAGCCTGACTTGTGCGTGCGTGCATGCGGCACGCATGCATCCCAGACTGTCAATAGATAATTTCGTATTTTAAATGTACCTATAACATCTGTAGCTGCAAACTTCATAACATTGAACACACAGGAAATTGGAGTTCTGTGCAGCTTGTATATAGCATAAAAATTTTAAGTAAGTAGCACGCATCGGGGGCAACAAACAGGACCAAAACTGCAGCAGAAGATAGAGGGTCTTTGTCCACTCCTGCTTTTCTGATCCCAATTGTCACATACACAATATTTTAATTAAAAAAAGCTTCCATTGAAAACCAGTGAAAAAATATTAGTGAATATTAGTGAACTTTCATTGTTCACTAATAAAGGGGAGAAAAGAAAACCAATGGAAACATTTTTCAAATGAAAACACCGGTAGTACATGGCAAGCTGTGATTGGGATTGGAACCTCAGTGATGGACAAAGTAAAGCCCCCTCACCCTACCAAGGTTTTTTTGTTGTACCCCCCCTTTGTGTAATTTATTAAAAAAAAAACTAGAGCCACATTACATGTTCCTTGCAATGTGTAAGTTGACCTTAAATGGGTACAACCTGAAATGCAATCTCCTTGAAATGCCTAGTTCTCCTCCCCCCTGGTCTTTTATCTGCTTATGGGGGTCGAAATCGGGTGGGGGCACTTTATCCGTTTGACCTGTTGAATCACTTGGAGGTTTTGTTTTTTTTTAGTGTTTAATAGGATAGCTCAAATAGTCCAAATGGTTTTCAGGATGAGCTCGGGCAGGCCACTACAGTATATAAATAAATTCACAAAGGGGATAATTTGCATTATTTCAATATTTTAGTTTTGGAACATGTTGTGAGGTCTTACAATTTGTATCTCCAATTTGAGTTCCAACACCTGTAGCTTTCATTGCCTTTCCATTCTTCTTTGTGTGTGTGTGTGTGTGTGTGTGTGTGTGTGTGTGTGTGTGTGTGTGTGTGCGCGTGTGTGTGTGTGTGTGTGTGTGTGTGTGGTGTAAAAGTGTGAGTGTGCGTGCTACTGTGTAACCCTCGATGTTCCATCACTGCCCAACCTCAGGAGTGAGTGGAAGAGAAAGTCTGTGGAGGAACTAGAATAGTGGCTAACATCTCCTGAGGAAACTGGAGAGAGAGCAGGAAGAGGTAGAGAAGGCAACTGATGAGGATGTGGGACCATGCCAGGCTGGGTTGACCAACCTCAGCTGAGTGGATGGCAGATAGACTTGGGGTGTGCACAATACACTCCTCCCAATTTGCTGCCTGAAGTGGCTACTTCACCTACCTTGTGTGTAGGCTGACCCTGCTGCTGCTCTTTTAAGGGCAAAACTGAACTCATATCTATAGACTCTTGTGCCCATGTTCTCATAGCTTCTTACCATACTAGCTGAAGCTTTGTTGCCTTTATATATCTGGGCTACCTTCAAAAATGCTGGAAGAACAATTGTAAGCTCCTTCATGGGAGAGTTTCACTAGAGCCATTTGATGTGCCTATGAAATTAGCGTTGAGGGTTTATCCTCCCTCCCCGCTAGTACTGTACAGAGAAACAGCTGCTCAAAAAAACAATCAAACAAAACCCTTATCTTTGTTCCAAGCAAGGACATTTGTAGCATGCTAAGAATGTCTCATTCTCTATGGTAGTCATTGTATAAAATAATTTGGGCTGGAGAAATATTTCAAAGGCCTCAGTGTTGCCCTTGTCACGAAATCCTTCACAGCTTTTCACCTACAGTGCATACCCACTGCTATCAGGGAAGGGGGTTGACTAATGCCCCAAGATTCTCTATTTGTGGGAAGGTATCTATTATTTGTTAAGTTGTTCTTTATATAATATATCTAACTGGTAAATGTACAGTATTGCCAATATTTTATGTTCGCTTATTAACAGGCCCTTTTTTAGGATCAGATATGGGTAAGAGAATACCCATGGGTAAGGCCTCTGCACTGCCCCCCAAGGATACAGCATGCGCTCCATTAGCGTGGTTGCATCGGGATGGGGGTGGGGTGAGTTAGAATTGGGCTTTTAGTTCCCAAATCCTGCACTTGGTTTGCTGCACTAACACAAAGTAAATTATTAATTTACTTTGGGGACAGGGAATTATTTATTTGGGGACAGGGAATGGAGTTAAGATCTGGTGCTGCTGTGAGCCCCCTCTCTCCCGTTCTGCCTGCCCTCTTCCCTGCCCAGAAACTCCCCTGTTCCACCACCACCACCCCAGCTTACCTTTACTGCTGGAGATAGTCAGCTACAGTAGCAGGCCTCCAGCGCCGCTGGCATTTGTGGCAGCAGACCTAAAATGACTGTGTTCTGCCGTCTTAAAGGGTGGTGCAATCTGCGTTAGGATTGGGCTGTTAGTTTTCTCAGATACTTTGCCATTTACCAGTAGAAAATCAGAATGCTGATTGAATGGCTATGCAGCTACAGGAACCCAGATTGATTAAGGTATTTTATGTTGCGTATTTCCTCCAAGGATTGTATAAATCCCATTAAAATAGCTGCCTCCAAATTACTGCAGGGCTTTTTTTTTAACTTACTTTTGAGAAATATTCAGATGCATCTAGGTGAACTTCCAGAATTTTAATTATATCTGTATCAGATGAGCTGCAGAAATATAAAAGGGTTTTTTTGAGAGATTTAATTTTAGATAGCAGCTTAATTAACAGCATTTGGAAAAAGTAGTGCAACTTTAATTAAATGTCTCTACATTAATTTAGTCATTTAATTGAAAACGCATTGGGATAGTCCTTACACTTTATCATCCTTGTTGTTTGAAGGAAGGGATTTTCACTAACAAAGCATAATAAAAGCTTCTATTTTTATAGCATTGCTGTCTTTCTGTCAGTTGCATTATATTTTTTTCTGAAAATGTGAATTTTGATTTGTGAGATTATCTAATTTATATAGAAAAGTTGTTGTAAACCTGCAGATCACATACTGGTAGGAAAGGTTGTAAAGAAGGACAACATTCTAAGCTGCACTTGGCCAAATTCCCTCACCAACTGAACTTTTAAAGGTACAAGATCTCTGTCTGTCTTTGTATTGACCACTCTATAGAACAGATAACTGAGAAATTCCTTCTGCTGAAGGTTCTTCTTATAGCATACTTCTTCATGAATTTATTGTAGCATCCTTAGCCACTTCATGCCAAGAAGATTATTTTCATTTCCTAATGATGTCCTTTTTCTTTCCAGTGTTAATTTACTACATACTGTACATCAGTTGCATAAATGGTAATTCTGAAGTCATTTCAGCACAGCTGGATATTTTTCACTGATGCTTCTCCTCTGAGAATCATTCATTAGTATTCTTCACTATTTTCTTTTTTAAATTATTATGGCATTTTATGTGTATGGCATGTTGGGTAACTTGAACGTTATATGTACATCAAAGCCAAAACCATTATACAGTACTAGTTGTCCAGTTCTTTTGGTTCCATCCAGGTTGGAAACGGAGTTGAGCCCTCCAGTTGAGAAGTTCTCTTCCATGGTCTATTTTTATTACACTATGTGTGTGTACGCAATGCCAATTAAAGATGAAATAAGAAGCACTGCATCAGTAGCCATTCTCCAGCTTTATGAAATGGAACATGAAAAACTACCCTTCCAGCTATGCATAGCTATTAAATATCCGTGGCCTCTGTCCTCAACCCCATTCTTCATGCCTGACTACTTTGCTTCCTTTTTATGTCACTGTGCCTGACCTTACTTGATTATTCAACAAAAACATTTAGCCAGAAAATTTGATGGTACAGAAATACAAAAACAATCTACTTTGCCCATAGAAAGTCTGACATATCTACCTTTAGATGTAGAACATCGATGTCCTTGCCAAATTATCCTGAGTCAAGATTGCTGCATTCTGTCCTTGCTCGTAAACATGCTTCTTCCTCATTTGCCTCACTGTTCTGCTCTTGATCATGTGCTCTGATCAACACTGCTCTTGATCATGTGTTCTGTCCCGTTATCTCTGTGCTTGAACTGTACTCTTACATTTTATTGAACCTCTTCTTTTGACCTTGGAACACTTTTAAAATACTTTTAATGCCACGACTGGACTTAATTGTCAGGGGTCACCTTTACCTTTACCTTACAAGTACTCCATCCCCTTTCCATTTACATTGACACCTTTCTGAGGTCGTTTTCCATCTGTGAGAAGTTTTTGGTTTGTGCTTCACTGTTTTAATTGGCAGTTTTCTGATAAAAATATATCCAGAAGATCCTGTTTTAATATACAACCACAGTGTGTTTTTCCCCAAAGTGTTTCAGTGCTTCATTGCATCAGGACCTTGGCACATAGTGCTTAGGGGTGCTCAGGACACTCCTTCAGTGTGCTTACATTCAGTAAGGCGACAGAAGAGTGTTCCCTAAATCATTTGTAACCTTCAACAAATCATTATGGTAATCCTTCAATAAAGGATTGAAGGGGCCTTAAACAAGGCTCCTCGTTTTGTCTTAAATTATGAGTGGGTTAATGTTAGTTGTCCAGGATTGCTATCCACCATACAGTCTCCATCCCATTTCAACAAGTGGGGTAGCGATGTTTTCCATCTTCAGCTGGTCATGCCATGTCTGGATATACCACAAGGACAGGGAAGCAGTGGTTCCTTTGCTATGCAGCAGGATCTCAGCCACCTCTTCAGTCCAGGTGGGAATATTTGTGGGATGTTGAGACTGACCTTGCAAGAGACTGCACTCCCTTGCAAGATTGCATGGCTTGCCTCACCTTATTTCAAAAAGGAAGGAAGGGTGCTGAGGAGCACACTGAACAACACAGCAGGCAGCTGACAGCTTGCTTCCCCAGGCAAGTGTTGTAACCCTCTCCCACATTCTGAGACAGCTGGGAACTTAGAACCAAAAGGCCCTAGGGACCCTCTTGCCATGTTCAAAATTTCAGTAAGCATGTAAAAAGCTTCACACATTCCAAAACTGCAGCATCACCAAGATAGAAGACCCTTGTTGCCTTCTAAATTTATGATAGGTATGCTCCCAGCCAGAGCACTTTTATATACCGTAGCAAGAAAAAGTAGGCCTCAAAATTCAGGGGAATGGCATGCAGAAGCATGTTACTATTGTGACATAACATGCTTCACATGTGTATCACATGCAAAGCATGTTCAGTGCCCTACAAAGCCATCTTTAAACACCATTGCTCCTATTTACTAATGGTTACTGTTAATCTTACATTAATGCACAGTCCTTAATATTAATACCTGAACTTCCCCCCCCCTTCCATTCAATTTTGAGGGAGTGCGGCCATTTATTTAAGTAATGCATACTCTGATTGCTGAAGAATCAATACCTACTTAGATGTTCCTTTCACACTTAGTGAGAAATCCACTTGTCTGTTAATATTCCTGAACACTTTATAAAATAAAAAAACCTGGCAGTCAGTATAGCTTCACTGATCCAGGAGGTAAGTCCAAGAATAATAATCCCACAAGGGATCAATGTTCAAACAAGTTTGAGATTCCATTTTAAAAACACCTAAAACCAGGAAATGATGGCTATATTAAAATCAACCCTTTGGCATCATAACTAAAATGTGAAGGTGCTCTTCACAATGCTAAAGTTATTGATTCTATTTTTAACAGTACTGCAGACACAAATGACTGATTATAACTCTCAAGATATGCCTCGTTCCTGTAACTTTAGTACATCTGCAATGCATAGTCAATGCTGCTGAACTAATACCGAATGTATAACTGAAGGAGAAACTGGTCCTGAGGTGAATTGGCTCTCCAGGGGTGGATTTGTTTGTGCTCCCAACAACCTCTGCATTAAACCTTTTGCAGCTTCATATGTGAATGAAAAGAAGCGTCTTGGGTTCCTTTCCCCTTCCCCGTCTTAAAAACAAAAATAGACCTTTCAGTGGCTTGCTTCTTTTCCAGTGGAGACTGCTTTCTCTAGACAGTTGAAAAACACAGTTTAAAATGCTCTTACAAGAATTACACCGTCTCATTTGTGATATTTTCATAACATTCAAAATCTGCAGGAAGCAGTCTTCAGGTCTTATTAATTTCTTAGTATTTTTAAACACAATGTTTTTATATTGAAATGGTCATCTCACAGCCTAACCCTATCCCCCACCATAGGTGCTGATGCAGCTATGCTGACAGAGCGTGCACTGCATCCAGTGGTGGGGGGGAGGCGATCAGAAGGGCCTGCTCAAGGTAAGGGAAAATATTTTCCCTTACCTCTGTGTAGGCCCCCTGATGGCCTATGGGTTTCCCCAGACCTACATCAGCTATATAGCTGATGTCAGTCCAAGGAGAGAAAGGACCAGAGCAGACTGAAAAATAGGGGATAGGATCGGGTGTGCACATTTGTCACCAAGTTCCACTCCCTCCAGCCTGCTTCCCACCCCCTGCCCTTCCCCTATCTGCCCAACCCCCCTGCCATCCCACTAACCTCCCCACAAAATGCTCCTCGCCAACTTCACTGCTCTGGTGTTGTCTATGGCCTGCACCAGTGCAGCTCCGATGCTTTGACGAACCAGCAATAGTTTACTCCATGCACCATGTTGCAGGGCATTTCACAACAGTAGGACGAGCGTCCCACTGTCGTAATTCAAGGGTAGGATTGGGCCATCAGTATGGGTTTTTTCCCCTCAGAATAGTTTGCCATGTTTGAAGAAATTAAAATATTAATGATAGCAAGTGTTATTATTTCATAAAAATAGAGTCTGATTTGCTCATGGTATGAAACACAAAGATAGAAAGCTTTATTGGGTTTGTAAATTTAGAAATTATTGCCAGAAGTAATGAAAAGAAGCCACAAGACTGACTGTAGCAGGAATTCCATTTGCATACAGAGCTTCCCCATTTATTTCAAAGGAAGAAGCAGCCAGCACACAGCACATCTTGTGTGCAGTAGAATACATGTAGGGTTCTGGAGTGAGAGACAACTGGTTTAAATAATGTGGGAGAAAGTTAAAGATAAATAAAGAAGTGAGAAATAAATAATATGGAATTATAGGTGGCTAGACACATGGTTATATGAAAAGGTGCAGAAAGAAAGAAAATGAGAGATAAAATGGATTGTTAAAGCGTCCCCAAGGAAATAAATAGAATGAGAAAAAGAATATGCAGATCCAAAAGCGCTAGGAATGAAAATGACTGTAATGAAGTAGCATAAAGCATAAGTCAACAAGGAACATGTTAAAATTAGAAAGAAGAAAAACAAATACAAATATCCAAACATATGGTTGGTGTCTTTGCTCATTATTCCTTCAGATGTGTATTTCAAATTGGTAAAAGTTATTTAGAGTTGTGAAAAAGAAGGGCTACTCGTTTGAAACACCTGGTTCCAATAGCTTTGGGAGAGAAATACCCCATCTTAAGACATTTCAGTACCTGCCACACTGATGAATAAAAAAACCCAAATTCCATTAAGCCTCTTTGAAGTCTTCTATTCCAGATACACACCATCTGCTTCTAAATGATTATTTTTAAATAAAATTGCTTCAGCTCTCATTGAATTGTATTAGATACTTTTGGGTGTCATCTTCAACCTGATGACGTAGTAAAAAAAATTATTCAAACAACATATATCTCTTCTTTGTTGTGAGAAGAAAATGTTTTATTATTGTTACTACATACCAAACAAATCATGTTTCCTCTACAGATTTTTCATTCATGAATTATACTATCTATTAACTAATACTGAGCAGGTCTATACCTATCGGTACCATCTAAGACAGTGGCTTTCAAAGTGGTGGGTCGCAACCCACCATTGGAACCACGAACTGTCCCTGCACCCTTAAGGGGTGGGGACAGCATGGCGGCAATGAGCCCAGGGATCGCCGCCACCAAAAAAGTGCCCCAAATTGGCTTATTTTTACCTTACTTGAAGCTTCAGGGGGGTTCGGGGAGACCTGCGTGACCCTCCGCAGGCCTCCCCGATCTTCAGATCGTCGAAAAATGGCAATTCTCTACCACTTCCGGTTTTCGCGAAAACCACCGTTTTCCACGATCTAAAGATCAGGGAGGCCTGCAGACGGACGCATAGGCCTCCCCAACCCCCCCCAAGCCTCAGTGAGGTAAAAAAGAGCTGTTTTTGGTGTTTTCTCAGCGACAGTGGCGATCCCTGAGATCGCCACCACCGCTGGCCCTGCTGCCACAAGCACTCAGAGTTCTCCCCACCTCATGGGGAGAACTTTTAGAACCACTACTCTAAGATTGAGTGCAGACTTGTTACCCATCAGCACCTTCAATCTAACATATCCTTTGTACTCATAGAGTTACAGCCCAATCCTAATTCATTTTCCAGTGCAGATGCAGCCATGCCAGTGGGGCATGCGCTGCATCCTGCAGTCAGGGGAGCAGTCACGGAGGCCTCCTCAAGGCAAGGGAACATTTGTTCCCTTACCTCAAGGTTGCATTGCAGCTGCACCGGTGCTGGAAAGTTGGTTAGGATTGACCTGTTGTTTTATTTTATTTTTAATTTTAACCTGCTTACAAGCCAATTAGTCCATATTTTTCAAAATCCTTTCAATACCTATAGGTTAAGTAGGATTCAGATCTTCTATACTGTAGTGCAGAACTAGTGGGAGGTAGATACTCTGGATTAATTAATGAGGAGTTCAAGGGTGTAGTTATAAAAAGAGCTCTGCTGGATCAGACCATCTGTCTCAGCATCCTGTTTTCAACAGTGGCCAGCTAGATTCTTCTGGGGAGCCCATAAGCAAAGCATGTAGCCAATAGCTCTTTCCTGCTGTTTGCTCCTAAATTGATATTCTTAGGTATAGTTCAGAACATGTAAGTTTCATATAGATAGCATAGCTAATAGCTATTGTTGGTCTGTCCTCCAGAGGTGTCGTTAGGGGGCGTAGGGGGTGGTGGGCCCCAAGGTGGCGGGGTGCCACGCGGCGGGGGTTGTACTTGCCTCCAGAGTCATTGCTGCCGGGTCGCCCTCTCCACCGTTTTTTTCTTCTTTTTCATCGGGGCAGCTGGGGCTTTACCTGGGGGAAGTGAACAAATATTGCATTGCTGGGCGCAAAGTTAGACAGTATTGGACTGAGTTCTAGCATTATATGAGAAAATAAATATTTTTCTTTTTCCACTTTCTCCACACCATTCATAATTTTAAAGATCTCTATTACATGAGAATGGAGATAAACGAATGCATCTCTGTCTCACATTTTTGCAAATACCGGTAGCAGCCAAAGTACTGTGGGCAATCCTGACTAGGAAAAAAGTTCAGGGGAAGTGTGTTTAACTGAATCATTTCCCTGATGAAAACTGTCTGTGTCCCCCTTGGACTCACCACATGTTCACAATAAATTCAGGAGATTAGTGTGAAAAATACCTTACAGCACAATCTTAGTCATGTCTACTCATAAGTAAGTTTCATTAAGTTCAATGGGGCTTACTTAGCCTTACCGTAGTCCCGGATACGGCCAGGACAATCCTGGTTGGGAGCCCAAATCCCGGGATCCTGGCCAGTCTCCCGTTTGTCCCGGCCATCCAGGACTGCCCCTGCAGCACCGCCATCGTCTTTGTTAATGTTTGAGCCTCGTGCGAGTGTACGCGCGGCTGGAAGCACTCAGAAAGCGTCCAAGTTCTTCTAGAAATAATTGAATAATTTGTTGTTTTTGCATTGAAGACTGCACTGTAATGATATTAAACTGGATATTGATGCTTAAGAATTCCCACCTGTGAATAAAAAAACAAAACACCACATTTTGCATTTTAATTCAACAAATTTTCAAAAAACACCACCACCATATTCAAACACCCCTATAGGTGTTGAGGAAAATACTTTACAAGGAGGGAACCATCCTCATATTATCGCTTAGCTATGGATTTGACAGTGTATGATTTTTAGTGAAGTTGCAAAGTATCATTAGACAATCCAGCCAGGTACTGTCAAGATGGCTATCTGAACAAATCTTCCATGAGTACCACACTGACACACACAGTAATGACTTTTCCTTTTTGTGAACTTTCTGAAAGCAAAATGCATTTCGCCATCTCTAGTGTGACCTCTCAGTTAATAGCTTTAGTGGCAAATAATCAGATGGTGTCTCTAAATTCATGCATGCATGTTTGGTGCATTTGAATGAATGAACTCTATAATCTCACATGACATTTAGAGGGAAATGTGAGAACACTGACAATCCCTTCTTCTTTTACATAGCTGGAATCATATGTTTGATATGTCAGTGTAGTTCCTCATTTTATTCACATTGTTCTCTGCTTTTATTAACCATTTCAAGAGTATGCAGCAAGAAGCTGAGGCTACAATCTGTTCAGAATAGTTGTAATTGAATTTAATAGTACCACACTGGAGTGAATGAGTTCAGGGCAGCTGTTTGAATAGAAAAAAATGGGAAAAGCTGGAGAGGTGGTTTGCATGCAACAACGGGCCGGTTCAGATTATACTTACTGAATCAGCACCAGCCTCTCTTTCAGCACAATCCTATGCATGTTTATTCAGAGTAAGCCACAGTGCGTTCAGTGGAGCTTACTCACAGGTAAGTGTGTATAGGATTGCAACCCTAGTATGTTTGCACTGGAAGTGCACTGTGAACATGCATGTTCCCCTCATTTCCCAGCACTCCATTAAATGCATGGGGGAGCAGTGTGACTGAACTGCACCTTTCCACATACTATTAACGCTACTTTAAATGCAGCATTTATGGAATTAATTTAATTCCCATACAATTTAATGAAAAAGCCCCAGCAGCCTCGTAAGTGGGTGGAGCATGTGTATTCATGGCACACTTGCCCCGCAATTGCACAAAGAGAGACCAATGTACAAGGTATCTTCTGAAGCAGCCCAAATGGGCAGCGCAATCCACTGTAAATATCCGGTGGCGGCCCTAGGGCAGCCCACTGGATCCTATCCCCATTCTAGGCCGATCGTGATCAGCCCGGAGGTCTACTCGGGGGAAGGGGACATTCGTCCCCATCCCCCGGTGTAGCATGGGGAGGCCACAATGGTCCTCCTCGGATTTCTGCCAGCTGTTTAGCTGGTGTAAGTCCAAGGAGGCCGTGTGAAGACTGCACAGGCCCGGGAACAGGACGGGGATATGGTGGCTGCAGTCTGTGCCCCCTGGGCCGGCTTGGCCAATGCCCCCCTCCCTCGCCACCTGGACCGCCCCCACGCCCACCAGGGGATCCCTTACCTTTTCCGGCGGCCGCAGGAACAATCCGTTGCTGGAGTAAGGACTGCCAGCCTCCACGCCAGCGGCCCTTACTTGCGAGTAAGGCCCTTACTTGCGAGTACTTACTTGGGTAGTTGTAAAGCATGTTTGCGTCGGCTTAGAGAGACTGAGTGCTCGCTCCGCTGCTCTATATGGTGTATTGCGCTCTGAGTTAAATATTCAAGGTTGAATATGTAAATTCATTTGGTTCACTCCACAGCATTCACAGATAAAAGCATGGATATTGCTGGCTTTCCAGCTTGCATTTAGGTATGAATTTTGTTTACACTAGTTTGCGAGCCCTTTGGCCACTAACTTATTCTAGCATGTCAAGGCAATTATTCTAGCACACCAAGCCCCTGAGGAACATGAAATATAATCAACATATGACAAATGCTTCTTTCTGAAAACTGTGCTCTCCTGAGACTCTGCAGCCATAGAACTCCATGCTGGACCAATATTGACTTCCCCCCCTGCTTTTAAAATGACATTTAAGAGGAAAGGTACTTGCTTTGTTGGTGGTCCTGTGGAGTTTGTGAGCTGGACCATTTCAAGCATGGCTCCAATAAGTTGCTTTATTCTGCTTGCTCTGCCTCATTCGCAGTTCCCTGTCTTTAAAATTGGGATAATATAGTGGCTGTCAATAAAGGGTAGTTGTGAGTATGAGAAAGGTGAGAAAATTATACTTAGGTATACAATGGACTTTAAATCTAAAGAAATGCTGAAAGTTTTCTTCAGCATAAAACAAAGGCTCTCCTGTGTGTCTCTGGTCTTACAGTAAACCCAAGTATCTTAAATGTTGAATAGTATAATAAAGTATTAAAAAGACTACTTTAGATTTTGATATCCCTCAGAGGCCTGCACTATGGTAACCATAGCAACTAATAGATAGCCATTGAGGCAAAGGGGTACGATTGATGACCTCAGTAAAAGGTAAGCTATTGAATATTCCTACAATGTTTATTCTGTAATGCATGTCGCATTCTGGGAATCGGTGCATGTTGTTCAGCTGAGCTTTTATTGGCACTATTTTGTGTCTGAGATGCAACCTCACCGCTCAGGGTAGCATCAGGAGCCATTCCAAACTGAATAAACTTTTATACCAGGCCGTTTTATCATACAAGCAATATTAAAAGATGAGCTTAGGAAACAAAACAACCTACGTACTGTATTGTGTATACTATTTATTATCTTTAACATACATGTAGATAAGTACATCTTTTCTCCAGTTTTCTTCCAAATATGCAGATGAAATAAAGGTCTCTAGTGGCATGATGAAGTAGGTGATGAAGTAGGCCAGGGGTTCTCAAAGTGTGGATCACAACTCCCAGCAGGGTCGCAAGCAGCTTGGAAGGGGGCCAAAAACAGCTAGCAGAGAAGGTGGAGTGCTGTCGGAGCACTCCAAACCAAGTCAGGCTTCTAAGAGCAGCTAAGTGGAGACACAAAGAGCAGAAGCAAGTTGCTACGGCAGTAACAGGCTCTGTGTGCGCTTCATGAGGCTGTGTTGTACTGCTGCATGAGGCTCAGCTAAGAGTTCTCCATCCTATACTTAAAGAAACAAGAGCTCTTTTCCTCCGCTGGATCTGTAACCCTGCATTTAGAAAACAGCCCCCTTCCCTTGGCTTTTCCCCTTCTACTTAATGATTTCAGTGCACCCTCTCTCAGGTCCCACATCTTTAAAGGAAGGCAGGAGGGCTGCCTCCAGCCATGCTCTGATCTTCTAGTCTTGTGGCTGGAGAAATAAGGTGAGGTTTTGTTCCAGCTTTTTGCTTTCGTTAGTACAGGGTAGAAAGTTCAGGAAAGGTTAGTGTGCTTTATTTATCTCCTACCAGCCTAATGAAATAAATACTGTAGCTACAATATGAGGGGTGTAGTCATGTAAACTATAATATATACCACGGGTGGCCAAACTGTGGCTGTTGAGCCACTTGCGGCTCTATGGCGTATAATGTGCGACTCTCAGAAATATGTTGGCTGAGCTCCTTTTTGCGTCACAATTAATATAAAACGTAAATAAGAAAGTTTCAAGCTTTATAATTATTTACCAGATATAAAACTGAGAGTTCAGTGGATTAAAACGTAAGTTTAGTGTTCAGGGTGAGTAAATATATTTAAGAATTTAAATGCTTCTTAAATATTACAGCTCTTAAACATCTGAAGTTTATCATATGTGGCTCTTACTTTAAGCAAGTTTGGCCAACCCTGATATATAATATCTTTCATGGGTCATATAGTAACATAAAGTTTGACAACCCCTAATGTAGGCAAAGCTAAGAAATTAGTTGCCAAGGCTTAAATTTCTGCCCGGGCTAAGGCCTTGGTGTCTTTTCTCAGTGTCATGGCTTAACCTTGAAACATGTGAAGAAGGAATTGAATGTTGTGTCTAAAATTTGAGCACGCCACTAGAGTCATCCCATAAGTTTGCAAAAGTATATACTGTAACTTGCAGGATCAGGGAAACACTCCTCTTAAAACCCTCCTGAAGAAAGGGACATGAGCAATGTCTTATGCAGGCTGGCACATTGTACTGTATGTTTGATCCACCAGATGTCCGGTTCTATTCTTCTGTTCCTTCAGCGCATGGTGTGCTGAATGTTTAATTGCTGCAAAAAGATCCAAACAAACTAAAAACAAGCAGGGGGGAGGGGGGAAGGCAGACAGCTATTAACTCCCCAGTTTCATGGAAATGAATGAGTCCATTTTCTGTGGCATAGGCATTGTGAAGACAAAACTACTGAAGGTATCATAAACCATTCGTGCGGCCAGTGCTTGAGGGAATCCTGAGGGTGTAGTAGGCAGGCGTGGTGTGAAGGATTGGTCAGGTTAGGCACTGGCCAAGGGTCCACGCCCATCAGACAGCCTACCTCTCCAGGTGACCCCTGAACCCTCTATAGCAGTGGCAACGGTAATGTCCAATGCAAGAGGTGAGTGGGACCCGTGGGAGGTGTCATCGGGTCCCAGCAACCTGGCACCAACCCTGGTGTTAGGTTCCCCATTTTCCCTTCTCTCACCAAGAATGCGGACCACTTTACCTATTTGTGCGTAAACTGCTTCACCTGTTGCAGGACTGGTGAACATTCTCATAAGTAGATCTGCTGGCAGAAAGGCTGCCTAGGTTGCTGTAGGGACAACAGTCTTGTGCCACCTTTCTCACAAGTTAATCTACTCATGAGAAAGCTGCTCCTCAGCATGAGAGGCTCACAGCCAGCCTATCCATTCAACTAGTGATGTGGCTCATGCAAGGGGCAGGGTGCAGCGAACAGAATCAGGGTGCTTTTCACCTTGAGTCTGCTGCTGCTTCCTTCCAGCCTGCCCTGGGTGGGGCTGCTCCAGTCCAATTCCCTACCCACTCACCTTGTTCCTTCCTCATGTGGTGCCTTTAAACAAAATAGAAAGTGTGAGACACGCTGGGAGCACTGCTAGCACGATCCACATTTCCTGTTTTGCTTAAAGGGACCACAACAGTAAGAAGCAGGATAAGAGGGTAGGGAAGTGGATTGCCACCAGGTACCCCACCCCATCCCCCACCCCCAAAAAACATGTGGAATGTGCTGATCTGCTTTCTTACCCACTCACCTCTGTCCTTCCTCACACAGTCCCTTTAAACAAATTAGGATGTGTGCAATACGTCGACAGTGCTGGCAGGTGGCTGGATCCCACCGCCTTCGACACAGTTGGGGGAGGGGGGCTGCATGGCAGCAGCATTTGCACCTGCTTCATGTGGCACAACATGGACTCAGGCCAGGCCTAGGCAGGCTTCATACCTTGTTTTATTACATGCATCATTCTAGTGGCTCAAATTACATGCAACATAATTGCCTATGTGTGTTGTTTGAAAGAATAAAGGGTAAACTGCATATAGCAGATACAACATAAGCATGAGTATAATATGTGAGAGAGTAATAAAGAACCTGTACGAATGTATATGTTTGCACTGATAAATCAAAAGTTGTGGCAAAGTAGAAACAGAAGCACTGTGTGTGTTTGTTGCTTTTGCTATCTTAACCTTCTTTAGGAAAGGAACCAAATTTTGTTTGGCTTAGGAGCCATCAAATACTTTAATCTGGCAAAAAAAAAAAAAGCAAAGCTCTTGAGCAGAAACTTGGTTAGAGTATGATTTCCATTCTGTGTGTGGCTGTGTAATATAAATAATATCACATAATTTACAGAAATTGGCTTTAGTTAACTATGGCATAAAATCATGCAGGTATCAAAAGGAATATATTGACCAACTCAATTTCCCATCACATTTCCTAGAGGGTTCCATGGAATTTTGACAAGTGTCTTTATCAATTGCAGTTTCTTCGGTATCACAAAGGTCCTTTCAAAATATTTTCATTAGCAAAGTATTCTCTTTTCGTTAAAAATGAAAAGCCATTCTTAGATATAAGTATTACTGCCAGCTTTACAATCTGAAGAGCAAAGTTGATGCATGAAAGAATATGTGAATACAAACTGAGAGTAAATATTTGCACAAATGAGGAACTTTTTGCTCTTTCTTTACACTTCATAACACAACAGCAATGAGTCTCTTTAATGCAGTTATTCAGTTCTGCTTAAATCATGCATTAAGAGTGCTAATATTGGTTTATGTCATACTACATTGCACTTCTATATCAATAGAGAAGAGAAAGTTGTGTGGGCATATGAGTTTGCCGTGCTAAGGCAGTTTTACATGGAAACACTCATTATAAGGCTGTTGTTGCTTGTGCTTCATGCTTCCTTATTGCATTTATAGATGGTGATGTATGAAGGAATGGATCAGATTATGGTACCTGCTCCTGTGAAAATAAAGAGTCAATGTGGTACTGCTACATTGCAGTGGCACTGCAATGCCTTTGCAACTCATGTAAAATATGTTAGGCTCTACCATAGAAATGTATCTCATATTAAGATATTATGTGCTTTCAGATATCTGAACGTGGAGAATCTAGAAAGTATTATTTTTCTATAGGTGAAAAAAGATATGTTAGAGCTTTCATTATCTAAACATGTTATCCAAATTAACTGTCTGCCCACCAGATCACTTTCCTGGAGTGTTGCCATATAGGTTACCTTCCCATTTGTCAAGAGCTGTCATTCTACAAAAAGTGACCCAAAATGGATACCTAAGGATAATCACATTCTACTCTGATGAAGGATGTTGAGCTAAACATTTCACAATTCTGCTGGACAAGTGCCACATTCACCCCACATGTCCACAATCAAATGAGATGTTCATTCAGGTCTCAATATTTCTGGGCCTTATTAAGCTCTCTGGCATTATGTCCCAGATTCAACATAGCTACTAGCTGTAAATTTTTGTATGCATCTGAGGCTCTGCCATTCAGACCCCTGTGGATAGGTGCTTAGTGTCTGACAAGCTGCTCTTTGTCGTCATGCCCTTCAGCTGCAGTCATAGTTCATGTTAACTCTATTTCAGTCAAGAGCTACAGCAGACCAGACAGGCATTTCCATCTTACATTTTATTCCTTGTGGTCAGCCAGATGCACAACAAATAAAGCCAGAGAACTTGCAGTTGTGGATTACATTATTAGTGTGTGGGCACAAAACGTTTACACATATGTTATGTGTGTGCACACAGAATAAACACATTTACTACCATATGTTTCATATAAGTAAAGAAAGGATTATGGGTTGACCACAGTAGGTTATACACACAGTAGTAAACATGCATTTGCCACCGCATCTTGCATGAAGTAATTCTCAGTCAAACAGACTTAATTGGTTTACTTCTAGCTTTTTTAGGTTATGGATGTTGTATAAGCACTTCCCTCATTTCCAATGTGTTAACGATCAATTTCCTTAAGTGTCTAGGTTACAACAGCATTTAATATCTTCTCTTCAGTATGGTAAATGATACTAAATTAAACTCTGTGTAACTGCTTGGTAAAATTCTTCTCACATATAGCTTGTTGTTGCTGATGGCGTTCTTTAATTAGCTCAGTTGATAGATTTCTTGATACTTCTTCAATTGCCATTTTTTAAATCCGGTTATTGAGTTGGAGGTGTGAGCTGGAATGATGGCATCTCCTGCGATACAACTGAGACAAAATATGAGAAGACAGATTTGAGAGAGAAATGGTTTGACATTTAGTGATTTCTTTGTGCTCACAGCAATAGAAACCCTTCAGAAAGTTTATCAGAACCAGCTTCTGGTTCTATACAAAATGAAACTGTTCATTTCAACATATAGATTTCAATATCTAACTGTTGGTTTTGAAAAGTCTTAAAATAAAGTTTGGAGTATTTTAACAGCTTGTTATCAATTTATGTTCTATGAGGTTCATCATTATTTAGTATTTAAAATATCAAAATGTTCAGATGGTTGGTTTGTTTTTAATAAGAAAAAGTCATGCAGAACTAAAGAGAGGCAAGGGGGGAAAAACAGACTGAAAATGTAAGGGGAATCTGTGACCAACAGAAAGGAGCAGAGTTGCTCAGGTCAATGAACAGACGACTTGGAAACCTTTATATAGGTCAGGGTCTATCACCTGATCCACCTACTGCTATTGTGCTTTTACTGCAATTAAGGGCTCAATCCTATCCAATTTTACAGTGCTGATGCAGCCGTGCCAATGGGGCGTGTGCTGCATCCTGCAGTAGAAGGGCAGTCATGGAGGCCTCCTCAAGGTAAGGAAACATTTGTTCCCTTACATCAGGGCTGCATTGCAGCTGCATCGGTGTTGGAAAGTTGGATAGGATTGGGCCCTAAGAGAACTTCTTGCTGGTCAAGCAGTTCGTTCTTTTGACCAGTCTCCAGTTATTCAGGACAGACAGCAGGCTTTCTACAAGACAGTTAAGCAAGATAGGTCAGTGACTAAACAGTATTAGGTAGAGCAAATAAGTTATACAGAGGACCAATGCCCTGTTCATAGTTAAGTAAAATCTCCATGTTCATAGCTGTTGTACTTCTGAATGGCAGCTGGTGCAGGACAAAAAAGGAAGGGCTTTTGTCTTCATGGCCTGTTTGTTGGTTTTCTGGACACATCTGGCAGGATTCTGGATAGAGGAACCTTTGGTCTGATCCAGAAATGCTCTTCTTAGGTCCTGAGCCAGACCTGAGCCGTTACCAATCACAATGTTTCTATTTCTGAATATTGGAAACACAATTGTTGAAAAGAAAACTGAGGTTTCCTAGATATCAGATACATCTAACAGCCTCCATGCTTGGGCTATAAATGTGCTGATGACCCCATGGCTCTGATTGTATTTCACAGTATAATGTAAGTTTTGTGATTTTATTCTGAAAAAAAGGCATTGAATTATTTTCTGATCATTTCAGTAAAATGTCCATGTTATGGTAACGTGCTGAAGTCCATTGTCAACTCACCTTGGCTTCTCGTTCTGCATAATAGGATAAAAAAGAGACTGCAAATGTGTTCATTGGACACAACAAAACTGAGCTGCTTATAGAAGTGTATGTGTGTAGAGAAGAAAAAAAGGAAGTATCCAACTGCAGCTGTCTGCATGTTGAAACAGATTCTTGTCTTCCTAATTTAGGCGCATAGAAGTCAGATCTGGAGGTGGTAGTGGTTCTAGTGTTGATGAATTAAAACTCCTAGGCAATGAGACTTCAGCATAAGGGAAAATCAGAACATCAGTTTATGATGACAGCTTATTAGCCTTAGAACAGTAAATTAGAGTGGACTAATAAGAGCTCATGGGCAGTCTGATCCACAAAGTTCTTGGTTCGAGTGTGTTCTTCTGAACTTGAATAGAACATGTGGGTGTGGAAATCTGGTGTGGACTCAAACCTGAAGATAATCCATGAAATGTATTATTTGTAGAGGACAGACCAAATGTACTACTCCTTCACATTACAACACATAACTTATGGAATTAATTACCACAAAAAGTAAATGATTGCTACTAGCTTAGTGTTCTAAAAAGATTAAATTAATTCATAGAAGATAGATATGTGACTATAATGTAAAAGTTGACCCTCCATATTCAGGGGCCGCTTACTTCTGATTACCAGATGCTGTAGGAAAAGCAAGGGATGACTATTTCCATTGTGCCCATTTGTGAGTTTCCCAGAGAATTCTCGCCTACCCCAATTGGAATGAGAATGCTGTACTTTGGTCTGATCCAGCAAGACTATTCTTAACATTTGCATAGCTCATATTGTTTGAAACAAAATATCTTTTTTTTTTCATAGATATCTAACTTTGTTGATTGACTTTGTTGATTGACTCCCCATTGTAATAACTTAGTACAGGGGTGGCCAACCTTCCACCATTAGGGCTACTGTATTCTTAAGAGTTGTGTCGAAGACAGAATCTTGGCAGCTGCAAGTGCTGATGGTGCTGCTAAAGCAGCTGCACCTGTTGAAAGACCCTCACCCATACAACCATTAAAGGGCCAGGAGCATTCATGTTGAAAGGTTGGCCACCACTGGCTTAGTATGAAGGTAGAGCACCGTAAGGATTCTGACTAGTGACTAGACCTAAGTGACTAGACCTAAGACTGGGACAAGTTAAGATGAACAAAGACTGAGACAGAAAAAAAGTGGTCCCAATGAACACTGGACGCCTGCTGGTCTACTCTGCTGTGCTTGCATTGGAGGGAGCCATTGGCCAGTGCAGAACAGCAGGGCTCTTGCTGTCTCTCTTTCTTTCTGTACTGCCAACTCTATCAATCCCATGAAACTGACTCCAAAAGCTTATCAAGGCAAAACCACACACAGCCATTCACACAGCTGCAGGTACTGTAGGGACCAATACTTCTCAGCAGATGTTTCCCCCTTAGCCTTGCTTATTGCATATCTCAGATAGCCCCTGTTGAAGGCTCCAACCAACTGACAGCCCAATCCTAACTAAATCCCCAATTGAAAGCAAGGTAAGCAAAAATTAGTTTTACTATTAATCAAACATATATGAAACACACACACACATATTTTTGGCTTTTTCCATAGCTTGTTCAACCCTGCGCTGGATACCAGAGCCTTGTTAGTCTTCAGTGCTGCATATCAGCAGTTCAAAAAAATTAAGTTTCTTTCTCTGTACCCTTTATTAATTAGTACAAAACATGCTTCTTTCAGTCTAGTCTTATCCTCTGATAGTTAGGAAACAGAGTTCAACTGATTTTCAGGAGCTCAGATGTTTCTGTATATTGAGTAAAAGTGGCTCAGATTTTCCCATTTATTGATTTGTATAGCGAATCGCTTCACCCAGGTTTTGCATTTGGCAGTTCTGAGCCAGTGACAGAAAGGAAAAAAGCTTTTCAACTGATGGGAGGAGTGCTGAGTAATATTCAAGAGGAAGTTGCAAGAGCGATAGTTCTCTTCAACTGGGGTTAGAAAGCTTTGGAAATGCTGTGAATATAGCTGGAGTCAGTGGCATTGCTGGAGGGGGTGCGGCACCATAAGTGGTGCAAGGCACTGCACCATGCCTTTGCTGCCAGAATGACTCTGGGAGCGAGTGGAAGGGGCCGTGTCACACTGGTTTGAAAGGCATGGTGCAGCGCCTTGCACCACTTATGGTACAGCAACGCCACTGGCTGGAGTGGAGCAGATTGTTTTATTAAATGGCATTAGGTATCCACCCTGTAGATACGTTCTTCTCTTTTTACATTCTTCTCTTTTTGATAGAACAAATATGTAAATATGCTGACTACTATTTCACTACTGGAACACTACAATAGCTAGTACTGTATAGATGAGTACTAACTCATACTAGTTCTAATGGATGAGATGTTTGGGGGAGTTTAAAATTCTGTTCATACTCAGTTGCTGTTGCTCAGAATAAGCCGTGCACTTTGTACTGCTGTATTGCAGTTTGCCTCCATACAGACGTTTATTTTCTCTTGCTGATGCCTGTCTCTCTTCCACACCTTTAAAAATGTTAAATATTTGATTCTTGAGAGTCCTTCGTAATTTTCCTGTTTAAATAGCAGACAGCCTTGCTATATAATTAGTGCCCTTCAATGCCCTTAGAAATGGTGCATTACTCCAACCTCTGAAGCCTTTTTTTTTTTGGTGATGTATTTTACATGATTAATAATTTACAGAAGGTAAGCTTAAATGTAAATGTTAAAGCTTCATCAGAGCAATGAGCAAGACCTTCCTGATCTCTTGGTCATTGCCACTACTATTAAAAAGGGAAATAAAATAATTTGAAATCACAAATCCCAATTTAAAAAAATCCTGAAGGATGTGCAGCCATGATCTGACAATATTTGTTTATGCCTTAAAAATGGTCCCAGATCAGGTGAAACACAAACTCAGTTTTATTGAAGAAAAATAAACAATTAGATGTTTCTTTTACATTTTGCTTCATGATCATGGAATTCCAATCATACTGGACTGGAATAAAGTGGCAGGGATGCGAATATTTGAATGCTCTTCCTTCTGATAGAGAATTTACTAGAGATCGAAAATAGCTCATGAAATTGTACAGCTATTCTAATGGCAGTGTAATTTGGTTTAATAATAGTGGGAAGAGGAAAAGCTATTTGTTCACAATAGTATCAGAAAAAAGTATATTTTTTTTACCAGAAGTAATAATAAATAATTTCATAAAATGAAGAGGAGAAAATCAATGTGCAGAGGAAAGTCTGGGTGGATTTTCTAGGTATTTTCTTTAATTTATGAGTTTTCTATGGATCCGTATCATGAAATAGTAATAGGATGGTCTAACAGAGAGCTAAAGATTAAGGATGTGCACAGAGTTTAATCTTACCTTATAAGCAGGAAATGTCATCTATCCCTTCCCTGTAAAAGGCTCTGAGACCACTCAGCTGAAATCATTTGAACACCATGGTATGCTGTGATAGATGAGGGGTTTAATTTAAGAACATAAGAAGAGCCCTGCTGGATCAGGCCAAAAGCCCATCTAGTCCAGCTTCCTGTATCACACAGTGGCCCCACCTGATGCCTCAGGGAGCACAAGACGACAAGATAACCTGTTTCCCGTTGACACTCCCTTGCATCTGGCACAGAGAAAACCCACTTCTAACACCAGGAGGTTGCTTATAGCTTGTAACCTGTGATGGTCTTTTCCTCCATGAATCTGTCCAAACCCCTTTTAAAGGCATCTAGGCCAGGTGCCATCACCACATCCTGTGGCAAGGAGTTCAACAGATGAATTACACGCTGGGTAAAGAAATATTTTCTTTTGTCTGTTCTAACTCTCCCTCCACTCAATTTTAGTGCATGTCCCCTGGTTCTGGTGTTGAGCGAGAGGGAGAAAAATTTCCCTCTATCCACTCCATCCCATGCATAATTTTATACGTCTCAATCATGTCCCCCCTCAGGCGCCTTTTTTCTAGGCTGAAAAGCCCCAGACGCTGTAGCCTTCCCTCATAAGGGAGGTGCTCCAGCCCACGAATCATTCTGGTCGCTCTTTTCTGCACCTTTTCCAATTCAACTATATCCTTTTTGAGGTGTGGTGACCAGAACTGGACACAATACTCCAGATGTGGCCTTACCATCGATTTGTACAAGGGCATAATGATATTGACCGTTTTATTCTCAATCCCTTTTTTAATGATCCCGAGCATGGAATTGGCCTTCTTCACAGCCGCCGCACACTGGGTCGACACTTTCATCGACCTGTCCACCAGCACCCCAAGATCTCTCTCTTGATCCGTCACAGACAACTCAGAACCCATTAGCGTATATGTGAAATTTTGGTTTCTTGCCCCAATGTGCATCACTTTGCACTTACTTACATTGAAGCGCATCTGCCATTTTGCTGCCCATTCTCCCAGTTTGGAGAGATGTTTCTGGAGCTCTTCACAATCCCTGCTGGTCTTCACCACCCGGAAAAGTTTAGTGTCGTCCGCAAACTTGGCCACCTCGCTGCTTATCCCCAACTCCAGGTCATTTATGAATAAGTTGAAAAGCACCGGTCCCAAGACCGATCCTTGGGGCACACCGCTTTTCACCTCTCGCCATTGTGAAAATTGCCCATTGACTCCCACTCGCTGTTTCCTGGTCTTCAACCAGTTCCTAATCCACAAGAGGACCTGCCCTCTTATTCCCTGACTGTGGAGTTTTCTCAGGAGCCTTTCATGAGGGACTGTGTCAAACGCCTTCTGAAAATCCAGATATATAATATCCACAGGTTCGTTCGCATCCACATGCCTGTTGACCTTTTCAAAAAATTCTAACAGGTTTGTGAGGCAAGACTTTCACAAAGGATATGCATAGACCCTCTGAATTCAAAGTACAGTGTCTCCAATTGCTCCCCAAGCACTCAGCTATATATGACATCTTTTGAACATTGCCACTGGATGTTGTGATTTCTCTAGTATAAGGTTGCTGCCTTAAAAAAAATGCAATATTACATGGAGGATGGGCCTGCCAGTGACTGCTTCCCATATTCGCCAGAAATGCATCATTCACATTCAGCGGCAGTATACCTCTGATTGCCAGATGCTGCAAACAAACAGAAGCAAAATGAAGGTTGCATTCTGCCTTTGTAAACTACCTAGCGGCATCTGAGATGTTGTTGAAGACGGTGTGCTAAGCTCTAGCACATTGACACAATCCAACCTGGAGATACTTGTTATATAACTTATAAGACACCTGGCATCAAATCTCTTTGAGTGTTTGGTGTTCTTGTATCTGAAACAGGTAACCATATTAATTTTGGCTGCAAATGTATTGGTATTCGCTATAATGCTTTTTCTAGTAGTTTTAGCTGCAAAACCTCCACAGTCTCTGTGGGTCAGTCTTGTGGATTTCAGCAATACTTGCCTTTGCATAAATGTTTTCAAGTATGCAATTATTGTTGTTCATGCAATAGTTCTCAAACTCTGGTGTGGCCCCCCTCGAGGCATCAAACACCTGGAGCAAAGTTCTATGGAGAGAAAGGCAGATGACGCTTCCGTCCCTTAACCAAATCAAGACATTAGTGCAGAGGATTCTCATTTATTCATTTCGGATTAGTAGAGATTATTGCTCCCTCAAACGCCCCATCTTCCCAATCTGTTTTTTGAGAATTGCTACTTTGTTTTAATGGTGTTTCCCCATGAGTGATTTTAGGAGGGGTTAGAGATATTTTGTTTGATTTCGCCTTCTAATACAAATGTTATATTCATACTCCAAACCAGTGATTTTTGTACACAACAGCTGGCTGCATGTATGGTGTGACTGTGTGCCAGATTTCTGCAAGCAATGCTATCGAACTGATTTTTGGTACTAAATAAAGGGCCCACGAGAAGCTAGAATGTTGAGAAGGGGGAACCGAAAATGTTTGAGAGCCCAATCCTGTGTAACTCTTGCACCAGTGTAAATGTAGATCCCTCGGTGTAAGAGCACTTAGCCAGTGTAACTTGCCGTATGCCGACGGACGCAGGACGGACACCGGCTTAACTCCCCGTGAACACCTCGCATGCGCAGTTCGCACGCGGAAAGGACACAGGCGCAACTCCGCCGGTGCAGGCGGCATTTCGGGGTCATCTGAATGCCTCCGGAATGCCCCCTACACTGGTGGAGTTGCGCCAGTGTCCGTTCTGCGTTCGAACTGCACATGTGAGGTGTCCGAGGGGGGGTAAGTCAGTGTCCATCCTGCGTCCGTCGGTGTACGACAAGTTACACTAGCATAAGTGCTCTTACACCGGTGGATCTACTGTTACACCGGTGCAAGAGTTACACAGGATTGCGCCCTGAGACTGCACTAATCTTGCTCCTTATTTAGCATGGACAACTGCCCTATTTAGCACTAATGCCTGAACTGTTCTGTGGGAAACGTACTTAAAACCTTGTCCACGTGTCACTATTAGCTTGTCCACGTGTCACCTTGTCCACGTGTCACCCTGGGCGACGGCATCCGCAAAAGGGCCTTCTCTGATGATCTAAGGAGACGAGCCGGACTATATAGAAGTAGGTGGTCTCTCAAATATCCTGGCCCCAAGCTGTGTAGGGCTTTAAAGCTCAAAACCAGCACTTTGAATTGGGCCCGGAAACGAATTGGCAGCCAGTGCAGCTGTCAGAGGAGCAGCCCTCAACATTAAAAATGTTCAATGTGGGCACTTGCATAACTACAGGGCGGGGGGAGACAAATGCCCCAGGAGACAGCTGCGGTCTCCTCACTAGGAGGACCCCCCCCTTGCCCCATTGTAGCTACGCAAGTGCCCACATTGAACATTTGTAATGTGCATGTGAAACTTAGACAGTTTTTCTGTCTTTTCATATCGTGACGGTTGTAGTATGTCAGTTCATTTAAGAACAAATCAGCTTTACTTTTGCACATCCTTTTTGAATAACCCTGTACATGCCTATTTGACATTCATGTCAGCTCTGCTTACAGAAATGCAACTGTGTGCACAATCAGTACTCCAATTATGTGGGAAAGTGTAAGGAGGACACTTAATGAAGTCCACTAGCTCCACCCCCCTACTCCACCCAGTTTTAGCAAAACTCTAGCATCCCCATAGCCTTCTAAAAATAATAGACAAGAGGGCTGCCATAAAAGGTGATGGGGTGGGGCATTCTTACCCCTCCCTCCCTCCCCCTCTGTAATTTGAGCACTAAACAAGACCAAATACTTTTTTGAGTATCTAAACCAAATACTTTGCTTTCTCTGTGTAAAATATGAATTCTGTTATTTTAAATTGTTGCAGCACTACTCTTCATTATACAGACATCTAACAGTAGTGTTTAATGAGGTACCTGACTTTGTTGTCTCCTTTATTACACTGAGTCTTTTTCCCTCTACCCAGGTGGCCATTGATGAGCGTATCAGGCAGTTGCATGAGGCCCATCGGGATTTCGGCCCTACTTCTCAGCACTTCCTTTCCAGTAAGTAATTGCTCACCTTTTCTTTTCTTTTTCTTTTCTTTTGTACTAACTTGCACAGTGCTTCTTAGTCTTTTAAAAGGATGTTATATAGTCAGTTGTGCTAGAGGTGACAGCTAGGGTTTGTTGTCTCTGCTTCCTTAGCAAAACATGATTATGGAGAGTTTTACAACCCAGATGTTAAGAGTCGGTGTGAGATGAAACTTTTACTCAGAAGTCAATAAAAGTCAATGGGGATAGAAAATGCAAGCCTCCCCCCCCCCTTCAAGAAAGAGCAAAAACACACTTCTCACAAACAGCAAATAAAGTGATAACGTACGTTTGTAGACTATGCCACTTTAGACTACAGGAGGGGACTTTCCTGATGGTGTGCTTTGCGATAAACAATTGCCTACACATAGAAAACAAGATGTCATCGTGAAGGGTTCTCCCTGGCATCCTAGTTCTCTGTGTGTGTGAATTTTAATGCTGGAGGGGCTTCAATTATGTAAATCCCTCACATGCAGTCTGGTATAGGTGAGATACTGCTTTATCTAGTGTTTGTGTGGACTAGGTCTAGGATTTTACTGTCCTTCTCCAAATGTAGGGTGTTTTTTTTCCCCAGTAGGACATTTTTTGTTTCCCAAATATTTGTCCACTCCAGAAAAACACCTTCTGTTAAAAAAATATAATGGCTTGAGAAATTGCATGGTCTTGTTCGTTCATGTGCTAGAAAAATGCCTGTCCTCATGATAAGTAAGGTTTATGTGGAGGGGTCATTTGTATATTTCAAGGACCCCGGAGAGGTGCAGTGTACTTCTGCGCACCAGATCCAAGTGCCACATTTTTCCCATTGCAGTAAATGGTAACCACTCACTCGAGGGAGAGAATGTAAAAAGGTACACTCAGTTATACTACTGGAACGGGGAAGTTGTACTACTGGAAATCTGTGCTTGGTGCCCTACACCAGAGGCAAGGATCAGTCTTATTCCTGTTCTTTACTTTGTCCCAGATTCCTGCTTGCTTTCATTGTCCCATAGAACTTAATGGAAGTCATGTTAAAAAATCCTCATAATCCAGGGGCTTCTTTGCTTGGCTCTGGTATACATATGCCACCAGAATTAGGTGGTAGAATAGACTGTCTTCTTGTGTTGGAGCACGTTTTTGAATGTTTTTTTCTGCATGAACAATTTCTTGCATGTAGAAAACTAGCACAACAGGGAGCAAACTAGTTTGGGACCTTTTCCCTGAAGTAATACTTTTTGTTTTGTTTTTGCATAGAATGCTCAAAAATGGTGTCTCTCCCCCATATTGGCAGTGTGAAATAGAACAGTCCCTCTGCTACCTCATTCCACTGCATGTGTAGACCAGGTCCTGTTCTTGCTAGAATGAGATAGAATATTTGAAAGTGACTTTTATAGTAGAATATATGCTAAAGGCATTAGTTGTCTACTGTTTATGTAATATTTCTGTGCGAGTACCATATCTGCAAAATCTCATGGGACAAGCAACACAAAAAAGGTTTGTGCTACAAAATAAAATTAGATGCTTTGGTATCAATGCAGTCAGGAAACACTGCTATGAAAAGATGGGGAATGGAGCAGTGGAGTTGATCTTTCTGCTGTATGGGACACGTATCTTCAAAAATTGTTGTGAATGAGTTGCAAAAATTGTTAGAGTCCTGGCCCAGATTGTCTGACCTGTCTATGTGTGATCTACAAGAGATCTTGAGGAATTGTGAAAAAGCTGGAAAAAATATTACCTTTCAGGCCCTTCCATCCAACAGAATCATGGTTTCATAATAATTCATTAACTTCTGTATATATATGAGGAACCTCATTTGGCCCAAGGTACGAGCAGACAAAATGTATCCAATTAAAAGAGGGGAATTTGAAGGGTAAAGCAAACTTCTGAAAAGGAGTCTGGTAAACAAAACGTGGAACAGACAGAAACAATTGGCCTAGTCTCTGGGAATAAGAGACAAATACGGCATCTGTAGAAACGTGTCTAGACTTTTATGAGGAAATATGCAGATATGGCTATAGCCAGCAAGGCTAAATCCCTGTAAAAGCTGATTTGAGAATACAGGTTCCAGTCTCCTCTTCTGCAATTCTGTGAGGGATATGAACATACTCTATGTTTTTTTTTTCCTATCATTCCATGTGTTGGCTACCCCTGCATGTTGAAATCATGCATATAAGCCACATTTTTTGTATATATGTACATGAGAGTAAAACAAGGGTGACATTTCTTAGAATCTCACTGAGAATTTACTCTTAACTCACTGAGGACAAGGAATTAAGAATTCTGGATAGCAAAAAAGTCTTGCACAAAAATGATTTGTAAACTACTGTACTACATTTCCCATCGAATGTACTTCTTTGGAAATGTTCCCCTCAGGTTTGTTTAGCACAGATGTTTCCAGCTGGTCATTATCTTTTAGCTGAATAGATTCAGTTACCAGGGTATATTTGTCTGCTTCCAGTTATGGTATTTTGAATGCTACCTTTTAAAACTAAAGTTTTATTCCGTCTGCAAGTTGCACACAGTTGTTCAGCAAGGTTATTATACTGCTCGCCGACTGAGAATATGAGAAAACTAATCCACATGCTTTCTTATTAGGGAGTTTTAGTCTTTGAAAGGGCATCCCATGACACGTGCACACACCCCAGAAGATGGTAGTGATCAAGTACTCCTTTAAAAATTATGTTCAGTCATGGACCCTACAGTTCATCCATTCACTGGGATGGTAGGAGGAACAAAAGTCACAGCAGAAAACCTACTACATAAATGGCAACTGAAAAGAAATTCCTCTACTCAGCAATGGGTAAAAAAAGATGGTTATCACTAGTACAGCCTTTATGAGGGATGGTTTTTTGAAGTCCTTTGAAAGTTTGTTTGAAACAGCTTCAAAGCAGCAAGGCATAGATTGAAATGGAGCTGTTTGAAAGCCACATCTTTGGCCTATTGTACTGCGATTATAGGCAAGTAAATAACAAAACTATATTTAAAGGATTGTATCAGTGGAATAGAGCAGAGATGGCGGATAATGGTCTCCTGCTGCTTGTTTGATGCATGACAGGGAGAAACCAACCAACAGATGATGAGATTTTATTCTCAAAGTAAAAGACATTGTGTGCTTATGTTGTGTTGAAATTGCTTTACAGCTACTACACCAAATCATTTAATGAAGTAGGTGTAGTCATTGGCCGTGACAAAAGTTGGGTGTGCATTACAATACGGTATTATTGAACAGCTGCATTGTAATTGGCATCAAGAACAAACTTGGATTCTGTGTCAAAAAGGAATGAATCTCTTCGTTAGAAAGCACAAAATTTTACAGTATGCTTTGTGATATTAAGATGACAGTTATTTTAACAAATAGCAATTCCATTTGGGGACGTGGCTTGTCAGACTGCCCACCTACTCTGTTCTCGTTCTCTCTCTCTCTCTCTCTCTCTCTCTCTCTCTCTCTCTCTCTCTCACACACACACACACACACACACACACACACACACACACACACACACACGAGGTGAGTGCTCTGGGAACTTCTTTTGTGGATTGTCAATTTTAGAACAATCTTAAGGTAAGATAGTTTTATATATGTGATTATCATACTGAAGCAGAAAAAATACAAATGACTTTAATTAGTATAGTTTTGCAATTACTTATTTTATTTTAATGATTTGATTTTATAATCCATTGTATCCAACAGAGGCTCAGTAAAGTATTGACTAGGGTCTATTTTCATCAGGACAGCTTGTGAATATCCACTAGAATTGGTCATTTTCCTTGGCTGTTCTAGTTCTGACATATGTAGTGCTCCTGGTTGAGCCGATCCCCACCTACATCTGCCTTATTTATATTCTACCCTTCCTTCAAGGATCTTGGAGTGTCGTGAGAGTACCTGGCAAATAGTGACTTTTCAAGGTGTGTTTTGTACCTGAGTCGGGCATATGGACCTGAGTTTTCTATGAGCTAATCCACCATTATAGGCACTGCAACCCACAGTTGCGCTAGGATCTAGAATGCTGTAATGGTTCATTTCCATGTACAGAATTTCATGTGATAAAGAAAACAAAAATAGTGGATAATATTGAATTGCAATCAGTTCTTGGTGTATATTTGCTCACTCCACAAGAGCATTGGAAACGCTTGGTTCAGTATTCAAAACTCTTTCAAACTGGTCATGTGTTCTTTAGTGTGCCACGTCAGCAGGCCTTGGATTGCAGAGACAAACGTCCTGCTGCCAAAATGTACTGAGGATTCTGGTTGGCCACTGCTAGTAGATAAACTAGATAGATGGGCAGTTGGTGCAGTATGGAAATACTTGTGTTTTTAATGAATGTTTAAACGTTTCCTGTTTCCTGTTCATCTGAACTTTAAGAAATTAAGAGTTAGACAAATAGACCTACTTTTGTATCATTAGCTATGATAAGATCATAGGTACACATCATTTCCCTGGCAGGCCAAAGCATACTTTCCAGCTTTTGAAAACAAAAAGGTAGATTTATTTCTCAAATGCATTGAGCGTAGAATATGTTCCTCGGTACAGAAATCTGTTTGTGAATAGTAGCCAACAGAGGTTCCTACCCTATTAGGCAAAACCCCAAGTCAAAGAATTACACAGCCAACCATTGGCATACCTAGTGTATTTGATACCCAGGATGGACCTCTCAAAACCACGGGTAGACCTGGCCTCCTCCTTGAGATCCCCCCCCCCCCGGTGGAGGTTAGGTCTGTTGGCTGCTCAGAGCAAAGGGTACACCTAGCCTCTGCCTCGAGATCTCTAGGCCGGGTCTACCAGCCACTGACGAACGCATTTGACACCTGGAGCAGACTGCCCACCCTACCTTTGGTACACTACTGCAGCCAAATACAATTCTTATTTTGGGATAACCTGGAAAATCATATTCTTTGGTTTCATACAAATTGATCTTTAAAACAGCAGACACCATTGTTTTCTCCGGCAGTATGAGCCATGCTTTCTCTTGTATTCACTATGTAAAAGACAGGCATGCCTACCAGTGATTTGAATGCTGATTCAGCTGTCAGTTTTGTCCTTCCCTCCCCACCATGCTTTAGGCAGGCTGTCCATCTTTTAAAAGAAAAAAGTTTTAAAGTGCTTCATATATGTTTAGATATGCTTAGTTCTACAGAACTCAGTGGGACTTATTTTTGAATAGACATGCACTGATATATATAACATGCACACATATATATATAGTGTGTGTGTGTTTTATATATGCATGCAAAATCAGTTTTAAAAGCATTGTAAAACTGCTCTGGGAATGGAGAGGGAGGTGAGTGTGTCTGTCACAGACACTAGCCTATCAGCACTGTGCACAGGTCAGGTGGCTTCTGTTGCAAACTCGCACAACAAGAATTTTCTGAGTTCAGTCCTGGAGAGAAAATTGTTTTAACAGAATGTGATGCGTATGCTTCCAATATCCCTTTACTCAAACAGTGTTAAACATTTTACATAGCCTTCTATTAGGAAAGTCAGTTTACATAGACATTTAGGGAAAATGAAAAAAAAAAAACCATCTGAAGTAGAATGCAGTCTCTCTTTTATGTTAGCTAGGTAGAAAGGGCCACTGCATAGGAGAAGGGAAGACTTCATCTTCTAAAACAATGGTCAAAGATCAGCCTGGCACAGTAAAGAAGGCAAATGCAGATATCTTTCCCAGATGCCAGGCATTTGAGTGTGACCTAAAGAGTTGACAGAAAGACGTCTCTTGCTGCTGTGATCAAAAACACACATATTCCTGAGAAAGGAAGGTCATCATAGAGCATAAGCCTGACATTGAGGTCACAGGAGAACCCTGGGAAAGGAAGATTCATGATAAAAGGACCACAGAGAATCTAAGAGCATGGATTTGTAAGGACAAAGGCCTGAGGAAAAGCATAAAAGCCAGGGTTATATGGCCCTTTATATGTCCTTTGGAACAAATGCCACTTTGAAGTTGCCAGTACCAAATGGTGAGTGAGACAGAAAAATTGGCCTTGAAGTCCAGCTTAGGCAGAGTGGAGAAACAGCAGCCAGAGGGAAGGGCTGCCAGCATTTTATCAGATTATGTCATTTATAGTGGGCTTCTCAAATCACCTCCTCCATTATTGTACAGTGTTAAGTGCTGAACTAGTGCATTAACAATAACGCCCTAGTCCAAGTATTCAGAAATCTTTATTACCAATGCTTATATAGCAGATCATATTTGTTATATGTAGGCTTACCAGATCTCCAACCGGGACAGAGTGCTAGACCTTTAGGAGAAGGAATGTGGACAGGTGTAGCTTGTTAAACCCTTAGAGCACAATCCTAGGCATGTCTACTCAGAAGCAAGTCCCATTGTGTTCAGTGGGGCTTGCTTCTGAGTAGACATGCCTAGGATTGTGCTCTAGGACTTAACAAGCTACACCTGCCCACATTCCTTCTCCTAAAGGTCTAGCACTCTGTCCCGGTTGGAAATCTGGTAAACCTAGTTATACGATATGACTACAATACGAATATCTAGACGCTCAGTTAAAAGGTACAAGCAAATCTAACCCAGCCAGCTTTTCCTACACTTCGTTTCATGTTTAATCTGGACCCTCAACCTCTACCCATGCATAAGGGACCACCTTGATCCACTTTTCAAACTCATATAGTTATACAGTACATACATTGAATTCCATTACAGACAAACCACATATCTTAGGGTTAATAGAATAAAACAGAATAGCATGCTGTCCGTATCTTATAATGCTGTCAGTAAGCAGAATTTAAGAACAAGTTGAGGATTAGTGAATTTGTGAAAAACTAGCGAGTGAAGGAACATGGGAAGAAATGATGTAATAACAGGGTTGGTTTTTTAAGTTTTTCTTATGTGCAAATCTGTAACAGTTTCTTGTACCAAGAATGTGATTGATTGCCTTTTCCTGTTACAGTTCCTGTCAGCACTTAAAAATAAATTTATTATAGCTCTTTGAGGGAAAATATGTGAGAAGTAGGAACGAAGCATCGCTCTTTTGATGCTCCTCATAGGGTTAAATCTGTTGCTAAAGTTGTAATTAACATAAACCACTTTGGAACAGTTAAAAGCTGAAAATATTACAACTCTAAAGTGAAAAACCGAGCTTGTAATTTACAGCTCAGTCGAGCGCTATGCTTCATTTTGGGAGGCAAACATTTTCAGCGTGAAAAAACCAAAGCAGATTTGGGGAGCCAGAAATGTTCTCCCAGAGTTCCCTGAAACTACCTTTTCTGCACTGGTTCACTGCTGTTTGCTGTCACAGTCAGCTGCCGTTTTCAGTGCTGTTTTTTGTTTGTTTGTTTCAAATTGGCACTTTCTCTATGATTGGTGATGCCATTCCATAGCCAAATGGATTGCCTCGGTGGGGAGGCAGTGCTTCAGGAATCTGTAGAGCAACTGTTCTGGCGGGAAAACTGAGCCCAAGTTGGCCGAACTAGATGATGCTCTCATTATGTGATTGGGGCTATGGGTAACTTTCCTTCCATCGCATATAGCAGCTGCAGGCAACTTGATCTGGAATTGGATCAGGATGGGACTAAGAGGTAAAGCCGTCCCTGCTGCAGTCTGGATCAAGGACTCATGCAAATTTTATTTATTTATTTAAGGAATATATCTTGCCTTTCTCCCCGACAGGGCAACCAAGGTGGCTTACAGAATTAAAATAGTTCAAATACAATAAATGCTATTTACATTAAAAGCGACAACAACACTCAAGCCTCAACCACCCAATCAGCATATCTTCTAGTTTAGCCCTAAGGCAGTCGTTGAGTATAACTAGCAGGGCCCCTGTTAGCGCCACACATCCACCAGATTTGCCTGGGGTGGCAAGCCATAGTATACCTTCCAGCCATTATCAGGGTGGCACTTCAGAACAGCAAGGATCAGGCCTTGCTGCCAGATCCCCCAGTTGGAGACTGTCCCTCACACCTAATGGAAACCATTGGAATGGAAACATTTGGAAACAAAAACTAGAGTAGCCATTCAAGGCTACAAAGAAACTCACCCTGACATATCATCATAATGACAGGCAGCAGGGAGGGACACACTACATGAATCCGGGGTGCAGTGACATGAACACTTTAAGTAACCCTCTTTCCACCCCATGAAAAATCAGTGAAGTAAAGGGGCATGTTTCACGGAGTGAGAAAATGTTTATGAAATATATACCCTTTCCTCCCAGATTGCTGTGAAGTAGCATTGGTTTGTTAAAATTTATGAAATCAGACTTCCTGGAAACCTTTGTGTCCTAGCATATAATTCCTAAGTAGTTGTTTTTTTTTAAAGATCTTTACAGAATAGTATTTTAAATTCTTCATGTGAAAGCTTTTTATTTCGACATTTCATTTGTGTTTGGCAGCAATGCTAAGTTAAAAGACGTTAGAAATACATATTTTATCAGTGCGCTTAGAGATTTGTCCCAGTTCAAGACATTCTGTGTGTAAACAAATTACTCTTTAGTGCTCGTGTGATTCTTCAAGTGCAGCAACTGCTGCTTGCTTATGGCTGAGAGGGTGTTTGCACTGAATTCTGAAAGTTGCAAGCTTTAAACATTTCCAGATTAAAGCATAAATAGGAGTTGGTGGAGAACTAGGTGCCAGATGGTTTTACTGTGTTTTCTTATTGCCCAATCCTGTCCCCCAGTTACGCTGCCAGAACTCGTGTTCCTGTGTAACACGCTTTTCAGCTGTCGCACATGCAACACTCCGGAGAGTGCAGCCTGGCCCCCGCTGGAAGAGGCAAGCGGACATGTCCACGTGGCAATGGACTGGAAATGCCCTAAGATGGGAAATGCAGTGGGTGGGAGGGAGGTGGGCAGGGGGTGGAATGGAGCAGGGGGTGGGAGGAATAGGGAGGCAACGGAGGTGGAGAGGAGGGCGGATCAGGCCCAGGAAGGGGGCGGTTTTGGCAGTGGTGGCAGCGTCCACCGAATCCTCACTCCCTTCCCAGGCTTGATCCGCCTTCATGGGTCCACACAGACTTGCGCCACAATGATCATGCTGACAGCCACTCTGCACAGCGCCTCTGACGGCCCACAGCTTCCCAGCCTTTGCACCGGTGGCCATGCTCCACAGACTGTCAGAGAGGCAGCCGCAATGGCAGACCACGCAGTTCATTGATGGACCTTGGGAATTGCCAGTGTGCCGCGTGGATAGGATTTGGCCCTTAGTGTATAAAAGAGGCAAAGTTCTTGTTCTAAATCGAAAGAGTCAAAAGTTGTTTTTAAATGGTAAAAAGGAGATCAAAGGAAGAAGTGATTAGGAACACCAGTTCGATAAGAATCTCAGTGGAAGTATAGAACAGGAACAAAGTTGCTCCTGACATTAATTTGGAAAAAAATGTATGACAAACGTTAATTACTAGTTGTGTGGAAAAGGCTCAGAGCAACAGTAAACAGCTGAACAGCCTACCTTGTGCTCTGGCTTCCCGATCCACTGCAATTTTCAAACCAAATGGCTGTGTCTGTAATATGGCTGCTCTGCAGAACTGTGACAAACAAGGAAACGAACCCTAAATTGATTTTCCGCTTTGTGGCTGATTTTGCAGCATGCAATTCACTGTTCGTAATGATACTGAAACACGTCTACTCAGTGGATGTATATGATTTGCTGGAGAGAAACATGATTCTAGTGAGAGTTCAACAATCCTTACAAACCTCAGATGCTTCTGTTCCTTTGGGCTGACTTGAGAGAACAGAGTACAACTTCACGTTTTGAAAGCTTTATAGGAGATCTGCCATTATTTAAAGTTTAGAGAGTTAAACAGAAAGTATTTTCTTCTGAGCGTATGCATGTGCAAGGGGTGCTACAGTATGTTATCTGACAGCATCTAAGTAGATAATAAAAGAATTAAATTTCACATGAGGGAGCACTGCATTGGCCAGGCATTAGGCTTGCATTTGACACAGTTCCAGATGGGTAGCAGCCCACCCATCTACCCACATGCTCTTTGCATCATTGCTGGCACCTGCTGCTCAGTAGCCCTGGCACAGTACTTGTTACACTGCCCTCCCTCCACCCCAACTGCCTGCCTCATATATCATGGCAACTGTGAAAGGCAGATTGTGACCAACGAGGTACCTGCCTCTGCTTGAGCCCAAGGAGTCAGAGAGTAAGGATGCTGCAGACCCTGAACCCTGGTAACTGACAGGCCCCTCCCTCTCTCCCCTGGAAAGTCCCACCCTGAGGCTAGAAGAGTTAGAAAACAACCAAGGTGGGGAAAGGGGATCCCTATTTGCAAAGAAAGTGACAACCACGGGGATCAAGTCACAGTTTTTATTGAACAAAATGAACACTGGAGCAGCATCTGAAAGAGAAACACACATGTGGGGTTGCCAGCCATCTCATCCCAGCAGGGCTCTTGTGCCTTTGCAAGTTGTATGGCAGACAGCAAAGTAGCAGGTGTCAGTGAATTCTGGCTGCACCAGATATATCACTGTCATGGAGTTTTCAAAGTGACAGGGGCCTGCCTGGAACAAGTAGGTCAGCAACCCCAAGGAGGAACAGCTGGGATCACACTGGCTGTGGACTTCCCTGGTGGTCTGCACAACTGGGCATGTGGAGGATTTTCTGTCCTTTGCCCCTGTTGGAAAGCCCTCTATGGAGAGCAAAGAGAAACAGAGAGAGCATAACAAGATACAGGAGCCCGAGCAACACATGGTCTCTGGATTGGAATGTATACTCAGTGTTTGTGAGGAAGACTAGTGCTACCTGGCTGTATTTGGGGGTGAGACCGTGTTGGCTTAGAGCACCCCTTTCCTATGGAGGGAGGGCTGCGAAAAATTACTGTTGTGCCCGATCTGGCAATGCTGCAGTCCTGAAAAACAAAAGGACTCCAGATGAGTGTTCAGCCAGCAGTAGTAATGGTCGGTGTACCTGGCATTCACCAAGAGAGAACAGACACTCACTGCTATTAGCTCTTGCAAAAGGAAGGCATGGTTAGGCAACACAAAAGCATTTGGCAATGCTGAAGTGAGGAGGAGTAGAGACATGAGATAGTTAGGCAGCTATCTCGTGTAGCTAGGCATAGGATAAACTTCCCTCTCTTGCTTAACCGTGTGGAGCACATTGTCCTTACTCCCCTTGTTGGGGTTCTGCACTTCTTGTACTTAGCCCAAGCCCTCAGCTGCGAGCCTTCATCATTGGCCAGCAGCCAGACTTCTTTTATGCCTGGTCACTAGGCCCATGCCATTTTCTTTTCTTGTTCTTCTCATCCCACTCCAGAGATTCTCAAATGTGGCATCCCTGTCACCAAGGTGACCAAGATGCTAAGCATGCTCCAGGTGCACCCTCAGAGGGACCACCCCCATCCTGTGCACAGTGCAGGTGGAGGCTGCACCAGAGCTGCAGAAGGAGGCTGCATTGGGGGTGTGGCTAGAAACTGCACCAGATCTGTGGCTGGAAACTGTGCAGAGCTCTGTGGACTGTCGACAGGCTATGATGGTCTATCTTCATTGAGATGGCCCGTTCCCCAACATTGAGGGGAATACATTGTTGTGCCATTGAGTTACATTATATGTAGTTGAGTTGTGCCATCAGCTCCTGCACTTGGTGGCTCATGTACATGGTGGCTCACCTGCACATGTAGCAGATTTCCCCCCATGTGCACATGTTACACAGGTCTCAGAGCATGCCCAGTAACAGGGTGGTGGGAGATGGGATTTTCTGGTGTTCTTGCCCTCCTTATTTGTTTCTATAGTTTTTTGGGGTTTGTGCATCAGCTCTGACATTGACATTGTGACAACTTTTAGGGCATGTCCATTGTCTAAAGCGGGTTTAGGATATAGTGGCCTATCTGTGCCACCCACATCCCATCAACATCTCCACCTCATTTTGGGGCTTAGTCCACATGGAGTTTTGCTAGCGGTGAGGCTACACCAGCTTCCAGGGCATGTCTGCCTGAAAGATGGGGCTGCACTGGCAGGCGTTTGTCATCATTGGAGCAGCTTTTGTATCCAAGGCCATATGCCATATCCTGTGGTGCTCAGAATGGTGTTTGTGGAGTATATGATATGGCTGCCCTGGACCACAACTTGCATATAGTCATATGACATTATATTGGAATGCAATACAACATTAAACTGATTTGTATTTTATTATTATGAATAATAAGGCATATACAGCATCTCAATTAATAGTGTTGTAGGACAGAAATCAGGAGCAGCGAGTGGCCTCACTGGGACCAAGTGGCTCACTGGGACAAAGTGGCAAGGTAAAAAAGACACTGCGAGTTAAGCAGCTGGGCGAGTTCAGCAGTGGGGCGAGGAAGCCAGGCCCCACACACTGCCTGGCACTTCTCCTCTGTGGAGAGGAGAGAGGAATAGAGGATTTCTCCAACAACATTAAGGTGCCCAAACTTTGATAAATTCATAACTTACACTCAAAAGCTATGCAGTCAGACAGCCAGCAGAAGGGTGGGGGCTATCCAGTGTTTTGCACTGAGTGTCACATGTATGGCTATCTGCCTCTTGGGCACAAGTCATGGGTGTGTGCTTGGTGCAAAGAGCTCCAGGCTCTCAGGGAACAGGTTCACTCCCTTGAAGCCACGGTTGCTGACCTGGAGAAGCAGAGACAGGTAGAGAGGAACCAGGGTGAGACTTCTAGGGACGTGGAGGCATCGTCCCACCGTCAGTTGGCCAGCTCCTCAGCTGCCAGGAAAGGGAGTCTCAGGGCTGGAGGACGTCGCTCTGGAAAAGAGGGAAACAATCCCACAGTGGGGACCCCTTCTTCAGGTGATGGGCCCGTATCCAGTCGCACTATGGATACTCCTCTGGGGAGGGGGCAAAGGGGGCTTCTTGTCGTGGGTGACTCTATAGTCAGGAACATAGAGAGGGGGGTCTGTGACGGATGTGAGGACCGCACGGTGACTTGCCTACCTGGTGTGAAGGTTGCGGACATCACCTCTCGTCTAGATAGGCTGGTAGAGAGTGCTGGGGAGGAGGTAGCGGTTGTGGTGCATGTTGGCACCAACGATGTGGGGAAATGTAGCCGAGCGGTCCTGGAGGCCAAATTTAGGTTGCTAGGTAGGAAGCTCAAATCCAGGACCCCAAAGGTAGCGTTCTCAGAAGTGCTACCTGTTCCACGCGCAGGGCCAGCTAGGCAGGCGGAGCTCAGGGGTCTCAATGCGTGGATGAGACACTGGTGTCAGGAGGAGGGGTTTAAGTTTGTTAGGCACTGGGGAAGGTTTTGGGACAAGCCGGGCCTGTACAAGAGGGACGTGCTTCACTTGAACCAAAACGGAACCAGACTGCTGGCGCGTAACATTAAGAAGGTGGCAGAGCAGCTTTTAAACTGACTCCTGGGGGAAAGCCGACAGGAGCCGAGGGGCATCCGGTTCGGGACTCCTCATCCCTAGGGAATGAGGGTGCAGAGGATGGGGAACAGTCAAGTAATAGCAGAGTAAAAATTGGGAGTGGTAGCGTGATGGGACATGACAGCCAGTCTAGCAGGACAGAAGGCTGCAGGAATAAAGGTGCAAACATGCAGCCCTTCTTGGGGGACCAGGTATATAAGTGCTTTTATGCAAATGCCTGAAGTCTACGGGCAAAGATGGGAGAACTGGAATGTTTGGTGGCTAGGGAAAACATTGACATAGTAGGTATAACAGAAACCTGGTGGAATGCGGAGAACCAGTGGGATACTGCAATTCCAGGATATAAACTCTATAGAAGGGACAGAGAGGGGCGTGTTGGAGGTGGGGTGGCCATGTATGTCAAAGAGGGGGTAGAATCCACCAGAGTAGAGCTGGAGGGGGGCTCTGACTACTCCGTAGAATCACTGTGGGTTAGATTACCAGGCTCAAAGAGTGAGGTAATAGTAGGGGCATGCTACCGTCCTCCAGATCAAAAACCTGAAGGGAATCTTGAAATGAGGAAGCAAATCAGGGAGGTGTCAATGAGAGACAGGGTTGTAGTCATGGGGGACTTCAATTATCCTCACATCGACTGGGTCAATTCATGCTCAGGTCATGAAAGAGAGACTGGATTTCTGGATATGTTAAATGACTGTGCCTTAGAGCAGCTTGTCACGGAACCGACCAGAGGACAGGTGACTCTGGACTTGATATTGTGTGGCACTCAAGATCTGGTCAGGGAGGTAAATGTTACCGAACCGTTGGGGAACAGTGACCATGCTGCGATCTGTTTCGCCATGCATGTCGGAGGGAGAGTGCCGAGCAAATCTGACACGAAAACCCTTGACTTCCGAAGGGCTGACTTCCCCAAAATGAGGAGACTAGTTAAAAAAAAGCTGAAAGGGAAGGTAAAAAGAGTCCAATCGCTCCAGAGTGCATGGAGGCTGTTTAAAACAACAGTCATAGAGGCCCAGCGGGAGTGTATCCCACAAAGGAGGAAGGGCTCGACCAAGTCCAGGAGGATGCCGGCATGGCTAACAAGCACAGTTAAGGAGGCTGTAAAAGGCAAGGAAGCTTCCTTCCGTAAATGGAAGTCTTGCCCTAGTGAGGAAAATAAACAGGAGCACAAACTGTGGCAAAAGAAATGTAAAAAGATGATACGGGAGGCCAAGCAAGACTTTGAGGAACGTATGGCAGGCAACATAAAAGGGAATAATAAAAGCTTCTTCAAATATGTTAGAAGCAGGAAACCTGCCAGGGAAACGGTTGGTCCGCTGGATGGTGAGGGAGAGAAAGGGGTGATAAAAGGGGACTTGGAGACTGCAGAGAAATTAAATGAGTTATTTGCATCTGTCTTCACGGCAGAAGACCTCGGGCAAATACCGTTGCCGGAATGGTCTCCCCTGACTAAAGAATTAAGTCAAATAGAGGTTAAAAGAGAAGACGTCTCAGACTTAATTGACAAAATAAAGATCAATAAATCACCAGGCCCGGATGGCATCCACCCAAGAGTTCTGAAGGAACTCAAGAATGAAGTTGCTGACCTCTTGACCCAAATATGCAACTTGTCCCTTAAAACGGCCACTGTGCCAGAGGATTGGAATATAGCTAATGTCACGCCAATCTTTAAAAAAGGAAGGAGGGGGGACCCGGGAAACTACAGGCCGGTCAGCCTAACATCTGTTCCAGGGAAGATGGTGGAAAGTCTCATTAAGGATAAAATCTTAAAATACATAGAAGAACAGGCTCTGCTGAGGGAGAGTCAGCATGGCTTCTGCAAGGGGAAGTCTTGCCTCACAAACCTGTTAGAATTTTTTGAAAAGGTCAACAGGCATGTGGATGCGAGCGAACCCGTGGATATTATATATCTGGATTTTCAGAAGGCGTTTGACACGGTCCCTCATGAAAGGCTCCTGAGAAAACTCCACAGTCAGGGAATAAGAGGGCAGGTCCTCTTGTGGATTAGGAACTGGTTGAAGACCAGGAAACAGTGAGTGGGAGTCAGTGGGCAATTTTCACAATGGCGAGAGGTGAAAAGCGGTGTGCCCCAAGGATCGGTCTTGGGACCGGTGCTTTTCAACTTATTCATAAATGACCTGGAGTCAGGGATAGGCAGTGAGGTGGCCAAGTTTGCAGATGACACTAAACTTTTCCGGGTGGTGAAGACCAGCAGGGATTGTGAAGAGCTCCAGAAGGATCTCTCCAAACTGGGAGAATGGGCAGCAAAATGGCAGATGCGCTTCAATGTAAGTAAGTGCAAAGTGATGCACATTGGGGCAAGAAACCAAAATTTCACATATAAGCTAATGGGTTCTGAGTTGTCTGTGACGGATCAAGAGAGAGATCTTGGGGTGCTGGTGGACAGGTCAATGAAAGTGTCGACCCAGTGTGCGGCGGCTGTGAAGAAGGCCAATTCCATGCTCGGGATCATTAAAAAAGGGATTGAGAATAAAACGGCCAATATCATTCTGCCTTTGTACAAATCGATGGTAAGGCCACATCTGGAGTATTGTGTCCAGTTCTGGTCACCACACCTCAAAAAGGATATAGTAGAATTGGAAAAGGTGCAGAAAAGAGCGACCAGAATGATTCGTGGGCTGGAGCACCTCCCTTATGAGGAAAGGCTACAGCGTCTGGGGCTTTTCAGCCTAGAAAAAAGGCGCCTGAGGGGGGACATGATTGAGACTTATAAAATTATGCATGGGATGGAGAGAGTGGATAGAGGGAAATTCTTCTCCCTCTCGCACAACACCAGAACCAGGGGACATGTACTAAAATTGAGTGGAAGGAGAGTTAGAACAGACAAAAGAAAATATTTCTTTACCCAGCGTGTAATTCATCTGTGGAACTCCTTGCCACAGGATGTGGTGATGGCATCTGGCCTAGATGCCTTTAAAAGGGGTTTGGACAGATTCATGGAGGAAAAGACCATCACAGGTTACAAGCCATAAGCAACCTTCTGGTTTTTTAGAAGTGGGTTTTCTCTGTGCCAGGTGCAAGGGAGTGTCAACGGGAAACAGATTATCTTGTTGTCTTGTGCTCCCTGAGGCATCTGGTGGGGCCACTGTGTGAGACAGGAAGCTGGACTAGATGGGCTTTTGGCCTGATCCAGCAGGGCTCTTCTTATATTCTTATGTTCCTAAATGTCCTTGTGTCCTTTACAATCATCTAAATATTTTATTTTTAATTCCCATTAATGACGAGAATGAGAGCAGTCAACTAGGTTCTCTCATTTTGTCAGTACTGGAGGGAGTTCTTTTTTTAAAAAACTCCGTATCCCTTTTGGAGATACCATTTTGTGTATCTTACATCAATTCAGAAGGAGAGATGACTCTTGTGCTATTATGGCATTTTGAAATAAACTTCACTTTCCACTATTTATCTACATGGAAAATCTGAAAGGCAATGTCAGCCTCACATGTATGTGACCTTGTGGTTTCAAGCACTCAAGGTGTTATAAAATCTGAGGCTTAGTTCTTGAAGCTGCCTGCTTACTGACTTTATCATATATAAAAATCACAAGTATGTAGAAAAAATGTTATCCATCTCTAAATATAACTGAGAATAAGAATAACAGTGCAACTCAATTGATGAACAGGCAGAGGTCAATTGTACACTGGGCGAAAATGTCATTCAAAGGCCTTGAAACACCTTACGTTTGTATTGTTATACATAGTTGTCTTAACTACATTTTAAATCCCTCTAAAAATGACCACTGTATGAATATTCCTTGGTATTTACAATAGTAAATGTGTCACCTCTTATATTTAGCCCATAGATGTACGCTTAACAGCGCAATCCGACTTAACTTTTGTGCTGGTTTAACCAGCGGCGCAGCGAGAACGGGAGGCCCCAGAACGGAAAAGAGATTCAAATCCCCTTTGAATTCCTCTTTTGGAGGGGATTTGAATCCCTTTTCCATTCTGGGGCCTCCCATTCTTGCTGCACCGCTGGTTAAACCGGCACGAGTCGGATTGCGCTGTAAGTCTTCTACATCAGAGCCTCAAAGATTTATGGCCCAATCCTATCCTCGGTTGTCCTGCAGGGTGCAGTGGCACTGACACCCAATAGGTCTACTTAGATCTGTGCCAGCTCTTTGGCTGGTGCAAGTCTGAGTGAACCCAAGAGGGTGTGTCAAGGCTGAGTAGGAGGCATAGGATATCGGTTGTGCCATTGTCATCAATATCTGCCCCCTGGCCTCCTCCAACACAGCTCCCAGTGGTCCCGATTCCTGCCCTGATCTTCCCCCTTTCCAAGGGACCTCCTTTCCACTCCGATCCTCCCCCTGCCCTCAGTATACCCCATGCCAGCTCACCTCCTCCAGCAGTGGCTGGGTGCTCCGCTGGCATGTGCTCACGGTTGCCATCCTTTTGTGTTGGTGGCCCCGCTGCACGAGTTGTTGCTGCAGCCGCAGCACTGACAGAGTGGGCATTCTGCTGAAAGAACACTTGTTCTATCAGAATAAGGTACCTGTAGGATTGGGCTGTTAATTAGTTTGTGCTGAAGAGCACAATGAATTAAATCATAGAATGATGATATTTAAAAACTCAGCCATACTTCTTGTTAACTCACAGCTACATCCACAGACTGGTTTACAGTTACACTATCTATGTGTTAATTGCAGTTATCACTTGATAAATCCTATGCTTATGGAAATAGCAATTGTCAGCCATCAGGTACTGAATCACTACAGATAACTGCCTCTTGTCCTTTCAGATCAGTGACCTAAAATGGAAACCATGCTACAATATGATAAAATGCAATGAACTATTGTAACACCTACACCTACAATAACATAAGTTATGAAAAATGTATAAATATAAGAACTAAATGTAAAATGTTTACATCCTGACCCAACCATTTGTGAAAAGCACAGCGTGGTCCAGCCTTCATTTGCAGCTTCCCTCTCCACCAAGCCTATTCCTTAGACCTCAGTGGAAGGGTCAGTTTGCGCATGCATCCATGCGTATACACAGGGAATGGAGAAATTCTCAAGTGCAGAAGCTCCATACATCACAATGTATCGGGCAGTGCAATCCTGACTATGAATCCTGTGCACGGGCTGCCCAGCGCTCGTACCCTTCCCCGAGTGTAAACCCGGGCCCACCCTATCAGCCTCCTCGGATTTCCGCCAGCTAAATATCTGGCGATAGTAGAGGAGGCCGTGTAATGGCGTAGCCAGCCCAGTGGGGACGGGGATATGGCCGACACCATCCCCTGCCCCCTCCCAGGCCGGCTAGGCCAATGACCCCCTCCCTCGCCCGGCTGGACCGCCCACTCGGCCGGTGACGGAGCGCTTACCTTCCACCGCCGTCCGCGTGGAGATCCGGCACCGGAGTGAGGGAGGCCTGCCTTGCACCGGCCTCCCTTACTCCCTTGTCGTCACTAACATGCTTTACGGCACGTTCGTGACGTCTTCCGGTGACGGAATGCTCGTTCCGTTGCCGGCCTTATTTCCAGGATTGCGCCCTAAGTAAGGTATTTATTACATTGATCCAAAATAAAAATAAAAATTAAGGCAAAACTACTCTGAAAACAACTCAACTACTCTTACAGCCCAATCCTAACCAATTTTCCAGCGCTTAATACAACCGCAATGCATCCCTGAGCAGTAGCGTAACTAGGGTGGTTCGAGTGGTTCAGCCGAACCAGGCACCACCTGCTGCGGGGGCGCCGAGTCGGACTCGAGAGACTCGAGTCCGACTCCCCTGTCCCTGCGTCTCGGCGCTGCCTGCTCAGCCCGTCCAGTCCCTGTGGTGAAGGGCTTTCTTGGCAAGGATGGGGGGGGGTGCGGGTGGGCAGGGGGTGCCCGGAGCAGGGTCCCTGAGGGGTGCCCCCCCAGGTTCCCTAGGGGCATCAAATCCCCCCCCCCGAACCAGGCACCAAAAAGTCTTGTTACACCTCTGTCCCTGAGGGTAAGGGAACAAACGTTCCCTTGCCTTGAGGAGGCTTCCACAACTGCCCTGCCAACACAGAATGCAGTGAGCGCCCCATTGGTATGGTTGCATCGGCGCTGGAAAGTTGGTTAGGATTTGGCTGTTAGAAACAGAGTTATGCCTTATATTAAATACATGTAGGAATAATCATGGAACATTTTCTATCGTTTTGTTCAGTTTTTGTAATCTATTAAAAGAATAATATTTTGCTATTTTAGTGAACCATGGAATGTCTTAAACATGTTCCTTTTCCAACCAATATTTCAGGTACTTTCTGGTTTGTTTGATGATATATTATTCTCCACACTATGCAGAATCAGAACAGCAAAGCACTTTTGAATTTTCTTCTGCAAATAGACACATTTTCGGAAAATGATTTTCCTATCTTGAGCAGAAGATATACACAGGGGGGAGCTCTCTGGTCATATTAAAAACCATTTTCCAGTCTCCTTTGATTGACTACTAAAAATGGTTTTACTAGGAATTAAAGATACATGTCTGTTACCTAGACTAGCTTTGTAATGGGTGGTAAACCTCTGCTGGTATCCAAAGATAAGAAACAGCTGTTCTCAGCATTTGGGTTTGTGCCAGAAATGGGATGATTGGTTCTTGGAGCAGAGTTGTAATAGGTACCACATATATTGTCAACTCAAATTTATGCAAGACTGGCATCATCCAGCAGAGCAAACACTGCACGATGGGCAGCCTCAGCAAAATCTATTGAAGGAACGGTAAATCCAATTACGCAGAACGTCACAGAATTGTTTGTTATTTCCAAAGCATTTAGTTCCAGCAAAGATGACTGCTTGCCTTCGTTAAAAAAATATATCAAGAATACTTTGGTATGTAAGTTTCTGGGATAATAAGTTCCAACTTGAAATGCTGTTGGCCAGATTATTAATTCAGAAATAGAAAAGCATGTATTTCTCTGTAGTTCAAGTGCCCCATCCCCTGTATTAAACTGAACAGAAAAAGAAAGGTTCACAACTAAGTGAAACGTTCCAATAAAATAATTGCGCTCCAATCCCATCCACTCCCTTTTGCCTTTGCCTATCATTTCCTTCTCTCCAGAAGTTACAGCATAAAATAGAAAAAGAAATGCCAAGAAGAATGTTTTGTTTTTCTTGTTGTAGTGGTCCTGCCGCAATGGTGATCACTGAAAAATGGCATACATTGGTAAAACAAGACTCTCCAGGGAGTCTTAAATTAGGTTTGAGGCAGGTCACTATTTTACTTTGCAATATAGAAAGATGGCATCACGTTATGTTTAAAACCTGAACTTTAAATGGTGGGCAGTATCCTAAGATCCATGTGCTGAAAAGCGTTTCTGATTTATTTATATTTAGTTCAAACGATAATACCGTGAATTCCCGTTATTTGAAATTATGTTTAATTCATGGTGCTTGGTCTTAAAAAAAGAAATTATCACAAGACTTAAAGCATTTGCATTCTGTGCTAAGAACACCAGCAGTATTCATGCACTTTAATTGCTTTCTTTTTCAATATGATCACACTAGTATCTTTATAGAAAACAATCATGAAAGAATAAAAAATATTGTGAGTTGGTAAGACTTTCCATTTTTGGTGATAAAGTAGGGTGTAATTTTGTTTCTAAGGATGCCAACAATTGATCAACTAATAGGAAAAATGAAGAAAAAAGAGCAGATTCTGGTGGCTGGAGAAATCCTAAAAGGTTGCATCAGAATGGCAGGCAGTATGTTTCTTCAGTTTCTTATCTTTTCTTTAAGTTTAGTAGTTGAAGAGGTTTTTGCATTTATCTTTGCAGCCGAATGAGTTCAATTTCACTCAGATTAGAGCAGAAATTTCTGAACAGCAGGTTAATCCTTCCTGCCTTCATGGGCAACTGAGCAAACAGACCCATATCAGTGTGGCCAAGTGTAAAACTGTAATTCCAGAGATTAATGTTGTCTTTCCTGTTTGCTTTGAACTTGACCTCCATGTCTCTTTTATTTGATTTTATGTTCTGTTTTTGTTTTGTTTTTTGTTAACAGCTTCTGTCCAGGGCCCCTGGGAGAGGGCAATATCGCCAAACAAAGTGCCCTACTACATCAAGTGAGTATTAACTATTATGATTAACTACTTGGTGCTATCAGCTAATTATTTTAGCTTGCCTTGGAACAACTGTGACAATTCCATTCTTTTGGATCATACTGGTTCATAATGAGTGTTTCAAATCTGCTCCTTTTCCATCGTTGAGAGCATGAGAGAGTGCAACTTTGCACATAACGGCAAGAAATGTGAGGTTTCCTTGATGCTCATAGTCAGGAGTCACCTCCTTACAATCATAATCCATTAAGAAGTCTAGTCTTTGGCAGTCGTGATATTAATGTACATTGTTCTTTTGTTTGACTGTATCTGTCTGTTCAACTACTGTTTCTATTAACATCTGGTAGATTATTTTGTTGCTTCATAGTAAGAAGGGAAATTAGTATTAAAAGATATTGCCTCTGCAATCCATCAGGAAAGGGATTCCTAAGACGAAGCATATTCAGTAGTGGGTTAGGATCTCCCTGCAAAGGGACAGATTCAAGCCCCTTCCAAAAATGCTACAGACATCTGACATGACAAAAGGATGGGGTATTCACTGCATGATGGCTGTTGGCAGCCATGATCAGGGTATGCAAGGCAACCTCTGTCTATCTCCTTCTCCAGAAACTAAAAAGCGTGCGCAAAAATGATACTTGAATAGACTATAAGAGTGCTGGCTTCAATGTGATATACATTATGTAGTACAGATGGTTGGATGGCTAATTCATGCATGAAAAGTGCACCCAGAGAAATCTGAACTTCATTTAGGATAAACGGGAATATTTAATGTGACATACATTTAATTTTTATTGTCTGTCCAACTATCACTTCTGCATGAGCTTTTTTAATTTCTGGAGAGAGACAGCCAGATTGCCCTTTTGTTGATTGCAGTGGAGACTCCTTAGCAATGTGTCTTCTCTGTGGTTTACAGTCTGTCCCGAACATGGGTAAAAAGTGCCTGATAATACTGCAAAGAGCCTTGTAACACATTAAAGAGAAACCAGTTTATTTCTGCATTAGATTTCATGGACTAGAATCCACCTTATTAGAGGAATAACGTGCTATCCTCAGTGGACAGATCTATTATATACACAGGGGATCAGTGATGGAGCAAACAATTCCGCCACCCAATGTCATTAGACGAGACCCATTGCACCTGAGACCTATCGCACCTTCCGCCTCCACCACCTCCTTACCTGAGGCGTCGCTGGAGGGGGGCGGTACAGTAAGTGCTGTTGGAGCCATTACGTGCGGCCGCTGCGGAGAAGGCAATGGGCAGGAGACTCCCTGGCCGTTTCCTTCACCCTACTGAATGGCTCCGACGGCGAGGATGCGGGGCCACCTCATACCGGGGAGTAAACGGGGAGTGGAATGGTACAGAACATACAGTACTGCCCCCCCTCCAGCGACGCCTCTGCTCCTTCTGCCCTAAAAAGAACAAAAAGTCCCTTATGTTTCTTGTTTGTCCTGAAACCAACGGGTAAAAAGCCATAGCAAATGAAACTAGTATGATGCCAATAATAAAACCAGGCTACTTGTCCAAAACGTAAAAACTCTTGTATTGGTTTAAAAATAATTAAAAACAACACAACTACATGTTAAAACACAAAGTAACACACATTTATCATTAAAAATCATAATGTGACGTTTTGCTTGAATTTCATCAAGCATTCTCAAGCAAACCCACATGTAGCGGGGTGATGTTACCCGATAAAGGTCAGCTCGCTACATATTCAACGTAAGTTGATTACCCAGGTGTAAGGGGAGGAAACGGAAGACATCCATCTGACCGCAGGAATCCCGCCTAAACAGCTGATGACATTAACGATAACAAACAAAGCAGACTACCTACTGGCAGTAGTGAATAGTCTAACATAGCGTCCCTCAACCTTTTCCCACCCACGTACCCCCTCCCTTAGCCCCCCAAGAACCCCCGAATTCTCCCAAGCCCCGCGTACCCCCTCCCCAAAAGTGCACCCCCCTAAAGTGGAAAAAGGTGCTTTTTCGACCATGTGGCGCTTTCGCGCCGCAACCCGAAATCGCCCTGGTAGGTCTCCCTTACCTTTGTTTGCAGCTGCCGCCATGTTGGATCCCCGCCAAGTCTTGTGAGATCCAACATCGCGGCTCCCAAATCTCACGCCGCGATCTTGGATCTCACGAGACTTCGGGAGATCCAACATGGTGGCTGCTGCAAACTAAGGTAAGGGAGACTTACCAGGGGTGATTTCAGTTTGCGGCGCGGCCGAACAGATCCTCCGGCTCGCACCGCAAGCTGGCAAACCTGAAGCCTCCCTCTTTGGGTTGCGGCGCGAGCCGGAGGTTACCGAATCCAACATAAGCCCTCTACCTAAGCGTGCACGGCCCTGATGAGGATAGAGAAAGTGAGAGTCAAAGAGCTTTATGATGGAAGAGGCATAGTCAATGACTAATAATGTGCAAACTTAAAACGTAAGAGATTCTGTTCCATAGCACTTTGACTCACCTTTACCATTTTTCCTCTTTCTTTATCCCTGTATGTATGTCTCTCTCGCACTCGCACTCGCACTCGCACTCGCACTCGCACTCGCACTCACACTCACACTCACACTCACACTCACACTCACACACACACACACACACACACACCTGCTTATTGAGGATAACAATTCATGGCTCGCATGAAGTCGGCTCTAGTCCAGTAAAGCTTGCACTGAAACAAACTGGTTAGTCTTTAAGGCAGGGCTGGCCCAGCCATGGAGTGGGTTGATGCACCATGCATTGGTGGCAGGGTTGGGGGGCAGCAGATTTGGGATGCCTTTCACTCCAGGTCTGCTGCCACCGCCTTTCAGCCCATCGTGGATGTGAGATGCACTGATCCACTTCCTTACCATACTTTGTTACGTGGTTTTCACAAACCAGGAAGTACAGGTCTTCCAATTTTATGTAAACTAAGGGACCATGTGAATGAAGGAGCACCTCTATTCGCATGGTCCCGTTACCGAAAACCAGAAGTCCTGCATTTCCTGGTTTGCAAAACCGTGTGGTGGAGCATGGTAAGGGGCATTTTTTAGTCCACACAGCAGAAGTGGCAGCAGCGGATCTGGGATGGCATGGCATTGGGCAGTATCCTCATTCATACCATCCCTGCTTTAAAGTGCTACAAAACTAACTCCAAAACACACAACAACCCCTCTGAAATATACTGGTGGTCACCCTGTATCTCATCATGTACTGGAATGCAATATATTGCCCCATTAAATATATACAAATAGATATTCTTTTATTTGTAACTTCAGTTACTGAGAGCCCAATCTTCTCCCCTGCTGTGCAACCTTGCCAAAAACGAGCACACTGTAATCCAGCGGGGGGTGGGGGGAGGATTGGGAGGCTTCCGAGGTGAAAGGGGATTTAAATCCCCTTACACCTCTGTAAGCCTCCCACCCCTCAATGAGTCTCCTTGGACCTGTGCTAGTGATTTCGCTAGCGCAAGTCCGAGGAAAGGGAGCAAAGGAGAGAAAGGCTGCAGGAAAGGAGCCGACCCGCGCTATTGCTACCGGATCCACCTCCTCTCGCAGCCTCCCCACCCCTGTTATGCCCCTGCCCCGCCTTGTTATGCCCTTCTCCCACCTTCCCACCAGTGTTGGCCTTCCCACCAGTGTCCCGGTAGTATTCATTTAACAATAGGAAGTATTTCTTTATTATCAGTCTTGAATACTCCTAGTATTGTGTAAAACCTTTAGCCTGTTCAGAAAACCAACGTGATCTCTGGCTGTTTTCTGAATTCGAACATGATTTTCTTTTCCACAGCCATGTAAATTGTTTATGCTGAACACAAGAGTGCACTTTGATAGATGTATTCTTGCATATTTGATTGTTTCTATGCTTTTTTCTCATTTCCTTCTTGATGGTTAGATTTTTTTCAACTCATTTCCTCATTTTCAGTGACAGGTCACTTTATGAGTTCATAAATCAGGGAATAGTTGCTTCAAAAGCCTCTGCAACGTCTTCTTCAGTATCTCACTGCTAGACAACCCAATCCACTTGATTTTGATGGTTTGCAGCAACATTTTTATGTAGCTGATTAATTAACAGCAGCCATCAGTCATTAATGTTTCTGTATTTGTGACAGAAACGTAACGTATATAAAAGCAGCGCATAATATACTGTCCAGACCGATATGAAGGGATGCCAGTGCCAGGTTGTCCCTGGAGCAAAGCCCTACAATGGGCTCCCCTTGGTATTCTCTCCCCTCCCCCAATGGTCCATTTGGCACTACTACAGCTACTAGTGCTGACATGCCACTGGTACTGAGGCCCAGTCAGGTGGGCTCGCTCATGGGCATGGACCCTTGACCAAGCCCGTACTCTACTCCATGGCTGATTATAACCCTTCCTGTTGTGACCCCCTGGGAGACTGGCATGGACAACCACCTGGCATAGTTTAACCTACCCTATAGCTGCTGGGTGGCGCAGTGGGTTAAACCACTGAACCATGAGCTGTCGATCGAAAGGTCAGCAGTTCAAATCCGTGTGATGGGGTGAGCTCTTGCCGCTCAGCCCAGCTCCTGCCAACCTAGCAGTTCGAAAGCATGTTAATGCGAGTACTGCTTGTAGGAAGGTAATGGCATTCTGTGGCCAGCCGCATACTACGCGCTGCGGCAAGGAGAGTCATGCTGGCCACATGACCACGGAAGCGTCTTCGGACAGTGCTGGCTCTTCGGCCTCGTAACGGCGATGAGCGCCGCATCCTAGAGTCAGACACATCTGGACTTAAAAGTCACGGGATACGTTTACCTTTACTGTAGCTGCACTAATGTCCCTGCAGCAAGAGGTTGATCCCTTATTGGGGCACTTGCAATCACTGTTGATTGCCACAATTAGTAAATGTATAGAACAATCTCCAGGGTGCTGGGAAGGACCATATTCCCCTCTGAGAAATCTGGTGCTTCTCCCCACCCTGAGATAATTTCAAAACAACGCATACAGCTATGCCCTGGCTGCTCAAGTGGGGTTAGTTCCCCACTGCCACCAGACACATAGGATAAATGGTCATGTTTCCACCCCTGCACCCACCTGGGGGTCTGTCTGCCAACTGGCAGCTCTCTTAGTTACCTGAGAAAGGAAAAGAGGGTGGGGAACATCTTGACCCAACTTCCTTTGTTCACTTTTTTCCCTCTCTCGTTCACACACTGCTCACTCTCACTCTCACTCTCACACACACTAACACTAATACTAACACACACACACAAGGCTTCTTTGGCCAGTGTGCAAGGCTGAGCGAGGTGTCAGAGATGGGAGGTCATTTGCCTGTGGGATACAGCACTAGGCAGGTTGTTTTAATCAAAAGAAAGGAAGAGGTTTATTGTGGGTTAATAAAATGAAACAAGGAAAAAAACACAAATTCTATACTTGTGATCAAGAAGCAAAGCTCTAAAAGAAACCAAGTCTAACTAAGACTTAAAGCATCCACTCACAATAGCAGCATCCTCCAGGCACCAGAGGGAAATACCTTCTTTAACTCCGTTCTAGCTGATCTGCATCTTGGCTTGGCTAGCAAAGCCCTACTCACATCTCACTGTCTCTGGCTTCCATCTGTGCTGGATCTGGAACTGGATCCTAGAACTGGAACTAGTACTCAACTGGGCAACTCTCTTTGATCCTTTTTGGGGGATCCTAGCCCCCCCCCCGGTTTGACCAGTTGGTTTTAAGTTAACTGACATTCAAATTTCACCAAGTCAGGTGAACAACACTGGACCAAGGTGGAAATCTCATCATCAGATTTCTCATCAGATTTTATTCATAGGCAGGCTATCTTTAGACCTGATAAGGGTCTTTACAATATTGTTCTATTCCTATATAGAACCTTCCATGCTCGAGGTGTTTTCCCTTCTGAGTGCAGCCCTCCTTCTGGCTTGTGCTTTGCACTTCCAAGCTTCACAGTTCACCGCAGTTCACCCTCAGACAGTTGTCTTAGACGTTCTCTCTCTAGCTGACTCCTCCGCATTCCACCCTCTCATGATGCCTTCTCAGTGTCTTTGCGAGGTTAGTCAGCAGCTTCCGTCTCCCATCCAAGCAGGAACCGAGGTCGACCCTGCTTAGCTTCTTCAGGCAGGGCACCGGCTCAAACCTCCAGGCCACACCTCCTATACATGACCTAGAGCTCTGGTCAGAATGGAGAAGCGTATACAGAGAGCTGTCTTTTAGGAAAAAATAAGGAGTTTTCTCAGGAGAGAGGTGTGTGCTCAATGACACTACCATAGACAGCAGCCCTTTTCATGGACCACTGTGTCTTCTGAACGTCCTCCTGTTCCTGCTGTCCCAGCTGTTCCCACTTCATGGCCAAAGTCTCACAATAGCAAAACTCTGGTCTCTCAAGACAATGCAAAGCCCAAATCTAGAGTCTCTCTCTCTCTTTTTTTTCTAGCAACTCCCTCCCCATTCCCTACAAACTTAGCTGTGGAGGACACGACAGTCCTTTGTCCTGCTTGGACTTGCCTTATTCCCGCTGGTTTCTTAATTTATTTCTTTGACTCTGAAAAATATAAATGCCAACAACCTGTTAAAACAACTTCTTCCACTCTTGACCATGTTGTAATATCCTGGCTCGCTGCCAACCTTATGAAAACTGTAATGTAATGGACTTTTACTGGCTATTGCATTTTACAAAGATCATGAAACTAGTTCCATACAGATGAGTCAAACCAATTCAGCAGCTAAAATTTCCTTTCCTTGTTTCCCCAATGATTAAAAATAAAAAAATAACTGTTGTGCATTCTGCACTGTAAAAGTTACCTTTTATTACAAAGACCATTCATTGCTTGCCTAGTAAACAGATAAAGAGAAAACAAACAATACAGCATATGTGTTTTACTAAACACACCAAGAAACAAAATCTACATTTATTTGTATTCTATCAGATTTTTCTTTCTAGGTAGCTGCCCTGCCTAGTCTTGATGTCATTTTAAAGAGTTTATATGAAATCCTCAAGTACTCCATAGATCACATCTTATCTCTACTGCATAATTTACAAATAATCCCATTTTTTCCTGAGGCTAATACACTATAGAGGATTGCATCAGTTCAGAGGCCTGAGGAAAGAAACATGTAAGAAGAGCAGAGTTCTGCCACTCTTTATTTTAGTCAGAGCTTAATTTGTGCAGCTGTTTTCAGTGCCTAGGCTCAGCTCCCTGGAATAAATGAAGTAAGAATATCTGAAAGTGCACCTGAGCTAGTGCAGAGTGCATTTCCCTCATCACAAAGGATCAAACTAGACATGCACTTCAATTGTGTTTGGCTTTAGGCTTTTCTTTTTAACACTGCTGCTTGGGTGTGTGCTTGAAATGGGATATAACCACAGCAGGGGATAGGGATCCTTTAGCACTCCCCCCCATCCCCCTCCAAGATTCTGATCCAGATTGTGCACTCCCACTCTTCCAAAAGCCAGTGGACACTTTTTTTCTATTTAAAATAGTGCAGGGGGGACGCATGAGCGGGATGAGAACTGTGGCAGGGGGAAAGTGTAAAAACCTCCCAACCAGGGGCATAACAAGGGTGGGGCCTGAGGGACAACTGGCCCGGGTGCAATGCCAGGAGAAGGCGCAACCCTCAGGCTCCACCATTTAATGGGTTGGAGACCACTGAGCAGAGGCTTGGGCAATGGGCCTTTCATGTAAAAAAAAAAAAAGTGAAAGCTCGGCAACCCGGATGTTTGGAGATGAAATGATAACATCATAATGTGACCACAAATCCTCAGGATTGCAGAGCTCCATGCTGAAAGTGGGTCGCGGAGCTAACGAAATTGGGATCCACTGAGGACAAGAATTCGTTGTATTTGTATTTGCCCATTTCAAGATCCAAGATGATTTTGACAGGATTGAGAAGTGGGAAAATAAAATGAATTTTGGTAGAGATGAACATGAAGTTCTTCATTTGGGTAGGAAAAATCAGAAGCAAAAATGTAGGATTGTGGACACTTGTCTGGAGAGTACTACATGTGAAAAAGATCTAGGTGCTTTAGTACAAAACAAGTTAAACATTAGTCAGCAGTGTGACATGATGGTAAAGAAAATGAGTGTGATTCTCTAAGCTGCATCAACAGAAGTATAATATTCAGATTGCAAGAAGTAATGGAACTGTTGTATTCTGCTTTGGCGAGATTCAAACTGGAATATTGTGTCCAGTTTTGGGCACCATAGTTTAAGAGGGATATTGACAAACTGAAGCAGGTCCACAGGACGGCAGGGATGTGGATCAGGTCTGACTCCAAGTCTCGAGTCAAGTCCCAAGTCTCTGGGACCAAGTCTCAAGTCAAGAGTCCCAAATCTTTGCCCCCAAGTCCCGAGTCTTTGGTTGCGAGTTGTGAGTCCCTACGTATTTAATGGGGAACCTGGTAACCTGAATACAATTGGACTTGTCATAAAAGGCTCCAAGTCTCGAGTCGAGTCTTTTACAATCGCAGAGTCAAGTCCGAGTCAAGTCATTGATGTGACTTGAGTCCTACTCAAGTCTGAGTCAATAAACTCAAGTCTACATCACTGTAGGACGGCGACTAGGATGGTAAGGGGACTGGAGACCATGTCCTATGATGAAAGGTTGAAGGAGTTAAGCATGTTTAGTTTAGAGAAGAAACAGTTAAGAGGTGACCTGATATCTATCTACAAGTATCTATGGGACTGGCATGTGGAAAATGGAGTGGATTTGTTCTCTGTTGCTACAGGAGGTATAAATTACAAGAAGGGAGATTTCAATTAAATGTTAGGAAGTACTTCCTGACAGTAAGAGGTGTTCAGCAGTGGCACAGGCTGCCTCAGAAGGTGGTAGACTCTCCCTTGTTGGAGGCCTTTAAGTAGAGGCTGGAAATCTATCTATGACTAAAGATGCAGTTCAGTACTGCCTGTATTGTTGGGGTTGGACTCGATGATCTTGTAGGTCCCTTCTAACTCAGTGATTCTATGTTTTATGGCGTCCTCTAGAAGCAGCATGACATTGATCATGCGTCACTCTTTTCCATCTTGGGAAGTCAACAAGGCCACATTACACTGATTCTTTGGTATAAAAACATAACAAGAGCTTACTGGTTAAGACCAGAGGGTCATCTATTTCAGCTTCCTGTTTCCAAGCAGATGCTTCTGAACCCACAGTAGGACACAAATGCAGCAAGTCCCACCCCTGTTGTTCTGCCCCCTTCAGCAATGCCTGTTTAGAGAAATACTGCCCTTGAACCTGGTTCCATTTTGCATGCTTTTCCCATTGATATATCTGTGGATCCAGTGGCAATGGTACATGCTGGATCTTATCCCCTCTTTTTAAAACCTCCCCACCCCTTTTCCCTCCTCGGACATACACCATCGAAGTAGGTGGTGTATGTCCAAAGAGACACACAGACGGCCCCAGGGCTTATGTGGAGGTAAGTGAAAACTATTTTCACTTACCTCCCTTTTGCCTTTGGGTTGCACAAAAACAAAAATCAACCATTAGCCACTTGCATGGTTATTTCTATTAAATGTATGCATATTGACAATTTCCTATTGCTGAAGATTGGAGGATAATTTTAAAAAATTCTCATCCTTCTAGCACTAAAAACAGGCACTAGAACTGAGCTCTTGCTCAAATGAAAACTTGCAGGTGATGTAGTCTGTGCTCTGTAGCTTTAGTAACATCAGGTTCTATCTCTGTACTAATCTCTGACTTGATCCTCTCTCCGTGTATATGTGACTCAGTAATAATGCTTGTCTACTCATCTTCATGCTGTGCATGTTCTTCCAACTGGATATGAAAAAATATCTGCAAAGAAACTGTGCAGTATGAAATTATTATTTTTTTTCAGTACTTCTCACCAAGGAAATATTCTAAATTATTTCCACTCTAAACTTTTTTTGTTGTTGTTCATATTCAAATTATAGCAGCTCAGCAACTTTGTTCTCCTGGGGGAAATAAGAGCAGATGGATCCTCCCGGAGCATGATTATGCCTCCTTGAAAGGGATCCATATGTAACTTTCCATACAAATTACATTTTGGGATGAGAACAGTGTAAAAACTTCCACATGCACACACATACTCTACACTCTCATCCCAACTTATAGATTTCCAAATGGATTTCTCCACCTTCTCACCAAGTGCTAATTTATTTGCATATAATCATGTGTTTTTATTTTGCCAGTGTTTCTTTATATTTCTCCTCTGTAGCTCCTCATACCATACCTTTTTGACATAATGATTAATCTCTGCATTAAGAAAGGTATGCTAATAACAACATATTAATATTTGATATGTTGACACTCACTCTGTAAAGCAGAGTTTCCCAATCTTTTTCGACCTGCAACTCCCTGGACCATTGGCGACCATTGGTCGTGGCTCCCATTACATTATGTTGATGCCTACCAATTGGCATTGCACTGTTTCCCGAGAGGATTCCATTGCACTCCGTGGCTCCCTTGGCTGGTTTCCGCGGCTCCCATGGGATCCGCGGCTCCCAGTTTGGGAACCACTGCTGTAAAGTGATGTGAATAGTGGCCCTAGACACAGACATTTCTTTTATATGTTTTGAGCTTTAAATTTCAGTACCCATTGGAAGCCATACTGAGATTCTACAAGTGTTCCCATACCAGACCACACCAGTAATCTTGCAAGTGGCCAAGCTAGTATTGAACAGGTAGTCAAAGCAGCTCTGCACTGCCCCTGCTCATGTATCTTGATAACAGCAACTTTTGCCACCTGTTTGGATTGCCTCAGTTCAGGCCTGATTGGAGTCATAGCCTTCCTGACAACAGGTAGCTGATTATTACAAAGTGACAGAAGTTCCTAATACTTTTGGCACAATCTAAAGCATCACTAGCACTGGCGCAGTGATCGCTGCGCTGGCCTACGCTGTCGCAAATATGCCGTAAAGCACAATGGCAGTTAGGAGCGCTGGCGGGAAGATCTGTGCCGTCCTGCCGGTGCCAGTGGAGAACAGAACGCATACAGGAGCAGGTAAGAGCTGCTCTGAGCAGCGCAGGGGAAGGGGTAGAGCGGGAGAAGAGCAGGGGAGGGATGTAACGGGGCGGGGGAGGGCGGAGACGGGGGAAGATCGGGCCAGGGGGCATGATCGGCAGAGCTGGCACTCGCCAAATCCTATTATTTAGCAGGCGCAAATCTGAATTGCCCCATTGAGCAGGCTGGGGCTTTGCCTGGGGTAAGGGGACAGACCAGCCTGACCAGCGCTGATCAATCTGACCAGCACTGGCCCCACTTCATTAGCTCTGGTTAGCATTGGGTCGTTAGTTGCAGCCTGAAAAACCTCCCCCCCCCCTTGACAAGAAGTGTGGATCTCTTGCTGCTGCTGCCTTTGCTTACTAACAAATAGGTTCATGGCCACTAGTTCCTTCAGCCAGCTTGGGTTGCTCTGCTGTGTAAGGCTTCATCCCATTTCCAATGAGACTTGCAAATCTGTACCAGTCGTGTCCATCTTTACCAGTCTTGCTACTGCACCTGGACACATACCCCCAGGGATGGTGTCAAGAGTTAGTTAGGTTGGGCACTGGCTGAGGGTCCAAGCCAAGCAGACCTGAACCCTCAGTATCCAGTGGTAGTGCTCAGTGCACAATCGGAGAGTATCAAAGGTGACCCAGTGCAAGGTTTTACCCCAGCCAGGCGCCAGCACTGCATACCCTAATTAATGTTTAATCATACTTTTTCTTGTATTGTTCATAGTCCCGTTGGGGGGGGGGGAACCAACTAAAACTGGAACTCCTCAAATTGCAAATCAAGTTCTAGGTGCACATTTTTCACTTTCGTTGTTAGTATGTTGCCTGAGAAATTAATCAGCTGAATATTGAGAAAAGATAAAGCTGACCCAAGATACCTGTTTCGCTATACAAAGCTGAGTCAGTGTTTGGGTAAGCAGAGAGTTTCTTTCTGCAGAGTCTGGGACAAATGGAAAAATGTGCATTTGGTGAAGAAACATACTATATGTTAGAATGACACAGTGCACTATAAAAATTGTGATGATGACAAGTTCACAAGGGCCAATGGTTTTCAGACTAAACCACTTATATGGAAACAAGTTATGCTGAAATCAATGGGGTTACTTTAACATAAAGGTGTTAGGAAAGGAATCATGGTGCAAACCTAGGGATGTCTACTCAGAAGTAAGCCCCATTAAGTTCAGTGGGACTTATTACCAAGTAAGTGCATATAGGATTGCAGCTTTAGATTATAAAGTATCACATCTGGACAGACCATAATGCAGAAAGAAGACATTTCAGAATTAAATATATGTTCTTATCAATGTGGCTCTTTCATTCGATTTGCATATGCAGGAAATTAAAGCACTGCACCATTCTTATAATACTGTATGAAAATGCCTTGGAATTTACAATAAGGAAGCAGGATATTTAGACATACACTGAATATAATACCCTGGACATACACTGAACATAATAAATCTGCTAAAAGCCTTTTGTATGATAGTATACATGGATAATGTTAAAACTGTTACGTGCCTTTGTGATGAGCCACTCAGGGCTGCAGATCCAAAGATTCCTAAGTCTGGAACATGGCCTCAGAATCCAGCTCATACCATCTAGCCAGGAAGCCTACTGGTTTCCCCTGAGCTGGTCAGGTTAGAAAAGCTTTTGAATTGAGTTTGCATTTGGCCTGGGCAAGAGTCCACCCTCACTTTCTTTCTCGGGCAGTTATGCCCGGCTCTTGTTCACATGAGTGCTTCCCCTAGCTGCCTATCTGTTGGATCCTACTCAGGCCCCAGTCATGGGGAGTCGTGCCTCTTGCTTTCCTCCCTACCTGTTCTCTAGCGTGCCTGTGGTCTAGTATCCTGACACACACTATTTTAGTTCGTTTACAACATACCAGAACTGGATGTCATCCCTCCTGCCTCTTAGCCATGTTGGGGAGAGGATGGAAATCACACTGAGGGTTATGACTCTGGAATGATTGTTCTGCATAATGTATTTGAGTGTCTGGGAAGACGGCACAGGGCTCAGCACCTAGCAACTGGCACCTCCTTGAGATCCCCAATTCATCCTTTGAAGCTCAGTTAAACTGGAAATGGTTAGGTGATTATGCCAGGGTAAGCAGGTGGAAGCAGTGGCATAGTTAGGGCATCTGGCACCCAGGCCACATGGGATGTCTAGAGGTTTTCTGAGGCTCAGGAAGGCTGTGTGCAGCTTTCCCGGGCCTGAGAGAGCCTCCAAAAAGCACTTCCAGTTTTCGGTAAAACCAGAAGTGCCTTTTGGAGACCTCCAGAAGACCTTCTGACTGAGGCCTGGGGAGGCCACCCCTCAGCCTTCCCGTCCCCAGGCCTCAGAAGGCCTCCTGGAGGCATCTGAAAGGCCTTCTGGTTTTCACCAAAAACCAGAAATGCCTTTTGGAGGCCTCCAGGACACTCCCTGGCATGGTATCCGGGGCAGAGCAGCCCCACCCCCCTTAGCTGTGCCAGTGGGTGGGATGGGCAAAGAGTTGAAATAAAGTGCAAGTTGAAATAAAACACAAAACGAACACATCTACCTGGATACTTTCCCTACCCTATTCATGTTCTCCTACACACATACCAGGTCAGGAGGTGAGCAACCCTTGACAGTGCACCTGACACACTGGATATGAAGTGTGATATAGGGATTTCATTATCCTGCCTTATGTAACCCTTTGTCTTCCACACTCTAAGGAGTCAGGCAGGCTTCCCAGTCCAGTGAGCTGGCTCAAAGCCAAGCAATTGGGAAAGAAGGGGAAGGTCAACAACAGCAACATCCAAGGAAAAATGGCTGTGACTTTCAAGTGATTCAGCAGCCCTTCAGGATGCTGATTCAATGCAGGTGATAGAAAGATCAAAATGGGTGAAAAACTAGGGGTAAATTGGGGGGTTTCATCACAAAGAGGCACTAATATGTCGTTTAAGAAACATCCCATACATCCAAAACAAAAATAGAATCTAGAAGTTATATTGCTTTTAAGTTGCACCATTATTTAGCCACTGCCCTTTTAACTCTCCTACAGGGTGACAACTAACACTGGTTTAAATGAATGAAATATCTCTCTCTCTCTCTCTCTCTCTCTCTCTCTCTCTCTCTCTCTCTTTTAGAGATGTAAAAGAGGCCAATAATTCTTCCTATAGCTGAAATGTTAGAGAGGGGGGGGGGAGAGAAAGCTTGCTGAATAGCAGGACTGCAATCCAATTAACTTTTTCTGAGTCTGTAATGGATTTGTGTTTCCCGCTTTCTTTACATAGTTTTTGATGTAAATTCAACATCGCACATCCATCATATCAGCAAAAAAATAGTATTTATTGATTTAAGTGGTACCAGACTTCCATTCTGATTCCAATGGTTCCAGACTTCAAGTTATCAGTACCTTGAACACTATTTTTAATATATTAAAAGTAGCTATTTTTAAATCCTTGCTAGGAAGTTCAAATCAGTTTCATCCTTCCATATAACCATAGCTTAAGCACTCATCCTTGAAAACCCCTTTCCAAAGCTGTCATTTGTGTCATTCTGTTAGTGTCTCTTGATTCAGTTACATTCAAAAGGTGACTTTGCATGATTCTCCAGAAAGTTTAAAAGCCAATTACTAAGAAACAATAGGACAGAAGGTATCTCAGCTTCATGGATGTAGTTAATTGTTGACTAAGAAATGTCAAGACCGCATGATATGACAAACTATATAGGAAGGAGAAATAATCATACGAATGCTGAAAGTCTGCCTTGCCATCTATTGAAGCAGACTTGCACTAGTGTCTAGATTAGAAGACAATCAGTTTTTAAGAGGTGCTAAAGCTATCTTGCCCTCTTCTAGTTGTGCAGGAATTATGCTTTTTCTACCTGCGCTGGAAAACCAGTTACAGTATTCTAAGTTTTGTTTGCACTTCAGAACATAACAAATAGTGATAGCACTTGAAAAAATCTTCAAAATCTCAAAACGTATTCTGAAATAAATTAAGTCTCAATACAGAAATTGAAAGGCTACCCCCCATATTTAATAGTCATAATTTTGATAGCAAAACCATTAATCAAATAGTCGGCACAATCCTGGGTAAAAAAGCGCAGGGGGAACGCACGCTTCCCTGGCGCTAGGTGTCGCGAAAGTGCTGTAAAGCACTTTCGCAGCACCCGGAGAGTAAGGGATGCCGGAACAGAGGCTGGGAGCCCTCTCGAGACCGTCCCCGAATGCGACTGTCCCCTAGATGGTGCAGAGGGAGGGCGGACCGGGCGGTGAGAGAGGGCGGCCATTGGGCGAGCCAACCCAGGAGAGGGCGGGGATATCGGCATCGAGCTCCGCAAATATCCAAAGCCCTCTCCCGGCCCGATGCGGCTTTACATGACGGCCTCCTGGGGAAGGAGATGATCGTCCCCTTCCCTCGAGGAGTACCCAGGACCTGGATAGGATGTGGCGGTAGCCACATCTTACACAGGATTGGGCTGAGTGGTTTTAATATTATACTATATACTGTAACCTGCCCTAAGACCTGGGGACAGGTTGAATTATGTATTTGACTAAATAATCAGTTAAATTCCAAATATTATCTATGCTATCAGTGCAAAACAACCATTCAGTCCATTTTATTCATAAATATGATATTTTTGTATGTAGACAACATGTAACGTAGTGGATGCTATTATATGTCAGTGTGGTACTGTGGCTCTCTCTCTCTCTCTCTCTCTCTCTCTCTCTCTCTCTCTCTCTCTCTCTCTCTCTCTCTCTCTCTCTCTCTCTGCATTTAATTTGGATCAGTCTACATATACTTAAAATAACTCACTGTTCATAAGTTGAGAATAAATGTTGGCAAATTAATAGCCCGATTTACTAGGAAGCAAGTCCTTTTGAGTTCAGTATGTCTCCTTAGTTTGAAAATAAGCATTAGGGAGTATATGTAATTCAAAGGAACATTCTAGGCAATGTTGGTTTTACCATCAACATTAGATTGCCCACTAAGTTCATACAAATTCAAGACTTGTTTTAAAATCTGTTTATTCTCTTTTCACATCATTCTCTGATGTCATCATGTCCCTCAAGATGTATAGGTAAAAAAGCTTTCAGTATCTTTATCAACTTTTCCAACATTTTTCTATTTTTTATTCTCAGTAAGTGAAGGATGGTGACAACCTTAGCCTAATCCAGCATTCTCTTCATTGCTGTGCTTGAAATGATTTATACACTGTCTTTCAGACTCTTATACAGGGACACTCCAGGCAAATGGAAATGTATAGGGTTTTTCCCCCTTAACATAATTTCACCAGAGGCGTCGCTGGACTGGGGTGGTGGTACCGTAAGCTCCACACTTTACATAGGCCCCGTTTACTCCCCGGTACGAGGTGGCCCCGGCCCCTCGCCTTCGGAGACATTCAGTGCGACAAAGGCAACGGGCAGGCCACCTCGTACCGGGGAGTAAACGGGGACTAGGACGGCGCGGAATGTATGGTACCGCCCCCTCCTTCAGTGATGCTTCTCAATTTCACCCTTAGGCAATGGACTATTTTCAGTTTGGTTACCAAATTCATAAAGTTGTCTTGTTTTCATTCAGTTTTACTTATCCTTACCTTTTTTTAGAAAATCGCAACTCAAGGAAGATTCACTTCATGGAATAGTACCTGCTGTTCAACATGTGGCAGTGAGCCAGTGTAAGTCAACATCTTGACTTACATCTGGCTCAGTGCAAGTCAAACTGGCTTTAGTTTGAACTCCTGAGCTTTATGCTGAGTATCTGGTTCACTGGTTTCTGCTTCAGTGTGCAGCTTGCTGAGCCTATTGATGCTTAAGCCATTGTCCATTGTGGTGATTTAGCATTTGCTTTTCCTTTTACACTTTCCAATAAGCATAATATCTCTACTGAACAACTGACCTTATTTGATGCCAAAGGGAAAAAAAGACATTTTGGTGCAGTATTCACATCCAGAGATATACAGCTGATAGAAACTGACAACCACCACCCCAAACAATAAGTAATATTAAGCACTGTAGAGGAAAAGGATAATTCACTAATGCTTTTGTACTGTTGGCATTTACCATAAGTGGTGTTAAGTTGCTACTCTCGCATATATTTGTATGCTACGTGACTTCCATTTCATGTTTGCTCAATTTACTAATAAGCTGGTAAACATGAATTTAAGGTTCAATCTAGCTTGTAAAAGTGGGGCTATATTAATTCTGCTTCATGCACCATTATTTAGAAATTACAGCCTATCTAAGTGCAAAATTGCAGGAGAGGAAACAAATGAAGAATATTCTGTGTAATTAAACTGAAGGAATGAACATGAATTTTAACCCAATTACATCCAGCTATTTATCACTTGTTTTCCTTTGGCTAGTCAAAGATCTCATAACAGTACAACACTTCCATCATGAATGGAAAACTCAAAACATAGCACATTGTTTCATGGTACAATATTATACTACAGTATTTCCATAAACACTTTGGGGAGTGAAATCAAAAGTGGAAGTATTAAAATAATATTTTATGCAACTGATACTATTAACTTTCTTCTGTACATTTCTTATGCAGAGTTTGGTGTTATTCTTGCTTGCACTATAGTTTTTAATGTTTTAAATAAAATAAATTATTCCATATAATCAAGACTGAAACATTACACAATGAAAATATTCTTGCTTCAGCATAAGTAAACTGACACATAGAAAAGACTGCTTCATTTTATACTATACATACTTAATCTGTCATTTACAGCCCAATCCCATTTAAAAAAAAACCAATGCAGTCACGCCACCGAAGCATGTGCTGCATCCTGCAGGGAGGCAGTCATAGAAGTCTCCTTCAGGTAAGGGAACATTTGTTCCCTTGCTCCAGGGTAGCCTCTGCTGCCCTGATGGGTCTACTCGGACCTGCGCCAGCAATTTTGCTGGTGCAAGTCTACGTGTACCTGGGTAGGTGAATCAAGGCTGGGAAGGGGAATAGGATATCAGCAGAACTGCTGCCACTGATAAGCGTCCCCTTCCCACCCTTGATAGGTCCTGGTCCCCACCTCCATTCTTTCCCCCTCCCCACCCCACCCCATTCCTGCGTCCACTTCTTACACACCACCACCCCAAGCCAACCTACTGGCTCTGGGGCTCGTGCAGTGGCCGCTGCCACCGCTCAGCATTTGCAGGGGTGGCCGGGCTGCGCTCTATGGTGCATCAGTTTTGCAAAGGCTGTAAAGCACGCTATGCCACCAGAATGCGCACTCTGGTGATGCAGCTGTCCCATAGGATTGGGCTGTAAAACCTTGTTTGCAATTTGTTGTATACTTATAGTGGGATTTCGCAGCAGCTACTCACAGCTTTTAAAGATACAGTGAAATTCAGTGTTTCAGCCACTGTCTTTATATTTGATGAGTAAGATTGGACAATAAGAGGTCACTTGAATTTCACACTAGAATCCTTTGATCTTGAAAGGATTAGACAAACTAGAAGGAAAAGTCAAAGATCTCTGTTTGATTTCACCTTTAAGTCTCCATTTTTATGTCAATTCTCAGTACGCATTTCTGAAAAGATGCAGCAATAGGATCTGCAAAGAAGACGAATCCCCTTGACTTAAAGAGCATTCTTATTTTTAGAGCCACTTCATGAATTCACAGTCATCAAGTTGATAAAGGTTGATTTTCATTCCAGTACTAGCCAGAAATTAGTTAATCATTGGCCAGGAAAATTATTGGATCCTCTCCTCAGTTTGCACAATGGGGGTTCCCTTTATAGTTATCCCTTTTATTCAAGTGGGAGTTTCAGATTTTTTTGTTTCAACCAAAAACAAAATGCATGAAAAATCAAGAATTCACAGCAGGCTATGTGGAAGAAAGTTACTCAAGGCTCTTTGCTTTCAACATACTTTTTAAAAGAAGCCAAACAAATGGCTTTTTCAGTCTCCTCAGCCTCTTTTTGAGCAACGTTCTGTTTCTATTCTGCTCTCACTTGGGGTGGGTTGCATGTAGCCACCGAATTGCTCGTCTTCTCTACTGAGAGAAAACGAGCAACGACTGTGTCCAGAATGTACATGACATTCGGCTTAGAGTTCGTCTGCCTTTCAAGGAATTTCAAAATGCCAAGCTGTCTGGTCCTTGGACAGTTGTACGAATCAAATATTGTGTATTTAGCTGGAGCAATCTTATGCGTCTTGCCTGGGCAAATGTCTAGCCGCAATGTCCAAAATATCGCTGCATTTGTTATGGTAATATGCCTTCCAATGGCTACTACTGCTACTATTCCTGCCCACATTGGACATTTGGCTCCAAAACACTTGCCACATGGTTCTATCAATATTGGTTTTGTTTGGTTTTAAATTATCATAGATAGCAGGGGGAACAGTAATGCACAGTAGGAATTCCAACAGCAATGGCACTATCATTTTGCTTTTCGATGCAGTTGATATCTGCCTAGATGTAATTGTAGTCTGCGATCTCAACTTCAAGATTTTGCAAGTAATCTTGCAGTTTAATCTGTTTGACTATTATTATGCTAGAGCATTCTGTGACTGTAAAAGGAGACAGTTGAACAAGAAATTTTGCAAAATGTCAGTGCGACTGCCTTTTTTACTTAGAGGTTAGCATTTGAAGCCAGTGAGATAGTGATGATCCAGCTACTCATAATCAGTTTACTTACTGGAGAAAAAGTTGGTTTTATGAGGCTTATTACCGTCTCATAAATGACGTGAATAATCTATATGCCACATATTTACATTTAATTTAAAGTAATCAGATGAACATTATATTATTAAACTGAAGTTAGTCAGTTAAAAATATTTATATTTAAACTTTGAGATTAAAAAATGGAGCTTTCGTTAATTAAGCTTTTGAGAAAGGAATGTTGTGATAATTTGAACTCCTTGGTAGCGATTATGAACTGCACTCAGAGTGGTGCAATGCAGTTGAAACTCTCTGTACAGAAGTATCAGCTTAGAAACACCAAGGAATAGTTCAGACATCTCAATCGCCTATGAAGACCTGTGTCCAGTATATTGGGGCAGGATCACAGATGTTGCATATTCATTCACTGCTCTGATGGGCCACAGCTGTTTCTACACACCTCAAATCTGTATGGATGTCATGTGATGATTATTCCTGTGCAGATGCAAAATCCTGTCCTTGCTTCCAGGGTTAATATACTACTGCATGGTGCCGAAGGAGAAGGATAGAAGAAGACTGGCACTGTGCCAAAAGGTCAGCATAAGAGGCTTGGGCAGAAAAGAGTAGCTGATTTGAAGCAAAAGACTGCTAACACATGCTTGCTTTTTTTTAACTATGCAAGTGCCTTGCTTGCTTCTTCTTTTTTTAATAAACAAAACCATATCTAGTTATTTCAGATGCCATTCCCCACACAAGTTGATGGATAAGGACTAGTCAACCCAGGAAATTAGGCTGAGCCACTAATAAGATTAACTGCCCAATCCTATCCCCTCCCACGCTAAAGCATGCAGCCGCTCCATGGAGCTGCACACTGCATGATATGGTGCGGGGTATCAGGAGGCCTGTGAGATGTAAGGGAAAATATTTTTCCCTTGCTTCTGAATAGGCCCTTGACTGGCCTATGGGTTTCCTTGGACCTACGCCAGGTATGTATAGCTGGCATAAGTCCAAGGAGAGCCAGGGGGCAGGGTGGGAAGAAAAATGGGGGATAAGATCTGGCATGCTTGACTGCTGCCAGATCCACCTCCTCCCTCCTAGCAGTTATAGTAATGGACTGAATTATGCATTGCAGGAATTCAGCATTTAAACAATAAATGACTTATAGCCCATCCTATAGGCCTTTTACGACGGCGGGACTAGCAGCCCACTGGCATAAAAGGCCCTGCAGTGGTATGAAGATCACACCGCTGCTGGGTAATTTGAGGCCATTGCAGCAAGGCAGCGGCAGCGGCAGATTTCCACCACCATGGACCCTGGACGCTGTAATGGCAGGTAGTTTGGGGCGGATGGGGTGGTTCATGGGCAGGCAGGGGGAGGGGGAGGGAGTATCGGGCCAGAGAAGAAAAGGAGCTGGGGGTGGGTGTCAAGGGTGGATCTGGAGGCAGCAACTTTCACCAATTCCCCCCCCCCCCCCCGGAACCGAGAAAGTCCTTGGTTCTGTGCCAGCAAAATAGCTGATGCAAGGCTATTTTGCAAGGCAAGTAGAGGCTTTCTCCAGGGCAAGGGAACAAATGTTCCCTTACCTTAAAGAGCCCTCTGCAACTGCCCCCCCCCACCCTAGGATGCAGTAGGCGCTCCATTGGCACACCTGCATTGGTGGGAGGAAGTTAGGTAATATTGGCCTGTTAGTTAGAATTGGGACCTTAGACTAGCTGCTCTCCTGGAAGAAACTCCGTTTCACTGAATTAAATTTAGTTAGTCCTTCGCAAAATGAATTAAAAGGTGATACAGATTTACATTTTGTTTAAAATCTGACAGCAAAGGAATATAAAAACTCCTTTTGTACCTCATATGCCATAGTTGAGTGATCTCTGTTTTCAAGGCAATATTTCTTTTCTTCATCAGAAACGGAAAAGTTATATAGCTGTGTTTGAGTACGGTGCTTGTTGTTCTGCATCTTGCAACAGAAATAGAATTGTCAAATATGGTGGCTAGAAAACTTCTTGCTTCTTGCAAGTAGCAAAAATAAAAAACTTAATTGCTAGCGATTTAGAGATACTGCAAGAACATTAACTTAAAAGCTAGTATCTGATTTTTCTTCAATGACCAGGAACTATTCCATAGCAGTCATTGGGAACCCCGTATACCTCTATATTATGGCTGTTGTGTACATCAAGGGTTCTCAAACGTTTGGTCCAATCCTATCTGGCCATACCACTGGAGAGGTATGTGTTTTATGGCATCATGAAAGCCACTCTCGTAGCACGCGGAGCTGCACACTTCCAGGCTGCCACCACAGATGGCAGAGAGAACTCCGCGTGCAGTGGCAGTGAAGAGGAACTAAGTGAGCAGGGTGGGCAGAATGGGGCAGGGGGGTGGGAGAATCGGGGCAAAACAAGGGAAGGGCCAGGGGCATGTGGGAAGGGGTGTATCCCAGCCTGAATGACTTGCACCAGATGCTACCCTCCTCTGGTGCTAGCTGACAAGCTCCCTTTGTCTCCTCAGACTTGCACCAACTAAAGAGCTGGTGTAAGTCCTACCAGACCCATTGGCGGTTGAGGGGTACCTTACTGAGGGGTAAGGGAAAATATTTTCCCTTTCCCAAGCCTCTCAATCAGCCCCCACCTCCCAGAATGCAGCACAGTCTCTTTTAGTGCAGCTACATGCTATGGCAGGAAAAAAAAGAATAGGATTGGCTTGTGACTGTTACTGTGACCCTTGAAAAATAATATAATTATAGCTCATTGCAACCTACACTGAGAACCCCTGGAATAAGACAGTTGGTCCATCTAGCTCAATATTGCCCATACTCACTGGCAGCAGCTTCCTAGGGTTTCAGACAGGTGTCTTCTCCAGCCCTCCTGGAGATTCCAGAGGTTGAACCTACTGTAGTTCTTTGGAGCTTCCTTCCAAGCTGCTCTTGACTCCCTGGAGGTACTTTAAGATCTCCTAGTGTACATAATTAGGTCACTTCTACAAAGTTGCTGCTAAGCAGCCTGATCCTCAAAGGATTCTGACCACCAATTAGAACTGGAATATTAATTCTGATTAAATGATGTATGTGAGAGTCATGGGTTTTCTGCCAGGTGCAGGGGAGTGGCAGCAGGAAACAGGTTATCTTGTTGTCTCGTGTGCTCCCTGAGGCATCTGGTGGGGCCACTGTGTGATACAGGAAGCTGGACTAGATGGGCCTTTGGCCTGATCCAGCAGGGCTCTTCTTATGTTCTTATGTTCATGGTTATCAAAGGAGTAAAAATAGTGAAGAATGTGTTGTCCCAGGAAAATTTGATAGATTTTTTTTTCTTGTCTTCAGTTGTACATTTGGGGCATGCCATCATTTATAAGAGATTGAAACAAACAAACTGGAAAGATCTGATACAAAACACAGAGCACTGTCTTAACATGATCTGACAGTTTTGGGCATTCTAATATTTTAGTTTTAGTGGTCTGAAATGCTGGAATTAATAGGAAAGTATTGTGTAGGAAGATACAATATTATAAATGGTAAAAAAAAAGTGCTGAAGAAAAACATGCCAACTTGGGTTTAGATAAATTAGCATATCAGCCTAGCAATATTTAGCTGTTCAGTGATCAGTTTGATACATTTGAGACCTTTTAAGGGACAGAAAGCATGGGAAATGGACTTCCAGCTGCAAGCCGAATGGCCTTCTTAGGAAGCCTCAACAGCACTTAGGCAAAGCAGGGTGCTGGTTGCTCACTGCACAAAGGTGCAGGCTGGGAGCCAGGCAAGATGGGTTTGAGCTCAACCAAGGGACTTGTCCTTGTCATGGGTGTTTCTGGCCAGTCATGCAAAAGGCGAGTGCCTTGCTGGTTAGGACAACAGAAGAAAGGGAGTCAGGTCTAGAACGACATCAGCGACCCTACAAAGCTACTTGCTAACCATCCAGCCACATCAGGATACAGGCAAAGGGCACCTCATCCAGCATTTAACTCCTAGCATCACCAGAAACAGGCACACTGACGTCATAATCCTGAAGAGTCAGAAGTGGGGGGGAGCAGAGGCGTCGCTCTGGTAGGGGCGGGGCCGTAAGTTTCGCTCGGTCCTAGTCCCGTTTACAAAGCGAGCAGGAGGCGGCCCCCACCCCCCTCACTGTCGGAGCCATTCCCATGCGGAGAAAGCAGCAGGCAGGGTCTCTTGCCTTGACAAGAGATTGTGCAAAGTGCTCCCTTTTTGTGCCAAGTGCCCTTGGTTCCCATTGCCAAAGTATAGCCCCATACTGCATGTCTGATCATCTGAGCTGTAGTATCCTTGGCAAGGGCTTTAGTAGTGGGGTTGGTGTGTTGTGATTGGCTGCCAAACTGTATCCTATGCTCTGTCATTGGAAAGTGGATGAAGTGGGGCTCCTACTGGGAGGTACAATTTGCTGCTATTTTCCCCTTCCTTGTTGTACCCTATGGGGTTACTCTTACCTATGCCAGCTCTGTCGTTGGCGTAGCATTTTTCTGCCAGCAGGGGTGTGTGTGTGTCTGTCATCTGAAGTGGGGCTAGGATATGGTGTGCATCAACTCATCTTCCCTCTCATTACACCCAAGTCTCCTCCCCATTTTGGCATCTCTACTGGAGGACTTATGCCAGTGTCAAGTGCCATCCAAGCTATATCATTGTAGTTTTTTCCTTGCTTTGCACCAGCATCCATGGTGTGTTCGTCGGTACGCGGAGTTCTATGCCAGCGGAGCTGTCACTGTGCCAGCGTACATGGAGATACGGTGGCTCATGTTGAGGATAGGATTGGTCTGTAAATCACTGCACAGTTAACAGATACTTTCTGATGTATTTTTTCCTTTGCCTTACATCCTTATCAACTAGGCAGTAATTCTGCCCTAGCTTGAGATTTTAGGAGGGGGAAAATCCCATTGTAACTGAGAGGTGCATCACACAAGACAATTGTCCTACATGGAAGTGACTTATATACTTACATGGAAGGTCCTAATATTCTAGGTCCCTTCGGGGAGAAAGGCGGGATAGAAATATTATAAATAAATAAAGTTTCCTTTGAAAAATGGAGCAAAATCCTTGCCATTGATAATTACTTTTGACAGTGTGGGCTTTGTAGCAATCTACAGACCTGGACTTTGTGCATCAGCATTCCTTATTATTCTAATTAAAGTGGAACATTGTGCCCTTGCGAATCATTAATGGGTTTTCATTTCATGAATGACATTTGCAGGAGTTAAAACAGGCAGTTCATATGAAGTCCACAGGCAACTGTGTTAAAATTAGCATCACCATAGCAACAGTCTTCCATCATTAGCATTCAGGGCAACAGGAAATGTTTTGTTGTGTCTTTGTTTGCAAATAAAGGTTTTTCTCATACATTTTGTATTAGAGGAAAACATCCAACAAAATGCACTTCAGTTGAATTTTTTAAAATCCCAGTAAATATGGTTGTTTTTAGCTAGTCTAGATTTAAGAATTTGGGATATTTCCCCTCCTGTGCATAAACTGAATTTCATCGTCTCTACAGCTGTGCATGTCTAACCTCCTGAGCAGCCTTTATTCATTGCTAGCCTGCATTCCCCAGCACAGGTTTGCATGAGGTCCTCAGTGGCTGCAGAGACACCCCCCCCCCCGAATCGCTAAAGTAGACTGTTCAATAGATGAGAATTAGAAAGTACACACACCATGACCATGCAGAAGAGAGTGAGGTAGGGACCATTCTATTTGAGTAACCATATGAATTTTTGTCAATTTAAGTGATCAGTCTGTACATCTGTACAAATTTTCATATGAGAAAATTAACAGCCCCTTAAAAATATTTTTTTAAGATGATGTTCGCATCTGTTATAGGAGACATCATCTTAGAAGTGGCATTCTGCATTCTCTCTTTCACAGAGAAAGGGCTTTTTTGTGTCATGGTGCTTTCCAGCTCCAGTTTTTAGAAACACCTGTATTAAAATAATTCCTTTTAAAAAAAAATGTGCAGATTCAGAGGCATCTTTTAACTGTTTAATGTTTTAATCAATTAACCGTTGAAATTGATCAATTAAGCATTGCACTCCTAGATTGAGATTATATAGTGCTGTTGTGTAGTATGGGCATGCAATTGATTAAAGAACCATACAAGTTTTTCTTGCCTAACAAGTACCACTCAATCTATGCAATTAACAGCGTAATCCTAGCCAGTTTACACCACCGGTATAACCAGCGGTGCAGCGAGAACAGGAGGCCCCAGAACAGAAAGGGGATTCAAATCCCCTCCAAAGGGGGATTCAAAGGGGATTTAAATCCCCCTCCCCTCCCCCGCTGGTTACATCTGTGGTGTGTGTTGGATAGGATTGTGCTGTAAATGTATTTCCAGTAGGGTAGCTGTGTTAGTCTGTTGGAGCAAACAAGAAAGAGTCTGGTGGCACCTGAAAGACTGCCTAACGTATCGTAGCACAATCTTTCATGCATACAGTTCACCATTAAAAGCATGAAGTGTTTTCCTGGGTTGGCAACACTTGGGGTAGATACATAGATGTGGGTATAGTGAAATGGGGGTGGGGAATTGTAAACTGATGCCAAATGGTCATGAAATGCAAAAATTAAAGCCTGTGACAATTCTGTGTAAAGTTTAAATATAAATACTATAAGCACAGTGATAATTCACACTAACAGGTGATAACAAGTATTGTGATAGGAGACTGTAATCTTGATTAAAGCTTGAGTTTATCATTTCACACTTTTTGATAGATAATACTTCAGTCTTACACTGGAATCTCTGTTCAAAGTTCTCATGTTTGGAGTGTTCTCTCTCTAGTTTCTGAATGTTGCCATTTTTTGTCAGGTTTGTTATTCTCTTGTCCATAGGCTTATCTGTTTGTCTTATGTAGATAGCAGAAGCACATTATTGACAGGAGATAGCATAAATCATGTTGGAGGATGGGCAAGTGATTGATGACCCAATCCTATCTCACTCAGCATCTAGTAGCCCGTTCATGCCCAGACCAGTGGATATGCTTATCCACAGAAGCAACATCAGTGTGCACAGCTCGAGTTATGAGAGGCCTCTGCTTGATATGAATGCCGTAATGTGTTGCCATGAGAAAGCATGTTCTATTCTGTGCAGAGGCAGCATGGTGAGTGAGAGTTATCCTTACATCCTACAGGGCTCCCCTGTGCACCCTGCTTTCTGTGCACAAAAGCAGGGGCAGCGCATGCCTCTACGCCGCTTTAATTCCCACCCTGTATTCTGCCTCTGTGTACATGTTTGCTCATACACATGCACACACCCCCATGGGTGGGAGGGTGGGAGGGCAAACGAGTGGGCGCACCCCCATCCCCCTTCCTTTTATTTATGATGAGCGTGACAGCAGTGGCGTCGCTCCGGTAGGGGCGGGGCCGTAAGTATCGCTCCGTCCTAGACCCTTTACCGAGCGAGCAGGAGGCGGCCCCGCCCCTCACTGTCGGAGCCTTTCCCGTGCGGAGAAAGCAGCAGGCAAGAGACCCTGCCTGCTGCTTTCTCCGCACAGGAAAGGCTCCGACAGTGAGGGGGCGGGGCCGCCTCCTGATCGCTCGGTAAAGGGTCTAGGGCGGAGCGATACTTACGGCCCCGCCCCTACCGGAGCGACGCCACTGCGTGACAGGCAGCCTCCCTGCTCTGCATGCCAAAAACGGTTTCTGGCAAGGAGGGTATGTCTGTGTTTTTGCTTTTGAATATTGCCCTTTCGTGAAGGAATGGGTGAAGGAAGCCTATTCTGCGTGACTGAGAAAAGTGACAGTAATTAACACTGTGTTCACCAGAAATCTTTCATTCTGTAATTACCCAAATTGACTATTCAACTAATATCAAAATGGCCTTTATGCGTTAAGGCTGCAATCCTATATACTTTCTTGGGAGTAAGCCCCATTTGACACAACGGGGCTAGATAGGATTACTCTGTAAGAGACAGTTAAAAGCAATCTCTTCTGTCTTTCGTACCCCACCTTGATTCTTTCATGAAACTCAAGATGGCACACACTAGGTTCCCAGGTATTGACCAGCCCTCAATTTGCTTAGCTTTTACAAGATATCATGTGCCTTGAATAACTAATAGTCTAGGTAGGTTGCATTGAAGACAAGTTAAAACCCATCACCTTTCATTCTGGTGCAGTTGTACTCATAGTTGGCATGTTGATACATGCTCTGTGTCTGCAAAATAAGGTAAAGTGGCATCGTGAATATACTTTCCTTATGTACCACCAGGCCTTGTATTGGCCATTCGATCGCTCATGGCATTAAGCAAGAATAGCTTTATTCCACTTGGCCTTGCTTGTTTTCACCAAATTACTGGCACATATTTTTAATGTACAACATTAAGTGGAAATGGCTGTCAAGTACAATTATGTTCCCTGTCTGTGACCCAAGAAAGAGCGCAACACAGTTGTCAAGTGATCACTTTTATTGCAATATGTCCAGTTTATATTGTTGTTTAAAGATATTAACCACATTTAAAAGTAAATGATTGCTGAGTGAATTGATAAAACTACAGAGTATTATGATGCAGACCCCCCTCCAGCATGATTTCCTGTTGCCATGGTTAGTGGAAGATAATTATCAATCAAGGCAATAACCTCTGTAAACAAGGAGTATACATTCAAATCCTCTGATGCTTCAATTGTCACCATTACATTCTAATGGCATGAATAATTTTTCTTTAAAATTCCTTGAGGGGTTTGAAGCATTAAACATATTTTACAGCTTATGGCCAATGGGCACAATCATGCATAGTTAAGAATGCTTAATGTTTACTTGGAATACAGACCCTAAGTCCTCATTTAGCTATTTCTCAGAGAAAAGCTGAGGATTCAATAGAATACTTACTAATTATTTTTAATCTTAATAAGAGCACTGCCTCTGTGAGCATTTATCTGAACACTTGAATGCGTTGAAACTTTCAGGTTATTAAGACAGTTCATTAGTAAAGGAAAGTAGAAGAAAATAAAGGTGACTGCAGCAACACCAATATATTGGCATCTCAGAATTGATGCAACTGTGTCCTCTCTCTCTCTCTCTCTCTCTCTCTCTCTCTCTCTCTCTCTCTCTCTCTCTCTCTCTCTCTCTCTCTCTCTCTCTCTCGGTTCTACTAGAGAACAAAATACAGCAAGGAAACTTATACATAGCATTTTTTGTCTCAGGCTAGTATTCATGTGGATAATTGGGTTTCTGGATGTGACTTTTTTCTGGATTCGGGTGGCTATAGGAGAGTGCAGTGCAGGGAAAATCCCTTTGAATCCAGGATCACTATCTCCAAATAAAATATATATGATGGAATTTGTCAAGAAAAAGAATGTGGAAGTTCTGTTGGCTGTGGCTCTTATTTCTATAAATGACATCATTCCTGTCCCCCCCACCTGCTATCTTTATGAGATTATTTTGATTTGCAAGAGAGCTGGGTAGAGGTGGTCAATTTCTACAAAATTTAAGAGACACAAAGCCCAATCCTCCCGCACTGGCACTAACTGCCGTAAAGCAATCATTGTCAGTCGCAAAAGCCTCCCTGACGGCGCACCAACCAGCGCGCTCCTGGGGATGCCAGCGGGAAGGCCTGCACTGTTCCGCTTGCATAGGAGGCTCCCCGGACGCTCGCTGGAGCAGGTAGGATGGAAGAGATGGCAGGAAGGGGCGTGGGGGCAGGGAGGCCGCGGGAGGGGGAGGATCCATTGCGGAAAGGATCCGCGCCTGATCCTATCCCTTTCCCTGCAAACACCTTGCCCCTTAGCTCTCCTCAGATTTACGCAGTCGAGGAGACCCATTGCGGGTCATGAGCCTTATGCAGGAGTAAGGGGATTAAACATTCCCTTGCCCTGCGGAAGCCTTCCGGTCCGGCCCGCCCCCACACAGGATGCAGCGGTTGCCATTTGGGTGCCACTGCAATGGCGGGGCGTGTGTGTAAAGAATAGAATTGGGCTCACGGAATATGCCTTCTCTGAGAAAAAGAGAGGGTTTTTTTCCTAGTTAGGAATCTCAGTTTTGTAGCTTGATTTTGCAGCTACAACATACTTCAGACTTGCACCAACTCCACATGTCAACGATAAATGGAATGGAGTATTGAGTTTTACAATTCCACTGTCTACGTGCTCAGGTAAACTCTAACCACCTCACATTTACCAAGTCTCCAGCATTTCCTGGGTGTCAAGTAAAGCTTTGTAGTGACAGCATAACCTCAGCCAGACCAATAGGTTGAAATTCTGGACAGGCTTGGATTATTTATGCAACCCACAAAGCAATCTTGTGATAGTGCGTATTTGCACACGCACACATATACAGGAGGTAGATGGCAAAGGAAAAGCAAACTGATTGAGTGAAGGAGGAAAAATGTTTGCTTTTTCTGAAGGTCACAGAATTTCCATGCATTGGTCTTTTTTTCCCCACTTCCCCACGAGACTGAAAATATAAGTACTGTACATACGTTAAATCGTTCATAGGAGATAAGAGGCAAACGAGATTGTGCATAAGGAATGAAAGGAATAAGGGCAGATGTAAAAATATTTCCAAGCTCAGCATAAATATAAGGGAAATGTGAATTGGACAGTGTTGAATAAAACCTTTAGCTCATGACTAATACTGAACATCATTTCTGTCTTAATGAAATTTTCATGTATTGATTGAATTTCCATTTGGAATAGGTATAAACATGTATCTGCAAAGTAGTGAGAAGTAACATTAAAAGAAAAACCTCTGGCTGCTCATAAGTAATTTGACTGTTTCTGCTACCCAAGTGAATGGAGTTGTTTGTAATTATTTTTTTTAAAGGAGTAGATGCATAGAAAATTAATTTTCATAGTCCATCTTGTGGACAGGATGACAATTCACACCTACTTTTTGGCACAGATTAAGAAGTTATTGCAGTGTGATGAAGTTGTAAGTGAAATTCAGCTTTGTCTTGAAAAGGAAAGTTGTCAGCTTATGCACAACCTTGCTTCTGGCATGGTTTGATTTATAATCATTTCCTCATTAAACGCTACAATTCTTTCTTATCCACCAAAATGGAACTTATCGTTCTAACAGTGCCTCACATGCAGGTATTGGTAAACTTCTTAAATCAGCAAGGCATTTAAGCATGTTCTCTGCATCCTTTGAAGAGAGTGCTCTAAAAAGAAATACTGAAGGTACTTCAGACCTGAACTTGGGACCTAAACAATAAGCCAGCTTGATGAGTCCATGAGTTTGAGACACCAAATGTTTTCTGTTTCTGTGAAATGCAGTAAAAACAGTAGTTTGATTTTGTGAAATGCTATGAAGGTACTTGCCTCTAAGTATCTACTCTGTGCTTTAAATAGCTGGTTGTCTTGTGCTTATTTAAAGAATGGCAGAAGTTAGCCAATATAGTTCTGTCAATACATCGGGCAGCAACTTATACAAGACCACTGACTGGATAAGTGATTGTAGTTGGGAACCAGCAGAGCACCTTCAGACCTGAGCTCACACCCACAGCTGAGCTGGGAAGGACTTGGTGGTTGTGGACAACAGCCCCTGAAAATGACATCGGTAGAGGTGTTTGAAAACCTCTACCAATGAGGTGCTTATTTTACCCAGTAGTAAGCCCATTGTGTTCAGTAAGTCTTAGGCTGTAATCCTATCATATTCAACAAAAACAAACACCTCTAGACATTGGCCACAAGTACCATTATGATATGGACGTGGAGAAAGGAACTGATGGACCCTGGAGAAGGATGAGAGGTGAAAACAACAGGTTCCAGTGGACTACTCAGGATTCGCTAAAAAGGGATGAGAGGGAGAAGCAAGGAGGACAGGACAGAGTGTGTGCCAGAAGAGGTAGTAGACTCCCAGTGTCAGCAAACCTGCAGGGTGTGTGTGCCAACAATCCCCTCTTCGGTCTAGGGGAAGAAAAGGGGGCATTCTTTCCCATGAGGGAACAATGAAAGAAGCGCCCTATGCTGTTCACTTCCAGACCAGCAAGAACAAGGAAGGATGGTTGAGGATTCTGGCAAATGAAGAGAGGAGAGCCGTCTGGTCACCTGTAACTGGACCAATAAAGACCTTACATGTCCCTGGCTTCTGTGGCTAATTATGGATTGCTTAAAAGCAACTTCCCTTTCACATGTCACAGTGATCTACTTGTGCAAGTAATATAAAATAGGTTGGTGACCGCACTCAAGATTTGCATGGTGGTTTCAGTGAACTGGAAAATTGCAACCTGCAATGTTTCGGTTCATGAAAAGAGACAAGAAACCGTAGGTGAATTCACAGTTCCTATGGTCTACTACTTACAAGAATAGATAACTTGCAATAGCAGTGGTTTTGCACAGCTCAGCCTCCGACATATTATTAAAACCAACTCTCTGAAGTTAAGCAGGGTTGGGCCTGGCCAGGAGCTGGATGAGAGAACATCTGTGAACCTGTTCTGTGCATGTTGGGGAAGGGTGGTATACAAATGGAGCAAGCACATGTATTACTAAAATGAAGTACATTGTAATGAAAAATGTTCTTGACAATGAATGAGAGATATTTTTAACTCCAAACTCAGTCTAGCTGGTTTTGTATAGAGGCCATCATGAAACTATGAGATATAGAGTCTTCTAAGAGCTGTATGGGGAAAAAACCCACAATAACATAACTGTGCACAAAGTGACAGTACCCTTCAGAAAAGACGCACAAAATTCAAAGGTGGCCCTACTAACACTTACAGGCCTATACAGGGTATACCAAGACCCTTTTAGTGAAAACTGTTAGCATACTGTTGTCGGAAGACAGACTTGCTTGGAACAAACCTCATTATTGGCCTCTGCATTCAGAATTTCACTCAGCCGCTCAAGTGGCCTTTTTCATTGCAAAATATTTGGCTCCACTCTTTGCTGTCTTTCAAAACGTATTCACTGAGATGCTTGCTTACATACAAGAAGCTTACTATAAAATATATGTTTAAGTGTGACTGCTAATTCTGTGCATAGTTTCACTACACTGTACCTTTCACTGAAAGCTTCTCCCTAAAATTGGAAAAGGAAGAGGAGGGCAGAGAGGAAGAGGAAATGTGGAGGGGAGGACAATGCTAAGCTAGAACATTGGAGAGTGAGTGGAAGGAGCAGAGGTGAGGAGAGGGGCTTTTGTCATGCCTCCTCAGGCATCAGTAGGTCCACTGGCGTCACTGCAGGGGGGGGCGGAGCTGTAAGTTCCTCCGTGATTGGAGCCTCCCGTTACACGGAAGAACGAAGCACCCCGCCCCCGCGCCTTCCGAACCAGTCAAAGCAGTGAAAACAACGCGCAGGAGACTCCCTGCGCATTGTTTTCACCGCTTTGAATGGGTCGGAAGGGGTGGGGCGCTTCGTTCCTCCGTGTAACAGGAGGCTCCGATCACGGAGGAACTTACAGCTCCGCCCCCCCTGCAGTGACGCCAGTGAGTAGGTCTTGGGCTGGCCCTCATCAGCAATAATGGTTTCTTAGAACAGCATGATTAAAGACCGTTTTTTAACCTGTAAGCAATCTCCCCCCTCCCCCCCCCCCACGTACTAGAAGGAAAGAAAGATGTGCTTTGGAGTGTGGGTTTCCAAAAGTTGGCTGCTTAGTGATTATCACAGTTAGATTTCCCTGGATGGTGGGCTGCAGTCACAAAGCTAGATGCAGGGGTTGTGGTTGTTGGCTTTTGCATTAGGGCAGATCAATATAGTGACTGGAGACCAGTGTAAATGTTTGTGGTTTCATAGGGGAAAAAAAAAATTGGTTCACAATAACAATGATCTGCAGAGCATGATGATGGTGGAGTGAAATAAATGTTAGTAAGCTTATACGGTGTTGTGCATTTTAATCTCTCAGCAAGGGGGGAAGTAAATTGTTTATAAATGGGCAGGCAATGCAAATGCAGGAAAGTTGCTTTAAGTACTGTTGATTGTGGAATCAACATTATTTGGAGGGCTAGCATAGACTTTTCAAACTCAGAATTTTCTCTTCTATTTAAAGAACTATTGTGTCATAAAGGTCAGTAGCATGCGGTGAGGTCGGAGGCTGGGGAGACACAGAGCGCGAAGGATTGCAAAGGTTCACTGCCCAAACACACACAGTCTGACTTTTGTCTGACTTACAGGGTGATCCTATCCTACAGTATCTGCCAACATTATCTACCTAAGGTATCTTGCAGTATCTATCTACCTACAGTATCACGCCAGCGTCTATTTCACTGGTAGCCCATTACACCATTATTAGCCCTTCTGTAGCAGCTACCAGCCTGCTACAAACGGGCTAATAATGGTGTGATGGGCTACCAGTGAAATAATGAAGATGTACAGTATATTGAAGCTACTTTAAAACACATTTTAAACTGTTTCAGTTAAAAATACGTATATTGTTGGCCACCTTGGACCATTCTTGGAAAGACAGAGTCTAGATCTTGATAATAAATTATGTAGTCATGATCCCACATGTACCCAGCAGAAAAGTCAGAAACAATAATAGTTGCAGAAATAAACGCCAGTGTAACAAATCCAACAGATGCATCCAAAATATCATTGGTAACTCCACTGCCATCCAGCCATCAGAAGATTGCTGACCAATGTAAAAAAAAAAAAAAAAGACACAAAACAGACACCGGAAACCAAAGCCACTGTAAATGACACCAAGCTGGGGGTGAAGAGGCTCTGTCCCCCAGAAGCGTCGCTCCGGTAGGGGCGGGGCTGTAAGTATCGCTGCGGTCATAGTCTCTTTACCGAGCGAGGAGGAGGCAGCCCCGCCCCCTCACTGTCCGAGCCAGTCCCCTACGGAGAAAGCAGCAGGCAGGGTCTCTTCCCTGCCAGTTTCTCCGTAGGGGACTGGCTCGGACAGTGAGGGGGCGGGGCTGCCTCCTCCTTGCTCGGTAAAGAGACTATGACCGCAGCGATACTTACAGCCCCGCCCCTACTGGAGCGACGCCTCTGCTGTCCCCCCCCCCAAATATAAGAGGACTCCACTTTAAAAGTGGAATGAAGATGTCTCAAATGAAGAAGCATTCCAGTCTTTCTCAGCACCCACAGATCTGCACTTTCCTCTCTCCCCCTCTCTCCTGCTCTCTCTTTGTCTGCAGTGCACACTCTAAATGTCCAAAGATCTTACCTTGCTTGAATGTGTGTGTGAGTGTGTTTTGTCCAAGCACCAACAAGAGATCCACGTTCTTCAGAAAATGCTCTCTAAGTCTCTCCAGAACCGGAAATCACTTCAACAAATCATTTGCCTCTTCTTTCCCCACTCTTGCTGGAGAGCGAGGAGCAGCAACATACCCCAACCTGAGGTAGCTCGATAGCTACCTCCCCTGGTGCTTAAAACGGAGCCGGGTCCCTTGCACAGGCTCCTTGGTCTTTTCCTTTCTAGCTGTATATGCGATCTGAGGCAGCTCTGCCTGCTGCCTCCCCAGCGCTTGTGCAGGCACCTTGCTTTTTCCCAATCATTACTTACTATATGCAGCCAGAGAGCCAGCCATTGCTGAGCGATCCAGCTCTGCCCCCTGCTTTCCTTTATTGTATGCAGCCAGAGCCAGCCATTACAGAGAGATCTCTGAGGCAGCTCCACTGCTGCCTCTCCAGCGCTCTGCTTTCATATGCAGCCAGAGCCAGCCGATTACAGAGGGTGATGTGTACTGTTTTACTGTGCTGAACTGACTAGGCTGCCGGCAAGGCAAGGAAGGTTTTTTTTTAAAACTTCTTGGCTGGTCTTCCTTGCAGGTGAGGCTCTGCCTCCCCTGCCTGCACGTCACTGATAAAGGTCGCTCATCATGAAGGCCAGGGATGTGGATCAAGTATCTGACTCCAAGTTTCGAGTCAAGTCCCAAGTGTCTGGGTCCAAGTCTCAAGTCAAGTCACAAGTCTTTGGTTGCAAGTCCCTATCTATTTAATGGTGAAAGCGGGTTTAAACCTGAATAAAATTCGACTTGTAAAAGGCTCCAAGTCTTGCATTGAGTCTTTAGAGTCTTTTACAATCGCCAAGTCAAGTTCGAGTCAAGTCATTGATGCGACTTGAGTCCGACTCGAGTCCGGGCCCTGTGCCTCACTTTACCTGACCTACCACACAATGTAATATGTTCTTTCTAGACTGGGTGGTGGTGGCATCCACTCTGTTGATCTTGTAACATAGAGCAGATGCTTATAGTAGTTCATTGTCATCATTTTTTGGCATAGTTAATCCAAAGCAGAGATACCTTGAGTTAGGTACCTAATTCTAACTGGAAAACCAACACTACCTTTAAAGAGTATTCACGTACAGAACTCAGTTTTAAGGTACTCACCATCATCTATCAGATTTATCAGCCCTCCCAGCCAATCCCAAAATTATTTTTCTCAGAGGTCAGTAACCAGGTTTAAGGCCCACAAATATAAGGATGCTTAGGATATCCCACTCTAAAGCATTCCATTAAAACAGAATAAGAATGTATTTATAAAAAAACAAGCAGCAGTTTGCATTAATAGGCAGATGTTATCAAAACAAGATAATACAGTACAGGTACGGTCTAATATTTATAAGACTTCAGGTCAAGCATAAAATAGAATAGTTCAACTGGTATGAAGCTTAAAGTTTCTAGAAAATTATAGTGCATCTTCATGATCCCACGGGAATAGGAGACCTCTTACCAACCCCGAGAAATTTCAGCAACATCAAATAGCTGAACAGCTCCCCATGGACCCCAACTGAATATAAAACAATAGCCATCAATGCCTCGTTTTATGGACAAATCCCCAGGACACCAGGGAAGATAACATGATTAAACTGGGGAAAATCAGTTGGTCCTGTGTACTTCACTTATTGTTGACTGGTATAATCTCTTAGGCATATTTAGGATCAATCAGACACAGTTTCTTCAAGTCTGTCCCCATGCTGACTTTTTAATTAAACTACAAACCCAAGGGCAGTTGAAGGAAGATATAATCATTCTGAGATCCTAAAATATCCAGATGGGAAATATTCCCACTAACGGCACAGTCCTATACATGCTTACTCAGAAGTAAATCCCAATGAGTTCAATGGGTCTTCCAGGGAACTGTGTCTGGGATTGCAGCCTACATCTGGCAATTCTCATTGACCATTATTTGCTAGGAAATGTGTCTTGGCAAATAGGAAAATACAGATAGATCAAGGAATCTATGCTCACGATGAGATATCTAGACCTCTAAACTGTTATTCCAGTTGGCTGAGACATTCTCCTAATACAGGAGGCATGAATGGTTGGGTTGCCAACAATGTAATTTTGGGGTTTTTTAAAAACAAAAAATGCTGATGAAAATGCTGATGAAAACTACAAAAAAATGTCATATGAATAACAAATTTGCTACATATTTGAATAACAAATTTGAATAACATATTTGCTACATTTGCTACATATTGCTCAGAATGTCACTTCACTAAATAAACCATTTTGTATAACAACATTCAGTTTGGAGCTCCAGTAGAATTTTAGGTCAGAATTTATTGTGTACATCAGAGGTTACCAACAGTGGCAACTCCTGTTGTCATTTTTTTAAAGCTTTTTAAACAACAGTATAGAACAGATAATTTTACAGCCCTAACATATTGTCCTATAAAGTCCACTGGGTTTCAGATTTCTTAAGATCCTGATCGAGCTGGTGGATATAGATAATTGACAGGGGATAGCAAATCCACACACAAGAATTCTTAGGGGACTGTCTACTTCATGATCTGCTTCCAAGGCAAAGCCAAAGACAACTCAAATGTCAGAGTTACCCTCAACAGATACAGAATCAGGTTAGATAAATGGAAAGGTGAGCTATTAGGACCTACCTAATTGCAAATCTTGCAAATCAAACTACGAGAGGACCCTGTAGAAGTAAAGAGAAAAACTACTATACTGCATAAATAGGGAAGATTTCCACTGGCCCCAATAGATCATACCTATTCTCTTGCACAATTTTTTAATATTCTTTATTTTCTTGAAATGCATTTGTCACATTCATTCAAATAATTGTATTTCCTACAGAGCACCGTAGTACATTTGTCATTTTAGAGTAGTTTAGGCATTGTTTGTTCTCAGTAAGAAGCAAATATATGTTTTTGCAGGTAGTAGCAGCTAAGAGATTTTATAGATTTGTGTAAGCCAATCAAAAACATATAATCCCTCAGCATTGGTGGTTTCTCCACTGAGTGTTATGCAGCTGATAACATTTTGATGTGGAGATCAAAGAGTTAATTTGCTTTTGAATTGTGGAATGACTCAGATTTCCCCTTCAGTGTTTTTTTTAAAGGGTGCTGTGTGGGTGTAAGGTAGGGAAAAAAACCCAAGAGAATGGATACACTAATTGGGGTTTTCACCTGCTGTGAGTCTAATTGAATACAATGCTTTATTTGTTACTGAAGGAGAAAGAAGATTATGCAAAGTGTCAGAATTTCAGACTAGTTTTTATATTCCTATTACTTGGCACAATGCATGGGAAAAGATGACAGAATGTGCTAAGGACAGCTTCAATCTACTATTAAGATGGCCTGGGAGTTGAAGGCTCATACTGCAAACTGACTGTTGGCCCAATCCTAAGCGCGCTGCCCACTGGTGGCGTGCTGCCCACGCTGGTGCTGACTGCAGTAAAGCAGTCAGCGCCAGTCGCGAAAGCCTCACCAACAGCACGCTGATCAGCATGCTGTCGGGGACGCCGGCGGGAAGACCTCCGCATTCCCAGCCGTGCCAGGAAAGGTAAGTTGGTGGGAGGGCTTAACAGGGACAGAGAGAGAGCATAACAGGGGGTGGGGAGGCCGTGGGAGGGGGAGAATCTGTCGTGGAAGGCCCACGCCGATCCTGTCACCCCTGCAGCCTCCCTGCCCCTTTTCTCCTCAGATTTACAAAATTGCTAGCGTAAGTCCGAGGAGACCCATTGTGGGCTATGAGGCTTATGCAGGGGTAAGGGGAATTAAACATCCCCTTTCCCTGCAGAAGCCTCCCACCCCCCGCCCCCCGGATGCAGCGGCTGTCATTTTAGCGCTGCTGCATCGGCGGGGTGTGTAAAGGTTAGGATTGGGCTCTGTGTTCCCACAAACAGTTACTTCAAGGTGCTTGACTCTGGTTTCAAAACTTACATCAGATGGCGTTGAAGGTCTGTTCTCCTCTATATTTAAATATACCATTACCGTATGGGCAGATGACGCCCTATTTGTATTCACTGAAAAACACTACTGAACGCCATGCCATCACCTTGGCAAGATTTAATATCGTTCCTTCTGAAGTTGTGAGAGGAAGATTTAATAATATTCCATACGACGAGCGTCTCTGTCCCTATAATTTAGCTCTGGTTGAGTCTCTTACCCATATATTACTCTATTGCCCCAACATAAGAAGAGCCTTGCTGGATCAGGCCAAAGGCCCATCTAGTCCAGCTTCCTGTATCTCACAGTGGCCCCACTAGATGCCTCAGGGAGCACACAAGACAACAAGATACCATACATCCATGCCAGTGAGCGTCTCACCTATCTTTCTTGACCCTTACCTGACTAATAAAACTGGTCTTTCTGACTGTACAAAAGTGAAGTACTTATACTTAATGATTGTACCCTAGATGCTATACAGAGGGTTGCACAGTTTAAATCCGTGGTGGTGGAGAGGTTTAGGGAAAGATCAGTAACTGTAGATTAGGGTTTCATTTTAGTTTTGATGTTCTGTGTATTGTCTTTATATATGTATTGTCTTTACGTTATATGCCAATAAAGGTTTCGAATTTGTATTCATATTCAACTCGGGATTAGTTAGTTTTGAGGTACTGTATTTATTGGCGTATGACACACTTTTTTGTCTAAATTTGTGACCCAAAATAGTAGGGTGCATCTTATACGCCAATACTAAAAATCCCTTTTTTCCCCTGCCCGTTTTAAAGCATTTTCGGGCTTACCACGCTAAAAGGCTGCTAAAAGAGGGGATAGGATCCAGCGTGTGCTATGGCCGCCTGATCCATCCGTTCCCACAGCCTCCCTGCCCCCCATTCCTCCCCCCTGCCCAGTTTTGCTGCCTCTGCTGCCTTACCTGCTCTGGCGGATGCGGCAGGAACCTGTGACGCCAGGGAGCACTGCTGCCTCTTGCAGCAGCACCCTCAAAATGGCCACCAATGGAGTGCTTTGCATGCTGTTGGCGGCCATTTTACAAGAGCAGAAGTGTGTTCTGCTGTCGCAACACACTCTAGCCAGTAGCCCAACCCTGGATAGGATTGGGTTGAGTCAGTTTAATTCCTTTGTATACAACATAGGTTTTATTGCATATATGATATATAGATGTGCTTTCTGTGCAACCCCTATTTTACTCCCCTGTACTTGAGGAAAGTTCCCCTATTTGACTCCCACAGAAGAATGCAGTACAGAATGTGCATGAATGCGGCTTTGAATAATGTGTATAGTCTACATCTGTGCTGCTGGACCATGGTCCATTCTCTGCCACTTAATAGTTAATCACAGATGTTTTTTTATGAAGTTGTAATAATTTGATAAGGACTCATATGGGAAAGGTTTTTTTTATTCTGAATTGCAACATGTATGGTTATAAAAATGCAAACCCAACTAAAGTTTGTAAGAATTCATAAAGATGGAGCCAAGATTCAGTCTCAGACCAACAAGTGCTAGTCTAAAAAAAAAAATGTGCTGCAGTGCATAGATTTTCTGGAGCAAGATGATTTCAGGATGTAGTTATGCTCTGAATGTATCCCCTATTTTAGTTAAATTCAGTTGTGCCACACTTGTACTGTTGCAGATTTTGACCTTAAGCCAAACCCATAGTTTCCTTTTTGATTTGTGTTTCATTAGTGTATGCAAAGTAAATAGATTTGTGCCTCCCCCCCCCACACACACACACGGAGGTGACTTTTTAAATTTTATACCCTTTAAGTTTAAGGACATAACTTCACCTGCAGGATTGCATAGCTCCAGTTCTTTTCAATCCTATGCCATCTGCTCTGTGCCAGACATCTACTCTGTCTTTGCGTTGTGCTGAAGGTGAAGAATGATGTCAGCACAGCTGGTACAAATTGGGATGTGGTCCATGCATGCACCACACTTTCTCATCAAGCCCAGGTCAACTAAACAGAGTAAGCTGCTGCCTGGGGTGGTACAATTTCAAGGGGCATTTCTCACCCCAGAAGCAAGTCTAGACTCTTCCAAAGTGCCTTGGCCAGATCCCTGCACAAATTAAGTGCACCCCAAAAACCTCTCTGATGGCACTAGGGGTTCTGGGGCATACTTCTTCATTTGTCCAGGGTTCGGAATGCCCTCTCTCACCACCTGTGTGAGCATCACATGGCGAGTGGCACACCACTTACAGACAAAGGTGGTGCTCAGCAAATGTGCAAGCCATACACACTCAGTCAGGCTTTTTTACAGAGGCATTTGAAGTAGCACAAACTCTTCCTTGAGTGATTACTGCGGATGGCATATAGTGCCAGGCCCAGGTTGCTGGGTCCCTAGGGCAAAGTCCTGCCCTCCATGCTGCCCCTGCTTGCTCCCTGCACACTTTGAGCTACTTCGGCCACGGGTACTGAAGGTGCAAGGGTCAGCCCAGCCATTGGCCTTCGTGCTGATGGACATAGGCTCTCCGATAGCGTCCAACCTGGCTGGCCCCTGTTGCCACCTCTGGGGTCACACCATGGAAGCATTTCCCATTGTCCCCCCAGGGAATTGATCTGGCACCATCACATGCTCTGACCTTGAAAGAGTGCCCATTCAGAGCCATTTATATTAGCCGCACAGTGCTTTATACTGAAGTACAGTAGTACTTTCAATCTCTTTACAGCTGTTACAGCCACATAAGCCAACTAAATCAGTATAACTAACCATGTGTAAATATTAACCTAATGTAAACATACAGAATGCAGGAGGACCATCTGCACTCTTTTTCTTTTCCACTTAAATTAGTAAAGCGGTTAGTAGGAGGAAAGGGAGGGGGTGCGGGCCTATAAATCCAGGTGGGATGGGGTCGGGATTTTTGTTGATGTTGCAGCATTACAAAGGATCCTCAATTCACAGGTTCTTTCTACTATAGTGAAGCGGCCAGGAGTGATTACATCGGAAAGAGCACGTTGTCTTAGTCTTATACCTGCTGCAGCAGTTCCCCTCTTTCCTATCTCCTTTTCTTGTCTTGGCCCGTCCTCCTTTTCCTCTGAAAAATACAAGGTCAGAAAAGGCTAGAGAACAAACACAAACTGCCCATCTTAAGCGTAAGTTAGCGCTCTCAGTGCAGTACGTGAAAACTGGGTGTCTGTTTTTCTCCTTCTCCCGCGCTCCGTGTCAGCAGGTCACAGCATCGTAGGCATTTCAGGAGGAGCCAGGCAGTCACCCTGGTTGAGATGATTCATTCGGCTACATCATGAGCTCATTGGAGCGCAGATCACTTTTTTGCCTACTTCTGGAGCGCGTTTCAGGGAGCCCTGGCACACTGGATGCCATCTTTGGGTTCCACCTTAAATAAATCCCGCTCTGCTTTCCACCCGTGCGGCTGTTCCATTTCTTGGAGTTCTTCTGTTGGTGTTTGCAGGTTCAATAGGTGGGGCCGCGGCTGGGAGAGCTCCGCCCTGTCTAGCCCCGCAGCCTGCCCCCCCTCCCTCTTACGCCCTTAACCCGATAATGCTCCTCTCACACCGCAGTGCTATTCACTCCTTCGTGGCGGCAGCGGCGGCTTCGCTGAGCGTGAGAGCTGCAAGCACGGTCTAGGAATCTGCTCCGCCGTCGCTCTTTTTTCTCTTTTTGGAGGCGCCGAACAGTTAACGGCAATGAGGGAGCAACTCAAAGGGTAAGTTTAATTATTATTCAAACCAGTCCCTATTTTTTTAATGGAAATCTTACACTTGTCAGAGCTGTGCGCTGCTGGCAAGCCAAGGTAGTTAAAAGGTAAATTAAACTTCTGAAGGCGTCTTTGCATTGGGAATTTGCAGCTTGAGAGCCCTCCCTGCCAGCTGTTTTCTCTTGTTCTCGGTGCAGGTGCTTGTAGCTGAGTGGAGATTACTGCCAGGGTTAACCCTTTCCCTCACGGTTGTGCACTTTGGAGATTAAAGGTTTCTCCCCAGTGCAGGGGCAGCGGGATGTGTGTATTTTTTAAGCCTTCTATTTTGTTTCTTGTAACATCAAAGTAGCCTTGCCCAGCAGCACATAGCCCATCACCACATTCCTGGCGCTCACTGGGTTTAAAATGCCCACAAATTTGTAGCCTTACTCTTTCTAAAGTACATTTTAATCATTCTGTGTGTGTGTGTGTGTTTAAAAAAAGAGTAATGATGTTCTCCTCCAACATTGTGTTTAGAGACCCTGCGGAAGAAAGCTACCATACCTTTCATTCACTATGCTAAAAGGTCAAATTTCTGCTTGATTTCTTCTGGGAATTCAAACTGACATTTAATTCAGTGCATTCTTTCTCTCCCTTTAATGTGCCTTCAGTGTCTTGGTAACTGTGGTCTAGTTGGAACATGCTGAATATGTAGGTATGAATGAAACAATACATTAAAAAGCAGCTGAGCAGGAAGTCGGGAATGATGAGGGGGAGATATTTATCAAATATTTGTGAGGAGGGTCAAGAGGGGAAGTTGGCTTGCTTCATCTTTTTATAGTTATTAAAGAACATAGTAATGTGTTTCAGGTACACCTGCATCATTATATCTTATCTCTCTTTTAAGAGTGGAAAAATATACACTATTATATCTTCATATACCAGGGTTTATATGTATGTTGTCTCTGAATGTACTTGGTTTATACCAGTGTATTAGATCTGAAGGGGGGGGGGTTAGAACAAATACAATTTTAAGTGTGGGGAAAATATTTTACACTAATGAGTGGGAAGAATGAATGTGTTTCAGAACTGTTTGGATGTATGTTGTGTATGTTGCCTTTACATTATGTTCATGTATAGGGCTTTACTTTAATATAGTTCTGGATCTTTAAGTGTTTCTTAGCAAAATGCACCTTTACGTGAGTTGCTCTCCGTATACAAGCTTGCCTCTTATAATAAGAACTTGTTTGGGAAGAGCTTGCCTATACAATACCAAAACTAGAGGGAACAAAAATCATAGGTCCATCAAAGATCTTTGACCCATTATCACTAAGGAATTGGTTGCTGTCCTCATTATTTGATCCTGAATTTGACAAGACCCTGCAGTGAAATTGCTTTGGCAGAAGTGAAGAGGATAAGCTTTGAAAAGCAAATAGATCAGTGGACAAGTAACAGCTGGAGGGGTTGGCTCACCAAGCTTTAACAACTGTCAGAGTGCACAAAATAAAATGCTGCACATCAAAAGAGAGAGAGAAATAATTACCATACTGTACGAAGCAGTTGACATTTACTCCCTTCTGCTGTACTCCATATTAATGCAAAAACTTCTTAATTTATTTGTGCATCATCTTGGAATTCTGAAAATGCCAGCCAAAGCCAATAAAAAGCATTGAACAGCTAACTTTTTCTCCAAAAACACACTGATCCAAGGATTAGACAGAAACCATTTCAGTGTGTGGATCAATGGACTCCAGATTTATAGAGGAAGACAACCAGTAATCTTCACAAACCACAAGAGACTGCCACTTTGTGCATCACTATTCTATTATTTTCACCCAGATTAGTTTACCCTCCAGGAAATTGAGGGGAGATATAAAAGGAAAAAAAATGTTTGCAGTTCTAAATGACAGTCATTGCAGGCAAGTTAAATTTTAATTGTCCCAGAATTCTCCCTTCTTTGGAATGAGTAACAGTTTGTTTACAGTAACATTCCTGTGAAGGTTTAATCTTAATTTAGCAGGGAAAGTCCTAGTTTTGTGTTTTCTGGTGCAATTACACCAGAGATGGCCTCATGCGCTATTTGAAAACAAAAAGGTGAAAAGCTGTATCAAATCAATCTGATAGTGCATTATAAAATTGTACTTGAATTTCTAATTATTAGTAAGTAGGTGTTGCTGATTCCCTGTTGCCACCTGACAGCATTTGTTATTCTTCACACATACACATCTAGCTCATACTGCATTTTTCAAATAAGGCTGTAGGAGAGGGAGATTGAGCAATAGAGATTGCTCTAATGTTGTTGAAAATTAAGAATATCATAATTTGAAGAGTGATGTGCACTTGCATGTTCACATTTTTATCTTCAAAAACTTCTTAATGAATAAACATGATAGCATTTTATAAGATTAAATATATAAATTGAAAACACATATGTGGAAGAAAGGATGCATTCAGGAGCATAATTTTAGAAATATGGGAAGATACACGCACACATACACACCTTCCAGTATTTGGGGATGGGGGTGGTGCCATTTGTATTTCTGCTGTGTGTGTTTCTTTTTAAAATAAGTTGTACTTAAAAGGTATAGAAGAAAGAAAATGAAACTCGGAGCACTCCAGTAATGAGGATCCATTTAAAAAGAAATTGGAATGCATTTTAAACAATCTGCACCTAAATCCTCCAGAAAATCTTTGCAATTCTAGTGCGGGAATGTTCCTGTTTTTTGTATTCAGTAGTGGTATATCAACTTCATGCACTTGCCAATTTGCAATGAAACCAGTATGAATTATCTGGAGAGAAAATGTTCTATGTGACTATATGATTGCCAGCGCAATCCTAACCCACTTTCCAGCACCGATGCAGCTGTGCCAACAGGGCACACACTGCATTTTGCAGTGCAGGGACAGTCACAGAGGCCTCTTCATGGTGAGGGAACATTTGTTCCCTTACCTCAGGGCTGCATTGCAGCTGCATCGGCCCTGGAAAGTTGGTTAGGATTGCGCTGTGCATCTAAGCAATGGAATCCTCTGAATATTATAACATGAAATTACTTTATATTTATTGTATCCTATTTGTTATGTCCTATATTGTATATCCGAGGTGGTTTAGAACTTCCGTGTCTTGGTCACGCTGAGCCTCTGCTGATGGAAGACCCTTTGTCCTAGTAGGGAGCTGCTGCAATCATCCCTGCAGGTGATGCTGAGTTGCCTTGTTGAGGCTGAACCAGTATGGCAGTGCTTCCCAAACTGGGAGCCGTGGAAACCAGCCAGGGGAGCCATGGAGTGCCACGGAATCCTTGCGGAAACCAGTGCAATGTTAATGGGGAGCCGTGGCCAGTGCCCACCAATGGTCAAGAGAGCCGCAGGTCGAAAAAGTTTGGGAAACACTGCTGTATGGGGTGATCTTCACCTGAATCCTCCACAAGGAAAGTCTGACCAAACTGCATAATTTAGTCTCTCAGCCCATTCTGATGGGTGATCATGAGTTCAACAAAGGCTCTTTTGTCCTCTGTACTCCAGGCTGCTGCATCCAACAAATTCCAACAGTTATCCTGCAGTAGAAGGTGGGAGAGCCTTCATTTCACCTTCCAATGAGAAACGCAGTCCATACTTCATCCATTCCCATTCGGCTTCCTAGCTGGTCTCATTACCTCCAAGGATGGAAAACTGCGACCAGAATGTGCACACACTGGGAAGAATCTTTTTGTTCATGTACTCAAGTCATTCCCTTCCCATTCAGCTTCCTGCCTGGCTTGGGAATTGGATTAGGGAGGAAAGAGTGTGTACCTCAGAACTCTGCATTCTGGAGTTAATTTCCAGTTTGCTTCAGACTTGGCAATTCCTACCTCTAGCTGTCTCTGAGAGAACTGAGCATGTGCACTATATAATCCTTCTGTGCAAAGGATTCTTTCAGAGCAGAAGCAGCTTCACCGGCTCCTTGAACAAACTGAGGGTATGGCTTTGAAAGTAACCCCCTTCCCCACTCTGACCCTCCTTCTCATGGACTTTCTGCCATTTAGTTCATTCTTTAAAATAATGATGCCAAAATATTTAAGTTAGTTTAGGTGCTTAAACTCTTCTCCCCCCCCCCCAAAAAAACCATCAAAAACATTTCAGATACACTTTTGCTTCAGATACTGAATTTGTGTCCTCAACTTGAAACTAGGGCATCAACTTGAATTGATTCATAAGCACCATTATAACATGAGCAAGGATTCCTTGAAATCATTTAATATAAATGGACACCCTCAGAGGTTCAGCCAGTTTGCCCCAGAGTCAACTATGTAAGGATGCCCCAAACACCAAATAGATGAAAACCAAGGATTGTCTCAGTAGCCCTTTTCAGGCATCTGAAAAATGGGTTTGCTGTACCCAGGTAAAGGGGGAATAGAAGCACGCCAGCTAGCTCCCTTTCCCAGGCCCATGAGCTTCTCAGTTCCAATTTAAGCATATCGACTCTGAAGTAAATTCATTGATTTCACTGACACTTACGTCCAGGTAAAGGTTATAGAACTGCATCCTAAATCAGTTTTCAATGCTACAATTGAGATTTCTTGGAGCAGGGGAATATAGTGGCAATGATTTATTGCAGTTGTGCTTTTTGATATTGAGCATGCTTGCTGTTCCTCATCTCACCATTTGAGCATTGTGGCAAGCATTTACTGTATATCAGCATGTTTAGACTTCTTTGGATAAAAAGCTGTGTGCTTTTGAGAGACTTGCTCATTGGAGTTACAAATTGCTGCAGATCTATTAAGATGTTACTTACAGATCACAGTAAGATGTTACTGTGTTCCCAAGCGTGGTTGAGAATGCTTAGAGTTGCTGAGTTGGCACATTTCACTTCACATGGTGTGTGTGTGTGTGTGTGTGTGTGTACACACACACACTTCCCCCCCCCCCAATTCAAGCAGCCCCAAAGCTAACAATTAAATGGCCTTTGAAAATGGCAAAGAGGCTTATGAAGGGAAGTCTCTGTGGAGTCTAACCTTTCCTTGAGCTGTACTTGTGTGTGGAATTGTTGATAACTTTCTAAGCTGAAAATGTTCAGAAAGAAGGAACACTTTCTAGTTGGAGTGAAATAGCTGCAGCCTTCTTGTGTTCTGAATATAAAGTACCAGTAAAATCTACTCTTGCTCTTTACAGTCACTCTCGGCCTTCATAGAATGCTTAGCAAATGACGTTTAGGTTTCCTTCACATTTCATACAGAAGTAAGAGAGGTGCTTCTGGTTCTTGAGTCCATTTTTTGCTCTTCTACAGATTATGCTTTACTTACAATTTGTAAAATGGATACATAAGCTATTTTTATTAAAGAATAGTGTCACAGTTGCCGCATTACATTTGTTCGACAGAAAGATGTGTTCCTTTCAGGTCAGAGTCAGAATTTGCAATTTCCTGAGGAAAACCTATTTAGAAGAGGGCATTGATAAACACTGGGTGTAATCTGATTTCAGGCGATGCTTATTAGGACCTACTCGTACACTGCTTTTCTGCTCACTCAGGAATCTTTCCCATATCATATTAATGGGATCAATACATTGTCTCAGTTGGTAACACACAAGTCTGCTTGCGAAATCTCATCTGGGAACTTCGAAACTGACTCTGGGGTTCAAACTACCCATTACATACAAGTGCAAATAATGGTAGCCTGAAATTTCTTTTTAAAGGAGCAAAAGCTGCTTCCCATAGGAGCTATCAGGGGCACCTAATCATTTCCCAGATCCACCTCTGTGGCTTTCCCCACAGCGTGTAGGGTGGAGAGGATTATTGGTTAATAACTCTCTTGTCCTCCCTCTCCACTCCTGATTGCCACTGTGGGAAGCGGCGTTTCCTCCTTTAAATGGACTCTCTGTTATTCAGGTATATACAGTATTTGAATGTACTGTGCAGTTTGAGCCTGAAATACGCAGCCCTGTCAGGATATCAGATTCATATGTTATCAGTTCATACAGTATATTTGTAATATGGATGGACTTGGAAATTACATTTTGACAGACATCATCTTACTGGGATTTTAGTGCTAACATAGGACATGATCCAGCATTGGGAATGATGTATGGAGTGCACTCGTTCTTCTTTGGATGCAATGGACTCTGGATGCCAGCACACTCATGGAGCTCTCACAATATGCCATGGCTCTGCCAGGCTTGTGACTCTGAAGTAGGCATGACATGGTAATGGTAGGTGCCTTGAAGCCTGCTGTCAGTCTGCCTGGGCCAGCCTCTATACACAAGACCCAGGAAGCTTTCTATGCTGTTGATGGTAGAGTATAGACAGTAATCAAATATATCAAGTGTCTGTCTGTCGAGAGAGGCAGTTCTGCTTCATCCTAACCCCAGGCACATGGCCTGACCAATGCAAGGAAAAGCTGTGGAATATTCTTCCAAGTATTAGATCTCCTACCATGGACTGTGATAAGTACAAAGGCTAGGATACATTGTACTTCTGGCTGATGTGCAAGTGAACTGCATTGTACCTGAAGTTCGTAGCAATTTGATGCTTCAGATTAATGTATGATTTTATTTTAATGTACGGAGTTGCATCATGGCGAGATGAACAGACTGTAAAATTAATGTGCAGAGTATATAGATTTGTGTAAATAGATAAAAAGTGGCCTACCCAAAGAAGTCAGAGGTGTGTGGTTTTTTAAAAGTATAAAACTGAAAATAAATGTGGCTTTCATCATTGCTGTCTATGTACTGAGTTATAGAAGCCTGGAGAAAGTGAATGAATCCCTCTACTCATTGGGTGACCTGCTACGATCTTGTAGAATGCTCACTAGCATCTGAGTTGCTAAGAAATTAAAGTGTTAGTAAAGGCGGCCTGAAGGCAGAAGGAAAGGACTGAGTGAAGTGAGGAGGCAGTGAAATTGCAACAATAATAAGTTAGACTGAGTAGAAAAATCAGTAATGGCTTCAGAAATGGTATTGCAAACAAACAAAGTTAATGAACGTTTATAGATCGTGAGTGAGTGAGTGAGTGAGTGAGTGAGTGAGTGACAGAGAGAAAGAGAGAGAGGCTCTCTCTCACAAACTAAGGATTTTTGTGTAGATTGCCATTTAGGGCATTTAAAATTATGTCATGGCTGTGGTTTTACAGCAATGAATGAGATACGACTTTTAAAGCAGAGAATGTTTTCAAAATAGCTACAATGTTACAGATTTGTGGTACAGAGTGACCTTGGCTTCTTTTAAATGAGCATCCCTGCCATTACTCTGGAATGCTCTGATAACATGGAATAGTCAAACATACTGTAACTTCATCAGTGTAAACTTTCATACAAAGGACTAGGATAGAAAGGACTTCATTGGGGGAGGGGGGTTTATATTGATCTATACAGTGGACTCTTTCTATCCATGGATCCGGGATCCACAGATTTGACTCACCACAGATGCCACGGGGTCCACCTTTCCAATACTGTAAAAAGGGAAGGGGGGAAAAAAACAGGGTTTTTTACCTTTTTAGAAGCAAGTCACTGCATGTTCTTGCTTAAACAGGCTGAAATTGCTCCCCGGAAGTCTCTTCTGGGTTGCGTGACTCCCCCCTCCCCTCTCCCAAGGTTGCCCCAGAGTGTATTGCAATGCATTCTGGAGCTATTTTGGGAGGGGGAGTCGCGCAACCTGGAAGCGGTTTAAGCCTGTTTAAGCAAGAACATGCAGTGGTTTGCTTCTAAAAGGTAACCACCACCACCACCCCGTGTTTTTACCTTTTTTTTTCCTTTTTACAGTGTTTGAACATGGACATGGAAAATCTGTGGATTCTCGCTATCCATGGGGGGAGGGGTACGGGGGGAGGGGTACGGAACAGACCCCCCAAGGGGGGTTCAATTTGCGAGGTCCAACTGTAGTTAAAATATGCCAATCTAGAATAAATGTTTCTACTAAATTCCATGGATTCCATAGCTTAGTCTAATTTTAATGTAAAGAACCTGAATGAACATCAAATTAAAACGGAATTTCTCCTCTTAAAACTGAATTTAGCAAATAATCACGTGTTACTTCAAGTGGTGAGTAGTTCTAGGAGCTGCTGGACAGCCTGGGTCTAGAATTCCTTTGGAGGAGAAATCATTGGAGGCTTCGTAATATTTGCTTCATTTACAAATGCAGAAGTTTCCTGAATTACATAAGCCTCGTTCCCATAACCTATAACAATAGCACATGGCTGCCCATCTTCTCTTCACACAGCTCTTGCCCACGCATCCTAACACTTCTATAGACCTTCACACATCGGAAAGAAATCCGACTTACATAAAAATGGACTTATGTAGGGGTGGTTGGAATAGAACCCTTACCTATGCTGGGATGTGCCTGCCTGTATATAGGTTTGAGCATTGGGTGGAGTCAGTAGGTATTGTTGCAAGCAACTTTAACTACATAGATGTTCTAAGCATGTTAGCTACCAGCTATTCTTCCAGGAATGGAAGCCAGCATCAAATTCTACAGAATCATTTCCTGTAGGATCAAATTATAGCTCCCTCTCTGACCAAGTAGTGTGACCAGTCTGACCAAGTGTGCTTCCAGTCTGACCAAGCAGGCCGGGAGCACTTTGAAAACGTCCGAGGCTTCCAGCCTCGTGCAGGTGCGCGAGGCTGGAAAAAGACGCAGTGTGTCGGGGGCAAGTCCCAGCTGGCCAGGTAAATGAGGAGATCGGCCGGGAGCCCGGGATTTGGGCTCCCGAACCGTGATTGTCCCGGCCAGAACCGGGACTATGGTAAGCCTACATATTGCACCTGAGTGGCTTGCCTAAATTTAGTGGGTTCATGGAACAGGTAAGATTCAGACTAGAAAAGGCCTGATATGCAGCTGTGGGAGCAAACCTAACCAACTTTCCAGCACCAATGCAGAAGACCTATCAGTTCAATTGCCCCCCTCTTTTGTGTGTACACACACACACACACACACACACACACACACACACACACACACACACACACACACACACACACACTGCCTTGTGAACTTTTTTGTTAAAAAGCAGTATATAAATATTACTTAGAGCGAGGGGGAGTTGTAGGTGGCTGTGTTGGTCCATTAGAAGAAAGATCCACAACTTGGAATAGGCTAATACCTTTTTTTTTATCAGAAACGACCTAAAGATGATGATATATCAAACAGCAATCTTTCAAATCCTTTTCCTTCTAAGGAGTTCCTCTCTCCACCTCCTGTTTTCCCAGGGCCCCATTGTGCATGATTGTTAGCTGTATAATTCTCCTGTCTAGATTAAATATCTGTGAGCTAATTCAGTTAGGCCGTTTTACTCCGCCTCCTCTTTTGTAGGTTTTTTTTTTGAGCACCTTAGTAAATGTTTGTGCACCTTCACCCTTGTCTCCATTTTCCTTTCACTGCTGAATTATATAGTCACACCACTGGCCATATGCTGGGTCCCTGCACACAATTGGTGTTTTTTTTTTCCCTCCTGTGTGCGTATTTTACGTGCGTTTTAAAAAAGCACTGCTGGTAGCACTATAGGGAACTAATCTAGCTTTCATAGCTTCCATTATTACATTTCTCACTCAGCTATAGAAACAGACACTGCGCCCCCAGTCATTTCCACGTGTGTTGTGCTTGTCGTGGTGTTGCAATCATCTGCTATTTGCACTCTTCATGTTTGTGTGCAAAGAACAAGGTATCGGTGACGTTCCATTCCCTCTCGTTCTCCTTTAGCTGAGAAGGAAAGAATGCCAAGGTCAATTAGTAATAGTTCAATTCAAATGTTTTCACCCAGATGGCTTTTGTTTTACCTTTAGTCTTTTCTGTGACTAATCTGTGAACACTAACATGGAATGTGCTGAAAACCAAACATGATTGATCAGTCATCATCCCCTTTTTATAATGAGCTGCTAGAGTTTTAGGAAATGTGCCAGCTTTTCACTCTTTTTAGATTCTGCTGTGTAAGCATGAAGCACCTCATTGTCAAAAGTACTATCAAGGAATTATCGCATGGATAAGCCACAATCCTTGCCCTGCCCCCCCCCGAATAAACACACGAGACAGTTATGGATCATAATTCCGCCACATTTATTCAATCATAATTCTGCCACAATTATTTAATCAATGCCAATCAACAAGGTACTGTCCAAAAACCCTGCAGCGGGTCCTGTCTATCAAATGCTCCTCCCCCCTGCCCTTGGGAGCACCTACCCGGGAGGAGACAGCAAGCAACTGTTGATTTCTCCCTTTGAGTGTTCCCATCCTGACACAAAGCTTGGAACTGTCTGGGGACAATCCCTGCTTCTCAACGTCAAGCCCCAAAGGGGTTGAGTCAACTGAACTGCACAGCCCCCCCCCCCAAGCTGGAAAGCCTCTGAGATCAACTGCGCAGTTCAAGGCCAAGGGGTTACTATCCAGCATCTCCGAACCAGACAGCCCCTGGAGATTGGCACCGGCTCCCCCTCTGACTCTTGCTTAACTTAATTATTAAGGTGCACACCAACATTCCCTACTCTTATTCCTTGCCCTGCACTACACCTGCCAGTTATGACCGACCTGTCTAGAAAAACCACCACCTTAGCAGCAGTCTGGGGTAAGCAAAAAAACTGCTTACCACAAGCCAGATGAATAGTGAAAAATTCCTGTCTAGCCCCACATGGCAACCAGCTAGCCTCAGATTGCTCATCAGGTGGGTGGGTGGAAGATGGCTTGAGGTACACTGAGCTGAAGGCATACCGAGCTGATGGCTGCCTTCAACCTGCCCCCTTTCCATGAAGCAACCAATAGGGTGATTCCATTTGCCTGCTCTTGGCTCATGTGCAGAAGGGAGAGGGCAAAGATGCTCCCATCTCAAAGGCAGTGGTGAAAGAGCTGTATTCCTAAACCCCCTCTCCTCAACAAAATTGCAATATGATATACTAGTAAAGGGTTACCTTTGTTGTGGATGGTATGGTTACAGTGCAACTTCATTTTCCAACATATTTTTACAGCTCAATCCTATCCAACTTATACCACCGGTGTAACCAGCAGTGCAACGAGAACAGGAGGCACCAAAACGGAAAGGGGATTCAAAGGGGATTTAAATCTCCCCTCCCGCCCTGCCCTCCCCCGTTTGGTTACACTGGTGGTGTAAGTTGGATAGGATTGCGCTGTTAGACTCTCTTCTACATCTTTAACATAGCTCACAAGTCTGTAAGAAATATGTGAATGGGATCAGATATTACTTTCCATCACATTTTTTGTGCTAAAGGTAACTAAGGGGGGGGGGGGGAGATAGTATTTTGTAGACCTAATAAAATGTATTTTATGACCCCAAACACAGTAATTTCCTGTAAATCCCAGTCAACCTTTATGGGTTGTTGCCCATTTTGAGGATCTGGTTGACAGCTATAGAGTCTGCTCATTGCCTCATGATTGCATGAAGCAACACATGGTGATCTAAGAGCGGATTTATATGAATTTTCAACCCGTACTGCCAATATGCTTATGTTTAGGCTTTGGATGCATTTGATAACTACAGCTTGCAGTATTAGGTAAAGAGTTATACTGTTGGTGATTTGGCTTCCAAAAAAGGCAGAACATTTTTTTTAAAGGCCTTGTTTATATCGGCTGAATTGAACCCCATTATATTACCACAGTCTACTCACTTTGTGCTGAACTGCACAGCTACGTAAAGGCAATTTGTTTAGGAAGTAAATCATTATAGTACAAGCTACCGTGACTAGCATGAACTTAACATATTCATATTTTAATCTGATTTTGTTTTGTAGTCATGAGACGCAGACCACCTGCTGGGATCATCCTAAAATGACTGAGCTCTACCAGTCCCTAGGTAAGAGAATTCTTCATAAATAACTTGGATTTTAGTCGCATTTTTCTTGGTAAGGCAAGAATTAATTTTGAGTGGGAACGGGAGGTGGGCAAAGGCAAGCTGTGATGCTTTAGATTTTCAGTTTTTCGTGTTAACTTTTGTAACACAGGTGCACTGTGCAGCTTTTCAGCTGACTGGCTTGGCAGGAAGGGGGAAGATTCACCTGTTTTAGAGGTGAAACAAAGACAAGTTGTTAATAGCAGCAACTGATTTGCTGAAGGAAAATGATGCCATTTTATTGGAGCACAATTATTGGCATTACTATTTCTGGTATCTTCTTGAGCGTTCAAATTGTCTGAAACACTGAACGTACATGTTTCTCATTTGTTGTATGCTTGCTCTACACCCTGTTCTCAATATACTTGGTTCCAACAGTCCAACATGGGCTGCCTTGTTTTCAAGTTATAACTCTACCAGCTTTTGAAGGCCAGTATTTCTGTTGCATCCTGCAGTTGCTATACATTGCATTTTTTTTCTTCAAATCAGAAATACAGGGAGGGGGGACGTATCTGCTAATTTGGCATCCGGGGATTCAATTATCCGCGGATGCTGAATTCCCCCCCATGACCCCCCCTGCTCATTACCTTATTTAAGTTGATCTCGCTGGTGCCAAGCAAGTGCAGGTCTGGTTTAAACCAAGTGCTATAAGCAGCAGCCTGCGGCTTATAGCACAGCTTGAGACTCAGTAGAGCCGGCAGTCTCAGTGCTAGAGAGGCTCCAACATTAACAGGAACTAGTGTTCATCCCCATCCATAGGTTCCTGTTATCTTCAGGGGCCAGGAACCAATCCCCCTCGGATATCGGAGTCCTACTGTATCTTTAGTTGTACAGCTAAAGAGTATAGGTTACTTTGGAATGCCATGTTCCAAAGGGTAGGTGTGAACACAAGACAGAAGAACATTGATTTGGATCAGCTTTTTAATGTTTAACATCTTAAAGTGAACGGATAGTGTTTGGTTCAGCTACTGTTAACCCTGTTGGTCTTCTGGGTATTTTTACTTACAAAACTTGGGGGACTGTTAGCCCCTTGCCCTACGACAGTAGATTCAATTTATTTTGTTTGTTAGTTTCTCCATCTTTCATAAACTCATTATCTTTGCAAGGTTGGTTTTCCTTTTAGATACATTGCAATGGAGGTAAGCACAGGATGCTTAAGACTTTAAAGGTGAAGAATAGCACTTTGAATTGAACCCAAAAATAGACGGTCACTCAGTCAAGATCTTTTAATACTGGCATAGTATGTTGTCTGAGGTCAGTCCGAGTTACCAATCTGACCACTGTATTCTGTACCAGTTGTACTCTATAAATGCTTTTTGAGGGCAGCCCCATGTATAACACATTAAAGCAGCATTTCCCAAACTGTGGGTCGTGGCCCGATGTGTGGTGGGTCGCAGCTGTGGAGTGAAATTTGGAAAAATGCCCTCCTGCCCACCCTTGTGTCCATTTGGCTCCAAATTGGAGCCCTCCAGACGCAATTGGAGGCTGCTCCTGGGTCACGCTGGGTCCAGGATGCACTCCATTGGCCTCCATGGGCCTCAGAATGCCTCCCAGAAGTGACTTCTGGTTCACTTATGAAGGCGTATGAAGTCTGCAACTTCTGGTCACTTCAGGGAGGTGTTCTGAGGCCTGCAGAGCCAATGGAGTGCATCCCTGGCCTAGTCTGGCCTGGCCTGGAAGCAGCCTCCAGAGGCTCCCAGAAGGCGCAACATGTCTATCATCAAGTCGTGACCCACCATGGGAGGATGAGGTGGGACACGGCGGGGAAAATTTGGGGACCACTGCATTACAGTAATCTGATCTGGATGTTACTGGAGGATGAATGGTTGTGGCCAGACCATATCTCAGGAAAAAAAGTGCAAGACCTAATGAACCACGGATGCTACTTGAGCATCCAGCAGCACCTTGGGGCCCAGGGCATGGTCTCCAACCACTTCCGACCACCTTGCAGAAGCTAAGCGGGTCTCGGTCTGATCAGTGCTTGAATGGATACCTGTTTAGGAGCCCTACGTACATCACCTTGAGTTCTATGATGTAAGAAAAACCGCATATAAATGTAATAAATATGATCCTTAAGGTTAAAAAAGAATATGATACGTATTTGCCATGCAAGAAATCGGAATGACAGTTTAATGTATATATGAAATTAGACTTGAAATATTTTAAGTGGTGGACAAAGTGTCTCTGGAACATGGGGAGAAATTTTGTGAATTTTTCTGTGGCTCTGCAGTAAGGAACTGCAGAACACCTTGTAGAGTTTTGTTGTTGTACCAGGTGTATCTAGCACAGGTTAATAGTTTAAATGAGATGGACAATTCTAGTCTGACTCATTTATTCGGGCAGAATCTTTAATATATTTTCAGCCCTTCTCCTTGCCATGGGTTAGAATTGGTAGTAATATGATACAACCCTTGCAGAGTTGCTCTTTGATAATATCTTATATGAAAAGTGAAAACAAAAATACATTTTATATTGCATGCTTGTTACCATATTGTTGTCTATTCTATTGCTTCAGCACACAGATAAAATTGTGTATTTTGGTTGGGTGAAAGAATGCTCACAGTTTGAGTAGCTTTAATTTTTCTTTTACAAGCTTGGTGATTGTATAAAACTGGCATCCATGAGTTTCACAGCAGTGTCCTATGTGAAACCAAGCCTGGTGCAACATCATGAGCTCATCTAAAAGCTTTCTTATTTTCTCTGGATTTCATAACTCTATCATGCAGGGAATCATTTTTCAATAATGCACTTTTCTTGTACACATCATCATTTTTAATATGGCAAGTTTGTTCTATAAAAGAAAATAGTTCCTTCTATACACTACCACTTTTTGAGGTAATACTCTTTTTAGATTCACCTATTCTTATTCCCAGAATGTATGTTTGTATCTGGTTTTGTGAAAAGTAGAGTAAATATTACAGCACCACAGCTCAGAGAATACACTTCTCAAATAACACATCATTGTGGAAGTGTTAAAGTACATTTGTTAGGACAACAAATCACTGAGTTCAGTTTGCATTTCCTCAACCCAGAAAAATTCTGGGCATTTGTTCTTAAAATAAATATAGAATTCGGGGAGGCAGTGAGTTGGTGGGGGTACCCTATGCCCAACTTGCGACCTCCATGGAGTCTATGTTGGCTCCATCCTCTTCTTGTGCTGCAGTGTGTGAGAGGAGGATGAGGAGGGCTATCTTTCTCCCTTAACATCCAGCACCACTGTTGCCTCCTGTAATGGTCAGGAGAGGGAATACAAGGATTCCCTCCATGGCCAGTAGGGGATGCAGTGGCAGCACTGGACCCAGGGCCAGTAGAGTAGCTAGAGGGGGCAGTGTGGTATTTGCTGCATAGCGCTACACTGCGATGCAAAGTGACCCCTCCTACTTGCCGTCGGAGCCATACGATTTTTTCCCTATTTATAAAAATTCCTTTTACAATGCCCTTTTAAGACATGACACCTTCCAGTAAGGCTCAGTTTGGATAATGTGATGCAGGTTCACACATTATCTTCTCCTGTCTAGCATGTAGGTCCTTCCTATAGTTCTGTGTTATGATGACCATAGTTTGGTCATAATGTCTAAATTGTGCAAATTATGGCTAGTGTGACTTCCGGTTGGGCGGTACCAAGGGAGGACGCTAGGAAAACAAGCTCCCTTGAGCCTACAATCTTTAGATATTTTATGAATCTCTTTTTAACAGTTTTTTATCAATATTTACTAGCTTAGTTGCTAAAGTTCTACCCTCTGAGTGAGGATTGCCAACCGGTATTTTTGCAAGCAGTATTTGGGCTTTTCGCCAGCACAGACAAGGAGTCGACCTCAAGGACAGCTGGAGATACAGCAAACACGGAGGAATGGACATTTTGTTGAAGAAATAGTGTTTGTTTAACTACAGCGGCAAAGGCTACAGACTTTGGCACAGCCAGGACTGTTCCGGTATTTCAAGGCTTTTAACGAGTTCGATAGAATAAGGTAATGAGATTTAATTATGGGTCTGAAAAGGACTCTCCCTAATGAGAGCGAGGGGGGCGAAAGACTTTCCCCGGTCTCCAGACAATCAAGGCTGGATGACTTCTTTGCCCCAGTGAAGGTACCTTCAAAGCCGCAGAACAGCTTAGAGCAGCTGGAGGCAGCTCCTGATAAACTCATGGGCCTGAAAAGGACTCTCCCCAAAGAGGGTGAGGGGGGTGAAAGACTATCCCCGGTCTCTAAACAATCGAGGCTGGATGACTTATTTGCCCCACTGAAGTTACCTTCAGAGCCGCAGAATAGCCTGGAGCAATTGGAGGCAGCCCTCAATAAACTCGTGGACTCCCTACGGCAACTCCCCAGTGAGGTTCTACAGGGGAATGAAGGAGTAGCTTGCCAGAGAGCCACAAGCAACTGTGTGGAGACGGAGGAGTTTAATCTTCTAGCACAACAAGCCTTTTTGGCAACAGAGACATTACAGAGAATTTTCTCCCACCTCGAGCAGATTAAACGATTGCTGTTGGAAAGGGAGAAAGGTACCCAGGTGGAGAACCCGCAGAAATCTATAGGGCAGAACAAGGAAACTCCAATAGAAGGCCCCCTGTGGCACAAGTCACCAGAATATCTACCTGGTCAACTGGTGGCCAAGATTCCACCACGCTTGTTTACGAACCTGGAAGCATAGCTATCAATGTGTCTCTGTATAGGGGGAGGCGTATGGACTGGTCCTCTAAATGGAGGGCCAAACAACATCTTGCCTTCCTCCTTTGTATGCCTGTTTCTGCCATTGACATTCAGGTGCTGGAAACGCTGCCCAGTATATATGGCCGGGACCGATTTCTTATTTACTTTGGCTCAAATAGAATCCCGAGCCAGCTCCTGGCTCAAGCCCCTGGGCTTGTGGGCTTTGGAATTCGACCCCAACGTCACTTCAGAGTTTCCTCAATCCAGAGGCTAATTCCTGCTCTCTCCAAGAGCGAGAAAGAAGAGGTACAAACAATTCCACCAGTAGACCTGCTGTGGAGCCCAGAAGGTCCTTCTGAGCAGTTGTGCACTCTAATGGATCATCCAGTGCCCACAGATTTACCCTCGGCAATGGAGGTGACGAATGCCCCTAACTCATCTGTTACTGCAGAACAGCCACGCTCCCACTTCATTAATCCTCAAACAGAGCCATTTGACTTCAACGTGGGATTAACAGAAGACGAGGCAGATGCCAAGTTACTGAATGGCTTTTCCCACCTGCCAACGAGTGAGCAAGAGTACCTGATTTCTTGCCTGGAACTATTGGTTTTATCCTTAAAAGCAAAGAAACAGACATCTTCGGACAAGGAGCATCAGTGTGGGATGGGCCTCCCAGCCTGCACTACACAGAGAGAGATTCCAACGTCCACGGGAGCAGCCCTTTGTGAGGCGAATTGTTATCCACTGCTTCCATCAGTCATAATTAACAAAAAGCCAGTGTTTTCCAACGTAAGTGTACCCTCTGATGCCCCTGGACTTTGCCTGATATCGGAAGGTGTTAGCCCTAATCATCATCAGGAAGCTCAAACACCAGTTTGACTGTGCAAGTCAGGTGCAACGAAATTGTTGGAAATTGCCTCTTGGAACATCGCTGGTTGGACTCGATGTAAAAGCCAGGACTATCCTTTCTTCCATCGGAACTATGATGTAATCTTATTGCAAGAGACATGGACGGCCAGTGAACTTAGGATAAATGGCTATCATGCCTATAGTGTGGGGGCAGTTTCGGGGGCGGGGGCGGGGAGGCTGAAGGGGGGTTTGGGCATTTTGGTTTCCACATCTCTTAACGTAAGGTGCAGAGAGTTGCACCCCTTGGCCCATCAGGCCATGGCCGTTTGTCTTGAATTCGGTGCCATAAGACTTCTGGTAGTTAACGTGTATCTCACCCCTCAACAAACTAAGGCCCAAATAAATAAGATCTGGGATGACTTGGAACAGTACATTGAGGATCTAATGCTGGAAAATTCAGCGGATCAGGTCCTTTTGGCGGGAGATTTCAATTCTCGTATTGGCCCATTTGTTCACCCCCTGGAGGGGAGATTGGTAGGGCATATAGAGGAACAGGGTGATACCAAAGTTTCTCTTCATTACCCGTGTCTTTCCAAGGACAGTAAGGTAAACCTTGCTGGCTCCCGTATGGTAGAATCGGCTATGAGACTTAATCTCTACATTCTAAACGGGGCCACGGCGGAGGACTATCCAGGGGAATTCACTTTTTTAGCAGGAGCAAGGTGTAGCACCATTGACTATTTTCTGGTTAGCGAAAATTTATCATCCTCAGTTAGGAGGATGCAGGTGCTCCCAGACCTAGACAGTGATTACTTACCTCTCCTCTTATGGCTGGAGCTCCCATTCCAACATGCCCATCTTAAAAATTTGGCTGGAACATCTATTAAGCCCTGGAAACGCGAGGGTTGCCGCATCAAGTGGACCCCTCAGCTTGACCAAAGGGCTAAAGAGCTCCTGGCAGAAGAGACTAACGTGGCCCTCCGTAGGGCCATTATGAGTAATCAGGAGGGAAATGTTCTCCTGTCTGCTTATAAGCAAATTATTCAGGGGTTGAAGCCTTTATTGGTGCAGGAGTCCAGCCCACAGGCCAATCAAGTACGAAGGCATTCAAAAAGGTGGTTTGATGGGGAATGCCGTGAAGCCAAGCAGATGCTTAATTCTGCCTACCAAGCATATCGAACTGCCCCTGGCTTTGACACCCCAGCCTTCTGTCAACATATTCTGGCACTTAAGAAATCTTACAAAAACATAGTGGCCAGGAAGAAGAAGGCAGACATGATGGCAACCTGGGAGCAACTAATTCAGTCAGCTAAAGAGAGAAATACAGCCCATTTTTGGAAATTGATAGCCATTCATTCATTCAAGGACACTTCACCTTTAGACTCACTTATTTCGGCCAATACTTGGGAACTCTATTTTCAAAAGCTTTATGCTGATTCATCCGGCAATGGTCCTCTGCAAAATTTAGACGATCTCCCTCAATGGTCCCCAGTTACTGTAAAGGAAGTCACAGTACTAATTCAACAACTTAAGAGGTAAAGCTCCTGGCATTGACAGCATCCCTCCTGAGCTGATAAAAAAACCATGTGGACTGGTGGGCCCCGCTTTTAGCTTCCCTTTTCACTAACATCAACACCACGGGATGGATACCGGAGGACTGGCGACAGGCTGTTATAGTCCCATTTTTTAAGAAAGGCAAGAGGGATGACCCAGCCAGTTACAGACCAATAAGCTTACTGAGTATTATCAGTAAGCTTTATGCAAGTCATCTCTTAGGTAAGCTTAAAAGTTGGTCGGAGCAGGAAAGCTTGCTGGCAGACGAGCAAGCCGGATTTAGGGAGGGCAGGAGCACACTAGGTCATTCCTTGATTATGCAACATCTGGTGGAAAAATATACAGCCAATAATCTTAGTTCCATACATGCTGCATTTATTGACCTAAAATCAGCCTTTGATTCCATCTCTAGGGTCAAACTGTGGCAGAAACTGGAGGGTATTCCATTGATCGTAGATTATTGTGCCTGATTCGAGCCCTGTACTCTAATACATCCCTTAAGGTAAGATGCACCCAGTATGGGCATCTTACAGAACAAGTTCCAACCTGTAAAGGGGTAAAACAGGGCTGCGTCCTAGCGCCTCTTCTGTTTAACATCTATGTAAATAGCCTGGTGGAGTACTTGGATTCACCTGATTTCCATCCTCCAACGTTAGCCAACCGCAAGATACCTGTGCTGCTATATGCGGACGATACAGTCATCCTCTCACGAACACCAGTGGGACTTAGAAGGGCCTTAAAGAAGTTTAGTACTTATTGTGACGGTAATCAGCTTGTCATTAACTACTCAAAAACCAAAGTTTTATCCTTTGGCAAGAGGCCAAAAATCAGGGCCTGGAGCATCAACAGCCACAAGATTGAGCAGGTTTGCACCTATAAATACTTGGGGGTAATGTTGCAAGCGACTGGAGCCAGAACTGCCCACCACGAGCACGTGGCCGAGGTAGGCCAGAAATCTGCTCGTGCAGTAGTTAAGTTTTTTAACACCAAAGGTGGCCATTATTTGCCTGCGGCAATTAAGTTACATCAAGCAAAAACTCTGCCCCAGCTTTTATATGGGATAATTTTGGGGCCCCTTTCCTCCAGTTTCGCCCCCTTGGAACGGGTGCAATCCAAGTTTTTAAGATCTATATTCCAAGTGTCTAGCTATGTTTCCAATGCAAGCTTGCGCTTGGACTCTGGCCTGCTCAAGGTTGAGGCTAGGGTTTCCCTAGCCTCTATTAATACTTGGCTAAATCTAAACTTTAATGCCCAGGGCCTAACATCACTAATTCTACAAGATAACTTTCAATCATCATGGCTTATGGCAGTTCACAGGAAATTGAGACATCTGGGACTTTCCCCTGAGGTTGTGCTGGCAATGGACTTTTTTCAAGCAAGAGCAGCCATAAGGCAAAGGCTGCTAGACACAGAGCGGCAAGAGGACACCAGCAGAACCCCACACTTTTTAGCTGCAGAGGACACTAGATATAAAGTAGCGCCGGCAGCCTATCTGTCACTGCTGGAGCTCCCTACGCATAGGAGGGCCTTTTTTTTGGCCAGGTGGAGAGCCCTCCCTTTGGCATTTTTGGAGGGCTGTTTTAGAAGGATTCCAATATCTGAAAGGGTTTGCCCGTGTGACTCGGGAGAAGTGGAGACAGTAGAGCATGTTCTGTTTCGTTGTCCATTTTATCAGGGGCTGCGTGCTAGGTTTATCTTCCCCTTTATTAAAAAATATCCCAGTTTGACTGACGTGGAGTTGGCCAAGACGCTCCTCATGGGAAAAAGCCCCTGGTTTACTATCCAGTGTGCACATTTTTTTGGCAGCTGCTTGCAGAACTCAAAAGAGTATTGTCAATATCGAGGGAAAATTTTAATGCTTATTTAAGTTCTGTTTGTTCTCTTTTGTGTAGTGCTTCTTACTTGTTTTACCTTAGGCCTGTTATTTGATGTTTTGATGATGTTGTGTTTTGCTGTTTTATGTTGCTGGTCATTGACCGTAATAAACTATTGGATTGGCTTGGCTAGTGCTAACTCTAAAACCATGATTTGGAACTATGGCTTGATGTAGGTTTGCAAATCATGGTTTGGGAGTTGGCACTAACCATAGCTGGCCTGATTCTGGCAAACTGTGGATGTTGCAACCTGGAAATAGAAGAGAGAATCCATGCAGGAGAGGGATGTAGAGAACATGACGTCCACAGAGCAACATGTATTGAAAATATTCATTTCAGAACATTAGAACATGGTTTTGTGTCATTTAATTCATACTCTAAAAGAACGTATTCCAGAAATGCGGTCTACCATATCCAGAAACACAAACCTGTCAATACAAGGTATTTTCTCTTTTTAGGCTAATCAAATTGTGGAGCTATAAAATAACTATAATAAAGCAGCTAAACATTTTGGTCAGGCCAACACAAACTTCTTCTCTTTGCAAAACTTGTTTCTGGTGCCAGCAGTTCACCATTGTTGTCTTGGCTGGAGAATCAATAGTATTCTGTGCTATGATTATTGTAACTGAATGATTAACCCAATGCTTTAAACTGCCAGTTGCTTAGTTCCCAGGTAATTGGAAGAAGGCAAAAGAGCCTATAATTTTATTTCTGGGATAAAAGAAGGAAAAAAGAGTCACGGCTTTTAACAGTAACATTTATCTACCAATAATTTTCTTAGAATATTGTTTGTGTGTCTTTTAAAACTGCAAATGCTAGCTTCCATCCATCGTATACAGTTACATGTTTCATTAACCACTGATGTGATACACTATAGCTATTTCACTCCTCTCCTATCTGCATTTAAGAGGCAATAAGTAGCGAGAATTATCTGTGCACCTCTGGTTTGTTTATAAAATAAGTAATGGAAAAGTTTTTAAAGAAAAGTGGAGAAATATGATAAAAAAGGCATTGAGAAGAAATTTAAGATGCATATTTTCCCTCAACTATCTTCCATGTCAGGTGTGCTGTTGCAATAGATTCTGTCCTCTTGAGCTTGCTTCTTTTGACTTTCACGCACTGCATTTTGCAGAGCCCATGGTGCACTCGACAGCAGTCAAGTATTTTTTTACACACGTGTTGTAACAGGTTTAATCCTGGGTCAAAAAACCGGACCTTAGGGACTCCTCGGTGCTGAAAAGCATTCATAAAGCATTCATAAAACATTTATGTAAGTCTTCTGCAACTCCAGGCTCCAGATATAGCGCAGCTATGATAAGGCTTGAATAGCCATGTTGTATGTCAGGGTCTCCCCTCCTAAATCTAGGCGGGAAATGTACTTTACGTGTTTATTCTTATAGCTTTGGGGAGAGTCATTTCCAGTTCAGGTGACCCCAAAATATTGTTGAATGTTTTAGTGTACGCTTAGTTATGTCTATGTATTAGACTAGAAGACCCTGTTGTTTCTATTTCTAGTGAGAAAAGAGCATTGAGTGTGATGATACCATATTTTGTCTATTTTTGAAACAAATTCTCACTTTCTTAATTTCACCGCAAACAATTCTAGGGGGGTCAATAACTCCTCTACAAAACCATTTATAAGTCTGACTTGTAAATCCTTTCCCCCTTGTGACCTAGCAAAACTGTTTTTATTATCATAGCTATCTGCAGAGTTCGCATTGAGAAATACTTTCTAATTCAGCTTCTGGCGTCCTAGTTGCCTCTTTTGTAAATGCATATTTTTCAATATGCAGATACCTCCAATCTAGCACCTCTGCAGGTGGCCAGACTTAATGACACCTCTCAATCATTAGCCTTTCCCTCTGTTTACAGAGTGTGCCTGTGTGTATGCATATGTCATGGCGGTATTGCTGAAGAGATGGAAGTGAGTGCTCCTTCCTGACTCCTTATATCTTAGCTTCCTTTGAAAGAATGAAAGGACACAATGTTAATCTTTCTCCCTGTATTCTCCCAATCGGTGTGCTACAACCAGCTATATGAATTGTGTAATCCACCCCAGCTTTTGTGTGCATATAGTTTTATTGACTAGGCTAATGACCAGGGAGGAAGAAGTCTCCTTAGAATTTGCATACAGAATATGCTGCCAGGGTCGTATCTCTGGAGCTTTATTAGGCCCTTTGTGGTCCCCAGTAGGGCCCATGACAGTTCTACTAAGCTCCACACAATTCAGATATTTTCAGGACCAAGAAACTACAAACAGCAGGCTGGTGTACCTACCTGCAAGTGGACCAACACTTGAAATAGTCCCAGCTTGTCACTGAAATCATAAGCTTGCAGTGGACCAGTGGGTTCTCACATTAGGGAGTGAAGCATGGCTTAAGCACACCTAACTCCATAATGGGGTATGGAGGGTATTGGGGTACACCAGTGGGGTAGGCAAGTGCTGTTGGATTGCAGACCGGTTTTAACCTCCTGTCTTAAACTGCACCGTAGCTCTGTGTGATAGTGGATCAGTAAAAAGTACACTTTTCCCAGTGTGCGAAATGTGCACGCTGGAGCTCTGGCCGCCAAGCTGAGCCTCCTACTGGCATTTGCAGGCTCGTGCCGAGGTCTCCATGATGCAAGGTGGGAGTCCGCGGGTGCTACGTGTACCACTGACACCTGCCTCACGTACCATCAGTGGTACACGTACCACCAGTTGAGTACCTCTTGTATGCATGCTTGCCAATTCTTTTGGAGAGGGGAAAAGTGACTATAGTTCACTTTTGTATGTTTACTTATATGTGTATAAATACATGCACACTTTTTAAAATTGTTCATAGTTTAGCTTTGAAGAATTCCAGCCGGCTAACATATCAAAAAGGACTTGTAGTATAGAGATACTATTTTCTCAGAAGAAAGTCCCATTGTGTTCAGTGGGACTTAATTCCAGGAAAGGGTGTATAGGATTACAGCCCTATGGTGCAGTCTTCTCTAGTTCACTCGGGCCGTTTCGGAGAGCTTCTGGCCTCACGCGAGTACGCGACAAGGTTGGAAGCACTTTGAAAAGGTCCGAGTGAACTTGGACCTTTTCAAAGTGCTTCCAGCCTTGCGCAGGTGCGTGAGGCTGGAAAAAGATGCAGCGCATTAGCGCTGCGTCGGGGGCAAGTCCCAGCTGGCTGGGACAATGAGGAGACCGGCCGGGAGCCTGGGATTTGAGCTCCCGAACCGGGATTGTCCCGGCCAGAACCGGGACTATGGTAAGCCTATTTATGTCCACAGAGGTGGCGCCAAGCCAGTGTGTTTCTTCCTTAAACCAAACGTTGTAAGCAGCATGCCTGCATCTGTTGTAGCAGCAGGCAAGCAGTCTGCATGCTAGAGAGGCTCCATTAACAGGGAAGAAGAAGAAGAAGAAGAAGAAGAAGAGGCTCCATCATACAGTGAGAAAGGTGTCTATCCTTGCCAGTGCTGGCCTGCTGCATTTCTTTCAAGTGGTTTGAGAACTGTGACATGAGATTATAATTTTATTTTTGTGGTGGAGCAGGGCATGCTGGGAGAATGTTAATGCAGACAATTCCTGCATCTTAAAGTCTTGCAGATGACCTGTTTTCAATCATGTATCTAGAATAAACAATTCGTTATGCCTGAGTATCTCTGTGTTCCCTGGTGATGATCAAACTTGAGAATATGAACAGAAGCTTTCCACAGTGTAATTCAGGCACCATCAGAAGTACTACCCTGTACCAAGTTATCAGACATTATTGTTTGACATATTTTATATATAAGAAAGATCTAAAGTTAGAACGTTTATGGTGAAACGCTTTAAAAATGCATTTATTTGATGTGAGACTATTGTTGATGTACTGCAAGATATGCTTAGTTGGATCCAGCAACAAAAGGCTGTGTTGGTTGTGGTATCTAGATTTCCCCCCAAAGGGAGAAAGGTAGACTTCAGGAAGGAAATAGATGGATTAAGTAATGGAGAAAATGGTGTGCATTTGCATGTGAAGAACCAAGAATTAGGAGGCTTTCTATCCAGATAAATAATCTGCATATACCAACTAAATGCTGTTTTTGTGTAGATTTTTTCTGAGTTTACTTCTTCCAACATTGTCATTTACATTACTTTTAAAGAGTTTTTGAGTGTTTTTTTTCTTTCACCAGATGCTATTTATATGCTGAGCTGTGTTGTTCACTTCTGAGTCTTATTTGTAACATAACAATCTTGCTTTTCCTCCTCTGTCCTTAATTGAAGCACACTTTTCAGAATAAGAGTACTGATCTTTTTACAAGTCTACACAATGGAATTGGAGTCACAGTGCCTTGGCAAAAGAATGATTTATTAATTTACTTTCAGGGTAGATTAAGTGTCTTTGTTTAAATCCCACAGTTTATTCCAAGCCACATCAAGGTTCGTAGGTCTGTCACTATTATTTTGAGGCAGATCTGGAAGGAAAGAAGAATGCCAGAACAATACATTAATGAACAGCTCATTAGGAAGGTGCATGAAAATCTGTTAATAGCAAGAATACAGCAAATAAATGTTGAAGGCCAGTAGTAGCATCCTATCAACAGGAGAAAGTATCTTAGTTGGTATTCAAGATGAATTCCCTAACAGCTGCAGTCCAGGTGAACTGATGCTTACCTGTTTGGCAGCTGAATCGAGTTATGAGATTATTTTATGCTACAGTACTTTCAAAATCAAGCTGGGTAAGGGCAGGAAAGTTAGCTGTGAGCAGTACACTTTTTCCTTGCAGGTTTTCATGCTTCCCAAACTGTTCATCCAAAGATATAGAAAACGGAATGGGGGAAAAGCTGAGGTATCAATATTAAGCAAGGGAACTATGAAATAAGAAGGAACACATTTTTATTGTTCACTCTTGTGTTACTAGAACTGAGATTTAAGACTCGGTTTATGAATGCTATTGTCAGGTATGCTGGTGGTGGTGCACCTTTTAGTTAGACTTCTATTCTTAGCACCCCCTCATTCCTTGCTGTAAAAAGAACCAGTGTGCTGCCCTGTATTGTGGCTGCAATATGATCAAATCACTACAGATGCAGCTGGGAATTTTGTGTGTGTTGGCATGCTGTAAGGGGCAAATGTTCAAAGGTAACTTGTGACATGGAGATAAACACCCATCTACCTCCATGTGATTCCTTGCAAAAGAATAATGGTTTTGCCAGCTTGATTTTTTTTTTAGCGATTTCTTTTTCCAATTTTTTTTTAAAATGAGATGATACAATGTTTCAGGAAAAAGATTGCCATGTGTCTTTCCTCAATTTAACATTTCTTTACTTGAATGTGTTTTCTTAGCCCCCAGCTTTCTTATTGTCTCTTATCGTTCCATTAATTGTAACTTCAAAGGGGGGGCGGGCACCAGGTTATTATATAAGCTGTAGTGGTAGGTTTAGGAAGAATCTCCTGCATCCATGAAAGGACTAGGTGAAAGTGGCACTGTTGCATCTCTGTTGCATCATCATGTTTAGTTCCCACATGCAACACCTGGCAAGAGTCTACATTTTGTTCTCTTTAAAGTTCTTCTCTTTGTAGTTCTTCCCTTTCAAGCAGTCTAATAGCAGCCTGATTTCTGTTCCATTAGTTAAGCAGGAGAGTTCCTAATCCTTACCTTTTTTGAAGTGACCACAATTTTTTGAGGCACGATCCAGAACTTTTGAGTCCCACTGATTTCAATGTAGAAGTATTAACAAGATGCTAAATTTACCCCTAGCAGTCAATGAGACTAGTAGCGCAATCCTGTGTAACCTTGCACCGGTGTAACAGCAGATGCACCGGTGTAACAGCAGATGCCGGTGCAAGGTTACACAGGAGTGCGCTGCAAAAAGTACTTTGGCCGGATGTAACCTTCATGTGTGAAGCACGTCCGACAACACAGTGCATTATTATTAAAGATGGTTTTTAAATTGCTGATTTATTTCCTCACATATATACAAACAAGGATTCATTCAGTTTATATTTAAAATTAATATTTTGCTTGTGTATTCATGAAATACAGTTGCCCAATAATTAAATTTATTTCCTACCCTCTTTTCCCCCGCCCCTTCTATCCACTTCTTAGCTGACCTGAACAATGTAAGATTCTCAGCATACCGAACTGCCATGAAGCTCCGACGACTACAGAAAGCTCTCTGTTGTGAGTGTTTTACTGACCTATATTGTTTGGGTGTACTTCAAAAATGATAGAGAGGAGTTAATTCACGGTTTTGTTTTCTTTATAATTGATTAATGCATTTTTACCTCTCATTTTCCCCCACTGCCATGGTGCTGGTAATATAGCTATGCTGTTCTTCTCTTGCAGCAGTAATCGTGTCCACTATTTCTGTCCAGGTGGGCAAAAATATTTGTTCCACTTAACACGAACGATTTTGTGTAAGAGCCACCCTTTGATGTTGGTGTAAAGTATGATGGGAAAAAACAAATACACTGTTATAGAATTAACAAAATCAATTGTGAATGCAGAAGCACAAATGCATACTATTGGCATGCTGTGGAAATATATATAAAACCATTGTAAAAAGTGAAGGTATAAGAACTGATGAGAACGTAAACGTTCTTTTAATGTTTTGGCTAATCAGGATGACTGTCTGCTTCTGTTACACTGCCCCCCTTTCAAGCAGTTTTAAAAACTTTATGGCACCCTTTGTCTTTACTCGGCAGGTTTACTGAGGGTCAAGTTGGCGTTTTACAATTCCAGATGATTTTACAAATATGTGATGGCACCTGTGCTAAATACCTACATGCATTCTTCCTTCTTCATGCCTGCTTCAAAGAGAGTTGTTTGAGATGGCTGTCTAACAATGTTTGCTCTTCCAAGGAATTGTACTTTTTAAATAGGAAGCACAAAGGTGTAATTGTGAAACGTTCTTTTACATCACTACTTTTAACCAAGTTTATTTATACAGCCCTGTTGCTCCTAATGAAGTTCCAGTAGCATAATTTCTTTAATCTTAATGGTTGATATTGGGAAAGAAAAAAAATACAGAAGTTCATTGGATGGTTTTATGCTATAAAACAGAAGACTTATTTGCCTGAGGAGATTAAGATTTCAGTCATTTTTTAACTTGGAAGTAGGTCCTACTATCATTGAAGTCCTAACAGTGCAATCCTATGCATGTCTACTCAGAAGTAAGTGTCACTGAATTCAGTGGGACTTATTCCCTGGAAAGCACGTATAAGGTTGCAACCTATGATTTGTCCTGTACATGTGAAAGTATCATTTAGGTTGCAATCCTATGCACATGTAGCTGGGAGTAAGTTTTATTGAACTTGGTGGGACTTACTTGTATGCAGACATATTTAGGAGTGTTAAAAAAATGTCAGCTCAATCCAACAATGAAACGAATTCACTTATTCTGAAAAAAAACAACAGAGTATAGGACACATCACAACGTTTAAATGAGATCAAATTGCCAACATGCGCTGGATCATGGAGAAAGCACGAGAGTTCCAAAAAAACACCTACTTCTGCTTCATTGACTACGTAAAAGCCTTTGATTGTGTGGATCACAACAAACTGTGGCAAATTCTTAAAGAGATGGGGGTACCAGACCACTTTACCTGTCTCCTGAGAAACCTGTATGTGGGTCAAGAAGCAACAGTTCAAACCAGCCATGGAACAACCGATTGGTTCAAAATTGGGAAGGGAGTACGGCAAGGCTGTATATTGTCACCCTGCTTATTTAATTTGTATGCAGAGTACATTATGAGAAATGCAGGGCTGAGTGAATCACAAGCCGGAATCAAGATTGCCGGGAGAAACATCAACAACCTCAGATATGCAGACGATACCACCCTAATGGCAGAAAGTGAAGAACTAAAGAGCCTCTTGATGAGAGTGAAAGAGGAGAGTGCAAAAGTTGGCTTGAAACTCAACATTAATAAAACTAAGATCATGGCATCTGGTTCCATCAATTCCTGGCAAATAGAAGGGGCAGAAATGGAAGCAGTAACAGATTTTACTTTTCTGGGTTCCAAGATCACTGCAGACGGAGACAGCAGCCATGAAATTAAGACGCTTACTCCTTGGAAGGAAAGCTATGGCAAACTTAAACAGCATAATAAAAAGCAGAGATATCACCATGCCAGCAAAAGTTTGTATAGTCAGGGCGATGGTGTTCCCAGTAGCAATGTATGGTTGCCAGAGTTGGACCCTAAGGAAGGCTGAGCGCCGAAGAATAGATGCTTTCGAACTGTGGTGCTAGAGAAGACTCCTGAGAGTCCCTTGAACTGCTAGGAGAACAAATCAGTCAATCCTAAATGAAATCAGCCCTGACTGTTCCCTGGAAGGACAGGTACTGAGGCTGAAGCTCAAATATTTTGGCCACCTAATGTGAAGAAAGGACTCCCTGGAGAAGACTCTGATGCTGGGAAAAATTGAAGGCAAAAGGAGAAGGGGAAGGCAAAGGATGAGATGGTTAGACAGCATCACCGATGTAACGAACATGAAAATGAGCGAACTCAGTAACATAGTGGAGGACAGGAAGGCCTGGTGGGATATGGTTCATGGGATCACGAAGGGTCGGACACGACTGAACAACAACAACACAAAACTAAGGACTTCCTAGCCTCCATGTCTATTGCAGGAGCTTTAATTTTATTTTGCAACCACTGAGTAATACAGTACCCTCCCCCCCATATCCGCTGGGGATATGTTCCAGGCCCCTCCATGGATACTTGAAATCGTGGATAGGAGTGAACCCCCCCTCCATGGTTTCCTGATGGCCCCTTGCCCTGCCTCCCCTGCTGGCAGGCGTTCACGCCCCCCCCCCTCTTATTTTTCTTTCAGCAAGCTTTGTTTCTTCCTTAAAACAAACAGAAGCAGCCTCCATTGCAGGCAAGGTTTCTGTTAACTTTGCAGAGCTTCTCTAGGACTTAGTCTCGTTCTACTTGCCTGCAATAAGCAGCCAGAGGCTGCTTCTCCTTTTTGTTTAAGGAATAAACAAAGCTTACTGGGGAAAAAGTAAAAGCCTGGGGGGGTCCCCACGATCTGTGGATAACTGAAACCGTGGATAGCGAATCCGTGGATATGAGGGCCCACCTGTACATATATCTATCTTCTGTTGATGTGCAGGTGATCAGTTAAGCTAAATGGTAAAAGATAATGCCTTAATAATAATACTACATGCTTCTGTGGAGGAGGAACATCTTCCACACAATACTGAAGTATAGGGTTCATTTCCCTGAGTAAAGCTGTCTTGTGGTTTGTTGAGTAATTTTCTAAAGCAAAACATCTTCTCACACCTCTGCTTCTCATTAATAGGTGCATTAGTGATGTCTCATGCAAGTTTAAAAATAAAAACATTGGAAGCTTTCAAGATACTGTCGCTTATTAGTATGGAAAGCCTTTCGAAAAGAGAATGACCCCTGTTTATCTGTAGGTGCATATATAATTAGGCTGCCACCCATTCCTTGAGGGGTTCACTTAATTACCATTGATTCATTGTCTGAGAGGACTGAACACTCAGCCTTAAGCTTCATGTTAAAAGTAGTGTACTGCATTTCCAATTTGGCTAATAAATTGCTGTTAGAGAGAGCATCTTTATATGAACCTTGTGGATACAGCTGATAAATAAACTTGCTAGACAAGAAGCATTGTTACAGCACAATCCTGTGTAACCTTGCAGATGCACCGGTGTAAGTGCACTTGCACCAGTGCATCTACTGTTAAGGTAAAGGTATCCCCTGACAATTAAGTCCAGTCGTGTCCGACTCCAGGGTGTGATGCTCATCTCCATTTCAAAGCCGAAGAGCCAGCGTTGTCCGAAGACGCCTCCGTGGTCATGTGGCCGGCATGACTCTCCTTGCTGCAGCGCGTAGCATACAGCTGGAACACGGAGCGCTGTTTACCTTCCCGCAAGCAGTACCTATTTATCTACTCGCATTAACATGCTTTGGAACTGCTAGGTTGGCAGGAACTGGCCAAGCAACGAGCGCTCAACCCGTCGCGGGAATCGAACTGCCGACCTTTCGATCGACAGCTTATGGTTCAGCGGTTTAACTGCATCTACTGTTACACCAGTGCAAAGTTACACAGGATTGCGCTGATAGACTGGTAATGTTTCATATGCCAATAAATTAGACTTTATATAAAGAGCATATAGTAACGAATGAAAAATAATAAAAATTAAATATGAAAGCTAAATCTTCAAGCTAATGTATCAGTCTTTCAGCTAAGTATTTCAGATAAGATCATATCTTTGATAATTAAGATACCTGTTTTGTGTGACTGAATATGGTTCTTATTAGGGCTGCTCTTTTTATTATTTTATACAGTGGATCTCCTGAGTCTGTCTGCTGCATGTGATGCCTTGGACCAGCACAACCTCAAACAGAATGATCAGTCAATGGATATACTTCAGATCATCAACTGCTTGACTACCGTTTATGATCGACTGGAACAAGAGCACAATAACCTAGTCAATGTCCCTCTCTGCGTAGACATGTGCCTCAACTGGCTTTTGAATGTTTATGACACGTATGTTTGGCTAGACTTTGGTGATAGCTGATTATAATGAGCTTTTGTCCTTGCTGTAAAATGATTGGCTCAGAGCTGGAAAACTGGGGGTCAAAGTGCAAGCTTAATACAGCTAATGGTTTCAAGGCTGCACTTAGCTGAATCAATGAAGCCTTAGTTAGGTTCGAATCCTATGTGGTGTGTAAGCAGTGTCATTTTCTCAACTTTCATCCCATTCTTTAAATAATTGCTCTCCTTGAGGTTTCTACATTTTCTTATTGGTATGCATTGGCCTGATTCACAGATCACTCCCCCCCCCCCCCAGGACTTACCATGGCATGATTAAAATTGCCTGTTTTGCATAGGGAGCCTCTTTCTATAAGCAGTTACTTCTATAGGCAAATAAAATATTATGGCTTCAGTTGAAAGAATGCAGCTAACTGATTTTAGTTTAATCAAAGGAAAATTCTCAATTAAAGGCATGGTTCACAGCACTGGAGTACTTCCAGGCCTGAAGAATATTTCATCAAGTTTTAATCAAGATAATTACACCCAATTAAATTTTGGATAAGGAACTGCACTTGTCTCCAGTGGCATCCTCCCTCGGTTACAAAATACACTTGGAGATTGCTTCCTTGCCATAATCTGACCCAGTCCTAGTTGTGCTGTAACGGGTTATTAAAGTTTAACGGTGTTTATCACAATTGCTTTACTCTTGTTTTTAATTTGCAGCCACATAGAGGCCAATTATTTCTTTATTAAACATTGATTTAAGCCTAGAAATAACAGTCTTGCCCAATGCATTTCCACCCAGCTATAAATGGAATTTTGCACTTCAGTCCAACTAATAAGTTTGAGCTGAAACCCCAAAATAAGTTATTCACAAGCATTCCTGTTTAAAGTTAGGGTTGTACACAAAGTCAAATCAGAATTGGCAGTCACACCACTGCAGCTCAGGGAAGCGTTTCTGGCTCAGCTCAGAGAAGCATTTAGGAGAAAAATCGTTTGATGGGTTTAGCTCTATTTGCTACCAGTTTTCCAATTTTATTCATCTAGCATATCTTCCGCTCTTCCACTGGGCCCAGTCCTCTCCAGAGGGACAGGGCATGCATCAGCAGTGGGCTTCCCTCCAGTTACTGGACCCATAGCAGTTCATCCAGTTACTGGACCCATAGCAGTCCAGTAACTGGGGCTTCCCTCCAGTTACTGGACCCATAGCAGACCCATGCTGATGCTGGCCCTGAGGGGTTCTGCAAAAGCTATTTGATTCAGCTAAGTTGGCAACATTTTCTTCTTTTCTTCTTTTATCTCACTCATAGTGATCCATGCGCTTTTCTGGTTTGTAAGTCAGTAACTAGGAATATCACTACATAATGGATAGGAGAAATGGGAGAAGCGCATATATCTCACTAAAGCAGCTCTTTATTGCTGTCTTCCTAAGTTGCAACTGCCTGGACCACTCGTAAGATGTGATCTGTTTGGGGGAGCAGGAGCCTTTGAAGAATGTTATTAAAAACTAAAACTGGGTCTGAAATTTGATGGGTAGACTTAGGTAGTAAATGTTAACAGGGAGATGCAATTACCTATGGGAACTCTTTTAAGGCAAACAACTTCCCACATACACAGCTCAATCGTAACGTAACTTCGGCCGGTGGAATGAGCGTTCTGCTGCCCGAAGTATTCACAAACGTGCCGTAAAGCACGTTTGCGACTACTTTCAAGCAGGGAAGGCTGGCGCAAGGCCGGCCTTCCCTGCTCTGCTACCTGAGCCCTTGCCCAGCTGCCGGACCCAGGTAAGGTAGGATCCGGCGGTCGGGGGGGAGGGCTGGTGGATGAGGGGGAGGGCGGCCATAGACCCAGCCGCCCCGGGCAGGGGCATGGCTTCCGCCATATCCAGGCCCCCGCCGGGCAGCTGAGCCGTTACATGGCCTCCCCGACTTCCGCCAGCAAAATAGCTGGCGGAATTCCGAGGAGGCCGATTGGCCCCAGCCCCGGTTACATTCAGGGAAGGGGACGAGCGTCCCCTTCCCCAAGTAGACTTAACACCATGGGGTGCCTGCCCGCAGCGGTGCATGGGATCCGGCGGGTGGCCTTGGCCGCCCGCCGGATCCTACGGTAGGATTGGGCTGTCAATCTGAGTGACATACAAAGTTGAGTGAGGGTTTGGTTGGTTCCTGCACATTTGACTGTACCAAATTGGTTCCTGCACATTGGACTCTTGGGATAACAATAAAAAGTTAATGGTGCAAATAAGATAAAACATTAAGAAAATATCAGCATAACTATTAACTACTTAATATATAATCCACACCTAGATTGAGTGATTGATTATATTTATATTTCACCTTCTTTGAAGTTCAGGGCATCATATGTAGGGTTCCCAAATGGTTTCTCTCAAGACCCAGACATGCTTAGCTTCTACAAGGTCACTGTATCATGTGGCTTCAGACCATATCCTAGGTTAGGTTGTGCATGAGATGCATGATTCAGGTTCACATCTTCTGTAGATGAAATTAATGGTAATCCGAGTCCAGTGTCTGCAATAAGACTCATAAATTGTTGCATTCCAAACCTGCATTGCTCAAGTGCACTAAATAACTCAGATTCCTGAGTAGCGGAACTGGATGTCATGCAGGAATATTAAATTGTCCCCTGAGTACTGTAGTTGCTCACTTAGCTTATTTTATTCATGACTTAAGATTGTTAGGATGCTAACATTGTGTTTACAATTTTGGAGATCCCCTAATACATTATAGACATCATAAAATAAAAAAAGATAATGATATTGACAATGTTGATGAGTCACAGCAAGTTTTATATCTAAATTTTGCACAATGATACATTTTTCTCCTTCCAGGTGGAAGGCTAGTGTTTTTGGATCATACACAGTTTGTTTGAATCTTATACAACAGCTGCAACTTGTCATGTAATCTGTAGCCACTATATGTAACTAATTAATCAACACAGTAATAACTCTAAGAAGCAGTTATGTCTTTTGGTGTATATTTTAAAAAGCGAAGTACCTGTAAGGCAGAATTTTGAAGGATATCACTCCAGGTTTTCAAATCACTAGAAATTAACACTGACTGTGGGAGTGAATCACATGACATATAGAGAAGCCTAAATTTGTTATAATTCTGAAACTTCTTACTATAAAAATTGTAGTGCGTGTATACAGTATAGAGTTCTGAAACTTGGCTTACCTAAGTACAGAATTATCTTTATTGCACAGTTATAACGTTGTTTGCTTCATTATTTTCTCTTTGCGATTATGTTTCATGCTAGGATTTCCATTTGTTGTTTTTTTTCTTAATTTCTAATAGCTTCATTGAAAAGCAGTGAATATTAACTGCATGTTGATTATATTTTTTCCCCTCTGATTAATACCACTAGGGGTCGAACAGGAAGGATCCGAGTTTTGTCTTTTAAAACTGGTGTAATTTCCCTGTGTAAAGCACATTTGGAAGATAAGTACAGATGTAAGTCATGTTTTATGTATTTTATGGTTTTGTTATGATCATTTGCTTTCTATTTACTACAAAAACGCAGCATTTAGAATAGTAGCAAATATTTTAGTTGTTAGCTGCTAACTAACACTTCCCTTTATTTTCTATTTTTAAGCAAACAAACAGGTTATCATTTCCAAGGTATTGTGTTTTTCATAGTGTATGAATTTTTTTTAATAAAAAAATATATATTGTGGTTACTTCTCCATTATTTAGGGGCCCAGCAGCCTCTTAAGCACTTACTTAGAACATCTCCTCCTAAAACCCAGAGACAAGATAATTAAATAATGTATGCATGCAAAAATTGTTATCCATTAATTCACAGTCTTCATGAGATCACTCCTATAGTATATGCAGAGTTCATGCCTAATAACGTATAAAACGTCATATACAAATATGTTGATACAGTGTATGCAAGGCATATATATAGGTTTGTGGTGGTGGTGTTTATTTATTTAAAAGTTTATCTTTTTTTCAAAGGTCAAAACAGTGTACAATACATATTATATTGTTTCTGTGCATTTCCTAAGAGGGATGCATAGTTCAAGCTCACAAAATCAATCTGTAGTCCATAATGAGTGCTTTTGATGTTGGATTAGGAAGAGTACATACGAGAACTACTTTATGTCTGTGCATACATGCCATAGCAAGTATCTGTAGGGTTTTGGTGGTCAGCAATAAGCTTGTATTGTTTTAATTAATACAATTAATGGACCAGTGTTTTAATTAATAATTAATTAATAAGAATATTTATATACCACTTTTCAACAAGAGTAGTTCACAAAGTTGTTTACATAGATTTAGATTTATTAATTAAAATTAAACGAATAACACTGGATTGGTTTATACCTATAGACCAAAATCCAAAGAACTGCTGTAAGTGTGCCTGTGGTGTTTTTTTATTATTATTTTTTACTTTCTCTGCTTTTGAAAGATCCTTTGGTTTATATTGTGGTTTGGTTGGGCTGATGTTTAGAAAACGGAAGGTCAAAACCTCTTGGGTGCTTGGAAGTAGTAGTGTGGTTCATTAGACCCCAGGCTTGTTTGTATACTTGCCTGAAACCTTCAGGCTGGGACAGACGTCAGAGAAGATAAGTGTTGACTGTTCATCTAAGTGTTTACTGGTTTGGGGCATGATCAGAATTTTTGAATTTCAAAAATGGTATGTCTTGAATGACATCTGGGCATTTAAAGTACTGTATTGTCCCGAGTATAAGACGCACCTGATTATAAGACGCACCCTTAAAGTTTGGTGCTATTAAACAAATTTAATTAAATCACTGGCATTAAATTGCAACAGCCTGATTATAAGACGCGCCCCTAGTTTAAAAACTTAAATTAGGAGAAAAAAGTGAGTCTTATACTCAGACCAATACGGTATATCCTCATAGTTTTCGTTCTGTCCGAGTCCATATAATATTTCTGCTAAAAATTAGTGTATTTTGGAACACAATCCTGTGTGTGTTTACTCAGTTTCATTGTGATCAATGGAGCTTACTCCCAGGAAAGTGTTATAGGGTTGAAGCCTTAGAAAATTGTCCTTGTGTCCATAAAAGGTAGAAGTAGAAAATTATTTATCAGACTGAGATGATCTGGTGACTTGGAAAAAAAATAGCAGGATTTCTCAGGAGAAAAGAAGAACTTCAGGGAGAAGTTCCCAGAAGATTGTACTATTATCGCATCACTGTTAATTACACTGGACAACAAATTTTAACGAAGCTCATGTCCCCAAGTTTAAATTAGTCATTTCTTATAGATTTTGAGGTGCTGAACACGAATATGACAATGAAAATGCAAAATTAGCTATGGTTTGTGAGAGATCTGTAATAGTTCCATCGACATGTATTGGTAAATGCCCGACAGCACGTACAGCACCTGTGTGTGCAATTTGGACTGCTTCTCCTAAACTAGAGCCAAGAGACAGATTTTATTGTCATTTTCGTTTTTGAAATTGTCATCAAAATTAGTAAAGATTAGCTCTTTCCACTTCAGGGCCAATTTCGTGTTGTCCAGTGTTATTTTTCAGTATCTTCATTTGCATGATGTCCCTTTGCATGTAGGTCACTCAGAGAGAGAGAGAGAGAGAATTCTGAAATTCATCCAGTTACTTATATTGCTTAACAGTATCAATTTTGCTGCCAAGAAACTCTGGAGCTATGAACAGAACAGAAAGGAGCCCTAGATTATGCATGTTGGGGCCAACCTTGGCTAGGAATTGGATGTCTTTAATGGACAAATTAAATGGAAGCAAAATAAAATCAGGTGTTCAGAGCTGTACTAGGAACCTTATGTACATGACTAGAGCATCTTTATAATTGCACCCTTAGTGCAAAATTAAAATATTAAACAGGCTGCAGGAATAAGACCACATTATTTTAACACTACTGACTTTATTTTTGTAATGCTTTGAAAGTAAGAAAGATTTATTCAGTTTGTGTATTGGTAACTGGGATAGTACCAAATAAATATTTCAGTTGAGCATAACCTGATTTTGTTTCCTATTACAAACTTGAACATATTCTTAAAATATGTGCAGTATCACTGGTTCGCAGTAAACTGAATTGTACTTGTGGTACAATTTGTGATGTTAACATTCCCAGTGAGCAACACAGGTCTTTGCCCTGAATTGTTTTTCTTTCGAACAATACTATTGGGTTCTTTATGTTATGAACTACCTTCCAGAAACTGTTGTGATATTTTTCGAGCAACTCTTGATGTGAATCAAAGTTATGGAATCTAGGCTGCAAGCATATATTGTTGTGGAATACTTCTGTAGTTGCATTATTTTGTCCTGATTGTGACTTTTTTATGTGCAAATATTTCCCATTTACTTCAGTGAAAACAAATTGTAAAAAGGTATAAGCCTTTTTCAGTTTTTATTAATAACGTGCTGCAAAGTAGTTATTTCAGAACTGTCAGTCAGAGAAGAGTGGCACTTTCAGATTGCAAAACAAATTGTGACCATAATAGTAAGAGAAGGGGGGGGAGGGAAATCCTAATGAGGGTTTCTTATTACTCATTGGAATCTCTGAAAACAATTTTGTTTTTAAAATATGTGTATAGTCTCAGTTGATAGTTCCCATTGTTTAATAGACTTTGCTGTTTTGTTTTCCTGCCTCTAGATCTGTTCAAGCAGGTAGCCAGTCCTACTGGATTCTGTGACCAGCGCCGTCTGGGCCTCCTTCTGCACGATTCTATCCAGATTCCACGGCAGCTGGGTGAAGTGGCTTCTTTTGGTGGCAGTAACATTGAGCCCAGTGTTAGGAGCTGTTTTCAGTTTGTAAGTGTGCTCTTAACTTTTCGCTCTCTATTTTTCAGTTCCAAATGTCGTGCTTATGTGTAGAGTTACGTACAGGAGAAGAAATGTTGGGGAACAGAGTACATTGTCTTAGTGGTGGTGGGAACGAGATGGGTTCACTTCTATCTATATTTATTTAGCTATGTTCATTTTGGCTTTTCAATCCAAATGTGAGTTACAATAAAAACTTAACCGTGAAACCATTTGAAAACACAAAGAAATTAAGCAGTTAAAACAAAATAGTTTAGGAGCATTAGAGTAGCGGGGAAACAACTGAGATTACATCTCAAAAACCTTGCAGAATAAAATTTTTAAAAAAGGCAAAGGAAAGAAATTTTGACTTACTAAAGTCACAGAGGGACTTGTGCATTCCATAAAAAAAAGAGCCAGGACAGAGAATATCCTGATCCTGACAAAGCTCAGTCTAACTTCTTAAAACAGTAAAGTCCATCTTTCAAGAAAGGATATTGCTATCCTGGGGAACCAGCTACAGCTCTTAAAATGTGATCAAGGTGACAGTTGCAAACCTGGTATCGAAGAGAAGTACCAGATTCAGATTATGGTCCAGGAGTGCCCCCAAACTGCATACTTTATCTGTCAAGAGAGAATAATTAAGCATGTGAATGTTTAGACCATGTTCTGTTTATTTGGTTAAACTTTTCATTTGTCAAGTCAGATACACTGTGTTTCACAAATGATAGACTGAAGGAGAAATTACAGATTATGTTAATCACATAGTTTGGGCCTTGCATGCTTTTTTTGTTAAATATCAGCCGGGGAGGAGAGCAACCTGGGTAAGAATTGTAGAAAGGAGATTTTCATCCTTTTCCTCTGCCACTCTCCTAGTCTCAGTAATTCTCCCCCTATCCTAAAACTCTGTTTCTTCTGGGGAAATAACCTTGGGTGATTCTAATCCAGATCAGTACTGCATTGAAGGGAAAGGGTTAACATTTTATTCCACCTCCCACTGCAGTCCTAATCTGGATTAGACACCACCCAACCCTGCTGCTGATATTTAATGAAAAGAAACCAAGCATGCCAAGGCAAAACAAGGGGCAAAGAGGCACCTTTTAAAGTGGTATCCTCTTATATTTAGCAGGAGAGAAAGCAACTGTCCTTCTTCACCTCCACATGGTGTCTTTTTTCCAGTGGTTGTTGCTGGTGTCTCTTCTGCATCTTTTTTAGATTATGAGCTCTTTGGGGACAGGGAACCATTTATTTATTTTGCTGTGCAAACCTCTTTGTGAACTACATTGTGTTCATTCATATTCCACAGAAACGTGGCATATAAATATTCTTAATAATCGTAATGTAGTTTCCCCTGAGTGTGTTTCCGTAGCCATTAAAGCCAAAACTGATTATGAATGGCAACAGTGACTCTGACAGAGTGTGCTTTGATAGCACTGAAGGCAGAGCTCTGCTTTGGAAGCTGAAAATGGTCAATGAACTGAAGGGTCAGAATTAGCATTTCAGAGAAGTAGCCAAAGTTGTCTTTTCATTTTTGCATAACTGTGAAACTGTAATCTTCTCTCTCAAACACTGTGTGTTTAAAAAGAGCAGAGAAGGGTCTGGTTGATGCAAATCACAATAAAGAGTAAAAATGCCTTCTGTCTTGTAATTTGGAGAGAGTGATATGGAAAGAAGAAGCCAAGGCATCATTTGTATCTCTTTAAGTTGTAAATTCCCATTTCAAAAGTTAAATCGCATTGTGAAGGATAAAATACTTTTTGAAGTGATCTGTGAGAAGAAGTTTATATATCCCTTCCATTGAACTCTTCCTGCATGACAATAGGGATGTGAGCGAACTCACCAAACAACACTGATCAATCTCTTGACTGTCTCCAGACTTGCTTAACTTAATCCTGTAGACTTCTTATTCTACAAAGTAAAGCAAATGGTATTCACTTAGCACGGATGGCCATAATTAGTCTTGAGGTTTTTTATATAAAATACATTTTTTTTCTTTTTCCCCAAGTTTTTTTAATGGTGAGTTGGCTCTCCATAACTTGAACATTCAGGTCAATTTGTTTCCTGAAGCTAAATATTGTTTCTTGTCAATTTGCAAGGTTTTTCTTATTAGTCCTACTTTAAATTTTTCTTTCTATTCCCCCCCCCCCCCAATCACATACTGTTTTGCTCAAATGTGTTATGACAATAGTCTACAGAGGGTGTGTTATAGTTTTATATACCGGTACCTAGAGGCAGACTCCTGGGGAAAGCAGCAGTACCACCTATTATCAGCCTAACCAATCAATGTTAAAATCTGAAGACCTTACAGTTTTAAACTGGCTAATAAATTGAATTTTGTATGTATTTCAGTTTCATTTCCAGATCATGTATTCAGAAAAAAAATGAATGTAACCATGCAAAAGTGTATATTTTGAGCAGCCCAATCCTGCGCAAGTATGCATGGCTGGCCTAAAGGGGCTGGCTGCTACATCCAGTGCAGTTCCCAGGCTGCGCCGGCATGGCCCAGGATCATCTCGGGGGGAAAAGGGAATGTTTGTCCCCTTCCCCTGGTATAAGCAGGGCAGGGCCCAATGGGCCTCCTCGGATGCATGGCAGCTCTGGAACTGGCGTGCATCCAGGGAGGCTGTGGAATGCCAGCCCGGGCTGCGACAGGGCTTGGACTATCGCCGCCGATATCCCTGCCCCCCTCCCTCACCACCCTTGCCCGCCCTCCCCCCCACCTCCGCGCCTACCGGCACGGGACCTATGACAACTGGCGTTGAGTCCCGTGGCTCAGTAAGCGTGCTGGCCTCTTTGCCTGCGCAGCTTAATCTAAAGGAACCGTAAAATTTGTGACTCCTTAGGCCGGCGCGGAGCCATCCTATCTTACACAGGATTGCACTGTAAGATTCAGGGGCGTACGCTGAGTGGTGCCCTGGTGCGGAGGGCCCCAGGGCGCAAGGGCGGGAGGTGGTGCGGGGGGGCGGGAGGCTCCGGAGAGCGGGAAAAATTTGAATTTTTCCCGCTTTTTAGGGCTGATTTTCGGCGATTTTAAGGGGTTTTTAAAGGGGTTTTTAAAGTATGTATGCTTTGCGGCACTTAACTTGTATAGGAGCCTCCAGCGAAGCGATCGGCTGACTCTCTCCAGCGACGACGTTCTCTTCCAGGGGCGCAGATCGGCGATCTGAGATCGCTCCTCTGCAGCCCATGACTCGAACTGCTCATCGTAAGCTCTTCCTTTGAGTTCACGCATGCGTGAATGGCTGTTTGCTATGCGCATGCGCAAACTCAAAGGAAGAGCTTACGATGAGCAGTTCGAGTCATGGGCTGCAGAGGAGCGATCTCAGATCGCCGATCTGCGCCCCTGGAAGAGAACGTCGTCGCTGGAGAGAGTCAGCCGATCGCTTCGCTGGAGGCTCCTATACAAGTTAAGTGCCGCAAAGCATACATACTTTAAAAACCCCTTTAAAAACCCCTTAAAATCGCCGAAAATCGGCCCAAAAAATCGGCAAAAAATCGGCAAAAAATTAGCATAGTTTATGCTAATTAGTTTTGGGGCGGGGCGGGGAGGACCGGGCCCCACCCGCAAAATCGGCTGGGTACGCCACTGGTACGCCACTACAAGCTAGGCTTCAGCAGTACGTGGACCGAGAACTACCGGATGTACAAGCTGGGTTTCGAAGAGGCAGAGGAACTAGAGATCAAATTGCCAACATGCGCTGGATCATGGAGAAAGCACGAGAGTTCCAAAAAAACACCTACTTCTGCTTCATTGACTACGCAAAAGCCTTTGATTGTGTGGATCACAACAAACTGTGGCAAGTTCTTAAAGAGATGGGGATACCAGACCACCTTACCTGTCTCCTGAGAAACCTGTATGCGGGTCAAGAAGCAACAGTTCGAACCGGCCATGGAACAACTGATTGGTTCAAAATTGGGAAGGGAGTACGGCAAGGCTGTATATTATCACCCTGCCTATTTAACTTATATGCAGAGTACATTATGAGAAATGCAGGGCTGAATGAATCGCAAGCTGGAATCAAGATTGCCGGGAGAAACATCAACAACCTCAGATATGCAGACGATACCACTCTAATGGCAGAAAGTGAAGAAGAACTAAAGAGCCTCTTGATGAGAGTGAAAGAGGAGAGTGCAAAAGTTGGCTTGAAACTCAACATTAATAAAACTAAGATCATGGCATCTGGTCCCATCAATTCCTGGCAAATAGAAGGGGCAGAAATGGAAGCAGTAACAGATTTTACTTTTTTGGGTTCCAAGATCACTGCAGACGGAGACAGCAGCCATGAAATTAAAAGACGCTTACTCCTTGGAAGGAAAGCTATGGCAAATTTAGATAGCATAATAAAAAGCAAAGATATCACCATACCAACAAAAGTTCGTATAGTCAGGGCGATGGTGTTCCCAGTAGCAATGTATGGTTGCGAGAGCTGGACCATAAGGAAGGCTGAGCGCCGAAGAATAGATGCTTTTGAACTGTGGTGCTGGAGAAGACTCCTGAGAGTCCCTTGGACTGCTAGGAGATCAAATCAGTCAATCCTAAATGAAGTCAACCCTGACTGTTCCCTGGAAGGACAGGTACTAAGGCTGAAACTCAAATATTTTGGCCACCTAATGCGAAGAGAGGACTCTCTGGAGAAGACTCTGATGCTGGGAAAGACTGAAGGCAAAAGGAGAAGGGGAAGGCCAAGGATGAGATGGTTAGACAGCATCACCGATGCAACGAACATGAAAATGAGCGAACTCAGGAAGATAGTGGAGGATAGGAAGGCCTGGCGGGATATGGTTCATGGGATCACGAAGGGTCGGACACGACTTAACGACTGAACAACAACAACAACAACACGCCACTGGTAAGATTGTCATTTCATGTTAAAGTACTGTTGCCCTTTGTACAAATGGTAACATGAAAGGTGTGTGCAGATTATCTTAAATTTGGGAAATAGCTTGACAAAACATTATAAAGCACCATAAAAGAATCCAATTCTCTGTTATTGTTGGTTGCAACAGTACTGATGTGCAGCAGTGTTATGGAAATGAGGGTGTGGGGAAGAGTGCACTGAGGAGCAGCTTCATGAGTGATTTGCTGACTTCATTCTTGGTCTCTCTGACTGCCATGGTTTATATGTAGTCTAGCCATTCCTCATCCTCATTTACAAGAAGCTAATGCGTACTCTGGGATGCCTTCAGGAGGTATGCTTCAGGAATGCCTTATCCCTACCCTTTCAGGATCGTGAGCATCAAGCAATTTGTTTTTAGAGGTCATTGAAACTGTCCTGCCAGCTCCTTTCCTAAAGATTTTAATGGACAAGGATTCACTTAGGGGAGGCACCTTGAATTATCACCAGAAGTAAACAGGCATGTGTGCAACTGATAAAGCACAGGACTTATATGTTCTCAACAATATACTGTACTCTTGCCGGGAGATCTGGAGGCAGTGATCTTTTTTCTTTCTTTAACAAACACTGATGTCCCCATCAATTTATTTAAATCATTTGTGCTCTGCTCTTCAGCCAAGAAGACTTTCAAAGTGGCTTACATAATTTCAAACAATGAGCTCATTGCAACAAAAAAGTTGTCTCACTGGCTTTTTGTTCTCCTTTTTGAAAGGCAATTGGTGGTCCAGTAGTCTCTGTGGGAGGCATAGTTCATCTGGAAAAGCACCAGTCTCTAGGATATTTAGGGAAGTTGGAGCTGCAGTCAGTCAGTTACCCCTGGATGAGACTGCCATCTCTGGCCCTTTTCAGGCTTCTAATCTGGTTTGGAGACCTGCTTCTAACATCTAGAGGCCAACAAGAGAGTGGTGTTATACTGTACACTTCTTAATGGATCATGATGTTTTATTTAACTGTTGGGAAGACCCTGATGAACAGTCAAGGGATAGCTCAACTCAGTTGGGCCGCTGCTCCGGCGGCTGCACTGGTGACTGCACTGGCTACCAATTTGTTTCCGGGCCCAATTCAAAGTACTCGTTTTGACCGTTAAAGCCCTATAGTGCTGTCGCCTTTGGAGGTGGGAGGGGCGGCAGCAAGAAACGGGGCCTTCTCAGTAGTGGCACTGACCTTACAGAATTCTCTCCTCTTAGTTTACGAACTGCTCCATCCTTAGGGGCCTTCTGGTGGGGCCTGAAGACATGTCTTTTTAAACCAGTCCTCTGAGCTGCTGCCTAGTTTAGGGCACAATCCAAACCTACTTAGGCCGCCGTTGTAAACAGCGGCCCAGCGAAAACGGGAGGCCCCAGAATGGAAAGGGGATTCAAGTCCCCTTTGAATTCCCCTTTTGGAGGAGATTTGAATCCCCTTTCCGTTCTGGGGTCTCTCGTTTTCCCTGGGCCGCTGATTATAACGGCGGCCTAAGTAGGTTTGGATTGTGCCCTTAGAGATTTATAGACCAAGCTCTTTTAGAAGCTTAGTTGCTCTTGATTTTGTGTTTTTATTGTTTTTGGATTCTATCAGGGTATTAGGAGTTTTATATAGTCATTGTTTTTATGAATTGTATGTATTTTGGATTTTGTTAGCCGCCTTGGTTCCTCCTATGTGGGAGAGGGGCGAGATAGAAATTCAATAAATGAATGAATAAATAAAATAATGTTGAGCTGGTTCTGCTCATTTCTCCCCAGACCATTCAGAGGTTGAGGACCAACTCGGTGTTATGTTAAATGCATAGTTTGGCTGTGAGCGAGCGAGCTTCAGTAGTAGCATTGGTGGCAACTTTCCTCCTGAGGTATATAGCAGCATCTGGGAAGGGCACTTCCATCAGGACCATGGCACAAACTAAGGGTTTAATCTTCCTTCCACATAGTCCAAATCCTTGTGGCTATTACTCTAGTTTTTAAGAACATGCATACAGTATTCAATTATACATTTAACGTAACGGGTAGCTTGGGCCTGAACGTAGGAGATGCATATTTGCCATTTGGAAATTATCGTACAATGGTCAGTTATTTAATATCTACATAAAGCTGCTGGGTGAAGTTCTTTTGAAGTTGGTGACGTATCATTACTTTCTCACTGGTAAGAAGTTAATGGCACATTCAGGAATGCATTTAGGAGTTATACTTCAATAGTGCCCTATTCCTACCCTTCCAGGATGATGAGTCTTAAACCAGTACCTGGAGGTGGTGCTGAGGCAAATGGATGGGGGCGAGTGATGCTGAATCTAGACAAGCCAGAGGAATATAGACAGGATATCATGCTAGTAGGAAGTGAGTTCAGTATGCTTATGTTTGAGGGTTTTGTCTCCCTGGCTGAATAGGGTTTGCAGTCTTTCTGTTGGACCCATTTTGCTACTTGATAAAGAGGATTCATTTTTTTTCTCTCTTATATCTCAAATACCAACTGCATCTTTGTGGAAACCAAGAACCCTGCTACTGTCCTGCACTGTGCTTTGTATAAGCCTGTCCTGGAAGACAGTTAAAAGGTGCAGCTGATATGGAGTGGTCTATAGCCTCCCTCCATGCAAGGAGAAGAACACACTCAACTTCTTTGCAACAGATGGACTGTCTCCTGGTGAACATTTCACTTAGCTGCACTTAAGTTTCCAAACCCATTTGGAAGTGTATGTTTAGTCAGTACACTCTCTTTTACAGCCCTCCCTTCCTTTGGGATGATCCAGAAATGCCCTGTTTGTAATCGTCGCTATAAGGGAGGTGACAACCAGTGAGAAGTAGAATAGTGTAATTTGCAGTCATGACAGAGCACAAGAGCCGGCAGCAACTGCATATCAGAATCTATGCTCCCAGCCCCTGTAGGTTAGGTACCCTGGCAACAACCTTGTCTGTCATGCACAGCAGCACAGAAATGTGATGTTTACTGTACCAGGAGATAAGGACGGGGGGGGGGGGGGGGAGGAATCTCCCTGGTCTTTGTTTGAAATGTAAGTCCTTGAGAGTGGTGGGGGGACAGACATCTTGTTCTATCTACATGCATGTACTTGAAGCCCTGGTGCTTGTAGGAGTCTCTTTAAACAGCAGCAAAATGCTTCCCACTCCTACAAGTGCATTCTTTGTCCTAAAGAATGAGGGGTTTGTTCTTACTTTGGCTGCAGTTTTGAAGTTGTTTTTCTTCCCACAAGCTTGAAGACTTTTTTTTTAACAGGTTACCAATGTTAAAAAGAGGTGCAAAGAGGAACTTGTGAGAAAAGGCTACTTAGTATGAAACGGAGAACACTAGAATTTGTTTGTTTGTTCATTTATTTAGTTCTGTTTTTTCCTCACCTTGTCTCAAGCTCATAAGAAAAAAAAATACAATAAAAAGAGAAAATGCTTTTAATATACACATTGTGTAGAAACTGAAGCGTTACCACTGTGCTGCTTCAACCGGGGCTGCTGCTAGCCAGCCCAGCTAGGCGGTTCTGGAAAGTGTTCAGGTTCTGAGTTGTCCACAATTGTAAGGCAGCTACTATTTTATTTTTTCACATTTTTATACCGCCCTTCCTCCAAGGAGCTCAGAGTAGTGTACATATTTCCTCCCCTCCTTTTTGTCCTCACAACAACCCTGTGAGGTAGGTGGGGCTGAGAGGGAATTCTGAACGCCTGCATTGTTCAAACTTGATACACAGAAGGTGTTCTAGATTGATCTTAACCTTGGACATATGTAGAGCACAAGCTATTACGGGTCAAATACAGTCTCTATATATGCGAATTCACTACTTGCAAATTCGCTTATCCACGAGGGGCAGAATTGCTACCTACCTCTCCACCTATTCATTACCTATTCATGACCTCATTATCTGTGGAGGGAGGGCATTAGTGCTGGGCCATTAATTAATCTTGTTTTTCCTGTCCTTGTTTTTGGGGTTCATTTGCAGACTCCTTGTTTTTAGCCTTTGTTGTTCTTCCAATAGCAGCTCTCTGCAGATCCTTCTATGCAGATCGTTTTTTGTGATAGCACTTTGCAGATCCCTCACATGGGCTCCTCCTAATACTGTTCTCTCTTGCAATCACCAAAACTTCACAAAGTGTGGAGTTGTGGAGCAAACTCCACAAAGTTTGCACTCCAGAAGTGTGAAGTGCAAACAAAGTGAAGTGCAAACAAGTGAAGACTGCAAGCAGCCAGGAGGCTACAAACAACAAAGGCTGAAAACAACAAGGAGGCTTCGAACAAGGAGTTCGGGGAGTTGCTCTCTAGCCCTAAGATTGCCCAGTTTCCCTTCCTGGCAGGGCTTTTGTGCTTACTGTATTTTAGAAATGGAAATTAGATGCTAGAGCATGGGTGTAAATGTGTTGCTTGCCATCCATTCCCATAAGGCTTCTGAGTTGTGCATAGCTCAGTTGGTAGAGCATGTTTTGCACACAGAAAATCCTGACTTCAGTCCCTGGCATCTCCAGTTAAACGGAACTTGGTAGGGGGCTGGGAAAGTCTCTCTCTCTCTCTCTCGTGTCTTTGGGCTATGTATGCACCTATAGCGATCTGCTGCACCCCACAAAAATGCAAATGAAGGGGAAGAGTAAAGGCACACAGCCTGTGCTTCTGACCTTCCCATGCAGCCTCTTATTACCAGCAGAGTATGCACTGACTGCATCGGGGGGGGGGGGGGGGGCGCAGATGGCCTTTGAGAGGTAAGTAAGAATAGTTTTTATTTACCTTCTCGTAAGTTCCACACCACACCACACCCTAGAGTCGGACACGACTGGACTTAATTGTCAGGGGTCACCTTTACCTTTTAAAGTTCTGCCCGCCAATGAGTTTCCTTGGATCTACACCAACTATTTAGCTGGTGTAAATCCCAGGAGCCTCAGAAAACATGTCAGGCCAGGGAAAGGTTTTGCGACTGCTGTTGAGGTCCACCCTCAAACCTGCCCCCCTGCCCCTTTGCCTGTTCCAGCATGGCCTGGGTGAGCCATTGGTGCGTGTGGGGCCTGTAGCCATTTGCACCAGCAGTCCCATAGCACACTACAGCGGCATGCCATTTGCGATGCTGCACTGGGGCTTATGGTGCTGGATTGCAAGATGCGCTGCCGTAAGCCCAAGATTGAATTGGGCTGTGAGATAGGTAACATATCATCACCAACGTGGCTGTCAGGAGAAGAATGAATATTATAGTAGTTAGTTTCTTGTGTCATGTAGTTTGAAACTTTCAGTGTCGGTTGTGCATCATAAAGCCTTTTTCATGATTGACCCTTAGCTAGTCTGTTTATTCCAATCTACGCATATTTGAACGTGGAAGGGATCACAATATATTAATATAGAATTGAGAACAGAAAAAAGATTTTATGACTAAAGAATGTAGACAAACCAGCTAGGACTGAATTGTTCCAATTGATGATCTACTAAAAGAATTTAGTCCTTAAAATCTTGAATGAGAAAAATGTGAGGTAAATGAGTCCCAACTACTTTGTGTTTATATTTTTTGAATACAGAAATAAATGGATCTTTAAAGCATTACCTAAAGTTACAGTAAATATTCAGTTTTCCTCTCCCGATGCTTCTTTGGCAATATGATTACCAAAAAACAGGTGCCTGAAATTTTGTAAATGTGAATATCAGCCATAACAAATTGTTGTTCGTAAACTGGGAGAGACATAATGAATTTTGTGTTACAATTTGCAGTTGTACTGCTGGCAGCTGTATAGAAATGTGTAGATGGAGGGGGAAAAAAATTCTTTGCAGTTTTCTTTTACTTTTGAATATATTCTGTTGGAACACAGACTTTTCCCTCATGTGAAATCCTCTGCTACTGCTGGGCTGGATTTAGAGATTATTAAAGGAATTGTAATAGCAGCTCAGGGAACAGTCAAGAACTGTCTGTCCTGTACTGCATGACCCTGACGAGGTTTTCTCAATGTGGCTTTAAATCTTCATGTAATGTACTTCAGTACTAGTTTTGGTGCATTTTAATGCCATTAATCTCCTCAAACAGGAGAGATTGTGCCTAGTGGTAAGATAGACAGCTATCAGGACTACTAGCAATCAAGAGAATTAAGACGGATATTGTGGATATAACAGGCTGGGTTTCATCCATGTAACATATTTTTCTGTAAATTAGAAGCAACTACAAGAGGATAGGTTAATGCTCTGAGCTGTTCATTCTTATTCTGTCTACAGCACCCACTGCAGCATTTCAACTACACACTCCACATTTTTTCACACCAGTAGCATTTAAAGGGATCTTTTGTGTATAAGGTTAATTACTACTGAGATCTTCTGAATCTTGTACCTTACATGACCAGATTTCATTTTCCTTTCCTGAGAAAGGAAAAAGGTTCTATCCCAGCTCTCTATCTGATGTGCTAGCTAGTTCCTGTGTGCAGAGGTGGATAACTTTAAAAAAAAAAATGATTCCCCCCACCAGCTGTCTAAAGTGGTGCAGTCCTGCAAGGACTCTACCTTGTGACATTGCTGAACGTGTCTGTAGATCAGCCCTAAAAGAGAGGTATCATGCAATAGGAGGAGCAGTCAGGTCCTCTTAACCTCTCTCTCTCTCTCTCTCTCTCTCTCTGCCTGCATATAGGATGGATAGAGAATAACATACTCCATCATTGGATTATCATTGTAGTTTTTTATTATCATTGTAGTTACTTTTCTGTAACTTTTTTTTTAGCTTTATGTATGCCTGTATAAATGTGAAGAAGGCCAATCGAGCGCTCAGGATCATTAAAAAAAGAGATTGAGAATAAAACAGCCAATATCATTATGCCATTGCAGAAATTGATGGTAAGGCCACATTTGGAGTATTGTGTCCACTTCTGGTCGCTACATCTCAAAAAGGATATAGTGGAACTAGAAAGGTGCAGAAGAGAGCGACCAAAATGAATAGCAGGCTGGAACACCTCCTTTACAAGGAAACACTACAGTGTTTGGGGCTTTTCAGACTTGAAAGAAGGAGCCTGAGGGGGGACATGATTGAGACATAAAATTATGCATGAGATGGAGTGACTGGATACACAGAAGTTCTTTTGACTAGACTAGATGGGCCTTTGTCCTGATCCAGCAGGGCTCTTCTTACGTTCTTATATGATGTCAGTGGATAAGATCAGAGACTCTTTGGTCCCTGGGGCCGAACTGAGAACAGGTGAAATGCTGCTTAATAGTGGAAGCGGCTGCAATAGAAACTTTAAAAAGAAAAAAAGCTTTGAACCTGGTAGTCCCTACACGTGTCACTGGAGCATGGCGGCGGGCGGCCGTCACCTCCGCTCCAGGAGAAGGCCTCAGAGCATCTGCCCCGGGCGGAGGTCCGCGGCCTTCTGACGAGGCCCGATGCGGCGATGTCATTTATTAGCTTTTTCGCGCCTGCGCAGAACGTTTGAGGGCAAAAGGGCAGCCCTTGCCCTCAGAAACAGTCTGCGCATGCGCAAAAAAGCTAAAAGTGCACGTATCGACGCACTAGGCCTTCGCCAGAAGGCCCAGGACAGCTGGCGGAGGAGGATGCCTTAGAGCCGGCAGCAGCGGGGCACGGAGGTACGACGCGGAAAATTTGGGGGCATTAGGGCGGCGCGTGCGCCCTCGCTTTAGGGCGACGCGCGCCCTAGTGACGCTACTGTCCCCCATATATTCCTGTTGCGTTGTTGACTTGCACTCACAAAAAACAAATGTTGCAGCAGAGTGTTAATTGCAGGATGTTTCAGGTATGCTCATTTGTAACTATTCTTGAACTTTATGGTGTGTTTTTTAATATTTTATTGTGCTTTTGCAAGCCATTGCAAGAACGCCTTGGGTTGGTTAGTAGAGTATTTAAATTTGAGAAACTGATAAATAATGAATGTGGTGGTAAAGGATGGTTCTTAAAGAACAAGCGAACTAGAATTGTGGTTTGAGTACCAGAAAGTTAAAGCTGGCTCATTAGACAAAGGAAAGTAAGAAAAGGTTGTATATTCATATATCTACTGCTCTACTGAAAGGTTGATGAGAATATCAGTATTTTGCTGTCAACAAAGTCATAATAAGAATCCTTTGTTCTTGAAAAAAAATACTGCCAGAGGTTCTGTAATATTGTGTGTTCCATTTTAAACTCTGGATCCTCAATGTGCACCTTTCCGAAGGGTTTCCTGAATTAGCATATAAAATAGATAGCAGTAACAAAGACCGCCTTCTCTTCAGTCAGACTGATGCAGTGTGTTAGGTCAAAGTTCATGAAATTCATTATTCAGAACATTATGGGTTATTTTCTTTCCCCAAGGAAGGCGTTTCCATTTTCTCTCTTCAGTTATTGGTACAAAAATTAAAATTATGGCGAATGGCATCAGAAAAACAACAACTCTAATTTTAAACAACCCTTTGTTCATCATTCTCTGCCGTACTTTCTGTCTTTATACAAATGTAGAGATTTTTTTCCCCAAATAAAGTTGTTGACAGTTCTTGACAGTTCAGCATTATTGACCACAGTTCACCACATGCTATGGGTTTTTAAACCACCAATCACATAACCAATTCACATTGACAATCTGAGGATTTAAATAAAGGGAAAAGATACAGAGTAGTTGACACTTCAGGCTGAGCATGCTGGGTAAAAACGTTAACATCCTTTTAGCTGTACTATTTATTTAGAGAACTTTTCAGGAAAGTCTGTAAGGCCATAAAACATTAAATCAGAATGGAGGCAGATAGCAACAAAAGGGGAAAGACTTTCGGAGAGCAAAGAGAGCCTGGAAGAAGCGTGCAGGTTGCAAATGAGGTTGTAAGCATCTTAGTAAAGAGGAAATGGAACTGCTTTTGCAAAACTATTACTGAATACAGAGTAGGAGAGAAGTTAAGTAGTCTTTGTATAGTCTCATAGGAATTTAGTCTCCCTGGAAAAAAAAGGAGTCTCATCATGGATGCACATCATTGTGGGTGATAAAGGGAATATGAGCCATGTCAGAAGCATCACCTTCAGCACTGAAAGAGCCAAAAAGTGGTTTCAAGGACAGTGAGAAAATAGGTTCCTCTGAGCTGATCTCAAGAACAGACAGTGCTGATACCATGACAGGAGAAAGGAGACCCCAAAAGAATACTTGTGTCACAAGTGGGGGGGATTCGACATCTTAATGTATATTTAATGAATACGCAGAGCTGGAATCTTTCCAATGGCAGAGCGACGCATTAGGAGCCATGGAGAGTGTTCCATAACTTGTGTGTGCCTTGTCAGGCTAATGGGAGGTGGGTGGGGTTCATTTGCAGGGAGAGAATAAGTGACTAGTTGGGAGTACTTAATTTCCTTGCCTGACTCTTTCCTACAAATGCCATCCCATGCAGTTTTTTAGCTGTTTGTGTGGTATTTATTTTATTTTTTCACATTTTTATACTACCCTTCCTCCAAGGATCTCAGGGTGGTTTACACGGTTCCTTCCCTCCTTTTGTCCTCACAACAACCCTACCCTGTGAGGTAGGTGAGACTGAGAGATGGTGACTGGCCCAAGTTTTTTCCACCAGTCTCGGCAGAGAAAGTACAGTCAATCATGGGGGGGAAAAAAGCTTATGGAGAGGTGAGATTTGTAGGGAAGAATTAGTGGATGTGGGAAGAGTGAAGCACCCTACCTGATTGGTTCTTCCCTTAAAATGCCTTTCTATGCCCACATTTGCATTTCTTTAGCAAATGTGATGTTCTGTCCCCAAGTGAAGATAAGCAGAGGAAAGACAATGGACTAGAAAGATCTTCATAGATCTTAATAGAAAGATGATGGGTTGGAAGAAGAGATTACCTAAATCCTTGAATATCTCCCCCTTCTCTCATAGGCTAATAACAAGCCTGAAATTGAAGCAGCCCTGTTTCTGGATTGGATGAGACTTGAACCACAGTCAATGGTGTGGCTGCCGGTGTTGCATAGAGTGGCTGCTGCTGAAACCGCCAAACACCAAGCCAAGTGCAACATTTGCAAGGAATGTCCAATTATTGGATTCAGGTACAACACTTTATCCACAGGATATCCTCCTAATGCTCTTGTGCTCTGATTTCATGCTAAATTCAAGTAGAGAATGCTTCCGTTAAATGTTGTTTTAATCATTGGGGGAAGAAGTATTGCATAATGCTACTATGTTTTGTGGCGGTCCTTAAGAGCATTAAACCCAGTTTCTTCTAGCATACACAGGTGTATGAAGAGAGTGCTATTCATTTATTAGCAGGCTTCTTTTTTCCTCACTTTCTAAAGGCAGCTTCCTTAACTAAAATACTTGTATATTACTTGCTGTATGTTCCCTCTATTCTCTAAAAGCAATGATGTTGTTTGAAGTGTTTGAAGGTTACAAGCCATAAGCAAGCTCCTGGTTTTAGAAGTAGGTTTTCTCTGTGCCAGGTGCAGGGGAGTGGCAGCAGGAAACAGGTTATCTTGTTGGCTGTGTGCTCCCTGAGGCATCTGGTGGGGCCACTGTGTGATACAGGAAGCTGGACTAGATGGGCCTTTGGCCTGATCCAGCAGGGCTCTTCTTATGTTCTTTAAGTGTATCTCCTATGTCCAAAATTGCATCTTTCCAAAATTTTGTAAAACATGTACTGTACCTGTAAAGTTACCGGAATACAAAAATCTAGACTTTCCAGAAAAAAAATACAGGTGGGCCCCCATATCCGCTGGGGATATGTTCCAGGCCCCTCCGTGGATACTTGAAACCGTGGATAAGAGCAAACACCCCCTCCATGGTTTCCTGAGGGGCCCCCCACCCTGCCTCCCCTGCAGGCAGGCATGCTTGCCCCCCCCAGCTCTTATTTTTCTTTCAGCAAGCTTTGTTTCTTCCTTAAAACAAACAAAGAAGCAGCCTCCATTGCAGGCAAGTAGAACGAGACTAAGTCCTAGAGAGGCTCTGAAAGGTTTCTGTTAACCTTGCAGAGCCTCTCTAGTACTTAGTCTCGTTCTACTTGCCTGTAATAAGCAGCCTGCTTCTCCTGTTTCTTTAAGGAAGAAATGAAGCTTACTGGGAAAAAAGTAAAAGCCTGGGGGGGTCCCCACGATCCGTGGATAACTGAAACCGTGGATAGCGAATCAGTGGATATGGGGGCCCACCTGTACTTACTATGAATGGAATAAAACTCTGTTAAGCTGCAAAATCTAATCATTTGTTTAGAATGAATCTACTCGGCATCTATTATCTATAACTCCTCATAACAATCATCTTTACCCAAGAATCTAAAATGTTGTTGACATATTCAGACATCTGGATCAACAGCATGGTTACTATAGCAATGAATAACTCACTGTGTTGCAAAATAGCTTTGGATTGGTACGGCTGTTGAGAATCCACTTAACGGTTAAGTAAATACTTGCTTTCAATTATGCATAGGTTTGTTTTATCACTTTGTCTTCTAATAACTGCTTTGTATGGTCTGGGTGCTCTTTATGCACATGGTTTTCTTTGCCTTGGTATTTATCCTCCTGTGCATCATGCTGTTGACAAAGAGCTTTTTGGAATTCTCTCTTTAAAGCTCAGTTAGATGACTGTGGGTGGGGTGCATTCACATAAAAACGTCATCATTTTGTTTGTTTTCAAGACAGACACTGGATGACCTTAAGTGGAAATGCAATGAGCAAAGTTATGAAAGGATGGCTTCCTTCTTGCTGATTTTTCAAGTTCATGTAAAGGGTTAAAATGTAAAAATGAAACTATGGTTTGTTTAAGTATTGGTTTTCTCTATAAATGAATTGCTTTTTCTTTCAATTACTTTATTCTTATACCGTAATTTCCATAGTATGAATTCATGTTACCAAATATAGCCATTTTCCTTGACCATTAGGTGGCTCTCTTTGTCACCTCATTGTGATTATCCATATGCATTCTGATCTTTTGAATGATACATATGAATATACGAATCTGTCATACCGTATCAGACCAGTGATCCATTTAGCCCAGGGGTTCTCAACCTTTGTTGCCAGGTGTACCACCTGTCACGGTTAAATTTCTGAAGTACCACCTGCTCCAATAAATAAATAGATTTGTAAATACTTGCACTTGCACTAATTCACACTGTGAATACTGTAGTAGTAATAGTAGTAGGTGTGTGTGTGTGTGTGTGTGTGTGTGCGCGCACACACACACACACACACACACACACACACACACACACAGAGCAGTTCAATTTGAAGCACTGATTTTTAAGAACCCCCCAAGACCCAACAAATGTATAATGCAGCCTTGCAGATTTTTAAAGAAAGCCCCAACAATCTCTCAAAGTATAATGCAGCCACAACAATCTTTATAAACATAATGCAAAAGCCCAAACAGTCTTTATGTGTATATTGATTTAGTTGTTAATTATTGATGTGGAGTAGGGAAGGGGAGGCAGCAACATGTAGGGCAGTAAAGCAAAGGGACTTCTAAAACCTTTTTAACCCCACGCCCACCCCATTACCGTTGTTAAGTTTCAAACCTTATTCAAGTCGAATTAACAGGAAGCAGGAACTGGAACTCCTTCCTGTTAATTCAGCCAAGCCTCTCTATCATTCAGTCAGCTTGTCTGCTTCTGTGCTAGTTAAAGCACAGAAGCACATGTTTTTATTAAAGCAAGACACAGGCTAGAAACAAAACCTTCCCACCCTGCTACCTGAGTTCCTTTTACCTAGGCATGTCAGATATTAACTGGAGGTTTCTGCATGTAAACATGGCTTGGAATAGTTTTTTTCCAAAATTATTAAAAGCTTTTCTAAGTAGGAATCGAACCTGGACTACAGTGGTGAAAGTGCCAGATTCTGACCAATAAGAGGGACAGATAGAAGAATTTCTCTGGTTTCCAATGTGTTCAGAAATCAAGGACAAAGATTGACCCTGAGTTTCAATGACCTGTTGAATCATCCATGAGATTGGAATGTATTTGAATGCCTGGAAGGAACTGACTGAAGAAAGTCACCTTGCATCAGACAAATTGGTCAGCTGATTTATCAGAGCCTTTAACAGGATATCCATTTAACAGGATATTTCAGATGTCACCTTTTGCACCTCCAGTTTACTATTCTGTAAAATTATAATCTTGTGGAAAAGGGGTACAGTCAATCTGTATTTAAAAAAACCCATTTGAAAAAAAAAATGAGGTTAAGATCAGCCTCCCTATGTAAACCACCTTGAGCCTACAAGAAAAAGGTGGTATATGAATACTGTAAATCAGCCGTTCTTAAAGGGCCTTCGTGAGGTCTGTCAGCAGCTGCCGTCTCCCATCCAGGCTGAGGTCCGAACCAAGGCAGATTCTGCTTAGCTTCTTCAGTCAGGGCACTGACTCAACCTCCAGACCACACCTCCTGCCCTTAGGATGGGCAGCGCAATCCTGTGTAAGTATACACGGCTGGCCTAAAGGGCCAGCCGCTGCATCCTATCCGGATTGTGGCCTGCCCCGGGGCTGCTAGACCGCACCTCGGGAGAAGGAGACTTCATTCACTTCCCAAGATGTAAGCAGCCTATGGGCCTCCTCAGATGTACATTCAGGCCTGGTGTACATTCAGGGAGGCCGTGTAAGGCTGAACCAGCCTGGAAATGGGCATAGGATATCGGAGGAGCGCGCTGTCGATATCCCCGCCCCCCGCCCCGTGAAAGGGGGGCAGTTACTCTTCCTCTGCTAAATATAAGAGGAGCACCAATTGAAAAAGTGCCTCTTGCCCAGTTAGCAGTTAATCTCCCTAGTTTTGTCCTCCAGGTAGCGACCAAGGCTATAGGGGCAGGAGGTCTGGTTTAGTTGGCAGAGTGGCTGCCTCATATACCTGAAGGATGGCAGTTCAAGACGCCCACAAGTATCCGTGTGCTGTCGACACGCCACTGACGAGCTGCAGATTGTGAGAGAAAGCTGCAGCTGGCACTCTCAGTAGGAGTCAGGGTTGCCATCAGTCGAAGCACGGGAGAGAGAGGCCGGACTGTGAAGGAAACCACCTGGATCGAAGGGTTCTATGAAAGACTAGAACATTTGTATTATTGTAAAAAACCCTTTGTGAGTTTAGCTAGCCTGCCTATGTAAACTGCCTTTGAATTAAAGTCAAAGGAGAAATCGGATGATAAAGAAAAGGCAGTATATAAATACTGGTGATGGTTGTTGTTATAGGAGGTGTAGAGGCGAATTAGGGTGGTTGGTCATGACACAGTTTCCCTGTCCAGGTATTCTGCCCAGCAGTCTACAGGTTTTGAGTGTCTCTTCCTGAGGCAGGATAGGGATTCTATTGGTGTACTGCCCATCTTGTTGCCCAAGAGTTTCCCTAGCTGAGCTGCCTGGGGTGGTCTCAGAGATACTTTTGGAGTGTCTCAGTTCCTTTGTGCTGGGCTGTACCCTGAATTTGTACAGTGAAGCCCCCAAGAACAGTATGGCTCAGAATGTCAAACCAAAGAGTGGTTTGCTGAAGTGAGTGACTAATTCCAAAAGTGAAAAAAAAGGTACAATATTAATGATTCTGGTGAGTTAAACTAGTGATGAAAGAAAGAAGGGCCCTCAGGAAGGGAGTGTATACTTTCTGTACCACTAATATTTTATTTATTAAAGATTTTTTACCCCACCTTTCTCCTGACAGGGCAATCAAGGTGGCAACTAGTGCAACTAGGTTGTGAGAATCCACAACTCAGTGCAAAGTGTTGCAAAAGCATTCTCCAACAGTAGTTGTATTTTGGAGCTATGAAAATCTATCAACTTGATAAATACTTGTCCCAGTAGTCAAAGAGATAGGGAGATAGGAAAAGTGAGTGTGTGTAGGCTATCAGTTACAAAGAATCACAGTATTTTTAGGCCTCAAAATGAGCTGCTCCTTGAAAGAAAGTCTTAGGTTGAAAGACCTAAGAGTAACTACAACTCTTGTTTTTCTTCAAGTTCTAAATACATGCTAATAAACCTCTTAAACTGAGATCGTGTATTTCAATGTGCTTATTTTGAAACGTTTACTCAAATGTTGCTGTTGTATAGCTAACAAGAATAAGATTCTCCTGTGCTAAATCTAAACATTCTAAAACGTGTATTTTTCTTCCAGGTACAGGAGCTTAAAGCACTTTAACTATGACATCTGCCAAAGCTGCTTCTTTTCTGGCCGAGTTGCAAAAGGTCATAAGATGCACTACCCAATGGTAGAATACTGTACACCGGTAAGTAACTATCTTGGTCTCCCCTAATACAGATTCCTGGGAAGAAGGCAGAAGAACACTTCAGTTTTTTGTTGAACGTAGTGGAGAATTGTATGTTTGGGGTGTGCTTTTGTAATTAAATCATCCTGTTTATGTTTGGTCGTTCAAGCATCCATCTTGCAATACTCAGTGAGAAATAACAGTAATAATTCAAAACTGTTTACTAGTTCTTTCTTAAATGTCACTATATCAAAATATTTATTTATTTATTTATTTTTCCACATTTTTATACCGCCCTTCCTCCAAGGAACTCAGAGTGGTGTACATATTTCCTCCCCTCCTTTTTGTCCTCACAACAACCCTGTGAGGTAGGTGGGGCTGAGAGATAGTGACTGGCCCAAGGTCACCCAGGAAACTTCGTTTCTGAGCAGGGATTTGAACCTGGATCTTCCAGGTCTAAGTCCGACTCCCAAACCACTACACCATCCTGGCTGTATGCTCATGAGCTCTATGTTCAGTACTATGTAATTAACAGAGCAATCCTGCCTAACTATCCGGCGGGCGGCTCAGACCACCCACCGGGTTCTGTTCTCGCTCTGGGCCAATCGAGATTGGCCCGGAGGTCTACTCGAGGGAAGGAAACATTTGTCCCCTTCCCCCAGTGTAGCGCGGCCCAGCCCCAATGGGGCCTCCTTGGATTTCCGCCAGGTATTTAGCTAGCAGAAGTAAGAGGAGGCCGTGTAAAGGCCACACTGGCCCGGGAGGGGACGAGGATATGGTGGCCGCCATCCCCGCCACCTCCCGGCCCGAATCCACCAACCCCTGGCCTCCCTCGCTGCCCGGACCGCCCCCGTGCCCGCTGGGGGATCTCGTACCTCCTCCAGCGGCTGCATGGACGAACCAGCAGCAAAGTAAAGGCTGCCAGCCTTGTACCGGCAGCCCTTACTCACGAGTCATCGCGAGCGTGCTTTATGGCATGTTCGTGACAGCTTCCAGCAGCAGAGTGCTCACTCCGCCGCCAGATTGTTAGTTAGAATTGTGCCGTAATTCTATGTATTCTACAGAAAGCCTAGGGTTCTTTCAAAATATACATGCATCTTAATGTTGATGAGAGAGATTAACTCACAAGTGTGAGATTAACTCACAAGTACACAAGTGAGAGTCACTTTTCCACTGTAGCTGGCTTGAAGATTCTGTCTACCGTAATTAAGGTAAAGGTAAAGATGACCCCTGACAATTAAGTCCAGTCGTGTCCGACTCTAGGGTGTGGTGCTCATCCCCATTTCAAAGCTGAAGAGCCAGCGTTATCCGAAGTCGCCTCCGTGGTCATGTGGCCGGCATGACTCTCCTTGCCGCAGCGCATAGCATGTGGCTGGAACACAGAGCACTGTTTACCTTCCCGCAAGCGGTACCTATTTATCTACTCACATTAACATGCTTTGAAACTGCTAGGTTGGCAGGAGCTGGCCAAGCAACGAGAGCTCACCCCGTCGCAGATTCGAACTGCCGACCTTTCGATCGACAGCTCATGGTTCAGCGGTATTTAATATACAGTACTGTGATTTTGACATGAGGTAGGGTGTGCTGGCTTTATATTAGTCAGCTTTTATTATAAAATAAATTTTTATACACATCCACTGAATCTACTTATTCTGCGTTTGGGGGTTATATGTCATCGGACAATACTGTGATTTTGTACAAGTCAAGAAGGTATGAGAGACATACCTAAGTATGCAATGTAGTGAAATAGGTTGCTAGGGGAAGTTGAATCTACCTTCCCAGATGATTTATTATGAGATATACTGCCCAATCCTAACAAACATTTCAGCGCCAATGCAACCATGCCAGTCAGGCACACATTGTATCCTGCAGTGGGGAAGCAGTCATGGAGGCATCCTTAAGGTAAGGGAACCAATGTTTCCTTACTTCGAGGATGCATTGCAGCTGCATCAGCACTGGAAAGTTGGTTAGGATTGGGCTGATAGTCTCTGCGTAGTCTACGTGCTGTGGGGGAAAAAAAGTTTGCCACTTACATGTTATGGGAAACATCATGCACACACACCCATGTGCAAATCTGTATCCACTTTTTCCCATAATGTCTGAATCAGCTTATTGTCATGTTCAGAAATGTGTGTATTCCCAGTTAAAGCTTCATCTGTAATGTACATTGTATGCTGTAATTTGATCTGTTATCAGAAGAAATTGCAGGGCTTGACTTTTTTTGTGAGCATAGTAGTATGTGAAGTCTAAGTAATCTGAAGAATGCTGGGGTGTCCCTAAAGGTCATATTTGGAGTCTGTTGTTGTATGGAAGGACTTGCTGAAGATGTTTTTAATTTTCGGGGACCATGTAATACTATGATTCTACCATACTTTCTCATGTTTGACTTGAAGCGTTTCTGACATGTTATGCTATCACGTAGTATTAGCACTTTCTAGGTCCACTGTTACTGCGCATGTGACCTCTATTAGTAAGAATCAGAGGCACGCACCAGCTTTTTATCAGTTTTCAAATGATTTATCCTTTCCTGCTCTTTCACCTCAGCTAAGAGAATGACTGCATTGTACATATCTGAGGAAGGGTGTAGTACAGGCATGTCTGAACAACTATTGTGTCTTGGAAACTGAAAGAGAAAATTGTTCATCTTCAAAGACATAAAGTGCATTAGCACTATTCTCTCATCTGTAATTGGAAAGGGGTGGATCACATTAGACTGGCAATTGTTTCTACTTGCCTCTTCCTGACAAATGAACAAAGTCTTCAATAAAAACTAATGTAATATATAGAGCAGCATAAATTTAGTAAATGTTGTTCTATTGTTTCTTTCCTGCTAACAAGAGCAATTAGAAACTTAAGAATCTTCCAGTCCTGATAAATAATATAGTAAACATGTTATAGAATGTAATGAGTATACAGAAAGGGATTCATGGCAATAAATATGGGAAGAGATCCTTCTGCTCCTCCTCTCTCTTCAAATGTACTCCTACAATGGCTCAGCAAGTCCCCATACTGTGCAAAATGGGCTTTTTGAAGTTGACTTATCCTGGTGATCTACGTACCGCGTACAGAACTATGAGTCACCAAAGGCTTGTAAACTGGAATTTTGAGTTTTGAAATAATATGTGACCCATGATCTAGAGGCACGTTTTCACAATCTGGTGTCTTTCCCACAATCATGGTACTGGACTTCTGTTGCTCATATTTGAACATAACAAATTATGAGTCAAATATTGTAAAAGTGTAAGATGTTACTAACTGTTCCTTGATATCTGCAATGTTCATGAATATGCTATGCACACTGTATTACCAAATCCAATGGGCCGCTGCTTTACAATGGGTTAATTTTCGATCAAATCAATTTACAATGGACTCTCCTTAGTAAAACAAGCTTCACTATACAATGTTATTTACTTTACGATGTGCTCACGCACCAACAGGACTTCGATTGCCACCAACAGGCCCTCATAGATGATAGATAAGCAGATCAGCAATATAAATGCAAATGTTTGGTAGTATCTCAGTCACAGCCCAATCCTATGTAACTCTTGCACTGGTGTAACAGTAGATCCGCCGGTGTAAGAGCACTTATGCCAGTGTAATGTGCTGTACGCCGACGGATGCAGGGTGGACACCAGCGTAACCCCCTTCGGATGCCACCATGCGCAGTTCGGATGCAGAACGGATGCCAGCACAACTCTGCTGGCACAGGGGGCATTCTGGGGGCATTTGTACACCCTCAGAATGCCCCCTGTGCTGGCGGAGTTGCACAGGCGTCCGTTCCACATCCTAACTGCACATGTGAGGTGTCTGAAGGGGGTTATGCTGGTGTCCGTCAGCGTACAGCAAATTACACTGGCATAAGTGCTCTTACACCAGAGGATCTACTGTTACATCAGTGCAAGAGTTACTCCGGATTGCGCCTTCAATAGCAGTGTTTTTAACGTGGCTATGTGTATGGAGTGAAGGATACAGCCTTGTCATTTGTGTATTATAATTACAACATTGTGTAAACTGATAACCGTGGCCCAAAGAGTGCGGTAGGCACTTTTTAAATCACTTCTTAGAGAGGGAAATAGCTCAGTTCTGTGGCATAAACTTCAGAGGTCTTTGAATTGCCAAAAATAATGCATTATTTGATACACATTACAATATTTTCAAAATACAATAGTGTCTCCAAATGGATTATCATCGTAAAGCTGGGGTTTCCTATATGCTAATTCCTGGCAAAGCAAATGGTCTTTGATTCTAAAACAAGTTGCCCCTGAGCTTGTAATTCGTGGCAATAAAGTACTTCTTTGAGGATGGGGCAGTTCACTGGTGGCAAGAGGTAAGTAAAATTGTTTGGATGAGGATGACCATTCCCTATGATTTTATGCCGGAAACACTGGGTAGTGAAGTGATACCATTGCAATGTTGCTTTCAGACTACTTCAGGAGAAGATGTTCGTGACTTTGCCAAGGTTTTGAAAAACAAATTCAGAACAAAAAGATACTTTGCAAAGCACCCAAGAATGGGCTACCTGCCTGTACAAACGGTGTTGGAGGGAGACAACATGGAAACGTGAGTAAAGCAAAATAAATAGTATCTCATTTGATAAGCTCTTTAAGCTCCCCAGTTGGCACCTGCTCCCTTTACTTCCTAACTGCATTCAGCCTCTTTCATTTCTTTCATTTTTGTTTATTTTGGTTGAAAGGAAAACACAAGCTGACGTTTCAATTGCCATTCCCCTTATCTTTTCTCACCTGCTAACCCTCCAATAATTTAAACTTCAATTAGCAGAAGAAAAATGCCTGCTGTCTCATTGATTGCCTTAAAAGCCTTTAAAATGGATGGGTATAATTTGGGAATGAGGAAGAAGGTGGAATTCTGACATCTTGTCTTCATATGGAAACATCTTTTCTCTGTGTGTGTTTTAGTTTAAATTTACAGTTCCCCATATTTCTTTCCATGTAGGTAGTCACAAAAGAATTTCTTCAAAATCTATGATTCATTGAATGTTTCTTTCCTTTATCTTTCTTTATCAGTCAGTAGAAATCTCATTTTGAATGGCAATTGGACTACAGCTTGTTAACTCTCTCTCTCTCCCTCTCTCTCTTTCTCATATTTTATTTCTCACATTTTCAGCTGCTTTCCATGGACATTCATGTTGGTCTATTGGATTTTCTGGTTTTTGGATTTTTCTTTTTAACTTTCTGTAATTATTTTGCTGCTAAGTTTTTTCTGCCTCTCTCTTCACCTCCTCATTTTTTGTCTTGCAGTCCTGTTACTCTGATCAACTTCTGGCCAGTAGATTCTGCGTGAGTACTTTTGCCAAAGTGTGCTACTATTGCTGCTGCTGCTGCTGCTGCTGCTGCTGCATTCCTTCACTTTTTTTGTTCCAGTTTTGTTTTTAAGTTCTGTTGGGTTTGTTTTTTTTAACATACGTTCATTTCCCTCCTCCTTTACCCCTTCCTTGTCAAATTTTCTGAAAAAGGAAAACAGAAATGTATTCCATATCAATGGAATGGTATATCAGCAGGGTTCCTTACACTTCATGAAATGTGTACACAATATAGTTTTTCTCTCTCGTGTTTTTTTTTTTTTTTGAAGTCATGGAACTTAACCCCTCTTTAGTGGCTGCAATATATTTGAATTACAGAGCTTTGGTTGTATAATCCTCCTCCTTGAATGTGGAAATGTGCAAGATAAATGCTTGAATTTCTGCATAAAAATAAGCACCTTTGGTTGGAAAACAAGCATCCTTCCAACAAATGAGCATTGAAAAAATATGTGCATTTTAGGAGGAAAAACATCAAAGATAGTATTGATCTTGTATTTAAGGTCATTACACAATAATACAGTATATAAAAGTTCAAAGACAGTATTGATTGTATATTTAAGGACATTATACTGTCACTGAATTGGATAAATAACTGCAAAGCCAGAGTTTCTAACTATTGTAAGTACGAAGATAATGTATTGAGATATGATTGAGAATCAAAATGTTTTTCCACCAATGTGATAAGTTTGTGCATGACTGATCCCAAGTTAGGCATTTCTAAGTCTTTTTTGTTGCAATGGAGAGTTGCACTAACAAAGCACTGAAATCTATGGGACTTTAAAATTTTTTAATTTATAGTGGAATCATGTCTAAAGTATCCGTTTCAGGAGCAAATGCTATTATTTATCAACTGAGAACCTTTATTTATTTAGGATCATAAGAATTCGCTGACACGTTACTGCAGTAATAACTGATATGAATAACTATCGGCTTGGCATCTGGTGCTAACATTGTAACTTTGAATGTACTCTTAATTATTTGTTTGTGCTACTTATAGCCCAATCCTATCCTTCTCCCCCACTGGTACAGCCATTGGGGGAGAGCAGAATGGGAGACTTTGGAAGGGAAAGGGGATTTAAATCCTCTTTGCCTTCTAAAGCCTCCCGTTCTGCCCTCCCTCACTGGCTGCAGCAGTGGGGGAGAGGGATAAGATTGGGCTGTTAATTCTCATGCCTGCTAAATATTAGTGAAGAAGGAAGCCTAATATTATGAATACTACTAAAATGGTTCTGAAAAGTGTAGCCTCTTTTGCTTGCGATATGAATGATTACTAAAATAATTACTAATTTTTTTAATTAAAACCAAATAAATGATGGTATGATGACATAATTTTCAGTTTGTTTATACAGTAAAGCAGTGGTTCCCAAACGTGTTAGCACTGGGACCCACTTTTTAAAACGACACACTATCGGGACCCACCTAGCTTTATGAGACTTTAAAAAAAAAAGTAGATCTCGAAAGAAACAATATTTATTTATTTATTTACAAGTAATATTGTATTTATTTATTTAAATATTAAAAAAAAAACCTTGATCCATTTCTTGTGATGAGGCAGCCCTAATGAATAGCCTCAAGGCTTGAGGGACTTAGGGCGCAATCCTATCCAATTTATGCCACCAGTGTAACCAGCGGTGGAGCAAGAACGGGAGGCCCCAGAACGGAAAGGGGATTCAAATCCCCTTTGAATTCCCCTTTTGGCCTCCCGTTCTTGCTGCACCGCTGGTTACACCGATGGCATAAGTTGGATAGGATTGCGCTGTTAGTTATGTGACCCAATCTTCTTCACCTGCCCCCACTACCTATCATTGACAGACTTGGGGAAAAAGTACCAGAAAAATCATCTCCCTATATTTACACAAGCTTGCAAACTGCAGAAGCTCAGCTCTTTGCTCCTTGAGTTTTGGATAACCTCAGGATTTGAAGCAGTTATCTGCAGTGATGTAGACTTGAGTCTATTGACTCGGACTCAAGTCGCATCAATGACTTGACTTGGCGATTGTAAAAGACTCGACTTGAGACTTGGAGCCTTTTATGACAAGTCGAATTTTATTCAGGTTTAAACCAGTTTTCCCCATTAAATAGATAGGGACTCGCAACTCACAACCAAAGACTAGGGACTTGACATGAGACTTGGAGTCAGTGACTTGATCCACATTCCTGATTATCTGATCTTTCCATCACCCTTGTTTTCATTGGAGGCTCTGCTCGTGACCCACCAGAAATCGGGTCACAACCCACCAGCTTCACAATTTCCTTTTTTCAAGCTCTGTGTGGGACAGAGGAAGGTTGGATGGACACCTGAGCCACCGCTTGTTGAATGATTGACTGCCATGTAGACTTTACATTGCCTCCCCTATACTTGTCCAGTTCTCCTTCTAAATTTAGAGAAGGTGTCTACAGTTTGAACTATGGATCAAATATTTATTTATAGTTGAGAGAATGGAAGGTGTTCCTATGGCCGTGATGGCAAACCTATGACACGCATGTCACTGGTGACACGTGGGATCGCGTGACACGCCAGTGCTTCCCCCAGGGCCCCGACACACCTTATGTTTTCGCAAAAGTTTTACAGGCTTGTCTTGAACATTTAGGGCAGGGATTTTGGCAGACCTCTTTCAAATTATTATCTAGTAAAACTCAGCAACAAAAAAGTTACTAATTGATGTTAAAATAAAATGCAATGCGTTCTATAGTTTTCAGTTCAGTTCAATTCAAAATTACTATTAAAAGTAGCAATAGTCAAAGTATTACTGAAAGTTCAGGGGAGAGGGGTAGGCAACACATCAACAGAGTCAAGTTAGGCATTTTCAAAAATTTTGACACACCAAGCCCAAATGGTTCGCCATCACTGTCCTATGGCATCAGAACAAATGACCAGAGTAACCATCTCTGGATGTAGCTGAGGACATGATCATGTATTTGACATGTAGACATGTAAACTTTGTATATGAATGAAGTTGTGGTTAATGTATGCATATATACATAGTTGGTTACAAAGATAATGGACATACATATATATCCATGCACACAAATATTAAATATATTGGCCATCCACTTTTTTCAGAAGGCTTAACCTGAAATTTCATTGGCTTAATTTTTGTTGTTAACTGCTCTGGGCCACTTCACATGTTGCAGTAGAAGCCAGTGTACTTGCTCTTAGATCATAAAGTGAGGCAACTACATATCTTCAGTTTCTTTTCATCTGCAGAACACTTCTCAGATGTTGTGGGGAATTGCAGTTGATCCTAGTTCCCCAACACATTCCTATGTTGTGCATAGATGAGTGGCATGTACAATGCAATCCAGTACATGTCTACTCAAAACTAAGACCCACTATGATGAGTTGAACTTACTCTTGGGTAAGAGTGCATACAATTGCAATCTCTGTAATGCTCTCAATAAAAGTGAGGGGGGGGAATGGGGCCAAGATTCATTGTTTTCAAGGGAGGAGGAGAGATGTGAGCCAACTGCTCATATAAAAGATTGTAATTCAGCATAATTAGATGTGTCTGAAACCCTGTAGCAGAAAGTATCTTCAAATATTTTATTAGTACTGCATTTATGGTATACATTTATGGTATACATAATCTTGCTGGACATCTGACTTCATGCACATCCTGTACTGTCTTGTAATATTCTGCACTTGTTTGAGTTCTACAGGAAAGGTATTGTAATGGTTGGACATTGATGGCACTTGAAGGGTCCAAAGTTTAAAAGCTGGAAGTATGAAACAGTAGCAAGGCCTAAAGATAAATAGCTTCAGGGCTCTTCTGCTGATGTAGCCACAATATTAGTTTCAGGCTAGGAAAAGCATCATAAAACAAAGAAACCTAGAAAAGAAAAACCCAAGTGATAAGCTGGAAATCATGGTGGGGCTGACTAAGCATTTACAGAGAAGATCCACGCTCACTACAGAAAATAAGGATCTACAGAGCAACAGCTGGAGAGTTGTAAAGGGCACTGTAAAATGTTCAGCATAGTCATAGGAGCCTTCGTGTTTGTTTCCAGTTTTTGCCAAGAGATTTTTGGAATTTCATTAAGCAACATAGGTTCTTTTGGGCTTTGATTTCTGAAGGCTTGACATCTGGTGCTTCATAAAGTTTTCAATTTGAGAGTACATGCCTTGTCATGTCTGTGGAATGCCTTGCCACAGGACGTTTTGATGGTACCTGGCCTAGATGCCATTAAAAGGGGATTGGACAGATTTATGGAGGAAAAGATCATCACAGGTTACAGTTATCATGATTTGTATGCAACCTCTGGGTTTTAGAGGTAGCCTTTCTCTGAATGCCAGATGCAAGGGAGTGGCAACAGTTACCTTGTCTTGTGTGCTCCCAGAGGCATCTGGTGGACCACCGTGAGATATAGGAAGCTGGACTAGATGGACCTTTGACCTGATCCAGCAAGGCTCTTCTTATGTCAGAGATGTCTTTAATTCCTCTTTTTGTTCCAGTAAACACACACATCTTCTGGAACTTTTACTCTTCTTTCCGGTCATATGAAAAAAATATTTCTAGCATTTGCAAAACTACTATTTGCAGTAGCTGGTTGAAATCCTCTTGGTTTCCATTCTGATCATAGAATGCTCATGAATGCGCCTGAAGATCGCTGTTTTGCAGCGATCCGAAGATCGGGGAGGCCTGCAGAGTCGCACAGGACTCCCCGAAGCTCCCTCAAACCCCAGTAAGCATGCTGTCCCCGCTCCCTCAAACCCCAGTAAGCATGCTGTCCCCGCCCCTCAAATCCCCTTTGAATTCCCCTTTTGGAGGGGATTTGAATCCCCTTTCCGTTCTGGGGCTTCCCGTTCTCGCTGCACCGCTGGTTACACCGGTGGCATAAGTTGGATAGGATTGAGCAGAGCTCATCCGGTGTGGCATAAGTTGGATAGGATTGCGCTGTAAGTGTGTTTAGGATTGCAATCCTAGTCAGGCAGACAGGCAGTCCCAGTCACTGTATCCTGTGCGCTGGATGCTGAAAGTGCAAAAGAGAGCAACTAAAATGATTAGTGGGCTGGGGCACCTCTTTTATGAGGAAAGGCTACAGCTCTTGGGGCTCTTCAGTCTAGAACAGAGGTCTCCCAATCTGTGGTACGCAGACCACTAGTGGTACGAAGACCACAGGGTGCATGCGGGCTGCCAATGCCCAAGATGGTGGCCACAATCTTGGCCTTGTGGCACTGCGTCGGAGCCTGAAAAGCGGCACCTCAAACTCTGCCAAGTGGCAGAGCTCGAGCATGCAGGCTCTAAGCACAGGGAATGGCCCTCCCTTGTACCGTACCTTGCCTTTGTGAGCTTTGGTGTGGCCGCAAACCTGGAAGTAAGTGCCAATGACGTCATTGGCACTTACTTCCTGTGGTATGCAGCTAGCCAGAGACCTGCAAAGGTGGTGTGCGAGTCGAAAAGTTTGGGAACCTTTTGGTCTAGAAAAAAGGCACCTGAGAGGGGACATGATTGAGACATAAAATTATGTGTGAAATGGAGAGAGTGGATAGAGACAAGTTATTTTCCCTCTCAGCAATACAAAGGTGGGAGAATTAGAACACACAAAATAAAATATTTCTTTCTTTACCCAGACTGTAATTAATCTGTGGAACTCCTTGCCACAGGATGTGGTGATGGCACCTGGTCTGGATGCCTTTAAAAGGGGATTAGACAGATTTATGAAGGAAAAGTCCATCACAGGTTACAAGCCATGATGGGTATAAGCAACCGCCTGGTTTTAGTAGTAGGCTATCTCTTAATGCCAGATGCAAGGGAGTGGCGACAGGGTACGTGTATGTTGTTGTGTGCTCCCTGAGGCATCTGTTGGGCCACTGTGAGATACAGGAAGCTGGACTATATGGGCCTTTGGCCTGATACAGCAGGGCTCTTCTTATGTTCTTATGATGAGAGACCAAGGCAGATGTCCAAAGGGCAGTGCAGGACACCACTTTTTATGTATGGGTGTCAGTCAGACTTTGCCTCTGGGCTTGGAAACTTGGGGTTACCTGAACCACTTGAATTTCTTGCTCTTGGGAATCAGGTAGACTTGACAGTCCAATGAACTGGTTCAAAGCTAGTCTTCGTTTACCAGTCTATTGAGCACGAAGAAGGTCAACAACAAGAACAATGGCGCACTAATGGCTGCTTGCTTGGACTGACTAAGTGGCCTCTTCAGGATGCTGAGCTCCATACAAGAGCCTCCTAGATGATAGGAAGGTCCAAAATCTGTAGGGGAAAAAATAGGGGGAAATCGGGGGGGGGGGTTCCCCCAATCAGGGTTTTTGTACCACACCCACATCATGCACAAGTAGTGGCAATCCTAATCCAGAGATTTGCAAGACCATTAGTGCCCTCATAGAGCTCTCCCTCTTTCATCTCTGCGGGAGGTGGGACTCCATGCAAGTATCTTCTTCCCTTTCCTCTAATTATCCCTTTGGGGGATGTCTCAGTAGAATGGCTGACATAGGTTTGTAGACTTTATACATTTGTTGCGTGGGAGGTGGCATGCTTCAGGAAACTGAAGAATATTTCTTGATGAACTATGATACTGTAGACAGGAAATGCATCTTAGAAAAGAAGAAAGCAAAACAAGCTAAACATAATACAAACAACAGTGTTCATAAGGAAGTGTAGAAATGAATTAATAAAAGGCAGGTAGTTATATACTGTAATGAAAATTCCTATCTATATGAAAATGTTTTTGAATAAACTCTTCACACCAACCTTGGCCTTTCGTATCTGTGTGTTCAGAAAAATCCCAAGACCACTGAAAGGGTCCTGTAAGACTCAAGCTGCTTTTGTCGTTTGCATTTTTTTCCCAGATAGCTTAAGGAAGCAGGCAGATCACATACATTGCAACTCCAACCTGCTGTTTCTTAGACTCCGTATGACCTACCAGTATGAGGCCAATAATACTGCCGTGTGTATTCTCTATCAAAGGAATATTGCTTGTGTGATTAACCGGTGTTTTCTGCCTTATTATAGGCCTGCCTCGTCCCCTCAGCTTTCACATGATGATACTCATTCACGCATTGAACATTATGCTAGCAGGTATGCGAATAGCTGGTTAGGCAAATCTTTCTTTTAAATATCTTTTTAAGCATCATCATCATCATCATCCCCATACAAGCTTTAAGAAATTAATGCTGCAATCCTATTCACAATTAGCAAGAAGTAAGTTCTGTTGAACTCAATGGGATTTACTCTTGAGTAAAATTGGATTGTATTGTAAGCTAGGGTCATTCTGAAATCCTAGAGTGCATGGTTTATGTGTCTACTAACTTCTCCTAATCAACTTGTCAACTTGCATGCAGAATGACTACACAAAACTGACTTAAAATAGGAAATGCCAAAGCATGCTTTTGCTTATATTTACTATTCAGGTTCTTCATGTTCTTCTTTCCAGAGATATGATTCAAGGGAATCCTGCAGTAACCATGTACTACAAAACTACAGTGACTTTCCATGTCTTCAGTGTTTCAATATATGAGTAATAAATGATACAGCTTAATAATTCAGCTTCTGTATATTTTAGGAAAAATATATTTCCCTGCTCTGAAGAGCCATCACATGATGCAATAATTCACATTTTTTAAGACGACTCATCATAGCAGCAGTAGAGTCCTGGCTGAGTTCTAATCTTGACTTTTTTTGCCAAGCGGGAAAATTGAGGGTGTGGGCATAGTTAAGTAAGAAAAAAAGGATATTTTAATCTATATTCAAATGGAAAAAAGTTGAATTGAGCTGTTCTACATGTCCTATGTTTTGAGCAGCAGTTGATCAACGTACAGTCCAACGTAATAACTAGTGGCAAATGAAAGATCATGTGAGGGCTACAGCTCCAGGATCTCTTGTGCTGATCATCATTTCTCTTTACATATGCAGAAGCTCTTTTCAAGAGGCAGAATATACATTATAGCAAAGCTCAAAGTATTTTTCCTTCTCTTTAGGCTAGCAGAAATGGAGAACACCAATGGAACGTACCTGAACGATAGCATTTCTCCTAATGAGAGCATGTAAGTGTGCCATCGCTATGAAACGATGGGAAACATTATTTTGTGTCTCTGCTTCTGAAGCTGCAATCATATCCACACTTACTGGGAGTAAGCCCCATTGACTATAATGGAACTTACTTCTGAGTAGACATGTATAGGCTTGGGATGTCAATCTCTCTAGGTTTATAAATTACAGTGGGTAAAAGTGTTATATATATAGATATATTGATATATAGATATTGATATATTAAAACATAAAACAATACATATTTCATAAAGTTATAGCAAGCACGAAGCAATACATCCTACTAGCATACTATTCACTATTTTCTACATATAATATCCAACTAAGCCAAAATAAAATCCACGTTCTATTCATTAAATCCGCATATCATCACATCGTTCTTCTCTCTCTCTCTCTTAAAAAATCGATAAATGGTTTCCAGTTATTCACGAAAAGGTTAACTGATTTTTCCTTAATTAAAATTGTAAGTTTATCCATTTCAGCATAGTCCAAAACATTCAGCCACCAATCTTCCAGCAAAGATATCTCCGAATTCTTCCAATATTGTGCATATAAAATTCTTGCTGCAGCTATCATATATAAAAATTTTTGAAATTTTTCACCTACATGATCATCCCTCATACCCAACAAAAAGGTTTCTGGTTTCATTTGAACCTTAATCTTTAAAATCAACTCAATCTGTTTATGAATCTGAGTCCAATACTTCTTTGCTTGGGGGCATGTCCACCACATATGGTAAAAAGTTCCTTCTTGCTTTCTACATTTCAAACATCTATTCGTCACCTTCTCATACATTTTTGCTAATTTGCTTGGAGTTATATACCATCTATACATCATTTTATACATATTTTCTTTAATATTAACATTTAACGTAAATTTCAACTGTTTTAACCATAGTTGTTCCCATTGGTCCATTACTGCCAAGCAGTAATGTCAAAAACTTGTTAAGATCATGATTTTCAGTACCATCTTTTTTTTCTTTTAAGATTGCCATCATAGGCAAAAAATAACAGAGTATTCTCACTTTTATGCACTTTGTCCTGCTGGGCTTCAGCACTTGTACCTACCTATATATAGGCTTACCAGATCATCGACCGGGACGGAGCGATCTACCCTTAAGGGGCGGGGCGCGGGGGGGCCAGAACGCGTCGCATTCTCCCCCCCCCGCGCCCCGCCCCTTAAGGGTAGATCGCTCCATCCTGGTCGACGATCTGGTAAGCCTACCTATATAACTCGTGTAAAAGTAGAAAAAATTATGTCCTAAAATTGACCCTAAAAACCTGGGTCGACTTATACATGAGATTTCTAAGAACAGCTGCTTGGTGAGGGGAGGGAGGGGACCGGGCTGAGAAGCAGGACGCATGGGGGTGGGTAAAAAAAGGAGCCATTTTACCTTGTTCTGAAGCAGCAGAAACGGAGCTTTTCTCCAAACAGGAAGAAAGGTGAGGGAGCTTATGGGAGTTGTAGGCTTTGTGAGGAGTACAGTACTGTACTTCCATAGCAGCAGCCCTCACAAAGACTACAACTCCCACAAGCTTCTTCACCTTTCTTCCTGTTTGGAGAAGAGCTCCGTTTCTACTGCAAACAAGGTAAAATGGCTTCAGTTTCTCCTCCCCCCCCCAAAAAAAAAACACTTTTGTTGCTGCCTCAGAACAATTACTGGTAAGTCGTTTTGAAAGAATTTCACACACCCCTACGTTTTACCCTCGACTTATCCATGGGTGAGATGAAAATCCATGATTTCTGCTTAAAACTTGCCCTCGACATATCCATGAGATCGACTTATACTAGAGTATGTATGGGTACGCACAAGTTAGCAAATCTAGGCTGCTAGTCATCCATGTTCTACGGTTTCAAGGTAAGGGCAAAGAACTGTGAGTGATGACTAATTTATAGCTAACCATGCAGTACTCATTAATTAATTAGTGGCCATAGGCTGTGAATTCTAAAGTCCATGTATACAAGAGATTTTTTCATTTTTATTTGAAACAGTATTTTTAAAAAGATTGATAATTATAATTTGAATTTCTAGTGCAATTTACACCTCTAAAAACAAATTGAAAATTGGCAGACCTTGAGAAAATATTTATTTTGTTTTTATTTAAAATTGTTAACATTTTAAGAATCTGGTTTTTGCCACAGATACTCCAGCATGTAGCCATGTAGAGTGAACAGATACACATATAGCCAAATTAAAATCCCAGATACAAGCAAGTGATAAAGTTTCAGCAGTCAAGAGATAAGGATTTGGGTGCCAAGCCTTTTATTTATTTGAATTTTAACACAACCAGGCACTGGAAATGAACCTTGGGCTGAATTACAAAAGTGTATTATATGGTACATATATCTTAGTATTACTATCAGATGCACATTCCCAGAGCCCAATCCTATCCTTTGCACCCCCCGCTGATGCAGCAGCGCCAAAATGGCAGCCGCTACATCCTGTGCAGTGGGAGGGGGGACCAGGAGGCTTTTGCAGGGAAAGGGGATGTTTAATCCCCTTACTCCTGCATAAGCTTCATGGCCCGCAATGGGTAGCGTAAGTCCGAGGGGAGAGAAAAGGGGCGGGGAGGCTGCAGGGGCGGGGGATAGGATCCAGCGCAGGCCTTCTGTGACAGATCCTCCACCTCCTGCAGCCTCCTCACCCCCCCCCCGTTACGCCCCTTCCCCTCCCCATTATGCCCTCACCCCTCCTTCCTGCCGGCTTACCTTTCCCAGCGCATTACCTTTCCCAGTCGGGGGCCTTCCTGCCAGCATCTCCCAGCAATATGCTGATCAGTGCGCTGTCAGGGAGGCTTTTGTAACTGGCTCTGATGGCTTTATGGCAGTCAAGGCCAGTGCGAGAGGCACACTGCCATTGGGCGGTGCGTTTAGGATTAGGCTGCCAGTAGCTGTAAATGGAGGTTCTGCAACATATCCCCAGTCTCTTTCCTATTTTTGCTACCCCTATGTAAAATTCCTAAAGATATGCAAACTCGGTGACCAGATGTACATCACCACAGACATAATCAGTGTAATTCTGTCGCACTAGTTATTTTCTCCACAATTTTAATCTTTATTGTTGTATTATGTTAAAATAGCCTGTGTATAACATTTTCATTTAATCTAATAATAATAAAAGGTGCACAAAAATACAATGTTCCATAAACCTTTGCTAAACTAATTTACACAACAAGCAAAAGGAAAAACATTAAGATGCTGGCTGTAATGCAAGACAATACATTAATGATATGGTGGTGTATACAGGCCGTAACCTTCATAATAAAGGTGCAGAATGAAGGGCACAATGTTTCTAGGGCAGGTGTTCACAACTGACTGCCGTTTCTTCCATCTTGATTTCATCACTGTTTCATCCACATCACTGTTGTTACAAATCATGAGTGGAAGCTTCGCATTGCACAAAGGGCAGGTGTTTGTCATTACATCTGAATTGGGCCATTGTGTTGTTGAGGCACATTTACCTCTTGGTGCCTTTTGGTGCTCAAAAATTTGGAGACGGGACCCTGAAAATCTCAACCTAGAAGACAGATTACTGGGATAGTAAATTGAAGCAAGAGATGGAAAACTTAAGCTGCAGCAGCAACAAGGGAGACAGTTCCTAGGACCTCAATTTGGCACATTACCGCCTTCATTTCCCTAGGTAGGGGATTTCCCTACCTTTCTGTGTAGTTGACTCAACTCATCCATGCTTCCTTCTCTCCCTCTTTCTTCAGACAGACTATACTAAGCAGTTTATTAGGACATGGTTTGGCCCCTTTGGTGACATACCTCTTGCCTGGAGTAAGCCATCTAATCTGGCTGGAACTCAGCCAGAATGTTTCAAGTGAAACATTTATCATCAATGGAGCTGAACTGTTTGCTCATAAACCGTTTAACACATTCAGCTTGAGTCCCTTGTTTCTGCCAGCAGCCAGGAGCAACAACAGGGATGGGAATTTCCCTCTGCCGTGGTTCTGTGCCCATTGTGCCAAAGTGTGGGCAAAGCAGTTCACTGGGTTGGCATTTGAGGATAGTTTTGTTTTGTTTTGCACTGTCTCATTCTTTGCTATGATAAAGAAAACTCTTGGTGGTCTTCTCACTTTCCCCTTCTTCTTTTTTTAAACCTAAAAGAGATGATGAGCATTTGCTAATCCAGCACTACTGCCAAAGTCTGAATCAGGAATCCCCACTCAGTCAGCCTAGAAGTCCTGCACAGATTCTGATTTCTTTGGAGAGTGAAGAAAGAGGTGAGCTAGAGAGAATTCTAGCAGACCTGGAGGAAGAAAACAGGTGGGTTTTACTTTGGTACTGCTTCCATGCCTACATTTATATAAAACATGCCTGCTGTAGGATTTAAATACATTTAACATGCATGATTGAATACATTTAAAACATGCATGCTGTAGCATTTAAAGTATTGAAATATAAGTTGTCTTGCACCTGTTCAATGTCCCACATACAACTTCCTTCTTTTTAGAAGAAATGAGAGAGATTAAAAAGTTCATATATATAAACCCATTTGTCATGCTCAATACAGTGGCGAATAAACACTATTGGGTTTGTCCTGCTTTGCAAGAAACGTTTGACCTGACAATACTTTCACAGCCATTGTTGCTATCTGCAATCCAATGTGCCAGCATACATTTTTCTTCATTTAGGTTGGAAAGGAAATTACCAACGTGTATCCAATGCACAAGCAGATCTTTAAGTTTCCATAGATGAATATTTGAACCATGAGTGCTTTGGAATCCTTGAAAGTTGTATTTGTTTTCCATCCATTCCCATTTGTCTACTGTACAGTTTCTGTGCTTGTTCTACACTTTGCCATTTTGTCAGCAGCACTCTGTGTCAAACAAGGCTCTTCGTATCTCTTGACAGACTTATGTTTCTGGCCAGTTGTCTTTCTCCACTATGTGTTACCAGTCAGACTTTTCTGTGCCTTTTGCCCCATAACATCTGCTTCTGTTATACCATAATCAGTGTATATGCTGCATCTAAACAGGTGGAATGGTTTAATTGATATGATAGAAACTTTAGAAGCAAAATGGATATAACCTGCAGAAAAGAGGCAACTTGATTTTCCTTTCTAGAAGGGCTGTGTACAGATAATACAGTATATTTTAGCAACTCTCCTGTTGATGACACTCCTGTTGGTGATACCACTACATAAACCTGACAGTGTAGTCATTGCATAAACATTATTCAAATGTTATACAGAAGGGAAGAAGTCTTGGGGGGAGTGTGGAGGGAAGAGCTGTTTGAAGATATGAACCCACTGGGGGACAAATATTATTGTGGGGAGAGAGACATCTGTTAAAATACAGAGTAACTGAAATAGTGAAGCATTGTCACAGTCATAGAGCTAGCCTTATTCAACATTCCACTATGGATTGCATAAATACTTAAGCAGGGCATCAGATAACCACTCGGGGGTTGGGAGATACAAATTCTATTGGCGTGGGATGGAGTGGTGACAGTGTCAACAGTGATGTCATGGACACAGGGGCTTAACAAGGGTGGAACCTGCCAATAGGGCCCAAACCTGGAAGTGACATCATGTGACGTCACTTTTAAGTGACAAAACTTAAACTGACCCCAGGTGGCACGGGAGCTTGTTACGCTCCTGCATTGGACACACTGATTAGGGGGCCTAGGAAGCTAAATTCACATACACAACTTTTCCAATAGCAACAGTGGCACTGGCTGAAGGGAAAATTTCATTTCCCAGCAGTGGTAGCACAACCTGGAGGGGAAGATGTCTTTATTGCCTCTTGCAGCCAAAAGGGAGGCCCATTAAGTTTTCGGAATAAGAATTGCCATTTGCAGCCTAGTGATGAGCTTGCAATACACTCATTCTGTCTTGCCTTTAAATTGCATTGCTGTATGAAATCACTCTGTTATACCTGGTGTGAAAAGCTTAAAGAATTGTATTCATACCCCAGAGCAATAGTTCTCCAATTTTACTGGAGCCTTTGGCCATCATTGTAATATGATGAATAAAAGTTAATGATGAAATTACTGTCAAGAGCGGCACGATTGCTGCCTTCTGTACAACCATTGCCATCATTTAATGAAATAGAGCAATTTAAAAAATACTTGGTGGGATCTGCTTTCATATAAACCACGTCCCAGAATGCTCTGTAGAATTAAATAATAATAAACAGCAGAGTGAGTAACGAAGAGGAAGCAAATATGGCGAAAAAGCATTTTAGATGAGTTTTGAGATGCAGTGAAGAAGATACTGACCCAGAGGAATACAAGACAGCTCTTCTGCTCACTAGAAACAGCAAAGCGAAAGTCTTGGTGCTCATTCAGCTATGGTGAGAGTGTCTGAAAGGAAACGAAGGGCTCTCGTTCACTGTGCAGAACACCCAAAGAAGCTCAAGTACTGCTTCCAGTCAGCTTGAAAGATGGATACATATGTGAGCATATATACAGTATATATCTGTGTTGGAAAGCCAACTAGGGGAAAAAGAAAAAAAAAGCACTCTTGGCCACAAATGGGGATGCCTTAATAAACTTACAGCCCAATTCTATCTTCTCTCCCCCCCCCCCCCCCGCTGGTGCAGTCGTACCGAAAAGACGTGCACTGTATCCAGCGGGGGGGGGAGATCAGGAGGCTTTGGAGGGGGAAGGAGATTTAAATCCCCTTTCCCCTCCCATAAGCCTCCCGCTCCACAGTGGGTTTCCTTGAGCCTGCGCTAGGTCTTTATTCAGGCCAATATTCATCTTTCTTTTTGAAGGAACTAAAGTATTATGTTTAATATTAATAACTCATGAATGATTTCAGAAATGTTTGCATTGTTCTCAAATTTAAAGCTGATCCAAATGTTCTCTTTTTTTAAAAACTTAAATACAGTGTTTTTCCTTTGCAACAAGACATATTAATAATAAGGTGTGGTAGCCTGGAGGCATGTCAGCTTTGTTGTGCAATGACGTAAGTTTGTCCGCCACTAAAATCACCTGGTGCAAATTGTACGCTAGTGAGGAGGATTACAGAATACTGCCAGTTCCTGTGCACTTGCTCATTTTGAGAGGATTATGCTTTTATCTCTCTTTCTTCTGCTCTCCCTTCTGCGTCTCTATCTTTTAAGAAATGATCTTTTTCTGAGCCTAATTCTGACTGACATGAGCAACGCCACAGAAGCCTAGCTAGGACTGTGTTCCTTTTTTTCTCTCACTGGCTTAAAACTGCTCCTTCAGAGTTTGGATTTCTTTCTCCTCTGAAGAATTTTATATAGTGACATTCAAAGTATCATTGTTTAGGTTGTAAACCTCCTTTCCTCGACTACCCCTTTGACAAAATAATTTATTGATGGTTATAGTGATGAACTATTTTCTTACAACATTCCCAAAATGTGAAAATCGGATGTTTAATACTCAGAAAGGAACAAAACTGGAAAACATACAGTGAAGTAGAACAGTAGCATTTCTCTGCCAGAGAAACTTCAGTCCCTCATTTCTTTGACATTAATGCATGTTGCAAATGTCACAGGGACACAAATTGAAACACTTCTTTCCTAATTGGGCAGCACTGAACACTGAAACATATGCAAAGGTGTTTACTTTGAATAATTGATGTAGGTTACTCTTGGTGCAGCATTTGCATTGCTTTGGCACAGAATTTTTGACTGATGGAGTGATTTACTTTCAAGCAGTGCCCTGGATATCATTCTAGAATCCGCATAGCATATGGTGGAACCACCAAGAGGTTAACGTTCTGAAGAGAGAGTGAACTGCTCATATTAGTCATCTTTCTGTTTCAGCACTCAAAGTCCTGTGTCAAGGACCCTTCAAACCAGCTACTTCTCTCTTTTTTTGGCATATATTTATATTTTATTAATATATTAAAACATAAAAACAATACATATTTCGTAAGGTTATAGCAAGTGCGAAGCAATACATCCTACTAGCATACTATTCACTATTTTCTACATATAATATCCAACTAAGCCAAAATATCACCCACATTCTATTCATTAAATCCGCATATCATCACATCGTTCTCTCTCTCTCTCTCTCAAAAAAAAATAATGGTTTCCAGTTATTCACAAAAAGCTACTACTAAAGGTTTGAGACAAACCAGCTACTTCTCAATGAATTAAAGCATATCAGCGACTGGTGAACCAACCTAGTTGAACTGCACTACAATTACAAAATGGGGGGGGGGGGTTGTCTCTTAATGAGAAATATGCAACTCCAGAAATACAGTAGAGATTTTTCTTGGTAACCAGAATATTCATGAGAAAACTAAGCTACATATGGCTCAGCAACATTATGTCTAGAATTCACAAAAGACCAAGGGCTTATGCCCAAGAGGTGGCAAGCCACTCTCATAAACAGCGGTGGAACTCCGGTGGAGCAGGAGCTCCAGGCGCTTGGGCGGGAGCTCAGGCAGGAGGGAGGGCGAAATCAGAGAAGCGAGGCCAGGCGGCGGATCGGCCCTCCCTCCCTGGAGCTCGTTTGGCTCCGAAATGAGAGCAGAATGGGCGGGGGCGCGTCGATGTGACGCGCGCAGGCCCTGCCCCCACGCGTCTGGGCGCCGGCAGGGCGCCTGACGTCTCTGCTCATAAAGGTACTCTCTCTCTGTGCTATGGCTAAGCTATGAGTCAACTGCTTCATTTTTAGAAAACTATAGACCTATCCTAATGTTGTGCATAAAGGAAACCTGTGATTGGCTGTACAGAAGCAAATGGATTCTGCATCATAAACTCAAAAAAAGTCAAACCAATCCAAATATAATTACTGCACAGAATGTAATTAATCTGAAAAATGCTACTTAGGAGGTGTTGTCTGAAGTTTGTAAAGTGCTTTAAACAGGTAAGCCCTGGTATAAAACATTATCTGTAGTGTAAGTGTGCATTCTTTAGCAAAACAAACATGCTTGCACTTCATAGCACTGATTAAGCTACAGGCATATCTAGACAAGTTTGACTTTGACTGCTATCTGTACATTTCATCAGACTGGAATCTAAACTTGGAGTCCCATTTGTAAACTATGAAAGACTTCTGGAATGCATGGACTCGTACCATTTTCACCTCTGCATCCATCCCTTCCATACCTTGTCCACTGTCTATATAATGGGAAAGAGCATTCATTTGAACTGGATATGTGACAGTTGTGTTGGGTATAATGACTTTTCAACACATCTCTCTAAGACCAATTCAATAGTTAAGTCTGTAGCTTCTATGGACTAAAACCGTTAGCAAAAGTATACTTGTATTCTCAGGTGATAATGACTTGACAGGGGAAATCACGGGGTATTCATAAAGACGTTAACGTGTCGCTTCTACTTGTTTCAATAGAAACCTGCAGGCGGAATATGACCGACTGAAGCAGCAGCATGATCACAAAGGACTGTCTCCACTGCCGTCCCCACCTGAGATGATGCCAGTTTCTCCCCAGAGTCCTAGAGATACTGAACTCATTGCAGAAGCCAAGCTGCTTCGTCAGCACAAAGGTCGTCTAGAAGCCAGGATGCAGATCTTGGAGGATCACAACAAACAGCTGGAATCACAACTGCACAGGTTGAGGCAGCTGCTGGAACAGGTGATGCGTCAGTCTTGAGCTGCTACAGGGTTTTATACTAATCGGGGCTTAATAATATCTAAAGTAAATGGAGAAGTTAACTTCTGACCACTTAGCCATGTGTGGCTTGAGCCTGGCGATGACAGTAGGAAGAACAATGTTAACAATGGGTGTCTGTAAACAATTCAGTCTCTTTGTTTAATTACCGGTACTTTTGTTTACACTGAATCTACTACAAATATAAATATATTTAGATAAATTATTGTGCAAATATTGTGACATATGTACACAACAAAAATGTATAGATCAGTATGATCAAATATTTTTCTCTTCTATTTTATGATAACCAATATATTTCCTTCTGATTTTTCAGCCTCAAGTAGATTCCAAGGTGAATGGTACAGGTCAATCTTCTCCTCCTACGTCGTTACAGAGGTCCGATAGCAATCAGCCAATGCTTCTTCGTGTAGTTGGCAGTCAGACTTCAGAATCCATGGGTAAGATGACCAGGCTTAGGATGTTGAGAGATGGGGATTGTTTGCAATGTACATTCAAGTCTCCTCTTGATCAGTAATATTTTGACTAATGTCTAATTCAGATGTTTCCAGAAAATAAGGGCTTGTTTGTACAATTCTCATATACCATGGCAATAATTTATAATATTATTTTTTAAGCACCTAAGGAACAGTTTGCCATACATATATAAAATTTCACAATGCCAAGTCCCTGCCTGCAAGTTTGCACTCTAAACAGACGCATACACAACAAGAAGCGTGAGGGGGAAAGAAGACAATGGAGGAAGAGAGGTCCTTAGGACAAAAGCAGGAGACAACAAATGTAAACCATGGTCTTCCTGTGAGATTAGTGCTCAAAGAATGTAGAGCTATGAGAAGAATAGAAAGAGAGATTAAGGAAGAAAGATTAAAAGAGCTCAGCGTACATGCATTTAAATAAGTATAGGTTGATTACCCCTTACCTGGACATCCAAAATCCAGACTATTCTGAAATCCAGACATTTTGGGTGCAGTTTTTAAAAAAACTTTTTCTAGCACCTGTCTGGCATAGTGCAAGGCATGCTGGGGCACAAAATTATGAAAAATATTGTATAAAATTCAGGCTGTCAGTGCAATGCTGTGTAACCTTGCAGCACAATCCTGTGTAACCTGTGTAACAGGTTACTGTGTAACAGCAGATGCACCGGAGTAACAGCAGATGCACCGGTGTAACAGCAGATGCACCGGTGTAAGTGCAAGGTTACACAGGATTGCGCTGACTGTGTGTAAGGCATATATGAGATATAAATGAATTTTGTGTTTAGATTTGGGTCCCACCGCCAAGATCTCATTAAAGATAAAGATGACCCCTGACAATTAAGTCCAGTCGTATCCGACTCTAGGGTGTGGTGCTCATCCCCATTTCAAAGCCGAAGAGCCAACGTTGTCCGACGACGCCTCCGTGGTCATGTGGCCGGCATGACTCTCCTTGCCGCAGCGCATAGCATGCGGCTGGAACACGGAGTGCTGTTTACCTTCCCACAAGCGGTACCTATTTATCTACTCACATTAACATGCTTTGGAACTGCTAGGTTGGCAGGAGCTGGCCAAGCAACGAGAGCTCACCCCGTTGCAGATTTGAACTGCCAACCTTTCGGATGACAGCTCATGGTTCAGCGGTTTAACCTACCGCGCCACCCGCTGGCCTACGAGATATCTCATTACATTTATGCAAATATTCCAAAATCCAGACAACCTCTCATCCCAAGCAGTCCAGATAAGGGATACTCAACCTGTAGTAGAATTTTAAATTGGACATGGTCATATTTATGAGAGAGAGAGAGAGAGAGAGAGAGAGAGAGAGACTGTGGAATGAAGAATATATATTAATGGGGTTGGGGGTTTTTTTGGGTGGGGGAATGGGCCCTACATGAGAAGGCCTGGAGAGGGAGCAAGGCAGGTAGAGACACTGCTACACAGCTACTTCTGAATCAGCTTAAAATTATTCCTCGTGCTGCTCCCCACCTAATTTTTAAAGGAATGTTGTTGTTCATGTGTTGATGGGCTTTTTAAAAATTACTTCTTTAAAAGTCTGCTGTTTCCAGCTGTTACCATCCTCTCCGCTGTTCTCCGTTCTCTCCTTGGGTATCTTTCTTTTACGGCTTTAATTTTTAAATTGTGAGGTGTTAAAAGTTATATTTATATTAGTGTTATGAGTAGCTATGGGCATACTTCTCATGTCCATATGGGTCTGATCTTTCCAACCTTTTTCAGAGGCTTTTTTAAAGAACTCTGAAAGCTTGGAAAGAGAGAGCTCATGCAGCAGCCCCTGGTCAATCCTTCGGTGTTTTCATCATTTCCATTGGTCTCCTCCTCCTTCTTCCCCCCCCCCAAGCTTACATTGCAGGGGAGCGGGGTGGGTGCAAACCAGCAGCAAGGCAAGGTTGGTGACCACAGAGGGCCCACCTTTCAGTTCCCAGCAACAAAACACAAGCTCCTCTAGAGTTTGTACAGTTGTTGGGTTTTTTTATATCCTTCCTGGAATTCTAAGCAGCTTACATGGAGTTCCTAGGTTTTGTGCCAGTCATTGACCGTATTAATAAGCCTTTACACATGTGCCAGTGGATGTCGGGAGGCCTGCCAGAGCAAGTAAGCTCACGCAGGGGGTTGGAGGGAGGCAGGGAGGGGGTTGAATGGGGCAGGGGTGGGCAGAAAGGGTTGGGAGGAACGGGGCAGGGAGGAGGCCAGATCGGACCCTGGAGGAGGGGGTGGGTGTGATGGTGGTGCATGCTGAATTCCAACCCCCTTCCCAGGCCTGATCTGCCTGCATGGATCAACACAGACTTGTGCCAGCGATATAGCTGGTGCAGGTCCGAGTTGATCCATTGCAGCTGCCTGGGGCTAACCCCAGGGCAAGGGGACAAATGTTCCCTTACCCCGAAGAGACCACCAGCAGTCCAAAATCTCCCACGGAATATAGCAGAAGCTGTGCCAGCAGTGCTGCATCACCGTGCGGTGATTTGGGTAGCATTGGGCTGTTGTTCTTTTAGAAAGACACACTAAGGATGTGTTTTGGTTGGAATTCATAGAGGTATCTATAAGTTTCTTCCTAAAATCTGAACTAGTGATTTTCAAATTACGTTTGAGAACAATAAAGCCGTAGGCAAAAAGGATTTTGTTCCATGTCGCCTGTTACTCCGTACTCAATTTAGCAAATTTGTTATATGCATAATAATATGCAATTTTAGACCAGTGACAAAAGAAAATGAAATCTGATGTTCCTCATAACTTCTGCACACATTTTAATAGCTTCATTGCATGTTATCCCCTTCTTTTTGATAACATATCTGGGATAACTGTATGCCAGTAAATCAAAAAGGCAGACAGTAGCTTCCAGTTATTAATAGATGTATCGTCAGTCATTGCCTATTCATTAAGTTTACAGTGTAGTAATTTTGTGCTTCTCATAAATCTTGCTCTAAAACTGACATTTCAGTAACTTGTTCAGAAAGACCTGTGCCTTCCACTCCAGAGCCTAGTTTAGTGGAAGTATTTCAGGCAATGCATACCCCAGTCTTGCTGTGCCTTGCTTTGTGTCCATATAATGTTCTTCAAACGCCAATGTTTTGCAGGCACAGCAGTTGGTTCCCTCTACCCTTAGCACTTTGTTACTGTAAAGGCACTTCATAGAATTTCATCATTAGTCCTGTTGACTTCAGTGTGGCTAGAGGTGGCTGCCATCTCATGGAAGCCACATTAAATTGGTCCAGATTGTGCTTGTCACCATGTGCAGAGCTGTTCATTTGCAGTTCACCATGTGGGTAAGAGTGCTTTTTCTCAAAGCAGTCACAAATTCCCAAAATGGAGGTCTGCTTTAGCAGGGAGAATATGGGCTGGTTTATGTGGTGAGCTGCTGCACATGAATAGCTCAGAAAGAGAAACAGCTAAAGAGAATGATTTAAAGTGGCCTTTAAACACATGGCATCCATAACATATTCACTGGGCTTAGATTAGCCTTAATTCATGTATTTTGAGTTATTAAGTAGTTTGGGCTGAAAGGTATCGGCGTAGAAGAGTCGAGGATAAGCCTTTCAAAGCAATAGAACAAAAGATTCTATAATATACAACATTAAACTGAAATTATTTTCCCATTTCTGTTGTCTCCATCAGCACTACCAGCATACATATTAATCTTAAAAACATCATTTCATATTGGATACTAGAATTTTAAGAGAAGCCCTCTTAAACTGTAGTAACTGAAATCTTCATTTAAACACTGTGTCATAACTGGATCCTAGAAGTTATTCGAGAGGGCAAATGTATTGTGCCATGTTAAACTTCTTAAAATCTGTTTCACAGTGCAAATGAACCTTCATGCAGGTGTCATCTGATGCAATTAAACTGTCAAAACTGTTAATGCAGTATTTGTCAGCTCTGAGTTACTTTGCTAAGAACTGCATTTTCAGTATGACCACATCGCCATTAAAATGCAGTCTGCAACCACAACTGGTTTGAGCAAATGGAGTGCAGAAACTCTAATTCTCTTTAGCAATTATCTTCACCATTTTTAGTATAGACACTTAAGAGTTTTAAAATTTGTCTTACCCTCACAGCCTACAATACTTCATACAAATGGAACAAACGTGATAATTTAGAAAATGATGGGGAATGTCTGTGTGCGTGCATATATATTAAAATTTCTGTTAGATATTAGCCAGGATAGTTTATTTTAAAAGAATGACTCAAATATGGTGAATTAAGTAAACTGTGGCAGTAATTCTGCAAACTGAAGCTTGCATAAGTCCCAAATGAATGGTTGACAGTCACATAATTGCAGCCAGTGGCACTATTGATTTAGCAATGGTTTTCTTAATGATCTTATTGAAAGGGGTGTACTTCTGTTTTTGTTTTGTTCAGGTGAGGATGATCTGCTCAGCCCTCCCCAGGACACAAGCACAGGGTTAGAAGAGGTTATGGAACAGCTAAACAATTCCTTTCCAAGTACAAGAGGTAAGCTTCTTTGCTCAGAAGCAAAGACTGGCAGTTAAATTATATGTAGTGCAGCTTCCTTGCAGATCAGTATCTTGTTCGCAGACAGTTGTGTAGGTGCGAGGGTAAGAGAGACTAGCACCAGCACAGAAATCTTTCCAAGAAATCTTAGCACTTGGCTTTAGCTACATTTCTTCCTCTAAAATGCTTTGTAGTAAGTAGAGGAAGAATAAGAGCAGTATAACGGACATTATTAACAGTAAACTACCATTTGGGGCCAGCGGGTGGGGCAGTGGGTTAAACCGCTGAACCATGAGCTGTCGATTGAAAGGTCGGCAGTTCGAATCCGTGACGGGGTGAGCTTTCGTTGCTTGGCCCAGCTCCTGCCAACCTAGAAGTTCCAAAGCATGTTAATGCGAGTAGATAAATAGGTACCGCTTGCGGGAAGGTAAACAGCGCTCCGTGTTCCAGCCGCATGCTACGCGCTGCGGCAAGGAGAGTCATGCCGGCCACATGACCACGGAGGCGTCTTTGGACAACGCTGGCTCTTCGGCTTTGAAATGGGGATGAGCACCACATCCTAGAGTTGGACTTAATTGTCAGGGGTCACCTTTACCTTTACCTTACCATTTGAGGGTTGGGGGTTTGCCTGGACTCGCAGCTGCTCCTGGATTCCCAAGTGGCAGCTGTGGCCAGGGGGACCTTTGCCCAGCTTTAGCTGGTGCGCCGGCTGTGACCGTACCTGGATCGCGCAGACCTGGCCACGGTGATCCATGCCATGGTGACCTCAAGGCTAGTTTATTGTAACACACTCTACGTGGGTATGCCCTTGAAGACTGTTCGGAAACTGCAACTGGTGCAGAATGCGGGGGCCCATGTGATCACCGGAAGTGGTTTGACTCAGTCGAGCTGCTGCTCCAACGGCTGCACTGTCTGCCAGTTCGTTTCCAGGCCCAATTCAAGGTGCTGGTTTTGACCTTTAAAGCCCTATACGGCTCGGGGCTAGGGTATTTGAGAGACAGCCTACTTCCGTACATTCTGGCCTACCCCCTCAGGTCATTGGAGAAGGCCCTTTTAAAAATGCCATCACCTTCAGAGGCGAGAGGGGTGGCGGCAAGAAATAGGGCCTTCTCAGTAGTGGCACCGACCTTATGGAATTCCCTCCCTCTAAACTTACGAACTGGTCCCTCCTTGGAGGCCTTCCAGCGGGGCCTAAAGACATTTTTCTTTAAACGAGCCCTCTGAGTTAACCACCTAGTCTAATTATTTTAGTGGTCCAACCCCTTTTTACAAGAATTTTACTCCTGTTTTTATATTTTGTACTGTGTTTTTAGAGTGTATTAATGTCTTAAGAGTTTTATATGTATCAAATTCGTTGGTTTTTTTTAAAATTTTGTAAGCTTCTTTGGGTCTCCCCTTTGGGGAGAGAGAGCAGGATATAAATCCAATAACTAAATAAATTTTTTCTCCAGTCCAGAGAACTGTGTGTGCTCAGATGGATCTCTTCTACTTGTAGGGGCCCTCACTTATTTATTTATTTTTGTATTTATATACTGCTTTTCTTATCCTCAGATTCCTCTTCAGATATTATTCAAGGCGGTTTACATAGACAGGCTTATCTAGATCCGATAAGGATGTTTACAATATTGTTCTGTATATAGAACCCTACAATTCCTGCTGGTTTCCTCCACGGTGTAGTCACCTTCACTAGCTGCTGAACACAAGCCTCGAGCTCTCCACAGGATGCCACAAATCATGCTGAACAGGGAAACTTTTTTCCAGTTGTAATCCCTCTGTCGCTGACATTTTCAGCATTCCAGTCCATTCTCTCACCACGGTATGCAACAGCAACTCTTCTCTGCCACTGAGGGTCATGACAGCTTATCAGTGACTTCCTGGTCTCCGTTCCAGCACGAAAATGGGTTGTTCCTGCTTAGCTTCCGAACAGTGCAATCCGACTTAACTTTTGTGCTGGTTTAACCAGCGGCGCAGCGAGAATGGGAGGCTCCAGAACAGAAAAGGGATTCAAATCCCCTTTGAATTCCTCTTTTGGAGGGGATTTGAATCCCTTTTCTGTTCTGGGGCCTCCCATTCTCGCTGTGCCGCTGGTAAAACCGGCACAAAAGTTAAGTCGGATTGCGCTGTTAGTCTTCAGGCAGTTCAACCTCAGGACCGCACTTCCTGCACACATTCATTTTCATGCATCTGTGAAACAGACTGCTAGTGCGGGGCATTCCTAACTTTTGAGTTTTTCTTTCTCCCCTTTTTGTCAGAACTGTTGCACCTTTTTGAATCTATGTTCCCCCACCCCCACCCCAAGCCCTGTAAAGCACAAATACGTTACAGCCAAACATACAGTCATTCATTTAGAGTAGTTGACGATCTGGGGCTCAGTGTATTCCGACAGGGAAACCACTTTAAAATTTATATTTCTAACATTTTCTTTCTTTGTCAAAGCAGAGCACACAAAGTCTTTGAGTAATGTTCCCGAGAAGCATTTAGTGCTCTAGAAAAGGTCATTCCCAGTTTTGGCTAGTACATTATATTACCATGGAAAAGGCTTGGATTAAAGGAAGAAGTATTTTCTCTCTTGATAGAGGGTCAAGTGAAATAATTTTAAACCTGTCTTTGGGAAATGCTCCAGGCAAATGTTCTACTGAAACACTATATTTTAAGTTAAGGAATGCAGTTTTGTTTCCCCTGCCTCTGGTGTTTTTTCTAGACTCAAAGTATCTCACCCTGTCTACTCTTTGTAAAGCAACTTCTACAGAATTTAGACTGGTCAAAATTGCAGAAGTCACTTCTACTTAGTATGTCTTTCATCTTTTTTCTTCTTTAAGATACTACAACAGATCCAAAGGAGTGGAATAAATAGAATGTTATCTTAGTAAGAATTATACTTTTTGGAAATGATGGGGAAAGAGGCAACTAAACTAACATTTTTATAATGAATGAGTAGTTTCACCCTATGGTATGCTATAAGAAAATATAACTGGAAACTATATAGGTTGTAGACTGGTCTAAAAATATTGGGAACGGTGAGTTTTCAGAAATCAACCCAGCTTCATTATCTGGCCATAACTCTGCCTGTTGAATAACTGTGGATATATTGCTTTTTGTCACCTTGTAGAAACACAAACTAAATTCATAATAAAAGGGACCAAGGGTTTTTTGAATTATTAGCTCCTTTTTAATATTCTTTACACATGAGCCCATTTAAAATGCATGTAAAAATGCCCATTTAAAATGCAGAAAGAATTTGTCATTTGAAGGATTTGACTGTTTGTTTTATTCCTTCACACTTCATATTGACAGCTGGTGTAGTATCATGCCATAATGATGTAGTTAATTTATTAGAATTAGTTTGAATACAGTTGTTAGTTTACAAATCACTGACTAATGGCACAATCCTGCGTAGAAATAGGCCAGCGGAGCGCTCGCTCTGCCAGCCTAGGGTGTTGTAAACATGCTGGAAAGCATGTTTCCAACACTCTGGGAGTAAGCGGCGCTGGCGTGGAGGCCGGCACTGCTTACTCCGCTGCCCGCCACGATCTGTGCCAGCTGACGCTGGTAGGTCCTGTGCCAGTTGGCACAGGGGTGGGGGAAGGCGGGCAGAGGTAGCAAGGGAGGGGGCCATTGGCCGTCCCAAGCTGGGAGGGGGCGGGGATGTCGGCGCTGCGTTGCGCCAATATCCCGAGCCCCGTCGCAGCCTGGGCTTGACCTTACATGGCTTCTCCCGGACGCACGCCAGCTCTAGAGCTGGTGTGTATCCAAGGAGGCCTGCACTGCTTAAACTGGGGGAAGGGGACGAATGTCCCCTTCCCTTGAAGTGAGCCCAGGCCGCGCCAGCATGGCCCACAATGGCCCTAGGATGCAGTGGTCAGCCCTTTAGGCTGGCCGCCGCATCTTAGGCAGGATTGGGCTGCAAGGGTGATTTACATTTATCCAAGTGGTAAATTACAACAGTGAGAAAAACAGTTGCATGGCTACTATGGTAAACCTTGGTAAATGAATCCCTATAATTATCCTAAGAGGTTGATTGTAGATAATATCGGTTATCTATTCTTAAGATGCCAGTATCATTTTATATGCTATTCTAGTAATCCTGAGTTAAATCAGATCTTCCTGACTAGGCTGATCCCTCAAGGGGCAGGTCGGGGAGGTATTAGGGGAGCCCAGTGCAAACCTTTGTCCCAGCATCCCCAGCAATCTGCTGCCAGGGCTGGTACCTATTGGACCACAAGCCACAAAAAATGTAAGCATATGTTCAGCTTGCACAAACTAGTTCAGACATGGTTGCTTAATGCAAAACTGAAACAAACAAAATGTCCCAGCTGTTATATGCCTAGCATGTGTTTTTGCTGGGATAAATCTGTGAATAGTAATCAGAAGCATTACTTAATTGGGGTGGGGGAGGCAGAGGAAATTTGTTATGGTATGTTAAGTGGGAAGCAAGCCAGCCGAGAGTTCCCAGTATGACGTGGAAGGAAGTCTCCCTGGGAGAACTTTTCTCTACGGTTTCTAATACACAGCATCTTAAAGTAATATCTGATGGCTTCAACCTTTAGAAAGGGGCAGATTACTAAACTGATGCACCTTTCAATATTACAATTATGCATAGGTGGCATCAGACTTTCATACTCTATCCTGCCATGTTTTAACACTCGAAAGGAAAGAAGTGCACCATGTAGACAAATTTAGTATGGCTCTGGCTTAAGTAAGCAGATCTTTTGGAGGGGAAAAAGCTGATGCCTCTTCAGTTTCTTTTGTTTTAACTTTAAAAAACTGCTAAGAATTGCTGAAAGATTAAACATTATAGAAAGATCTCTGCACTCACTGTGAAGCTGTAGGCTGGTGCTGAAAGCAGTTCTACCACTGGGAATTTCTGCTGAGTATCTGATGATTGCTGTCCTTAAGGAATTATGCTTTTCTTATAAGCTCCTACATTTCCCATCCGCATTCCCTTTAGCATGCTGTTCAAAGCAAATTCATAGTGGCTGCAGCTGCTTTTCACAGCTGTTGTGCTAACTCAAAACAGATGTCAAAGCCAGAGGTCTGACATTCGGTGGAAGAGTACTATTAAATACCACCTTAGTGGTTTATTAAGCTCTGAAAGATAATAGGTCATGGAGTAAATTGCTTTCACGCTATAGTTGTGTACAAACTGCAAAGTCTCCTGGGAGTTTTATATGTATTAGATGCAGATCTTTTTCATTTTGACAAATGAAAAGCCACGAAATATAAGCTTGAATGTGCTGTTTCTGACCAAACTGCAGGGCATGTACAGAACATATGGTGACAGCCTTACAACTGAATGCTACATTAAATTTCCCTGGATTGGGGCCAAACCCACCAAAGTCCTATTGAAATCGATGGGACTTAAGTTACTCATGACTAATGTCTCTCAGATTTTGACAGGCCTTTCGCATGACCAACTTTGTCTGAATCCAGGCCACTGTTTATATGGAAGATAATTGATAAGATACGTTGTAGCATTTGTATTGTTTTAACATTTCACATCAATGGGTTCTCAGAAAATGCCTTCCAGGTCATCTGAAAACACAATTAGATATTTATATTTTACACTGTGCTCCAAAAAGCTTCTACACGCAGTTATGGTAAACCCTCAATTTAGCAGAGTAATAAGTTCAAATTGTCATCACATTGAGTGAGGAGCAGATGTGCCCCACCCCAAGTCCTAGGTTAACCAGGTCAAGAACCAGGTGCAGTTAGCTTTTCAACGTAATCACTGCTGTTTAGAGCCTTGGGGAGGCCTACAGAGGTGGCAGCAGCCCCTCCCCCCTGAAGCTTTGGGGAAGTGGTGGGACAACCAGGTATGTTTTTAAAAAGGGTTTTGGGGTCAGGGGCGAGTGTGATCCTGGAGTGCTGCCTCTGACATCGCCCCCGCAAAGACTTACAGGGGAGTAAACTCCCCTTTGAGAAACGCTGCCCTAGAAACTTCCTAAATTTTTCTGAGCAGACATAGATCCCATCATTAGCATGAGCGGACAAAGAATACACAAAAACGTTTTGAAGTTTTTCAAAATTTAGATAAGAAGAAATGACACAAAGCAATATTTTCATTGGGAAACTCAGTAGGTGTGCGGAGCTTGATTATAGCTTTTGGGAGATCTTTGATATGCTGAACCAAGACTTTTCTTCACCTGCTTTTAGGCTGGTGGGACCCAACATGTATTTGTTTTGTTGGGATCTAGCTCTTACTGAAGGAGCTCTGCATGTTGGAATTAGTGGTGTTAAAATACAAGATTATTATTTTGATTCAAGTCTACTTATGTGCAGAATTTGATTGTATTGCTCAGTACTGAATTTGACCCTTTTATTTTGCAGGATAGAATATGCCCATAGTGTGCTTAAATAAAATGATTTATTATCCTCCATGTATTGGGAGATAGAAAAGACATCAGAGCAACTACATTCTGCATATATTTCACAGTGTCAAAGTGCTGGTGAATAGTGTACAGATTTACATATGTATGGGAGAGAAGTTTAGGTGCACTTTCCACTTTTCCTGTCTCTTGCTTATGTCATTGACTATGGGTATTCTCTGAAAATGAACCAGGACGAATGAACCAGGATGCTCAGTATGATGTCATTGAGTAAGGGGAAAAAATTGCCAGAGATGTAGTCAGCCAATAAGGGAGGTTGCACAACCTGTGCTTTGCAGGCAAGACCTGTCTCTGAAACCCTGGAGGGGTGCTGCCAGTCAGTGTAAGGCAGCCCTGAGCTAGGGGGACCAATTGATGGCTACTGGTATTATACAGCCTCATATGATCACGGTGAAAGTACAATTTAAAAGATCAGAAATCCTTTTAAGAAGTGCCGTAATATTCTTTTCTACACAGATAAATGAGGGCCTTAGCTGCTCGTTAAGTCTTGAGAATCTCCTCTGCAGTTTCTGGACACTGAATTGACCAAAGCGCTGTGCTTCAGCTTTGTTATCCCCCTGAACTGAGGCATTTACCTACTCATCCCTCTCTTCACTGAGAGATAAAAATGGATCTAATGAATTAAATCCCACTCAGCCACATCCCTACTACACTAGGGCCTGCACTTGGCCATGGTCTTTCTTACAAGATAACGTCTGTGGAGCACTCCAAAGTGCTAGATAACTGCTACATGTTATTACTAATTGATAGAGTCTTCAGGACCCCGTAGTTATTCTACATCTCTGCTCTTGTAATTCCAATGTACATGTACAATGTGCCTAGCCAAGATCAGGGTCTCTTTGCATATTATTCTTGTTCTTATATGCCTCAGACTATATAACAGTGCTAAGCTAGATCATTCTTACCAGCAGTAGCAACTCAATATCATCTTAGTCCTTCAGGACTCCTATAGGCAATTAAACATTTTAGCACAATTGTTTACTACTACAAAGTACCCATATATACTGAACAAATATGTTCAGAATGCCAGTTTCACCCTTTTCCTGAGTAGACTGATCAGTACATTTATTCACCATGTTGCTCCATTTCAACCTAAAAGCAGAACAAGGATTTTTAGGATACTGATCGCCTGGATAACCTGCAAGCAACATTTAAATGCACTGGAGGCTTTTGGTTCATTTTTACAAAATTGTCTGTCCTATCTACTCCAGAATGAACACTGAAGTACTTCTTTATTTGTTCCTCTCCCTCTTGTTTTCCCCCCTGATACCTCTATTTCTGTTACTAAAGGAAGAAATGTCCCTGGCAAGCCAGAGAGAGAGGTTAGTGAGTCTGATGCCCGCTGCAATAGCTTCTTGTTTGCGCATCCTTTTTTTTTTTTTTGTCTGGCATTTGTGGCGCAGCATGCATGTTGCTAGGTGCATTTCACAGGTGTGCTCTAACACGTAATACCTCTCAACTTGCGCTGAATATTGACAACTGGAAGGAATGCACCATTCTCCCATTAGGCCCTTCCAAAAGATGCTCATGTATTAAGAGGAAAGATGAAAATGCTGCCATAAAATTCTTTTTCTATGGTTCATGAGGTGTGAAATCATAATCTGGCTTTGATCTGTGCTCTGAGACAATGTCAACTTCTTAGATACAAGTATGAGTTACAAATCTTTGGAAAAAGAGAATAAAATCTATAGGAAAAGAGAGGGTTGAGAGGTATAAATGAAATATTCCTTTAGCTTGCAAGTTCAGCATTGTACCAACCAGAAGATCACTAACACCTGCAAATTCTGCTGTGCTACACTAACAGTGCAATCCTATCCAACTTACACCACCGTTGTAACCAGCGGTGCAGCGAGAACAGGAAGCTCCAGAACGGAAAGGGGATTCAAATCCCCTTTGAATCCCCTTTCCGTTCTGGGGCCTCCCGTTCTCGCTGCACCGCTGGTTACACTGGTGGTGTAAGTTGAATAGGATTGCGCTGTAAAGTACATATGAGAATGCCTGTGGTCTACGGGGCTAGAGTACTGGATTTTGACCTGAGAGAGATACGGGTTGAAGTCCAGCTTAGCTATAGAATGCTGGGTGGCCTTGGGCCTCTTCCTCTTGCTTTCAGTTCTACATCTGTAAAATAGAATTTGTAGTCACTTTACAGGGTTGCTGTGAGGATATATGAGACGACGGTAAGAGGGCTTAAAGTGTCATGCAAGTTATTTACCATCACATATAGAAACAATTGCTTTGAGCAGGAGCAAAGATGCTGAGAGATGGTCTGTCAGCATCTAGAAGGTATACTTCTTTGCCTTGTTACTGGACTGAAAATAGTCAGTGCTGTATTATCTCAAAAACAGAGGGCATTTGAATGTTAAGCTGTTCTTCCTCTTTACCAGCTACGATGTATGAAAGATGAACAGCCTAATAAAATGAGTAGCGCTAACACATTCAGAAATTGTTGCAGTGTAGTGACAGTTAGCATTGCAATGATCTTGGCTCTAAGCCCAAAAAATATGAAGCTCATTGCTCTTGTATACCATTCTGGCATTTTTTAAATTGCTCCTGCTTAGGTATAAATGTAAGGCTTTAGGCATACTGGGCTACAAACATTAATACAGCACATAATATAGACTTGAAAGCAGACTATACTGCGACAGACAGCAGCCCTTCTGCATATTCAAGTTTGAAGTAGTCATTCGGCTGCAATCCTAACCATATTTACCAGAAAGTACGCTTCACTGAACTCAGTGAGTTTCTTCTGACTAAACATATTTAGAATGGGGCCATCAATGGTGCGGATCAGCAAATTTTCTCTTTGGTTAAAAGAATATGAAAAAGTTGGGATTCATGATTTCATAGGCAGCTCAATTACATTCAAGAAGTTATAATTCTGAATGAAATATGCAACATTACCATATATTATATTTGAATTTGAAATCTGCCTCCAAAGGTTGTGGGCAAAGAAATAACATTTAAAAAGCATGCCACCTTCAATGACTTATTTCAAATGGAAAATGTTGGACATTGCAACAAAAATGGAACTTATGTGGCAGAACCAACAACCCTGACAAACCTGATATGGATTAGAAGTAGGAGAAAACCGAACAGGATGTTGGAAATAAGCTTTTATTTATGGAATCAATATAGGGTGCAACAAAACAATGTCTTACTTCCTGTGCAAATAACTTTAACATTTACTACTGTATGGTGTAAATTATTCTTATATTATTGGTCAATCAAAGAATCTGCAAAGCCTGATGGAACAATATCGCTTTGGCAAACTGTCTATCAGCGCAATTCTATCCAACTTACACCACCGGTGCAGCGAGAACAGGAGGCCAAAGAAAATAAAGAGGATTTGAATCCCCTTTCTGTTGTGGGGGCCTCCTGTTCTCGCTGTACCGCTGGTGGTGTAAGTTGGATAGGATTGCGCTATGTGAGACAAAAGGAAAAAAGAGGCAGTTCCACTACCACTGAGAAGGCCGTACCCCATGCAGCCATCCACTATACAGTAATACCTTCTATAATACAGAGCCAGGATGGTGTAGTGGTTTGGGAGTCGGACTTAGACCTGGAAGATCCAGGTTCAAATCCCCGCTCAGCCACGAAGCTTCCTGGGTGACCTTGGGCCAGTCACTATCTCTCAGCCCCACCTACCTCACAGGGTTGTTGTGAGGACAAAAAGGAGGGGAGGAAATATGTACACCACTCTGAGCTCCTTGGAGGAAGGGTGGTATAAAAATGTGAAAAAATAATAATAAAATAAAATACTGCTACCTATAGCACTGTTTCATTCTAGCAACCTTCATTCCAAGTGTAATTTTTATAGTACACTAAGTGCGCAATCCAAACCTACTTAGGCCGCCGTTGTAACCAGCGGCCCAGCAAAAACGTGAGGCCCCAGAACGGAAAGGGGATTCAAATCCCCTTTGAATTCCCCTTTTGGAGAGGATTTGAATCCCCTTTCTGTTTTGGGGCCTCACGTTTTTGCTGGGCCGCTGGTTACAACGGCGGCCTAAGTAGGTTTGGATTGCACCCCAAGTCCCCAATATACATACCAGTTCTGTTCCAGAGGTCTGTACTGAAGCCAGGGGAACATACACACCTTGAAATAGCCGGCTCTTGCTGGCCCAGCACAGTTGCACCTCGCAAAAGAACCACAAAGGATGTACTGCACCTGCACGAAAGTGCCAACACAGCTATCCATAACTCGGGGATTCTGTATTTTATAAAAGAGAGAAAGGTTAAAATCCATAATACCATTCAAAAGTTTGATGCAGAAAACTATAGCTGTCTCTGCCATGCTTTCAGCCAACAGAAGCTGCATATTCTGGCTAGTGCTGTACCAAATGAGAGCAGTGTATTATGGCAGAGGGCTAATTGCTTGCTATCAGGAAATGCTTCCAGAGAGGAAAAATGAGCAAGGCAATCTACCCTAGCCTAGATGCCTTTCTCAATAAGAAGTTATAGTTCCCAAGGATCAGTCTCACCCTCGCTCATCCTCCTGGGTGTAACTCCTCCCATCATCTTCCATCACTGCCATGCAGGAGGAGTGACAGCAGCAGTCGTCAATTATGCAGTAGGCTTTGACCTAATGCACTGGTGAGTTCAGTACTGCGAACACATCGACATTAGAAAGATATCAGAAACTGTTTAGGACAAAGTCAACATCAGCTCTTCAAATTGCTCCCAGAAACCAAATGGTACCATTTTAATACAGGTTGAGTATATCTCTTATCCGGACTGCTTGGTATGGGAAGTTGTCTGGATTTTGGATTTGTCTGAATTTTGGAATATTTGCATAGCCATAATGAGAGATCTTGGGGATGGGACACAAGTCTAAACGCAGAATTTATTTATGCCTCATATATACCTTATACAAATAGCCTGAAGGTAATGTTATACAATATTTTTAAATTTGTGCCCTAGCATGCCTTGCACCATGCCAGCCAGGTGCTGGAAAAAGTTTTTTTTTTAAAGTCATAGCCCCCCAAAATGTCTGGATTTCAGAATAGTCTGGATTTTGGCTGTCCAGATAAGATGTCCTCCTAATACTTGGTGTAAATGCTCCAAATGGCCAACTCAATTTGTTAATCTGAATTCTGTAGTCATTGTCATCTATGAACACTTTTCAGACGTGGCCATACAAATAAAGCAGCCTTAGTCAGTAGAATGCATTGTTGTCTAGCACTACCATCCACATCTCAAGAAACACTCATCACCCAAGAATAAACCTAAGCTGAAAGCTTAAGTCTTAAGGGCAGTGAACCCTAATATATAGGTCGTTGTATCCATAGTCCTGGACCAGCAGAATTCCAACTCAACAGCACTTTGTTTTTCATTATTTTAAGGATTATATACTGATTTTACATTAGTTATACGCTCAGGAATACTGTCAGTTTGTTCATACTCACCAGTTCATTGTTAGCACCAGTTCAGAACTTCCACTGCCTCCTTACAGCCCAGTGTCATCAGTATCGTTGCTAAACACTGACCACTGAAACTCAGTCTGTCCTTTATTCCTTGGGTTGTCAGGTAGATAGATGGGAGGAATAAAATACCATGTCGCAGTGTTAGAGGGAGAAAAAAAAGCACATGAAAGGTAGATCAGAGGTTTGTAATACATCAAGTTTCTCAGGTCACCCAAAAGTGATGACATTCAAACCTTTTATGTTCCTCTGTATATAGATATATAAACATGTCACATAGTGACATTTTTTATTCTTTTCTGGCAGATGTTTTTCAGACCTGAGCAGAGTGTGTGTAAAATTACCCCAAAATGGTTCAGCTGCTTATAAGTACTGAGAGTGGAAAAATAACACTTGCCTTTCAAATGATAAGTGAGAACATATTACTTGTGAAAGGTGCCAATTTAACAGTCTGAGGCTGAAGTCCTTGCATCCTTTATTTATTCACCAAAAGAGGCAGCAGTAGTTCCTGTCTTCACATAATTTCCAAATGGCATCATCTTTATTCTAAGAATCTTTCTGGAAAATATTTTCACAGTTATTCATCATAACTCTTTGCCAGAATAACTTAAATATTAAACTGGGTGCAGCCTGGAGCCTCCAGTAAATTTCTCGCAGTAGTTTAAAGCAGACTCCACTTGGCCACAACATGTACACTAGCCCTGGGCCATTCCCTTTGGAGAGAGAGAATACAAGGAATAAGGGAAAGACAAGATCCCTCTTGTCCTTGCAGTCATTCTGATCATTATCACATGACCAGCATGGACTGAAAACCAGGGACATGAGGACTACAGAGACCACACACTGAATACTCATCTGACCTAGTAAAATTAAGGGTGCCCTTCAAAGTTTATTTCATGGTCATCCGGGTGCCTGGCTATGCGTTCCCTCAGCTCACCTATCTCCATTTCTAGATTTTCCTCCTAATTCACTCTATGTCCACTCTTTCTGTGCCAACTATCGCCGCAGCACGAGAAGTCAACATTTCATATACTGTACATCAAGATCTAACTCTGTCTCAGCAATGTATTAAAAATAAGCAAAAACAGGAATTCCGTCAAAGGTCATCACAAATGAAGTATTACGTCAAGACAAACAGCAGTTAACTTAAGCTGACACATCCAGCTTTTCTTTCCCCCTTGATAATGAAGTTCATGCAGCCAGCTTTCTTTAATTAGCAACAGTATTTTAAAGGCTTTGGTGAATTTATGTAGGATGATTTAAGTCTTCAATTTGGTCACCAATGGAGACTTTGCTCAGGACCTTCCTCTCATTAACATCAATTAGCCTTCTGGCAAGTTCCCCAGTCAAGCTGTGTTGGTTGATTATGATTGATCAGGTTAGCTGTTGTTCACTTTAATTGATTCGTTTACAAACACTTGTGTAACAAATTCTTTCACAAGCACATTTAATTTTTGAGTTTCTGCCAAGGGTTTTCATGCATGCGCCTTTGAGATTTGTCATGTTTTCTTGTTTTTACAAACTAAAATGTGCTGCTGATAGGAAGGCTCTATTTAGGTTTCACTGAGCTTTGGGAAGTGGCTTGAAGTGTCACCAAGGCCATAACATGTTTGATGATTGCCCTTGCATGGGACTGTCTATTTTAGATCCAAGTATCTAACTTGTCAACGAGTCTGTCCTTTACACAGCATGTGTGGCAATTTTCATAACTAGTCACAATTCAGTTTCATCTCTGAATTCTCTCTGTCTTTTTTTCAGGCCACAATGTAGGCAGCCTTTTCCACATGGCAGATGACTTGGGCCGAGCAATGGAAACCTTAGTTACAGTGATGACCGACGACAAGGTGTTAGAATAGCAAGATGTGTTTTACAACTTCAGGCGTACCCGCATGGTTTTTATAATATTCTTATGACAAAGGATTAGACTGTAAGAGTTTACAAGAAAACAAATCTATATTTTTGTGAAGGGTAGTGGTACTATACTGTAGATTTCAGTAGTTTCTTAAGTCTGTTATTGTTTTGTTAACAATGGCAGGTTTTACACGTCTATGCAATTGTACAAAAATTATAAGAAAACTACATGTAAAATCTTGATAGCTAAATAACTTGCCATTTCTTTATATGGAACGCATTTTGGGTTGTTTAAAAAAATTTATAACCATTATAAAGAAAGATTGTAAACAAAGTGTGCTTTATTAAAAAAATGTTTATATAAATCCCTATAAAAAACAAACAAAAAAGAGGCAGTGCATTTGTTTAGCATCACTTCAGCTCTGTAATTGTACCAGACAGATATTCATGTTCTGTGTTCTTTTCTTTGCGTATCAAAGAGGAATTTCTGCAACACCAAAACAGTCAACTTACATTTCTCATTGTTTCTGTCTGACTAGCACTGGCACAAAAAAATAATATTGTCCAAAACTTCCAGTTGAGGTAGCTTTACCACCTCCTTCCAAGTAAAATTCAGTCTCATTAGAATTATCCAGCTAGTTGGCAATAATATGAAAGAGCACATTACATGACAATCGCTATCTTCAGAGCTTGCAAAAATAAAACGACAAAATTGAATCCATATTCTATGCTCCTGCTGTTTCCTCCACTACTAGGAACACACATGTTGCTAGTCAAAAACAAAATAGGAACCGCCTTACGGGATTAAACCTTTGGACTTTATTGTCTGGTATCCTGCCTCTGGCACTGGCCAGCACTTTAATGCTTCAAAGTGGAAGTCTGATTTGCTTTCATGCTCTGTGTTGCCACCTTCCAAGAGAGACCCTGCTGCTCTGTGTGTGGGGATGAGGACATAACTACAGATAGTGATCTGCTTCCATCCTGAAGCATGAGTTTGATTACTTATCATCATTCTTATTATTATTATTATTATTATTATTATTATTATTATTATTGTAGTGTTCTCGAGCATTGAAAATTGCCCAGACTCTTAAAAACAAGAAACGTCTCTACAAATCTGCCTTGCTGCAAGCTCCAAGGAAACCAGGCACTTCAATTAAACAAAGAAAATAGTGTGGAGCAATGATATTGGCAGCTGAAAGTAGCCACACTGCTTCTTGAGATGTTGGTCATTCAAGACAACAGCCCCACTAATCTTGTTCCTCCCTATGTCTTCTACAAGTGATATCGCACAATTAACAATGACTCAGGAGAGGGATAACAGAAAATAGATGTTAAATAACAGCCCTTCAGGTTTACTACTCTAAAATTTTGAGGTGCTGTTAACAAAAGCTTTACCATTTCATTTCACGTCCTTTCACCAGCCTTTAATTCCATTGTTTGATGTTAGAATCTCACCATCTAATCCACGTTAATACTTTGCAAGAGTAAAATCTGTTACCTCTTCTTGTATGAAGTGTAATTAAATTGGGAGAAAAAAATTATTTTATTTTTAATGCTAGTTAACATTAAACATGGGTAGTCATGTTATTTCTACCTCACTTTGGTTCTGTGGTGTTCCTGACTATGTACAGAAGATATTACATCATCACCACTTGTCCATTGTGTGAGCAGGTCTTATTTTAACAACAATAAATTCACACACAATTTTTTTTTAAGTGTAATAGCTTACAGAAGAGTCCCAAACCTCAATTTCCATAATAAGAGTTTCTTAGGCACAGTCCATCCAAGGCACAGGCACATCCAAGTGCAGGTATAAAGCCTGAGCTACAATGTCCACAGCCGTGTCGCATTCGTGTTCCGTGCGTGTCTGGTGTCCCGCCCCCAGGTCAAACAACAGGCACTGATTGGCCGGACATAGCGCGGACGCAGCAAAAGTCGAGCCCAGCTCGACTTTTGCTGCGGACACGCTACGTCCGGCCAATCAGAGCCTGTTGTTTGACCTGGGGGCGGGACACCAGACACGCACGGAACGCGGACGTGACACGGCCGTGGACAATGTAGCTCAGGCTTAATGCTGCAGATGGAGAGATCAGCACAGGATTCAGAGTCCTTGTCCCCCTTCAGCTCTCCCCTCTGAGGGGATATGCAATAGCAGAGAGAGCAAGAGGGCTTTACCATGCCCTGCGCTGATCCTGCCATGCGCAAACACTCTACCCACACTAGGATGGATCATGCTTTTTCTTTAAGAAAGGCCTGCTGAGATTTTCAGAAAGGACGCTTTCTTTTGTGCTTTTAAATTGAAAGTTCTCTTTTAAAAAATTGAAGACAAAAGGAGTGCACGATTGCTTTCATCAGGGTTTTTTGTTCTTTCCTTCATAGACATTAGTTTTGAAGTGAGTCTGTCAAAAATATTTAAAGAGTTTAAGAGCTTTATTGCTGCTTTTTAAGCATTTTTTGGGGAATTCTTTCATGTTCCTTATATCCACAAACTATTAAAATGTAAAACATTATCAGTGTAACTGAATAACTAACTATCATCTGGCATGTTATACCACTGTTAGCCAGTATTGGTTTATTACTTGGGTATCATAATCTATTGTGTTCTAACATCAACACTGTAACATTGACTAATTATTTTTATAAACTTCAGTTTTACTGCATTTTTTCACAACATATCAAATTTCACCAAATATATGCCTTACTTATTGTATTATATACTGCTTTACTGTGTATATCAATAAAGCACGCAATTATGTTATAAAAATAAGTGTGGTACAGTATTTTTACTGATGGTTCAGCACTTAATTTGTAGCTTTCTTTTCCAGCTAAACTGCCTTTATGGATTTCAGCTGGGCAGAATGCCACCTTATCCATTCCTGAATTCATTTCTCACCCCAACATAATTAATGCCCTGCAGCTAAAGACTCCATGGCCAAAAGCCAACAGTAGTGCCCATTTTTTTATTTAAAAAGCCATAAGATTTTTGGGAAGGGAGGGATGCTTTGATATCTTTTCTTTTCTTTTCCTTTTGTATGCGAAGGCATAAGTCTTCGCATACAAAGGCAGAAACTTGAGAGAGTAGTGTTTTAAAGTCTATGAAGCTATTTTATGAAAATTGCCTGGTTTGGATATAAAACATAATTCAGTTCAATCCAGGAATACTTTGCCTCTGTGAAACACTCCTACAAATTCATATTGCTGGAACCACTTCTGCTTTCATCCATCCCTCCTCATAAATTCCAACTCTCAAGCTGACATTCCTCTGCATTTGCACCCAGGTGTTGCTGCATTCTCAGGCAAGAAATATTGAAACCACTTTCCAAACAAACCACAGGGTTTGTTGAGATCGTGAATGCCAGGTACTAGATGCAACTTGCTGCCATTTGGGGTAGGAAGACAACGATCAGAAGCTAAAAGACAGCTGCAGTATCATCCTTTTCTATATGTTGGTTCATAACGTACTGGAGCCCAAGAACAACAAGCAAGAATATATTTACACTCAATGAATTTTTCAGTAGGGTTATCAGATAGTTTTATAAATGGCACCAAGATAGAGGGAAAACTGGGGAAATTAATCCCACATACAGCACATAATGATATGCAGACAATTCCCATTACTGGTTGGGGTGGTGTATGTGGATTCCTGATGATAAACATATTCCTGATGCTATTGACTTTGATAGTAATTATTATCTATGGGAGGAGATGGAACAGATGTACTCTAGGTTCTCCCCATTCTCTTCATCAGGTTGTGGATTCTGAGAAAGCCGAGTGTGTGTTTTCAGCCTGGAGATCCCTACACAACATACACATTTATACATTGGGGACACTTTCTTCAGGGGATTCAAGACCTCCTGTAGCCTATTCTCTAAAATGTGAATCATCCCCTACAATAACAGTCCACCATTTTGTGAACATTCACTCTAGTTCCATGTTTGCTCCTAGTGCTCTGAAACCTTCCTCTCCAGCACTAAATTGCACACAGATGCACATCCCTAGATTTTAATTTATTTTAAGCAGTGCATAAATCCCTCTGCAGTAAATCTATTATTCCCCATCCAATATGGGGAGGGTGGAGAGCAGACTATCATCACATGCAAGCCCTTAATCAGTTCTTATACAGAGTCCGGTTTGTAATTAAACAGTGCTTTAAAACAAAGGAGCAGGGAGGTTTGAGTTACTATAGGGTTTTACTGGAAAAGGGCTTAACCTAAAGAGGAACCAATGCACTGATGACAAAAATATCAACATAATACATATTATCCATTCCTCACTGTTTTGCCACTGAAGAGATGTTGGGTTGATGCTCAAGTGAAATACGTGATCCATTCAACAAAAATGAATTACATTTCAGACACATGTATGAATTCTGTGCTAATAATTCTGGGGGTAGCAATTGTTAATGCAGATAGCACCACCAAGGTCATTGCTGCTTTTAGGTAGGCTTACCAGATCTCCAACCGGGACAGAGTGCTAGATCTTTAGGAGAAGGAACGTGGGCAGGTGTAGCTTGTTAAACCTTAGAGCACAATCCTGGGCATGTCTACTCAGAAGCAAGCCCCACTGAACACAATGGGGCTTGCTTCTGAGTAGACATGCCTATTATTGTGCTCTAAAGTTTAACAAGCTACACCTGCCCACACTCCTTCTCCTAAAGGTCTAGCACTCTGTCCCGGTTGGAGATCTGGTAAGCCTACTTTTAGGACTTTACTTTAACTGCTGTATGTTTCTGCTTTAAAAAGGGGGGAAATGAGTGTGCATTCATAGCAACACACAGTATTAGACCCTTGAAATAACACATTAGCCATTTAGGGGAAATGTTTTTAAAGACCCTGATCAGCAACTAATAATGCATAAGAACTTACTGGGATCTGAACAAGGGCTTGAGAGGGCAGCAACATTGGTCTGCTAATTGACGCACTCCCACATTAGCCCAGACTCAGGCAGAGTGCTGTGCTCTTACCTCTACCCCAGTGCGAATAGCAACAAAGGTGTTGGCAGAGTCCTTCCCTCACTATGCAACTCTCAGGGCCACAGGCGTGGCATTAAGCACATCATTTGGCTCCAACATGGTTGTTTTTTCTTTGCTAAATAGCACCCGGGAGAATCAGGATTGGGACTGTGTTGGAGATGGGGAGTTTCGACCCTTCTCTGTTCCACAGTCCTGGGATGGGTGTTTGTGTGAGCATGCATGCGTGCACACACAACACATGGCATTGCTTCCCAAGCCAAATATCAACTAAGGGGAATAAAATGTGCTCCCCACTCACATCTTCTATTTAACATGGGGGGGGCATAATGTATGCAGCACCAAATAATGTGATTAATGTTTCATTCAGTTTGGTCCTCAGTTGCTAATTTGCCTGCAATTTGTCTTACAAAGGCTCTGTTACTGATTGCTCAGAATGGATGGCGATTAAGGAGGCCTTTGCCTTGGCTCAAGAGGACATACTGAGATGTCCTTGGGACTGAGAACTATGCTGGACACCAAACAGGAAACCCCAGGGGGGGGGAGAGATTGAAGCCCTGGGCTGTTAATTATCCACCCTTTTTTAAAGATCCGGAACCCTAGAGATCCCTTTATTGCTTCTCTGATGGGGAGCATGTAGTAGAGAGTAGAGCCTTAAACTGACAAATAAGATCACCAAATAAAAATAGCACCAGGCAAAGTTCTATTATTGGTGTTAATTAAAGGCCAGCCTCATGCTTACACTTTGCAAAATAGAAGATGCTGGGGAAAACCTTGCTTCGTGCAACTAAATTGCTTACAAGAACTGTTGCCAACCTCTCTATAAGGCAGCCTGCATCTTCACATAAAGAGGACTTCAAGGGCCTATGCCCACTACCACTGTGGACTGGAACACATGCCTGTGACAATTTCAGTAAATTACCTCTTGGATGTGGACAAGGGAGCAGTGAAAGAGCTTATCACATATTCCAAGATGCATCTAATGTACTTTAGCAGCCGAAAACAAGAGCATCACTGTGTGCCTAGTCCAATCTCTGCAGTAAATGCTCCAAGGATAGCCGTCTTAGAGCATATGAAATTGCAAATAATCAAGACTCAATATAGAAACTAGTTTCATTTTTGCAACAAGGTGTGCCTAGTTTCATCTGCCAAGGAAATGTGGATTTTTCCAAATGAAGGGGGGGAAATTGGTTTTATTCTTAGCACCAAAAGCAGCACTAGCACAGATTCAGTACAAGTGACAAAGGTTAATAAGTGAGTGAATGAGGATACCCTACTCCAGCTCTCGTTGTGCTCAGTTATACAGAATGGTTGCAACAGAACCTGGGTGTGGCTGTTCATTCAGGGTCAAATCCAAAAAGCACCTTCAACTGATGCAGTAAAGAGCAATGACATCTCACTGGGATGCACATCCACAAGCATCTTGTATGTACAGATCATCCATCTACACGGCATTACTACATCTACACTGCACATTTCAGTCAGGGGTGGTGTCAGAGGTTGGCCAGGTTGGGCACTGGCCAAGGGTCCACAACCATAAGAGGATTCACCTAGCCAGGCTGACCCTTGAACTCTCAGAACCAGCTGCAGCAGTTGCACCTAATACAGTAGGCAGGCAGCGGTTGCTTGGGAGACCCAGTGCAGGGTTTTGCCATGACCTCCAGCAACCTGGAGCTGGCACTCATTTCAACTCACAACCACATCCATATATGGGGAGCAAAAGTGTAACATAACAGGCCAGTAGCACTCTAGGAGAGACGTAACATGGCTGAAGGGCGCCTGGGGCAAGGCAGCATGCTGTGCCTACCCCCCAGGCGCTCTGAAACTGAAAGTGAGTGGTGACCATGTCACCACCCACTCACTTCTGGGATCAGACTGGAGGCAAGTGGGAGGGCTTTTCCCAGCACCCGTTTTCACGCGCTGCAACTCTCCCTGCCACGCCAAGCCTCCTGCCGCCATTTGGAAGCTTGCACAGCAGAAAAATTGCATCCTCCTCAGCAGAGCACCCAGGGCAACTGCTCCTCAGGCTCCGCCGTTGTTATGGCACTGACTCCAAGTCTCCACATGTTGTACCCTAGCCATTGAACTTAAGACAATATTCTTTCTGCTAATGCCTTACCATTAACCAAGGAAAGTAGCAGGAATGCAGAGCATCCACACCACTACAGGCAAATCAAGAAGGGAACTATGTGAAATGCATCTGATATTTTGAGTGTACTGTATTGATTCTGAATATTGAACGTTGGCAGTCCTAGCACAAGCTAACAGATATATTTTCATACCAACAGCAAATTTCAACATAATCTAAGCATTATCTTAAAGATAATATTTCTATCTCTATGATATGGCAAAACAGGATGAACAAGCATGAAAAGCTTGTTTTGCCCATGATATACAATATATCTAATAAATAATCAAAAGCTCATCCTAAGAAGGATTTATCACTCTCATAGCATGCTTTAGCTATGCCTCATTCACCAGACAAAGAACAGTTGTCTCATTTTGGGAAGCAGAACAATTTTTATTTTATTTTTTGGGGTATGCACGCATGCAAGATTAATGGAAGGGTTAGTTACAAGTCATTTCCCCCAATGTGTCGAAGGGAGACTTAGTATAAGCGTAACACTGAGAGAAGTAATTCCAAAGGGGGCATTTTTCTCCACCTTTCTAAACTCCTCATTTCTGAAGTTCAGAAATTAACTCCAGCATTTGCCAACTATAATCACAACAGGAAAAAAAAAAAAAGAAATGTTAATATTCGTGGACATACACAGTGAAAGCCACAAGCATAAAAATAAAAAGAATGCAAGCATAACACAAAAGCTTTATACTTTAAGTTTAAAGAATAGAGAGCTGTCAATTGCTATGCTTTATTCTAAATTGCAAGACAACGTAATTCTCAACTGCCTGGTACAGTCTGTCACCAGCCATTAATGTATTTTTAAAACTGCTAACTCCCGTAGAAAGACACTTGTAGGCATAAAAGATCTGCCATAATCTTGGGTTTTCTTCACATATTTGGTGGCAAGAAGATATTCTTGGACTGCCTGAAAGCACCTGCAAAACTGAAGAAAGAGGGTAATGGAGGGAGGGGGGAGTATTTCCACCTTGTTCACAGCCAGTCAAATTTTTCAGACCTTGCTTCGGTTGAAATAGGTCTCTCAGGGAGATCCAGCAACTGAAAAGGTAACCTTTGATTACCTTTTCTTGACTATGAGCACAAGGGGTCCCAACAACAAAGCATCAGGGTAAACGAGAAGCAAACAGGCCAGTTAAGCAACTTTGGGAGAAGACAGTAAGTACTAGCGTTTATTTAATTAAACTGAGATGTTAATGAGGGAACAGCAAGGAAGGACATTGATAGTAGGAGCTGAATCCTAGGGAGTTGATTTTGTAGAAACTCACCATTTTGCAGCTCTGCCGTAGCAATTAAGGTTTAATTGGCTGCAGTAAAACTTGACCAGAAACCCAGATTAATTCCAAACTCGAAGAGTGGAAAGCAAGTGCATAGGCATAAGCGGAGAAGGGCCACAATGCAGACTTAGCTGGAGAAATTTGGTTATAAACTTAAGAATTAGACTTCAGTTCAAGCTCAGTAGATAGTCTATAGCTAATTATAGTTGAAGGCCAGCAGGTGGCGCAGTGGGTTAAACCGCTGAACCATAAGCTGTCGATCGAAAGGTCGGCAGTTCGATTCCCGCGACGGGGTGAGCGCTCGTTGCTTGGCCAGCTCCTGCCAACCTAGCAGTTCCAAAGCATGTTAATGCCAGTAGATAAATAGGTACCGCTTGCGGGAAGGTAAACAGCGCTCCGTGTTCCAGCTGCATGCTACGCGCTGCGTCAAGGAGAGTCATGCCGGCCACATGACCACGGAGGCGTCTTCGGACAACGCTGGCTCTTCGGCTTTGAAATGGAGATGACCACCACACCCTAGAGTCGGACACGACTGGACTTAATTGTCAGGGGATACCTTTACCTTTACCTTAATTATAGTTGAAGGATTAACTTTCAATCCAGTTTAAAAGGTCAATTTAAAAAACAGAGTGCAGCTTCAGAAAAAAGGGGGTAATTGCAGGCATATTAAAAAGTAAACCAGACCTTTTCATTCCAAAATGGAAGCAGACTGCCAACATCTAACATAAAATGATTATAGTAGGGGAACTTTTAAATAGACCGCTGGGGGAAAGCCGACAGAAGTTGGATAACCTCATAATGAGATGAGTGTGTTGTAGACCATTCAGAAGGAGAAAGGGTACAGTTTGGAAATGAGGGTATAGTAGGACAGTGGGTTAAACAGAGAGTTAAAGGTGGGGTAAAAGAATATGCCAACATCTGGAGGACACAATAGGTGTTTATATATAGAAATGCCAGAAGCCTCTTCTGAGCCAAGATGGGAGACCTGGAGTGCTTGGTTGCAAAAAAGAACAGAGATACAAATAGAGAGAACCACTGGGATACAGTTATTTCAGGATACAACTGCTGTTGAAAGACAGGAAGATGCATATTGAGCATAGCGTGGCTAAATATGCAAAAGAGGATGTAGAATCCACAAACTAGAAAACTTCAGGGGACCAGGCTCCTCTACAAAATCATTGAGGATAGAAATACCAGGCCCAAGTACTAATGTAGTGCTGGCAACATGCTATCGTCTTCCTGACCAAACTATGAGGGTGGTCTTGAGTTGGAGAAAGTTCTTCTCTCCTCCCAGGCTCGCCCCAGAATGCATCCTGGGACAAGGCTGGGAGGAGATTGGAGCCTTTGTGCGACCCGAAAGTGGGTTGTTCAGCTTGCAGAAACCCTGCAGAGGCTTGGAAACAGCATGGTTTGGATACTTAAAGGTAGAAACTGTGTTTGTGAGGCTTTTTAAAAAACCTTTTACAGCATTGGATAAGTGGACCCCAGTATCCACGGATTCTTGGTATCCATGGGAGGGGTCCAGAACGGAACCCACGTGGATACCAAGACCCCACTGTATTTACTCAGAAATAAGTTCCACCTTCCAATGGAACTTCCTTTGCAATACACATTATCATTATTATGAAGAATATATACTGTTTTTCCACAAGAGCAGTTCACAAAGTCGTTTACATAGTAGGATAAAAATATTGTAAATAAATAAATAAATAAATAAATTATAGAATGACAATAGAATGCAAGGCTCAGAGACAAGCTATGCCATTCATCAACTATATCAATAAATAGAGTGATATTACTGATTCAATTGTAAAAATCAGGGCACACATAATATATACGTGTAAGAGGGCAGATTAAAAAAAACACATTAGGCCTGAATAGTGTTTATGTTGCCCCTGTATTTGTGGGCTAGCAGCAGCAAGAGAGTCAGAAATCTTCTCTTATATCTCTGGACACGCAGTCGTTTCCACCCATACTTCAAGGCAGAGTTATGGATAGATCTCCAAACTCCATAAAACAGTAGCCTAAGTTACACAGCTGGATAAATGTCAGGCATTAACAGCACTCTCTTGATCAGAGAAAGTGGCTATCTTAATGGCTGTTGCCATGGGTACCAGAATAGCAAATGATAATAGCATCAAGACAGATAAGGCAGGAAAGGAAAACCTATGATCACTCTATTTCAGATTCTAATACAACTTCAAATTAACTGCCATCAGTAATTCAGAAATGAGATGATGTGGTGTACTACTTTAATACTTCACAAAAGGAAATCCTATTAATATGTGGCTGTTGTGAGCCCGTTTGTTTGCTCTTGACATATGTTTCCCAAAAAGCTATTTTACTGGCACCAAAGAGGTCATGTTAGTTATTTCTGAATTTGCAGTGCACCTGTATAGGGCACACATTTCCCCTTCCCCCTTGAATGTTTGTTGATTTTATCTTTATGGTGTTTTTAGCCTCCTGGCAGAAGCTCTCAGTTTCCCTAGGTAACAAATTACTTGCTAGGCTTGAACACACAGAAAGAAACAGGAATCGTATTTCTTCCCAATTAGATTCTTTGTATGACATCAGAATGTGCTGAGGTCCACTGTGGCCTTAAGAGCTGGGGAAACCTCATGAGTCAAATCAATGATCACAAAAGAACTGACCTGCTTTGACTTTCCTTCCAAAAATAGAAGATGACTGCAAGGAGATGGAGACTGCTGAAAAGTGTGATGTCATTTCAAGATACAAAAGTCTACTGTTCACTCACGAATGCAAGTGTTGGACTCTGTCCTTGTAATGAAGAACAGGCTGTCCTAGCAAGTTGACCATTTCATTTCTACGAAGGCACAACTGTGGCATGAGTATTAAACTCTACTAGGATAGCACTTCTCACAGTGTGCTCCTAGGAGCTCTGGTGCTCCCTGAGAGTAAGACCCCTTCAGGGGCTCCACGAACACACCATAAGTGGCCGCCATCTCCTCAGCACTGTGCCACTCCACGCATGCGCCAGTGCTCTGGGGCTCCCTGAGACTCCACGTATGCATCGGCGGGGCTCCCCAAGACTCTGTTGAGGACTCTGCAAAGGGCTCCAGAGACTAAAATGTTTGAAGATGAACTGCTGCTCTAGGACAACTGCCTACAAGAGCCTTGTGGTGTAGTGGAGACCTGGATTTAAAATTTGTCCTCTGACATGAAGCTTGCTGAGTGACCTTGGACCAGTCACTGATCGCTTTAGCCTATCTCAGTGGGTGGTTGCAAGGATAAAATCAGGGAGGGGGGATTACAAATTTGCAAGAGATATTGTCGAAGGTGGACTTTTACACAGGGCAGTAACTAGATTTAAAGTTATAGTTTCATTCAGTAATTTTCACAAAACATGTCAGATGGAGGACAAAGTAATTATGATTTTAATACAGGAGAAAAATCATAGTGCCTCTTATTGCCATATTTCTAATATAGCTTATTCCTATATCTACTTCACAACTGTCAAAAGAACAAGGCTCAACATAACATTTGATTAGATCCCTTGACTAAACACATCAAATACAATGTTTTAGGTCAAAATAATTACAGAGATTCCAATATTAAACACACCCACCAGATGCCTCAGGATCAGGAAGCACCCAAGACAACAAGATACTCGTATCCAAGCCACTCCCTTGCACCTGGCATTCAGAGATAGGCTACCTCTAAAACCCGAAGGTTGTGTATAGTCATCATGGCTTGTAACCTGTGATGCACTTTTCCTCCATAAATCCATCCAGTCCCCTTTTAAAGATATCTACAAGAACAAAGATGAATGAGGTAAAATTAATCTGTGGAACTCTTTGTCATAGGACACTGCAATGGCACCTGGCCTAGATGCCTTTAAAAGAGGTTCAAGAGCAAAAAATGCTGCCTGCATGTGTGCATTTCACACTACCCTGCTGCCACTGCCCCCAAAATTAAAAAAGAAAAAAGAGTGTGTGTGTCCGTCTACCTGGAGCTGCCGGGGGGGGGGGCAACAAAGTTGAGCAGCCTCCCACCCTTTTCTCTCACCTTCGGCCAGTGCCGTAGCTAGCCTCAGAACGGGGGGGGGCGACCCCTCGACGCCCCCAAAGTAATTAGCATAATTGCTAATTAGCATAATTATGCTAATTACTTTCTCTCTTTTTTTTCGTTTTTTCCGGGTTTTTTTTTTTATTTTTTAAAAGGATTTTTAAGGGTTACGGGGCTTCTAGGTGAATATGTGTGCTTTGCCGCCACTTATCTTTGTTTATAGGGCCTCCAGGCTTGAGTACGATGTCCTACGATGTCTCCTCCGTGAATCACGCAGCGGGATGGCTGTTTTGCTTTGCGCATGCGTGAACTCTGCAAAGTTCACGCATGCGCATACCAAACAGCCATCACGCATGCGTGAACTCTGTGATGGCTGCTTGGTGTGCGCATGCGTGAACTCTGCAAAGTGACGGAGGAGATCGAAAGGAAAGCGCTTTCGGCGGCGCTTTCGGAGGCGATTTCGGCGATTTCGGCGGCGATAAGGAAGCCTCCCGCCCCCCTGGACAGCCTTCCGCCCTTACGCCCTGGGGCCCACCGCCCCCCGGCCCCCAGTCAGCTGACGCCCCTGCCTTCGGCTGCCCTGGATGCAACTTTCTCGCTCAGTCTGGTTCCTGTTCAAACTGACCCAGAACAGCAGAGCATGCTGGGAACTCACTTGGCAGCTTTCTAAAGCTGCCAGGGCAGGGAGATGAAGAGGCAGCTGCAGCCAGTACGTGTACACACACACACACACACACACACACACAATATGGAGTGTGGAGCAGTGTTCCCGCTGCCGTGCAGCTTCCCTCTCAGAACTCTGGAGCACAGCAATGACAATGACATCATCACCAAGTGCTCCGGAACCATTTAGGGGGAGAGATTAAAGGGAACACTGGTGTGGGCCCCCTCTCTCCTCATTTTGCTGCCCCATTGAACGTGCTGTTCAATGCAAGGACTTCAAAGCTGTGTCATCTGTGGGCCGGTCTTCCTGAGATACTTAGTGATGGAACATGGACAAAAAAGTATGGTTATTCCAATAGACACAATGGGAAGCTCTGACTGATACAACACGGACATCTGAATGAGTCAGTTTAAGTTTCCCCAAACGTGATTTCAAACAGTACAGCTGGTTTGCTGGTCTTGAGGGAACAGGACACCGTTTCCATAGTCAGGGGTTCAAAAATGGATTTCAGTAGGGAAAGACAAGATATTAATGAAGGTTAAAGGCCTGCTATTGGTATTGGATACACTTAAAATTGTACTGCGAAGCAGTAGTGTCTTTTAAAAGCATATACAGTATTATGGTTTCTTTACTTTATAGCCTCGCATCATTGCTACAACAATACGCACACTTTTAAAAAAGGCAAACGTTTTTGTGTCTTTGACATGCATGGTTCCATTTAGCGATTCATCATAATCACCCAGTGAGTAGCCAGAAATACAGAAGCTCAAGAAGAAGAATTACATGTGGCCTGAAACGGAGGACTATCACTTTAAAACACACACACACACACACACACACACACACACACACACACACACCACGATAGCCCTGGAACTGTGGGGGAAGGTTTGTCCAGCTTGCAACACTGCTTAAAAAGCTCTACACAATGAAAGATTCAGGCAAGATGGCGAAAAGCTATTGACTAGCAGGTTCCTACAGATAAGAGACCTGCAACACAGCTACTTTCTGAGCTCTTAAAATTCTTTTGTTCAACCAGTGTTGCATAGGACAGGTGAGGGGGGAAGAATTTGATCCATATGCTTGGGCTAGTATAGAATAGGGAATTTAAGTTCAGATCCCAGTGGAAAGCATTGAGATCTTACGATACACGTTGTAAAAAGAGGACAAGCCCGGAGAAAGTAGAAACAGCCTTACATCTGTTGATTTACAGATAAATACAACTCTAGCTCATCTGGTGCTTGTTGACATGTATTGCTGACATGTGTCAGTGTTTCATGGTGCAGTTCAGCCAAGATTAGCGCTTTGTTCAGGGTTATATTATCAAACAACTACTACTTTATTGTGGTAGGAATGATAGATAGTTTCATGGGGTTAAAACCTACTAGCATTTAGAACAGAAGATGTGCGCCACCTAGCGGCTAATAATTTTAACAAAACTATAGCTTGGTCTTTTAAATACCGTAGTTATGACATGAAGTAATCTCATGCTTTGAGGGGTATGCTACATAAAACAAAAGGCCGGGAGATCAGTTCTTGCTTGAGCTCTTAATTCTTTCTACTAAATCAATGCTGCATTGGATGGATGTGGTAACAAAAGTACCTGACCAATATGGAACATAATATTTTAAGCAAGGTGGAGCTGATGGTGTAACAAACAGAACGAATACGTGTAAGTAAGTAAGTAAGGAACCTTTATTGGCATAAAAACAAAACAAAAAAACAAACAAACATAACATAACATAACACTTAACACATAATACCGTATTTTTCGCTCCGTAAGACGCACTTTCCCCCCAAAAAAAATCAGGGGGAAAAAGTGTGCGTCTTATGGAGCGAAGATGAAAAAACAAAAGGAAAAAAAACTTACCGGAGCTTCGGGGAGGCCTGCGCGACCCTCTGCAGGCCTCCCCAATCTTCATTTCGGCAAAAAAAACAGCCATTTTCTGCCATTTCCGGTTTTCGTGAAAACCGGAAATGGCCGAAAATGGCCGTTTTTTGCCGAAATGAAGATCAGGGAGGCCTGCAGAGGGTTGCGTAGGCCTCCCCGATCGTCATTTCGGCAAAAAACGGCCATTTTCGGCCATTTCCGGTTTTTACGAAAACCGGAAATGGCCGAAAATAGCCATTTAGTGCCGAAATGACGATTGGGGAGGCCTGCAGAGGGTCGCGCAGGCCTCCCCGAAGCCCCGATAAGTATTTTTTCCTTTTTTCCCTTTCCTTTCCTTTCCCTTTGTTCCCCTATTTTTTGCTCCATAGGATGCATGCGTCCTATGGTGCGATGCGTCCTATGGTGCGATGCGTCCTATGGAGCAAAAAATACGTATTTATATTACAAACATCTACAAGCACAACAAAATTACAGCTTAAACATCATAGGGAATACTATCAGCTTTACGTGCTATAATGATTTTATCAACAAAGGCTGCCGATCTTTCCACGCCATCCATCTCCGTCGATAAAAGTTAACGTACTACCTCCTGATCTGCCTAGCCCTGGAGCTTGACTAATATAGGGCCTAAATGTTGCTAACGAGGTGCCTCGTGGAGTGGGCAATACAAAAACATATGTAGTAATGTTTCTACACAACCCACTCCACAAGGACAATACCTCTCAGAGACTGGGATTCCACTATATCTGCCAAGTAACAGAGCAGATGGGAGAGCGTTGCACCTAGCTAAAGAAAGGGCTCTGAGCGACTGGGGGCACTTAAGATTACAAAGATAAGGTGCCATCTTCCCAAAGCTGATAGGGATGTGAAATTGTAGTGGGGAACAGGTCATACGCGCCGCACTATGCAACTCCTGATTTTCAATATCTAGAATTCTGGCCTTGATTTCGCGGTAGGCCGCCGCCTGGCTCAACATACCCAACCTCACCACATCGAGGCCCAAGGAGTTTAATTTCTGTTGTAATTCTATTGCCCCAATAGGTGGAACAGGTTCTGAAAAAAGTTGGAACAGCAGACTATCTTGATTACAGTGGTAACATTGTACCACGTACCTGCAATCACCTGATCAAATTATTACCTGTATCATCCTGAAAAGACCAAAACTGGACAGTGTATCCAGAAATCTGGAGAAGCAGAGAGGTGGCAAAATTCTCCTCATTAGCTGATTGTAGCTAAAGACAGCCATTTTGCTACATATTTTAGCACACATCAGCCCCAAATGGTACTCAAATTCTCCTTTCATACCCATCAGAATTTCACCGATGCAAAATAAGAAATACAATACGCACCTGTAGCATTCCTATGCCCATACTAAAGCCGCCCTCATACCGCACACGTCGCGTCTCGTAGCAGCCGATGTGTCAATCCTGATTGGCCAAACGCGTTGCTCCACGTCCCGCCCCCACAACACCAAACGCAGCCTCTCATTGGCCGAAGCTCAATTTCTTCAAGTTGGAACACACCAGAACGACCTTCGGCCAATGAGAGGCCATGTTCAGTGTTGTGGGGGCGGGACGCGGAGCAACGCGTTGGGCCAATCAGAATCAACTCCGGGATGCAACGCAGCGAGATGCCTGTGGTCTGTTACAGCTTTAAGGATGATTGCTTAAGCTTTGCCCTCCCTGCTACATTTATGAAGGCTCTGCTCTGATTGCAATATCTTGCTTTGCAATAGCCTGCCCTGCACCTCTTTTAAGCCAAGGAAAAGCCTCTGCCATTCCAAGCTGCCGCAAACATACTGTAAAGCACGTTTGCGATGACGTTAGAGGAAGGGCACCGGCACGGAGGCCAGCAGCCCTTACTCTGCCGCCGGATCGTCCCTGCGGCCACCTGAGAAGGTAAGTGATTCCCCAGCGGACGCAGGGGTGGTCCGGGCGGCCATTGGCTGAGCCAGCCCAGGGGCGGGGATGGTGGCTGCCATATCCCCGTCCCATTCCCGAGCCGGCTCCGCCATTACATGGCCTCCTTGGACTTGCGCCAGCTAAATAGCTGGCAGAAATCCGAGGCCCATTGGGGACTCCCCGGATTACACCGGGGGAAGGGGACGAATGTCCCCTTCCCCGAGTAGACCTCTGGGCTGCTCCCGGAACGGGGATAGGATCTGGCGGGCAGCCTGGGATGCCCGCCGGATACTTACACAGGATTGGGCTGTAAGAAATATACCTTCTAGAGACCCTGAGGAGTGATGAGAACACCGAAAAATGACAATAATAAAAGCAGTCCACGCTAACAACTTCTTAACAAGTCATTCCAAAAAGGCAGAAATAAGGAAAGTAGACAAGTGCAAAGAATTCATTCGACTTCTCTGCATTTTCTTATCCTCTTTAAGCTTCTCTTTTATCCCTTCATTATCTAATGGGCCAGACACATCCCAGGCAGGTTTCCTGCTTTTGAAGTATTCAAAAGAATGTTTATTGTTTGCCTTGATGTTTTTAAGCACGTGAGCCTCATATTCCTTTTTCTCATTCCTTATTGTCAGCATACATTTCTTTTGCCAGAGCTCGCGTTTCTTTCTGCTCCCTTCATTTGGGCAAGCCATCTTCTGAAGGAAGCCTTCTAACAAGGGAAGCTGTAAAAGGCAAGAAGGCTCCCTTCAGTCTGAAGGAAGCCTTCTTGCCTTTTACAGCTTCCTTGACTCCACTTGTGCGCTGTGGGGGAACCCTCCTGGAACTGGTGGTGCCTTCCCTACTTAGTGCCTTCCCTACTTAGTGGTATACAGCCCCCCCCCCCCCCGTGATCCATGGGGGATCTGTTCCAGGCCCCCTCATGGATAATGGAGAACAGCGGATAGGGACTTATAGCACAGATGCTACCGATAGTTCTGAGAGGCTCAGCCAAAGAACAGGAAGCAGGAACTGGAACGGGGGGGGGGGGCTGTACTTTCTAGTTGAGCTATTTGTTGTGGTGTTTTTAGCAACATGATGTGCCCGAGAGCACAGCCTGAAAAAGGTCTTTCAGCAAAGCATAAAAAGGTTAACAGCCCAATCCTATCCAAAGCCCGGCGCTGGGATGCAGCGGCACCGAGGCAGGCTCTGCTGTATTCAGCGCAGGGCTAGAGGTCTCCTCAAGGGAAGGGGACAACTCTCCCCCTTCCCCCATGACGAGCCCCAGCAGCTCCTAGGGGGCTACTTGGAGGCGCACCAGCTAAATGGCCGGCACAACTCCAAGCAGCTCCATGTCAAGACATTCAAACCCGGGATTGGGGATAGGATTCAGCAGAGGCCTCCTCCACTGAGCCCGCACCCTCCCAGGCCTGATCTGCCCTCCTTTCTGCCCCAAAATGCCCCTCCCCACCTCTGTTCCACCCTCCTCCCGCCAGCTAGCACAGGGCTCACTTGCCCCCGCAGGTGCTGCTCCTTAATGCCGGCAGTGCGGGCCTCCATGCTGTTGCAACATGCTTTACGGCACGTTTACAACGGCGCAGAGCCCAGTACCACCAGCAGAGGCCAGCAGAGGATTGGGCTGTCAATCATATAAATAAGCATCTTGGGCATGGTCAACTCTTAAGGCACAATACCATTCTGAAAATGGAGTGTACTAAATATATGCTGTATGCACCGGTAGCTGAATGCGTTGTAAATGCCATTTCCTTTATTTCCTTAGATTTAGCCATTTTAAAATGTGTCATTCTTAGTGTAATTTGTTGTAAGCAAGCCAGCTAGCAAAATGACAGATGAAGGCACCTTTATGCCTTCTGCCATGCTATGCCCTGAATAGCCTTTTCTGTTCCATCTGTCAAGCTGCTTCCTCCTTTCTTCAAACATTATACTGTACAACACCTTTCCATAACTTTCCCTGCCTCTCCCTTGATCCTACATTGCCATCAATACTCTTCCCCAGACTTTCAGCGTTCAATAAATGACGAGCCCCTGTTCTCTTCCTCCTTTCATATCTAGATTTTCTACTGGGCCGCAGGTTGGGGGTATGCGAGATAGTCCCCGTTATCAGCTGCTGCAATCAGCAGCTGATAAGGGGGAGCTGAAAAACGGCAAAGTTGCCCGATAGCTTCACTTACCTTGTCTCCCGGCCGCCTCCACCTTGAATCTCGCAAGATTCAAAATGGCAGCGGCCAAATCTCATAAGGGCACATGAGGCAGTCTCTCATGCCTCATATGCCCTTACGAGATTTGGCCACCGCCATCTTGAATCTCACGAGATTTTCGCTAGAGATTCAAGATGGAGGCAGCCGGGAGACAACGTAAGGGAAGCTATCAGGCAATTTCACCGTTTTTCCCGGGCTGCAGCACGTCTGGGTGGCTTCTCCCGGTCGCTCCGCAACCCGGAAGGTGAAACTACAGCCCTGCCGAATCGGCAGCCCGGGTAAAAGCAAAAATCCCACGTTTGTTGGCATCACAGAGTTTTCTTTCCCAAGTAGGTGCATCTCTTGACCTGTCATGTACATTGTTCAAATCGCACTCATTTTCCATTGCACTTGTTATACTCCTGAGATAGAAATTTAGTAAAAGGTGGTGAGAAGAATCATTGAACAATCATTTGAAATATTAGTGGTAGGCAATTCGTTATGCACACTTTCTTTTTGCAAGATCCTTAAATCAGCAGGGTGTCTTAATTAGACTTGAAAATTTTAATCCTTAATAACCAAGGACTTGACCTCTAAATCGCACAACTGACCATCCAATTCATCCAACCCACACATTCTTTTCCTCCCCTTGAGAATGAGCCACTTAATTATGAACAAGGTCACATGAAAGAAGAGAACCTGTAACTTTTTTTTGTAAACATCAATATTGTCAGCATTTTTAAAAAATACAAAAAAGGAAGAAAACAGTTATATCTGCTTAGTTCAATAATTTATTGATAGAACAAGCCATATGCGTACCACCAAAGTACAACTCTATCTTAAATAACTGTCATAAAAGGTACCATCTTCCCAGGGTGCTGTTTCCTGCTGAGCTTTTATTATAACAATGGCATTTTGTTATTGTTAAAACTCTTCAAAAGGAGAAGTGGGGGGGAGCAGAAGGGGTTCTGTTTAAACGCAGTTAATTTTTATCAGGCAGCTATATACTAGCTCTTCCCAGGCCTGAACAAATATTGTGTCCCTTGACCCAGCTCTGGTGCAGAGAGGCTACAGCTCTGAATTTTGCGTAGCTAGCTTTAGAAAATAGGTAAACAAACAATTGGGTTGGGGGAGAAATCATTTTTATTATTTATTGGACTGAGCAGATTTGGAGAAAGAAAAGACCAGTGTCATACAACCCAATCCTATTACTGTAATCCCTAATTGATCCATATCCAATGCACATCCACACCCTTCTTTGGACTTAAAGAGGGGGATTTTACCCTATAAAAACAATGGAATAAAGTAGGGATAGGGACTATAGAGAGTGGCACGCAGTCCTGGGCACATATAAACCAGTATGCCCCCTGCAGAGGCAGCCCACCTGTGACATGAGTTGAGAACTTTGTGTCAGGAAGCAAATTGAAGGAGGTGGCAAATACCCCACACACCCTTCTGCTGCCTCTCTCGTGATCAGCTTCATTCTCTTCTAGTACTGTAGCATGTGAGAGGAGGATGGGGAGGGTTTACTTCTCTCCTTTGGTGTCCAGCACCACCACCACCTCGCCCTCTAATGGCCAGTGGAGGGAATGCAGGAATCCCAGCATTCCCGCCATGTCCTTTATGGCAGGGTTTCTCAACCTTTGGGGGTCCGCGTAACCCCTAGGCAGGCCCCCAAGTACCACATACTCCCAAAAAGTGCACCCCAAAGTGTTTTTTCCGGCCTGCGGCACGGCCGAGCAGGTCCTCGGCAGGGCTGTAGCCTTTCCCTCCGGCTTGCCGCATCACAGGCCGGAAAAACAGGTAAAATGGCACTTCCCCCCATTTTTCCGCTGGCCGTTATCAGCTGCTGATCGCAGCAGCTGATAACAGGGAGCATCTCGCATACCCTCAACCTGCGGTTCACGTACTCCCACAGGTTGAGAACCGTTGCTTTAGGAGAAGCAGCAGCGGTGGTACCGGACCCTAAGGAAGAGAGGCAAGCTCCATCCTCCTCTTGGTGTCCAGTTTTAAAGTTATGCTAAATTTTTGTTATGTTCATGGCAGTCATATTTTAAATTATTTTATATTTCATTTCAGCATGGTGGTTTTTGCAATTATACTAATGAGGAGCCTATAGTTTTAATAAAGTAGCAGCATGTGCAGCTTGTAATTCTGCCCCAGCACCATTTTGATGCTGTTTAATGATGCTTGTACACACTACAATTGTGGTTATATTTATAGTTTCTAATCTTGTTGACTTCCCACCCAGAAATCCTTCAATAAGGTTGTAGAGAGAGAGAGAGAGAGAGAGAGAGAGAGAGAGAGAGAGAGAGAGAGAGAGAGAGAGAGAGAGAGAGAGAGAGGAGAAAGAAGAAGAAGAATCTGCATTCATTGTAAAGCTCAGCTCTAATGAAATCAGTGACAAAGTTCTCATGGTAATCAGAGGTTTAAGAACTTTCTTGGCCTCATCCTTGAGTATGCTGAGCAACTGTACCTCTAGGTGATGTTAGCGGGAAAGAGCATTCAGCGTTTAATAAAATATCCCAATTTAGGTTGACAGTTAATTTCAATGCTATCATGCTTAATGGAAGTTATACATTTTGAGGTGCGTTCGGAAAGCCAATACAAAAACAGGACACGCATTTTTGACAAGTTGTTGATAGTTTGTTATTCCCCATCTGAGTGCTATTACCTCAAAAGGATACAACGGCTATAAAGCTTGCGTTTATAAGGCTTTGGGGTGGAATAACAACACCGAACCATTCTAGGATGGTAGCAGTTCACAAACTCTGACTTTGACCTTCAAGAACCAGAGAATATTTTCTGTCATCAGAAGGTCTGAGGCATTAAATATTCATTAATTCTTTTTCGCCAAGGTGACAACTCTGATATTGCAAGTTGTCTGCGGTGGTTACCAAGTTCGAGAGTCATCAAACATGGAGGCTGTTCAAGTATAATTATCTTGTCAGGGATGGTCGTGTCTCATCTTACAACGCACATTATCATAGTTATTTCAGTATACGCTGCCTTTCATCTTATGTTACCTTTCTCCAAAGTCGGGTGCTTCACAAATCATATGTACCTGATTGAACACCACCTTGCATTTATTAGATGCTCTGAGCTTTATAGTCTGATTTATGGGGCACTGCCTAGGCATAGAGGTTCACACAGGATCAGGCACAGTAAAGATCCAGCACCAGTGCAAGAAAGTGCCTGGTGTCTTCGTTCTAGGATACAAACTAAGCCACGTGTAGCTATTAGCACAGGATATTAGCACAGTTAGCATCCCCTGCTAACTGGGCAAGAGGCACTTTTTCAATTGGTGCTCCTCTTATACTGTATTTAGAGTAACTGACCCCTTTCACCCCAGCACAGTGTCATTTCTGGTGGCTGTTCGCTGGTGGAGGTCTGCATCTTTTTTAGACTGCAAGCCCTTTTGAGACAGGGAGCTATTTCATCATTTGATTTTGTCTGTAAACTGCTTTGTGAACTTTTTGTTGAAAAGCGGTATATAAATACTGTTATTATTATTGAGTTGAACAGATGGACGATTCAATGGATGAAATGGGGAGCGCCAAAATTAAGAAAACCTTAAAGTACATCATCATCCAAGCCCCGAAACGGTCCAAGGAACTGCAATGCATGATGCAGATGATTCACATAATATTCCCTGCAATATTCCTCCAATAGCAGTAAAAACGTAATCAACAGTGCAAATCTTATGTTTGTTGTTGTTCAGTCATTAAGTCGTGTCCAACCCTTCGTGATCCCATGAACCAAATCCCGTCAGGCCTTCCTGTCCTCCACTATCTTCCTGAGTTTGCTCATTTTCATGTTCGTTGCATCGGTGATACTGTCTAACCATCTCATCCTTTGCCTTCCCCTTCTCCTTTTCCCTTCAATCTTTCCCAGCATCAGAGTCTTCTCCAGAGAGTCCTCTCTTCGCATTAGGTGGCCAAAATATTTGAGCTTCAGCCTCAGTACCTGTCCTTCCAGGGAACAGTCAGGGTTGATTTCATTTAGGATTGACTGGTTTGATCTCCTAGCAGTCCAAGGGACTCTCAGGAGTCTTCTCCAGCACCACAGTTCAAAAGCATCTATTCTTCGGTGCTCAGCCTTCCTTATGGTCCAACTCTCGCAACCATACATTGCTACTGGGAACACCATCGCCCTGACTATATGAACTTTTGTTGGCATGGTGACATCTCTGCTTTTTATTATGCTGTTTAAGTTTGCCATAGCTTTCCTTCCAAGGAGTAAGCATCTTTTAATTTCATGGCTGCTGTCTCCGTCTGCAGTGATCTTGGAACCCAAAAAAGTAAAATCTGTTACTGCTTCCATTTCTGCCCCTTCTATTTGCCAGAAATTGATGGGACCAGATGCCATGATCTTAGTTTTATTAATGTTGAGTTTCAAGCCAACTTTTGCACATCTACTCAAAAGTAAGCTCCCAGGTATAGATGCATAGGAATGCATACATACCTAACTGGCTGCCCTATTAAAGCACTTCAGCATTGGCCACTGAATCAGGTTGGTTCACCCTCCCCAATGGTAGAGACAGTCCTGGAAATCCCAGGAGGGCAGATTGTTGATACAGTCATAGGTCCACATGCTAAAGTGGAAAGAAAGCAAGGAGAAATGTAGGCTTTACCCCATGCAGGAAGCCCTGCATGCTTTCTGCATGTTTATGTCTTGAGAACAATGCTTTATCAACAAAACAAATACAGCATAACTTCGCATACACCCATCTGTCCATCACAGTTTACAAGGAAGAGCTATATGTAAGTTTTTTGCCAGCAAAAGTAGATTTCACAGGATCATTTGACTTGTTATTGCTTTGAGCATTAAGGCCCCTCCATGAAGACTCTGATCCTGTAATACTTGATTGCCTTTTTCCATTGCCAGGAAAGCAAATCGGGAAAGAGGGTTTTGAAATCTTCCAAGACCTTACAGTGTATGTCAGTTTCTAACTCAAATGATGTATTGCTTTATAATAGGTTTTCTTTGAAAGCCGTATCTATTCTCTCTCTCTCTCTCTCATTGGGTGGCATTCTTGCTTTTTCTTTGAACAGTTTTGGCGAGGCATTTTTTAAAGTGCAGCAACTAATTAAATATTGCTGATTTATGGAGGGGAAACATGTTAGTTTCTGTGGTTTCTCCAAATTAAATTCTGGTGGCTGAGAGAGAATCATAACAAAGATAATTTACTACAGTTGTCTCAGGTTACTGTTGGCTTGTGGATTTGAATTTTAATGTGGCTTTCTTTGGTAGACCTTCAAGTGAAGGATTTTTTTATAAGATTCTGCTGAAATAATATCATAAAATTGTTTTTGTTTGCGAAATATTTTCTGTTTCCAAGAGTTCAAGTCTGCATCATTCTTGCTAAGCTATCTCAGATAATTTACAGAATTGTATACAAAAACTAATAAAGGACTGTTGTTGTTGTTGTTCAGTCATTAATTCATGTCTGACCCTTTGTGACCCCATGAACCATATCATGCCAGGCCTTCCTGTCCTCCACTGCCTCCCGGAGTTTGCTCAAATTCATGTTCATTGCACAGTGATACTATCTACCCATCTCATCCTCTGCGTTCTCCTTCTCCTTTTGCCTTCAATCTTTCCCGGCATAAGAGTCTTTTCTAATGAGTCCTCTCTTCGCATTAGGTGGCCAAAATATTTGAGTTTCAGCCTCAGTACCTGTCCTTCCAGGGAACAGTCAGGGTTGATTTCATTTAGGATTGACTGATTTGATCTCCTAGCAGTCCAAGGGACTCTCAGGAGTCTTCTCCAGCACACAGAAGTAAAACAGAAGATATATTAAGACAAATATTAAATATAGACTTTGGATACTACAATATATTGATATAACCAAAAATGAATGTTCTAACTGATATTATTCTAATCCTGTCAATGAAACTGGAGTGCTGGGGGCCCCTGCTTCTTGGACTGGCGTGACGTGAAGCTTGCTATTACTGCGCTTATATAAACATGTTATAGCATCCAAGATAAAAGGGATAAAAGAGATGCAGTCACAAAGTAATTTCCAAAACAGCTAAGAACATGATGCTGCACTGTGGGCTGCCATAAAAAGCCTAGGTAAGTGAAAGCCTTGCAGATAATTTGCATATTTTAATTGGAAACAAGACACAGTTGTGTAAACCACCAAGAAATACTGCATTCGAAAGTGAACAATTCCAGAACCTTCAGTCAACTTGATGTGTTCTTTGTGCTACACTGGCACCATTCATTCCAGCCAAAGCTTCACCTCCATCCATGAGGAAAAATTCTTATTGAGACATCAGATAGGCAGCATCCTCTAGAGCAGGGGTTCTCGACCAGTGGTAATAATGAATTAAGCACCAGTGGTACGTCGGCCGACGGCTGGTGGTACTCAGACCGCCGGAGCACCGCTCCGACACAGCACTTTCAATGGTGTGTTTTTGCTCCCAAAAGGCTCCTGGCTTTGGCCGAGCCTCTCAGGAATGCTGAGAAGGACCCGCCCAGAGCCTTCAACCTGGATTTTCTGGCCTCCGAAAACCCGGACGTACCTGGTGATGATGTTAAGAACATAAGAACATAAGAAGAGCCCTGCTGGATCAGGCCAAAAGCCCATCTAGTCCAGCTTCCTGTCTCACACAGTGGCCCCACCAGATGCCTCAGGGAGCACAAGACAACAAGATAACCTGTTTCCAGTTGACACTCCCTTACACCTGGCACAGAGAAAACCTACTTCTAAAACCAGGAGGTTGCTTATGGCTTGTAACCTGTGATGGTCTTTTCCTCCATGAATCTGTCCAAACCCCTTTTAAAGGCATCTAGGCCAGGTGCCATCACCACATCCTGTGGCAAGGAGTTCCACAGATGAATTACACGCTGGGTAAAGAAATATTTTCTTTTGTCTGTTCTAACTCTCCCTCCACTCAATTTTAGTGCATGTCCCCTGGTTCTGGTGTTGTGCGAGAGGGAGAAGAATTTCCCTCTATCCACTCTCTCCATCCCATGCATAATTTTATAAGTCTCAATCATGTCCCCCCTCAGGCGCCTTTTACTAGGCTGAAAAGCCCCAGACGCTGTAGCCTTTCCTCATAAGGGAGGTGTTCCAGCCCACAAATCATTCTGGTCGCTCTTTTCTGCACCTTTTCCAATTCAACTATATCCTTTTTGAGGTGTGGTGACCAGAACTGGACACAATACTCCAGATGTGGCCTTACCATCGATTTGTACAAAGGCAGAATGATATTGGCCGTTTTATTCTCAATCCCTTTTTTAATGATCCCGAGCATGGAATTGGCCTTCTTCACAGCCGCCGCACACTGGGTCGACACTTTCATCGACCTGTCCACCAGCACCCCAAGATCTCTCTCTTGATCCGTCACAGACAACTCAGAACCCATTAGCGTATATGTGAAATTTTGGTTTCTTGCCCCAATGTGCATCACTTTGCACTTACTTACATTGAAGCGCATCTGCCATTTTGCTGCCCATTCTCCCAGTTTGGAGAGATCCTTCTGGAGCTATCACCAGTCACTATGTTATCACCAGTCACTTCCGGTGGTACGCAGCAGGAGAGTGCCGCTGGAGGTGGTACTCGACTGGGAAGGGGTTGAGAACCCCTGCTCTAGAGCTGCAATCCTATACACATTTTCTTCAGAGTAAGGCCCACTGAACAAAAATAAATATGTTCTATAACTGTGCTGTGTTTATTGAGTGATTTTGTCATGGGATTTGTCTTATTGCTTGTTACATTAGGATTTCCCCCCTACTATTATGGCATTTATACGTCACAATTTGAAAAACTATATGGCAGCTAACACTCACTAAAACGCTATACACAGGGCCAGCCCGGCCAATAAGTGAAGCAGGTACTTCAGGAGGCAAGTTGGCAGGAGAGTGGCGAACTGATGACGGGTGCCCTGCCTCCCTCATCTGCCTGCTGTCCCTCTCCAGCCCAGCCCACCCCCCACAGAGCTGCTTCAGTCGGCCTCTGAGCCTCTTCTCAATTACTGAGAGCCAGCACGAAGAGGACTGGTGCCGCGGCAGCCCTGTGAGCGATCACAGCAGTGGAGAGCTATTAAGTAGCAGCAACAGAGCAATCCCGTTCTGGTCGCTTGGTCTCACGAGTGATCAGAAAGGACTGCTTGGCTTCACCTCCTTCACTGCCCAGCAAGAAGTCCAAGAAGGTGGAAAGAAGAAGAAGGCAGAACTCCCCCACGAACACTGCCTTCCTTTCACCTGCTGCTCTGGGGCCACCTCTTCCCATTTGCTCCACCTGGCTCTCCCAGCAGGCTCTGCCCATCCTGTTTGTTTCAAAATAGGGCTGGTGGGAGTAAGAGGGAGGAGGCAGCACTGGAACTGCAGGTAAGAGGATTGGAGGCTCCAAATCACCGCGCCTGGCCCCGTCCATCACGCTGTTTCTCTAAATGGCTGGGTGGGCATGGAAGAGGTGGTGACAACAGCAACAGCAGCACCACACTGGTTGGGTGCAGGTTTTGGGTTTTTTTAAAAGGGGGAAACTAACAGGGGTGACAGATGGGACCCAAATCAAGTGGCAGATCTGCTCAGGCCATGCCTGGCTATACAACAATACAAACACCACAATAAAAAATGGACAGTCACCTCAAAAACATCGGAAGTGTCAATATCAGCAGAAGATGCAAAACAAATGTCAGGTCAGTCACAGAAGTCCAAGGGAGAGAAGGCACCACTGCAGAAGCAATAGGAGTGGTCATCTCCAAGGTATACTAGAAATATGCAATTATTTCGGCACAGACAATTTATAAATGCAATTTATTTCGGCATAGACACTTAAAGAAAGGGGCACTTCTTCAGGAGCACTATAATTAAGGTACATTTCAAGATAACATGTTTTAAAAGTTACTTCAAAAATATAATGAATTACCAACAGCCTATTAAGAATTGGACAAAACTCACCTGGGAATAATTTGTTTTAAACATAAGATGAAAGTTAGTACAGTACTCTAAAAGAATACCAAGCAAAACGTCACAACCAAATTCAGAGCCATCCACACCATGTTTTAGAAAAATACCAGAACATCACATAAATTAAAACGATAAATCAACTTATCACAGCATGGAAAACTCATAAGCCCCATTCAGACAAACATCACATGGATGTTGGAGGGGAGGGGGGGAGGACTGAAAATACACCCACTAAACCCCACCCCCATACCGACGCACTCATTGAGGGGCGGGGCTTAGCAGCACATTGGCATGGGGCAGGGCTTAGCATGCATGTTCTCAGCCCAACCCCCAGGATCCATGTGATGTTTGTCTGGGCATGGCTCTAGAAAATCTTATTTGCTCATCTTGCCATCTACCTCACACAAACAGTAAAGATGAAAACTTGGTCTCCCGATATTTAACATTGATTTAAATAAACTATCAATTGTGAAGCATGACATAATATATTCTGCAATCTATGTGACAAAATAATTCTAGATGCCCAGAGGAAGACACTCTTATACATTCTTATTTGGATGTAATATATTATGCTCAGTTGAGCTTATTCCCTAGTAAGTATGTTTAGGATTACAACCTTAAATACTACCGGTAGCTGGGAGCTACCACTTAGGAAGCTCTGTTCTTTTTCATCACTAACCTTGCCTCTGAGAGTTGCCCCCACCCCAGAGCAGAATCTCAGAAGACGAGCTCACACACGTTGGGGGGTTTATGCAGGAGAAAACTGGTAAGAATTGTAGTTTTTATAATATGATGTTTTTCATAATGCTATTTTGAGTTTTAAGATGCCACAATGTGAAATGAAGGGAAGTCTCAGCCCTTCAGCAACTTGTTAGAAGCAAGATATTGGTAAGGGTTCTATCTTCATCAAGACAGACTTTATTTCTTTAAATATTAAAAAAAAACCTGATGTTTTTAAAATGCTTTTTTTTTTTGCCTGGTGCAATTTCTTACCCTGATGCCTGTAGGTTCTACTCTGAATCACGATTGCAAAGAGTGTTTTAAAGGTTTTGTCCCCCACCAAAAGACTTAGATTTATTTATAAATTAAAAATGTATAAAAAATAAAATACAAATATGGAATTACAGAGCTAGATTTATAAAAAGGATCCTTCAAAAGCCATCCACCCCAATTCAGTCAAGATATATGTAAGGAAGCAGGCATCCACTTGCAGGTCCCTGGCTGGATGAGAAATCGCACATGCTTCAATGGCTGTTGCACGAACAAGTCCCTATCCAAACAGCCAGAGTTCCCACAGATTGGCTGGATTCCCACCAACAGCTGATTATCAGGATCTTGGCTTCTTTCTCAAAGACCCCAAGTTGCTCCACTTCGACTTTGCTGAATCAGAGCTACTATATTTATTCCTTGTGAATCAAATTCCTGCATTTTCTTCCCCTGTGCTTTCACAGCAACCTGACACACAGCAATGATTAAACAGGTGAAGTTTTTTTCTTCCACCACTTATTTCATTACAACAAGTCAGTTTGGAAAATGGCTTGGTAAAGCTGTAATCTCCTGCGAACTCGTTTTCTTCGCAATTCTGTTATTCACTTTGGGAAAATGGCTTCAGGGCCCTGGCACAAATGAAGCTGCCTCGGCTACTTGTGAAATATGGTATGCTAGAGTTGTTAATCCCAGCTCAGGTCCTGGTCTCCAAGGTACGCCATGAGTGGAGTGCTCAGCATATTAGAGTAGTGGGCTATATGCAGCATAATGTTTAGCATTAAATTATTCTGTAGGAGATATTTCATGATGGAGGCGAGTTGATAAGAACCATAATGTTGCATAAAAACTATTAAGGGCACAGTCTTAAACACATTTTAAGCCACTCAATGCCTTTCAGAGTTCCACCTGAGATACAGGTCAGACCAGAAAAATTTGCAAGGGGACTGTTAATAAGACCCACTTATATTGGAGGGACTTCCTTTCACATAATCAGTATGTGGGTTGCATTTCTTTGAGATGCTATGAACTTTGTACAGAATATATTGTATTTTTCACATGCCCTGTATTATTATTTTATTATTATTATCAGTATTTATATACCGCTTTTCAACAAAAGTTGAACCACAAAGCGGTTTACAGACAAAATCCAATAATTAAATGGCTCTCTGTCCCAAAAGGGCTCACAATCTAAAAAAGATGCAGAACACCACCAGCAACTAGCCACCAGAAAGACACTGTGCTGGGGTGAAAGGGGAGCAGTTGCTCTCCCCCTGCTAAATAAAAGAGGAGCACCAATTGAAAAAGTGCCTCTTGCCCAGTTAGCAGGGGTTCAAGATGCATGCTCATATTGGGCAATTCAGACAAAACAAAAAGGAGCCCTTTGCTTTTACATGTGAGTTTTCTCAGAGTGCGTCAAGGTATTTAACGGATGGTGTAGTGGTTTGGGAGTCGGACTTAGACCTGGAAGATCCAGGTTCAAATCCCCGCTCAGCCACGAAGCTTCCTGGGTGACCTTGGGCCAGTCACTATCTCTCAGCCCCACCTACCTCACAGGGTTGTTGTGAGGACAAAAGGAGGGGAGGAAATATGTACACCACTCTGAGCTCCTTGGAGGAAGGGCGGTATAAAAATGTGAAAAATAAATAAATAAATAAATAAATAAATAAATAAATAAATAAATAAATAAATAAATCTTCAAATAGTAAAGTCAGCCATACCACTAAGCAATCCTAGTCCGCTGCTTTACAGCTCACCAACTTTCTCGTGCCGTGTAGCCGTGCCAACAGGGCACACACTGCATTTTGCAGTGCAGGGACAGTCACAGAGGCCTCTTCATGGTGAGGGAACATTTGTTCCCTTACCTCAGGGCTGCATTGCAATTTGCAGCTGCACCGGCGCTGGAAAGTTGGTTAGGATTGCACTGTAAAGCATTTCCTTGCCGAAGGGAGCAGGTCTGTGGAAGCAGGTGGTAGTCCTCCATTGCCAAAGCCCTGCTCATTGCTCATTCTTCAGATCTTGCAAGAGCTCTAACATGTCTGATCTAAAATGCACTTGGTAGCTACATATTGAAAAAAAATCTAATATTTGCAAGAGCTGGCCTTCCTCATTTGTCAGCAAGCACCTGAAATAATGAATGTAAAGCACTGTGGATGGCAGGAACTACTTAAAATTCTTTCCCCGTATTGCTCTGCAACAGGTCAACTGGATAAATGTTTGGAAGAGCTGTATTATTTTCCTGTGAACTTGCTTTCCCAAGAAAATATTATCATTACACAGTGCATAACACCTTATGTACATAAAGGAGGGGGGGAATCTGTGTAATGGTAAACACAGTAGCAATTCTTGCTGGCTTATTTAACTTGAAAATGTGGCCTGCAGTCCCTACCTTTTGTAACTGGAATAAGAAAGAAAACAACAGAAAAAGGACCGTTAGCAAAGCTCTGCCAAGATAAACGCATGTCTTTTTTTTTGCCTTTTATTCTTGCAACTAACAGCATAATCCAACACATGATTACTGGGTTTATCAACAGGACTTGCTCCCCAGTCAATTTTACTATAGCCTAAGGTTGCCAAATTCTTTCCTTGTTGAGCATCTGCGTCAGCTGCCTGGCATACTGAAATTTAGCAGTGTGAAACTTTTTGAATCACATGATTCCCATGCCATTCAAGGCTTCATCTGCTAAAGTTCTGCCCATGGGAAACCTGGAGCTCTACAATGAAGGGGGGAGGCAGCCTGCTTGCATTTTGTTTTGCTCTGGCCTGCTCCCACATAGAACTCCAGAAGCCCGAGAGAGAGAGAGAGAGAGAGAGATTCTACAAAAATGGAATATTCCTTACAATGAAGATGAAATTGAGAGGCATGTGACTTCCACTCACCTACTCCTACCAGGCATATTCTTTAGATAGCCAGCAATAAGTGGGAATTAAGGCTGTGACACACTGCGCGGGATGCAAAGCACTGGGAAGCAGTGCCGCGTGGGCAGTGAGTCTTGCATTCTCTTGCACTTCTCCTCTTGCACGGCAGCTCACATCAGCTAGCAGAGCCCTGCAAGAGGAGATGGAAAAATTGAACTTCAGCCAATCAGCAGCCAAGTTTGATGCAGTGGGGCGGGACACGTAAGGAAGCGAACACCCAATCAGAATTGAGACTTTTAAGACTCGATTCAGATTGGCTGAAAGGCCGACGACAGAAAGAGCCATCCAAGGGCCCCCCCTGGGGTTAGTATCGACACGAAGTAAAGCAAAGGCCACGTCAAATGCAATGTATCACAGCCTTCAACCTTTCCCTCCCAATCTCAGGGTGCAATCCAGTCATATTCTAGGGAGACAGAATGAGCATTCCGCCACCCTTAGCCATTGTGAAAGTGCCATAAAGCACTTTCGTGACGACTCACAAGCAGGGAAGGCTGGCACAAGGCCGGCCTCCCCTGCTCCGCCACCCGGACCGTCTACCGCCCACCGCCAGACCCAGGTAAGGATCCAGCGGAGGGGTGGTGGTTCGGCAGCAAACGGCGGGGGCCGATCCAGGAGGGGGCGGGGATTGGCCTCAGCCGAATCTTGTCCCCCACCGGGCGGTTGAGCCATTACATGGCCTCCTCCGACTTCCGCCAGCAAATTAGACCGATTGGCCCCAGCGCCCTTTACACTCGGGGAAGGGGAAGAGCGTCCCCTTCCCCGAGGAGACTTTCCGCCGCAGGGGAAGCTGCCCGTGGTGGAGCACGGGATCCGGCGGGCAGCCTCAGTTGTCCGGCAGATCCTTAGGCAGGATTGGGCTGCCTGTCTGCTTGGTTAATATATAAGCATTATAAACCATGTTAAAATGTTTCATGAATTGTACCCTTAGCGTGTTTGACGGAAGCCATTTAGAGTTTCCACAGGGTCCAGGCTGCTAATATCACAGCATTGATTGAGCTGTTGGAAGAAGGGCACTCACAGCACTCCCTTTTGCTGTCCTCCTCTTCAGTGCTGAATTCTAGCTAGTGTTTATACTACATGTCTCTCTCTCTCTCTCTCTCTCTCTCTCTCTCTCTCTCTCTCTCTCTCTCGGAAATGGATGTCGCCTTCCTTAAAGCTATTCGCATTTGTTACTCTGCAGCCATTAAGAGCCCAGGCACAATAGAGATAATTTTCAGCATTAAAGAACAGCTGTGTAATTACTCTGAACTTGCCCCGTGCACTGAATAGGTTCTTTAGCTTCTGCATGTGCATAACAGACTGGCCAAAGGTTGAAATCAATAACTCATTACCCAGCAAGGTTTGGATAAATGTATACTGAATTCTTGAAAGCAGCAGATTCGGAGGTGAGGAATGCCACTTTTTCCTTAACAATCTGTGCTCATTCTTTTATCAATACTTCTTAGACATACAAAACTGGAATCAATTTGGAAAAACGAAAAAAGATAGAAGAATGAAAGAAATGTTATGAGGGCACCTATGCATTGCAACCCTAACAATTCCTGACTCAACAGAGATGACCCAAAGTGTTTTGGTGGCTGAGGCAGGAAGTCCAAACGGTATTCCCCAAAGTAAAATATAATGAGATACTAATTCTAAATAAGTAGCAATGTCAGTTTGTTACAGCAAATACAAAACGAAACGAGACATGTGGCACCTTAAAGATCCTTGATGTTACACACTCATAGGTATAGAGAAAGACGTATAAAAATGGGGCCAAAAGGCAAGACATCCCTCCCAAATAAACAGCTACTAGTTAGACACATAAATGGGAGTTTCCCTTCTGGAGCAAATATTAGTTGCATGGTTTTTAAAAATGTTTAAAAACAGTTAAAAAGTGAAAAAATATATATTCTAGCCTTTATCGTTTAAAAATGCTCAAGACAAATATTTTGTCACTCAACCTTTCAGTAAGCCAATGTAAACTGGATATTTGCACATCTGACAACAGACAGATATTGATTACATCTTGTTCTAGTATTATACAGAAATCTGCAATCATCTTCTTCAAACATGAGCTCTTAGAATGCCATAATGTTTGATGTCTGTCTCAGACAGGGACGTGAAGTTAATAAGCTTTCAATTTATATTCATGCTGCAGTATGTCCAGATGGAAGATTAAGCTTTGTACTTTCCCAGCATCTCCACTAAGGCTAAGCCTTCCCCAATTTTGCCACCTAGGTGGAGAACTTACAGCAGCAGGGAGTGTGCCAGCTCAGCCTATTCCCCCCCCCAAGTCAGTGCTGGAAACCCCGATGCCCTCTACCAATCCCATTATGGCACACTGACTGCTATCACCACCACTGATAACAAGAGTTTAGGAATCGGCATGACCAAGTGGGCCCTTGGCCAGTGCCCAACCTCCAACATCACTTCTGCGTTTAGTCATGAAACATGATCCATCAAGTGTTTAGATAGAGTACAGTACAGCGCGAGTCTTTAACAATGGGGCTTTTTCAGTTAGCATAATAACCACCACCAGTATTTATATACTGCCTGTTCTCTCCTCTGATATATATATCAGATATACCATCTGATCTACCATCTCTGATATACTCTGATATACCATCGGATCTCTCCTCTGACTTTAATTCAAAGGTGGTTTACACAGGTAGGCTTTCTAAACCCTGAGGGGTTTTTACAATACAATACGTTCTAGTCTTGTATAGAATCCTTCATTCTAGGTCAGTGGTTCTCTAACTCCTGGGAAGACCCTTTGCTGCCCTATGTAGCAGCGGGGCCTTCCCAGGGGTAGCGACGGCGCTCCATGATCGCGCCACCGCCGCAGACGAAAAGTCCCGTTTTACCTTCATTGGTGGCAGTGAAGCTCCTCCGGGGTGTGTGGGGAGCCTGCAACTTCTCCGCAGGCCTCCCAAGCGTCAGAGTGGCCCTCCGACGTGAACACAACCCACTTCTGGTTTTACAGCAAAACCGGAAGTGGGTCGCAATCGCGTCGGAAGGCCACTCCGACACTTGGGGAGGCCTGCGGAGGGGTCAGCAGGCTCCCCACACACCCCGGAGGACCTCCACTGCCACCAATGAAGGTAAAATGGACACTTTTTGTCTGCGGCAGTGGTGGCACGATCCTGGACACGCCATCGATGTCACCACGGGTTGCCCCTTAAGGATGTAGCAACCCTTTGTTCCCAGCTGGGGCATCATGACGTCCTAGTTTGGGAACCTCTGTTCTAGGTGGTTTCCTTCACAGCCCAGCCTCTCTCTGGCATTCACCTCCCACGCATCAAATGGCAGGCAACCTTGACTCCCACTCAATGTGCAGGTCCAGCTTTTCTCTCACAAAGAGGCTCTGTAGCTTGTCAGCAACATGTCTACCTGAAATGCAGGATTTCCTATAACTCCTGGTATTTTTCATTCCAAACAATAAAAGCCAATGCATTTTTAGTTAGAAATACTACAACTAAATCTTTGGGGAAAGATTGTGGTCGAGGGTGAAAACATTTTTGAAGAGCAGGAACCAGCATGGCCGAAAGGAGACGTGGAGAAATAACACCAGTGAGAGATACTGTCCTTTGTGGTTTGTTGTGGTCTCTTTTCACCTCGCCTTCTTCTAGGAAGTGCTTAACTGTGACAGGGGCTAGCATTTAACCTACCTTGAAAAAATCACTGCTTATTACTGGGAAGCCTTTCCTCCAGCAAATGGCTCTGCCTGCTGGTTGTGCTTAGGAACTAAAGAAGTACAAGCAAGTGAAAGATTAGTCTCCTACACAGGAGCACAAACCTTCTTCCTACCCTCTTTGGCAACTCAGGTGCCAGAAACATCTCTTGTAGGAGCCAATGCAACTGGATTGTGCAGCTATACACTACTTTAAATACGGGGGGGGGGGGTGTGACAAAAAATCTCTGCACTCAATAACATAGTAAATATATATCACATCATATACACTGACAGAATATGTAGTTTATCTCCATTTTCTATTGCTTAAGTATTTGAAAGTTGGAAGTTCGGACAACCTTAGTAAGTATACTGGGGGGGGGGGGGAAGATGGTGTTATTATTAAACTGCAAAATGGCCGTGCAACTGGAAACATCTAAACAGATTTAAAATGCCTGTTGAATAATCCTAGGATTCCCCAGACTTGTTTAGCCAAGCAAGGACCAAATTCCAGTTAAGATTCTGTAACAAATTCTACAGTAGCTTCCATATTATAGTAACTAAACCATTTTCTGCAAAATCAAACTCAGCCCTGAGTAAAGATAAACAGGGGAAACGCTTAGAACAAAAAGTAGTTTTAATGGAAAATAGAAGTTAATTAATTCTGCTAGAAAAATCATGCATACCTTTGGGAAAATTCTAAGTTTTGGACCTGAACATATGGGAAAAAATTTAAAGCATCCTCAGCAGTTGGGGCTGGTGAAGTATTACCAATATCTGGCTTCTTGTAACTCTACCTTAGAGAATCCAGGCAACCTCTCAGGGAGAGCTGACACAGAATTTAGTTTAGAACCTTTAACAGGGTTCATCTCTAATCTCCTCCTCTGACTCTTGTTCCTTACAAACAACACTTGTCAGCACACTTACCCTGATGAGTATGTTTATTTAATAGCAAACCCTGATGAGTTAATGTACTTAACAGCAAACTCTTGGGATCTCCAGTCCCATTAGGAGGCTGAAAACCTACATCCAGCAAACAGATTAAAACAAAACATAAAATGCATATAGGACACTTACGCCTCAGGTATCCCAGTATTTATTTATTGGCGTCACACCACAGGCACAACCTTCAGGTGCCTCTGCTGAATCATTAGGTCCTAGGGGAAAAAAAAGCCGGCCTTCAGGAACCATCAAGCCCACCTAGACTGAATTCCCAGAGTGTCTCATTGGGACATAAAGTTTTGGGGCATTTCCTAGAATGTCCCATTTATGATTTACAACACAGATAGCTTTGAACTTTCAGAGCAGAACTGAGAAGCATTTTATGAGCACTCTGTATTTTTCCTTTCTCACCCCCCTCCATATTTGAATGAATCAGGATAGCCTTACTATCAGTATACTACTTTGCTTTTTCCTCTTTATTGAATCAACGTTTGGATTTTATTTAACCAGGAAATAAATGTCTGTGTTTTTCTTTTTAAATATTTATCCTATACTTTAATCACTAGACATGCCTTTAAGCAAACAAAGGCTGTAGCCAGACACAAGTCAAGACAAGGGCATTGTAATATGCGATCTAAACTAGAAACAGTATTTTTCACCTTTTTGTAGTTGATATTATACAAAGTTCAGGAGTCCTCCTCAAGCTGTGCTATGCCCCCGGATACCCAGAAGAATACTGAGACCAACCATTCATCTCAATCCAAGAATTTAACTAAGAAGAGAGAAAATGAAAACTCCTAAAAGTACCCCTTGATTTCAGTGGCAAATTGTATAAGATCCAGGGCCCAATCCTATCCAACTTTCCAGTGCCAATGCAGCCCTCTTAGGTAAGGGAACAAACATTCTCTTACCTTACCTTGAGGAGACCTCTGTGACTGCCCGCCCCCACTGCAGGATGCAGCACATGCCCCATTGGTAGGCTTACCATCGTCCCGGAATCGAGGTATGCTTCAGCCTAGAGAGGACCTGAGCCGCTCCCAAGAGTGCACTGCGACTGCCCAACGCGGTTGCCTCGTTTACTGGAAGCTGCGGAAGCCGTGGCCTGTATTGGCCACCCGCGGTGCACTCTTGGGAGTGACTCGGGTCCTCTCTAGGCCAAAGCGCCTCGGTTCCAGGACGACGGTAAGCCTATTGTCATGGCTGCATCAGTGCTAGAAAGTTGGATAGGAGTGGGCCCCCAGTGATGATTTTGCGACATAGGTCAGGTAAACATCAGCTTTGGCCTATGGAATAATTTCCATATAGGTGTGATGCTTTTATTATAGCCTCCCTTATCTTAACAAAATAAACATGTATGCATCAGGAATAAATGACCATAAACTAAAGAGACTACACTGCATAAAGGTAAATTCCATCATTTTTCATTGCAGTGTGATAGCTGTATCTGGGACAATGTTCAGGTCAAAACATACAAATAGCCTTGGGGTATTTTAGAATTGATAAGATAAATGGAGGAGTAGGTTTTCAAAGCTGTTAAAGGAAGCTAATATGACCAAATTCTTCTCCTGCTTGTGTCTTTCAGACTATATAGAGTGCAGAAGAGGATAGAGAGGTACATAAGGTTTGATTACCACTTCAGATAACTACATTTAGGACTAAGTAAAAGTGCACCCTAAACTATGATTTACAGTTCATTGTAAATTCATTGTAAGTCAGGGGCGGCCAACCTTTCAACATGAATGCTCCTGGCCCTTTAATGGTTATATAGGTGAGGGCATTTTGAGTTGTGTAGAAGACAGAATCTTGGCAGCTGCAATTGATGGTGCTGCTAAAGCAGCTGCACCTGCTGAAATGCCCTCACCTATACAACCATTAAAGGGCCAGGAGCATTCATGTTGAAAGGTTGACCACCCCTGCACTAGAGCATTTAATAGGAGTAAACTCCTCTAGAGAATCATGATGATGGGTGGGAACTCAGGTAAACATATAAAATAGAGAAAAGCATCTCCAATGCTCTTATTGGAGAGCAATGGGGGGGATATAATAAAGAAAGTTGCAGTAGATCTTATATAGGGAGCACTGAGTTTGGAGCTGCTTGGAGACTCTGTTACATAGGTTTGCAATTCTTGCCTCAAGGGAATAGGAAAAATTATGGAAGCTCTTTCAAGCATTTTATCCAATTCTGGATAAATCCATAAGTACTTGTTCACATACATTTATATACAGAATCAATTTTTGACTAGTCTATTCTCTTGTGCTTTTTTTGTCTGTTTGGATTGTGGGGTACAGTCCCATTGTGTTCAAGAAAGTGTGTATAAGATTGCAGCCTACTTCCCTTCTCCAGGTGAATGAGCAATAATAAATATGTAGGATTGCCTTGTGGTAGGTCTTGACTGCTGCTGCATACTAGATATCTTGGTTGATCAACAGTGCAATCCTATGTATGTCTACTCAGAAGTAAGGTAAGTATGGATAGGCGAGAGTAATATTCAACATTATATTTTAACCTCCCCATGTAATTCTGTTGCCAGCTTTGAAAGCATGACTTTTTCAGTAATTTTTTAAAAAGACTTGCTGCTTCTGAGCTCTCTGTCATATTGTACAATAATATTTTTCAGAATCTCTCCTTATGGGTATGAGTGCTAGAAACTTGGAAAGAGAAGGTTTTGTATCGTGGAAACTTATGAATAGCGCTTTGAACTTCTTTGATCCTATGTTTTAAATCTTTATATAAAAAGATAATTAATTACGTAATATTTTAGTGCAATACTTTAACCTGTTAAAGGTTTAGGAGCTCCTAAATCTTTAGGAGCTCTTATATGCTTCTGATATTACAGATGGTTTTTACCAGAGAGAACAGAGTGTGATATGCCAGAAGAAATTCTCTCTTTGTGCTGTGATCCACGTTCATTCTAGAAACATTTTTCTCTGTTACTGAGCAGAGACCTGAGACAAGAGGCTGTCATACCATGTGCAATTGCCCATCCATCAAACGAGTTAAGATCTATCCACTCTCAGTATTTTGACTCCTCATCACTCATATGGTACGGTCCCCACTTAGATAAATGAATTACAGAATTATTATTGTGTTAAAGACATCCTTACAGATAAATTAAAAAATGTTGTTCTGATCTTTTTGAGCTTTGCACTGTTGTATGCGCACTTTGTAAAATACATCATTTAATCAGTGCTAGTGAGTGATAAGCATAATCGTACAGAGAACCTAAACACATAGAGCACAATGTTGAGATCTACTCTAAAGAGTAATGAACCTGCATTTGCCTCTCAGTCTTCCTCTGTAGATCGCTTATCTGGTGGAAATGGTGAATGATATGGCAAATTCTCCCATTTGTAGGTAATAGGTTATGTTTCATGCGCTCTGTAGCACAGATAATGGAATGTGTAAGTTTTTTCACCTATGTGCTTCAAGTAGGAAGCAAAGGAAAAGCTGTGTGCCTTCCTGTAAAATCTGGATTTTTCATTCCAAAATCAACAAGCAACCACAACTTTTGGAATGACAATACTCAAGCCATGGATTTCTTATCTCCCACTCTTCCCCACTTACCACAAGGCAGGAATCCACTCATTATCTGTTTATAGCAGCCATGCTCTTTTCCTTTGACCCTCAAGTGCTAGGAACTTCCCCTCTGTGCCCAGATGTATATTTTCGGTACAAAAGGGTATGAGTTCATCACTTAGGACATTGGTCCCTGCTTACTTGGCAAACAGGCACCTTTTTAAAGCAGTGGCTCTCAAATTTAGCAGGGGCCAGCAACTGTCCTTATTCATCTTAGCTGCATTATGCCAAACCCAATGGCTGTTACTGTTGTCTTTCTTTTTAGATTGCCAACCCCTTGGAACAGGGAAGCATCTTCTCATTCATTTTGCAGTGTAAACCACTTGGAGAACTTTTGGGGCTGAAAATCAGTACAGTAAAACTTCTGAAAGTTTGGCACCTTTGGGACCTAGGCAGTACAGAATTATCAAATATGTTGGATTATCAAGAAGTGCTATTCTCTACTGCTATTCCCGACTTACATTGACAGCCAAGCTGCTCAGGTTGTCCCCAAACGGCTTCTATAGTCTGTCTCAGTGACACCGTCATCAAGCCAGGCACAACTGCGCCTGCGTGAGGGCCAGTGAGGTTGGGAACCTGCTCCGGAGCAGGAAGCACTCTCAGACAGTTTTGATGCCGGACTATCAGGAGTAGATGGTGGACAATAGGAACTTTACTATATATAGATGTTCTAAATGACAGGCAGCCCAATCCTGTCCAGGGTCGCTGCAATGTGCACGCTGTGGCAGCCCTGGACAGGATTGGGCCAGTGCTGGCGCAGCAGGAGGCCACCTTGGGGGAAAGGGACATAATGCCTCAGCCGCCCCTATGGGCCTCCTCATGTCTGTGCTGGCAAAATGGCCAGCACAAATCCAAGGAGCCGTGTAACACCGGCCAGGCCCGGGATGGGGGATAGGATCCGGCAGAGTGCGCCACCAAGGATCCTTCCTCCCCCTCCTGGACCTGGTGGGCCAATCACCCCCTCCGGTGGAGAGTGAGTGGCACCAGCCTCGCTGCTTACTCTCCGGGTGTCGGAAATGTGTTTACAATACCCAAGAGTGGCAGAGCGGCCAGTAGCCGCAGACTGGATTGCACTGTAAATAATAAATAGCTCCCTTCTTCTTTGGAGTGAGGCCCCCCTTCCTTGAGATCCTCATTCTCCATGACAGTTGTGTATATCAGTCATCTGTATCTTTGGGGTATTTCAGATTATATCAGTTATCTTCATCGTCTTACAAACGGGTAAGGAATTTTTACCATACATCAGGGGTTCTCAACCAGTGGTACTTCAGCTGACTGCTGGTGATACTTGGACTACCGGAACCCTGCTCCAATGCGGCGCTTTCAGCGGTGTGTTTTTGCACCCGAGAGGCTCCTGCCTTTGGCCGAGCCTCTCAGGAATGCTGAGAAGAGCGCTCCCACCCACCCAGAGCCTCCTACCTGTGTTTTCTGGCCTCCAAAAATCTAAAAACCCAGACGTAACTGGTAATGATGTCATCGCCAGTCACTTCTGGTGGTACGCAGCAGGAGAGTGGCGCTGGAGGTGGTACCCGGCCAGGAAGGGGTTGAGAACCCCTGCCATACATCAACTACCAGTGTATTTAATACATCTACGAGAACATGGGGTGAAATAGTTGTCATAGTAACTCTCTGTTTACTGCAGTTTTCATATTCTCTTTACTCTCTCACAACATACTGCCGTTATAATGTAGCAGCTTGCTCTCCTAGACTTTCTGTGGAGTCATGAACACCGTTGCGAAAGAGATTAGGCTCTAAAAACGGAGAAAATACCAGAGGGTTGCAACATTTTATGGCATGTCACATTAGTGTCAGCAAAGACAAAAATATATCATGACCAGGCTGTCAGATTGTGAAAGGCTTTTGAATCTGTTCAGGCACTTGTGTCACAGTACAGGTTGCATACTGCAGTTAAAAGGGCGGTGTGTAATTTTTCTTCACTGATCTGTGCGCAAAATACCAATGGATGCTGTAAACATTTCACTGACATTTAAGTTTCAATTAATTGCTTTTATGTCTGTGTTATACATTGGCAACTTAGATCCAAGATACAATATACTGTAGTAGTCTCTGGAATTGAGGTCATAGAATTTGGTTCAAAGATACCAAAGCTCAAGTTTACTTCCTGTATTTTTCTTTATTTGGAAAATGTGTATCCTGCTTTTTAGACTGAAGTCTCACAAAGCAATTAACAATCATAGTGTAGGTAGGGCAATAAACAATAAAACCAATAACTTTACTTGAATCTTGGTTGCATAGTTCCAGATGCAGTTATGCAGGGATATGCAAAAGAGATTCAACATCAGCTCAGAAGAAGGCTTAAAAAAATATTTCATAGGGTTGAAGCCTGATGCTCAACACTAGTTCTAGGGCTGAGCCCTGACCAGGGTCAGCTCATCCATGAGGCAAATGAGCCCCATTCACATCAGGTGGTGGATTGGAGCCCAAGCCACCTTCTCCTTACTCGGCCTCCTTACTGAACCCCTTCCTCAAAGTGGTTCTTTAATCAAAACAGGCAATGCAGGGTTTGCTCCCAAAATGCCCTGCAATGTCTGTTTTGTGTAAAGATCCCATGCAGAGGGAGGAGTGAGATTGCTATGTTCTGGTCCTCAAAGTGCAGTGATTTGGCGCCCTCACCTTCCTCTACCAGGCGCTTAAAAGAGCCTGGTGGAGGAAGAAGCAAGATCACTCTTCCTCATGGGCTCTTTAAATGAAGGAGGAAGTGTAGAGTTTGCTGAGAGTGATCCCACCATACTTTGTATTTCCTGATTTGATTCAAGAGTCTGCAGGGAAGGAGTCAGGTGGGAGGTGGCGAAGGGAGCAGAGCTGTGTGCTGCCTTAGCCGGCCCTGACTCACACAAAGCACTCCTACAAATATAGTCCTCAATTAAAAGAACAACTGCTCATGGTCTAAGGACTTCCTGGACCACTTTAATATGAAAAGACTACTATGGAACAGTGGTGTCGCTAGCGTGCGTCATTGCCCCACCCCTGAACTCCCAGAAGCCTTCATTTGAAGCCTGCTAGGAAACTGGGTGGGTGAGTGGGGACATCCAAAGCACCGAAAACAGCATGAAAACCCTCCGGGGCTTCAGACGCAGCCACTCGGGCTTCAAAAAAGCAGCTGCGGACCTCCTTGCTAGACCGCGACTGTCACCCAGGGCACAACACACACGCACCCGGCCCCCAGCCTGGCTACGCTACTGCTGTGGAAAGTAATGTGCTTACAAGACACACAGATCGAATGAAATCATTTGGCATTTCAAAAAGCATCAGTCACAATACTGCATAGTTATTAATACAATGGATAGGAGAATCATTTTAATGCATAAACTGCCAATTACACATTCTGCTATAGGCACTTTCTTAGTAATGTGTAGAAAGTAATTTTAAGACTCTGCACAGCTCTTTGAAAACATGTATTCTTCAGGCAAATTTTGCTCTGCTAGGGAAATCAGGGGAGTAACACCACATTTGCATGTATGTAACTAAAGATACGTGAGCCAGCGGGTGGCGCAGTGGGTTAAACCACTGAACCATGAGCTGTCAATCGAAAGGTCAGCAGTTCGGCTCCTGCCAACCTAGCAGTTCGAAAGCAAGAAATTGCAAGTAGATTAATAGGTGCCGCGTCAGCGGGTCGGTAACAGCATTCCATGTGCCTCGGTGTTGAGTCACGCCGGCCACATGACCATGGAAACGTCTTCGGACAGCGCTGGCTCTTCGGCTTTGAAACAGAGATGAGCACCGCTCCCTAGAGTCGGACACGACTGGACTTAATTGTCAAGGGATACCTTTACCTTTACCTTAGCTAAAGATACAGTCCTGCTCCTATAGAAAACTCAAATCCTGCTTCATGGAGCAGGATTGCAACCTATGTAATCTAATCTAGAGTGCTGGGAGGAGGCCAATGATCACTGTTTGACATGCAATAATAATAAGAATTAATAATAATACCAGTATTTATATACCACCTTTCTTGGTCATTGGATTTCTCCTCCGACTTTAATTCAAGATGGTTTACATAGGCAGGCATTTCTAAACTAAAGCGGTTTTTACCTTCTACAATAAATGTTCTAGTCTTCCAAGCTTCTCTTTTGTTACAAAGTATACAGGTGGGCCCCCATATCCGCTGGGGGTATGTTCCAGGCCCCTCCGTGGATACTTGAAACCGTGGATAAGAGCGAACACCCCCTCCATGGTTTCCTGAGGGCCCCCCTGCCTCCCCTGCAGGCAGGCATGCTTGCCCCCCCCCGCTCTTATTTTTCTTTCAGCAAGCTTTGTTTCTTCCTTAAAACAAACAGAGAAGCAGCCTCCATTGGAGGCAAGTAGAACGAGACTAAGCCCTAAAGAGGCCCTGCAAGGTTTCTGTTAACCTTGCAGAGCCTCTCTAGTACTTTCTCGTTCTACTTGCCTGTAATAAGCAGCCAGAGGCTGCTTCTCCTGTTTCTTTAAGGAAGAAACAAAGCTTACTGGGGAAAAAAGTAAAAACCTGGGGGGGTCCCCACGATCCGTGGATAACTGAAACCGTGGATAGTGAATCAGTGGATATGGGGGCCCACCTGTATTTGTTTTCTGAGACTTTGGCTCTCTATGTACATCTTTATTCTGTTTCAAACAGAGCTGCAAATCAAATGGCTGAGAATACATGTTGATCTCGGGGCTCTTCTAGGCTGCCAATTGGTATCACAATAATATGTAACAGTTACCCACTTTTTATATAGTATCCATGTATCTTCCTTCCAGGCAGCACTTCTGTTCTGGGTTTTCCTCATATTTCCAGAATTCGAGCCACAATATTTTGTTACTAGGAACATGTGATTGTTTCCTTGCTGTGCACATCCATAGTTACCCTGTTTCCCCTAAAATAAGACCTCCCCCGAAAGTAAGACCTACCATCATTTTTGCATGATTTTTGGTGGCATTCATCAATATAAGTCCTCCCCGAAAGTAAGACCTACCTAGGATCATCAGCCAGTCGCAACACCCCCGCAACCCCCCGCGACCCCCCTGGCACTTACTTTGACCAATTTAACCTTCATCCTTTCCTGAGGGTGCAAGGCTCTACAAGGCCTGGAAGGCCTGCACTTGAGTCCTCCACCATGTAGACGATGTGCTAGAGAGACTCTGCAAAGTTGCAGCCTCTTTGCAGGGCTTTCTAGCATGTCGTCTCCATGGTGGAGGACTCAAGTGCAGGTCTTCCAGGCCTTGCAGAGCCTTGCACCCTCAGGAAAGGATGAAGCTTTAATCAGTCAAAGTAAGTGCTGGGAGGGGTGGTCATGCCACAGGTTGGGAAAAAAGACCTCCCTGAAAATAAGACCTACTGCATTTTTTGGAGCCAAAATTAATATAAGACACTGTCTTATTTTCAGGGAAACAGGGTATCAAGAGTATAGTGTGGAGCATGTACATTTCAGACACCTGTTGGATTGTATCTGATCTTTAGTGATGTGGGCAGCACTGCTCCCTTCCATGCTTGCACCATTGTGTGACCATTTTAACGCTCCCCCACTATGGCATAATCCACGGATCTCTCTGGAGTACCCCATGAGACTTATGTTAGACTTTCTCTGATGTAACTCTGTTTGGTGCAATGGGGGAAAAAGTTATGTCGGAACTGATACAGGTGCTTCTGATGTTTCTGACTGGATGAGTAAAGGATATTGTGTGCACTTATTTGTTGATTGTGGCTCTTTGATGAACAAAAGGCAATTACTGGAAGAAGAGCAAGTGAAGTTCCATAGTCCTGCTACCTGATTGTATTATATGAGCTGAAGTGTGAAATAAGAGGAAAGAACTGGAGAGGATGTGGCTAATGGTTATAGAATCAATTTTGTAACTACTATCAGGGTTTCCACCTCATAAAATATAATAGAAACAATGGGGAATGTCTCATTAGCAGCCTCTGCTGCTCCATGAATGCATTTAGAGCTTACAATCCAAGGGAGTGATGAGTAAGTAGATAAAGCCAAGAGTAGACTTTAAGTCTTCCTGTGTTTTATGTGGAAGCAATTTGCTACTCTCTTTAATTTGTTATGGAATGTAATTAGAGACTGTTTCAAAATATGGAAAACAAAAGTGGTCTCCTTGGAATGCTGTCAGCATTTCAGAATGAGACACTTATGTCCAGCCTTATTTATGTTCTCATATATGTGCTCTCAAGTCCCAAATTTTCCTGACTTAGCGAAGCATCACACTGTGGCTGGAACAAAATACACCTTGTGTCAGCTATTTATACTCATTTATTTTGATAGAATGCTTCAGCGCTATACCATTATATTGTCCACCATCTCTGAATTACCGCAGGTGAAAATTAACCATGTGAAAACATTCACCTGCAAACTAAACGTATAGCTTACACATCCTAAAATGTGAAAGTTGCACAATCATATGTATGGCTCTTTAACTGTAGGGCAATTTACTCCGTTTGGTGTGCTTTTGAGCACGGGGCTGGGAATGGAACCTTATTTTGTCTAATTAGCCATTGTTTTAGCTTTTGCCTCTTTGGGCCTACTCTCCCTTTGGCCACTACATATAATTCTTTTTGTCACTGATGCTACCTGGAGTGGAGGGAGAGAAGATGGAAAAACAAGATAAATTAAAGCAATTGCAGCTCCATGGTCTCTGCCCTGGCTGCCAATCACAGATTTTGCTGGTCCAAGATATTTTAATACTGCTCCGATCCTTTGCCCTGGCTGACCTCCATTTCCACCTCCATCTCAGAGAAGCTTTTTGGATTAGAAATTCAAATGTAGATGTCTTTAAGGTTCACTACTCTCTCATTTTAAGACATGAAAGACTGTTTTTAAAACTTCTCTGCAACACATGGCCAGTGTGGTGATAGGAGGATATAATTCATTTCCATGGCACTTCTCTGTGCTCTAGTTGGAAATGCTAATTGATTCAGCAAAATGTGCTGCAGACAGTTCTGTCCCAGCCAGTTCTTCATATGGGAGAATATCTATCTTCATTAAGATAATGGGCGGATATAACACAATCCCAGCTGTGATGGTCACAATGTGTCTTCCAATTGTGGAGATTGTTCATACTGGGCTATGCTTCGGGCAGCCCAATCCTGTCTAGGACCACCTTTTAATCTGGTTTCAGGCCGGGCTTTGGGACGGAAACGGCCTTGGTTGCCTTGGTGGATGATCTACGCCGAGGACTGGACAGGGGGAGTGTGTCCCTGTTGGTTCTGCTGGACCACTCAGCAGCTTTCGACACCATCGACCATGGTGTCCTTCTGGGCCGACTGGCCGAGCTGGGGGTCGGGGGCACCGTTCTGTGGTGGTTCCGCTCCTACTTGGCAGATAGGTCCCAGATGGTGGTGCTCAGAGACATCCTGGCCCTTGAGGTGTGGGGTGCCACAGGGTTCCATCTTGTCCCCCATGCTATTTAACATCTACATGAAACTGCTGGGAGAGGTCATCCGGGGATTTGGAGTGGGGTGCTATCAATATGCCGATGACACCCAGCTCTCTCTCTCCTTTCTACCTGATTCCAGGGTGGCTGTTGAGGTTCTGGAGCGCTGCCTGGAGGCAGTTGGGACCTGGATGAGGGCTAATAAGCTGAAACTAAACCCGGACAAGACAGAGGTTCTCCTGGTCCGGAAATCCACGATGCAGGTGCCAGAGAATCGTCCTGCTCTGAAGGGGGTTGCACTCCCTCTGAAGGAGCAGGTCTGCAGCTTGGGGGCCCGCCTGGATCCGCAGCTGCTCCTGGATTCCCAGGTGGCAGCTGTGGCCAGGGGGGCCTTTGCCCAGCTTCGGCTGGTGCGCCAGCTGCGACCGCACTTGGATCGCGCAGATCTGACCACGGTGATCCATGCCCTAGTGACATCGCGACTAGATTATTGTAACGCACTCTAAGTGGGGCTGCCCTTGAAGACGGTTCGGAAACTGCAATTAGTGCAGAATGCGACGGCCCGTGTAGTCACTGGAGGTAGGTGGTTCGACTCTGTCGGGCCGCTCCTCCGACGGCTGCACTGGCTGCCGATTCGTTTCCGGGCCCAATTCAAAGTGCTGGTTTTGACCTTTAAAGCCCTATACGGCTTGGGGCCAGGATATTTGAGAGACCGCCTACTTCTATATAGTCCGGCTCGTCTCCTTAGATCATCAGATAAGGTCCTTTTGCGGGTACCGTCGCCCAGGGAGGTGCGAGGGGCGGCGGCCAGAAATAGGGCCTTCTCAGTAGTGGCACCAACCTTATGGAATTCCCTCCCCTTTGACTTACGAACTGCTCCCTCCTTGGATACTTTCCGGCGAGGCCTAAAAACCTTCTTGTTCAAAGAGGCCTTCTGAGTCCTTGCCTTTTTTAACATTCTGCTGGTACAGGTGGGGTGCTGCTGTTTTTATGATCTGTTTTAATTGTAATAATGTTTTAAATCAATTTTTAGATGTTTTTATTAGTTTTTGTTAACTGTTTTTTATTGTTTTGAAACTAACTATTTATGTATGTATTTTTTGGTATTGTATTTTTCTCTGTTGTAAGCCGCCTTGGGTCCCTTCGGGGAGAAAGGCGGGATAGAAATATTGTAAATAAATAAATAAACAAATTAGCGTGCAAAAGCACGCTGCGCCAGATCCTATCCAGGTTCGAGCCAGTGCTGGAGCAGCTGGAGCACACCTCGGGGGGGGGGGGAAGGAAAGTTCATCCTTTTCCCCTGGGTAATGCCCCAGCTGCCTCTATGGGTCTCCTCAGATGTGCACTTGCAAAATGGCCAGCACAAATCCAAGGAGCCCATGTAGGGCTCGCCAGGACAGGGGATAGGATTCAGTGGAGCATGCCGCAGAAGATCCCTCCCCCTCCTGGGTCTGGCGGGGTAAATTCCCTTTCCCATTCCGCCCTCCCCACACACCCCTGCTGCTTGGTGCAGGATTTACCCATGTCTGCCAGCGGTCTCTGTCTGACGGAGAGTGAGCGACATTGGCCTTGGTGCCGCTTCCACTTACTCTCCGAGTGTCGGGAACGTGCTTTACGGCATGTTTGCGACACCCAGGAGCGGTGGAGTGGCCGGTGCAGGCTGACTGGATTGTGCTGTTAGTTAAATAACAGAAAATTTGGGGAGAAGGAAGCAATCTTGCAGGTAGGTCAATTCAAGCCAGAAATGTCTAAAGCACAGAATGTTATAAGATTGTGAGTGGTGACTACATATCCCATTTAGAGTTGTCCAGATGTTTGTGCTCTTTTCCAAGAATGATCAGCAGGAGTTCTTGGATTCTGATAGAAACCTGAGAGATCAAACGTGAAAGATGGACAGGAGCCATGGAATGTTTGTTTTGGGAAACTGACAGCAGAAAGGAAGTGAGAGGAGGTGGCCTTCAGAAGACTGAAGAAAGGCTCCCAGCCTGAAACCATTAGCAGAAAAGGGCTTTACACTATTGTGTTCTGGATCCAGTTATAATGTTTTAGATGTTTCATCAGAAGTCTCACTTAACTCAAAGGGACATACTCATCTAAGGACGTAACCCTAGGTGGGCAATCTGAAGTAACTCAAACTTAACAATGCATCAGTTAAAGTCTTTTTTCAACAAGGACCCAAAACTGCTTGTTTCACCCAGTGGGTACAGTTCAGCTCTCTTAAGTCCCATTGAGAGGTGGAGGTTTAAGTGTGGGAAAGGGCTAATTAACTTACAGCGCAATCCTATCCAACTTACACCACCACCGGTGTAACCAGCGGTGTAGCGAGAACGGGAGGCCCCAGAATGGAAAAGGGGATTCAAATCCCCTCCAAAGGGGGATTCAAAGGGGATTTGAATCTCCCCTCCCCCTCCAAAGCCTCCCCCACTGGATACACCGGTGGTGTAAATTGGATAGGATTGCGCTGTTAGCTACATTTCCTCAGCTGCTTTGCATGGATGCTGCTGTGATCTGTCTTGTGACCTAATAGCTCTTTGTCAGCATCCAATCAGATAGTGGATCTCAGCGTGAGGTTGGGCGAGTTGAAGATTGTATTTACTATGTTTGTAGTCAGTATTGTTCAGTTTGAGTAAAACTTCTATTACAGTATGGGGAATAAATATGAAAAAATATAGCATTTAATATACAGAAAAAAGGAAAATTGAAGTTAAACAACAGAACACAATATTAAATCCAGGACCTAATGAAATTTTAGAGCTATAATGGCCTCTTGCTGCTACTGACAGGGCTGGCTCATCCATGAGGTAAATTGGAACAAACACCTCAGGCAGCAGATTGGTGGTACATTTCCATCTCTGTCTGCCCACTTGGCTCCACTCCAATCCTCTTCCTTCTACTCCCTAGACTGGAAAAGAGGGGGACAGAGAGGAAGAGGAAATGTGGAGGAAAGGAGAGTGCTGAGCTAAAACATTGGAGAGTGGGAGGAGCAGAGGCTAGCACATCATAAGTTCGGGGGACGACAACACGAGACCACCTCAGACACGAGGTGGTCTTGGGCCAGCCCTGGCTCTTGACAAGCCAAATTTTAATTGACTTGACTACTGATTTCATGTTCATGTGAGACTGGTATTCGATATAGCAAAATTGGATAAATTCTAAGGCCCAACTCTTCAATTTGGCCTGTTGACAGAATTGTGTTGGAATGCGGTAAGGTGCTCTTTTTCCTCCAAGCAGAGTGTTTTTCCCTGACTTGTTCATACCTCCTGGATGTGTTCCCATAACAAATGGATCATAGGACATTTGTTCAAGTTCTCTGAACGATGTCTTAAAATATTCAGTTACTTAAGCCAACTAATTCACGATTTGTCAGTTAAATACAATACAATAGAAATATCTAAATAACGCAAGGCATACATGATCACTTTATAATATGTTTTATTCAAAACTTGACACTATGTACTAGTCAATGCAAAACACAGGACTCCAAACTGTTGAAAATAATTGTGTGTGTATGTATCTTGTTACGGTACTACATTCTATTCTGTAATGCTTATGTTTTGAATACTGTACCATTTTTGCCATTTTCACACACTTCATACCAGATGCCAGGGGCCACTATCTGGAACAAGATGGACATGAGATGTGATTTTCGTTAGGACACTAATAGAACCTTCATATGCAGACAAAATATACCCCTATATATAACCTGCCATATTATGAGTGTGAAAGATCAAAAATTAAAAACTTGCCAATGCTGCAAGATGCAAACAAATAATTTTAAAACAGGTTGCAACAGGAGGAGACTATTGGAGAACAGAAGTCACTTATGCAGAGGAAGGAAAAAGCCTACAGCACAGGGCACTGAAAAACCTTCCTTTCACTAGGGGGCAGGGCTCAGGCCACTAACAGCCCAATCCTATCCAACTTTCCATCACTGATGCACTACGGCTACGCCAACAGGGTGTACGCTGCATTCTGTGGTGGTGGGGCAATCACAGAGGCCTCCTCAAGGTAAGGGAACATTTGTTACATCAGTGCTGGAAAGTTGGTTAGGATAAGGTAGCAATCCAATACACAGATGAGTAAATCCCATTGAATTCAGTGGGGCTTGCTTCTCAGTAAACATGCGTAGGATTGTCCTGTGAATGCCCATCAAGGAGGAAGTTTCAGTTAAAAAAAAAAAAGGTTGTTGGACTCGGAAGGCATAGCTGGAGAATGGCAAATTTAGCATGTTTCCGTGGTGGAAAGGATGAGAAGCGGGGGTATCTGAGCATTCATTTATGTTGGCACTACTACCTCTAATGCCATATGTTCTTGCAAATGCCCACAATAAAAGGAGAGGGGATATTTACATACAGATAATCAAAGTACTGTATTATTATTAGGGGCATTATCACAGTCTCGGAGGGAGGGGCATGAAGAGAAGAAACGGCAAGCCTGTGCACACTTACTTGGGAGTAAACACAGTGGGGCTTGTTTCCGAGTAAGCATGCATAGGATTACAGTGCCCAGCAGGGGAACATCGGGAGCAGGAAAGCGGTCCCGACTTCTCGCCTTCAAACACCAGACAAAAAAAAACTACGATGGCGCCGACAGAGAAAAGAACAGCTACCGACACTCTTGCTCTTTGCTTTCCGCAGGAGAGAAAAGCAAGGCGAATATCAATAGAGGGAATAAGTAAACATTTAACCACCTCCCACTAGCAAGACAGCAACACCCACCACCTCTTGCGCGTGCGCACGAGTCCCCACTACTTGCTACTGGAACACAACATCCCCCGAGACACCTATTAACATCCAGGGTATCCTAAAGCCTGACGGGAGTTGTAGTTTGGGAAGAAAGGGGCACACAAGAAACAGATGCCAATGAAACTACGACTCCCACAAGGGCTAAATTATTTCCTGGAACGGACCCAATTTCGCAATACCAGATCAAATCAGTCCTTCTTCCTCCTCCAAGCAAACTGATTTAAATCAGAGGGTCGTTCCTCAGCTCGAGTCTCTGCCGTATCTCGCGATACTTCCTCAGGGTGGCCGTGCCATGTTTGTGATCAGAGATGAATAATCTATGCGTGGGCATGGATGAGCGACTTTATGGTTTTTTTAGTTGTACTTCCGGTTCCAAATTGCAGTTCATAGGTCTTCGTCCCCCCCCCCCTCCATATAGGGCAATATTAATCTTTGTAAAAACTAAAGAAAAAGTAAAACAGGCATAATTAGGGACTCCTTTTCGTTACAGTACTTTGAAATCGGGCAGATGCCAGGTTGTTGGGGGGAGACTGACTCTGGGACAAGGATCTGCTCCTCCCCAGCTTACCTGTCTCTGTCAGCAACAGGTGACAGTTTCTATCTTCCCCGATGGCAAATGGAGGAAACTTTCAGCAGCGGCAGTGGCAGCTCTCCCTCACATCCTTGGAGGGTAGGAGGGACCGCCAGATACCACCCTTATTCGCAGGTGGTCGTAGACGGCAGCAGCTCCCTGCGTCCCTCCCTGCCTCTTGGCCAAGAGACTTGCAGGACAGATCGTCCTCCTTCTCCCCCACACAGTCCAATGGGAGCATGCCCTACAGGTCCCGCAAGGACTCAGGGGCCTCTCTGAGGGATGCTCCCATTGGCAGATGAAGAGGGTGCTGCTGGGTGCAGCAGTGCGCGTCTCTTGGCTGGCTTGCGCTACCTCCACTGAAGGTTCAGGGGCTGGCCCAGCTTAGACTGCCAGTGCCCGACCTTCCCAACCCCCGATGTTGCCCCTGTTTCAAAAAAATAAAAAAAAAATCGTGCCCTCTAACCAAATCAGTAGTAAACTGTTGGGACACCTGATGTCAATTAGATGGAGTAGTAAGAGCATATATTGAGTGTCTTTCCAACAGTGTTAATCTTCTGATGATGCCCCGAATGTCAGGGGTGAAATGTAAAGTTATTTACAACATCTTGTAGTAAAGAGCTTGAAACGACGTAGTCTTACCCGGAAATATGTGGGTTTTTAACTCAAAAATATGGTCACGTCGTGAGAGTCTACAATTGTATCAGTAGTAAACGATTGGTCATATTCTTCTGGCGTGGCTCCTGTGGCTTTAAAAGTGGAACAGGTAGAAATTCAAGTACAACCTTCACCGTGTGGTATCTCCATAGAGAGGTAGAAGGCTATTGCGTTTCTGCCTGTTGCAAGGCTTTACAGGAGTCCTAACCATTCTCATATACTTATCCCCCCCTTTTTTAGAGGGGTAGATGATGTTCTCATGGGATCACGAAGGGTCGGACAGGACTTAACGACTGAACAACAACAAAGATATGCATAGGGTCGGGCTCAGCTTCCTTTCTGCTTTGACCTGGGCAGAAGAGAGCATAATTATTTGCAAGCACTGCAATGAAGGGGAAACTTCTGCCTGTTTTATTGGTGTTTTTTTAAATTGATCCCTATGTAGAAGATAAAAAGACAGGTTTAAAAGCCATGACGACAAAATCTTTAAGTTAAAACCAAGAGTAAAACTTCGTTTATATAACATTAAAAATTTAATTTAAAAACTTTGCAACGTTTCAATTATCCTTTGATAATCTTCAGGCAAAACAAAGCCAGCAGGCTGTCCGATGTTTACGTCTGTCTCTACATTTTTTCCAGATTTTAAATCTTCTACAGTTGTTGCTGGCCTGGCCATGAAAATCTTAACTCGTATCTAATGATCCCTATGTATTTCCACCCCTCTTGCCCCGCATATGGAGAATTAGATGTTCTTCTTCGCTCCCGAAACGGAAGTGAAGTTAGCGGGAAGCTTCTTGGGCAGTTTTGTTTTAATATCTCTCTCTTGGCAGAGGAGAGCAGGCTGGCATGGTCCCTCCCACCGCGTCAGCCAGTCGCTCCTAGCGGAATTCCTCCTGCTTGACACTGGGCGGGCGGTGCAGGCTGGATCCCGGAAGCGCTTTACGGCGGTGTCTGGAGCGCTGGCCCGCCCCTTTCCTCAGCCCCCACCCCACCCGCGCTCTGCCGGTACCACCCGGAGACGCCCCCCTCGCCTCACACAGACGGGAAGGGGAGAGCCCTACGCTCCCGCCCCCAGGAGCGAGGGGGCCTGGCCGCCTCCATCCCCCCTCGTCAGGGGGGTCGAGTAGGAGGGAAGCGCTGCGATATGGTGTTACTGGAACCAGCCCCCCCGCGAGCGGTGAGAGGGGGAAGGGCCCGGGGGGTTGGTTGTGCATCTATTATGCAGGGATGAGGGGCCCGGGAGAGTGGTAGAGTGGAGGGAGGGGCTCCAGCTCTGATGGCTGGAACCCCCCCCCCCCAATGTTGCTATTGTGCAAAGGTTACAGGCGTTGGCTGAGATCTTGCAGGGGGAGGGGATCAGCAAGGATTCCCTCGTCCATAACTTTTTAAAACCAAAGGCAAAAATATACATTTTAGTTCTTCATGTTTGTCTGGCAATTTTTTTGGGGGGGGGGCCGTATTGTTTATGGAATCTCTGGGGGGGGGGTCAAAAAGAAACGGGGGCTTGAGGATAAGAAAGGTTTCTGAGTGATGATGAAGCGCTTGAGGCCTGTTTGAGGATAATTAATAAGGGTCAGGTGTTCTGTTACAAACCTCATTCCCCCCTTTGTGGTTTGCACCTGTCTTGCTAAGATTTTTTAAAATATCCTGTTGCAACCAATTTTCTGTGGTTGTGAGTTACTGAACCAGAGAGAGAGAGAGAATATATGAATGTGTAGGAGCTATAAAAGGGTGTGATGGGTGTGAGTGTGTCTTTTCTACACCTACATGCTCAGCAAAACTTTTTTGCCTGTTTTGGAGTCTGCTTTCAGGTTGCTTGGATGTGCCACACCTATGTATGTATTTGTCTAGCAGGGATATGGGGGGGGGGGGTTGCTCCAATTTTTGCTTTGTTCCTGTTATAAATAATTGCATGTGCAATAACTGCTGCTTTCTTTGGCATGCCTCCTCAGCATGGTGGCTGCCTGCGGTATGATACTGCTGCTTTGGATTTGGCAGCCTTGGAAAGAGAAGAGTCTGCTCACAAGGTTTTGGCAGTCTAGTGAAACTTCTGCATCTTGCTGGTTTTTAGCTTGTTTCTATTGAGATGTTTGTGGATGTTGGATCTGTTCAAAAGGGAAGGGAGTTTGAGCCTTTGCCGATAACTGCAAAACAGTGTTTTTTGTGAACACTTTAGTACTACTTTTGTGATTCATTTAATTCTCTGGTAATTAAGGAGGGCAGAGTAGCCTCGTTATAGGGGAAATAAGTCTTTCATCAAAATTCAAGAGATGATGGCATTGTTGGGGGAGGGGATAGAGGGGGCACAGTCTCTTTGATATTTGCCCCCCTTTTTCCTTTATGTTAATTCAGCCTCACAAATAGGTTGTCATTTCTCCCTCTCTTCAAAAACACTACTAGGTTGCCATAGACATGCCTGTGCTAGTTATTTGTGGTAGAAAGGGTGAGGGTGGATAAGAACCAACATTTTTAAAGTTTCTATGCCTGGTAGCCTGGAGGAGATTCTTGCATGTCACAGGTGAGTAGACAAATGGTTAGGCCTCCTCCGTTGCAGTCGTATAGTAGGAAAAGGCCTAACTTTTAAGTGATAAAAACATTTAAACACGCTTATTTACCAAAAGAGAAGAGAGTTGTATTGTTTGTTGCCTATAATGTGAGGGTGTTGTGTGGCAGGTAACTGACATTTGGATTGCCATGTTTCTTGCAGTGCTGACAATTGCTGCCCTATTGCTGCTGAATGGAAGACTTTTTTTTTTCTAGTGACAGTTTCTGTATACTCTGTAAAACAAAAAAACTGTAATCTGTAAAACAGTTATTGTAGGAGATCAAGATGAGTTTGCTCCAAGTAGAGTTTCTGTTATGAAGAAATCCCATTTGTCTCACAGCTCAAAGATTTCCTCATAACAGAAACTCTACTTGGATCAAACTCATCTTGATCTCCCTACAATAATTGTTTTAGAATCGATATTGTAACTCAACAGTTATTAATAACCTAAGGTTGCAATCCTGTACACATTTACTTGGGAGTAAGGTCCATGTATCTCAATATGACTTTGAGTAAAATGTGTAAGTGTATTTTACTCAGTTGGTGGCTTTAAAAGAAAATGGATGAACTTATGGAGGGTGACTGTTGATGATGGTTAACCGCAATAGCTGGACATAGGCCATAGGTTCATAGGTTCAGAAGAAGTCTACCTTTACTTATCAGCAGATAGTTGTTGGGAACAAACAACGGGAAGACTACCCATTTTGAGCTGCTTGTGTACTTCCCTGGAGAATCATTCTAGCTATTGTCAGAGACTGTGCTTGGCTAGATTGTCTAAGGCAATGCTTCTCAAACTGTGGGTCGGGACCCACTTGGTGGGTCGCGATCTGATTTCTGGTGGGTCCCAGGTGATGGAAAGATCAGATAAGTAATTGCCACAAACCCTGAGGCTATTCAAAAATCAGATAGTTGCTAATTGCCCTTCAAAAAGCTGAGCTCCTGCAGTTTGCAAGATAGCTGCTAATTACTCTGCAAGCAGCTGAGCTCTTTACTTGTAAATAAATAAATATATTTATTTCTAGATCACTTTTTTCTCAAAAAACTACGTGGGTCCTGATGGAGTGTCATTTTAAAAAGTGGATCCCGGTGCTAAAACGTTTGAGAATCACTGGTCTAAGGATGGCCAGTTCTGGTGTTCATAACTTTATTAAATACTGTTTGCTAATATTTAGCTAAATATTGCTAGTACATAACTACGTGCAAGTGTGTGTGTGTTCACCTCCCCAAGTGTGACTTTTTTGGTCATATTTTTCTTTACCAGGGTCGATGCAAAGGAGAGTAGGCATGGGGATAACTTTGTTTTAGTTTTTTATATGCACTGTGGAATTGATTCTGTAGTAACAAAACTAATGTGCCCCCATATCTCCAATACTTAACAATGTGAGGCAACAACCTTTGTAACAGAGATTGCAGCATAGTCATATTTAACTTGTGCATTTTTGAAGGGTCCATTATGCCATCTGTGAAATGTATGATGTGAGAATTGAAGTGGAAGATTGTAAGCCTCCTGGGACATTCAGGAAACAGTAAATAATAAGATGAAGGCCTCTTTAAACAGAATAATCTTATAACTAAACTTGCTTTCATGAACCATTATATCTTTAGCACCGTGTCTTGTGTGTCTTTTTTTCATTTTCAGCAAAAGGTTTCTGACAATCAGAGAAGTGTAACATCCACTGTAACCAGCTGTTCATAAGCATGCTAAATTTGTGGGTTTTTTTGGTTTTTCTTGCAATTCTCTCTGGCTCAGTGCATGTATTGCCTTGTTATAAGTCCCACATACCAATGCTTTTGCTGCAAAGGAATAATACATCTTGATTTACCTTAAATATTTGTGCTTTTGTTTTGTGGGAAGCTGGCCAGTGATTAGTTTGGAGAAGGGGGAAAAAGGATTTGTGGATTCATTAGGGACTCCCTTAGGGAGTATGGATACCCTGCTGAAGAGAGAACTGTCTTTACTTGATACTCAAGGATGAGGAGTAGCAAGTAAGGACAGCTCCCACCTCTGACAGGAAGAAGTGAGCCAGGACAGGCTAAATAAGGAAAAGAGAACTTTCTCTATTGATCTCCTAGTGCAGTGGTTCCCAAACTGGGAGGCATGGCTTCCAGGGGAACCGCGGATACCAGCCAGGGGAGCCGCGGAGTGCCATGGAATCCTCTCGGAAAATGGCGCAATGCCAATTGGCAGGCATCAACATCATGTAATGGGGAGCCACGGCCAATGGTCACCAATGATCAAGGGAGCCACAGGTCAGAAAAGTTTGGGAAACACTGTCTTAGTATCTTGGGGTGCATAGTATACTTAGGCCTGGTGCAAGTATAAAGCTTATTCATGGTTGGGCCTAACCATGATTGACCATCTGAATAACATTACAAATGTGGGGGGGGGGCACATACAGGGGAATAGCAGCAAGGCATGCTTGTCCTCTTTGAATCAGAGAGGCTGGAGAAACTTAATTATGGCTTCCTCAGTGAAGATGATGGAGTCTGATAGTTGTATACAGAATAGTTGTATGTGTGAGTACATGCATATTTGAAAATCTTATGGCAAATAAGTAGGTAAGAAGTCCAGACTGATTGGTGGTTTTGGTTTTTTTAAAGTTGCAGTTCTTATTTCAAGACTTGAGTTGTATTTGGGTAAATCAACTTCAAAATAAAAAATAATCATTGTGGCATCCACAATATTTCTGAAAATCATATGCAAGTTTTGTTAATTAAATGTGCCTAAGACAGAATATTTTGTAGCAGCACCAGAATTGCATATTTCCAGTGTAACCTTCTGTGCTAAATAAGCTCTGGTTAGGAGGACGTTGGTATTGTAGGGTATGCTTCTCATGGGTAGACCTACAGTGGTGTCTGGAGAAATACAATTTCAAGAAATATTTTTATACTTTAACAGGGCCATTGTTTGGCATGTGATTACAATGAGCTTATACTGTGACAAAGCACAGGTTGTGGTTGTCATCTTTAATGTGTTTAGAAGTAACTCATAAATGGAAGATATTTGTCCTTTTGGCTATCTCTTGGACTTGAACAAAGGGTTAGAGAGCCAGTGTTGGTGAAGCAGCAAAAGTGTATGGTTTGGAAGTGAGACTTTCTGGTTCCATTTCCACACTGCTATTCAGCCGACTAGGTAGCTTTGGCTTATCTATTAGGCCATCCATAGTTTCATTGAGGTGTGCTTTGGAAGAAGGGTAGTTACATACCAATGTGATAAAATGCTAGGATTTTGTGGGGTGAGGAGTTGTAGACCAAACTATATGTTACATTAAACACAAGATTGAACCTGGCATGCTTGTTTTTCTTTCTCCTAAATAGGAGACACGGTATCTGTGTGGATGATGTGGATCATATATATATATTAAAAGACTATACCAACAATTAAGTCTTGATTTTTGGAAGCAGTACTGTATATTGTTTGCTAATATTTAGAAAACAGCATGATTGAAGGATCAAGAGTATGAATGAGAGACAGGTATGGAGAAATAATTATCTGGAAAGAGGCCCAGTTCCAAGTTCTTACACAGCACATCTGGAGTCTTTTATGGGATATTTAAATTACTCTTACATAATGTTCTCCACTTCTGTAAATGGCCCGTTAAAACAAAACTTATAACTAGGCAAAATACTTGAGCTCCCCTTTGCATTACTAAGGTGCAGGTCATTTCGTAATATGTAGCTGATGGTATTACATATATTGAGGCATCTACTCGCATTTTGTGTCTCAAGGTATTGTTCCACATTGGAATGTCTGCACTGACAATACCGATGAAGCTTGTGTGGATGGGCAGTCAAAGGTTCTGGTGGCATTTTCACATGTATGAAGATTCTCTTTCTTTGTTGTGATCTGGTATTGAAGTAGCTGAATGTGACAGCACAACAGCAGGGTTTCCATTAGTGCCATAAGTTGCGTTGCTGAAAAATAAAGTTGTCCATTGTATGTCTCTAGGATGACACAATATGTACCGTGTTTCCCCGAAAATAAGACAGTGTCTTATATTAATTTTGGCTCCAAAAATGCAGTAGGTCTTATTTTCAGGGAGGTCTTATTTTCCCAACCTGTGGCGCGACCCCCCCCCCCAGGCACTTACTTTGACAGATTAAAGCTTCATTCTTTCCCGAGGGTGCAAGGCCTGCACTGCCTGTACTTGAGTCCTCCACCATAGATACGACATGCTAGAGAGTCCTGCAAGGAGGCTGCAACCTTCACGCAAAATCATGCAAAAATGACAGTAGGTCTTACTTTCGGGGGAGGTCTTATTTTCAGGGAAACAGGGTACTATTGTATTGTACGTTGGAAAGGTGCATGTTTGTAAACAGAAGCTGTCATTGGCCAAGGTACATGCTCAGCCCTATTTTCAGATATATGTATCCCCTCTGTATGTTGATGTGTTTGTAGCAGAGACACGCAGTGGATAGATGGGAATGAAGTAGTCCTCGTAAGCCTCAGTATAGAGGTGAAGGCCTGGGGGGGGGAGATGATGGGGGATAGCAACTGTATTTTTCCATGCCTCTTTAAATTTTTTCAGTGGAAAGTGGGAAACTTTATGAATAATTTTGACTTCAAGAATAATGAATGAATGCATTTTAAGGCAGGATATTACAATCCCTGTATAATATATTGTATTCAAATCCAAGATGCATTTCTGCACCCAGAATAGGACTGGAGGCTTGGACTGTCCTCTTATCTCAAGTGGCATATAAGGAGCCATGTTGCTTGTAGATTGTTAGCTACTGTCTTCTGCTGACCTTTTGGTTTGGAGTTTGAGGAAGAAGATAGTAGAAGTAATTACCCTGAAACTGATGCACTATTCATTAAGAATCTGTAAGCAACCGGTTCATCCCAGAGATCTCCTTTCCCCTCAAAGGCCTGGGAAACTACTGTCCTGTCTGTGTTTGTGGAATGTAAAAGTAAGTCAGACACAGAAATTTCAAGGAGAGCTTTGACGGTTTGAATTGAACCTGCCTTCTCCTCCTGGTTTCTGAGGCTACATCTAAAAGTACTTAACCTGCATCTAGCAGCATCATAGAGAAGCTGAGAGTATATTGCTTGTTTGTTGAAAGGTAAGAGTTTCAGTTTTTGTGTTCCATATATTAAAATATACGTATTTTCATAGTTCAATCAGAAGTAGGTGCATTTCCACAAATTCTGTAATTATTGAATGCTCCCCAAATTTGATATCTGAGCAAATTGCTCTCTAACTTTCATAGAGATGTCTGAGGAAATGGGTTCAGTCATCTTACTGGGGTGTTGGGAGTGGGATCCATTAGTCAAAGAGTACCGGTAATGTTAGTGTGTGTATGTCAAACTATTACATTCTTTCTTTTTCTCTCTCAGCAATGTGGTGTGACCATCTTCTAGCATATGGAAGCATTTTCAATCTACAGGTCATTCTGACAAACTCCACAGTGTCAGATAAAATATGCATTTCCAAATGCTACCAAGATGACCTACATTTCCTTTCTTGTACAAAAGTTTCTGCCAAGAGTCAAATCTTTCGTGATAGTGAGGTTGATGACCATGGAACTAGTTCTTTCAGCAAACATCCTTGCTTCAGAAGTTCTGCTTCTTCTAGATTCTAGAACATCAGTATCGCAGAGTTTTGCCCAATCAACTTCATTAGATAACCAGATATCTCAATCAGCTATATTAAAAAGACTTCCATCCTAACTTCATTTATAGACCATCTGACGATCAAGAAAGGACCAAGCTCTTGTAAAAGCAGTATATGCTTTGGGATACCATTATTGGTAACTGACAGTGCATACTGACAGAAAACACATAAATTATTAAGACTCTTACCATTTGCCCAGCAGACACTTCTTGAGCAAACCTCTTCTAGAATCAGAATATGAACATGTGATGCAGTCAGTGTAAGAAAAAAAAGATCAATGAAGGTCTGTGACTTTCAGTACTTCCAAATGAGTTGGCTAATGTGTGTGGAAAAGGAATCATAAAGTTCATGACAACACCTCTAAAGCATTGAAACAAGAGAGAACAGACATACTGCAAAAGATATCGGTAGTAAAATAAGTGAAGCCCTACAGAAGCCTGGGAGTGATAAAGTATTTACTTTGCAGACCAATAATACAAATGATATGAAAGCAGCGTGGGAGATCATAATGGACAATATACGCCGCAATCCTGACGAATCTGTGGGCGGCGGAACAAGCGTTCCGCCACCCAAAGTCATCGCAAACATGTCGTAAGGCATGTTCACGATGACTTGAGAGCAGGGAAGGCCGGCGCAAGGCCGTCCTCCCCTGCTCCGCCGACAGATCCCACGCCCAGCAGCCGCTGGACCCAGGTAAGGATCTGGCGGTGGGGAGGGTGCCCATAGGCCCCGGCGGGCTGGGAGGTGGCGGGGGACGGCCTTGACTGTATCCCGGTCCCCGCTAGGTGGCTGAGCCATTACATGGCCTCCTCCTACTTCCGCCAGCAAATTCGAGTATACCACCAGCCGAGTGGCAGCTTGGCTGCAGCGGAGCACAGGATCCGGTGGGTGGCCTGGGCCGCCGGCTGGATCCTTATGTAGGATTGCTCTGCCCAACAGTAACGTAAGCAATGTAGCATTGCTATTGCATTTGACTGGATTACAAAGCAAGCGACACGCTTAGGCTTTTACTTTGGGGGAGTACTTTCAAATGTTACTGAATACACAACACCTTTAGATATTTGGTCCAGGAGTGCAGTCTGGGGCTTGGCCAAACATATTCCTTCTGCAACGTGGTAGCAAGGCCTTTGTGCAACTCAGCCTGCGACTCCTCTTGCTTTTTGCCTGCTATGCATTCCTCCATCATCTGCAGCATGTGAAAGAAACTTGGTTTATGTTTGAAAATGTGCACACCAAATTAAGGAGCAGACAAGCATGTGATAGGGTAGAAAAGCTTGTTTTAATGTGTGCAGATCTTCACTGAAGTCCATGGAGAAAAAGATGATTTTTTAGATTCTGAATTTTCATCTACTGATGTTTCAGAAACTGATTCTGATTAGAAATAAAATCTTGATTCTGGTATTTTCAGAGATGCTTTTATTGTTGAAATTAAGTTTCAAGTGGCTAATCTTGTCTACAGTGTTATATACCGGTAGTTGCGGTAGCTGACTCTGCCTTTTGTGGTAGTCAATTATGTGTGTCTTACTGTTTGTAAAATGCTTAAAGGATTCAGTGATGCTATAAAGTTCAACTCAGTAGCCAGACTTTACTGATTGTCCTTGACTGATGTGTTAGGCTAGAGACGCAGTATTTCTTTCCCTTTTTTCGAAGAGTTCAAAAGGTTCAAATATGGATCGTTGCTTCTGGGAAGTGTGCAGTCATCCAACTGTCACCTCGTAGTGTTACAGATTCTTTTTTATTGTTCTGTTTTTTGAATAATACTGTCTGGAGAAAATCCTGATTCTGACCTCAAATAAAAACTTTTTTTTTTCCGGATACAATGTTGATGGTTTGTTTTTAAAGCCTCCCTCCCCCTTATTTTCCCAACTGACAAAAACCAAGCCATAGGTATCTTATACCACCTGCAACAGGATGTGTTGCGTCCTGGTGCGTTGCGAGAGTAGCCGACGTGTCGCAACACAACACACCCTGTCTACACCAGAACTGTGGATTTGAGAAGTGTAAGACGTCCTGCCCAACTCCTGCTCTCTGTTAGCCCATCAGAATCGAGGTTTTTCAGACTCAATTTTGATTGGCCCAATGCGTTGCTCCCCACTCCACCCCCACAGCACTGAACGTGGCCTCTCATTGGCCAAAGTTTGATTTGTTCAACTTTGCTTGCAATGCAGCTCTCCTGCATTGCGGTGCAATCTTGTAAGAGAAGATACACTGGGATTTTCCAGCCGCATGCAGATGCTGTTGTATGCAACGCACCCTGACGCAGGTGGTGTGTCACAAGCTTAACTCTGAGTTTATTGTTTGAGTAATACTATGACATTTATACTTTTACGTTTCATAAATATAGCAAACAGCGCAATTTTAAGTGCTATGCAAGCAGATCTTGTGATACCACTGTTTCTCTGCAAATAATGGGGGAAAATTGCCATTACTGATCATTTTGGATCATATGTTGAGGTGGGATGTGTTTTACTATGTAGACCCTTTTATTTGAATAGGTTTGGGAGTTAGTACTGTAGAAAGCTCTTGTTTATTAGGGCCAGAAGAAGTTGCTCTCCTTGGAGGCAGAGCCACTCTACAGTATGGGTTGTAATTATTCCTTATGTTCTCTGAGTATATATGTCATTGAGCACAGTGGAGATGGGTCACTGTCTGAGATAATAAATTCTCCTAAGTTATATTAATGTCAATATTTATAAATGCAATTGCTTTATGTGCATTTGTATTGTATTCATTTTACTGTTTTTTTAATTTACTGTACTGTGTATCCTTTTAATCCCCCCCCCCACAAAATGACTCTATTTAAATGTATTTGTAGAAGATGCCTGAAGCATCAGAGGATCAGAACCACTGGGAAGCCTGTTGACTGCTATTTTCTGATAGTCTTGAGACTACCATCCATCTGGCATGGCGCAGGGCAGCCAGCAACTTGACATGCTGCTACTCCATGACCTCCGACAACGTTTCCCTGAGATTCCGGAAGGCGTGGTGTCTCAGTGCATGCGCCAGGTAGGTCTTAAACTATAACAGTTATTTCCATTTGAAAATGTAAAATAAAAAGTCAATTGCAAACAACTAGTAATATCCAAACATAAGTTCATTCTTCATTTCTGAGAGCTGAAAATGCTTAGGGGACAATTAACATTGATTTATTTTAAACCCTTGGCAGTGCAGAAGAAGGCACATACTGTACATCCATGTGCATAATTTAAAAGGAACACACAATTTCACACGGGGGAATAAAAGTATACCAAAGAATTACAGATGTATGGAAGATGTATTTCTGACTCAATGAGTTTTAAGATTTTAACAGTTCATTTTGGTCCCAATAATTTCAGTGAGATACAGGTACAGCTAAATTTCCCTGTGGTGTGTCCATGCTATTTAGCTGTAGTGAGATTTTTAACTGTACTAAACTGGTGCTTGTTGAATTGATTTTACTAGTGAATAAGTGTGAGAAGATACAATGATGTAAAATAAAGTGTTACTGTAAAAGTCATTTAGAAATTGCATAGATATTTATTAATGATGTGGAGGAAATGGGCAGTGTATGAAAAGAAAAAGACCTTTCCGCTCTTTAAGCTACTGAAGTGAAATTCTATAGCTGTTCATGCTCCAGTAAGGGGAAGAAATTCATCTCTACTTAACAGGAGTCGAAGTAGTTTCTATTTTTTCCAGTCACTTGTCAGCCTCCAGCTATACTTTGTATGTCGTTTGGTAGCTCTTTACTATAGAGTAGAAGGTAAACTGTTTTGTCAAATGTAGCAGCTGGTGTAATTCTGAAAAGTCAGCAATTGTTCGTAGAATAAGGGATAATTGATAGGTCTGAAGTTTGGGAAGACAAAGCTATGTCTGCGTGTGTGCTTTTTTTGGGGGGGGGGCAGTATTGCTTTTTTCCCTTTCTAAGTTTACCCATAACCCGTCTGACCTGGATTATGCAGGGGCAAACTGCAGAGCAGAAATGGCTAGTGTTTTTAATGTCAGGATGCTAAGAGAGAAGATATGCAGTCTCTTCAAGAGGCAGGGGAAGACTGAAAAAAAACTCTTAGCTTACTGTTTTGAGACTTATTTTGAGGTTTCGCTCATAAGAACAGAAGATTGTAATCAGATTACCAAAATATTACAAGTAAAGAAAGGGGAACAATTAATTTATGAAATTGGGTGGTTAACCATGGGTGCTTGTTGGTTCTTGGCCATATTGGTAAATATGCTTTGACTAGTTGCCAGATTTCATCCTCATTACTATTGACTACTGGTAAATATTGATACTGTATTTATCAGGGAATTTTGATGTCTGACGCAACCATGATGATTCAGTTCTTTCTGTTTACTGGTAACTAGTGAGGGGCAAGGTGTAAATGGCTCTGTTCATAATCTGTTTGGTTATTCAAAGCTTTCTTGGTGAACTCTCAGAAAAACTTTGTGTGTGGAATTTTTTTACAAAGATGTTCTGAAAGAGCTTGGCATGTTGGAACACCAGTGGAGTTCCTCATTGGCTCTTTGCACTGGTCTCTTTCCCAAACACATGTACCCTTGCAGACTGGGGTGGAATGTACAGCAGGGAGAGGTTGCTGGTCATGGTGGAGACTTTGTAGACCTGGTCCATAACACCTGGATGCTTATAAGCATGCTCAGGAGCATCCGTTGCTACTGACATACTTGAGAATTATATATTTCCAAATGTCTCCTGGCCCAGTTCGTTGTGCTTATCCAGACGTGAAGGATGAGGACTGCAAGGGTTCTGCCATCACTTGCTAGTTTACCCCATTACTGGTTTCCTCCCTTCACAAAGGTAAGGTTTCTTGGGAAAGTGGCATAGGGGGCTGGCTGTCAGTGAGCCTGTTATGGACCGGACCTAGGCTTCAGTATAGTGTCAGGCTTTTGAAGAGCAAAACATGAGTTCATCGTTGTGAGCTCCTTCTTCCCTTATTCTTAAATGCAGGCACATCGCTACAGGTAAGGCCTGGCTCAGTCAGTCAGAGAGCTGGTGACAATTTTGATGCTGTCAATAGGTTGTATTGGAGTGTAATGTATATGCTCATGGAGTTTATAACATAACTTGACACAGTTATTTGCATAATGGAAAATCCTTAATATTTTGCTTTTTTCTTATTAATAGAACAACAACAACCTTGATGCCTGTTGTCGAGTTCTTGCACAAGAGAGTAACAAATATTTATATATGGAGTACCACAGCCCAGATGAAACACGGATGAACAGGAATCGTCTTCTGCATATTAACCTGGGTATCCATCCTCATACCAGCTATCATGGAGGGGATGGAGCTCAACTTAATGGTGGTCGTACACTGGTACACAGTTCAAGTGATGGACATATTGATCCACAACGCACAGCAGGGAAACAGCTGATATGCTTAGTTCAAGAACCCCATTCTGCTCCAGCTGTTGTGGCAGCTTCTCCCAACTACAATCCATTTTTTATGAATGACCAGAATAGAAATGCAGCTACTCCTCCTCCGCAACCACCTCAGCAACCTTCTTCTATTCAACCTGGAATGAATACATCTGCTATGCAAGGCCCTCCTCCTACATATATGCACATACCTCGGTACAGCACAAATCCTATAACTGTTACAGTGTCACAAAACCTCCCCTCTGGACAGACTGTACCTAGAGCTTTACAAATTCTTCCTCCGATTCCAAGCAGTCCTTATGGGAATCCTGGCTCTCTCTATATTAGGCAGACATCTCAAAGTTCTTCAGGTCGACAGACTCCTACTCAAAATACACAGTGGCATTCCTCGCCACAAGGTCCAGTTCCACATTATAGTCCGCACCCATTACCTGTCTATCCACACCAACAGAACTATCAACCTTCTCAGTATTCTCCAAAACAGCCCCAGATTCCTCAGTCACCGTTTCGATCACCACCTACTTCTCAGTGCCCTTCTCCTTTTGGCTCACCTCAGCACCAGGTTCAGCCTCCCCAGTTGGGACATCAGAGTTCCCATGTGTTTATGCCTCCTAGTCCTTCAACTGTGCTACCCCATCCATATCAACAAACACCCCAAACGTATCAAAAACCAGGTGGACACTCAGTATCTTATCTCCCATATGGTGGACCTAACTTACCCAAAGGCTCTATGAACAAGATAGAAATTACAGTTGAGCCACCACAAAGACCTGGAACTGCAATGAACAGGAGCCCTTCACCTATAAGTAACCAACCGACCCAACGAAACCAGCACCCACTGTATGCACCTGCTACTCCTCCTTCAAGTTCTCCTTCCAGAAGTATGTCAGGTCAACCCAAACCTCCTTATAGTGTTAATCCTGTATATATAACTTACACGCAACCAGCTGGACCTACAGGTGTACTTACACAGTCACCCCGTGTAATGGTATCTCAGCCCAATCCAGCAATTTTTAAAATCACAGTAGGTCGAGCACCAGCTGAGAACCTTTTAAATTTAGTGGACCAAGAAGAGCGTTCTGCAGCACCAGAACCTATTCAGCCCATTTCAGTTGTACCAGGATCTGGAGGTGAAAGAGGAAGCCATAAGTACCAGAGGAGTTCCAGTTCTGGATCAGATGATTATGCTTATACTCAAGGTAAATTTATTGGAATGCATGCTACAGTTAACTGCAAAAGATTTTTTTTTAAGTGTTTGAGCTGTTGTGCATCTTAAAAGCTTGTGTTCCCAAACGAATAATAGTCTTCCAAATTCATTAGCCAATATGAAATGTAGTTGGTTGGTTTTGGATTGGTTAATGATAGATGAATATAATCTGGTCCTGTGAGAGAAGAGATGGAAGAAATATATGCTGCTGTAGTATACTGTGACTCTTTTTTTAGTTTCTGCAGCAGCAAAGAAAGTGTCAACATGGGACTTTATGGCTGTAGTGTCAGTGTAACGTAGCATCCTTTTGCATTATGCTGATGGCATAAATTGGCCTAATTTGTTGCATTGATACAATCTGGTAGGTTGCTCTTATTGCAGAAGATAGCTGCCATGCAGTAACATGGTGCAGATATGGGCAGAAGGGTGAGAATGGAAAGGGTTATGACTTCCGTGGCTGCATACTGCCTTAAGTACGGTAACTTCTGTCAGTATGATAGCTCTGTGCCTCTCATTTGTAGTAATATTCTTGTAATGAATTTAGAGCGTACAGGCAAGTTAGTAGGAATTACTTTGTTTAGTATTTGCTGCTGCTGGGGTTGCCACCCACCACTTTTGAGTACTTTCGAAACCAGTTGTCTAAATGTTGTAAAGAATCAGGTGATGGACATCTTAAAGGAAAAGAAATTGAGGTCAAATATTTTTGAAGTATAGTTCTAGTGTGTATTACATAGGTGTCAAAATGTGCTTTCTGTTGAGTTGGTGTAATTAGGGAAAGCTCATAATAGTTCACTCTGTAAAGTGAAGTATGGGAAAATAAGGCTTGCAGAATAATGCATTAATATGTAGTGCCTTAAACTTCATTTTGGATGATAACCTATTTTCCCAAACTGAATAGAAAACTTTTGTGGAAATAATGTTAGTCACCTAGCAAACGGGAAGATTACAAGTGGATCCGTGTCATTGATAAATTTTAGATTGAAGATTGGAAGGTTTCAAAGTATTGGAAGAATGAAATTCTAGAACAATTTTAATATGTACCAGAGAACTACAATTATGTATGAAGCAAAGCTAGGTATACTTAAATATACAATGTATTGTGAGTTTGAATTCGGTGTTAAAGATAGATGGATTAGTGCTAAAAGCGCTAAAATATTGTGAACGGGTAGGGGAACAAATTAGAAAGAATGGCTCTTGCATAATTTCTAATTATGTTGTCTGCGTGTGTGTTTTCCAATCTGCAACAAAAGTTGAGAGATGACCAGCTTTCTTCATAAGGAATCTTGTTTTAGTGGCAAACATTAGGAAACATAATGGCAAACATTAGGAAACTGAAAATGAGTAAAAACATTATTACACTTTCCAAAACTATATCGCAGCAATCTGTATCTCTTATTAATTTTTCAGATTTTTTTTCCACAATAAGTACAGTCAGTTTTCAGAATCCGTGGGGGTTAGGTTCCTGCAAACCCCAGCGGATTCCAAATTCACGGATAGTGAAACATTGATCCAATGAGGTTAGGTGAAGGGCCAGGATTCCAGCGGAGACCTTCCAAATCAGCAATGTGATGAGCTCCCCAGCACTCGCAGGTGCCATTTTTGGTCCCCCAACTAGTTCACTAAGAAAACGCTCCAAAGGCGCAAACGTGCCGCCGCCACACACCTGACGAGCACTAAGATAAGGCTGCAGCTAAACAGCTGACTAGCACTTCAATTAACTGGCCTAATGACCAGAGCAACGAGGCAGCCGAGGGCCAAGTCCTGACGGAGCTGCAGAATGCCCACAGCTGATCAGTGCCTGCATTTAAAGGGCTGAAATACTGTAGATCAAAGCGCTCCGTGGATCTGCTTCCTGTAAACATTCTGTTCTATGTCTCTCATGCAGGCTGCCTGCCTGCTTCTCACTATAAGCTTGCATGATTATAGCGTTCTGTTAAAGAAAGACATGTTCTTTTAAGAAGATAAAGGAAAGTAATGGGTGAATGGGGAATGCGGAGATAGTGTTTCCCCTTATCTGCAGTTTCCGGTATCCATGGGGGGCCAGGAACCTACCTCCGTGGATACCAGGGTCACACTGTTCATGGTCCTCTGGATAGGCATGTCAACCTTCAAGAGACTAGAGTGTGTTTGTTCCCACCTTGCATATTTGCTTTCACCTCACCCCTTATTGTGGAGCAGTGCTTCTCAAACTGTGAGTCACGGCCCACTTGGTGGGTTGCGGAGCCCATGAGGGTGAATCGCAAGTGGGGCCCACCTGTCCACTTTTGTCTCTGAATGGCTTCAAATTGGAGCCGTTCCGGAAGCCCCACGACTCATCGGCAGGCCCTGGAGTCCTCTTCCGGGTTGCGCCAAGCCGGCGACCCACTCTGTTGGCCTCTGCAGGCTTCAGAATAGCCTGCAGAAGCCTCTGGAAGCAGAAGTCTGGTAAACCTTCTGGTGAACTGGAGGTCGCTTCCGGAGGCGTCTGTGGGCCATTCTGAGACCCATGGAGGCCAATAGAGTGGGTTACCAGCACGGCGTGACCTGGAAGAAGACTCCAAGGCCTGCTGGCGCGTCGTTCCCATGTCGTGACCAACCACAGAGGACGAGGTGGATTGCAGCGCGGGAAAGATTGACAACCTCTGGTGTAGAGGAAGAGCAGCAAATGTACCGAGTGAGTTTGAATGCAGGATCTCCATATGGCCGGACTGTCCTCCTTTCAGTTTCGAGCCCTCTTCTCACATTTCCCTCTGTTTATATGCATCACTTGGAGGGGAAGGGGGAAACTGCACCTTCTGACCTCATCCACGGATGTCTTGCATCAATTGGAACATTAATGGAATGGGCTTATGTATGTAGGCTCTCTACGCCATTGGGAACCTAAGGATTCCACTGATTTGGAGATACTACACTTCTACAGGTGCACAGCTATATGTTCATTGGTCTCCATTACTGATGTTCCATTTGATACATACGTTGGCTAGGGGACACTGTCCCGCTTCCCCTTTCACATTTTGTTTGTTCATGGAATCAAATGTGAGAACAGGGCTTTGGCATAGATTACAGGGTTAGGAAGATGTACATTCAAATTGATGTGGTACAGAATTAATTATTGCATGACTATAGAAACAGATATATATATCAAAGGGTAAGCACTAAGTACAAAGTATTAAATTGTGCTGGAGAAGCAAACATAGGTGAGTGACATTGCATCTTAGCCCGTCTCCCCCTTCTTACAAATTGTTAAATTTTGCTTCTACTCTCCCTTGCCTTGATGTGTGCTGTATTTTTGCTGATGAGCCATTGCAGACTGCTAACTATGGTATGCACCACCAGATGGAACCCCATACACATTGAAGCCTTTGCAAGAGTATATGTATGTACTCCGGTTCCATCCCATGCCAAGGACCTGTTTTTAAATTCTTCATCTTGAGGAAGGTGGATTGGTAGCCTCATCCAATCATAGGAAAATCTGACAGACTAGCATTCTACCGTGTTTCCCTGAAAATAAGACAGTGTCTTATATTAATTTTGGCTCCAAAAAATGCAGTAGGTCTTATTTTCAGGGAGGTCTTATTTTCCCAACCTGTGATGCTACCCCCCTGGCACTTATTTTGACCAATTAAAGCTTCATTCTTTCCTGAGGGTGCAAGGCTCTGCAAGGCCTGCATGGCCTGTACTCAAGTCCTCCACCATGGAGACGACATGCTAGAGAGACTGCAAGGTTGCAGCCTCCTTGCTGACCTCTCTAGCAAGTTGTCTCTATGGTGGAAGACTCAAGTCAGGCCGTGCAGGCCTTGCACCCTCGGGAAAGAACAAAGCTTAAATTGGTCAAAGTGCCGGGGGGGGGGGTTGCGGGGGTTGGTCGCATCTGGCTGATTATCCTAGCTAGGTCTTACTTTCAGGGAGGACTTATATTTATGAATGCCAGCAAAAATCATGCAAAAATGATGGTAGGTCTTATTTTCAGGGTACGTCTTATTTTCGGGAAAACATGGTAGCTAGCACAGTGTCCAAACATATCAAACATAGGGCAGCGTGGAAGTAGACAAGAATGGGAGAGTTAAAGGGCTTCCATCTTGTGGCCCTATTTGCTCTGCAGTCTTTCTCCTCCCCCGCCCTCCCTGCCCCATTTGGCAGCAATTGGAAGGGATTGCTATCCTTCTGTCTACCACATCTGATCTGTAGGGGAGCTGGGTGTTATCCAGCTGGCTGGCAGCCCACGACCTCAATTCTCCTGAAGACAGCTGGAATGAGTACTTTAAGCAAACAGGCAGAGGAAGCAATTCTGCTTTCCCAGCACAGTACAAAAGAGTTGCTTGATCACAGCAGACTCGCTTAGACTGCGTTGCTGGAGGCCAGGTGGAAAACACAGGGTGGGGAGGGGGGTCTTCAAAACTTGCATGCAAAAAAAGTGGTCCATGTGTTGGCAATTCACCTGCCTTTATAGAATACCTGTTTTCCCAAAAAGTATCACTTAGTTTGAAGTGTACCTTTCATTTTTTTCTTCTAAAGTCAAATTGAGAGAGTTGTGAAGGAACTATTATAAAATGGGAAACTTAGAAGTGATTAAACTTCTACTGTACAGATGAAGATTAAGAGTCAGTCTTTTTATATGAAGTTTATAGTGACTCTTAGTTAGTTTTTTGTCTTTGAGCACAGATGATTTTGGGATCTTGGAGACAAAAGGTGCTTTTCAAAAGGGCAAAAGCAGCTTCTTAAGACAGGATTCCATTGGCTATAGTAATATGTTCCACTGTATCCGTTGACTCTCCTCACTGGAAATGGTAAAAACCATTTTGTGGTCCAGTGTCTTCATACTTTTTAGGTCTTTTGAATTGAGTCTTGCCAGTGCTCTGTTGTGATAACCTTAGGTTGCCATTTTATCCTGAGAAGCTTTCTCCTTGTACAGGTGCCTTTTTATTTTTGAGTGGACAAAGACCAAAAACAAAAAAAGAAGCAGTGGCAGAAATGGTAATACCTTAAAGTTACTGTCTGAACTAATGATTTCTATGGTGGAAGAACTTTACGTCTGAAGTTGTAGTTCTGTTGGCATGAAGCATCTTTACACTGATGTTTGCCTGCATGTTTTTGGTCACTTCTGTTCTTAAAAAGGTCACTTGAATATACTGTACTTCATAAACTATAGTTTGAGTTCCTCAGATTGATGTGTTGCATTGACTTTGTTCCCTATAATACACTAGCCTTGTTGTTACACCAACGTGCAAGAATGGAGAGGCTAGCAAAGGAACTGAAGTTTGAAAATGAAGAGCTTGAGAAGCTTAAGGCTGAAGTGAATGGCATGGAGCATGATCTTATGCAAAGGCGTCTTAGAAGAGTGAGCTGTACAACCTCAATCCCAACAGTAAGTGAGAAGTTCTTAGAATATTTAATGGAAATGAACTCTTTGACTTCGCTTCTGGCAACGTGAAGGACTTGCATGCCATATCTTTAATTCTATAATACATATTGCCAATTTAGGTGCAATTAACTAGTCACTTTCAGCAGCCAGGTAACAGCATGTCCTCATAATTGCTCCATAGTTCTTCTCAGGTGAAAAAGAGTATAGTAATGGTATCTGTGGCATTAGTTATATAAGCACACACCTGTAGGAAGAAATCCCTGTGTTCGCAATATGGTGATCTTTTCAGTTGGAATCAAAGATCCCTGGCTGGAAAGAGCACTCCAGAGGCTGAGGCAGGCAGGTGCAGTTTGTGGCTCCAGAATAATCATTATTATAGTTGGTTGGAAGGAGGGAGAGAGAGGAAAGGAAGGAAGCATTAGCATACAGATGAATGGATTGGAGGTGACAAGGGAGACAGCTTGAGGATAAGCAATAGGTTTCGTGCCATGACCCCAATAAATAAAATAATGTGTGAGACTGGGTACCCACCATCAATCCTGCCCCCCTCCCGGGACCCAATTCACTCGCCTCCATCTCCACCCACCCCCTGCCCCCGTTGCCGCCCACCCCTGGAAGGAATGGAAATGATGAACATAATGAGAAATAAAACACTGAATGCCAGCAGACCAACAGTAACCAACTTATACAAAGTGTTTCAACATTGGCAGGCATATTTTATTTCTAGACCTGTCTTTAACAGATGGAAGGACTAGAAGCATCAACTATTTGAGGCAAAATAATACAACCTTGAGGGTGAAACTACTCCCCAGTCTAAGGTGCTAAACCTGCTCAGCAGCTGCAGGTGAGTTCAGCATCTTAGACTGGGGAGTAGTTTCACCCTCTAGCTTGTATTATTTTGCCTCAAAAGTAGAGTTAGTAGGCATCTCTCCCAATCCAACAGGCTTACGGCGCAACCATGGAGAGAGAGGAGAAATTGCCTCGCTAACTGCCTCATAGTGGACTTCAGGAGGGAGGAGAAACTGCCAGGCCTATTTCCACAGGCTCCACCACCAATATTTCCTGCGGTCTCCCTCTCCCAAGATAGGCAGAGTAGTAGTTTGGGATTTTTACATCTTCTGCCATATATGAATAGCACAGATCCTTTGTTTTTGCTGCTACAGACCAACATGACCACACCTCTGGAAGTTCTTGTAATTTAGGAGTATACAATGGCAGCATATGAGCAAGGAGATGCCGTGACCCCAATGAGGCTTCGCGACTCCAAGGTTGAAGAACTTGCTCTTTGAAGAAATTGAAGTATTTCTGAGATTCATCTTTCAGAATCCAGAATGTTATTTTTTGTGTTGCTAACTTGCTGTTTTCCTTCATGATAAAAATGCTTATTAAACTAACTCCCATACCCTGAAATTCCATTTCTGAGCTATGTGACTGCACAGTACAGTATTAATTTATTTGCCTCAAAACTATGGCATCTTTCAAGAACTTTTATTAGATGCTCTTGAGTAGGCTAATTCATCCTAATAAAGGGCTATCCAAAAAAGCTTTCAGATCACATTTGTCCTACTTTGGTTTGAAACTTGTTTTAATTGTCACTGCCTTCCTCCAAGAAACCTTAGGAATTATACTACTGTGATGAGGCTGAAACTCTTTTTAGTAATCTCAACAGTATGGACTGTTTTTAAATTTACAGTGAAATTTTATGAACACTTTACCTTGGGAGTAAGAACACAGTGTATAATGTAAATATGTGCAGAATTGTGTGATTAAATTCTGATTGCCAAGAAGAAAGATTAATTTAAATAATTGTCCATTTTGTACATGGTACATTTCCTGAGTGAGAGTTCATACTAATTGTTATAATAGCAAAAGCTGGTTTGTGATTTAATGAAGGCCTGACCAATGGGCCTACAGGCTTTTAGCACTTTGCAAATTATACTGTTAACTCTCAATTTGTGTGGTATTATTTTGCTCTTTATTGAAATAGCACGATTAAAAAATTAATATGGGAAGTGTGTTTTGCATGGGCTCGTTTTTGAAATGGGCTCCTTTTTGAAATAGCGTGGTTTGACTTCCACACTTGCTTGCTTTTATCTGAAAAACCGTGTCAGGAAAGCTTCACTCTGTATTGCCTGGGGAGCCTAGAGCAAAGAAAAGTGCTCAGTTGGGGATAGCTGCAAATGCTAAGACGACTTCGTATGCTAGAAGTTCCATAGCAGAGCAAATGCTGAACATGTTGGTCGAAGACCAGAATGGGCACAACATACCAGTCAGCCTGTGTAATGGTACAAGAGCTGCAGAAAGAGGAAGAAGGTCCCGTGAAGCCCTTCACAGCATACTCAGACTGGTTCACTAACTTTAGGTAAAGATACTGCTACCACAACATCAAAAATGAGTGGGAAGGCTGCATCTGCTGGTGCTGTGGCTTCTGAGCAGTTCGTGGACACCCTGAAGACTATCATCGAAAACGGGCTATTCTGCAAAGCAGGTCTTCAACGTAAACAAAACAGCTCTGTTTTGGAGACCAAGGCCAGCACGAACCTACATTTCTCAGGAGGAGAAAAGTGCACATGGCTTTAAGACCTCTAAGGATAGTTACTCTTTGCTATTTGGGACAATGCCAAAGGGGGAATGCAAGCTGAAAACGGTGCTTGTCTATCACTGCAAGCCCCTGTGCTCTTAAAGGGTATGTTAAAAATCTTTTTTTATCAGACCAGTTCTTTACAAACAGCAAAGGGTGGGTTAGTGGTCACATTTTCTGTGATTAACTTGTATCTAAACTCAGATGAGTTGTGTTGTTACTGCGAAGGAGAGGATCTGTCCTTTAAGATCTTACTACTAATGGACAATGCCCTCAGCCATCCCAGCTCCATTCAATATCTTTGCATAAACATCCAAATCATATATATCCCCACTAACACCATCTCCCTCATTCAGCCATTAGAACAGGGTGTGATTAGCACTTTATAGGCTTATCTTAAGGAAAACGATGCCATGTTGAAGCCTACTGATGATGGGCGAATGAGTGTGAAAGTGTTATGGACATCATTTAACATCAGACTCTATGACATGCTTGTAGGGGAGGCATGGGAGCTGTTTGTGTATGAATGGGGTTTGGAGATAGCTGTGCACATATCTAGAATATGCCTTTTGAGACTTCAATGTTGAAAGTGACTTGTCTGCGACCAGAGAGAACATTGTGGGGTTGGTCAAGATAGTGGGTCTGGATGAGGTGGAGGTAGAACAGTGATGGCGAACCATTTGGGCTTGGTGTGTCAAAATTTTTGAAAATGCCTAACTTGACTCTGCTGGTGTGTCGTCCCCCCCCCCCCCCAAACTTTTAATAGTTCTTTGACTATTGCTACATTTAATAGTAATTTTGAATTGAACTGAACTGAAAACTATAGAACACATTGCATTTTATTTAACATCAATTAGTGACTTTTTTGTTGCTGAGTTTTACTTTCAAGACAAGCCTGTAAATCTTTTGCAAAAATGTAAGGTGTGTCGGGGGCCCTGGGGGAAACACAGGCGTGTCACCCAAAATGACCTCGCATGTCACCAGTGACACGTGTGTCATAGGTTCGCCATCAGGGAGGTAGAAGATGTGGAAGAGTTGTTAATCTCACAAAGAGGAGCTTTTGTCCCAAGGTCTGCTTGAGCTTGAGAAGCAGAAGGAACGCGAGGAGAAGGAGAGCAAAGAGGAGGTTGATATTGTGTGAACGCTAACATCGAAGCGGCTGACTGAGGCATTCAGTTTGATCAAGAGTGCTTTAGCTATCCTGGGCGAGGACAATCCCAACAGCTAACACAGCTCCAAAGTGAGCAGAACTGTGTGCTTGGCCATGGTGTGCTGAGAGAGGTTGCAGGAGAAAAAAATGAAAGCCACGCAGAAGACACTGCTCTCCTACTTCTGTAAAACACCAAGAGACAATGAACAATCTGAGCATTGGCAAACATTGGTAGCCTCACTATCCCACTCCTAATAGCCTCCCTCCGTAATCGCCATTCATTAAAGTGAGTGCTTGTGGACTGTTCCTTAACTTATGCTGATCCCATTATTCTCTACGGCAGTGTTTCTCAAACTGTGGGTCGGGACCTGGTTTCTGGTGGGTCCCAGGTGATGGAAAGATCAGATAAGTAATTTCCGCAAGTCCTGAGTCTATTCAAAAATCATATAGTTGCTAATTGCCCTTCAAAGAGCTGAACTCCTGCAGTTTGCAAGGAGCTGAGCTCCTGCAGTTTGCAAGCTTGTATAAATATAGGGAGATAAATATTTGAGCATCTCATAAAGCTAGGTGGGTCCCGTTAGAGGGTCATTTGAAAAAGTGGGTCCCGGTGCTAAAAGTTTGAGAACCACTGCTCTATGGGAAAGCCACTTTTCATTTGCATGTTTTTGATATACACGGGATTTTTCAGGAATGCCCATGTAAATTGAGAGCTAGCTGTATCTGCTTAGCTGTAACTGGAGTGGGTGGTTGAAATTATGAAAGGAATGAATTTCTGTTTGATTTTACTTGATGTATGTGCATAGTATAACACATTTTTATGCTGAGTTTTTCTTCAGTTGCTATTTTTGGTTCTTTTTTTTGCTTAGCCTGAGGAGATGACCAGATTGAGAAGCATGAACAGGCAGCTCCAGATAAATGTTGACTGTACACAGAAAGAAATTGACCTCCTTCAGTCTAGAGGTATACACTTTGATTTATCAGAAATGTATTTGAAACTGTATATTTGAAAGTAAGTGATTTTATGCATGATTTACTATTGATACAGAATGAAGGATAAAAGTGTTTATTTTTTCCCCTTGTGACTTAGTTATGCAGTTGGATATTTCAGGTTACCTAGTAAAAGATGCAGCGGTGACTTAGTGGATAAGATGCTGAACTGCAGACTGGAAGGTCCGTAGGTCAGCAGTTCGAGACCCGAGTGCCGTGCATGACAGAGTGAGCTCCTGTCCCAGCTCCTGCTAACCTAGCAGTTTTGAAGCAAGAAATTGCAAGTAGATAAATGGGTACCGCTGCGGTGGGAAGGTAACAGTGCTCTGTTAGTCATGCTGGCCACATGACCACGGAAGCGTCTTCGGACAACACTGACTCTTCGGCCAGTAACTGGGATGAGCACCCGCACCCTAGAGTCGGACACTACTGACCTTTGAGCAGGGGATACCTTTACATTTACTAGTAAAAGAACGATTAAAAAACAAACACAAAATGCCCAGAATATGTTTGGAAAACCTGATTCTGCATTGGTCCAGGGAACTTTGTGTTACCTTAGGTGATGATGAGGCTGCCATAGTTGCTTCAGCATAAAAGCACAGCTTGCAAACAGTGGAGACTAGTGAGGGATCATGACAGGAAGATACAAATGAAGACCAATAAGAGGGAGCATAGACTGTAAATATGTCTCATATTGAAAGCATGTGCATGTAACAGGGTAGTAACTTTTGTGACCTCTTAACATCCAAAATGAGAGAATACTATTTATCTTTTATATTAATAGGGAACTTTGACCCGAAAGCCATGAGTAACTTTTATGATAACATACAGCCTGGTCCTGTTGTGCCACCAAAGCCATGTAAAAAAGGTGAGTCACTAGTAAGAGTCTAGACTTAGTTTCTAACTTATTGTATGTGAACATTCTCCTTCCTAACATGGACTTTCCGAAGCTGTGTAATGTTAATTTCTTGCTGCTTAGGAACTTACGTTACTCAGGAGAATTTCCATGTGCTCATTGTTCAAAAATAGCCATATTTAACATGGTTTTAACTGTAGAAGTGCTCTTCTTTCTTTCTTTTCCCTTACTTTCTAATGTGGACTTCATCCTCTATATCATCAGCCTAAGCAGAACTTCCTGTTGGGCAAGTTCCTACAGCAGCACGAATGAATTGAGGGACTAAAACCTCATCAGAGTAGGAATGATTTGGCAGTAGGAGAACCCAGGTGGCCAATTCTAATTTAATCTGTGAACAAGGCAAGAATCAGTACATCTGGGGTGGTAATATTGTTACATGGTTGGTTGGACCTTAGGGAAGTTACAATATTGTGGCACACTGGTTTAAACAGGTTGAATTGTGTATTGGATAAACCTGGATCATCAGAAAAACAAGTCCACAAGTCTGTTTTCTGGCTACTTTTGGCAGAATGGAGGGTCTGCATTATATAAAGTACTTTGTGCTGAGTGCTGAAAAGGATACTCTGAAGAATTTTGGTAGCTTTCTGCCAAATAGTACCTAGAGTAATTTGATAGTGCTTTGACAATGTAGTATGCCTGTTTAAATGCTGATGTGTATTTCAGCCTTCTATGGGTACTGAATATATATGCATTAATTTTGCTAGCACTCTAAAAATGCTAGCTAATGGGAGAAAAAAACCCACTGTAGTAAGTATTTTGTGCAGAAATCAGAAAATGCCTAAAAGAGGTTCCATTAAAGCCTTTCCTTTCTGATATCCTGGGGCAAAATTTGAAATCGCTGGGGAGTAGAGGGTTGTTGAAAAAATAAGAGAAACCTCTTATCCAAACTCTTTGACCATTGCCAAAAATAACTATTTTTACAGCACAATTTACAATCTCTGGACCCCAGATTCTGTTGGATTAATATCCATTTGAAACATTTTCATGCCTCAGATGCTTGAAATTTTAAGATGGTGTTTTGAATTGTGTTCACCTGTGAAATCTAAATGAAAGGAACCCAGGGGGTCTGTAGAAGATTATTGAAGTGACTGATATCATTAAAACTTATGGCAACGGTAATGCTGCAGACTGCCCTTGTCATGTACAGGTCCATACACTTTTGTGATTCCATATAAGGTATCATGTGGACACATCCCAAGCTACCACAAATTATCTGAATGAGTCAGATTTTGATTCAAAAGCTGCTTTACCTTCAGTTCATGTACTGAAGTGCAAGAACAGATCAGTGTTTTATGTTAACCCTACAATTTAGGAGCCATATCTGTTGCCAGATTGAACCCCCAAACCAAGCTCACAAGATGCATGGCCTTATGTATCCCATGACTGGGATATAGAATATGGCGTAACGATAGTTCACAAACTGAAGTATTTGGTATATTTTGGCCCTCACTTGGAACAAGGGTAAAATGGCCAATGTGAAACAGTCGGATGATTATTAACATGTTGAAATTTTAGCTGTTTGTTACTATCATGCATGGTGTGTTGTGTATTTAAAACTATAGACTTTAAAAGAAAATCATTCTCTGTAGACCATCAAAGCAGTTCCAAGCAAGCTCCACCACGATCACACCCAAGAGATGAAGACTTTGAAGGAGCTCCATGGAACTGTGACAGCTGTACCTTTTTGAACCACCCAGCACTGAATCGCTGTGAGCAATGTGAAATGCCACGGTATGCTTGAATCCATAAAGGGCTGCTTTGGATTAAAAACAGGCTCTTGAGCACACAGCCATAGGAAAAGGAGACATGGGGCACCTTTCAGTCCATCTACCAGGTGTTTGCCAGCCAATCATTTTCAAGTTATAAGGGAGAAATCCCCCTTCTATTCATGCTGCACTAAAGGTTAGTTTGGGAAATACACACTCTGATCCTGTTATGGCGAGCGAGGCTGAAAGCATACCCTAAATCCGAAATGGATTCCCTCCGTGAAGAATGTATACAGGAAAGCAGGTGACTGCTGCTGTTCTAGCCCCTATAATTACTTTTACTGGGTAGTAGCCCTTATATATATTTTTATAAGCATAGAACTATTACTTTGTGGTGTGAAGTATTACAGGTATCCAGACAAACTGTGAAGAACCAGAGCTGATGAATCTGGCCACAGCAAGCTGGAAAACAAAGGCTCCCTGTGCTTCCAGATTGTAAACTACTGAAAAAGAAGATTGGGGGAGGGGTGAAATCAAAGAGCAAAAAAGGTATTCATAAATGCTGCTTTTTTCAGGGTAATTTAAGTCTACACAATTGCTGTTTTGAAATTGTGAATCATGGTGAGGAGGGAGAAGTACTGTATGAGCCTTATTTATAGAGTACAATCAAAGGTGACTTTACAATCCCTTTTGCTTGTACAGCGCTCACCAAGTCACGTTAACACTGGTAATTAAGTAATTATACCATATTACAGAGAAAAAAAATAGTGCTGCATGCTTTTATTAGGCCATTGTGTTTTAAAGCTAAAGTTAAGTATGCTTTTATAAATGACGTTCCCTTAAAACTGTGCTTGATGACAGTAGAGCGGACGTATGCCAAATGCAGAACTGTTCCAAATTATCTTTGGAAGACTTGAGCTCAGCCATCATTATGTATGAAAAGTGTTTGCACCGTTTCTTAGGCCTTTCAGCTTCCAATTATGTGAAGAATTCATGATGTTTACAGCACAGAAGGTACTTGTGCCCCAAATTCTGATTTAGCTGAAAACTAGTAATCAATGTTAGCTCTTCAATAAGGGTTTATTTGCACATTGTTAATAAACCAGCCTGTATTAACTAGTTGAGTGGCGGATCTTGAAATGTTGCACACTGCATTTTTTTTTTATTTGGTCAGTTAATGGACGTAAAGAAAACAAACAAATGGAATTGTACTGGTACTTTGATGCATCTGATATTATAATGGGGATGTTTGATTTATTTGAGTGCTTCAAGTTGCTGAAATAAAAGCACTCTCATTTGTGAAGGTGTTTTGGTTTTAAAGCGGAGTCATTCTAAAATAAAATGGTGTGAGAATACTCAATATTTATTTCTCACTAACAAAACACTAGGACAGTGTTTATTTCCTACATGCTCAAAAATTGTTACTCCCAATCTTTACAACTTTTGCCAACATATGTTTCGCATCTTAAAACTCATTCTAAGTAGTGCTTATCTGGTGTGGTGCTGAAGAAGTGTATCTTCATCCATTTAAGTCACATAGAAGCAATTTGAAAAATTTATATATATTTAATTCCTGGTTTTTACACTGTTACAAATATGCCCTTTGAATGTCCAAAGGAAACTTTTTAAAAATTTTGCTGCCTTGGTGATGTATCAAGAGTTTGAATTATACAGTGGACCCCTGCTTTACGATGGTATTTTGTTCCGGAGACACCATTGTATTGTGAAAATATTGTAATGTGAACCCAATACTGCATTGTTTTTTGGTAATTCCAAGTCCTCAGAAGTTGAAGTTTCTGCCACAGAACTAAGCTATTTCCCTCTCTAAAAGGTGATTACTGTGCTCTTTAGGGGCCATGGTTATCAGTTTGCACAATGTTATAATTATAAAACACAAATTACAAGACTGTAGCCTTTCCTCAATACACACAGCCACGATGTTAAAACACTGCTATCGGCTGAGATGCTACCAGACGCTTGTATTTGCATCAGTGATTGGCTTATGTATCACCCACAAGGTCCGGTCGTGAGCCCATCATAAAATAACATAGTGAACCTTGCTTTACTATGGAGAATCCATTTTTGATCTTAAAGTGAACCCATTGTACTATGGGGGTCCACTGTATAACTTTTCCCATTTTATAAAATGGTTAAAAAAATTAGGTGTACTTCAGGTGAAGTATTTTTTGCTTTTCAGTTACAAATTAAGTATCATATCTTCACCTGTTCGGTACTGATTGTCATGAATTGGGGTTGATGCGTTTCTCTTATAGGAATATAAATTCCTATTTGGCACTTAATTGTGCTGCTATTGGTAAAGAACTTCATAATAATCAAGAGTAGAAAAAGCATGTTTGAAAGGTATGTACCACTTCATTTTACACCACTGTAAAACTGGGGAAGAGAAGGGAGAGAGGTTACAAGTATTTCATGTAACCTATCAGTTTTGGGTGCAATCCATCTTAAGTGCATGCTCTCTGGAGTCAGGAAGCATAATCAAACGCCCTTGGGACCTTTGATGTGCACACACAGCTCCATGCTCACAGGGGGTTTCTCTGGGTCTTTTGTGGCCAAAGAATGCTTTGCATATGTGGATGCCTCCATTTTTTTGTACACAGTATTCTCTGACTCATAGGAGGGAACAGGGAAGCCATACATTTTAGTTAACAGTACTGTGTGTTGGATCTGTAGGGAGTATGAAGACTCATTTCCTTTTACTCATAGTTTTCATCTATGGGTGGAAGACAGAAATACAGCTTGTGGTGGTGAAGATGAGAGCTAGTGGTCATAGTGATCCAAAGATAAAACCCAGTTGCTCTCCTGTTGATTGTGCAAAAAAATATGTTGTACACATTTACTTGTAAATATCCATTCATACTGTAATGCACATTGTAGCAATGAAATTAATATATAGGGGACTTTAATTTGTAAGTTATGAGTATTGGATATCAAGTTCCATTTTGCAGTCACTTGAAAATAGGTGCCTCCAACCAAAGTGGGGTTAGATTATACAAGAACAAATATTAATTGCATTACTGAGTTAAACACTTCCATAGTGTCGTGAAAACCTCAAATCATTAATTGCATTATTTAAAATTTGCAACCTTTGCCTCCTGTGCAAATTACCCCTTATCACCTGACATACAAAATGCAGTGCAACACATAGAACTTCAGAATGTGCACTTCTGAGTGATGGGATTTTGATGTCATAAATTTTAAAATGCACTACTTTTTAATAATAGCTGAGTTCATAGTGCTTGAGGGGGTAACCTATTTGGATATTAGATACTCAAGACTATGTCCAGGTTCTCTGAAATACTTCTGTTTATAAATGCCTATTTTATATTTAACTGCTGTTAATGCTTCCCTTTCGCATATAAAATACAAAAAGTCCTCCAAACTTTAGTCATAGAATAGCCTGTGGGAAAAGTCAGGATAGAGCAAACCAAAATTATGTTCTGAATTTGGATGTGTAATGGAACCATCAAGCTAGCTTGTTTGTGTAGGGAAGGAGGGGCTAGGAAAGCTAAGAGAAAGTGTTTCGTGAAGTAGATCAAATTGAGATGTGTGTTTGTGTGTCTGTGGTATGTATGTGTTCCCTTATATGGCAGATGTGTGAAGCAAGTATACATTTTAAAGAGCTGGTCTCAGTCATGCTACTAAGTCATGTTTTCTTTCTGGGAAAAAAAAAACCAGTTACTGTATAATTCAGTTATGCCCCCTTCCTTTATTTTGCCCATTATGATTGTACACTTTTTCAAATTTCTTGGTTGGACAGACTTTGAAATTAGGACAAAAGTTAAAAAAATAGACTGTCTTAAAGAGAAGATTAAAAGATCATTAAATATGCTGATTGATGTGATTGTGACTGAGGGTTGATGAGCTTTTAACAAACGAAAAATTGTAGTGTAGCCTGGAATGTGAAATTGGTTTACAATGTAGTATGAAGTAGCTATCTGGGCACTTGATTCCTCTGTATATGTCCAGATGCTATAGCAAGTCTACAGAGAGAAGAAAACATGCACAGAAATAAACACATATTATAGCCAACCCTGCCTCTGTGTGCTATATCTGCTTTCCCAAATAAATGTTTGGTTGCCATGTTCTTTGAGGTAGATATAGTGGCTTTTCTTATTTCTGCTATTAAAGGAAGGGAGGTCTTGTTTTTTGAAGGTCAGAGTTTAATGCAATATTTTGAATTTATAAAGGCCTTTAAAAAGACTTAAAAGTTATCTACTCTGTGGTAAAACCAATGTATCGGATCCTTACATTCTGCTTTGTTGAAATTTTGTGAATTTTTTTCATTACAAAACAAAACTATTCTTTCTAAATCTGGTAAATCGGGTGTTCCTTACATTTTAGATTTGTGTATGCTGTGAATGGAAACTATTACTGCAAGATAAAATGTGTAACAAAATTAAGAGGCTGTGTATGCATGGTACCTCCAAATGACATGCTGGAAGCAGCATTTCCTTAAAAAATCAATAAACTAAGAAAATGTAATCTGCATTTGTTTTCATATGTAAGGAATTTTTAAAAAGCACAACTTGCTTCAATATCCAGTCTCTTAAAATGGAGTCTTTCAACCCAGCCTATTGCTATAAGTTCATTTTGATTTCTTTAATATACAAATCGAAATACAAATTCTTTTCAGTGACCACATTCAGTGTGTGCCTTCAACTTGTGAGGAAAAACATTTTGCTCTCCAGTGAAATCTGTTGAATGCTTGCATACATGGTGTCTTTTTAGGATAGTACTTTTAAATTAAGGCTTTAGATGTTCTTTAACTCCAATACAGGTATAAATATTAACACCTGATGATGATTTCAGACTCCAAAAAATCACCTATATCCAAAGCGCTATCACATCCTACTTCCTGGGTTGTCCTAGCAAGAATCAGTTAAGCTTGCTAGAAAAGTAGCAAAGAAAAGGCACCTGACCCTTTCATAATGCTACTAACTTGCTTTGAAGTCTTCAGGTTTCCACGTTTCAATCCTTAAGCATAACTTGTCTCAGCACTATTTGTTTATTGGTCCTGCTGCAGACTTAAGGCTTGCCATTTTTTCAGCTTGGTTGAGGTTGAACATTAGCAGTTCCTGCCCTCCGCCAGTACCATGTTGCAGCTATTTCAGAAGCAAGTTGAAAGCTTCAAACATTGTTCATGAAGTACATGAGGTTGTTGTTTGAAAGAGCAAGTCATTTGCTCTGATAGTGCATTGGATTGTGGTCTGCATTTCTGATGTCCACAGATACATGGTGGTAACTTCTTTTTGAAAGAGAGCACCTCAGTAAAAGTATGTTATGAATAAACTTGTAGGTGTGGTCTCTGGCACAGCACCTTTCCCTTCCTGTGAACTTTCTGAATGGTAGAATGGCCTTCACTTCATCCATGGTTTGATTGGTAACATTAGGCTAGTTCAGAGAGAGTCTCCTGCATATGGACATCACTGAGGCCTCCCCAGCCGCATTCTTACTTTTGATCCCATGCTGTGGGTGGGCTGGATTATTTCTGCAGTTATCGCGGCATTTTTTCCTAGCTGTTACAATCACTAGAAATACTGCAATTGTATCTGTATTACCTGATTTGTGTACTTTTCACCACATGAACATGTGAGCACTCAAGAGTTTGAATCATGAATGCAACAGAATTGTGTGATCTGGTGCATTGGGAAGTATGCTTTCTATTACATGACTTCATGACATATGTTCCCTGTTTGCATTTACATTACTGAAACAATTTTATTTTACAAAAAATTAAGATACTAACAAATGTTTGATACCAAAAAACAACACTGGAGCCTGATTATTTGTTCAATAATGTTCAGTAACTTTGTTCTACACTTTTTGTTCCCTTTTTTTTGCTTCAGAAGTACCATATGCATGAAGACTTTAAAGATCCATGTGTTCAACGTTCAGGATATAGTGGAGTCATTATTCCCAGGCAACGATGACTTTGCTGAAGTTAACAAAAACTCCTTTGTTAGGTGCACTGGAAAACAAACATTGAAGTTCAGTAATGCATAATGGTGTGACTTTTAATGAAATAAGGAAAATTAACAAGGCAACAGGAGGTTAAAACTGATTGAAAAAATTAACATTTGTACTATACAGGCAACTCACTGTGGGTAAAATAAGCTTTGTCATTTATGATACAGATTTCTGCAATTGCTGGTGGACCATGTGAAAATGATTCTGTCTACAGTATTGAGAATCAGACTTCCTGGATAGTGGTGGTGGTAACTCTTTTCCAGTATCAATGCAACAATATTGTGGATATTGGACGGGGTTTATTCAGTCTTACTATAGGTAGGAAATTCTGTTGAGGATTTCTGTGTTCAATGAAAGTGGAGTGACTAGAGAAGATGTATGGTGCAACACTGGGATGGATGAATTGTATACAGGAGAAAAAAGAAAAATAGAATAACTGAGAAATGGTGGGACATTGCTTATGCAGGGGTAGGCAACTTATGGCCCGTGGGCCAGATCTGGCCCATCATCCAGACCATAGTCCCAAAAAGATGTATCCTCCCAGCCCATGGTGGTCCTAAAAAGAATTCAAGTTTGTAATTCTATCTCTGTAAGGCTTACAGTGTAAGCAGACCAAGGGCAGAAGCTTCTTTTGAATGTAATTCTCTGTCTGGGCATGCGTGTCTCCATGCCATGCCCATCTCTTTTTTTCCTTAGCTCTATGGCCTAATGGGGAGGTTCGCACATGTGTATTGAACGCACATGTGTTCTTACTATTGATGGACCCGATGTCTGGCTTCTATGTGGAAGAAGGTTGCCGGCCCCTGGCTTAAGGGGATGGAGGGGACATGGTTTTGAAAAAAAACCCAAAAACTTATGAATGGAAGTGAAATTCTGTTTACGCTGAAAACAATTAAGACTGTAAAATTGTGCCTGGGAAGAGATTATTCCCAGATCCAGTGCTGGAATGAGAAAATGAGTTGGTGTGGAATAATGGAGATGAGTGGGGAAACATAGGAAACCAAAAAAGAACCAACCCTATATTCCTTTTCCCAATCGGATTTCACCCAGGAAGTAGTCATTCAATTTGTTATGGCATTCATCCTAATAATAATAATATACAGTATTTATATACCGCCTTTCTTGGTCATTGGATTTCTCCTCTGACTTTAATCCAAGGCAGTTTACATGGGCAGGCTTTCCCAACCCCACTAATGGGGGTCTTTACAATCATGTATATAATGTTCAATCTTTCATGAACAACTGCATTCCAGATGGTATCCTTTGCAGTTGTTCTTATCCTAATCCCTGTAGGCTTCTCCCCCATCCTGCCTGCCAAAGATAAAAATCCACTGTATGTTGTTGTACAGTTACTAATTAGATTGGTGAATGACTCTAGTTCA